>CM069436.1:42670674-43932601 GCA_035610365.1 Aquatica leii
TTCGAGGAATCTTTTAACTATATCCTTGTTCAAATTGTTTACTATTTTTTTAGGCTTATTGTTACCATATCTTTTAACTCCCTTTTAATGTTTGCTGTTCCTTCTGCTACATTAATCATTTGTTTGTGTAGGGTTTTTAGAGATTCTACTGTTTCCATTATCTCTAACACTGCCGGATTTGTTTTTTTTTGTAAATTTCTTCTAGGAAATGGCTGTCTGCAACTTTTTCTGTCTGATGCACTCCAGGAGTAGCTTGTTACATGTTGTGTATTACTTAGCTTACCAGTAGATATACTGTGTCTTGAGGCCTGGTCGCCTACCTCAATCACAGGGTCACTTAATGACGATCCGGGGGTTTTCAGCCCCTTTGTCGGCTCTAGGGTATCCTTCCCTTGCGCGGTAAAATTCGAATTTGTCGGGTGTAATTCCATTATTCCATATATTTTTGTATAGAGTTGTCCGTTTATTGAGTTGCTTTGTTCGTACATTTAACGTGCCCTTGTGGGAATCTAATACAGGACTATTACATTGCTTTTTTTGTGTTTTTTTTGTGTTTTTTTGTGTGTTTTTTTTTAACACGTTGAGAGACCAAGACATTTAATTTTACAACAGGTGGGACATCACATACACGTTACAAAAGTTCTGTTTATATGATTATTTTTTCTTTTTTAATTCACTTGCGAAGTACCTTCCTTATCATCTATGTTTTTTCCGTATTATTTTCTCGCGTAGTTTACTCGTAAAACGCTCTGTCGTTTTATTTTTTGATTTCACCAGGTAAAATTGTTCAAATTCGTTTGACATGTAAATCTTATAAAATCTCTCCTGGTTCTGTTTGTCACCCGATAAGCTTCAATTTTTTTTCTAATGGTAGCTGCTAAAATATGTTGTCGTCGAAAAGTTTTTTGGCTCTTATCGCTTCATCGGTTTCTGTAATATTGTGTTATCAAATTTTTTACTGATAAGCATTTTGTACCCCTGTAGTTATTTTATTGGGGTTTTTTTCTTTTGGTTACTTTTTCCATCATCCTCGTTTTACCGAGACCTTTCATTTAACACCTCACATGCCTATTTTACGTTCATTTTTAGAGGTTTCTTTTTTTTTGATCAACCTTCCCAGTAAACACGGATTGAAACTGTTACAATCACAAAATTAAAACAATTGTTTCATTACGTTGTTTCGTGTTAGTTCCATTTTTATATCATTTACATGTAACTGACAGTGAATAAATTGAAAGAGTTCCGATTTTTCACAATCAGTTTTAAACCGTTTCAGTACTTGCAATTTTTTTCCCATAATCAGCAACCGTCTAAAAACGGATTTATTAAAACCGAATATTTTTTGAATAACTAGAATTGTTTGAAGATCGATTAAATAGGATTGAATTATTTTCAAAACAGTAGAATCGTTCTAGGAAAAACGAATACTTTGTGATTAGTCAGCATTAGTCGTTGCTGTATTTTTGATTACTGTCGTCAACGCTTGCGCTGCAAATTGATATCTTTTCACTTGTTCGGTTGCAGTTTGATAAGTGATGCTGTGTGTACAATTACGAAATGGAACAATAAACGGTAAGTCGAAGCATTTTATTATAATCCATAAATGTAATCAATATTATTATCATTTCTGTTCTTTATGTATCATGTTTTAATTTGTATAAAAAATGTAAATTAACACACATGATTGCGTTAAGGTAGATTATTGCGTAAATCTGATGATACTTTAGAATTTATAATTACAGTTCAATTCTTCAAGTTTTTTATACGATTATGTACAGCTAAAGGTATTCACAGTGTTTTTATAACTTTCTAATGATTGCTAAAGTGATATTTATATTAAGTTTGTGTTGTTTTTGATTAAAAAATGTAATTAATTTTGTGTAACTCTATGATTATGTATGTATATAAATGAAATATTTATTTCTATGTTACAGATGCTAAAAGTTGCTACCCAACAGTAACTGATGCAGTTTTCGAGGCTTCCGTGAAAAGACCACATCCAGGAAAGTTGCAATATGTAAAAAACTCAATGTGATATTGTATTTAAAAATATTTATTGTGCAATAAAATTTGAAACGTGCATTCGAAAATGTATTATTATATTATTAAAAGAATTGTTTTAGTTCATTATTGAAACAAAAAAATCATACATGTATCGATCATTTAGTATCAGTTCAAGAACGAAGCTTTTAAAACGTAAACCGAATGCAACATTTAGTTTGCAACAGATTTGAATTTAAAATACCGAAACTATACTGATTCAAATAAGTGAAACAGCGATGGACTTATAGCTATTATATTGCAGTTAGGTTTCTTTTATGTTTGAAACAAGAGTGAATCATAAATTTCTTGTTTTGAAACTGTTACTAAACATTATCAATTTTGTGTTTACTGGGTTATTCTTTGATGTTTTTTCATTATCGTTTTTTTGTTTGTCCGTGATTAGCTTATCATTTCTTTTTCCGCGTTTTTGTTTGTTACTTAATTATGAGGCTACCGTTTTATCCTCTTCTTTCTGCTTTGTGTATAATGGTGTTTCTGTTTTTTCTTCATCTTTTGGTTGCACTTGCATTTTTTTAAGTTCACATATACACCTTTTATTTTACATTCAAACTATTTACTGTCACTTTTAACTGTATTTGCCTTAATCCACTGGAATTTCACGTAAAACTTCAAATATACGTACGTAACGAAAGTACGCTATCTGCGATACAATACAAAAATTACGCTTCTTTTTGTCCAACACTTGGAAAATTTGTTGTATGCACTTCACATAACGCATAACAAAGTTGTTGGTTAGACGCAGAATTTTTTAATAGTTTATAGTATATATTAGTTGGTGCAGGTATCGGCCCTATTGCTTTGCTGTATAAACCTGTATAGATAGGCCTGACTCACGGCAATGCCTGTTATTACTTATATTTTACTTAGAACGTAAAAATCAATAATAATTTATTCATTGTTATTTATTTTAACTTCCATATTAATAAAAATGTGTCACAATTTTGTTATTTTATATTAAACCTTGCGCGGATCCTTGACGTTGATCAGGGATCCTCATATTAATCTTAATTTTCTACGAAACTCCTGAGTGATCCTAAGAACCCCTAGGGGTATGTAGAAACTACATTGGGAATCACTGCTCTAGATGATGATGAATTTGAGGAACTAGAACGTGAACCAGATGTATGTAATTTGGTTCTTGTAGAATTCGAGATAGGACGGATGAAAAAAGTATTTTTTGTTGGTGAAATTATCACTCCAAAAAACGAATATGATAAATATGAAATTAATTTTTTGGAAAAACCTAAAAAAAATAGTGATCAATTCTATAAGCCGCAAGTTTCTGACATTTCCCTAATTCCTTTAAGAGCGGTAAAGCAAATTTGGTCTCGACTAACTTTTACATCTGTATTTTCCTTACTACAAAAACAAATAAGAAGGAACATCTACAAGTAAAATTATATCAATTTTTGTTATCTTGGACTAATTATTAATGATTTAAAAATTTATATCTTTATTTTTAAGTTGAATTTTTTTTACTATATTAATATTTTAGTTACATAGTTTTAGTCTACTTTTGCTTAGTTACTCAGAAATAGAATTAAATGTCAAATTAGTATCTAATCATAAAATATAATAGAATAAAAGAATAAAAAAATAAAACTTAATAGATCAATAGTACAACGTAAATCGTATCCTTTTTTTCATTTAAAAGTAACTTGTCTGATTTTTATGACTGGGAGATATGTACGAATTTTTTATATTGTCAATTTATGTCATAGAAACATCAAAACGTTACATTGTTAGGATCGAGTTACATAACAAATAAAAATTTGGTTTTGATTGCATGAAAATGTAGTAAAATATGATATGACACGTACACTTTTAATGTATAGTTTTGTTCTAGAACGGTTATCTTTGATTAAAGTTATGCAAGAATACAAAAATACAAAAGTTAAGTAATAGAAACACAAATATAAAACTAAGAAAAAAAAATGCTAAAGCCGTTTTGGTAAACCTATCAGTAAAGAAAAATAAAAAAACTTCTACGACCGATAAAAATTGCTGATTACTTTCGTTGAAACTGTAAAACAAAAAGATAAAATTAATATTAAATTATATTCGAAATTTGTATCTGTAAAAAACCGTCTAAACACAAAACTTTAAAATTACGTTGAAGCAAAAAAAGATTCGTAATAATGCTTTCTTAAGCATCACTCGTTCTAATACACCGTGACAATTCACTTCACTTTCGATTAATGTTTTACTTAATAGCAATTTTTTGTTTCGTCTTCACAATTTATTTTTATAATCTCAAAATTATGGGAAACAGCTGAAGCGAAACGTTTCTTTCTATTCTTATTAAAACTCTTAAAATTAATAATGATTACTAACAGTTTCCGTTTCTTAGAATCGTTATGCGTAGTACCTCTTCAAACTACACATCTGATTGGGCGTTGGAAGAAATTTAATTTAATATAAATGTACGTCTGCTGGGTGAAAGTCGGTACTTATGTACACTTTATTTACCGTTATACTCGTTGATAATGTTTAGATTAACTTAACTACAACATTCTTTTACATACAGCTTAGCTTTGCTATAAATGAGTGATAATATCTATATTTAATGTAATTACTAATACAAGTTTTTATTACGCTCTGATTAATAAATAACAGAAACCCAAAACATTGCTGGCTATAATTAAACAAAAATATTTATCCAACTGTTGTTTTTAGAATTTTAATTATACAGAATTAATTAAATGACTTTTCTAAACTAAAGAGTCAATTATTACCGTTCTAAATATAAATAATATCTGTTTTATACACAATTAACTTTTGTTAAATACCCTATAATTTATTAAAAAACGATTAAATTCAAACGAGATGTTTTGAGTTAAAATTGGAATTTGCATATTTTTTTCTGCGATTGCATTTTGGTTGTCGGATCTTTCAGGAAGTTTTGAATATGGTAAATAGAATTGAAACAAACTGAACCTCGTTTGAATTATAATTAACAAAACTTTTTGTTTTGAATCGATTCTTAAAATTAAATATATAACTTAATGAAATGCTAAAACAATTCAAAATGTTTTGTTGATTTTGTATGAATTTATGGTATTATTTAAAATTAAATTCTTTTAAAATACAGAAAAATAATTATAATTTTTTAGTATGAATAAATATGTTTTAATTTATAGCAAACTGTATAAATTTTTTGGTTCATTTAAATATCTTAACAAAAAAAAACTGTTGTGGTCACCACTCGATTTTCCTGTAAGGAATAATAAAGGAATGTCTAAATATTTTTTTAGGTTATTTTGTAATAAAACGACTTTGAAGTGATATGTGCACGTTTGTATTGACTTCCTAGCATGATAACATTTTTTTGAAATATTTCTCCTCGATTTCATTAAGAAACAAACAGAAGTATTTGTGCGCCTCAAAATTGCTTTCCTTTTAATAAAAAATATTATTTTAACGTATCTTGCTTTCCCTCCAAGATATAAAATTTAATTTGAAAAAAATTGTCGCTGACAGGATTCGCACCTACATTATGTATGTGAATTTATTTTAAATTATAAATAAAATATCTAATACTGTTAATTAGAATTTTTCTTTTAAATAAATTGTTAGAAAGAATTATCGCTATTAGAAACTAAAAATAATTTGAATTACTTACATACGTACTAATTTATATAAGAAAAACTGTTAAAAGTGGCGGATACACGCACTTCCGATTTCTTTATCAGCCCATCTTTTGATAAAACCGAGAGAATATGAAAAACCAGCTCTATACCAAATTTCAAGTTACTAGGTTCGAGAGTTATCGTGCGTATCCAAAGATAATGTAAGGAAGATGCAGCACTCCGTGTAACACAAGTCAAAAGTATATTGAGAAAAATTGTTATTTTAACATATCTTGCTTTACGTTCAAGTTTATGTAATTTTTTTCAGAAACTTTAATTTAAATTATAAATCAAATATCTAATAAACTGTTAATGTTAGAAAAATTTTATATTTGGATAAATTGTTAGAAAGAATTATCTGTATAAGAAACTGTAAAAATAATTCCAATAGTTTACATACGTACAACATTATATAAGAAAAACTGTTAAAAATGGCGGATACACCCACTTCCGGTTTCTTTATTAGACCCTTTATTTCTTTATAAGAAAGTATAAATGTTTACTCGATGTACTCAAAAATGTAATAAAATTAATTAATAGACTACATACTAACAAGTTTTGTTCTTATACTCGAATTTGCATGTTTTATCCAAATTACTTTATTATAACACTTAGAAACACTACATTTAATGGAATGATATAAAAATAATGCTGATTTTTGTTAGCAATGTCGAATTATAACAAACCTTTTTATTCCAATAAGTAACATTAATTAGACGCAGCTGTAGATGCACTCGAAGTCAAACTTCTATTTGATCAACAAAAGTTTTTTTTATTTGAATATGCTTATGTGAGACAACCAAATCGTTGAGACAATGGCAAATATTTTTTTTAAAACTTGTTTGGTTTATAATCGAGTTCTAAATAAGTTTTTATTAAAATATTAACTAAATCCGTACTTGATTTTATTACCCTCAAGGAACTATAAAATTAAACTATTTTACATTATTTTAAAAATTAAATATCTGGTATATATACATATATGAATTTTAATATTATTGCGATTTTGGTTCTGAACTAAACCTACTTGGCATTGATTGATGTCTTTACATTTTGCGTTTGAACATCGATGCGTTCGGAGCACTCTGCGTTCAAACGTCTTACGTCTAAATGTCTCACATTCAAAAGTTTCTACGTTTAAACAACCTTGCGAATAACATTATTGCATTGAAACGGTTGCGTTCATAAGTTCTAGAGCAGAAAACTATTAACCTTACATAAAGATATAAACATTTGTAGCTGGATCTTTTTGAAAAGAGACCTAAGCAAAGACAGAATGAATATTTGTTTAATACAATGCACGCAGTTTACTAGAATCGCGGATAATGTTATCAATTGGGTAATGTTATCATTTTATGTTTATGGTAATCATAATGTCGATTTATGTTATTAATTTTCTTCGCAGGTTTGTCTATATACATGAACAATATCCTATTTTTACAATTTCACAAAAAGATGTATTAAATTTAATCATTGCACCCTAAAGATACTGGTCTTGCATATGTAGATTTATTTTTGCAGTGTTATTTATTTATTCAAGTATTTTGACTGACATACGTAACATTACCTCATTTAAACAGCTGTAACAACTTAATTTAACTACGTCTTATGCGATAGTATTAATTTGGTATTTATATTTATTTTCTGTTTGTCAGCAAATTACTAAGAAGAAATGTGTATTTCTTAAAAAAGTGAATAAAATTATTTTTGATTTTTTGTCTATGGTATCAACAAACTATTTCATGCAACAGGTGCCGAATTTTTGATAAAGGTATTTGGTTCAAAATTTAGAATTTTTAAATGTTTTATTACAGCTTTTGTTTTGATATTTTTTGCTTGTATGGGTGCTATAATTACATCTTTTAAATTAACTACTACGCTTATGTGTTGACTACTTTCTAACCAATAAACATTTATTTTTTTTTGTTAAATATAGAATATTGTTATCTTACGGTTATTATTATCAAAAACTCCAAGCCCGAATGTTATTATATTAAGCATCAAATAATTTATTATGAACGTTTACGATAACAATTATATGTAAATAGTGGAAAAAATCAAATAATTGATTTTGTTGGTTAACCCGAAACTCCTCTCTAAAAAATGAAATTTGTTTTGTTAACTAACCCAAAAAAATACAAAACTTTTATCAAAAATATAAAACACATGTATGAGACTGAAAAATTACCACAACATGTTTGACTCTAAAAAAAAAAACAAACAAACTAAACTACAGAAAATATAAAGTTACATTTTATTAAAAAAATGCTGGAACTACATCTTTTTTAGAAACACATTACACTTGCGAAAAGTTTTTAGATTTTTAAAAATAGAGAAAAACGAAGAAAGACAAAAGCAACCTAAAAAGCTAGCAGTGAAAAATGATTTAAGACTGTAAAAACGTTTGCTTCATATATTAGTTTGCAGTTTTGTGTTGTTTGTTAGCAATTCTTTTTCAACCTTTTCTTAAATTAACAATTACGTTCATGTTTTTAAATTTTTTGACAATTGAAACAATTTAAATTAATTTGTTTTATGTATTGTTATTTCTTATCCGACTGTATACATTTAAGTTTACCTTATAAATGTATATTACGTATTAAGTAAGAAATAGAAAAATTGTCTATATTACAAATCATATTGTAATAGTATCTAAGTGGCTATAGAGACGAAAACATTGAAAACTGATTCTATACCCTCGTAATTCAAATAGGTTTTAAATTATGCGTGCATAAAATCAGGTTTCAACATTTCCATCTTAATAGCCATTTACAAACTTAATTCTTTTTCGTAGTAAATTTATAGTTTATTTAGCTTTACACGTTATTTTAGAGTGCACGCAGTAATACAAGGTGACGCAAATCAGTCCCAGCCTAGATGAAAATCTTGTTACGTGCATATATTAAAAAATGCACTACCCTGTATATTGTTTAAATTAAAGTTCTTTTTCCATCTCTACAATTTGTTCAGCATTGTTGGTGCCTTCCGGATACTTTCGGTCTACCTACGTATACTTGTACTCAAACAAAATTTATTTACTGTAATGCTATTAAATTATCTCTCATTGTTATTGATTTAAATTTTAATTTAAGTTATCCTTCTAAAAGAACTAAAATGTTATACAAGCTTCGGGCTTCCTGAACCGATCTAGCAGGAGCTATATCTGCAAAAAGAGATCTGGTGCCCATTAAAATAAACTTATCACTTAAACCTCCACTTTCTCCGATAGGTATTGTTTAAATTCTACAGCGAGTTGGCCGTGTTCGTAAACTACTAGAAGCTTATAACAATATATTGCCTCATTCTTGCTTTTTAACAATGTCTGCAGAAATGGAGCAAAATAATGAAAAAAATATACGTTTTATGGAACCATATATAGAATAAGAAGATTTGTGGTGTTCAAAAGATGCTAATTATAATAATAAAAATAAAAGAGGCGATACAATACGTGAATTAGCAGAAAAATACGAGGTCACTTCAAAAACGACTATAAACAAAATAAAAGTATACGTTCGTAGTTTCATAAAAAACACTTAAATGGAATTTCTAAGAAAAGTAGTATCAGAACAGGCATGTACCAACTTATAATTTACTTTGGACGAGCGGATTAGAAAGAGAATACTACAGGATTGATGATAAAAATAAAGAAAACACGAAAACTATGGTAAGCAATAATTCTTATTTCTTAAAATTACATACTCATAATATGTTATCAAATTACGTAAATTAGTTTTCAAATTTATTCAACCATAATACACTGCCTTCTTTTAAATACAATATAATTTATAAATTCTTCTCTTAACAATTTAAGATCATTTCTTGTTTTTCGTGGAATTCTTGGTAAGTTTATCACGCCGCTATCACCTTCAGTGTCTCTTTTCCGTGCACCTAGTATCATTAATCCCGTATCCACATCATCATAGTCAAATATTTTAAGGGGTGAATACTTTTCTTTTGAGGCAAAATTTGGTCTTAAAAAATTATGTAAGTGAACGGAAGTCAAAGTAAGTATCTGGTTTAAGTATTCAAGTTTTTCTAAATATCCTAAACATACCCAATTAAATTCAAAATCCAATTTCTAAAATTTGTTAAATATTCTTCTAGGGGGCATATCAATAGAAAAAAGTTGTATTAGATTCTTCGACAAAGCAAACACATCGTCTGCAACCAACACGTACGGCATTTGTACGTTTCTATTCTTAAGAGTTTTTGTTTTTGGTAGATTTAATGTATCATTAATTAACCTTTTGTAGAACGAAGTGTCGACTTCATTGCTTAGAAGGGGAGCAAACAAAAAGTAAAGAAAATACTTAGAAACAACAACTAATACTATCCTATCACCAGTTAACCTACCTATTACTAACCTTAACGCTAATTTTAATACTAACATCACTTTCACCAAAATCATAAATGTCCCAAATTTAACACAAAGAATAAATCCATGTATAACACTAACACTATGTACGTACAACATGCTGTATAGTAATACTAAAGATAGGACTAACACTATAAAAAAACACGATGTGTATAAGCTACACTGTACTAGTTGCAACGTGTGTTATATTGGTCAAACCAAACAGAAAGTAAAAAATTGGATTGGTAACCATAAATATGACTGCAGCACAAGAAAAAGCAATACAGGGTTAGCAGTACATCATGTAGACATGGGACATAACTTCGATTTTAACAGTCGCACAATTTTAAATGTAGAAAACAATTTAAAGAACAATATTAATTTTAACAATGCTACTAACAATTTAAATAATGTTTTTAATAATTTAATAACAAAAAATGTGAGATAACTATATAGGTTCAAATATATCGTTGATCAGTTTTTCTATTTCCGCTTATAATTCTTATCTTTTCCTTAAAACTCAAAATTTTTGATTACACATTACTAGTCAAGTGTTTGCTAAACGTTCATGTCTTGCGTTATTTAAGAAGTTTAATTATTGACCCTTTTTGTTATAAACAATACACATCTTTTTTTCATTAAAATTCTTCTGAAAAGACGAGCGAAGATAGGATGTAAAGCCAGAGACTCATAAAAAAATTACGGCTTTTTGTCTTTGGCAATATTATCTTTTTTGAGCAGAAAAAGATATTTTTAGTTTTTTACCTTTTTTGTATCAAGAATTTTTGTTAAATGATTCAATACTTCTCTTGATAGTTCATATATACCAAGTTTTGTCATAGTATGCTTAAAATGTCTAATTTCTAATTAATGTTTTAATAATATTCGTAGGTGTTTAACTGATAAGATTTAGCTTGAACTTTGCTGTGCGATTATAATGTAATTAAAATAGCACAAAAACGGAATACTTGTACACTACAGATGGCTCTTTACACCTGACAACGCTTAAGGTAGTTAAATCGACTAACACAAATCTAACAACAAATATATTTATTTTAACAATAGCATTAGAGTATAAAAAACAAAAATAGAATAAGACAAATTTAACAACTAATTCAACAAATGTAATTTGTTGAAAACTACAATGTCATTGATCTTGTAGCTCAAAATATCCTCTCGCAGGTTTGATTAAAAAGTTGCGACGAAAAAACATGTTGTGCGTTAAATCAGTATTTTTACAAAAATTACAGTTGGTTGCTACATTACATCTTAAAAAACTGCTTTAGAAATTATACAAAAAATATTTAAATTTCTTATAACATTTTCTCTTATTTATTATTTTTCTTAATACGTTTTTTTTAAACAAATTTTTAAGCATATAGGACTTTATAGTATGTAACTTTAGAATTCACAAATAAAAATTATTTGATTTAAACCGTACATAAACACAAAAATTAAGTTAAAGGAATTTAAATTTTTTTTAGGTTCTATTTAGATTCAATCTGAAAGAACAAATTATGGTTCTACTATAATTTGAAAAAAATTATTTTAATTGTAGTTTTTATATGATGTATTAATAAACAAAATGTGTTAAAATATTCTTTAATAATACTCAATTAGGCGCTACAATTACTTGTTAAAATTGAATTACAATAATATTTGTAACATGCTGAAATTTCACAGATATCACTGTTTAATTAACGTCAAAAACAAATATTGAAATAACTAGCGTTTATTATATGTTTTAAAACTTTACTAAAAAATAATAAAACCAACTTAACTTATTCAATGTTACTTTATTTATTATTAAATGTAAAAACATTTACTGGTGTTTTAAAAACTATATTATACTTAAAATAAACAAACGTTGGCTAATATAAGCTACATATTTGCCATTGATTATTAATTTAATCAATTATTTAAAACTTACTAACTTAGAAATACATTAATGAAAAAAAAATATCTTAAAGAATACTATAAAATTTTAATTTCTTGTAAAAAAATTATTTGTAACAACTGGTTAGACACACAATTTTATCGTATTCTATATTAAAATTAACTTTTACAGTTTATTTATTGCAATATTTTTTATATAATGAGTATTAAAGATCTCACTGATAATTACTTGCCATTTTTTCTACTACTTCTACTATCAATTTACATACATTTTTATTGCCAAATTATAAACATCAATAAAATATTTGAAATTAATTGTCTTACAATTTATAAAAACGTTGTTTTAAGCTTTAGAGAGATCTCTATTATCTCTGTCTACTCAACAACAGTTTATTATAAATAATAGTTTAATAGTTTTTTATAACCATAGTATACAATCGTGCTCATAATAAAAATTATTAATAAAAGACTACAATAAATTCATAGTTTTCATTTTGCGTTATAGATAAAAAAACTAATAATTAATATCAACTGTTTCGTAAAGATTATAACTTTAAACACTCAAGCAGTCGACTTTTCTTGCACATTTTTTAATAGCCTTAATCGACAACAGTAACAAAAACTTTTAATAAATTTTAGTATACTTATACTAACGCTATAAAAAAACTAAGACACCGGTAAGCAGGATGACATACTTTTTATCTAAGAGCTATACGAAAAACTAATACAAAATGACATCACGCTGTCAGCTTATTGATAAAGATCTACAAAGTAATCATAAACAAAGTTATAAAAAAAGACATTAATTTATTGTATAATCTATAATAACTTAAAAACTTTATTTTTCTAAGTATTAAATCTTTGCCTTGTCACTGTTAAACAAACAATTTGTTAATTTAATTGCAGTTTTCTAAAATAAATTTTATTTTTTTTTAATTTGGTTTCAGTTTTTAATCTGATTTTAAACCGTTTGTTAATTAACTGTAAGTTTAAATTGTTTACAGACTTTTGTTCCTCTATCCTCCGTATGGCGTTTAAACATTTGCTGAATGAAATAAGATTTCGTAAACAGTAAACGTATTTTATGAATGAACTATAATCAAGAAAAAAGAAACTATAACATCTACCGTTTCCTTTTTTTCCTTAAGTGGGTTCTTTTAGAAAACATTATAAATCACCGAAATGCGCTCGAGTATACATTCAAGTATCACAAAAAAAAAGATCCAATAAACTTTAAAGCTTTAGATTTTGTTCTAAAAATACCGTAAAAAGAGAAAAGGTTCAATAATTCAATTAGAACGATCGATAAAATAATGGATTTGCGTTTAACGGCAGCTTGTTTGGAAAACAAGTTTTCAAGTTATTCAGGTTAAACAAATTTTAAGATTCCAGGTATTTGACCAAATTCTTACTTAAATAAAGAGATTCAATTTAAAAGACTATAAATGTTATTAAAGGAAATATGTGGAATATGTTACACGTAAAGCTTTAAAATTCTGGTTTAATCTCATGTGACCGCCGATGTCGTCGTTTTCAAAAGTTTTTGATGTAACGTATCCGTGATGCGAATTTCTTAAAACCTAAAATTCGCAAAACAAAAATAGAGTTTTTTAATGCAATTTTATATTTAATCAAAATTTGAATAAACTATTCACAAATATGTACTTGCAGTGTTTATGTGCTTTAATAAAATCTAATAAAAACCACAATTAATTAAATTTCATCTGATAATAAAAGTAGACTATAAACATTATCATTTTATTAATTAAATAAGTGTTTATTATTGTTGTCTTCGTTTATAAGATTTATACATTCTGTGATATATTCAAACTAATAAAGTAGCGTTAGTCATTGCGAGTATTACGTAAACAGTTTTAGTAAGTATTTTCGAGTCGTAATTACATTTTTTTGATTATTACTAGCTTATAGTTAAGTTAAAAGAATAAAATCAATAATCTTTTTTATCGGTTTAATAAAAGACAAACCTTATAACTTATATTAAAAATTCAGTTTTTAAACCTATTTTAATTTTTAGATCATAATTTTATGCTGTTTATTATAGAAGAAAGACCCTTTAGAAGAAATTTAAAAAATAATATTTATACTTAGAAAATTTCAAGAACTCTAACAAATATTCAAAAAAGAATTAAATCGTAGAATACAGGCGTGATTACCGGACTGTCAGAAATTTTAAAACTTAAAAGAAAATTGCAAATAGTCAGAAAAACTCAGTAAATTATATTTATGTCATAAAATAGTATATTGTGTATCAAGTGCATGAAGCAAAAGCGAAGCTGCAGTGTAAAAAAATCTTCAAGCACTATACTTTTTCTATGACCATACGATTAAAAATAAATTTATTAAAAAATCGATTAATGGTTATTTAACGAACAAGATTGTTAATGACAGCGATTAATAATCGAGACATTTTAACGCCGTGAGCAAGCGTAGCGAGCGAACGCGTTAATATTGTCAAGATTATTTGTCGCCGATTAACAACAGAGTTAGTTTTAAAGTTTTTCCGTTGATCGTAAGTTGGTAAAACGTGTAAAGTTATAAGGAAACTAAAGCATACGTAATCCGATGTTATATCTAGTAGCCGTGCAATATCGTTAAATTGGTGGTTGCTAACGATTTTATTGGTTGCTATACAAAATCGTTCATTAATAGAAATTCATTCATTGGTTCAAAATCGTTCTACGATCTATTTCTGATACATTATTATACGTTAATATTGTTATTAACAGACGATCGACAGAAAAGTAAATTAATAAATTTTCTTTATTGTAATAATAATTGTTAGTAATCGTACAATTTGTTATGTTCTCGAGCTTTACACCAGCTGCCTCGCCTTGATAAATTGATAAAATGTTGTTTGAAATATCATTCTTTTTATTTACTGAGTTCTCTATGTACACTTTAGCTACGAATAAACTTTGCGATCCCCCGTGCTGTTTTACTGTTAGTAAATCTGGCTCAGTTTCAACCAATAAAGAAGCCGAAGAGCGTCTAAAACAGTGACCCGTGTATTGTTCTGCACGAGTCAGAAATATTTTGTAACATCGGAAGGGATTCTTCTAATTTTGTATATGCCGATAACTTGTTCCTTTTGATAATTAATAAAAAGCTTTTTTCTGTATAATTTTGAGGACGCATAACCACATATTTTCTGTAAAATTTGAAACGTTCGGTGATTGCAAATTTTCTTATAACTTTTGTTTTTGTCAGGCACAACCACGAGAAGGGTTGTTTCCAAATCTTGAATATCATTTGTTATTTTATAAATTTCATATCTACTAAGAGCACCAAAAAGTCCAAAAATATAAATTTATGAACTTGATAATATGCTGCTTTTCTAAAACCCGTGATTTTTTTGGCAAGTCTCGTTCGTTCTTTCTCTTTAAAAACGCACGAACTTTTGAATATTAATCAATGTTTAAATTATTCTTAATGCTGATTGTATTCTTTAATATAAAATAGTTACTCCAAAACGTTGATAATTTGAATGTTTTTGACAATTCTGCCAAGTACATTAACACTATATTTTCCAAAAACGAATGTGTCGATCCGCCATTTTATAAATTTGTGATAACTATTTTAATAAATTTATATATAGCGATTTTTGTAGTAGCAAAGAAGAATTTGATGTGTTTGCTGCTACCATTATATGTGGAGGAGTAGTCGGAACACATTCAACAACTCTAGAGGAATCTCTCTTTTGTTTTCACGTAACGTTTCTATAATTGTTAGTTTGTATGGATCCTTTAACAATTGAAAGGATTTTTCTTTCTATTCTAGTTTCTTTGTAATCCAATCAAAAACAATTCACTAAAAAGGTAAACTGATCAAAACTCAAGCAAATTCTATAAAAGCTACCGAAAATGCCGTCTAGGTAAACATTAAATAAGAGGGTACTGTAAATTCCGTCTTGCTGCATTAGCCAAAAACATCCAAACATTGTCGATTTAAAATGTGCGTCGTAAAGTTTACGAATCCAGGTATTCTAGAGTACAACAGAATAAAAAAATCTAATATTCCAACAGTTACTATGAATTTAAGAAAATCAAGATATTAGCGTATAAAAATTCAAAAGTTTGACGGTTCATACTATGTTTTAGCAAACACTAGTAGAAAAACTGTACTGTAGAAATAGTATATTGTAAAACGAGTGGTACAAAAAAGAATTGTAACACAAGTTTTTCATACTATTTTGCTTTGATTTACATTTATTTCTGATAAGAATTATAATATAATTATAGCAGCCCCTGTCTACTTTTTAAATTCAAATTTGAAAACGTGATTGTTAATTAGGTAGTTAGAAAAGTATGAAAACTTTTTATTTTCAATATAGAAGTGTAAATATTTAAATTTCATCATAGTTTGTTTAACCGTTATCATTTTGTTGTCAGGAATGGGCTTTGCGCAGGTTTTTGTTAAACTTTCCTGCACTTATAACTTATAACGCCATTATGAAAGTATTACTTACTAAATCCAAAGCAAAATAAATATCAAAAGTTTTGTACCTGGTGTGATGATAATAATGTGAACAATCTAACTGAATGGAATGAGGTTATTCCATGCTCCGAACATGCTTCTCGATTTATGAAAATATTGACATTTCGCAGTATTTAAAACAAACCTCTTAGTTTAAAAAGCAGTCGGAACATTATCAACCAGAAACATTAAGCATATTACAGTCCGAGGACGCCAAGAAGTTTATTTAATAATGATGATGATTAGATTTTTTTGGCAAAGAAAGTAATATCCTGAGTTACACTTGTAACATACAAACTTCAAATTACTGTTACGTATCTATTTATTAAAAACTAATTTATTTAAAACGACTAAAAATACGTTTACTTAATCTAGAAATATGTACACTTTTAAATTAACCGAACTAATAAAATCTAATAATAAAAACACTTACACTATAATTTATGTATAACCGTTGTATAACACTATCACTAACACGAGATAAGATAACGTCCTCGGATATCACACTTGTTTACACTAATTATCACGTTCACGATTATTCTCGATTTATTTATGTAGACACACGCGTGTTAACGATTTATTTCCACTTGATAATCTTCTTAACACATTCGCATTCCAGCAATAACTGACCTACGATCTGTCTCGTCGCTATATAAAGACATACGGAAATCCTTCTCGATCGTTCCTCACTTTTTGCTATAACTTCTAGAAAATAGATAACAGCCTTCTAGAAGGCTATTGCGTTTGCAAGTAATTTCTTGAACGTTTCATTACTTTATTTCAGGTTATATTAATTATAAAGTATTGTGAAGTCTGTAGACGAGATGAGTTGACTTATATGAAGTTTGTTATTTAGTTCAAATCTGATAAGATAAAGGCAACTGTCCATGCAACCAAAAATAACATATCTTGTGTATTTGTCATAACAGAAGTATCTTGGATTGCTCTTATTAAGAAATACATTGAACTGCGACATTCTCACATTTTAAACGATAGATTTTTTTTTGGCGAAATCCCTAAAAACATTTTCAAATTCTTGAAATTGTCAAATCATGAAACATATACTGACTTTGCAAATTAGGCAGGTGATTTGCTTACAATTAAAAAGCATTGGGGCTAAAAATTATAAGCAATTCTGGAGCGATATGTTGAATCCTCTTTTAAACAAAAAAAATAAGGTGGCACAAATGTTATCGAATCACTATAAGCCAGTTGTTATCAATCTGTACTACCAATTCAGATTGCTCAAAACTTAACGTCTAACCTTACTACAGAAAACAGAATTGGGGCAGATGGGGCAATAATTATTAATAAAAATATTCTTTAAAATAATTTTTAGAAAATCTCCATTTACATTATTTATTATATTGCTGCTAAAAACCATTCCGATTTAGATTTTGATAAAATTCAATGTGGTATTGGTGAAAACGATGTATTAAAGTCACTGTATTAGTCGATGATTTTGATAAATCTAATTCTTTTGACATAGCTCTACAACTAAACTTTGGATTGTCTTGTAACGTTCACAGCACGTTCAATTAAACCTCTTTATCAATTTTTTTTATTTTTTTGGTTGCGCGTGAAATAATTAATATTACCGGTTTCTTGAAAAGATCTCGAATTCGGATGTTGTTTATTCGGGTAGTGTTGTTCGTAGAATTGCAATGTTAATAGAGGAATTTGCTCCGCTTCTTGTAATACAAATATATCATGTCGATATATTGTTGTTTAGAAAGTATCATTGAAGATTAATTGTTAAGCTTGTTCAGTTACACAGCCGACAGTAAATTTTGTTAAAAAATTACACATAATTTTATCTCTCAATACCGGTCAAGTTGCGATTTATTTTCTTTCTATGTTAATGTTTTAAATATAAATATGTAAAAACGGCATTAAAGACACAGTTTTCATTATACCACATAATGAAAGTTTTACAATCGCAACAAAAATTTGAACTCAATCTTTCAGTGAGGCAATAGTTATTTGTATCACTAGTCCAGAAAGTGCTATTTTGCGAGTATGAGCATATTTGTAGGCCGAGGTGAAGCCGAGGCCTACAAAAAGCGAATACTCGCAAAATACTTTTAGGACGTGTGATACACAACAATTTTGTGCTGACCTTTATAGTATAAATTAATTAAAAACAATTATTTAAGTATTGATTTTTAATAAAATTTAACAACACATGTTGATGAAACTGAAACCTGTAATGACGAAATACAATTGTTTTTGAAATGAATTTGACAATTACATAATATTATTACCATTTCATTTACATGAAAATAAAACCTTTGTTGTTTTTAGCAATTGTAAGATATAACCAAATTTGTTATATTTGTTTAAATAAACATTGTTAGTGCTTCTCTAAACAATAACATAGACAATTGTGTATATTAATAAATCTGACAAATTGACAGATGACGTTTAATTAATTAATGATCACTAGTGCCAACTTTTAGTTATAAAGTTTTACTACATTTTACCGGCCTAGGTAAAATACGTCAAAACGGACGGAAGCACAAAAAAATAATTTTCCATTAAAAAAACCACATCTATTGCGTTAGTGATATAATTGCATTTTGCATATTATTAAACAGGCTTATCCTAATACGTTAAAAAATTTAACACATCTTTTTTAGATTGCCATCACGGTTGTTATCTCAAATTATTACTGCTACTACAAACATAATTATGAAAAACAAAGATAACCTTTCAGAAAACTTATAAGATAATATATAGTTCAATAAAAACAATATTTGTAATAGAAACAATGCAATTCCTAATTGTTGAAGATTTATAGATGAACAACAACAAGAATATGTAGACCATCAAGTCAGCATAAAAAATATTGTTCCGAACACAAATGAAAAATACCACTCGGTTTTGTGTTCGGATGGTAGGATTGATAATCTTAAAGGCGCATGCCCTGATAGGGTTGCATCTTTAGAGAATTTCAACTTTGTTTGTTGTTAGTTTGCTTTACTGTTCACAAATTTAGTATAAAATTGCAGTTAATTAAGATTTCAATGCTTGTTTTTGTTTTGCCTTTGAGTAGTCTCTCAATCATTCTAGCCTGGATACATCGCTACCATAACTATGGGAAGACCGGATCTGGTGAACCTCGGTGAGTATTTTGGTTTTTTTACTAATACGCATTAGGGATTAGTTATTTTCTTTCTTGCTTGAATCGTTTTGTTAATTAATGGTAGAGTAAGTAATGCTGAGGATTTTATGTAGGATAATAGATTTTTTTATTCCTACAGTGCAAGGCCCTAAAATGTTTAAATTTATTTCATTATTGTTGTGTAGTTAATTGCTTTAAGTTACAGGACATTGACTAAGAAATAGTAGTAATTTAATTATGACCATTTTATTAGGCTTGTTACCAGGGCTGATTTTATGTAGAGCTCTTCTTGGGTGTGTAAAAGAACTAAGTGCGGACAGCAATCAGGAGGTTCGTAATCTCCTGCAGACACTTTGTTGTATACCTGGCGCCCGTTATTTCAGAATCACTTCAGTTTCGACTGGTTTGAAAACAGGAACCCCCGGTCACTTGCCGATCTGAGCAGTCGTAGTGTTGTTTATCTTTTGGTCTAATTAAGAACTTGTTACATGTGGTTTGAATAATTCAGATGAACAGAAATTCTTGTAAATAATTTCAATAGTTAGAGGTATTAGCTTATCTTAATGACCTGTCAATAACTAAAAGCCGAGTCAAAATTTGTTTAGTTGTTCGAGGATTATCTATTTCCATAGATGTTTAATTAAATACGTAACTCATTTTGTTTTTATCGCATTATTTCTTTAGTTGTTTGTTTCTTGTATTCAAGTAGAATGCATTTTTCAGTTGTAGTTTACGTGCGGTATTCAGTGAAGATGTCTTAGAATAAACTAAAGTTTTAACCTCTAGAAAAAAAAACATAGCAG
This sequence comes from Aquatica leii, assembly GCA_035610365.1. Lineage (NCBI taxonomy): Eukaryota > Metazoa > Arthropoda > Insecta > Coleoptera > Lampyridae > Aquatica > Aquatica leii. Next base: position 42,691,039 of record CM069436.1, read on the forward strand.
TAATACAGTGTTCTAAAAAATCAATGTAGGCTAGAAGTGTAAATAATTTCATTCCAAATATAGATTTACGCAAATAATTCAACCCTCTCTTTAGCGAACACCTCTCTATAACGAACAATATTCCTTACCCCGTAGCTGTTCGTTATGGAGATTTGACTGAACTCTTTTTATTCTTTTTGATAGGGCAGTCTTTACATACGTTATTTATTTCTTTTAATAAGTGATCTTTTTTGAAGTAAATTTCTTTAATGTCAAATTTTGTTTCAGATACCTTGTCTTTTTGAATTCATATCAAAAACTTCTTTCCAACTAAACTTTTGACGTTTAGTTTCACAGAGTTTCGACCACCAGGAAGCCGAAAATTGAACTGTATTTATTTGAAGACGGGAGAGGACAGCCGGTAGCGATCCACCGGAATAATAATAATTATGCTAGCAAATGAAACTGTACTCACCTAAACTCCCACAAGCGCTCTGCATGAATTAGTTGAGGCGCGCACAACCACCCAACCCTGAAATAAACCAAAGCCTCGACTCACCCCAGAATAAGTAATTGCTCGACTTACCCCAAACTTCTATCCCAAAGCGGAGTTAAAAACTTGACACGCACAAATTCAGATATAACTATTAAACACAAATTATATATTGTTTTTTTTTAACTAACGTTACCATAATGGCCAGCAAGGAGACTCGATGCCACTATCAAGTTAAGTCAAGTGACATTGAATTTTTCAAAATTTGTTGTAGAGTAAAGTCAACGTAAGTAGGGGGTACCATCTCACAGAACCGAAAGCGCATCTAGCGAAAACGACTAACAATCAATCGCCGGCGTCAACACACGGTAAACCATACTTGCAATTTTTTTAAAATGTATTGTTAGCTGTTACTTCACGCAGTAAGACTGAATCATCGTCAGCCGTAAATCAGTGCAATATTTCTCTATTAACTAAATTCAATATGTTGATATGACAGCTAGTATTTTGTAATAGTGGCGGCTGGTAGTCAATACTGCAAAAAGGTCATTTCAATATTAAAACTTTAAAAGCGTATTTTTACGTATGGAAACACTTATATTTAAAGTCAATTTATCTATCTTTGCAATAAACAAAATGAAACGTTACCTATTTGCAATTGTAAAATAAAAATAGAATAATTTTTAATAATTTTTGGAAAGTCATTGACCAAATGAACTACTGGAAAAGCCGCCGGTTTTCTACCAACGTTATACATTACGCACACATAAATCAGTACTTCTAGTTGCATAAAGTAGCTATTGTATATAGAAATAAAGAAAACATTTGTTTTTGGCATTTTTAACGAAAATAGTTATGACCAAAGTAATGATAAAATACTCTAGCAAAAGACACGTTGTATACCAATAATTTTCATTTAAAACACACTTAATTCGATTTGTTTTAATTTATAAAGTCATTTCTTATGTATATAAGTGATCAGTTTTTTTATTTCTTCAAAAATATTTCAAATATTTATGTAGCAGAGTTGAATAAAACTAATGTACTTATAATTGTGATTAGATTATTAAAGTTTGGTCACAACTAAGTTAATTACAACCGTTTGCCAAAAAATGGTTAAATAATATTTAGTAGTACGTGACACAAGAAATTACTGTAATAGAAATTGTTATAAATATAAATTAATCTCGAAAACATAATTAAAGTTTTGCTACAATATTCCGTTACTCACTAATGCAACTTTTTTAATATTTATTTTTGATTAAAAGCAAGTAACAATAACAATACGCAAACCTTGTAAGCTATGTTAAAATACAACTTACATGTTACAAAATCATCTATTATGTCATATAGCTGCCAATTGGTAGAATTTACTGGGAAAATTTGTTTTAAAGTAAATTTTAATGTCGTTTTAGAAAACGCAAGAAGGCAATCTTTTGGCCGACATATCTACAATTATTTGTTATTGTATTTTTTTGACTAATTGATAGAATTTGGAAAAATACCAAAACACCTATTCTATAAAGAACATTTTCATTTTAGGTAGTAAAATGATTTTTAAGGATAAAGATTTTGGTTATCGAAAATTCTTAATTGTCGTAGTTATTGTATTTTAGTACACTTCAGTAAACATTGTGTTGTATACCATTATTTCAATTTGTTTACGTTTTGAATAATGTTTTAAGAATCCAGTCTAAGAAATATTATATTCAAGATGTTTACAAACTAAACCAAAATTAAAAATATAATACATTGCTTTCTTTAAAACGCTTTGCACTAAGTCACGTTTTGCTTACCCATATAAGTTCTGAGAAGATAACTTCATTTCTGTCCTATTTATCACAATACGTTTAAAAATAATTTAAATGCAGTCTACACAAATGTATTTAAGTGTATGTCACACGCAATGAATAAGCACGAATAAATGTAATCGTGCAGTAATCGTGCCATTCTTTGTATCTATTTGTTGCAGTTGGCTTCTGGTATCGTTTGTGTTGCGTGTCGTTTAGAAAAGTTTTAAATCCAATTTGCAAATTACATTTACAGACGAAAAATAATAATCATGAAGATAATGAACAATACGTCCTTGTATTATGGTTATAAATTTTTTAATACGGTAAATTTCCAATATCTACTTCTAACTTGATAACCAGCTTAAGTTTATTGTAGAAATTATCACAGACATTAAAATTTCACCCAATTCTAAATTGTTTTGATTGAAATTTTTATCTGCAGTTCTAGAAATAACTTCTATTAATGAGATTTGTAATTGAAATAAATATTTTGTTGATAGTGTATCTGATCTTTGTATGTAAACAAAGTCGTTAAGATAAGAGTCCTTAAGATGCTTATCGCTATCAAGGAATGATTACTTTGAAGTAATGCTTTGAAAAAACAATTGAACCTAAAGCCACAGTATAGAAACAGTACTGTGCTAAAACGAGTAACCAATTTCAAATATTCTGGCATTAAAAAAACAGTTTAATACGTTTGTTTACGTAAAGCACAAATTATTTAAAAGAGTATTCGTTTTTTTGATAAAATTAAATGGTTTCTTATAAATACATTTTGGGTAGATATGTAAAATTATGTGACAAAGTTGGGCGTTGGCAATGACAATGATTGCGAAAGAGTACAAAAAGCGATCAATAAAGGCGATTAGATTTTTAGAATTAGTTAAAATAAAGAATAAGAGATTTGTACTCTGATATTAATTTAGAAATTTACAATATATTTTCGTAAAACATCAAACGAAAAAAATAACAGATTAGTAAACAACATTTCAATGCCTTCCAGCAGTTCTTATGTGAACTTTGGTTTTATTTGGCGGTTTTGAAAACAAAATAATGGAAATTTGTTTTAGTATTTGATAAAGGTGTTGCGTACAAAATGTGGTTTGAATTCTGATGTAGTTTGTTTTAATGTAATTTTTTGCATATTCTAGTTAGATCATTTTTAACAATTGCTACAATTACATCTCACGTGAAACATATGTTAGGCAATCAACATTTCTGGGACCGGTAAATTAAAGTTAAACTGTTAAACAGTGATTTAAAAACGGTAACACATTAATAACAATTATTTAAAATTGATAATCGATGTTGAATATGTTGTCTTTCAGCTACGATACATTTGTTAACTCTTCTCTTTTTGGAAAACATTACGAATCTCATCATCACCAGCAGAAACTAAAATACGAATTGGTTTTAACAAACCAAGAAATGTATTTTGCACTAGAGATATAAAACTCAACTTGATAATGTAGTTGGCTAAATGCTGCATCTTCTTTGTGTTGCTTTATGGGATGGAGGCTTAGATCATGAATAAGACAACTTGTAAAAGACTAGAGGCTTTCGAAATGTGGGTATGTAGAAGGATCTTGAAGATATCATGGACAGACCACGTCACAAACGACGAAGTTCTGAGAAGACTAAACAAAAAGAATGAAATCATAAAAACAATTAAAATAAGAAAACTACAATATCTAGAACATATTACACGCGGAGAAAAATACACCAGATTACAATTAATTATGCAAGGTAAAATTCAGGGTAAGAGAAGCGTAGGTAGGAGGAGGATTTTGTGGCTGCAAAACCTGACAGAATGGTATGGATGCTTATCAAATGAACTATCTGAAGCAGCACTTTCAAAATTAAAATGATGTGTATTTTTAATTTTTACTTTTTAATTCTGAGGAATCGTCATAGTTCTGCTTGATTTGTCATCAAATTCTCACAACATAATGCACACTGGCTAAATATGTTACACGAAGATCAAAATGCCGCCTGCACAGTTAAAATACTCAATTGCTCCTATACTGCTATAAAACTTTTGTTTTGATTACTGCTTCAAACACCTATACCTTTTATTATAACTAATAAAATATCACTTAAGTAACACTGTCTCGGCAACTGTAAACACTAAATTATATTGCAGTAAAATTATATGTTACTTAAAATATAATGCTCGCGGATAACTTCTGTTTATGTAAACCCGTATTTGTATATATTAAAAGCACGTACACTTACACGCCGTATTTATTTTTCGCCAACACGAGCACTTTATTTATTTATTTTAGCACACTCGTTAATCACTTATTTATTTAAACAAATCCTTCCTAACATTTCTTCCGATTCAATTTGAAAAACTAACCCTAACTTCTTCCAAACACTTTTTATATTCTTCCGTTATCGGAATCCAGAATATTCCATTCCTTTCGATTAGTGTTCTAAAGTTTCAAAATACTTCGGGATCGTTTCAGTATTCTCAAAAATTCTGTTGATAAACCACGAAAGAGTAATTTCTAATATAGATATGTAAGTAGTTTTAGACTTAATTTTAATTTTAATAATTTAAGAATAAAGAAGAAAAATGTTTGAGTACAAAATTGAGCAGATAGATTAAATCTTTAGTCTTTGGAATAGATTACCCTTAGTTTTTTAGACTTATTTTAAGTGACACAGTTTCTATTAATTATAACATAAAAAATATAATTTGATTTATTTAAAATTTGTTAGTATAGTCAAGACAATAAGTCTGTATTATCTTGATTGAATGATAAAAAGCAATTTAAGCAAAATAAGTTGTAAATTACAGACCTGATACATTAAATAAGTCTCCTAAAGTTGTTAACACTACAAATAAAAATAAACTGTTTCAAGTCTAATTTGTTTCTCAGAGGTTTGCTGACATCAAAAATAAAAGTAAATACAAAACAATGTTATCAGATAAAGCGTAGTTAAATTACTGTGGTTAAATTCAGTTGCTATTCTGCACATTGTTTACAAATACACTAGATAATACCTAAAAGATAACGTATTTACAGATATTACGTAATTCAGTATGAGGTAACCAAAGAGTAGCTGTTTACGAAATTTTGCAAGCTTTGGCAACGTACAACACGATTCTGCAACGAGTGGCAACATCGCTCTTGCGACATTTTTGCGCGGGATGCATCTTTTTCGGCTGGAAAGCATCATCTTTGTTCGTACCTTGGAAGTGTTCACATCATATTTTTTTGTTCTGAGTATTCTTGTTTTATTGCTCTTTGTGTGTAATATCACCACGTGTTTTATTTCAAGGTAGTACTGTTTTTATTTTAATGTATATCTGATTTAGCTAACTATTTAATTCATTATTAATTTGTTTATTTTTAAAATATGTTGTACATGCAATTTCTTTCTACGGTGTAACATTTGTTAGCTGCTTTTGTTTGGCCGTGTTAATATTGTTACTTATTTACTGTAGGTCTGTCGATTTGCGGTTTGCTTTAATTTTAAATTGGGGATTGAATTGGGCATTTCTAACAATGAACAAAGTGTGAACTGACCTGTTATGCTTTGTACTAACATTTTCCGCCTTGAAGACTACCTTTCAATACGGTGGTAACTATCCAAATATACTTAATTAAAGTCCGTATTGCTTGGTAGCAAATCATCTCTAGCCCACGTTCGCACGAGAGCGTGATATTGGTACCTATGCGGGGGGCCGTATTAAGACTAATACTACTTCTGTTTTAATTTTATATGTTTTGAGATGTTAAATGTGTGTTAATTGCTAGAGATGCCAGATATCAACCCTTGTGTTCATTTTCTTACTTTGGTTTTACGGGCCAAATCGACAGAGCTATGGTTTAGTATAACGATTCATGATCGACAATTATTTTTCCATCCCTTCTGCCTAAGCAGGTAACAAGTGTCTACCTTTGCAACTTTGTGGTTCTTTTTGTTTGCGTTTATAACATTATAACTGTACAACATGTTTTATGTATCTATTTCGTGATTTTATGTCTGTTTTGGATTTAATTTGTGTTGCCAATTGCTATTTTATCACTTGACTTGTTTTATTTGTGTAATTATTTGTGTTTTTGAATATTTGATCAAATCAGGGGTACAGGGTTGGTTTGGGTTCTTTGTTTATGTAAGTTTTGGTATCATCATTTAAACATGTGTATTTTCAACGACAGGCTTTGAGATTGATCGAAGTCCTGTTCAAATTTTCTTGTCTTATGTTAAATGTGCATATTTTTCAACAGTTTTGTGTGATTTGTATACTTAAATTTGTTCAGCGTAATTAATGTGTATTTAAGCGAGTAGTTTTTCTTGGGAGTTCTTTTCTGCTCGCAAGTCGTCGTTGAACTGCCCATTCTCCTTTTTGGCCTTGTGTTGCTAATTAATAAATTAATAATTACAAAATTTTAGGAAGCTTTAAATAAATATCTTTTTTTGTTTACTGTGTGTTTTGATTTTCCCTTCCGATTACAGTTTGCTGCAAGTGTATTCGTGTCTCCTTAAGACAACAGAGGGCCTTACTAGACGATCACGTTTGTTGGGTTTGCCGGGTAATTTTAAACTTTACCGCGTTTTTTAAATTTGGGGCGGGTTTGTTTTGGCGGGAAAGTTGGTTTTAGCAGCCATTTGTAAGTTTTCCCTCTCTGATTTGAATTTTAGTAACTGTAATGTGAAGTTAGCGTAGAATCTGGGGTTAGAACATTACAAGTAATACTTCAATTAATGAAAAACACTGCTAAAATAAAAAAAATGCAAGAAGTATTTCAGTAATTTTTGGCTACTAACGGTCTACTTAAACTATTTCGTAAAATACCCGCCCAAACATTAATAAAAAACCGCCACTGAAAATTACTTTGTTGAACTTCATTCTAAACATATTCAAAATGGTAAGGGTACAAAAAATATTTTTTTAAAACACGATTTACCGTACAATAGGACGCGTTAACTTTGCGACTGATTTTTGTAGTGCTACTTTGTGATCGATCTTCTACAATTTGCTATATCTGCACATATATTAAAGAAAAACATATATTAAAATTTTGATTTTATTGAAAAGATTATTCTACTTCCGGAGCTAATACACGAGATGGTTTTTCTCAACCATGGCCTCCAGTTTCTCTAAGTTCTTGCATACGTCAAGTTAACATGTTGCTATTTTTTTAACCATTCAAATTTAAATTATAATCAAAATTATAAGAATTATTTTAAATATACTTTTCTTTTTTGTTTGTTTCCCGATAAAGAACAAAACGCGCATAATTTCTTTAAAAAGTTTAATTTTATCTTAAAATTTTGATGCTACCCTAGTAGCACACAAAGTTGGAACCATATGGTTCCGATCTGTTCCCGATATTTGAGTATTAGCCAATATTGGTTATTTAAAACCCTTCTTGTTACAATATTGACAGTCTATTATTATCCTATGTAGTAAAACGATGCAAAATAGACTGTAAAACTTTGTAGATACCTAGATCTTGTCAAAGGTACATCTTTATCTCTAAGTAAATAAACATTAAATAATTGCATAAATGCAATGTAGGGATGCAACGAATATTAAATTGTAATCTGTAAACATTCTGGTTAAATTATTTTTTGTTACAATCTATTATTTAGGTAGATGTAAAAAGATCTGTCTCAAACTCAAAATATATACACATGACATAGTCAAAAAATTTTACAATAAAGTATCTAAAACGTTATATAATTATAATTTATAATGAAATCAAACAAAAGTAAATGTTTACATAGTTGTATTTTGTGTACGAAAAATGTGATTTTAAAGTTTTTACTAATTAAATTTATTTGAATAGTAAGCTTACCAAATAGTGATTTTAGAAACATGATTACGTGCATTCGGTACGTATACCAGCTATTCTGAACCACGTTTTTTTATATTTTTTAAAGCTATACTTGACAAGTAGTTTCGTTCATAGTTTTACTGACCCTTTGTGAATAGTTGTATTGTTATATTTTCTTACCTTCCATCTAATAATATTATATTATATATTGTTTTCGACCACTAAGTTAATGTTAGCTGCAAGTATTTATATGGATTTAATGCAAATTCATTTTTTTTTATTATAACAATAAATATTATTTTTGATTGAATAATTTGCCATATTTGCAGTTTTTAATTTGGGTTTACTAAAATTTTGATAAAAACATTTTTTTGGTTTAAAATATTTAAAATTAGTAATTTAATTCCATAAATAACGTTATATAATGTTGATCCATTAAATTCCTAATATATCAAATTTAATAATTAAATTATTACAGAAATTTTAAATATTGCTTGTACTCACGAGCAAACTATCAGTTTTAAGTTATTACATGCAATAAACTGTTAATGAAAACTGCAAATGTTGAAGATCTAGAAGAACCAGAAAAAAATAAAGCATTGGTAAGCTGCAATTTCTAATTTTAAAAAGAAATTTCATTTTTTTATAGCAATACGAAAAAATTCTAAACGACGCAACGGCTTTATACTCAAGTTTTGAAAGAAAGAATAAATTATCATTTTGTAATACATTAAAAAATTACGAGGTTATTTTTCGTAAGCTCTAAATGTATGTAAATTAATATAATTTTTTTTGTTAAAGTTGCAGTTGGACACCGATTCCAATAGATGCCAGACACAAATATTCGAAAATCTTATCACCGATGTTCATGGCAATTAACAGCTAAAGAAAAATAACTTTTTAGTTGGTTTTATGTATTATTGTTCTGTGTAATAATTATTGATTTATTTTTAATTTAATAGCTAATTTTTTTTCCTATTTTTATCTAATTCATTGCTGAAAATAATAATTTTACTACATGTAAAAAATTTGTCAATATTTTTTGTAGACAATAAAGAATATATACGTTACCAAATTATTATAATATGTATTACCAACAATTAATCTATTGAATATAAAATAAAGATTAGTATAAAATGTAGAACAATTTTTGATGCTCAATGTAGAACTAACACACGTCACCAATGTAGAATAGATGTCGGTTACCAATGTAGAACTAATATAGATTGTCAATGTACAATAGTTGTCAATTGTCAATTTAAAATAGATGTCAGCTTACAATATGTAACTTAATAAGTACCAACGTAGAAAACACATCGGTTCTCAAACAAGGACAAATATGTATAGATGTATACTTATTATATATAAAAGTGTTGCATTTTAATGTTGCACCAATATTGATAGCCTATCTCGATCCAATCTGGTTGTGCTACTAGAGTAGCGATACCGTACATTAAAACGATATATCACTGTATTCTGCAGTTTTACATAACAAAGAAAAAAATTAATTCAAATATTATGAAGTACGAGTACATTTACACGAATCATCAACTAAAGAAATTCGTAAAAAAATCAAAGCAGATTGTCAAACTCAGTTCTAAGAAACCTGAATTTAGTTCTTTTTTATTAACTAGTTCACCAGATCTCGTTCAACAAACGGAATTAGTACAATGTACTAGTTGTTTAAGACATTTAAAACAACGCACCAAAGGATGCATAAAGTTTGTGGTGCAGATTTGTATTTAACTCTGGTATTTTCTTTCGAATTTCAATTAGGGGACCAATGCGCGATGCGTCGGTGTACTGGCACCTAATAAAATAAAAATTAAAACGCCTTTTTGAATTCACAATTTTATTGAAAGTTGGCGTAATCTTAATTAGCAACTCTAGTAAAAAAACCTTTAATTGAACTGAAAACCGATTTTTAAATCTTTTTTATAGGCACTTTCCAAAGAATATTAATCAGAAACTGCAAAACATGATAAAACAGTTATATAAACATTTATTTAATAGTATCGATTACACAAGGTACAAATAAGTTTAGATTAAATACAATAATTATCGTCATCAAAATAACAAATATAAAATACGTAATGATAATTGAAATAAATACTGTGGGAAAAAACCTTGTAGCCAATGCAGTCTAGAAAAGGAAAGTATTGACGTTATCAAAACTATGTGATGTGTAATACAATATTTGCAAGAAACAAATGTATGCAAGTACTAGTTCACTTTATAATACAGAACTAATTCATTTACACATTTTCACTGATAAACCAGGATAATTAAACTAGTTCGTTCAAGAACTACACATAACTAACCTAAAGTCTTGTTTTGGTTACAACCAAAGATAAACGTGAATGTGTACACAAAGTACATTTTGTTAAGCAGAGTCAGTAATAAAACTAAAAAATAAACATTAGTACCTGCTTTCATTATTTTATTAACAATTTATTTTGTAGATAATGGAAAATTAAAGAAAACAATCAACACACTAAATCAATACGTTTCACGGATTTTACAGCATTTACCTACAATTTTTTTTATTTGTTTAGATAGTCAGGACCGACTTAAAAACTTTAATTGCATATATCCCAAAACTGGGCTATTTTAGACCAAATCTTAAAAAAAAATTATTTAACACTGCAGGGAAATTACTTCTTGAGTTTGTAGTCGTATTTCAGTGCAAATTACTTGTAAGTTGTTTTTTTTAAATGTTCTTAAATATTATCTAAATTACGTATAAATAGTTAGTTTTAAATAAATTAGTTTTAAAATTCGTTAAAATATGTATATTAAAAGTTCTAAATATGAAGTTTCAAATTGTGATTTAAATTTTATTCAAAAATTGTATAACATGTCTATTTCTTATGATAAATTATTAACTTAATTTATACGTTATAACTAGCAAATAGAAATGAATCCGTTGAATCTTAGAGCAATAAAGTTTTAAATACAAATTAATTAGCACTTGATAAATAATATCATAAATTAAGAGTTAAAACATTAATTTTAAAAATCGCGATAATTATATTACGTTTATGTATTTTTTTAATGTATTTGAATAGAAACATAAAAAAACAAAAATTAAATAAACAATTTATATATCAACTTTATTATAAAAATTGTTTAATACAGACAATACTTTGTAAGTATCTATATATGTATGTATATATAATCGAACTGACTATATTTGTGCTAAACATCAAAACCGAAGCGCAAATTGATAAATAGACTTACATTAGTCTGAATGAAAACAATCAGCTCAGAAATATCAAATGCGCACAAAATTTAATTAAACACGACATTAATTAATTAATCGTTTAACAAACATTTTGCAATGAATTTAATAATTTACTGCACAATATCAACATCTGAAACTGCAAACTTTTAAACAGACATGCTATATCTCTCAAAAAATAACTTTTAAGGATTTTTAATACATTAGATGATTCGGCGTTGCTGTCATTAAATATACAGACAATTATCATCCCTTCTCAGTCGTGTTCATTATAAAAAAAAAGTAAACAAAAATCAAACAATAGGATATACTATTAGAAAACTAATTTAATCAAAATAATCTATTGTTATTAATTTTAGTACAACTTTAAATCACAAAAAAATAAAAATTTGCCATTTATTAACGTGTGCTTTACAACTAGAAGTAGAAATTTGAAACTGGTATTATGTTCAAAAATATATTTTGTCAACCAATATTAGAAAGAAATATTGGGTTTAAATAATACACAATCTAAAAACAACTTTATTAATAAAATCAGTTGAACTAAAAAAAATTCTATCAAATACCCCAGTAAACAGCTGTTTCCTTCTTTTAGAACTTATCAGCAAGTTTTCTAATCACAATTTCTTGTTTTTGTTGATAACGTTGGTATTACCAGCTATTAGAATTACAACAAACTAATTAATTACGTTTATTTATCATTATCAACTAAACAAATAAAATAAAGTAAGAATTAATTTCACTTCAAAAGAATTGATTGAGCCATATCTGATTTTTTTAATTTTTTTTTTATTATAAACGACTTTTCGCGTAGGCCGCGTCTTAGTTGAACATCCCGACTTTTTAGGCTTGGTCCTAGTCTCTCCTTGAAAGCCAAAACAAGAAGTAGAACTTAGAAAAACTAGAACTAAACTTAAAAATTCTGGGTGTATATAATATTATTCAGTGCATACAAACTTTCCAGATTTAAAAACTTAACACATTTGTGACATATTTACAAATCTGACTGGTAAAAAAATAGTTTTGAGCTAGTCTAAAAAAGATATTTTATATAACCAACTATGTTGTGAACATTTGTACCGCGTTCCTTGAAAACAGCATCTTTTTTACAGCACTAAAAATTCTTTAGTGTAGCATTATTCTTTAGATTGCTATAATAGTAATTAAATATGGTTTTTGAATTATAGTCTTAAGCGATTACTCATTTCATCAATTCATCAAAATGTGTAACACTTTACTGTTTAGCGTGCTCGTTTATTTTTAATGTTGTTACTTAACCGTTTACTTAAACTGTGCTTCTGACAAATTAAAAATTCTCTAGAACATTGTCGTTTGATTTGATAGCAAGTTATAAATCCGTTTGCAAATTTGCCTTTCTTGGTTTTTCTTAACCCATAACTACTTTAATCAGACGGTTTGGCATTTAGTTTTTTTTTTCTAAATATTCTTTAAAACAATTTATTAATGCTTTTTTGCTGAAATTTTTAAAAACTTTAGTGCGTAAAATATTTTGGCATTCTTAAATCATATTTTTGTGCTGCCAACATCGCAAACGTCAATATTCGTTCGTTAGTGTAGTTACGTAATGAACGAAAAAAGCTCTAGGGTGGCAAAATGAAAACTAGGAATCCACATAAAAGTAAGTGTTCAAAGTCAATTAATATATTAGAATGAGTATGCGACAGGTGGAAAAATCATTTTAAAAATCTTGAAATTCAGTTAAAATTGAAGAAAAACGATGGTAAAGTTAATGTCAAATCTGACAGATTTAGTAATAAATGTAGTACCAACATATTATATTTCTGTTGATTTTTTTTTATTTTTTCAAAAAAGAATGTAATTTTATGAAAGGCAACACAAAAAATAATGTACATTACTCTCGTCGAAAGAATCATAGCATAACTCACTCACATGCAACGCTCGGCCGTGCGGCCTCGCGTCGCATTAACGTTCGTTATGCTATTTCTTACTTTCGACTCTTGTTACGTAAACTACTATTATTCTACTACTTACTGTAATGCATTAAAACACACTGTTTTAATCAAACAGTAAAGACTCCAAACTGCAAGACTTTATTCAAACATACAATGACGTGACGGCCCACCGGCAAAATTCCCGGTATCCCGGTGTGCCCATCCGCCCTTGACCACTGAAAAAATAAAGTCTTGACTTGTTCAAGGTCTCTGTTGCATCCAGATCTTGTATTGTATTGTTCGTGAAAAATTCTAGCAAAATAAACAAATATCTTACACATAAAGAACTACAATGTGCGTTATTAATTGCTGCAGCATCCTATGTAATTTAATCATAAAAACTGAGATTACACATTTTAGGTATTTAAAAGGTTAAGCTTATTAAATCGCACAAAAACAAATGTTACAAATGTTTTCGTCATTTCCTTATCTAAACAACACGTATAAAAACCACAAATATTTGCATCTTTTGCTAATCCGAACTACAAATACAAAAATAAACATTTGCTTTTTATGATTTACTTACCATAAAGTATAATTTTGTAAAGACTAACTACCAACTTAATATTATTTTTGAGTTGTTGCTTAATGCATACCACACAAGTTAATTTTAAATTTTAATTAGCCGATTTTTGATTTCGTCGTTTAAAGGTCTTGAAAATTTAATTTATTTTTAACTTGTACTACTTTGTGGCAGTGTACACCACCATAACACTAAAGATGCTTCTAACTTACGAACTCCTTACTATAGGTTATTATTAAACCAATGTGGTTTTTATTGTCTGCGATCAAAGTTATTTAACCATTTGTCTCAAGCACTTATAAATCTTTCAGATCTTTCTATTTTAAGTTCATTTCAAAATTATAGTTTTGACTGCAATAAGTTGATTTTATCTAAACGAAGAAATGTCATATTAATCTTATAGGAATCAAAAGTAAATTAAATAAATTTTATATTTTTTTAAATGCCACAGAATATAAGATTTATTCAGCTTTATATTTTGTTGTAAATATTGTTTAGACATTTTAGCGCTGTGGTATGTGCCATTTGTCTGACGGTTAGAAACCGTGTATTGAAATAGTAACACATTTTTATAAAATTATTAGTAATCAATAATTTTACACCGTTTTGACACAAGCAGTCGTTTCCTTTAACTAAAAATTGTTAAATGATATTAATAGTGATCAATTGTATCCTTTACTTCTAAACTTAGTTCTACCAAAGAATTATGACACGTCTTACTAAGATGCTTTTGTTGTTAATTGTAGATATGATATGTAAAACTCACTAAACGTTATCATTTATTATGGAGAATTTAAGAGCTGTATCATACAAAGCAAAACCAAATAGAATAGTAACTCTAATTTCTTTGTTACATGACGATAACTCAGTAAATAAATTGTAAGATAAGCTTCAAATTATTTTAAATTATAACGATACCAAAGGAGCAGTGGATACATTTCAAGGGCTAACAAAAAAACTAAGAGCTAGCTAATGTGCGTATTTTACAATAAGGTAAACATTGACAACATCAACTCATTTGTGATGTATCTACAAAACAATTACAATAAAAAAAAAACAGAGGGACAAATCGGAGAGAGCAACCAATGAATCGTTTTAACGTCATGGTGAAGTTAGACGAACAGCTGACGGAACCGTGGATTAGTAAACGTCTAGCTTTACACAAATTCTCAAAAGAATTAGAACAGTATATTAAAAGATGCGTTTTTTCTACAAGTGAAATCTACAACAAGATACTGCGGAAACTACTGTTGCCACTGCTGTTTTACACCAAGCAAGTGATACTAGTTACAAAAAGAAATCTGCAATTTCTGGAATTATAAAAGAGACTGTCAAAAATGAGATACGACTCTTGTAGTAACAGCATTTATGGGAGCATCATAAAAAATATTGCCCAAATTATTGTGAAAAACTGAAAAAACTGTTTTTTTTTAAATCTAATATTTTAATAAAACTTTTCGTTGGTGTTTTAAATTGTTATTGTCAATTTTTTTTTATATGTTATGTTAAAAATGTCTTAGTATGAAATTTGTTCTTTGTATAAGATTTGTTTTCTAGACTTCGTGCCATCCTAGAGAGGATCGTTGTTAAATGAATTGTCCAACGCATAAGACCGCATTCTTGTTTTTATTTCAAACATATCCATGCGATTTTCAACTAAATATTTTGTGACTTAATTGGAAGTCTTCTTTTGGGGTTAGCGGTTGTTCCCGATTCCTGCAATTTAATTTAATTTTTCCGAAATTGTCTGTAGCAGGTCCTCATACCCTCGCAACTGTTGTGTGAAAATAAGATTACACGTTCGAAAAATTTCTATGATGACGTCACGATTCTATAGAGTGAATTGATTTGGGATCAGTAGAAATTATTTACCGATTAAATCGATTGATATAAGGATTGTACTTGTGGTAACACCCTAAGTGCGTTTAATTCTTTTTCTGCAAATTAACTTATAGTAAATATTCCTAAAATTTGCACCAGCTAGCCGCAGACCTTCATCGAGAAGTAAGTGTAAGTATTTTACTTCCTATTTTTTTTAAATTTAATTTCGTGTTACTTTGTCGGTTGGTTGTATCTCTAACTACACGTACATGCTCGGTCGTAATTACAATTAACTACCAATTTGTGTTGTATTTATAAAATCAGAAGAGACGGTGTGCTGTGGTTCTTAACCTTATTGAGGGTTACGTTTGCGAATTGAAATTTATAAGTACAAAATGTTTTATACTTTTTGTCAAAATGTAAATATTTATGCCAACGAATTTGCTTTATTGTGCGACCTGTTACCCAACCAAAAAGATGGGTCTTACTTTATACTGTGTATGTAACATCGACCTACGTTCTAACATTTATATAAAAACATACTTTGTTTTTGAACTTTGTCTGTGATAGAATAAACATACTCTAATCTACTAGTTACGTGTTGTTTTTTATTCTCATACGACTCAGGTAGATGTAAGCGGAGTATATTCACTCATTTTTGTCTTCTCCGTTTTGGCGTCCTTTTATAGTTCGGCACCAGGAAGCTGACGACCCAATCTTTGGAAGCATCTGAGTGAGTCGGCGCCAATACAGTAACAAAAAAATCCACGTAACAATGTACACTGTCTCAAAAAAACAAATAGACACTTTTAAGCGCGACCTGCAAGGTAGGCAACTAAACTTACGTTATAACAAAACGCCTAATTAAATTTGACAACATTGGCATTGTAGACATTACTTGCAGCGATATTACGATATCTGCCTCAATATTTCTCTGCTTAGGTAATTAAAAAAATTTAATTGTTAGTTATGATTAAATAAGTTTTATCTATAGCTCGAATAATGATAAACTGTATGCTCAAATATAAAACCACTGTACTAATTAGCCTAAAAGTCTTAATATATCTGGATTAAGTTAAAGTCAACATTTTGATTAAAACGTAATTAATGGTCAAACAAATGCAGTATAAATTTCCATTACTTCTTTTAAATTATTTGTATAACAAATTAAAGGATTCATATCTCCCTTTATAAAATTAAGTCTAATTTCTCATACAGAACGCTAAAAAAATTCCAAATAAAATTTGAACATAAATACCTATGCTGTAAAACTAAAAATTACAAAATTAGAAAAATGCAAAATGTATTTTTTCGCTTTCTCTTTGTAACGTTTAATTTAAGTATTAACTATTTCGAGGAAATATAAATTTAATAGTAATGAACTGAAATTTGCAATTTCGTAGTTTGTATTTTTTTATGTTTTAGATTATTATAGTACCTACTACATTTTAATAGAAACAATACCTTAGATTTTATTATAAATTATACATAAACACTATTTATATTACAAAAACAAAACTAGATACAGAAAATCCTAATAAAAAACATGATTCAAAAAGTATTTATATTTTATTTAAATATTTGTATTTTACATGCTAGTAATGGGTGTAATATCCATTATTGGTTATAAATTCGCGTAGACGGTTTGGCATCAAATTGATTAAAATTGGCACATACATTAGCTTCTTGAAATCTTTCCCACACGGTATTAATATGGCGATGCAAGTTGTTTGTTATGTTTGTTCTATGTTATTGTTTAGTTCATCGTTCCACCCACGCACGGTCGCCGCCCACAAATTCTGTATAGGGTTCAAACCCGGTAACTTAGGTAGCCAACGGCTTTTTTCTACTTCTGGATATTGTAAGAATTATTCTTAAACTACCCTTGCCGTATGTATAAGAAAATTTTCCTGATCAAACCGAATTGGTCCTTCGAAATAAACAGCTTGTACGGATAGCAACATAACATAACGTCTTCCAAAATCGTTAGGTAAGTTTGAGCAGTTAAGCGTCTATCGACACGTTATAATTATCCTGGGCTAGCAGCACTCATCCATCCCTAGTACGCAGCATTGATTCTCTTCTTTTGTTGGGTTGCACATGTTTTGATTATCTAGAATTACGTTACCTCCAAAGAACTTTTTCATCATCTTGTGAAGTGCAGAAGGATTATTCATCTAAAAAAACAACACCTTTACAATCAAAATTTAAATGTTCTTCTGAAAACTGCAATCTCCGGTAGGCATTTTCTTCAGTTATTACAGGTTTCTATATAGGTCGATAGCAGCTTATTCTTCCAGTTTTCAAAGTATTCTTTATTGTTTGCAAACTGCATTGTAGCTGTAGTTTTTCGCGAATGGTTGCGGAAGTTGTGAATAGAGTCAAACGAGCATCTTGGATAATGTTGTTTTTTCAACTCTGGATAAAACAGATGGTCTTCCACTTCTATCGGCGGTCTGCAAAGGACGATTTTTTTTCGCGCTTTGTTCTTGGCGTTGATCCCAATAATGGACCACGTTTTTCTAATAAAATAAATAATAGTTAATTAAAACTGCGCAGAAAGGTTTATGTTTATTGAAAAGCACCGATAAAGTAATGTTATTAATTTAAGTAAAAAAGTTACGTCTTTTAAGTTAGCAGTACAAGGTTAGCAGAATCAAATAAAATATAGTTAGGAATTTGTTGCGAAAGAAAAAAAATTGTAACATTCTTACCGTTTTTTGGCCAAGTTAAGGCAATTTAGCAGTACACCATTCTAAAAAGTGCTTTAATGAAAGTATTTCTTGTTTAAAATGTGCGTAGAATAATAATAAAACTATCAGCTTTTTTCTTTTACAATCAATTAACAACAATTTATCAACCAATTCTACACACATTTTAAACCGAATACCGATTCATTAAAACTCTGACATTCTTTCGCAAGAAATTAGTAACAAATTCCTAATTATGTTTTATATGATTTTGCTTTGTATTGCTAACTTGAGGGACGTGAAAAACTTGATACCCAATTGCTATGTGACTGAAACTTTAATAGTTTCATTATAAACAATTTCCTGTAATGTAGGTGAATAATTGTGCAATCTGAATTATACATCATATAATAACTTTAAAATAATCTTCCCTCTAGTTTCTAGTGATAACTGTGCTTGTTCAGGAAGACCTGGCATTTTGCACAAAATTGACACACAAAACAACACTAAATATTAACCATTACAAATTGAATTTTAAGTAACCCCTTTATATACCCTACTTAGTAATGGCGGAGCATTGGGCAGAAATGAGCATTACTGAGGGTATGGAATACCCTCCAGAAGAACGGTGTTTCGGGTCTTTGGAAACACTGTTTTAAGCGTAATTTTGATGAGAGCTAAGAACTAGTAATAAAAGTAAATTGTAAATTTTTGTTTAGTAGGTATATATACTAGTTTTATAATCAACAATCCTAAGTTTTCCAAACTAATTGAGATGAAATGAACCAAATTCAATTTACTGTAAAATTTATTACGTTTACCAAATGTAATGTTTTGCACCCTAAATGGATTTATTAACATTGTCAAAAAAAGCAAAATAATAAGTAAACGTAAAGTAAAAAAGGTATATAATAATGTAAATTTAAAGAGTTTAAAAACTATAAATTATTAATGTTTTGTAATTATTTCGTTAGAAAGTTTTCCTTCTTTGTATTATTATATTTTGTTGATGTTATTGTACTTGTTTAATTATTATTTATTACTTAAAGCAAGATGAAACATTATTTCTTTACTTGGGGATATTTGCATTTTCCCATCTTATTTGTACACAATATTTCTTTAATGCGGGGGCCCCGCCCGCGTCTGAAAGCGCCCCGTCTACTTAAACTTTCGACATTACGTCGAAATTTGATGGGGCAATTATTGCGACACATAAATTTTTTTAATAGTATGGTACAACGCTTAAAATTTTGGCATTTTTTTAGTTTATTTTTAAATTTTTAATGAACATTGTTAGCTCCAAGTAAAATTTTTTGTAGTTTTCATAGGCTCAATAATTGTAAGAATTCTGTTTTAATATCTAAGTAACGATACTCATATTAGGCACACGTACAGATACAGATAAGTAAATTTGAGTTACGCATACTTTCGGTCTAATAGTTAAACTAGTAGGTTTGATATCATCCATAAATTGGGTTAAATCAGCAAACTTGAAGAATCTTTTTCGAATATTACGACAGACTATTCAAAAAAAACAATTAAAGATCGGATTTTACTTATATTTATAAAAATCTATATTCTATGAAAAAATGCACTACGAATAAATGAGAATTTGTAATAGGAATTAAGATTAAAATTGTTTAACCACTAATTACCTTCAAATGATGATAATACTTCTTTTACAAAGAAAATCAGAATGTTGACCTTAATTTAATCAGGAAGTATGAAAAATTTAGGCTAATTAAGCAGCAATTTCATATTTGGGCATGCAGTTTAAATTTATTTGAGCTATTAATGGAACTTTTTTTAATTTATTTTAATTATAAATCAAATTATAAATGACTTAGAACTTTTTTAATTAAGGGCTATAGCATTCATTTAAAACTTGAGCAGAAAACATAAATACATAAATAGAAACTTCGTAAAAAAAAATTTAATATTTTTGGTACAATTTAGATACAGATTTGCAGCAAAGAAACATGTTCTTTGAACGCTTGACATGGTGCTTATGTAGAATAATTAGTAATCTTGTAATATCACTGCAAGTAATGTCTACAATGCTAATGTTCTCAAATTTAACTAGCCGTTCTGTTATAACGTAAGTTTGATTGCCTATCTTGCAGGTCGCGTTTAAAAGTTTCCAATTAATTTTGTGAGGCAGTGTACATCTCTGGGTCGTACAGATGGGCTACTACGTCTAAATATAGTGGGTATACCGTCAGGATTAAAGTAAAATTAAATAAAAATATCAAAGCCTACTACATAATGAAATCATAATTGTGTTATTTTTTATTATTTATCTTGATTGAACATACACATATGTTATACATTTCTAATAAGAATTTTAAAAATGCAAATATTTAATATGGCGCCTATAAGAAAAAAGAAAATTGACTATGGCCGTTCGCGACATAGTAGACGTAGACTTCTTTAATGTCATAATGGCGGTATCATATTACCTTTATCTTTAACATTTGATTACTTTAACGTCCATAATAAAGAAAATATTGTGGTTTTTTGAAAATGCACATTTTTGCATTTCACTCTATATCTACGTAACGGTACCGATTTGATATAAAATAAATAATTATTTTGAAAAAAAAAATGCGTAATTTTTTTTCCATTTAACTGACCTAGTACCTCCAACGGTTTCCAATATTCTCGAGAATATCCCCATGTACATCATTTTATACTGGACACACTTTATACTGTACTGTACTTACGCTGGCTTACATCAAAATTTGTAAAGGAAACTTAGTGATTCCTAACTACCGTGGAAATAATTGTTATGAAAATCAAATAATCCAATTTTGGTGCAAACGGCTATTAGTTACTATTGTTTAATAAATTGTCGCACAACGAAATTTATGTAACAGGATTTTATAAATATGGAGCTTATCGCTAACCAAGTTGGCGTTGTACTCGCCCACGTTTTGATAAAACTTGCTACCAAACTTTATTCAAATTTTCATTTTCATGTTCGATACATAAATTCCACTGATCCTTCTTAGGCTAGTATAAACTCAGATTACTGATCTTGAAATGTTTTGCAAATACAAATACAAATCTTCCCAGTGCTTCTTGCACTCTTCTGTATACATATCCAAAAGTTGTTTCATAGAAGTAAAGTGTTTGTAGAGATATAGTTTCTTGGAATCTTTCCTAATGTAATAAAAATGTTGTTTATGCAATTTTTGTGTTTTCAGGACGCATTCCATATTTGGCTTTTAACGTAGAGGATATTAGGCATTGACATTGCTTTAACCCCAATTTCATTTACGTAGTGGTTTCATTTCGCAGTTTTATTCAAAGCTATTTTGAATGACGCGGGTGTAAAATCGACTTGCAACGTTTACCATCTTTATAGCTATTTACAGTTATCGTTCATACATAGTTCCTTATACTAGGAGATGACTTTGCCATAAATCTTTTGCTAATAGTAACTGATAAGATAGGAGGTTATGTCAGCTGTTTTCAAATAGCATAAAACAGGATATATTGTTTTATACAAAGTATTTACCGTAAATAATTTTTCTGGACTATATTGTTGTTTTGTCACATCACCGACGATATCTAATTTAAATTTTTCCAATATTTTAAAAATTTAGGAGATAAAATTATATTAAACAAATTTAAGCAAATTAACTAAAATGTTGCCATCAAACAATAAACATAAATTAAAATAATAACTGCATGTGTTGAATTGATTAAGTGAATTTTTATAAATTAATTATAATTTAGAAATTTACCTGGTATAATTACATGTTATTAAAAAGAATAACAGGACTATTTTATTTATGCTTTAGAATTAAGAAAGATTAATTTAAAGTGTGAGTGTCTTTTCGGTGATACTTTTACACAGTACGTGTATGCAAGTTTGTAAATCGCCCTCCATAAAATCCGTGTTTAAAGTTTTTTTTCTTTTTTACGTTGATAAAGTATTTTATAAATCATAAATCACATTTTTAGTAGTTTCTTGTGCTACTCTGGTTTAATGGCATATTTGTGAAATTTCTCACAAGTTTTTAACTTGAATATGCGAATATTTTTTTTAATAAATTGGTAACTAAACTATATTTTAAGCAAATCAATTTTTTTAAGTTTTATTGTGGACGATTACAATTTACGTTTAGAACAACGAATTTAGAAATTTCAATTAATTTTTGTGTTTAAATTTGTTTGCATTACTAAGTAGTTATTGAATACGACATCGCTACATTTTCATAATTATTTTCTCCGCTTCAACGAAGCAAATTATGCATGAATCAGAAGAGAATAAGATATTTTATAGATGCTTCCCACATTATAACGGTGATTAAATGTGAGAACAATGTAAGAAACTTAAACAGTTCTTTGATTAAATGACGAGTCCAGCTGTGC
Source organism: Aquatica leii (assembly GCA_035610365.1). NCBI lineage: Eukaryota > Metazoa > Arthropoda > Insecta > Coleoptera > Lampyridae > Aquatica > Aquatica leii. The sequence continues at coordinate 42,713,727 of CM069436.1, forward strand.
TAATACAGTTTTTTTGCTTATAGATTTTAGAACAAAATTAACCTATTTTTTTTTAATTTTACCTTTTGTGTGTATTTTCAATACATAAATCCGTTTCTATTTTTGTACATCTAGTGATAATTAATATATAAATTGATGGTAGTGTTAATACGATATTAATCAGAAGTCACTTTCATTTATTTTCACTTGCACGGGCAAATTAAAAAAAATGTTATGTTAAAATTAGACAAGACATACTTTTATTCATAAGTGAAATTAAGTTACCGACATTGTAAATTCAAACAATTTGCACTAAACATGTTCGATTAAGAAAAAACCACAATACGGTCACTGGGGCAGTTAAACTTTGCGGATAAAGACGGCGAATTAAATGCCCTTAGATCAATAAGAGTAAAAGACATAGATTGTAATTCGCTACTTTACTTTCCAATGTGAAAGTTAACAGGATCACGGATCTGAACTTGCAGTGCAATGTCCTACGAAATCGTACCTTGATTTGGCATTCCATTGAAAACGAGAAGATTAATAATACTTTTTATACTCGCTTCCAAAACTTACGTTAGGTTAGATAATAATTTAAAATTTTTTATTATGTCTAGGCATCTTAAATTACAACGCATAAAACTAGGTCGGAAGGGTACCTGTAGACGTAGTCATGGGTGGCCCTTACACGAAAACAAGTTTCTCTTAATATTTCACTGGATACCCTTGTCCTTAATTTTTGTAAATAATCATTCTTAAATTCTAAACAGGAACTTTGTCCATTTGTCACGGTAATACGGCTTTGGTCTACTTGCAGTATGTGAATTGCATGACAAGGTAACTGCATAAAATTACAATACCTTATATTCTTAGTCGTCACGCGCTGTACATAAAGGATGTGACTAAAGAAATTAGATCTTATTTTGTCTCGGTCAATGTCAAGGTAGTAAAAGAGGCGTTTCTAAGGGGTTACGGGGAACAAACAATGGTTAAACACAAGTGACCACAAAGAGGGGATAAAGTACTTCATCCTAAATAAAGTTCATTTTCGTTGGAGGGATTTAAATAACTATATAAGGTTGGTGGTGTAAGTAAATTTCTAGTAGTTTTCAAAATGATTTTAAAGTATTTCGTTGTCGTTTTATTGGTTTCGGCCGCCTGGGCGCGCACTTCAACATCGAATTTGAATGAAATTCCTAATGAAGCCCGATCCGAAGAGTCGTCGAATACGTATCTCGGAGATTTGCGTTATGCATATAAAGTGTATAAAGAGTGCGCGTCTTCAGATTTATCACCATGTCTTAAATTAAAATTAGTTTCGGCTATGGATCGTGCATTAAGATCTTACAGTGAAGTTTCTTTAATAGATGGAGTTAAATTTGTAAAAGACGTTAATGCACCTGCAGAATCTGCGCCTAAAACGGAAGCGGAATTAGAAGCCAGTCTACCTCGTGGTTTAGACCGCGAAAATGCATTAAACTCGCTTATCGTTGAAAAAATAACTAATTTCTTTGATACGCACTCGCTTCAGGTAACATCGACATTATACATAAAGTTTTATTATTATTAAAATTATCAATTTTAGATTAAACTTCCAAATGCAAGCGATATCAAAAGATCGTTAAGCGACGAAGGGCGAGGAAAGAAAAAGAAAATGGGTGGCGTTTTCTTGATTCCACTGCTTCTAGGTGGAACTCTTATACCCTTGGCATTAGGCGCTTTGGCACTTTTAGCGGGTAAAGCTTTAATTGTTTCTAAAATCGCACTTGTATTAGCCGCTGCTTTGGGTCTAAAGAAGTTATTAGGCGGAAGCAACGGTGGCAATCAATCTGGACATGAAGTGGTTATGGCAGGGCCTGGTAACGGTGGTGCTTGGGCTAGATCATACGACAGAGAACAGGCTCAAAAATTAGCGTACAGCGCTTTTGCTCCTAAAACAACACGATAAAGTTTAAAATTCTAAACCTCAATCATGTTTCTTTATTATTTATTTAATTTACTATTTATTAATTTTTATGTTTTTTTTTAAATATGAATAAATATTTTATACATAATTGTTGTTTTTTATTAGTACAACATATTTGAAGTTGTGATCTTACAATTAATATTATTAACTAATACACAAAGAAATACCTTTTTGTGTATCTAAAATTTCATGACTTTAGATTTTCTTCTTTTAATAGTTTTTTTGTGATTAGTGATATAATGACTACTTTTTAATTTTTTTTTAATTGTTCAGAAAACGGTATTAATAATAAACCACTGATTATAAACCGTACACAAAAATTAAGTTTACGTCTAATTTTTCTACAAAGGTATTTTATATACATACTATAAACATTTTTTTCTGTTTTATGTGTTATTATAGTTACCAATAGGCGATCTTACAAAGTAAGAAAAAAAATTTCTTCAGTTTTTTTAAATACGTTTTTACTTGACTTGATACTCCAAAACGAAAACACAAATGTATTTAATTTAAATTACGTAAAAAAAATTACATTTGCAAAAAAATACATTAGTCTTTTAAATTTTGTTACTTAATATAGCAAAATGTGTTTTATGTGTTTTTATTTTATGAAAGTATATTAAATCTCAACTTAAATTGTCATTTTTATGATCATTTATAAATCCGTTAGCTTTAACCTCTAAACTGCTGTAAAAGCTTCTAATGTTAGTTTAACACGCCTCACTACAGCGTATATCAAAGTAGTTATAAACTCGATGTTTTCCATACTAGGAAGGCGTTGAGATCATATCAGTTATACTAAGATAAGACATTCTTATCTTGTATAGATTCCGGCCGTGGAAGCCTTCGCTATTACATCAGATCAGTTAACTTTATTTTGCTATTTGCTGTTCCGCAGTTTTGTAATCTTTTATATTAAAATTTAAAACTAGTACTTAAATTATTCAATTAAACTTCAAAGTTTTGTTTGTAATGTAATTTATTTATACTCAAATTCTAAAAATAAATCAACATGTCCTTCAAGTAATAGTACTTTTATAAAATCTATTTATTAATTCAAATTTTGTTTTTGCGGCCGTTTAAGATTACTATCATTACTTATAATAACTGAAACTAAAAAAATAACTACTGAGTTATTAGACACCTTAAATACATGCTGAAGAAACCTTGTTTCTGGGTGTTATTTTAATAATAGGAACAAATTGAAATATTTAAAAATGTATTTATTACTATGTTTTACAAAACTCTTTATTAGAGTAAGAAGACTACTTTGCACCTGGCAAATTATAAAGCACTTAGATATCCAAGAAAGATCAAGATTTTGTAACCGTCCTTTGAGGTTGTTTGCTTACTTGCGTAAAAGACCCGGTATTTGAATTGACGTTATTCATTTCATGTATTTTGGAATTGTTTTAATGATTTCAAATTTTGTGTTCATTTATTTAGAAATCATTACATTATTTAAACATCTGTATTCTGCGTTTGCGTTGATTTGGCGTTTTCTTTGTTCTGAAAAAATTCAAGTTGTAATTTGTTTCCTTTCTGAAATATAATTGTAATTGAATATAGTTTACTAGTTTGTTTATTTTAAGTTTGTTTAAAAGTTCTTTGTTTTAAGTACATTCTCAGTACAGGCGTACTTAATTCTTTTTGTGTTAGTTTAATCATATTACATTTAAAATTGAATCATGTGGTTCATTTTTATAATTTATTAGACAGTTGTTATGATTTAGGTCGCTACAAGTAATTTTTATGACAGTAATCAAACATAATATTTTGTCAATTTGACAGTTCACACAGAATCAAAAGTCGTTTATCAAAACTACCTTTATAGTAATCAAATCTGTTTGCATCCTCTTTGCACTTCTTGGTGGTATGGTTTTCTTTAGCGGGGTTTGCGAATACAGCCTTTATAAAAGAGTAGTCGATAGAGTTAATATATATATAGAAGCGATTTTGGTAAGGGAAAGCATTTAGTCAGTTAGTTGGTTGGTTATTTTTTTATTATTTTCATTTTGTTTCAATGTAAACATGTTATTCTTATCCAGTTTTGTTTTAATTTAAGATTTTATTTGCGTCAAATTGACTTAAAGTTTTAATGTAATTTCCTGTTTTATTGTTTCTCTAACTTCATTTCAGTTATGTAATAAATGTTAAATTGTTAAATGTAACAAAGCTTTTATTCAGTCGGCCTTTGCGTGTTTGAATTTTAGATTATTACGAATTTTTCGTGTGGTACACTCTTAAGGTAAGTCCCATTTGAAGGTATCCATTTGAAGTGGACTCGTGGTTTGCAAAAACCTCTAGTTCATTGAGTTTCAGACTTTCCTGGCACATTTTGATTTTTGACTTTTATTGTGTTTTTTTGTTAAGTTTTCTAAAACAGTCACAGAATTTTGAATATAACCCACATCGTCTTTACTGAGCGCAGGCAATGACTTCGTTTATGTTACTTTATTTTAGACAAGTGTCACTTTTCCAGCTTTCGCACGTAACAATTTAGAAAACCAGGTAATAGGTTATAGTTAAAGAAAGAAACGAGAAAAATTTTAACCGAAACAAAAGTGAAAACTTTTATGCAATTGAAAGAAAAGTATTTGATCTATTTAAAGAAAGAAGGTAAAGTTAATTTTTGAATTAATTAGAAAAGCAAGTTAAGTCTAGCAATTTATTGATATGAAATAATTATAAGTTTTTATATTTTAGGTATTATTTTCAGAACGAAGAAAGAATTATGATGTGAGCTCATTGTGACAGAATTGGTGCAGGAATTAATACAAACATGGCGATTGAGAGTTTGAATAAAGTACTAAAGCATAATAAAATGAAAGGGAATTGAAATATCAGGTAGATTATATATCGTTCAACTAATTACTTTTGTGTTTATTTATATATTTTTCAGAATTGAAAAATTGCTGGATTTATTAGTAGATATGGTTAATGAGAAAATGTGGAAAAGAATTTTAAATAAAAAGCGGCCAGATGCAAATAATTATTAACATAAGACAACAATAAAAGCACACATCAATGTGGAAGATATTAGAGTAGTAGAATTGCTGGAAATGGGTAAGTTTAAGGTGAAGTCGTCAACAGGTACAAAGTTTTATTTAATTTCTTATAATACATTGTATGATGAGGATTGTAAAAATGTGTATTGCAGTCAGTGTAAAATATGTATGTCTGCGAATGTCCGGAGTATGTTGTAAAGACTGCTTTGTGTAAGCATATACATGCAGTAGTTTTGTATAAAAGGAGTGAGTGTGTTTCAGGTGAGGCTACTAGAGTTTTAAACATGGATAAAAAAGAAAGAAATTCAGAAAGCAATCACAGACAAAAATGTGCTTTATACAACGATCGTGTTTTGAAATGCGTGTAATGACAAAACGACTGGTTTCACCAATGTAGTGAAATCGTGACCGTGAGTTCGGCCCGGTCCGTAGATGTAGGATAAATACTCAGTTCCCGGCTCCAATGTTTTTTTTTGACCCAGCTTAAAACCCGAATTTAAAGCGGGCTTTGAGCAGGACCAGTCCAAAGGTGAAACGGCCTTCTCTCTCAACCCGCTATTAGTCAACGGAATTCTACTTTTTGTTGTTCATAAGATAAGAATCCTGAAGCAGACTAATATAGCTGTATCGTATTGGGAAGCTGACCTAATACTCGTCGAATTACTTTGAATCAATTTGATTATAATCAAGCCAGATGTAGGCACACAATCGTCGTACGTAAGTTTACCTACGCATTTTGTCGACTATAACTGCGTAAAAGATAGTGACTGTTACCACTCGTTCTGAAGGAATTCTAGTGAGTAAGTTTTTGCTTACTTTCCTTCTTTACGCAGTGCTATTACAATTATTGATTTGAATGTGTGACGACTGTACGTAAGTTGAGTAGTTGTGTGTTTGAGTTTGAAGTTGAAGTAATTATTAATTTTTTTTAAGTAAACGAGCAAAATATAAAGTGACAATGCATTGACTATCTTGTGTGCTATTAAATTTTTTATAGCGTTATGATTACTATTACAATAACGCTTGCTCATTATCTCGTTTGCTATTAACTTTTTTAAATTTTTTATAACTGTTGTAAAATTTATTAGTATAGTACATGTTATCTTTGGGAAGATATATATTGCGCTTGTTATATTGTTCTTGCTTGTTATTTTTCTTTATTTTGTTCGCTTTGTAGTGGGTCCTGACGTACCCTTGGTCTCTCCAAGCCGAGGATTTTTGTTAGTACGTGGAATGGTGCCTATGTATTTTTCTATCTTTATTATAGTTTCTCAACTACGCCCACTTACGAACATCGTAACTATCCGTGATGACCCGGTTGTTAACAACACGAACCACTGCAGAAAAAAGTTGGTAGAGGTCATTTCACGACTAAAGAACCGTGAGGTGCGCGTCGGATAAATTCGGAATTTGACGATCATGCGAAATAAATTCTAACTAAAAACATCATTTGTAAACAATATACATTAACTGTAATGGTTTATCTTTAATTTAACTAAAAAATATGATGTCAAAAAATATAAAACACAAAGATGAAAAAGAGTTTATAACAACATGTGGAATAAATGTGGACACCTCAAACGCCATATGAAAAGTGCAAACGTTTTTTGGTTAGCTAGTGTACTGACATTCGGAACAAAATTGGTTTCTGCGCAGCGGTTCTTTAGTCTTGAAATGAACTCTAACAACAAAACTTTGTTACCAATCTTTTTTCTAGCGGGTCTTGTAGGTAACAACCACGCCAGAGATGTCGGCGAGTGAGCGTACTTGAAAATGCTACACTATAAAAAAAAGAAAAAACGGAAACACCGAGGGTACTTACAAACGCACTGTCGACGAAATTAGGTGAAAAGCAAACAACTATCATCGAGACAACGTAACAAATCGGTTGTATATGTTTCAATCGATAACAAAAGAATAACATCTGCAATTAAACCTTTATTAACGAAAATTCTTAGTAATAAATTTCTTCAACAGCTCAGAAAAATTGTATTAACAATACGTCGCAATGTCCGGTTTTCAATATATGCAACTGGGTGATTATTATTGTCACTTGAAGTTATAGAAATTTTATTTAGTAACCCGACATATTTAAATAGTGTTAGAGAAAAGTTTGATTAAGGTAAAATCGAGTTACAGCAAAACTTCACGTCTTGAATTTTTGACTTTAAAAAGATATTCGACATATTGTAATTTAACTTTAATTTTCTTTAACCATTTGTAAACTTATGAACGGCCACTGAAATAATACTTAACTTTACAGTGCCAGTGACATAAACTAAAATTGCAAGTTGAATTGTCAAAGAGTTGGTTTTTCGCATCAGAAACAAATATTCATAATTTTCTTATTTGACTAAGTCGTATATTACTTTATTCTACGTTATAAAAAAAATTGATAAGACTACAACGTTTTAATAAAAATTCATAACTGCTTAATAGTATTAATTAAAATTTAAGCGTTTAATTAATCAGACATTTATCTTTTTGTTTAAAAAGGCCGTTTAATGGTATTTTTTTTATGCACAAACTCAGAAATGTTTCTTTTTAAACAGAAAAAGTAGTCGACCATTGTGTTTGTTTTCTATATTTTTTGGTACCTTTGTCGTTCTATTTCTTTTAAGTCTTGATGGAACTTCTCTCCTTGTTGTTCGCGTATTTGTGCATGATTTTTGGAAAAAACAATTAAGATAGGCATGCAAAAAGTGAATTCTGATCTTTATATTACATCCTAAATACTAAATCTTTTCCAACATTTAAACGATTCTTTCAGATTCTTGTGATTTCAGAATTTTCTTTTAAGCGCCGTCATGCTGTATTGAAAGATTAATTCTTTACCCAATGCTTTTAAAAATTAATTTTGTTATATCTAATTTGATATGCAATGGACGTGAAAGTATTTCATCTGCGTTCACTAAACTTTTATGTATAATTTTTTTTATCTTGGTGTAAGACCTAAACCTGTGTTCATTGCAGAGCTATATATGGCTTTACTATGATATTGCAATAAAGGAGGGCATTTTAGTGTACACACTCCACATCGTTTTGGTCTTTATATTTAATTTTTCTAACAGCAACTATAGATTGTCATAAGTTTTTTTAAGTAAACTGAATGACCAACTGTCGCAGATGCGTGCTTATCTCTATTATATAAAAAAAAACTTTTACATTAATATTAAAGGGGTCTATTGAAAGTCTCGATTCACCAAGAAGATACGTGGAAGCCCTAAGGGACTTTGTCTATTTTTGTATTGGCTATATTTTTGTTTACTTGTTGGTAACATCTTAACCAGTGGCGGCTGGTGGTCAATCATACAATAGGGTCATTTAAAAAAAACGCAATGTTCGCAAAAAGGCTAAAAAAACATTCTTACAGTAACGTGATTTATATTTAAGATCAATTATGTTTAAGATTCAAGATATTCGTCTATAATTACAATTATCAAAATAATCAATAACAAGCTCATTAAAATTTACAATGCTTTTTCAATGCTTAGCATAAAAATGTACATCTTTCTTGTCTCATAGTATTGCCAATTGCGTAGAAATGTTTGAATTCTTTTTAACACAGAGAAATATCGCTCTCTTTCCACTGTAGTCATATGTAAAGTCAATCAATTGTTTTATTTAATATATGTATCTATTTTTAGCTTTTACAAACATTTTCATTATAGTCTTTAATTGATCTCACAATTGCTTTTTACTTTATCTTTTAAATGCTATAAATCCGCAACATTATCTTTACAACATAATGATTAATGCATCATTTGAAAACAGTAAACATAAAACACTAAAATCTATTATTTATTTCAAATCCACAAATCCAATCTAACGAATCATACACAGATTCTTTAAAATTACTGTAAACTTCTTTATTTTTATGTTTATTGGTTGGTCGAATTTGAAGTAAAGGCTGAGGATGAGCATTAAATTCTAGATGTGTAAGCAATTATTAGCTATTCATTTTTTAACGTCTTGTACCACAGTTATTATGAAACAAAAGCGATAAGTCGTCTTTTACAAATGAATATATTAACAATTAACTAAAAAATCAACTGTAAAGTTTGTCATATGTGATAAGAAATCCGTATTTAATACACACGTGCTGCAAAAATAACGATAGATGACGTAAGTCACGTAAGCAATGCAAGTATTGCACTTAAAGAAAATTGCACTAAGTATTATCTTTGGCGTAAGCGGCCCGGCTGAAAATCCTGCGAAAACATTTAAACATTTACATTCTTCTTTTCGAACTCGCATAAAATTGTATTATGTGTGTCTCACTCTTGATTACAATAATTATCGTAATATAATGCAAATGTGGACACAAGTACGTATCAGCCTCGGGTGAATTCGCAAGCTTTCGTATCTGTTGCGTTTAAATTGACAATTATTTAATCGCATGAAATTTAAACGCTGATAATTTGATTTAAACGCAAATTGTATGTGATTTTAAAGCAAATAAAATACCTTCCTTATTCATTTTTGGAGGGGCATTGACCAAATGACCTAATAGAGAAGCCGCCACTGATCTTAGCAGATGTAATGCGGATTCTTCTGGAGTTAGTTTAGAAGCAAATTTTGAAATTAATTGTTGTTTAAATATAATCTACGCCAACGAGTTTCATTCATTTTCAATTTCGGTTTCATAAAAACTTCTGGCATCTCCTTCAAGTCTGCATCTAACAATTTCAACCATTTTATTTTATTTTATTGGTCTAAATCTGCTTGTTCTTCAATTTTTTTTAAGTATTGTTTGATGGACGTCTTTTTGTTATATACTTTTACTGTACAAGCTATCATTCATAAGTACGCAATTTTTCGTCTTTGTTTTACGAGAACAAAACAACCACATATATAACAAAATACGTCCGTATCGCTTATACACTTTGTTTTTGCTACACACGCACAAAGACAGCTTACGACGCAACCGTATTTGCATAAGATATGTACTATTAACATAAATTCTGTAAGTGGACTATATTAACAAGTCAGTCGACGCTTAAACAAGTATAACATGGCACAGGACAGATAACTAATAAATGGAGTCAGTGTAGAAAGTGTAAATAAAATTGGACCGGTTCGCATTTTGAATAAAAAGCCACTTTTTAGAGGCAGAAAGGAAAGTGACGCAAAATAGGGCATTTTTAATTTTAAAATGATAATATTTTTATTCAATGAGAAATGCCCACCAAGAAAGTCTAATAAATACGATAATTAAATTTAAGCGTAGTATCATTTCAGTTAATGTTAATCAAACAATTTCTGCACCACTAGTTTATCAGATTTGTAGTTTTCCTCTTTACGTACGACACTGTTAGTATCAGTAGCAGCATGGTTGCCTTGTGTACGCTAAGAAAGAACATAATTTGTAGTCTTAAACAACCTCAGTGGTGGTCAATTTAACAATATGAACATTTCGATTCCCAGTGAAGATCTTAAGAGCCAGTAATTATCAAGTTCATTGCGCTGAAAGCTCGTTTGCATTTAGCACTTGATATTGTAATGCACTTGATACACATCAACAAATTATTCAGTTCAGGACCGATCACTTTCCCTTTGCTTTGTTTGTACTTACAGAAGTTTCTCACAACAGCTCCGTTCTTCAGCTAAAAACGGTCACAAAAAGCAACAACTTTATTCTCTCCATAAAGAATACTAATGTTATGGTTCCAGTAAATTAGTAACAGCATTTTGATTTGTTCCAAAAGCAGTTCATAGGCACTTTCATTTACTTGTGAATTACCAGCACTATGACCTGCATGTGAAAATCTCACGGTAAACATTCTTTTTCTGAGATTGTTTTGTAGACTTTGATAGAACTGAGCGCGGTGAATCATTATAACAGTTGCAGGACCTGTGTTTCAAACGCCACTCTCATGCAAATTTCGATTTTTCATCAGCGTTCAATGTTTCAGATTTGAAACGTTCAGGTTTGCCACGAAAACCGAGATTTGAATATTAATACTATTATGTGCATCAATGATCTTAATGTCACATTTTTGCTGTTCGAGGGATAATTCACTTAATTCACATAAAACCTCGTATATGGCCCAAGTTCTTGACAAATTCAACCAAGCTGAGAAGAAGTGCAAAACCACCATATACGGCTTTGTCATTACCATCATGTTTTTCGTCTGATTCGGATTTTTGTAAGAAATTTATATTGCTCTAGTAACTTCATATAAACAAAAATAAAAGCACCACAATTTATTGTTATTTAAAAATTATTTTCTAATGCATTAATTCTGAGCGACGTTAAAATTTAAATGGCAATTCTTTAATAGCCGCCTAATTAAAAAAGCAATTTAAAATCGCCATGAGAGATGTATTTCCAACCTTATTCAAATAATTTGTCACGAAAATGGATCCAAATGAAAAAATTAATTCTGTCAATCGAATTACTTGAAACTAATTTCTATTTTTTTTATATAAAATGAACGATTATCAATTATCGAAATAAATTATACTAGACAAGCAAATCTTTCTTATTTTGCAGTGAGTAAACAAGGCGGCATAGTTTTTTCAGACAGCTTAGAACTTTTCCTATCTTTAGCAACTCCACATCTAGGTTTTTCGCACATTCTTTTAATTCACGGTGGTTTTTTAGGTTTGTAAAGGCCATGAAGCTTTTCGACTCCTTAGAGTGATTGATTTGATTCAGTTTTTTCATGGTATCTCCAACACACAATTCAAGATAGCTGCCTCAACAATTCAGCAACACATTTTATTCTTCAAAGCATCACTGAGGCACCATTACAAATACTGCCTATTAGACTCTGTTAAATATTGTAGAAACATATTAACTAACAATTAGGTTTTCTTAATAATGACACGCAAATAGTTCGCTTTTGACAATATCTGGATTACCGAAGTTGATTAATCGAGAATGATGACAAATTTAGCTTTTAATTAGACAATCTCCATAAACAGTTTGCTACGCATTTCAACACCAATGAAATCAGCGTGAGTGTAGAATAGTGCCTATATCACAACCGTTTAGATTCTGCATGTCAATGTTTCAAGGAAGGTTCTTATATGATCGACAGCTTTTTACAAAATTGTACACGGTACAAAACACGCGTTCAGTTAAAACTCATTTTGCTTGTTTACAGCGTATTTGTCAAGATTTTGCTTTCTGAATGAGATCGGCAATGGTTTGGTGCGATTTTAAATTGACATGATCAAAAACTTTCTTTCTCTGCAGAACTTATTTTTTTCCTTGGTGTTCCAACATTTCGGCAGTAAATTGTTATTCGGAACAACTACTTTTAGCTTTTGCGTATCTTTGTTTGCCATTTGAGTGTCTGAACTGTCTGCGGCATTACAAAAGTGGAAAATGTGATTTTACGAACTATCACTTTATAACAGTAAATTCGATCAACAATTATTTCTATTGCAAGTTCACCGTCTGCAATTACGAACTGTGGTTCTTTTGCTAAAATAAAATCTGGAGCATGAGTCGCTGAATTATCTCAAATGTGTTTATTATAAAGAAGGTAGTTTTTTACAATATGTGGAAATTTTTGCAGAATTATATGATTTAATCGCTTAAATAACATTTTCTAAACTTAAATTATTTAACTATAGTTTCAATAAATTTCTCAAATGATTTGTCTTTATAAAATTCAAGACATTTAAGTACTGCCATAAAGCAAATTTTACCATAGTATTTTCTGTGCCTAATTTAAATTTATCGTTTACATAAATTGAACCAAAAGTAATTATTATTGAGTTTTGACAATATTTTACTGCAAATTAGCAGGACGACTTCTAAAAAATATATGGACACAATTTGGCTCAAAATTTTGATATTGCTTTTCCATTCATGTATAGCCGTAATGTTCTATTTATGAAGGAAGGACAATCATAGCAAACGATAATAAAAATGCTTCGATCAAATGGTCCCTGTAAAATATGCTCATTATTATTATTTGAATCCAAACATGAATTTAAATCATGAGCCTGAAATGAGATGTTCAGAATTTCGTGATCACAGTGTTTATCAAATTTAGAACTTTCTGAAAAATTGTCTGCAGCTTCACCTCTACTTCCAATTGCGCCACGGTTAATTTGCATTCTCGTGTTTGCATCTTCCGAATCTTGATCTTTGGATGTTGTATTGTGTTTTGCCTTCTTCACAGAACCGCCAAAAAACTAATTTAACTATTTACACGTTTGAGAAGCTACTTGAGAAGCTCTTACTCTTTCGCGATTAACGCGGTTACTTTTAGGCATGGTGATAGTCATTCACATTCACGTTGATTTATAACTATGCAATTAATTTTTGTTTTACTTATTAAATTCACTGTTGTTTAAAGTCTGTTAAATATAACTTTTTCATTCTCACTATTGAATTTCAAATAAGTGTACGAAGTTTCGACTATGATTCTGAAATATCGGAGCTTCCGTCTCAAATTTCGAATCCAAAGATGAACGGACTATGTTTTTCAATGATATTTTAGATTTAGAAATTGCGACGTTTTCTTCTTATCTTAATTCGGTGATATTGATAACGTGGTAAGTATTTTATTTAAAAATACTAGATAGCAGCAAGATAAATCTAAACAGTGACTTATACATTTACACAACTAAACGTGGAATCTTTCTCTTGACGTGATTACCTTAACGCGACCGCGACAAGTGTACACAATTCGCCGAATTTTGTTTTAACATAATAAAGGCAAACAGTTTTTTGATTTTTCAGTTAGATCCTTTATAATTGTATTTCGTTTTTATAGTTTTATTATAGCATTCCTAGAACAAAATCTAGATTGTCATTGTATGTATGAAAAGTGGTAACGCAAGTCTCCTGTCTTGATTAGATACTTTGATGACGCACGAGGATTCTTCTTTCTTGATTTTGGGAATATGTATATTTTTACTTCAAAATAAGTTACTATTTTATTTAAAAAAACATCTACTGAATTTCACTTATTTTGAACCGACAAACGTACAGAGTTGAAAATTCTCAGTTTTGAAACAATTTGGCTGAGACCTCCGACTCTGCGGAGGTTAATACAAGAGCTCCGACTTTACTATCACCTTCGATAAATTCACCTTTATCTTCCATAACATCCCTATTACTGATACCACTGCTGATGCTAAACGTCAGCTTATGTATCAAATTTCTAACCTCTAAGCCTCGAAGTCTTATAATGTCTTTTAATGAAGAAACATTTTATTTCACATCACTGGAGTGCACTGTGTCCATCAGTGGAGTAGTATACATACAATTAAATTATTTTAACTTAACCCTCCGGCGAGCGCGCTAGTTTCAAAGTGCAGCAAATTTACATTTTACTCTTAAAACTCAAATTTAGTGAGTTCTATAATAATGTGCGCCTATGCTATTTTTTGTTTATGTTATTAGCTCCCACTATCAACAGTCTTAGTGTTATATCCCACTCCGGTCAGTTGTAACAGACGAAAGATTGGAGGCAGGTCGAATTTGCGGTGTGTTTACCGCAACGCGCCCAGTGATGTAAGTTTTTTTTTATTTCTGAATCTTTCATAATATTGTGTAACGTGCAATTTACATGCATCTGCACGGGCATTTTTGTGTCTACTAACACGGTTATTCAAACTTGCAAAATAAATAGCAAGCTTTTATTGAATTTTAAGTCACATCGAGGATTAGCACCCGAAGAGTTACAGAAAGCAGTAGCAGACGTAGTCAAAGAATTAATTGAAGAAAGAAACAGTGATCTGAGGAAGCAAGTTAATTTGGAGTGTAATAGTGATAGTGATGATAATAATAGCAAAATAGGCACAAAAGAAACGATAACACAAGACTTGTATAGCAGCGAATCTGAGCAGTCTGCAGATGAAATCGATAAGGTTTCAGACGCTGACGAACAGAGCCACGATAATGAAATACTTTGGCTAAGCAAACCTATTTCTATTGGAAAAGCGGAATCAAAAAATATAGTAAAAACATTACCTGGTTCCAAAACAAGTGCTAGAAATATACATGCAGAAATTGACGCATTTAGATTGTTTATTACCGACCAAATGATTGACGATGTAGTACAAAACACTCACACATACATAGAAAAAAAACACTCGACGTAAACTATTCAAGAGAGAGACATTGCAGAGACACAACAAAAATTAAAATTAAAGCTCTGTTAGATGCATTATATTTGATTGGGATCAAAAAAGGTAGTCATACCAACTATTTAGAGCTATGGGATTCGGATGGTACAGAAATGATTATTTTGAGGGTTCTTTTCAGTTACAAGCGGTTCAAATTTTTTCTTCGTGCTTTATGATTCGATAATATACATACGCGAGAAGAACGAAAACAAAATGACAAATTAGCACTAATCAGAAATTTTCATCATAATTTTGTCAATAATTGTACTGCTTATTTCAATTTAAGTGAATTTGTAACAATTGATGAGATGCTTCATGCGTTTAGAGGCCGATGTTCATTTGTACAGTACATTCCAAACAAGCCCGCAAAGTAAGTAAGTAAGGCATTAAGATTTACGCCCTATGTGATGCCAAGACCTTCTACACCTTTAATTTTGAAGTTTATTGTGGAAAGCAAATGCCAGGACCGTATCTGAAATCAAATAAAGCCGAAAATATTGTGAAAAGACTTATCGCACCAATAGAAAAATCGAACAGAAACGTTACCACCGATAACTATTATACAAGTTATCCACTTGCACAATACTTAATAACAAAAGAACTAACCTTGCTTGAAACCATGAAAAAAAAAGATAAAAAGGAAATGCAGTTAGAATTTCAGCCAAAGAAAAATAGGGAATTTCAATCAACTGAGTTTGGCTTCCAAGAAGATACTTGTTTTGTTTTAACTGTTCCCAAAAAAATGAATCGGTCATTGATGCAGAGTTCATCTGCTGTAGATGATGTAACCAAAAAGCCACTTCTCAATTTAGATTATAATGACACAAAAGGAGGTGTCGATACAGTCGACCAAATGTGCTCTTCCTACAGTACGTCTAGTATTATAAGAAGATGGCCGTTTGCACTTTTTTCTAGACATTTGGATAATGTGGTATAAATTTAAGAGTAAACATGTTACTGCATTTTTATCTAAATACAGAAAGGACGAAGCAAAAACCAAAGAAACAGTGAGGCCAGGCATCTGCCACATCTGTGGCACTCACAAAAAAAAAGTCCATTGTCAAAATTAGAAAAAATGTGTGTAAGAAGCACAGTAACATTGTTGTCAAGTGTTTTCATTGTGACCAAGTAGAACAAATGGAAGTTAATTAAAATATGATTTGTTTTTTTAAGTTTATATTTTAGTTTATATTATTTCTTTTCATGTACATATAAATATATATTTGTTAAAAATTATTTCACTATTTAGTAAAACCATTAATCATAAGATTTTTGTCTTTGTTTACATAAAACATATTGTCCTTGTTAGATGACAGCTAGAAAAGTAAACAACTGTATGGTGCGGTGTAAATGCCGCGGCGCGCCCGCTAACGTAACTTTAACAAGCGCGTCCGCCTGAGGGTTAAAGTTAAATTTTTAATTTATTTTATATACATGTTTCGACAGTTTTAAATGTCATCATCAGTATAACAATTATTAAAAAGTCCATAAGTTGAATTGGCACATGTTTATATTTAAACTCTAGATAAACTGCAAACTAATGTTGTTTAATGTATTTCTTGTTGTTTTAATAGTATTTAAATAATTGTTATTTACATTTAGGCAATTTAATTGATATTAGATGTAAAAATAAAAAAATTTAAACAGTTAGTAAAATGACCAATATGCTTTCAGTTCACGATAAATAATATAATATTTTAATTAAGCGGCTCTAGCAAAATGTTTTCTAACACTCCAAAATCAATGAAAAGTATATATAAAACCTAATTTTTTAGATTTCAATTATCTTTAGGCGTCATCATAAGTGACCTATGGATATCAATCTCTACGTTATTTAGAACGGTCTTCTTTGTTTCCGGTAATACTGCTCGCGGCATCAATTATATTTCTCTAAAAAGTTGCTGATAAAATAATAAGATTAAAATGTAGTACGTTAGAAATATGATATGAATTATGCTGGTATTGACTTAATTAAAACTGTTTTGTACGTTATCTGTCATACAATATTTTTTATTTTTTTTACTTCTTCAAACTTAATGAACTTTAAAAATACTGTCATATCACCGCAGATGCTTGTATAAAATATTCAGAATTTGACAAAAATGTAAACTTTACAGCAACAAAATATTATTTGTTTATGCTCTAGCATTGATTATACAACTATCAGATTGCTCATCCTTGTATAATAATTGGAAGTCCCAAAAATCCAACGACTACCAGATGGCGGCATACGGAAATCAAAACTCCGCCAACGTCTACTAGGTGGAGCACTTTTTTACCACATTCAAAATATCTTTTTCGGTTCAACAACAAAACGACTCGTTTCTAACGGTGGCTTTTGTAAATATTGTCTGCGAGCTTGAGATAAGAAGAACCATGCTGCTCAAGGTTACAAACGTGTATCGTATACATGAACTTTATTTAATTAAGGCTATACTCCCGGTCTAATTCAGATTTGTTTTGAGATGGGCGTTGCACTAATTTTTTCAATTATTTAAACTCTCACATATGTTTAGAGATATGGTTACATACTGTTAATGTAATGAAAGAAAAAAAGAGTAGAAAAGATTCAGTCGTGGTTGCCTTACTGATAATTTATGGGATTAATATTACCCACGATTGGTGCTTCGACACTTTGACTGACATTTCTTAAGTCCACGTGGACTACAATTCCGTAATCTTTATTATGATGAAATTGCAAATTTGAGATAACTAAACAATTTGATGATGTTTATGAGGTCATACTATATTTACATAACAAAGGTTAATATACGTTGCTTACAATGACAAGAAGATTTTGAGACAAAATAATGAGAAGAAAGTATTGCTTTTCATTTATTGAAATCATTTTTATATGTTTCTGTAGAAATATTTACTTGCATATATGATACCATGTAATACGACCATTGTATATATATATATATATATATATATATATATATATATATATATATATTGTATTTTAGGTTTTCACGAGTATAATTATTATTAATAAGAAATTAAGAAGTCAGACAAAATAATGACATTGACAAATTAATTTAATTTAATTGTAACGTTTTAATTTTATTTTCTGTTACTTTTAAATTTAAACTTGATAATGGTAAATGTTATTTTACCGAAACGTTGTTTTAATACTAATAATAAAAACACAACACGAGAAGCAATCCGAAAATCATTTCTTATTAATAATATATATATATATATAAACAATGTTACAACGGTATTGATAAAATACATCAATGATAATATTATTGATTATATGTATATAATCGTTGACTGATATAATCCTACTATGAAAATTAGGTCTTGTATTAAAAATATTTATTAAACTCTCATTTGAAATGGAAACCAAGTAAACACTCACGTATTGTTATGTCTACAAAATGCAGATCGTGCTTGTGATCATTCTGTAACGTAATTAGGCAAGCTAATAGAATGAACAAGTAATCTTGAATTGTTTGAATGAAATAAACCTCGCGAATTACGTGCTTTCATTGTGCGTTGTGACACCTGGCGGATTATTTTTAACTATAACTCTGAAATCAAAAACTCCCATAAGGATGATCTATCTGAATACGAAGTATATATAATCAATGGCTCTAGTTAGTACATTTTACATTTGCAATTTTTCTATAAGATTCAAATGTTGGTTTACAATAATGAAAATTTTTTGTAGCAATAAACATGTGACTCTTATTCTTATTTACTAATACGAAGTAATCAAAATCCAATTTAAACTACATCTGCTATGTAGTATATTATTACCAATTAATATTTTAATGAACTGATGATTGGTAATTGTTGCATCTCTGATGTTGTGTTCAATCACTAAATTATATTAAAAACCTAACAAAAAATTAATTACTGTTTAATTATAATGTTTAAAAAAAATATAACACAATTACATGATCTAGAATCTAGATAAGCACATGTTAAAATTGGTTATTCACAAAAATTGTAATTGTTTCTTGCGAGTTTTTACGTAGTAACAACAATTTTTTGAAACCTTATCTATATGAGAAAAAGTAGACACTTACTCTTTTCTTGTTTAGCACTGTCGGACGAGTGGTTATTTAATACAATTATTACCGCAGTTTTTTATTTTAAGGTGTTTTAGTATTTGTAAATTTATATAAAAAACGAATACTTTATTATAAGTGCTTTTGGTATAAATTTTGTAAAAAAATTGTTTTTTATTCTCTAACAAATTTATTGTATAGCTTTACAAACTACGAAGGATATCCGGTTGTTGAAGTACATTTGTAAATCTGTTACGGACGAAATTCTCTTTACGTACGCCTATGTATTTCGACGTGAAATTAGATTCGGGTTGACGCCCTCTAACGATCGTTTTCTCGTTGGTTGTCATTTTGGCGGAAAATCGTCATACAGTAATGATATAAAATGGTCTGTACGCATTGAATATTTATGTATATCCGTTACCATCCGGAAATTATGGAAATCCAATTATAATTAGTTAATTTTCTACTTTATTTGAAGCGTTACAGGGTAAGCTACTGCCGTCATTTATTAAAAATTCGTTCGTAATTCTTTCTTCCTTTTAACAGCCATTTTGCATTCCTCAATTTCGCACATGTTACATTCTTGATAAATGGATATTGTAAACTATTGCTAAATAAGTCATCACGTTGCCGTACACAGGCGCTGGCTGAAGGCGGTTTCCAAGCCACGAAATTGGGGTCTGGCGAATCCTGCCCAGGGCAAAGCGTGGATGACGTGAACTATATTAACAACCTCCTATTTGTGGTCCCACTATATACAGTAGTCGATGCACGTTTTGTTTGCTTTTGAGATAGATTTCATGAATTACTTAATACAAAATTGTTTTAGCCGAACTATCAATTGTGAGTTGGGGTTGTGACACGATTCGTGTTAATATTTATTACAGGCCACTGAAGAAGAAAAACGTTTTTCTTTGGGCTAGTGGATGCTGGAATTCGGGTGAGTGATTTGAATTTACTTTAGATATATCGTTGTCACGTACAATTACTCACAAACTGTTGTATTACAATTTAACGTTAGTGAATACTTATAACGTGTAGCTACCAATAGGGTATTTAAAATCAGGGAAATCACTGTCTCGCATATTGTATGTAGTTGAAGGACATGTACTTCGGATCATTGTAATTGTGTGTGGTGGGTTGCCGATGTTGTAGTCATCGAGATCTTAACTTTTCTTGTTTCTATAATTCTCTAAATGGACTGTTACGAAATCAAATGTTAATACCGTTGTTAATAATTAGTGTAAACTCTTCTAGTCTTTAGTAACTCTAACTTCGAGGTATAATGACGTTTGCTTAGTATAAATACAACTGTGATAAATGGTAATGATAGACTGAAGGCGATTAAAGTTGTTAATTCTTTTTCGTGTGCTTATTGTTCCCTACGAACCAATTTGGGCTACTCGAACAGCTGAGTAGAGGGATTACGAATCTTCGAATTGTTACAAGTTCTGCACCTCTCTGTCGTGAGCGGAGAGAAGTATTACTTTGGGAGAAGCTCTGGCGCCCTGAAACATCTTTTATATATTTCTTGTGGACCTACCCATCTCCGACTATTGCGAGTTTGGCCGTGCAAGGTTCGTAACACCCAAAAAGCTTGTAACAAATTGCAGACAGACTATTTTATTTATAGAAATCAAACTTACATTAAGTAAAAGCGCAAACTGTTAGCTATTTTTCAACATAATCGCCGATAATGATAAGGTACTTATTCCAGCGGGACACAAACCTTTTTGTAAAAGGTGCGATCCAAATTTCTAGAAAACTGCATTACTTCATCGTGAAGTTCGTCGTCGTCTTTAAACCTTTTACCCGACAAATGAGTTTTCAACGGACCAAATACATGAAAATCAGAAAACGGGTCTGGACTGTGAGACGGGTGGACAACCTTCCTCTTCATTTCTGGGAAATGACTTGGTGTGGTTTTTCAAGAGTTTTTTTTAAATTAATTTTGCTAAATTTTTTATTATTTGTATGCACAAATCATCACTCACACTTCAAATTTGGGGTATGTTTCGATCGCAACTGGCATTTTGCGGCTGCCAATGACAATAGTGACCTTTGCAATACAATATGTGCATTTAAAATGCGTGTAAATTTTACCCTGATCGCAGGAACGTAGAAACGGTCCGCTGAGCATACATACCTTAGAAACCAGACATGCCTTGTGTTTGAAATAGCATAAAAATAACATCATCATCAACAATCGATTGTAAAAAGCGATAATATAAGACATGTTGAAAATTTTTCATTTTGATATAGAAATGAAATCAAAGTTTGAAAAAACGAATATTGTTTTTTGGGCACAAACTCGATTGGAAAATTTTACTGGGCGTGTGTACTTATTGTTGAAATGAAGTGGCATGAAAAAGAAGCGATGTTTAGTAAAAATCTGTAAAAAATACTATATTTATAATAAAAAAGTGCTGCTAAAATTTTGTTTAAGAAATCAACTGATGGTGACAAATATTTATCTACATCCACATGGAGAGCGCCAGAAGATACGAAACGGTACCAGATAGACTACATATACAAGACAATATAGTACATCATATTCTAGTCTACTTATAAACAGTAACCAAAATATAATGTAAAGTTTAAATGTTAGAAAAGCGTTATTTGAATTTTCTCGTAACTTAATTGCTAGCGACTAACTCAGTTTGATTAAGTGACCGAATTGCTTTGATGTGCTAATTATGAAACAATTTTAAAAGGGCGCCAAAATGGTTAGAAACTATAATAGTAGACACCATTTAAATCTATCCAACACTAAAATAGAATAAATGACAAAACACTGGTTATAACGACAAATATATATGTATTTCTAACAATGAGAGAAGAATAGGTTAAAATAATTATGTAAACAAGGCAGAATCACATATATAGTAGCAAAGAATAATGCCCTAAATATTACAGTTATAGCATTGGAGGGTAATGAACACTCTATGTGAGTACAATATAACATAATCAAGTAATACGTAATTTCGGAGTTAAATGTCGATTTAATGCAAAACTAGTAGATTTGCAACCTGTAACAAATCGCATTTAGCGTAAATACAAGTCGTAGAAACAAAAATCTACATGCGTTAATACACAAATTAATAGCAACAAAAAAGCACGTACTATTGTCCAATACATGCAAATAGCTATCTGCATGCTTCAAGCATCTTCTAAAATCGCAAAGTGGTTTAATTAACCAATAACCTCCTTTAGTACGTGCTTGTAGTTATAGTTTCCGGAAAAAAGTAATGGATTGACATGAATCGCTCCAAATTGGCTCAACACGTATCGGTATTGCAAGTCGTTATTACAATTACGGAAAAATAAACGTAAATCACAAAAATATTAATCTATGCTTACGCAAAAAAGACTTTCACAAAAACAGAAAAAATACGACACCCATTTATAACACAGATGAGTGTGAAAATTTAGAAGTGAAAACTTCGCTAGGCGCTTACGTTAGACCATATATGCAAAGTAGACCACGGTCAGCGGAAAAATAGTTGCTTTCCTTAGAAAAATTCTAGCTGTCAAAAACCACTACTTCACAGCGCAAGAATTTCATTGTACCGAAAAGTGGGCAAAACTTATACGGGACAAAAATTACACCAAGACAATTTTAACATAACAAAAGGAAAGTAAATCATTGGTGTTCTACAGTATGGAACCTGC
Organism: Aquatica leii; assembly: GCA_035610365.1. NCBI lineage: Eukaryota > Metazoa > Arthropoda > Insecta > Coleoptera > Lampyridae > Aquatica > Aquatica leii. The sequence goes on from CM069436.1 coordinate 42,736,472, forward strand.
AGGCACATATACAGATATTTTTATTGATTGACATTTACATAAGTACACATTTGTAGTTTACTTTACTTTATAATTGTATATAAAACTGTAAAAAACAATTTGTTAGTGTGAACGGCATTACACTAAAATATTTAGAAGCGTTTAAGATTCTTTGTTACTATCTAAAAAGACTTTAACTGATTTATCTAGTCAAAACAACTATGGCATTGCAATTTTTGAGAATTTAGATGTTCTTCTGTCATGTATTTTTTTTTATTAATACCAAAGTTACTGCTAGCTATGCCTTTGTGTGGATTTCTAATCAATTAAAATTTAAAAATTAAAGAAAAATTAAATACATGCTATTAAACCTGCGAAGTCTTTTTTTGAACTGTAATTTATTATTTAAGACTTTTGTTTATTTAACAATTAATTCTATGACCATTTTACTAAATGTGGTTACCTTGGATAAATTCAAACGTATGTAATATTCGTATTATACATGTTTTTATGTTGACCTGATAGTTTTCTAAAGTTTAATATTTAGCGTAAATACGCATAATCAAGTTCAGTGAATAAAAGATAATCTAAAAAGTAAATTTAAAGCACCTGAATTGTTATGGTTAATAATAATTTAGTTTTTATAGCATAGACCTAAACTTTAACCAATACTTACAGCAAAAATGGGTTATTTTAAGATACGATTAAATATACTTTCGGCTAAATTGGTGTAATTGATATGTCGATTTGGTTTTTATGTTATTATTATCTAATTACGATATATATTTTTTTATTTTAATAAATTTTGCTGTCAAAGGCCTTTGAATTTTCTTATACTTATACTATGTTTTAGTATCTTATCAATTTCAATTTTTACTTCACTAATCTTAATTTTAACTACATTTTGTTTAAATTATTTAATTACAATCTTATTTGTTATAAATGTTAAATTGTTAACAATTGTAACAAAGCTTTTAATCAATTTTATCTGTTTGCAAATTAAATATGTTTCGTTTTCAGAATTTAGTGACTTTACACACTAAAAGGCAGGTACTAACAGTGTAAACAGCTTATAGCGTGTTCATTTGGTTGACGAAGATTAGTGGCTTGTTGTTGTTTGAATTTTTCTGGAGCTCTTTTATCGAACTTTGATTTTTAATTTTACGTTTTGAAATTTCCATTTAGTCACAAAAATTTCATATAATTCACCCCTTTCTCTTATGAGCACAGAGTAAAATATCATTTATGTTACCAATCCAAATCATTTTCTTTTTAACATTTTTTGGGATGTAACAATGTTCAACATTTTGTGTGTTGCATGAAATTTTCAGATAGTATCTTAAAGTTACTCTTTTCATTACATTTTTAATACAATTTTTTTTTCTTATGATATGTTAACGACTGTGGAAATTTGTGCGGTACCCTTAGATTTAAGAGGTCGTATTTTACGTTTAAGGCAACGTCAATGTGAAATGCAAGTGTAGAAGTTGGAGAAGTTAGTGAACAAAGAAATGAGAGTTAGTAGTAGTAGTAAAAGGGCAGAAAGAAAAATAAATAGGTAAGTAACGGAGGATGGGTGTAAAAGCAAGAAAGAATAAATAATTAAGTGAAAAGTGTAAAACCGTGGTAAAAAGTATAATATAAAGAAAACAATAAGATCACCGGCATTAAAAAGATAACGGAGGAAAACATAAGAAGCAGCTGAATAATAGATAAAGGAAATAGAAAAGAACCAAAAGAAATGGAAGAACTAAAGGAATTAAAGAGAGGTGATGACACAGTAATGGAAGAAAACATGCAAGGAATATGGCAAGAAATCAAAGAAATAAAAGAAAAAATGAGAGAAAGAAAAAAGAAGTAGAAGAAAGAAAAAGAAGAACTAGTAGATAGAATAGGAAAACTGGAGAAAAAAGTGAAAAATGAAGAGAGATGGAAAAGAAAAAATAATATTGTAATAAAAGGGTGGAGAAGTAAAGAACCACAAAAAAAATCAGTATTGATGTTGGAAGAAAAATTAAACGTGAAAGTAGAAGTTACAAAAGTGACAGTGATAAATAGAAAGAAGGAAAATAAGATGGCGGTGGCAAAAATGGGAGGATCGAAAGAAAAACAAAAAGTGATAGCGGGAAGAGAACATTAAAAAACACAAGAGTTTATATAAATCACTATTTGACATGGGAAGATAGGAGAGTACAAAGAGAAATAATTAGTAGAGAAAAGAAAAAAAAGATCGAAAGGGAAAAGAACATGGGTAAGATACAGGAAAATGGAGAAAGATACATAAGGAACGACAGAAACAGGAAACTGGGCAGAGATATGGGAGAGAAAATTGGCAATCAAAGAAAAAAAACTACAAGGTGAAGGGGGGCGAAAAGCAAAAAATGATGACGAAATAGCAAAAAAATAGAAGAAAAGAATAAAGAAAGTAAAGAAGAAGCACAGGAGGAGATGAGTGAGCTGAGAGTATGGTTTTGGAACGTAGCGGGAATAAAGAACACGGAACAAGATGTACTGGGATTACTGAAGACATAGATGGAAGAAAAAAAGTGGGAGTGGTGGGAAAAAGAAGTGCCAGAGGAATAACAGAAGAAAAAAATTAAGAAAAGCAAAAAACAAATAAGGAAAACGGTATGAGTAGGAAAGGGATTACAAAAAAGTGTGAAAGAAATGAGAGAGATTATGGAAAAAACAACATAGAAAGTCAGATTTAGAAAATGGAAGAAGGAGAAAACAAGATAGAAAAAATTGTGAGAAAGAAAATGCAAAGCAGCAAAGAAAAAGGCAAGAAAAACATTCAAACAATAAAAAAAACAGAAAGAAAAAGAAGAATATAAAGATGCAGTAAAAATCTCCAAAAAAACATGCAAAAGAAATAAACAAAATACAAAAAGTAACAAAAGGATAAGATCAAAAGAATAAAAACTGAAGATGTATGGAAATACTTAAAGAAAAAAATGAACTGAAAATGGACGACAAAAGGAATACAAATAAAAGAATGGGAGAAATATTTAAAAAACCTGCTGAAAGGGGGAAAAGCGAAAATAGAAAAAAGAAGAAAGGCAAAGAAAAAAAACAGTAGTAAAACTGTAAGAAGGAAATAGGGATAGAATAAACGAAGACGAACTAATAGAGACAATAAAAAAAGCAAAAAAGGGAAGACGGCAGTGAAAGATGGGAAACAAGACAAAGAGTGGGTATACGGGGAAGAAAATGTAGCAAAAAGGATGACAGAAATAGTAAATAAAATATAGAAAAAAGAAGGATTCCCGGAGAAATTGAGAGAGAAAGAGAATAATATACCCGATACACAAAAAAGGAGACAGAAAGAAAGTGAAGGGATGACATTGTTAAGCACGCCATACAAATGAAATGCGACAGTGTTACGAGGAAGACTACAGAAGGAAATAAAGGGAAGGAGTTTAGTACCGGACGGACAAGCGGGATTCAGAAAGGGAAGAAAAATGATAGACAACATGTGTATATATATTGAACTACTTGGCGAATAAAGAGCTAAAGAAAAAGAGGGGGAAAATAGTGGCACTGTTTTCATACATTTAAAAGCCGTTTTTGACAGAGTAAACAAGGAAAAACTGTGGGAATACATGAGGAAAAAAAAAATGAAAGATAATAGAAAGAATGGAGGAAATTACGAAAAAACAAAGAGCAAGGAAAGTAAATGGAAAGGAGAGACATATTCGTTACAAGGAGAGAATTGAAACAAGGATGCCCATTGAGTCTAAGCCTGTTTGCAATATATACGCTGGAATTGGAGGAGACAATGAGAGAGCAACAGAAAGGAGGGATAGTAGTAGGGAAAGTAAAGGTGGGGTTGTTAGCGTATGCTGATGACATAGTGTTGGTGGCTAAAGAGGAAAAGGAAATGCAGAAGATAACGAAGACGCTGGAAAAATATATTAAAAAAAAGAAATAGAAGTAAATACGGAGAAAACAAAAATAATATTTAGAAAAAGAGGAGGAAAAGAAAAAGATAAATAAAAATGGAAAAAGGAGGAAGTGCAGCAGGTGAAGAAATTCACATGCCTGGGTTACACGATGAACCAGGATAGTAAGGAGGTGAAACACATAAAGAAAAGAGCGAGGAAAGGAAACAAGTAAGTAGGACAAGCGTGGAGTGTAGGGGAAAAGTTGTTTGGGGTGGACATAGAAAAAATAATACTGCTGTTTAAGAAGTTAATAAAAAGTGTAGTGATATATGGGGCGAAAATACGGGGGTGGAAGGAGTATAAAGAGGTAGAAGGGATACAAGAAAAACACTGGTTATGGGCATTAGAACTAGATAGAGAAACACCGAGGTATATTATAAGAAGGCTATAAAATACAAGGAAGAACTGAGAGAAAGAACCAAATGTAAAATACTTCAGAAACGTTAGAAAGAGATAAAAGGACGAAGAATGAATAACGGGCAGAGAGGCAGAGAGGGGTATTATAAAAAAAACAGGTACGCGAGAGAAAAAGTAGAGAGACTAAGGGAAGAGGCAGTAGAGGTAAGTAAGAGAATAATAAGCAGAAATAGACATAGAAAAGCAAGGAAGATGGACAAAGATAAAAGAGGCCAGATATAATGTGTATTATAAGAGAGAAGGAGTTCCAGAATATCTGAGGAGGGAAGGGAACCAAAGCAAGAAGAAAACAATGATAGCGAAGTTCAGATGTGGGAACGAAGAGTTAAGAAACAGATATTGAAAAAAAAAGGAATAAAGGAGACGAAGACTACGTGGAAAAGAAACGTAAGACTTTAAACACATGATAAATAAATGCAGGGAGTTAAGAGAAGAGGTTAAGAAAGTTGAGAAAATCTTCGAAGATAACAGAAAAGGAGCGGAGTGGATGGAAAAAGTATGGAAGAATAAACAGCCAAGAGGAGAGGAGGAAAAATAAAAAGACAAAGAAGTGTAAATAAATGTAAAAAGGAATGCGAATGCAAATGTAAATGTAAATGTGAATGTAAATGTGAATGTAAATGTGAATGTAAATGTGAATGTAAATGTGAATGTAAATGTGAATGTGAATGTGAATGTAAATGTGAATGTAAATGTGAATGTAAAAAAGGGGTAACATTGTAAATAGGAAAAACACGTTTCATTTTTGCAACACACAAGTGAGCAAATAAAGATAAAGGTGCTAACAACAGCTGTGATTAGAAACAATGTAATTTAAATAAATAACATAATAAATAAATTAATTTGAAATCAAGCAAGAAGAAGATTGACGTTAGAACACCTTCATGCATCAACTTGCTTGAGTTATAAGTGGAATGCACTTATAACCACATTTTAGTAGTGTTACTATAATAAATAGATGTTTTATTTAAAGCATTTTAATTTAAAACGTAAGCTTTATTTAACCTTTCAAACTATATCTTATATTGCAACTTGTGGAGATACATTAACATTACCAACCGACAAACAAAACGTGTTTCGTTTGTCAACCACAGTTTATCTTTATTTTTAAGAGAAAAAGAAAATACGAAAATAATTCACTAAAGACATATACTGAAAATTATTAGAAATTTCTAGTAAAACAGCAAATTAACCGAAACTGCAAAAAAACTATCTAACCAAAAACAAAAGAAGAACCGAATCGTAAAACAAACTAATTAAATTTTTTACTAATATAGTTGTTGTACTACCTATGGTAATAAGTACTTAACTAAACGTTTTCCATTTATTGCTATTTCAGAGTTCAAATTATTTCCCGCATTTTATTCTTTTTTAATAATTTTCTTAAAAGCGGATATAATCCGATAACGATGTAGAAGTATTTTATTCAAGATATGCATGTCAGAAATGATAACGACTCTGCCCTTTAACTATCTCTATTAAAGATCATAAAAAAGGGGAGAGAAGCAGTGCAACGAAAGAGAAACAAAGCTTAAATACCAAATAATGATGCAACTAACCTTACACTATACACAAAAATTTTCATTGGTTTAATAAAACAAAAAAATATATAAATTTAACTATATTTTATAGAACAAAATTAAATTAATTGAAATTAAATTAATACATGTCTGGTAAAAAATTGCCGCATTTTGGAAAATTTTTAGGTACTGGTGGTAAATCAGAAAAGTTGCCGACATGAAAAATTAAAGACATTCCGACTGTTAAATGATACAAGAAATGACAGTGAAATAACCAAAATCCTGGATTGTCAGCAATGAATCTAAAGCAGGCGTATCCATTGTTTGGTATTGGTATCGTATCTTTTCCTGGTGGGCGTCCCCCGTTAGATCTAAGTCCTTGTTCCATATCAAGAGCTATTGCTTTTTCTAAAGTAATTGACTCGTTTGCATCGGGCAAACGTCCCATTCCCATAATGTAGAACGTATGACCATGTAAGTGAAACGGGTGGTACATAAACGGTACTTGAACTATAATTTAATTGCAAGTTTAAATAATTTCATTCATTATGGTATTACCTTCGTCGACTAAACATATTTCGACAACAGCGTCTAATGGTATGTCAATTTTATGTGTGCAAAGACAATATTCTCCGCAATTTTCAAATTTTGTGTCTCCATCGCAAAATTGTTTAGGGTCGTTATCTGGATACTGACTTAGAAGCGTTGCTGATGGTAACAAAAACGATATACCATCTACTAAACCTGCTAAGTAAAAGCCATTCAAAACAACTAAAATATTAGTTTTTATAATTTTCTAAGTTTAAGGTGAAGTACCTTACGCAAAAACTTGGTAAAAGTATTTGGTTTAAACACTTCTGTATTAGATAAAACGGCAAATTTAATCGGCAAAAATATCTTTAGGTCAGGTGTTTCTTTTAATAACTCTGGACTTAACCTATAAGCACTTTGTAACTGTTCGATACAAATTGCATCATTTCTATGTTCACTACAAGCATTGTCTATTGGATTCATCACCTATAACAATTAATTAAAAAAAAAATTATACATAAATTGTATTTTTCGTACTACTCCTGTAGGTAAGCTGTTACTAAAAGTGGGAGATGTAGATGTAGGCAAATCTGGCCCATCTGTATATTTTAAGACGGCCAGTTGCTGAATTTCTTGAGACTCACAAAGACCTCTTGCTTTTACTTGTATCCAATATGTGCCAACTGGTTGATCGGCGTACAAAACAAAATCGTATCGTTCGGCTAAAAATATTAGTATTTCAAATTTGTTATTATTTTAAAATACGCACCAGATAAAGATATAAGACTGTCAGCAATAATAGGTACTACCGGTTCACCATCTGTTGCAATAATCTGCATTTTATGACTCTCAATAAATAATTGAACAGGACAAGTGGTAGCGCATGCATTAATAACGCGAAATCTAAATCTTTTTCCACTTTCAACGTAAAATACTTCTAAAGGAGTATTTGTTGAAATTTTTGTAATAGGATCGGTATACTGCCCTTTGCCGTTTATTAATATATTTTCCGGATCTTGACCAGCCAATGTTTTTAATCTTCCTGGAAATCTTTCATCTCCAAGTTGATGAAACCAATCGGTAATCATTAATATGTTGTCGTCGTAATCATATAAACGTTGATGAACATCCATTGATTCGCGCACAATTATACTTCCAGCAAGTCCATCAATCTTGTGAAAACCGGTATGTGAGTGCCAAAAATGTGTTCCCGGGTTTTCTGCTTTCCATTTATATCTGAAATTAATTGTTACACACGTATACTAAAATTAGTAATAACTAACCTAAAAACGTTTCCTTTGTGTATAGGACACTGTGTGACCATTGGTACACCATCGTAATATTGTGAATTATGTTGCAATATACCGTGCCAGTGAATTGTTAATTCTGCTCCATCAACACCGTTATGTACGTCAATAATAACATTATCTTGCTTACAAACTTGTATACTTGGACCGGGAAGCTGTCTATTAGCCACAATTATAGTTTTTTCAACACCATCCGCCAAAATGCACTGACAGTTGTTAGTGGCATTGCGCGAACATATTTCACACGCTCTAAAATATTACCAAACACATTAAAAGTACTCGTTTTTAAATAAACTCTACCCTCCAACGGTGGTGTAATGTTCTACAATAAACCGATAATAGCAATTTTTTGGTGGCGATCTTACGTAGCATAGTCTATTACATTCTTCCGGAGTTGAAGTTAACGGTGGTTTGGTTTTTGGTATTTGTTTGAAAAACGTAAGCCCAGGTGTTTTAATTTTTGGTGTAAGTGCCTTAAGAAACTCGAGTAAATTAAAATCTTTTGTAGGAACTTGGACAGCATATGAAAATATCCATAACATCAAAAACGTTCCACAAACTTTTTGAAAATAATGTTGCAAATGCATGATAAAGACAGGGTGCTGTAAACAGAAAATATTTAGTTTAAAATGATGTTTTATTTGACTATTTAGAAACTTATTAAGTTGATGTTTCTAATCAACACGCGGATACTTTGTTTTCCGCACGTTGATAATAAACACGTGCGGATAGTGAAACGTCTCCGTTAGGAACTAACGAAAAAGTAACATATCTGCTTGTTCCAAAGTTATTTATAAAATTGAAAAATTAGTCAAGTAAATTTCTATCTCAAATTAATTATTATTTAAATAAATGAACTTATATCGATTTAAAATTAATTTTACCAATGTTGTCTTTAAATTCTATTCATGGTCTAATTATTATCATTTATCTAACACTGTAATAGAAAATAGTAAATTTCAGAACTAACATTAAGCAAATATTCATTATACATATCAGTTTAAGCATTTTTGGTAAGTGCTATGTTTTAAACAACTGATAAGTTTAAAAAATTTTTCGTAATTGAGTTGTTATAATTGTGTTTGTTAAGTAATTTAAATCAAATTGTTCAAAATTATAAAAACTAAAAACCAAATTAATAATATGAGTGAAACACGATTTCAGATTCATCTCATATGTATGTATGTATGTATGTATATGTAAATGGCTATAGACATAGAAACGTTCAAACTTGATTTTATACCCGCGCAATTCAAATAAGTTTTGAATAAACCGTGGGTTAAAACCACAACGTTTAAATATTGTAACGTAAGAATTCTAATGCAAATGTAAAAATTCCACCAGAATGAATCACTAAACAACCGTTTCGCTCTTCTGGATTTCTTCGTTGTGGTTTTAGTCCGCGGTTTATTTAAAACTTATTTTCATTACACAGGTATAAAATCAGCTTTTAACGTTACCATCTCTATAGTAATTTACATACTATCATACATACATAGTAATTTTATACTATTAGATGGCTCTACCAACGTATTTCATGTTACTAACATCATTTATTAATATAAAGCTATAGGTACACTGCCTCAAAAAAGTTTTTGAACACTTTTAAGCGCGACCTGGAAGATAGGCAACTAACCTTACGTTATAACAGAACAGCTAGTAAAATTTGGCAACATTGGCATTGTAGACATTACTTGCAACGATATTACGAGGTTACTAACAATTCTTCATAAGCACCGCCTAAAGCGCTGGACGTTTCTTACTTGCAAATATTTATCTAAATTGTACCCTGAAGTTTAAAATTTTTTTTCGCGGAATTTTCTATTTATGTATTTATGTGTTCTCTGCTTAAGTTTTAAATGAATTCTATTACCTTTAATTAAAAAAATTCTAATTGTTATTTGTAATTAAATAAGTTTCATTAATAGTTATAATAAATTTAAACTGCATGCCCAAATAGGAAATTGCTGTTTTAATTAGCATAAATTTTTAATATTTCCGCATTCAATTAAAGTCAACATTCCGATTTTCTTTGTAAAAGAAGTATTATCATCATTTCAACGTCATTAATGGTTGAACAATTGTAATCTTAATTCCCATTACAAGTTCTCTTAACATTTATTCGTAGTTGCTATTTTTCATAGAAAATGATTTTTTTATAGGTAAATCCGATGTTAAATTGTTTTTTTTTAATTACACTGTCGTAATACACGAAAAAAATGCTTTGCTGACTTAACTCAATTTATGGATGAAAGCGAACCTTCTAGTTGAAGTATTAGACAGAAGGTATGTGTAACTCAAATTTACTTATCTGTGCCTGTAGAGTTCTATTTTCAGGCGGCTTTCGTGAAATCTTATTATATTATATTATAACAAAAAGAACAAGTGGTAAAAAATTAATATTCTTTTAAAAAGGTATTATCTTTAGTTAGATGTAAGGGGACTGGAAATCAAAACTAATATGAGTTTCGTTACCTATAACTTAAAACAGAATTCTTGCAGGTTTTTGCTAAAACTAAGTAATGGAAGTATATCACCAAACATTTAAAAAATCAATATCTTTTTGTACAAAATGATCGACAACGTTTATTTCTAAATTAATAATATAAACACTCTCAACCTTAGTTTAAAGAGAATATACTTTTTTTATATACCCAATACTTGAAAAACCTGATAATTATAAGTAATGAATAACCCAAAAGATGTCACATCGTGGGATATACATAGGTTGCAAAGCTGGGACAAATGGCTAGTATTTAACACGTTTAGCCCCGCGGCTAAACTTTTGTCACAGCCTATGGACCGCAAGGCTAAGTTTATTTTAAATCTTCTTCACAGCTCATGGGATCGTATTTAATTGTGCTTTACAGTTGTATTTGAGCTTCCTGTGTCTTTAAACCATTACCTTACGCAAAATATTAGAATACTACAATTTTCATCAAAATTGCGCTTAAAACAATGTTTCCAGAAACACAGACCCCCGTTCTCCTGAGGCGTATTCCATACCCGCAATAATGCATCCTTCTGTTTAAGGCTCCGCAAAGCGTAGGATCGCCATTGAAGAAAGTTTTATAAGGGGTTACTTAAAACCTATTTTGTAATGTATAATATTTAAGGCGGGTTGCACAAAGCAAATCAAAAATGTAGCAAGTGATTATTTCTGAAATCAATTGTTACATCACTAATAAACGTGGTTTCATTGGCTATGTAGCAATTGTTTTGAGAAATAATCAGTTGTTACATTTTTGATTTGCTTTGTGCAACCCGCCTTTAGTGTTGTTTTGTGTGTCAATTTTGTGCAAAATGCCACGTCTTTCTGGATAAGCAGAATCACTAAAAACTAGAGGGAATATTATTTCCTTACGAGAATGTAGATTTTTTATTCGAGTAATCTCTGCACGTATGGGTTTATCGGTAAGATAATTTTTTTTGCGTTTGATAATATCCTTTAATATTAACAGTTTTTTTTTAATTTTAAGCATAGATATTTACCTGTTTTATAGGTATGCAAATGCAGTTTTTAAGTTAATGGATGAATTGATGTATAATTCAGGTTGCACAATTATTCGCCTACATTACAGGAACTTGTATATAATGAAATTATAAAAGTTTCAGTTCAGATAGCAATTGAGCATCAAGTTCCTCAAGTTAGAACTACAAAATTAACAAAAACAAATAAAATATAATTAGAAATTTGTTACTAATTTCTTGCAAAGGAAAGTACTTGTAGCTTTCTTATTTTTTTAATTATGCGTTCAAACTTTGGTTTAAAATGTGTGTTAAATTTGTGACTAAATTGTTGTTAATTAATTGCAAAAGAAAATAGCTGATAACTTTATTATTATTCTACACACATTTTAAATAACCAATAGAGTTATTAAAGCACTCTTTAAAATAGTGTACTGTTAACTTGTCCCAAGTTAGCAGAAAAACGCATAACTAAAAAAGTGAAAAAGCTACAATTTTTTTGCTTTCGCAACAAGTTATTAACAAATTGCTAATAATACTTTATTTCATTTTGCTAACTTTGTACTGCTAACTTGAAAGACGTAACTTTTTTACTTTAATTAATAGATTACTTTATCGGTGCCTTTTAGCAAAGATAAACCTTTTTGCACAGTTTTGATTTACTATTATTTATTTTATTAGAAATGTGTGGTCCATTATTAGGTTCAACGCAAAGAACATGGCACGGAAAATTATCGTTCTTTGCAGACCGCTCATAGAAGTGAAAGGCCATCTTTCTTATCTAGAGTTGAAAAAGACAATATTATCCAAGATGCTTGTTTGACTTTATTCACAACTTTGTTACGTGCGAAATTTTCACAACGGAGTACCCTGTGTATCGACTTAAAAATTAGTTTTTGGTTTTGACGCTCTCTGCCGACCTTGTTTGTGACTGCGATGCCATTTTTGAAGCTGTCAACTACGTGAACCGGTCGGTGTCGAGAATCTTAAAATGATTCCTAAATTTTTAAGGGCATCCCTTGTGATGAATACAAATTTATAAGGCAGTTACGAATTTATTACAATTCGTTCGGCACAGGCCGGTTCCACCACGTTTCAATCACCTGTTGGCTTCAATAAGAAATAATGGTGCATAAATACGATTGATAAATACCGCTACCGAACGTATAAGCTTACTGCTACTTAAACAAGAACGAGATCTCGTCGAGCAATGCGTCGTAGATGCTAATTTTTGGACAATAATTGATTGCGTTATCAACCACCTGTTTGTAATTACAACCTACAGCAATCGATACAACGGGTTCTTATATCGCATTTAATGAATTATTAATACTGACTTTGTAGTTTCCTTTTTCGTGATTTATTGTGTGACACGAATTGCTATCAATAAATATTCTAGGCTGCCGGTGGGAAAACGTTTTCTTCACGCAAGCAAGCATTGGATTGGGTAAGTCAATTTGATTATATTTTATTCGTTGTCATAAAAGTCACTCACGGAACTTTGATTACTGTCGGTGTCAATAATTACGTTATTGTTTAAATACCAATAAGGTAATTTCAAGTGTCATTTGTAGTGTAACGCATGCTGAGAGTAGACAATATTTATTACGAAATGTACTTCGCTATCTCGACGTAATTTAAGTATATGCTTTGTGTGTTGCCGATATGTCTGGCATTTATGAATCGAGAAATTAGACAATACTCCGGTTAATCTTTTACGTTGTTAATTCAAGGTTTCTACACCTATTAATCGTACTTGTTAATTTGTCTAATGTTTATGAATTGAGGAATTCAACATACTTCTGTCAATTTGCTACGCTGTTAAATTGAAATTCTTATATTTGTTAATTATACTTATTAATATTTCGAACATCGATGAGTGGAAAAATTACATATATTCTTGTTAATCGTCTACGTTAATACATTAAAGTTGTTATACTTGTTCTTTTATGATAACATACCTTTCTCTTTTAATTGTCGCTACCCGTTAATTAATGGTGGCTACCTGAACATCAGAGTAACAAGGATTACGAACCTCAAAATTAGTTACAAGTTTGGACCGTCTGTCGTGTTCGAGGCAGAAGTGTTAGTATATTAAGTATAATTTTCTTGAACCTCCCCTATCTCCGACTGTGTGAGTTGGCCCTGCAAGGTACGTAAGACCTAAAGCTTGTAACAACTTCCACTATCATTTCCGAAAAACTACAGCTACAATGCACTTTGCCAACAATAAGAAATACTTTAAAAGCTAAAGGAATAAGCTGCTATAGACTTGTACAGAAACTTGTAATAACTGAAGAAAATGCCTACCGGAAATTGCAGTTTTCAGAAGAACATTATATTTAGATTGGAGAGGTGTTGATTTTCAGATGAAGAAACATTCTGCAATTCCCAAGTTAGTAATAAAGTTCTTTGAAGGCCACGTAATTCTAGATATGAGTCATAACATGTGCAATGTAACAAAAGAAGTGGGAGAATTAGTGCTGCCTATTAGGGATGGATGAGTAATGCTGGCCTAGGGGAATTAACACGTGTCGATGGACACTTAACTGCTCAAACTTACATGACGATTTTGGAAGACGTTATGTTGCCCTCCGTACGAGCAGTTTATTACAAACGAACGAACATACCGTTCATGACACTTTTTTTATACATACGGCAGCGGTAGTTTAAGAATGATTCATACAACATCCAGAAGTGGAAAGAACTCCTTGGCCAACTAAGTCACCGGTTTTGAACTTGCATCGCCATATTAATACCGTGTGGGAAAGATTTCTAGGAGCTCATGTATGTGCCAATTTAGTCAATTTGATGCCAAACCGTCTACGAAAATGTATAATCAATAATGGGTATTACATACATTATTAACATGTGAAATACAAATATACAAATAAAATATTAAATAGTCTTCTAATCATGTTTTTTTTAGGATTTTCTGTATCTAGTTTGGTTTTTGTAAGTAGAGTTTATATATAATTTTTAATAAAATCTAATGTATTATTTCTATCAGTATCTTGTAGGTACTATAGTAATATAAAACATAAAAAAATACAAACTACGAAATTGCAAATTTTAGTTCATTACTATTAAATTTATATGATTTCGAAATAATTAATACTTAAATTAAATGTTACAAGGAGAAAGAAAAAAATGCGTTTTGCGCTTTTCTAATTTTGTGATTTTTTGATTTACAGCATTTTTAAATTTTATTTGGAATTTTTGTAACGTTCTGTATATGAATTAGATTTGATTTTATAAAAGGAGATTTATGTATCTTTTGATTTTTCATACGAATAACTTAAAGGGAGTAATGAAAGTTTATACTGCAATTGTTCGATCACTAATTACGTTTCAATGGTAATAACATTTCCTTTGCAAATTGGAATGTTGACTCTAATTTAGCCGGATATATTAAGACTTTTAGGGTAATTAGTACAGCAGTTTTACACTTGGACATACAGTTTATCATTATTCGTGCTACAGATTGCACTTATTTTAGTATAAATAATTCAATTTTTTATATTACTTAAGCAGAGAACATAAATAAATAGAAAACTCGGCAAAGATGAATTTAAAACTTAAGGGTACACATTAGATACATGTTTCAAGTAAGAAACACGTTCTTTGAACGCTTGAAGTGGTTAGTAACCTTATAATATCGCTGCAAATAATTTTTATAATGCCAATGTTGTGAAATTTAACTGGCCGTTCTGTTATAACGTAAGTTTAGTAGCCCACCTTGCAGGTCGCGCTTAAAAGTGTCCAAAAACTTTTTTGAGACAGTGTAAATTTATGCTATAAACTTTGTTCATTTAAGCAACTTTAAACAGTTGTTAAAAACGACATAATATATAGAAATAAAAATATAATGGCATAAAATTATAATGTAAAATTAGCATAGTATAGATTGAGGTCTCTGTTTCTTTCCATATTTGTATTAGTGTTTTAGACTTGGTGTAATTTGTAAAGAATCTGTGGGTTAAGCTTTTTTGCAAAACTTTTTAAAGGTATTAACATAGTAAAGAACTAATTATTGTGTTTCGACAAAACAGTGGCGTAACAACAAAGTGTTAATTGACAATCATGTATTTTAATTGTAATTACCTTGTAAACAATTGCAACTCAATTTTCAGTTCTAATTTTTTTATTATTTAATTTAGTAGTTGTTAGTTTAGTTATTTATAATTAAAGTGGTTTTTGTTGTTTATATAGCTTAAATAAAAAATTGTGTAATTATATGTGTATAATACATTTATTGAGTTTCCTATACGTTCGTTGAATTCTCAGTACAATAATAATAATAGTAATAATAATAATAATAATTCGTCTGTAAAGCCCCTACCAGACGTTATAAATTTTACTTTTTTCAGTAAAGCAAATGTTTATGAAGTTACAGAAGCAAACTATCAATTGGAAAATAGTTTAATACCGCAGAACTTCATCCAATTCAAACTCAATAGTTTAGTACTAGTTTTATGCCTTCAAGAAAACGCGCTAAGAATGTTACAAAAAGATCTTCTGTAAGGAACAAATTTTACACAGATATCAACAAATATTGTACATGGAAGGTTAGTGAAGGTGGTTTAAAATAATTTTAGCTCCATTACGTATTAAATTAGGTAAAAAAAACAGTTTGTAAAAGCATTGGGTAAGGATGGCATCTACTTTTAATATTTTTGCAGTGAATTTTATGGTTTATTTGACTGAACATATATACTTTTATTGATCCCCAAACCATAACTGCTGTTGAAAAAAAATTCTGGATTGCTTCTAAAAGTGTAACAAACAATTATTTTAGAAATTAAAAATCACAAGATTCTGAAAAAATCGTGAAATATGTTTTACAATTTGGTATCAAAATTCACTTTTTGCATGTTAATCTAAGTTTTTTTTCGATAATTTTGAGTAAATAAGCAAAGAATAAAAAGAGATGTTTAGAACATTAAAAAAAATAAATAAAAGCACCGAGAAAAGTGGAATACAAACATGATGGCCGACTACTATTGGTGTTTAACAAGAAAATGAGACTCTGGTCGCCTGGGAGTTTCATTGATCGGTATATGGGCAACTGTATGTAGCATGAATTTGTAAGAAATATACTAAAGTTGATGGGAGACATCTGACTAAAATAGACACTTTTGGTACCGCAAGTAGATACCAACTTGCTTATTTTAGATAGATCACTCTGGATATTATGTCATATTTAGGTTTGACGTACAATTTTATAAATATTTCATGTATGATATCCTACATGTCATCTCTTCGATTTTAACATATTTTAATTTTTCTGTAAAAATGGTGTTTGCAGAACACGACATAATTGTGAATATTAAAAGCGACTATTATTTAATATGGTTTGGTTTTTTGCACAAGAAAATTGACTTTAATAATCTTCTTATAATTTTTGAAAATCATTACACTATGTGGTCATAAAAAGAAGAAAAAAAACTAAGTGTGAAAAACCTCAAAAGTTAATTTTTTAAGACGGGAACACCTGATGTTAATATATTAAACATTAACAGTTATGGCAACTTTGTATAAGCGGTAATTGAAATATTCTTATAGATAGTCATTGCTACGGGAATATGCAACCCATATGTTTGTACTGAGCACTAGAGGTTGTTAGTATAGTTTTGTACTAAGTTGGTTTGTTACGTTACTCTGCAGGGTACTGTAAAATGTTGCTAACAAGATTAGAATACTTTCTTAACAATGTTGCTTATATTACAAATTAATTTATGCAGTTGTTTATCGTTTCACGTATAAAATTTTAATAAATAATCATACGTACATTGACAACATAATGTAGTACTTCCAATTTTTATAGTATGTTATAAAACTTGTCAATGTATTTATTTTGCATTGTTGTTACTTTAATTAAAAAGTTTAGTAGTATACAGTTTCTTGTACATGACAAACTATATTTATAAAAAGAAATCTTCAAATCATACTACTAGTTATTATTTATTTTCTAAAATATTGGTGTGGTTTTCCCGTGTTTAGTTTTTATATAAATCGCAAATGCCCAATACTGTCTCTATATGTATCATTTAACAATAGCTATTTGTAAGATTAAAATAACGCAAAATAAAAGTTTATTGGTAAATGTTAATTTTATATTTACTTCTAATAATCTGCATTAAAAGATTTTTTCTCATTTTATAACATGGCAACGTAGCATCAGCGTTGAATGCGCCACCTCTAATCTGCGACTTAAATTTAACTGCTATAGTTGAAGTGTTTAGCACATTAATTAATTGCGCTTCAATACAAATGAAAAAAATAACTTATATACAATTATACATGCATACAAGTATTGTATGCTTGTTACATGAGTTGACTATCTTTCAGAGTATTTTAATCAACTGTATAAAGTAGACTATGATGGCGTTTAAACAAACAAAGTGCTAGAGTAATGACGCTGTCATTTCTCATTTGAATTTTACAAATGACGATTATCTAAATCGATTTATTGTTTATAAAGAATGTGATAAAGTTATTTTAAGAAGATGTGGTACATTTTCAAGACGATATCCGCAAAAACTAAATCAACAAAAAATGTGCTAAAAGGATTGAAAATGAGAATTGTTTTTTTTTAATGATACTGATTTAAACAAAAAGACCAAATCAAAGTTGTCGTTTCGTCACATTTTGAAAATAATTTTTATGTTTGTGTTGGAAATACCATCGCTACTACTAAAATCATTTTACGGTAACACCAAACGATCCTGTTCAAATCGACGAGATCTATTTTACTAGCCTAAGAAAATATAACAGAGGTCGTATTTTAAATGAGGATCTACCAGCAACATTCATTTAACAATGAACCACCAAGAAAACTATGTCAAATGTGACATAGATGCAGACACACTGGGCATTTAGCGATCGTGGCTGGTGGCAGAAGTAAAGATTTTGAAGAAAATGTAAGGTGTCTACTCTACATCTGTAGTTTTAACTAGATCACGTTTCATGGCAGATATTAAAAAAGAACAAAGAAAACAAATTCATTACATTTTTAAGGGATACTTGCAATGCATACAAATGAAATCGATTACTCTATAATGATTTTTTAATGTTTCCAAATGAAATAAAATATTCTCAAAATTGTAGAAATTGTTTTTTTTTAAATATTAACAATTATTTTGTAATTACTTTCAAAATGGTAAAAATGTATTTTTTGTTGTTATTTGTTAATACAATTATTTAATCGGTTCTTCTTAGAATCACCAAGCGAGATATTGATTTAGACCGCATACTGTAATAGATGTAACGAGCGTAGACCGCAACCGCTACTGTAAACCGCATATTAGAATAGCACCGCATATTCTTTTTAAATTTTTTATGTTATTGTTTAACATTTCTAACTTGGTATTTCACTTTTTATTATTTATTCCTAATTTTATAACTTGACAGAAACGTTTACATTCAGTAGTGATTGTGCGGAAAATATTATTTTTGTGTTGCCAACATCGCAAACGTCAATATTCGTTCGTTAGTGTAGTTACGTAATGAACGAAAAAAGCTCTAGGGTGGCAAAGTGAAAACTAGGAATCCACATAAAAGTAAGTGTTCAAAGGGAATTAATATATTAGAACGAGTATGCGACAGGTGGAAAAATCATTTTAAAAATCTTGAAATTCAGTTAAAATTGAAGAAAAACGATGTTAAAGTTAATGTCAAATCTGACAGATTTAGTAATAAATGTAGTACCAACATTATATTTCTGTTGATTTTTTTATTTTTTCAAAAAAGAAAGTAATTTTATGAAAGGCAACACAAAAAATAATGTACATTACTCTCGTCGAAAGAATCATAGCAAAACTCACGCACTCATTAACGTTCGTTATGCTATTTCTTACTTTCGACTCTTGTTACGTAAAGTACTATTAATAATACGTAATCTTATATATTTACGAAAACTAACAAGATTTATAGTAAATAATTAACGTGTTATCGAAAATATAATAGTTATTCGTAGAATAGAAATCAATGAACTTGAGATAAAAATAATATATTACATTCCTGTATAAAAATCAGATAACAAAAACACAACAAATATAAATTGTAATCTACATACTTATCTTTTGTTAAACAAATCGTATAATAATAAATGTATTGTTTCTACCACTTTATTTTTATTTTTCTGTCATCAGCAAATTTCTTTTTGATTCATTTAATAAAACTATAAACATTTTTAAATAAACTTAATTAAATGCTTTCATAGTTAACTGTATTCAGGCCTGCGCCTACCATTTTTGGCACCCTTGTTCAAATTTAAAATAACACCCCAAATTTGTATTACGTTCATATGTGAGAACAGATACGTGTTAAGTTAGGTATTATTATCCACTATTGAAAAATAATTTTAAAACGTATTTTTAAAAATTTATTTTCATTTTGATATTTCACAAGTGCAAGCCATAAGCCATACAAGTATCTTTCATTGAGGTACATCACATAATTATAAACTTATAGAAAACAGAAATATATTCTAACAGTATTACAAATCAAAATTTTTGTATTTTAGTCTCAAAAGTAATATATGATACAAAAGCACAAGAAATAAAAAAAATATTTAAAACAATAAAAATACTCGATTATATACCACAGGACGAAACTGATCGACAAATAAAAAACAAAACAATATATTATTTCAATAATGCAACATGTCACCTTTTAAAGGTTATTCTTCAGGTATTAGGTATTGTTATTAATATTTTAGCTAAGCGAATTAAGCTTTCCGTGCTTTAATTTTTGCAAATTGTTTACTTAAATCTTTGAAACTACATCAAAGTTCGGTTTTTGAATAACTTTACTAACAATCTTAACTTTACTTAAAATATTATACCACAATATAAGAATGAACCCGAACCAACCCGATTTGACAAATCACTGGAATTCATTATGACCCATCAATCAGAGAGGTCGTTGTTGACAACCAATAAAAGTTTTTATTTTTTGAGGGCGATTTAAAATTCATCAGTTTTACCAACCCAAAAATGTTAAACGTGAAGTCCAAAAAAACGCTTGAATATGGTCAATTTGTCTATTCACACTTCAATTGCGTTACTTAAAGCTACTCGCATGCAAGAGTCTATTCGGAGTCGATTACGTTGCTTCGTTTTAATATTGACCATTGTGGAAAATCCCTTTTCGCACAGGTATGTGGAAGCAAAAGGCAATAAATGTTGTATAGCAATGGTGAACAAGTGTGGATATGCCTTCCGAATATGTATCCAAAACTTTTTTTCTTGAAAAGTGAATTTAAACTTAAATCATTTATCAATTCAATTAGAGTCTCATTGTGGGATAGTGATAAACTGGTATTATCCCAGTTATTATAGGGATCTCGAATCCACAATTTTCTGCTATCAACTTCATGACTTGGAAAATATTTGTCAAATTTTTCAACTAATTTTTGGAGATGACATTGAATTAAATAATTTGTATGTTTTTTATCAAATTTACAATTATCTGTATTCATTTGAGAATAATTTGGAAACATTTCGAAAACATTCGATTCTAATCTTCGAATCCATGTACGAAGCTTCATTTTCATCGCTTCTACTTTATCTACCATGGAAAAAATGTTGTGTTGATTTCCTTGCATAGATGAATTTAGTTGGTTTAGAATAATGAAGATGTCTGCCAAGTAAGAAAGTTTTGCAATCCAATTTTTGCCGTTGAAATAAATGACCAAATTTGATGTTTTATCATTTAGAAATATTTCCACTTCGGTTTTCAATTCCAGTAATCAAACTAACACTTTCCCTCTCGATAGCCATCGAACTTCTGTGTGAAGTAAGAGTGACGTATGATCAGCGCCAATTTCTTCACACAAAGCCGAAAATAGTCTTGAGTTAAGGGCGTTCGCTTTTATAAAATTTACAATTTTTACAGAATCCAACATTACTGTATGTCATTGGATGTGAAAAACGAATTTATTTTGTTGACTATATTTTCACTTGTTGTAGTAGTTTCTAATTCTAAACAAAACATAATTTCTTCAAAGATATCTTTTTTGTCGTGGTCAATAAATCGCACATATCCCAAACAGATGCTCTTGTTAGAAATGTCAGTTCAGTAGTTCTGTGACAAATAATATCATTGGACAAGGGTATGTCTTTTATTTTATTAGCCTCGTTAATTCCAAACATTTTAATATTTTCGCGGCCCACCTACATACTTTCCGCGGCCCCCTAGGGGGCCGCGGCCCCCCGGTTAAGAATCGCTGATTCTATAGGACAAAATAACAAAAAATGTTCTTCTATACTAATTCCCGTGCGCTTTAAATGAACAAATCGTATACAAACTAAAATTTGTTCTTGGTGACTAGAGTCAGGAGTGCAATCTAATAATATGGAATAATATTTTGCCTTTTTAGTTGGTTTTAAACTTTTAAATTTGATTTTTTTCAAGTTGATTACTTCATTCTGTATTTTATCCCTAAGATAATTTTTGTGATCTTTTATTTGAGAGCGTTTTGTATGTTCTGACATAATCGGGTCGAATTTGGAAATCATTTTTATGCATTTTAAAAAGTTACCATTGTTTTTCTCAAACAACTTATTACTACTTCCACGAAAAGCTAAATTTTGCTTTTTGCTTAACTAAAAACTGAATCACGAAGAAAATTCTTTCTATAACAGCTTGCCAGTATTTATTTTTTCTGTTTATTACATTTTCAATTTTAGAATAAAAAAAAATTTAAACTTTTTATCAAGTTTTTGAGTTTTACCTAAGAATATATGCATATAGATAAAATAAATGTAATTTTTATTACTAAAAACAAAAATTTTAAAAACTTGTTTTTGTAGTAAGCTAATCAACTTCATCCAATTCGAGAAATGATGGTGTTTTTCAATTACTTCTCTGTAAAATTAATAACCCAATTACAAATTAATAAATACATTTAATTTTTTCTGTAATTAACTCATTTTTTACTATTGCTTTTTATTAATAGTTAATTTTATTTTTATTCAAAAGAAAACAAGTCCCATAAAGCAATAAAGCTTCTATCTTGATCTTGATTCTTTTAGAAACACTAGAAATTACGAGTGTACCTTCATTGTAGTAGCACGCATTTAGCATACCTAATTATTTGTTCTTAAAGTTATTTAATGTATTTATATAAGAAGAAACATCTACTTGTGTATTGTATACAAAATTAATCACCGTCTTGAGTTTTAACATCTTTATTAGATAATTATGATAAAAATTTCATAAGTGTCTATGCTATAAACTTGTCTTAAACTTTACTGGTAATGCATTGAATTGTGTTTTTTTGTAATTTTTTATGATATGCAACTATTAAAAACATGTTTATGTAAATTGTTTAAAATTTTCAAAACTTTTGTTTTAATAAACTTTCTTACGTGTATCAATTTTTATTTTCAAGCTTTGTGACTGATATCAAATAATATTTATTTATATAAAAAGTATTGTCAGTGTCTGATAAAACTTTTTTCTTAAGTATAATATTATGATTATTTTATGTATACATAACCTATATAAATATATTTATATTTCTTTTATAGTTATTGTGCGATAAAACTTGAAAAATATAATACTTCATGGTAATTACTTATATCAAAAGATCTCTTTTTGTGAATTTTATTATAGTTAATAACAAAGTTATATCAGCAAATGTAGTGCATTTTTAAAAATTGTATTTGCTGTTTCTTTCGATAGTTCGGATTCCAGTGAACTATTGTAAATGTTGGTTACATAGAAGTAATTTTAATAATCCTCTGAAAAGCTTTAATTAATGAAACTTTTTCTGTTTTTTAAATCGAGTCCTTTGCTGTGGAGAAAAGGCATCAATAAATCAAACCATTATTTGTGGGGTTAAATCATTTACTCACTTACATTGCCGAAAAGACTTTTTTGTTTAATTAGAATAGTTCACGTTAAAACAAAAAACATTTAAAATTCAATTACAGATAAATTACAGTAAGAATTGACCCAACTGTATGTTTAAGTTGTAAAAAAATATGATAAAGAATTTGTGATATACAAATTATTTTAGCAAAGGATAATATTTGATAAAACTGCAAGTCTGAACTGGTTAAATAAAAATTTCTTTCTTAACTCTAGTAAAAAAGGCGAACCTCAACAAAAACTAATAAACAAATTGCAAATCTCTGAATTTTCTAAATCGTTAATATAATAAAATGAAATAAAAAAAAACAAAAACAAAACTATTTAGGGATAAATATGTTACATTCTGCTTGTATAAATGTTCTATCCTAGACAATGAAGAAATATGAAATCAAATCAAAACACTATTACAAGCTAGAATTATTTTGGCAGTCAATTTTTTTAGGCCGCAATTGTGTTTTCGATTAAAAAATAATCAAACTGCATTTTCATAAAAGTTATGTTGACTATTGACAAAATAGTGTTGGCATTTTATAATAGTTTTTTTTTGTTTAAAGATATTAATTAATTTTTAAAAGCTGTGTAACAACAAACGTTAATTTTTTTGCTGTAATTGATTATTAAAATTCAATGTAATAGATCTAAACAATAGCGTTTTTATAGGGTTAATTCCAAATTGTAGATGTATTAGAAAAACATGAACTGCGACGCAAAGTTAGAATATCCAGAAAAATTGTTCGTAATTTTTTTAGACTCACTGAACGAGAATTCACTCGAAATTTTTATTTAAATAATTTTTGAATAAAATAGCTTTTTATAACCTTACGCAGAATGACAATGTACCATAATTTTTTCATAAGTAACATACATAATATTTTGATTTTCTTCCGAACTTGAGAAGAACATATTCAATATATATATATATATATATATATATATATATATATATATATATATATATATATATATATATATATATATATATATATATATATTGTATATATAATAAAATATTCTTACAAGCTTCTAGTAATGCAAGACACCGTTTAAATCTATCCAACACTAAAAGAAAACCAAATGACAAAACCCAGGTTATAACAACAAATATATTTATTTTCAACAATAAAAAAAGAGAGAATAAGAAAATAAGCGAGGTAGAATTACATACATAGTAACAATTAGGAGTTCGTCGATGAATATCACAGTTATAACGTTGATACAAGTCTTAAAGAGTAAGCAACACACAGTTTCAACAACCGCAAAAAGATTATTGCAGTACGATTGTAACCGATTTAATAAATAGTTAATTTTTAGAAATAATAAAACAGTAATTAATAGTTTAAATTTTAAAGATATTAGCGATACTCAAAATTTAAGTAATTAAGTTAGAACTCGCACAAAAAGTGTTTATTCACCAAGCAAATTTCAATTCGTTGAAGGCGAACTCTGATACGGCTACGCCACAGCACGCTCTTGTATTGGTATACATCTAGGTGTGTTCTCGCGCCATTTACAATAATATCAATAACAAGTAATAAATACTTTACAATATGGTATTACATTGTAAAGCATCTTTCTATGTTAGCATCACCTTTTTGCCAAAAAAAATTAAATTTGATTGTGTTACGATAGAAATTATAAAAATGGTAAACTTCATCAAGCTTTGAGGACTCAATCGCCAAAAATTTCAAAATTTCTTGTTTGATATTAATGCGGCGTAGGGGATGTTGTTTACTTTTCAGATGTTTGTTGCAAACAAAAACCAACTGCTGTCTTCGATAACATGTTGGTTTCTTGATTAATCTCACTTTCCATCGTAATGAGCTGAGTGAAAAAAAACGAGACCAAAAAACTTTATAAAGACTTGCATAACAATAATAAATGGTTTAAAACTAAACTCAAATTGTAAAAAACACGGTTTCAGAAAAAAGATTTGACGCACTTCTTAAACTTGTCAACTTGTAGTACGGTGAACAAATATAAGACATATTTACAATGGTTTATTTACAAAAAGAATTTTCTACGATATTCCAAAATACAAAAAACTTTAATAAACTTTTCGGTGTATGGAGAATGTTGTATAGTAAAACAACATCTGAAATGATCATAAAGTCTATATTTTAATCTTCAATCAGATTCTCAGCAAACTCTATGTTGGAAACAAAAGCATTACAATAAAGATTATTAAAACTATGAAAAAGGTGAAGAGCCGGATTAGAATAAGCTTGTCTCACAATACGCCCAAGTCCCACTACACAATCAACTCCTGTTTCATAGTGGGACTAAGACCGCTGCATACGAAAAACAATCTGATAATAGGGTTAAGTTGAGTATACGCCAGCATAGCTTGGAAAGTCGGTTAATTTCTCCAGGAATAAAAGAAACAAAAATTTTATTAACAGTATAATTTTTTGTAATCAAATCTTTGTTTTTTTTATCTGGGAACAGAAATTTATCATTAGTCTTTTTTAGATAATTGACGACATACTCTGCCGCTTCAGTATTTTCAACTTGTTCAACATAATATTTAATTATCTTCTTCAATGGATATTTTACAATAACAAAATTATTTATATTTAATTCATAACTTGCGCCCGTTTCAAATTTGTCTAACATATTGAAATTGTCATCACACAAATCTTCAATTGACGTGTCATTGTCACTGAAATCTGCAAATAATTTTTTGTAAGAGCCTTTACTATTACTTTTTGTGTTTTTTTGTTCTTCTGTTTTTTGCGATTACTGACGTGTATGTTAGGATCATTGATTTGACTTTTTTCTTTTATGATTCAACATTCTGGATGCTGCTTTTAAATGTGGTCTGATTGATTTGGGAGTAACAATATTCTTGTCAGGAGTTACACGCAAAAGCAAATCATAATCCGTATTCTCTCTGGAGCAGCCTGGTTAAACAGTGTCTTTTTGTCATTCGTAGAATTCTCAGCAACAGACTCGACAACAAGCTTTGTACAATTTTTAACAAACGATCACAAATAGTATGATTCTTTGAAATATTTTGCAATTAAAAAGACAGTTCCGTGTGTAGTAGAATCCTTTAATTATGTGGGTTGGTGTGAGAACGGTTGCAAAATATTTTTTAACTATATCCGCTATATTGTACAAAGTAACTGGGATAATTGTATGGCTGAACAATCATTCGTTTATGGTTTTATTGTAGTATCTACTTAAACGAACCAAAACAGGTTACGTTGAGTAGCTGAAATTTGTAACAACAAGGTGATAGTAATGTAACCAATACCATGCCGTATATCACAAAATATTGTAGTACTTTGATATCTACATGACTCTCATGGTTATTTAGTGTTAATATTATCTTGTGTTCTGCATTGCATTGTACAACGTGTTTCAAATACTTCAAAAAATTTGTTCCAGTCATCGAGCTACTGGGGTTAGCTGCGCTTTTTAATTCAAGTGCTTGTTACGTGCATAAATTTCAAAATACCCTGTTTATTCATTACACCGAAGTTAGATTTTTACTTTCGACGCCCTTTAATAAGTTTCGTTTTTACATTATTTTCTGTCAAGACGTTAAACCGTCCATTGCTTAAAATCGTGCTTGCGTTGTCTAAATTAAACACCATCCGCTTGTGTTGAAGCTATGATACAAAACGACAACGCGTTTATATTAGTTTATTCATCACAGGGTAAGCGTTTACTATTAGGTTTTACAATTAATTTGTAATTTCCATTGTTAATTTGTTAGCACGACTCGACAAGTGTTAGTCCACCATTGAAGGGTTAATATCGACCGAATACCTTAATGGAAATATTATAATTTAGAAAGCTTAATTTAAATCTAAAAAGGACGCCTCGAGAAGAAAATTTTCTTTGATGTATTGTTTCCTACGTATCAATACACTGCGACATCACTTTTAATCTAATGTGTGCAACAGCATTCGATAACCGGTTTTTATTGCTAATTCCTTTTAGCATTAATTACTAGTTATAGATTTTTGCTTTTCTGAGTCATTATGCTGACACGATTTGTTCTGTTTATTAATATTCCAGATTGACTCAACGAGGAAAACATTTTCGTTCGTTCGTAGACTATTTATCTATTTGTCTTTTGTGGATTTTATTAGCTGATAATCTATAACGCATATTTGCGCAGTAATGAAGTATTCACTAAGCTGTTATGGTGCCTCTTAAAAATAAAACGCCTTTTTTTTCTTTATCGACACTCTTATATTTTGGGACATATATGTATGTGTAAAGCGGATTTGGTAACTTTATATTGACCAGCAGTATTTTTAATTCTATTATTTTGATTAATTACACACACTTGTTTTATTTTAACTGCATTTTCTACGTGCACTGTTTTTATGAAATTTGTTAGTTTTCCTAACTTTTTTTTAAATCCATTTTCTGCAACCTAAAAACATGTTATCCATGCTCTTATACGTACCAAAATAACATTAGTTTAACCATATTACCATACGTAAAGCATACGTAAACCATAAAACATTATTTAAATAATGTAATACAGTAGTCTGTCTAAAATAACTACTGTCTATTGCATTCCCACTATGCACAGTTAACTTGTTTTACCAAATCAAAACAGTGGGGTTTATAATATGACAGTAGTATGCACCCCAAAATTTCGTCCCACTATACTTTTTTTACATTATGAGTTTATGTTGTTAACGAAAACCTAATATGAGCATTATTGATCTTAACTTACCTTGTAACCATTTTAAGCAATACGACGTAAGATTTTCACATTAATCTTTTGGTAAATAACGCCGATATTCAATTTTATTTCAACACGAAAATGAAATAAAAGTTTGTCTATTAATTTAGATTTTTTCTTCATTTTTTGGAAAACTTAAATTGCTTCTATATGCAATCGGTCTTAGTAACTAATAGTTTCTCTTATCTGTTTCTTGTTTGGATTTCATTCTTTCTTGGTGTTACTTCAATATAAATAACAATAAAGTATTAACACAAAAACAAACTTGATTCGATCTGTTTTTAGTTACGTTGTATAAATTATAATATAGAAGAACTATGTATAAAAATAGTCTAACTTTTAGTGGACTGTGGCGAATCAACTGATCATTTTTGGGATCGTACAATAACGCATTTATTCTTCTTAATAAATACACATACGCTTAAAAAAACGTTAATAAAACTTATTTATAAAAAACGGGAAAATATTAAGTTGTAACTAAATTATATTTTTGTGTCTTAACAATTTAACGTGTATTCAACGTTTGTTCTATTTATTTAAGCAATTTATGTAACGTTGTTATTAAACATCAGTTGTGTTGTATTTATTTACTTTATGTACGTTAATTTCTATGCATCCAGCGCATCCATTTTTTTAATATGAATTGTGGTTGTCGATAAAAGTAGCTTTTTAATAAAGCAGCATAAAAAGTAGTTACTGTTTCTGGTTTTCAATTAATTACAAAAATAGATTTTACATATAGTTGTTTAAAAAAGGTAAGCTGTGAAGACAGTTTTATAAAACATTAAGCATTTTCTTGTTATAGTTGAGTTATAGTACTTCTCAAGAAATAAATATTTTGAGATTATTCAAGACATCAAATAAAAAAATGTAAAGTAACTTAAAACGTGATGAGTTTTTACAATAAATTATCAAAGTATACATTTCTCATATAGTTATTGCAGTTTTAATATATTTTAAATTGATTTTGAAGAAATTAATAAAGTTTTTTTTATTAGTAATAAACTCGTAAGTAAAACAATGTAAGTAGTACTTACACAGACTTGATATTTGAAATATACACAATAGTTGATGGAACACGACAAGGTTTGTTTATCAAACACCTTTTTTAAATGCACTTTAATCTTGGTTTGCAAATATTGAGTAATTTAATACGATAAGATGTTATGTTTAAAAAATTGTTAATGCACGTAATAGGATTGTTGTCATTCTAATTATCGTATAGCGTTATTTATTTATACTCAAATAAATTATTCAAAAAAAAAATTAAATTTTATAATTCTTTACAAGCCGTAATTTATTTACACTCTATTCTATATAAAAATTAAAGTTAAATTCATTATTAAAATAAATAGTTTAACAAAAATGTTTACTTTAGAGCATTGGTATTTTTCTTGTTTTTTACTTAGAATAATATATTTAATAGAAATATTTTTTTCAGAAAAGTTGCCCTCGAAAATACTGACAATTTTTCTCAAGCAATCGAAACCCTCATTTTTTCTTAATATTTTGTTCTAATTTATTTCTAATATTAAACCCAATTTTTCCGGGATTTTTTTTACAATGAGCAGAAAAAGTGTTAAAAAGATTATATAAATCACTTAATTGAAAGTTCTTTAGCAATTTGTACGTTACTGAAAAGTTCTTGATTTCTTGATTTTCTTCTTTTATTGCATCAAAATTATTTGCGTAGAAAATTTCTGCTTTAATCCATGATTCCCATCCTGTAATTTTAAGCTCTAGAGGCAAGCTTACTTCTGGTAATTTTTTTAATAGTATTGCAAAAATACTTTTTTTATATTTGAAATTAATTTATTGACTAAATCAAATTCCCTTCTAACAACTTCTGCTACTCTGTTAATGCCGTGTAGAAGAGAAGTGACGTGGACCATTTTTGGATAAAATATATTCAAATTTTGTCTTACTTTTACTATATACGGAGCGGCATTTCATAAAATTATTACTTCAGTTTTAATTTCATTAGACAAAAAGAAGGCTGAGTGGGTTTGCTGAATAAAACGGCTTACAGTCATATTATTCGTTTTCTTCAGTTGTTTTGAAACTATTAAAAAAGGCTTTTTTGGTTCATCCTCTTTTAAAGCACTGATTATAAGATGCACCATATATCGACCACATTCATCTGTACTTTTATCGACAATTACGTAAAAGTTGTTATCGCTTAGTGAAACTTTAATTTTCTCAATTACTCTGTCGTACAATGCATTCACATTGTCCATTCTTAGTGTTGCTTCGTTAGGAATATTGAAGTTACAATATTTGCAGTATTTTTAAAGGAATGTTTGCTGCTAACAGAGCTTTGCATAGGTCTTAACACATTTTTTTTTATTTGTCTTGATCTTGAACATTTTGAAGAGATGTATGAAGCGACTGGTGAACGGGCCCAAATGCCATTTTTTTAGCTTTAACTTATGACTCGCTGTTTGTTGATGTTGGTTAACTTCAAACTTCTTCTCACAGAAAATCTGTAGAAGAAAAATATATTTAATCAACAAAAAGAAATCAATTTTCATATGAACAAAAGCAGAATAGTCTACAATTTGACCAATTTACTAAAGTAAACAGTAATTTTTAAAGTTAACAGGTAGTCAGGTATTCTATTTTTAAAAAACGTAAAAAATGTGAAATTGCACTGACGGGAAGAGGCATATTATATAGAATTTAGATACCTACGTAAATTTTAACATAATGAAATGTGAAAATGAAAGTAATTTACGATTCTGGAACAGGTCTTGCAAAATACAATCTCTCCACTTAATTTTAATTTGGTAAAACACTTTATCTAAACATTTTTTTGGATGATAGACACATTTAAATTCAAAATATACAAAACACTTGAAAAGCACTATCACGATACTACGTTTACTTTACTGTTTGCGGAAAACAGGAAAAGCAGTACGCGATCACTTAACAGAGTGTTCGTTAAATGTTTTCGTAGATATCGCAAACAGCCAGCGAACAAAACATATTGTACCCTGTTTGCGTCTAGCTCGCCAAAATTTCCGTTAGTTGTTGGTAACTTCAAAAGCAACGTTCGCCAGCCACAGTTTGGTGTAGACGTTGAAACTGGTCGCATCAATTTTAATTACAATGGAATGGATAGATGAAAAAATTATAAATCTAATTGGAAAATATCGCAAAAACGACGTTTTATGGAATGTAAAACTAACCGATTATCAAAATGAAACCAAGAAAAGTGACGCGTGGAAAAGGAATTAAAATGTTTGCGCAAAGAAATTAAACGCAAAATAAAAACTCTTCTATCTCAGTTTTGACTAGAAAAACATAAACCAGAGTAAATACAAAAAAAAACTGGAATAGGTACGGACGAAATATATGCTGGTGCATGTTTTGCTTTTAAGGTCTTTTCATTTTTATATGATAAAAACACACCTAAGGAAACAATAGGCACTTTGCAAGAAGTAAGTAAAAATAATATTTTTAAAAGTTATATTGACATATATATTAGCATTGACATTATTATTGATATATTATTTGTATATATTTTGTTTTGCTATGAAACAGCACCGTTACTGCTAAAATAATTTGCACACTCTTGAGATTGAATTGATGATTTCTTAGCAACTGGTTGTAAAGACAAAAAGGAAGTTAAGTTTTGATTTTCTCGCTTCTATGCGCCTTCGACTACATTATGGTCATCATCTTTAGTATCAAACGTCCTAACCGGTGCGTATATATATATTGCAAAATTTTATTTTTCCTTAAAACATTGTGTAGAAGCACGCATGTCATAACAACTAATTTAACTATTTCTGGTTTTAACAACGAACGTTTGCTTAAAACTCAAAGACTACTGATAAAATACCAAATGCGTTTTTCACTATGTTTCGTACTCTACTTAAACGGTAATTAAAAATTCCTTTTTTCGATCGTGCTAGATGGGTGCCAGGATACGGTTTTTTAATGGTTTTGTAAAAGAATGGTATCATCAGCAACAAAAACGAAAGATACCGTTGTTTATCGGTTCAGTAAAGCATTAGCCTTTAGAAGATTTAGTTTCTTTGCTTAGTTTAGTAAAAAGAAATTTTTTTTGAAAACACCTCCATCAGAAATCCGACCTTGGCAGCCAAC
This sequence comes from Aquatica leii, assembly GCA_035610365.1. NCBI lineage: Eukaryota > Metazoa > Arthropoda > Insecta > Coleoptera > Lampyridae > Aquatica > Aquatica leii. The sequence continues at coordinate 42,768,339 of CM069436.1, forward strand.
ATTCACATAAATAAATAAATAGTCAGTATTAATTGGAGCTTAGCACAACGTGTTTGCTCCTAGAAACTGAGGAAAATTCTACTTGCTATTATACCTTGCAGCATGCAACAGATGTCTTAAGCAACTAAAAAAAAAATTATTTGATTCATAGTTATAATAGCAGTAATAATAATTTTCTTTTTTAGCACAGCACTCAAAAAACAACGAGATTAGTGCCGATGAAGAAGAAGAAAAAGAACTCCTACAGCAACCCCAACAACATCTAAGAAAAGGAATATTTTAAATCACCGACTGAACGACGGATATGGCATTATGCAATCTCTAAGTCAAAAAACAGCCAAAAAAAATTATACGGAAAACAACTTGCTTTCAAGTTAAGAAAAATGGTTGATCGCGCTCGATTGATGTTACAACATAAGCTCAACGCGCTAGTTTTTGAGTCAGAAATAAACATGTTACAGTCTAGGAATTATATGTCTTAGATCTCGTCACACATTCACAGTCAACAACCAAGCTATGAAAGTACACCAGTTACGTCTCCATATTCTAATCAGCAATTACAAATTCAACAGCACAACAATCAGTTGGTCCAAAATCCAAAATATATTAATTTTGATAGACTACATTCTAGGAATTTAATGTATTCCAACACTTCAAGTGTGGCTGCAGAGAATTTCAGTCAATCAACCTAAACAGTTCACACTCGAAGAACAATTATGTAAAATTTATTTTGTTAAAACACATTTGCAAAACCCTAATACAAGTCGATTCATAACAAAAAAACGATTCGATAAAAACTTGAGTACTTTAGCGAATCGCGTCAAATGTCATTACATAGATTTTTAAACTTGGAACGTTTTTTATTGAAAAGCTAATACGTAAAATTTATGAAAGATTATGAGACATTAAGGCATATGGAAAAAAATACGGAAAATAATAATAATAATTTTTTTGTTTGTAACGCACAATTTATGGATGTATAAAAAAATGTTATTGATAGTCGACTCACTATTTAGCTAGCTTCCGTTGTAGATGGTCGTAAGTCGGATTGTAAAAATTTAGGTGAGTCGATAACTTGCTCCACCTTTCGTTTCGTGTAGAAAAAAATATAGTTTGAGGTAGCGAAAGAAAATCTCTAGAACTCGCAACCACAATGTTACGTAAAGAAATAAAACAATCCAGTTATCACAACAATTGATAACAAAGAAGAGAAAGAGAGAGAACAAGTATCAACTGCAAAGTTTCGACTAAAAGTTTATTCATCGGTACCCTTCTAAAGTGATTATCACATATAGTAGATATGAGCACGCGGTTACATCACTGCTTCTAAACAATAGTCGTTACACAAAATTATACTTATAATTACTAGATGCACCGTTTCGATAATTGAATATCTTGTAATGGTATCAACTTAACAGTATCGTAGATCAATTAACCGAATTAATACAAAAAACGTAGTAGCAAAAAGCTTCGCGTTAGAGTATGATTATACCTCAAAAGTCTCCCCCAGGCTGTTTGACGTCAAGTATACAAGTGAGACAAACGCCGCACCACTTCTAAATTTTTTTACAAAATGCAGATATCGCAGTACAATATTAACCGACTTAAAAATAGTTATTATTTTTAGACGTTATTAAATAGTAATAAACATTTTAAAGTATTCAGGATATTAACGCTACACGTAATTTTTTGTAAATAAGTAAGACACTAACACAAAAGTGTTTATTCTTTATCGCCGAACAAAACTTCACCGTGTTAAAGGTAGATTCTAATAACCACTACGCGAAAGCAACGCCATTGTGGTGGTATACATGTACGCATGTCTCCGCTTGTTTCACGAACTATTATTAGTAAGTACTAAATACCTTACAATTCGATATTACTCAGAAAGGTATCCCTCGGTGTTAGCATTTCTTTGTTGGGTAAAGATCACACCGTTTTTTTTGCGAGTATTCACGGTTAGACTGATCACTAATTCTAATAGCAAAAATTTTGTAATAAGATGGACATGGGGTTAGCAAATAACTGCTAAAAGAAATAAAAAAAGGTAGCAAAACTCAATCGCGTTTACTTTAATCGCTTATAAGTATTTTGTAAAACATACGTATCTATAAGGTTGATGGATTACAAAAATTAAATCCTTTACCAATTGTTTGTGTCCTACCACTAGTAACTACACCGTACGTAAGTAACAAATAAAATTACTTGTAATCTACCGAAAGTCAAACCAGGCTGCACCGTTTTATAGGTACAATCTTAATTAATCCGCGCAAAACTGATCCTCACGCAACGACGTTGGAGAAGTTCCCTAAACGACAGTCGTAATGTAACAAAATGATTTTAAATGGTTATATTGCTATACCTCATCGTGTGGTTTTTAAGGAAGGTAAACTACTGGATTGTCACCAAACAACGTTAAGTGTTACGTCGGACCAACTTTTAAAACGATATGTTTTATATATTATTAAGATTTAGGCAACATCAGTACGGTATGATCGTAGATGTAATTAAAATATACCGACAGCTATTGATTAGGCCAAAAGATAGAGTATATCAAAAAATATTTTGGCGTGACAACCTTTGAAGAAAATTTATATGTATAGTTTAAAAACGGTAACTTATGAGATGTTGCTCTGTTTTTAGCTATTCGCATTTTGGTCGAGTTATGCAAAGAAATTAAAGAAAGCGAATTAATTATCGCAAAAATAATAATTAATAATTTCTATGTAGAGGATATGTTAACTGGGACTGACATGATAAACAAATTAATAAATATTAAAGATAGAATTATAAAAGTTTTAACCGGTGGTCAATTTAAATTAAGATAATGATGTTTTAACGTAAATGGTCGATGATGAGCTGAGAGAATTTGTACGTGACACTAGTGAACTACCAAACGCGTAGTTTTATGCCTTGTTTACATACACTTAACGTAAGTACCGTAACAAAAAAACAGACTTGACGAAAAGTTCAAATATGTATTTAAATGCATCAGTTCACATTCGTACAAAACATGAGACGCCGTTCGGAACGCACGTAACGTACATCGGAAGTTTAGTCAAATTTAACTGTATTTACTTACGTTTTTTATGTTATATGCGAGAAGCAATTAAATTACAACCTGAGTTGAAAGTTGTCGTTATGTACGCATACTAATACATTGCGTTTTACGTTTGATGTGAACAGAAATCTTGAACCTTACGTATTTATTGACAGTATGTTTTTCTGTTACGCTAAATGAATGTGAACGAGGTGTTATTATCTGTTTGAAAGTTATTTGGCCGCTTACAAATATTAACACCAATTGCAATTTTTAGTTAAAATAATGATACAGGAATTATGGCAAGCAGGTCACAAAAGTAGTGTTCAGCAACGGCTCTTGCTTTAGTGTGAACTGTCGAATTGACAAAATATCATATTTTATTATAGTCATAAAGATTAAACTGTCTAATAAATTAAAAGAATGACTTCATTCCAACGTAATTTAATCAAACTGACACAAAGAAAATAAGTACGACTGTACTGAGAAGAACTTTTAAACAAACTTAAAATAAACAAACTGCTAAAATATATTTAATTACCATTATATCTCAGAAGGGAAACATAAGTTACCACTGGAATTTTAACTGAACAAATAAAATGCCAAATCAACACAGAATACGGATGATTCAACAGCGTAACAATTTTAAAATAAATTACTACAAAATTGTATCTACAACTTTGAATTATAAAATTTAATTTAAAAACGTAAAATAATTTATTAAAAGCAATCTGAAATCAATAAAACAATTTTAAAATACATGAAATGACTAACGTCAATACAAATACCGGGTTTTTCACGAAAGTAATTGAACAGCCTCAAACGATGGTTACAAGACCTCAAGGTTTAAAATACAAAATGGGATATTTACCGTTAGATCGCGTGTCTCCTTATACTTGCTTTTTTACTATAGTGCGGTTAGTAGATTTAACTACCGAAACCTTTATAACCGCGTTGAAAAGATTTGCGTCTCGACGGAGATTGTGCTCGGAAATTTACTCTGATAACGGAACTACCATGTAGGAGCAAAAAATGAACTAAATAACATTTATAATTTTTTGAAAAAAAAACGAACGCAAATTATGTTCTTGTTTAACAAATCAAGGTTGTGAATTTTTGTATGTATTTTGGGGTTTGCTTAAGATACTTTCTTGATGCAACCCAGTGGACTGTATCTAATATGTTTGCTGATACACGAATATTGGTATAAGAACAAACTATGTTAACTTTTACTCGTTTATTATTTTAATGACACACTTTTTTTTACATATATCTATGACAGGCCAAAACCTACTACCTGCGTTAGCGTTATCCCCTTAGCAACAAAATTCTAACAAAGCAGGCCCCCGTTGATAAGATTCAGCTTATCAAAACAACTATAAATAGTGTGATAAAATAGATTATTGTCCTGTATGCACTTCACTGTTGTCTTGTAATAATAAAGACAAATTTCGCACTGAGCGCTTAATCACCTCGTTAGTAGTTTTTATTGACACGACACGTACAATTTTGTCGGAACCAGGATGTAGTTCGGTGATGCGTCCTAGTTTCCACTTAGAAGGGATTAAACTTTGATCTTTTACTAGTACCAGAGACCCGATATGAACGTTTGGATCTGATGTACACCACTTATTACGTTGCTGCATCGTGTGTAAATATTCATTTTGCCATCTTTTCCAAAAGTGTGACAACATATATTGAATATGTTTCCATCTATTTAGTAGATTTGCTGGTTTCTCCATGACATTAGGTGTAGGTAACGTATTCAGAGGTCCGCCAATCAAAAAATGGCCAGGAGTAAGTGCTTGTAAATCGTTAGAGTCGTTGGATAATGGGAAAATTGGACGAGAATTTAGGACAGATTCAATTTGAGCAAGCAGCGTGTTTATCTCATCGTACGTAAAACTATGCATGCCAATGGATCGTTTAAGGTGATATTTTATAGATTTGACAGAACGTTCCCATAACCCACCAAAATGTGGCGTTCTAGGCGGTATGAAATGCCATGTAATTCCTAAACTACTGAGTCTAGATAATTCGTCTTTACATTCATTTGACGATATTAGCTTAAACAAACACTGAATCTCGCGATTAGCTCCAATAAAATAAGTTCCGTTGTCTGAATATATGTTTAAACAAATTCCACGGCGTGCAATAAACCTTTTAAAGGCAGCCAGAAACGCGGTCGTGGTCAAGTCTGTAATTACTTCTAAGTGAACCGCGCGTGTAGCAAAGCAAATAAAAGTAGCAATATATACTTTATGTGCAGACCTTCCACGTCTACGAAAATCTGTAGCATAAAAAGGTCCGCAGTAATCGACTCCGCAATTCTCAAATGGTTTTGTGGGTGTAACGCGGTGTAAAGGTAAATCGCCCATTAAATATTTAAGATTTACAGGAGCAGCCTTTCTGCAAGGAATGCAATTGAAAACAATTTTTCGAACTAACGGTTTTATTGCTAATGGCCAAAATTTTGTACGAATAGAAGCTATGACGGCTTGTACACCAGCATGTAATAATCTAGTATGTTCGTACTGAATAAGAAGCACGGTAAAATGACTGTTGTGTGGAAGCAACATTGGGTATTTTTGATTATAAGATAAGTTAGCATTACGAAGTCTACCTCCAACACGAAGTATGTTAGTATTGTCAAGAAATGGAGACAAGTTAATCAACTTGCTATCTTTAGGAACTACTTTATGCTTTATGAAATAGTTTATTTCCTTCGCAAACGAGTACATTTGCACTATTTTAACTAATGACCCTAGTAGAACAAAATGATTTCAAATCATTTTAATTTGTCACAACTTTAATGCAATGGTATTGTACATGAAAACAGTTTTGTAGTATATCCAAATCAATTCCATAATAACTAATAAGTGATTCAAAAAATAGTTAGTTAAAATTGTTTATGTATTGCAGACGAAACGTTTTCATGTTCAATTCTAAAAGTTAATAAAGCATTATTTGGTAAAACGAATTTCTTATAATATAACATCGTTTTAAAACATCATTTTAACATGAATTGTTGAATTATTTTCAGTATCATTCTGGTAACAATGTGGATTGATACAAAATCATCATATTAGATGATCTAAAAAATGATTCGTAGAAACGTTTTTGATATATTATTTTGTCGTGCACAGAATTTTTAAACAGTTTTGTTTGACAATTCTAAGAAACATATTTTCAATAGAGTATACCTGCTTTTAAAAGGTTTAAATAGGTTACCGTTTGTCGACAGTAAATGAAATTTAACCTCTATACAAGAATCGAGAAAAACTCATTTGTTGCAGTGTAGTGTTCTTACGTTTTTAATAATGTCAATGGTAAGTTTAGTATTGTTATTGGTATTCATATAATTTATGAATTTTTCCATTTTTGCTACTGAGATACTAATTAATCGTTTTTAATCAGTACAAATATTATAAAGATGAATCGATCCATGTTTTTAACATTGAGTGTAATATAATATCAGATAAAGATATAGCTTTGTCTTTCCCAATAATTTATTTTTAATTTTCTTGACAATTGTTTCTTTTGCCTTAATGTGCAAACATTAAAACAATGAAATTGAAGGATTTTAAAGATTTATAATTAAGTTTTAATGGGAATTTGTTTTGATCATTGATTAATTCGTTTTCATTAGTTTGAATTATAAAACACGTTTCTAATTCGTTTAAAATTAATAAATTTGGATTTGAAAAAAGTTGTTTAGATTGAATGTATGGTTATTTTTTAATAATAAGTGTTGAGCAAAAGTGGATTTTATTTAATTTGGATTGTATCCTGTAAAATTATTGATCTATTTTAAATATTTTTTTAATCTGGTTTTTTAAGACTTCTTAGTTTGACTCATATATAGAGCATTTTACAAGAACTGACGAGTTTATAGACTCCAATCTTTTCAATTTCGGATATTGAAACTTTAGTTTGAGAAAAATTGTTATATAAATTTGGTAGATCTGAAAAACTTAATTTTAAAGGTGACTGTAATTTTATTTGTTTGTAGATCTGAAAAATTTTATTGTTGATTTTACATCATGCTTGTTTAATTCAATTATTGTACGTCATCTTGTCTCAATTGAAATTTTAATTGTAATATTTCTTCTGACGATGTTTGCATATTAAGGTAAAAGTAACAATTGTGAAGAAAAAAAATACAGTATTGGAAAAGACCAAGCTTTATCTATTATAAACATTTTTTTTATCAAATATGTTGCAGTGAAATATCAAACCTGAAGTGTTTATTTTGACCTTTGAATCAATTTTATTAATCCATAATTTTGCAATTTGGGTATTAAGACTCTTAGTAATTTTTCATTTTCATTTTTATTTAAATTAAAAATTGATGAATTGAAATCGAAAAATTATAATTTTTTTGAAAAAACTATACATACATACTGTTTTATTTTTCATCAATTTAGTTTATTTGAATAGGATTGTACTTTATCAATCTTATTTAGAAACTTTAGAGAAACAAATTTTCATTATTTTCAGCTATGTTGTAATATATTTTATTAACAGTATTAGGAAAAAATCAGCACTATTTTAATTATCCTTAGGCGGAGTATTAAAAAATAATGTGTTATTCTCGTTTACTGTATTCAGACATTCCACTTCATCACTTAGCATCTTTATTTTGTTTTTTAAACAATTTTACATCGACGACTATCTTAACATTCACACCATATCGTTTGGAGTTGTGGGGGCCTTTTACGGTTCGGGACCCCTAGATTGAGGGATTTACAGGGCCGTTAGTTTCGCAACTGCATCGCTGTACAATGTAAAAAAGTATTGCTTTTAATTTATTAAATTAGGTAATCTATCAAACTTCTCATTTGTCATACGCAAATGGCTTTTGTTCGAAGCTCTATTTGCCAGTGCAAATTATTTTATTTTAATTTTATGTCTTTATGTCCAACACATTTAAAAAATATTGTAGGATTTGTTCAAGAGGTATCCAACCTACCTACCTTTAGGTCAGTACATTCATTTTTCTGTCACGTACGTACTAAAATTTTCAAATTTTCAAGCTATCTAATCCGTTCTACCGACAAAGAAAGGGATTATACATAAAAATATGCATTGTTTTCCTATGAATGTATTCCTATTGTATAAATAAGTCTGTTTCTAAAGTTTGATTTTTTAAAAGCAGGTAATATTTATTTGTTGTATTACTTGTTTTTCTCTTATTGTGTACATATAAATAACATTAAATGGGATTTATTAAATCTTGAAATTTCAAACAATTTTACAAACCACTCGGTTAATTTCTATATGAACGGTTTTGATTATTCTGTATATTATTTGCAATTATTAGTACTATATTAGTAGTATTATTTAGTTCTAAAAGTAAATTAATTTTTTATAGTTGTCGCTCGAAAATTATTTCCGGACTGAAAGCTAGCGTATGGTTCCGTTCTGCAACAACAAGAGTGAAACGTTCTGATCTAAAACAGGCTTCAACTGTGATCTGCGTCGATTTTAACTACTGAATGCCCAAAAAATTACTTAGCTTTGTGTATTTATGTATTTTATTAAATATTTTATTTTTGATTTTAATTCATTTATAACTCATTTCTGTTAATGACAAGTTAAAATATGTAATCTTTAGGAAATATATAAAACAACCGTTATGTAAAGTTTTCTATGATAATATAATGTAATCAATAAGTATATAATAGTGTATTGTTTTATATAGGTACTATTCGTGTTTTAGTACATGCTACGGCTGTGGAATAAATAGTGTGGAAATTTCCGAACCCTTAATATCATTTATGAAAGCAAAAGTTAAATCACTTTGATATGATTATAAAAACAATTTTTAGAATATTTACGAAATGTATTAAAGGTGATTCGGTAGGTGCAATAAAGTATTATTTGCAATCGTTACAAAAACGATTCAAAACATTATCTCCCTTATTCTTCAAAAACAATTGGAAATGATTTTGAAAAATCATTTATGGTGTAACAAAAGCTTATATAGAAACGATTCAAAAAATTTAATTACAGGAATGTTTGAAATCGTTTCAGAAACGATTTTATGAAACATTTTTTGTATTACTATGTTTAATTTTACAAATGATCCAAGAGTGTTCCGAAACTAACTTTCTGAATCAAACTGGAAATCATTGAAATACATTTTTAAAGCAATTCATGTTAATGATTTGTAAAAACGTTACAAAGGAGGGACATTTGGCGAAATTGTAACAAAATTGAAACGATTCTGAAGCATTTTTTCAATTCTGAAAATCGTTGCTGTAATATTACAGAAACAAATTTTTCTACTAGGGGATAGAATCGAAGATTGTATTTCGTGCGTGGATAAAGAATTTGTAATTTTATCATCTGCATGCCGACAGTTATGAACAAAACGAAGACAGTATGCATGAACTCGAATGAGTTTTGTGTAAGATGAATACCTCTCTATTATAGAATCTTCCAAAGAAGTAAAAAATACTTGTTTGGGTTTGGCCTTTTCTAAGTCTGGTATAGGGTTCCAAGTTTGTTTAGGATAACCATCAAAACTTGCTGACAACCATGTTGGACCGTGAAACCATAAATTCGAGTTTTTTAACAGATTGGGTAGACACCCACGAGAGATAATGTCAGCTGGATTCTGCTTTGAATCTACGTGGTACCAGTCGACAACTTTGGTTAATGAGTGAATTTTTGACACTCGATTTGCTACAAATAATTTCCAGCTTCCCGAAAGTTTGGAAATCCATGAAAGAACTATAACAGAATCAGACCACCAATAGTACTTTTGTAAACTCAAGTTAGAATTATTTTTAATTTCTAGACCTAGCTGAGCTAACAAGAGCGCAGCACTTAATTCTAAACGCGGTAGAGATACCTTTTTCAATGGAGCTACTCTTGATTTTGAACATAATAAATGAATCAAATGATTATTGTAAACGTCTGTAGTTTTAATATATATACACGCTCCAAAAGCTTTCTCGCTGCTATCTGCAAATCCATGCAGTTCTATTGAAATATAGTTAGATAGTGTAGTGTTTCGAGGTACAGTTAACTGCGAAAGGTAATTTAATTCTGCTAAAAATGTTACCCACGTGTTATGAAGCGCACTAGGAATTATTTCATCCCAGTCGATTTTTAACTTCCATAACTCTTGCATCATAAGTTTAGCTAAAACTATACACGGACTAATTATACCCAGAGGATCATAAATCTGAGAAATAATAGACAATACGCTACGTTTGGAAAACTGGTGATTAGTGTTTATAGTAATGGTATGATAATTTAAAGTATCTAAGTTGGCGTTCCAAAGTAACCCAAGAGTTTTTGCTCCTTCTGGTTTATCAACGATAACTAAGGATTTTGTGTAATTTGGATTAGATATGTTTTGTAATAAACGAGAATTATTGGATGTCCATTTATGTAATTCGAAACCATACTTGTTAAACAAATGTATAATGTCATCCCTAATTTTTAATAGATTTTCTAAGCAATCTTCACAGGCCAAAAGATCATCTACAAATATGTCTGACAGTATAGCTCTTGACGCCTCAGGAAATTTTGCTTGATTTTGTTTTGCAATTTCGTGTAAGGCTCGAATAGAAATAAAAGGAGAACACGCAATACCGTATGTAACAGTGTTGAGTTTGTACGTAGAGATAGGTTGATTGGGATCAGACCTCCATAAAATCTTTTGAAATTCGCGATGTGGTTCATACACCAAAATTTGTCTAAACATTTTGCTGACATCACCAGAAATAACGTAACGATGAGTTCGAAATCGCAAAAGAATATAAAACAAGTCTTGTTGTAACTTGGGACCTCGCATGATAACGTCGTTAAGCGAAAGATTTGAAGTCGTTTTGCATGACCCGTCAAATACAACTCTGATTTTGGATGTTAAACTAGCTTCCCTAAACACGGCATGATGTGGTAAATAATACTGTTTATTAGAGTCTGTACACTCCGTGTCATATGACATGTGTCCCAAATTTTCGTATTCAGACATGAATTCTAAATATTGCTGCTTAAGGGAAGGATTTACCTTAAACTTATTTTCTACAGTGTGGAAACGCTGCAAGGCAATAGCTTTCGAAAGACCTAATTGCGAAGTATTGTTTCGAAACGGTAAATGTAGAATAAATCGACCATGTTTGTTTGTTGTGGTGGTTTTTGCAAAAAGATCCTCGCAATAATTATCTTCTATCGAGAGTTTATATGAAGTGTTTTCATCGTTAGGCAATTCCTCCAAGTTCCAAAATTTTTGAAGTTGTTCAAGCAACAATTCGTTGCTAACGTTACAAAGTATTGAAGTAGGCATTGCATTTTGTATTAAAGGTGAGCCCGAAACGATCCAACCAAACAAAGTTTCGCGATATACTAGGTTGTCGCTGTTGGTACTGATTTGACCAGCACACAAGCTTTGCCAGAATAATTCGGCACCGATAAGGATATCAATAGGACCGCTAACATTGAATTTTGGGTCAGCTAATTGGATATTGGGCGGAATTTTTAGTGTCGATACATTAAAGCTAACACTAGGCAAATTGTTTGTAATTTTAGGTAGTACAAGACAATTTATTTGTTTATTGAAAGATGAGTGCATCGATTCTAACGTAAAAGTAATGGATTCCTTGCAGTTTATTTCCGCTTGTCCTATGCTTGCTACCGATGTTGAATTTAAATTACCTTTTAGTTTTAACTTGTTCCTAAACGATTGACTACAAAAGTTACTCTGAGATCCGCTATCAAGTAGAATTCTGGCTTCAATGGGATTCCGTAATAAATCAAACACAATAACTAATGATGTTGACAAAAGAACGTTTGCTGGTAGGTTTGAGCAACTAGAAGCAGCAACAATGTTACTATTTTCAACACTCTGAGCTACAACAGGTGTTGTAGATGCTATTACTGGTTCTATATTAATCGAGTTGTTACCATTGCTGTTTGTGTCTAGATGTAAAAGTGTATGATGTTTTTTCGAGCACCTTCTGCAAGTCGACGATCGACAATTGACAACTACATGGTTTGCCTTTAAACAATTAATGCATAACTTAGCATTTTTAATTGCTTTTAGACGGTCGGGTTGTGAAAACGAAAGTAACTTCGTGCAGCAATAAATTGTATGAGAATCATTATTGCAAATTGAACAAAATGTAATTTTGCCTTTAGAAGGGCTGTGTGAACGACTATGAAAAGAGTTGAATTTTGATTGAGGTTTATTACAGTTTTCGACAACTATGTTGCTTTTACGAACAAGTTGATTATGTTTGCTAGAATTCATTTGCTCTAAAATTTGACAACGTGAATTCAGAAACTCTAATAGCGATGTAAATGTAGGAATGTCTCGACTACAACTTTGTTTTTCCCAATCACGTCTTGTATTGATATCAATTTTGGAGCTAATAAAATAAACTAATATTAAATCCCAAGAGTCTGTATCTATAGAAAGCGAATGCAAGTTCCGCAATATTTTGTTTATTGTGTCAACCAACGCACGTAAAGAATCTTGGTTTTCTTTGACTACGGACGATAGATTAAAAAGCTGTTCAATTTGACCAAAAGCCGCTAAACGTTTATTATCATACCTGTCACTTAACATTTGCCATGCACGATCATAATTATTATCGGTGATATCTAATGACGAAACGAGATTATAAGCTTCCCCTTTTAACGAATTTAGCAAATAATGGAAACGCTGAATTTTTTGTAAGGACGGGTTATTATCGATAAGCGAGCGAAATGTTTCAACGAAACTTTGATATTCATGATATGAGCCGCTAAAAGTAGGCAATGATATTACTGGAAGTTTTACACAAGTAGAACCGGAAGAAGACTGAGGACCTGCAATAACCGACACGTTGTTTGATTGAATTTTGTTTTCAATGTAACTTTCAATCTGCGAAACAATAGAAAAATAAGAGTTTTCAAATGCATCTCTTTCAGTTTCTTCGTTATCTATATCTTGTGTTTCAAATAGTTCAATTTGTAATTGAATATCAGAAAATTCTTGAAATAATGGTTGAACTTTTGATAATCTTAATTTTAATTGAGCAAGATACTCTGTGGTATCCGACTTTGTGTTAAAAAAGTTACCTAATTTTGTTACCTGCGCTTTTATTAATCCACGTTTTTTAATAAGCTGTTTTAATTCGTCTGGGCTTGCCATGTTTGCTAATAGCTTAGTTTGTGTAATTACAACTATAACCACGAATACAAAAGTTTAAGTTTTGTTTGAAACGAAAAATGTGATTTATTCTACGTATTTTCAGACAATACAGAACAAATGCGTTTTACAATAACGACCCGATACTCGACACTAATAGGAAAAGGTTTAAGAACTACAAGGCACAAGCGAGTTTTGTTAAATAAATTCAAATCGAAACTATTAAATACGTTTTTATGGTAACTATAGTCGATAATGTTTTTTTTTACGAACGAATAAGACGAACACGCTAATTGCTAACTTGAAGCTTGTGTGAGATTAAACGAAATATGTAAAGATTTATACTCGCGTTGTAAAGAATAAGAAAACGATTATAGCGACAAGCACTTACCCAATACGAAATTATCTGTTTCTGTTTTCTTATACGCACATATCCGGTGGCGTAAGAACCAATGTGAATTTTTGTATGTATTTTGGGGTTTGCTTAAGATACTTTCTTGATGCAACCCAGTGGACTGTATCTAATATGTTTGCTGATACACGAATATTGGTATAAGAACAAACTATGTTAACTTTTACTCGTTTATTATTTTAATGACACACTTTTTTTTACATATATCTATGACAGGCCAAAACCTACTACCTGCGTTAGCGTTATCCCCTTAGCAACAAAATTCTAACAAAGGTTATAATTGGCATTTTATAACCACGCGTTCCAATCATTTTGAAGGATTATGAAAGTCTGTTGTGAGCTCTATAAAGTCTCATTTAAAAAAAGTTATCTGGAATGTTCATTTAACTCTTGACAAAGTTACTGCAATCTTAGCACAAGTAAAAGTATGTTTTAATTTCTTAACCTTATCCTCAATCAGTGATGATCCTAGAGATTTAAATCTTCTAACGCCTGAGCATTTTCGGATTATAAGAATACTACAAACCATTTTATAGAAAATTTTACTGGAAACAAAATGTAATAGTTTTTTTCGCTAGGAATAAGCACAACAAATTACACAACATTTTTGGCGTTGCTAGGTACGAGAATGCACTTTGTAGATGTAGATCCGATCCAAGTGGCAAATAATGCTAAACTCAACCAATCAACTAAATCCAGGCGCTATGGTGCATGTTAAACAATTTAGCTACGTTGCAATGGCATATCTCACGTGAATGTTGAACTGTTGGTGTTGTTTGGGTCGTCGACGTCATCACGGCATGGGGATCAAAAGATCCGCAAGAAGAATGTGTTGACAAAAATATTGTGTTTAATTTTCAGTTAAAAATACAAAATTTGGTTAAATTATAATGTAAAAAGTACTAAACTTAGGTTTTTCAAAATGATCAGACAATTGCTTCTGTTATATGTGAACGAATGTAGTATTAACTTTAAAACCTATATTGACTTGTTATATTTTCGAGCTACCCGAGATGTTGGTACAAATAGGTAAATTCCAGCTTGAATCAATTTGGGTCAAATATAATTATCGGCGCGCGTTAGATGCACGAGCATATATAAGATAAAAGGTTACTAATGGTCAAGTTTTGGTACTTTTTGTAATGTATTTAAAAAAGTCGTAATAAATTGTTGTTGAGATCGGGTGAATTTATTGTTTAAATAAAGTATTCAACTCCGGTCCTTTATGGAAAATTATACAATCGACTGCGTTCAGTATACAGCGCTTCTAACATTTTAAATAAATATAAATTTTGAATATATTATATTGTATTGCTGTTACTTTTTTTTAATTTTAAATAATAAAATAACTAAATCACAATTAATGAAATTTATTGATTAAATTTTACTTTACAGTAATTTAAATGTTCTGTAATACAACAAAAAACAAAGAAATAGTAACAATTTAACTATATTTTTAAGAATACAGTTAAATTTACTAAAATCAGATTAATACAAGTCTGGTAAAAAATTTCCACATTTTGGGAAATTTTTAGGTACTGGTGGTAGGTCATAACGTTCGCCGACATGAAAAACTAACGCCATTCCGGCTCCTAAATGATACAGAAAATGACAGTGGAATAACCAAAATCCTGGATTGTCGGCAATAAATCTAAAGCAGGCGTACCCGTTGTTTGGTACTGGTATCGTATCTTTTCCTGGTGGACGTCTTCCATTAATTCTAAGACCTTGTTCTACATCAAGAGTTATTGCTTTTTCTAAACTGATTGACTCGTTTACGTTAGGTAAATGTCCCATTCCCGTAATAAAGAACGTATGTCCATGTAAGTGGAACGGGTGGTACATAAACGGTACTTGAACTGTAATGTAAATGTAAGTTTAGGTAATTTAATTAGTTGTTATATTACCTTCGTCTATTAAACACACTTCAACGACAGCATTTAACGGTACGTCAATTTTATGTGTGCATACACAAAAATTACCGCAGTTTTTAAATTTTGTATCACCGTCGCAAAATTGTTTAGGGTCGTTATCTAAATATTGACTTAGAAGCGGCGAAGAAGGCGACTCAAACGAAATGCCATCTATCAAACCTGCTAAGTAGTCTCCAGTTAACACAACTAAAATTCTAGTTTTTATATTTTTGTAAATTTAACCTGGAATACCTTACGCAAATATCTGTCAAATGTATTAGGTTTAAATACATCCGGAGGAGCTAAGTCGGCGAATACAAACGGCAGAAATAGCTTTACATCAGGTGTTTTTTTTAACAATCGTGGATTTATTCTGTAAGCACTTTGTAATTGATCTATACAAAACGCGTCGCTTCTAGGTACACTACAATCACCGTCTAAAGGATTCATTACCTATAAAATTAAGTTAGAAAAATAATTATACATAAATTGTATTTCTCGTACTACTCCTGCAGGTAAACCGTCACTATATGTGGGAGTAGGAGAAGTAGGAAAATCGGGCCCGTTTATATATTTTAGGATAGCCAATTGCTGAAGTTCTTTTTCCCCACAAAAACCTTTTGCTCTTACTTGTATCCAATAAGTTCCTACAGGTTGATCGGCATACAGAACAAAATCGTAACGTTCAGCTAAAAATATTAATGTTTTGAAATTGTTTTTATTCTAAAATACGTACCAGATAAAGTTGTAATACTGTCAACAATAACAGGTTCTACCGATTCACCATCCGTTGCAATAATCTGCATTCTATGACCTTCAATATATAATTGATTTGGGCAAGTAGTTACGAATCCATTAATCAAGCGAAATCTGTATCTTTTTCCTCTTTCAACGTAAAACACTTCTAAAGGAGTGTCTGTTGAAATATTTGTAATGGGATCGGTATACTGTCCTTTGCCGTTTATTAATACGTTATCCGGATCTTGACCAACCCTTCTTGTTAATCTTCCTGGAAATCTTTCAGAGCCAAGTTCATGGAACCAATCGCCAATCATCATAATGGTGTTGTCGTAATCGTATAAACTTTGATGAATATCCATTGGTTCGCGCACTATTATAGCTCCGGCAAGTCCATCAACCTCGTAAAAACCGCTATGCGAATGCCAAAAATGTGTTCCAGAATTTTGTGCTTTCCATTTGTATCTGAAATTAGTTGATATAGGTACACGTACACAAAAATTAGTAATAAATAACCTAAAAACGGTTCCCGAGTTAATCGCACACTGTGTAACCATTGGTACACCGTCGTAGTATTGCGAATTATGTTGTAATATACCGTGCCAGTGAATACTTAATTCTACGCCTTCAACCTGGTTATGTACATCAATAATAAGGTTGTCTTGTTTACAAACTTGTATACTTGGACCGGGTAGCTGTCTATTTACTACAATTACTGTTTTATCCACACCGTCAGCTAAAATGCACTGACAGTTGTTAGTGGCATTGCGCGAACATAATTTACAAGCTCTAGAATATTACCAAAATCATTAAAAGTACCGGTTGTTACGTAAACCTTACCCTCCAACAGTAGTGTAAGATTCTATATGAAAATCATAGTAGCAAGTTTTTGGTCGTGCTCTTAGGTAGCATGGTCGATTACATTCCTCAGGACTTGAAGTTAATATTGGTCTTATTTTAGGTCTTTCTTTAAAATACGTAAGTCCAGGTTTGTTATGTGGTGGTATAAGTCCTTGAAGAAACTCAAGTAAGTTAAATTCGCTTGTAGGAATTCTAATAGCAAACGATAACATCCATATCGTTAAAAACGTTCCGCAAACTTTTTGAAAATATAGTTGCAAATTCATAATAAAAGCAAAGTGCTGTAAACAAAAAATCATTAAAACAATTTTTTTAGCTGCAGATTTAGAAAGTTAGTTTGTGCAGTTGTCGTATAAGGTTAATTTCAATCAACAAACAGAAAAAAACAATTTTTAAAAGTTTGAAATACATAGTACATAAATAAAAAATATAAGATTTTTATAAAAAAATAAAGCAAATGTGACAAAAGTTTTCAATATGTAATTGCAAGTTGATTTGAGTTCAGTTATTTTCATCTGTTTTTGCTTGCAAATTTAGAATGGTGCTAAGGTTTGCTTTTTTTCTTGCTCAAAATAAATTGATAGTTTATAATTGTTTAACAATGTGTTACTACCAAATCTTGGCCATTATCGCTTTCATTTCCTTCTGTTGGAGTTACGTTTTATGAACATGTATAAAAACGTTTTTCCATGCTATGATGTGATTTTATGATAGAGGCGATTTACTTTCTTCTTTTTGTTTGATAAAAAGAACTGATTACTTACGTCTTCAATATTTTTGTTTGTACATTGTGTTTTAGTGTTTATTGTACTAAACTTGCTTACACATGCAACTCTAACCAAAAATGCAAAACATTTTGTCTACAAGTAATCGAAATTCTACTGTATTGAATTTTGTAAATATAAATATCAGATGTATCAACTAATCAAAAATCAATTTTATTCATCAATATAATATGTAAATATTAAGTTTGTAGTGCAAGAGAGAGAAACTATCGACATGAAATGAAATACACAAAACACTACTGGAAAAACTGCGATTTAAATTTTTAACATTACAATACATTCATTTATAGAACTTTGTTATTAATTATAATAAAATTGATAAAACATATAAAACAAATATACTTATTAAGGAAAAAAACTATAGAAAAAAGAACGCAAAAATTGAAAATACTAAATTAAAAAAAAAACTACGAAAGTGCAAACGTTGGCACTACAATCTGCAAAAAATCAAAATACTCTTCTTAAAGTGGCTTTGAAAATGAATAATTTTATACATTATGAGCTTCCAAAAATGTTTTTAAACATTTTCAAGTGCGTTGAGCTCTCTGTTTTGTACCAGTTGAATGTTCTTATACGCAATATAAAGTTTAATAAAGTTTTCTTAATATTTGTTTTGTTACAAGTAATTTACATAAAGTAGTATTTATTTCTAGTTTTATCGCACAACAGTTACAAAAGAAATACTTACATATTTATATAAGTGAAGTATAAATGAAATAACATAATATTATTCTTAAGAAAATAATTTATCAGACATTGACAATGATTGTTATGTAAATAAACATTATTTTATTATCAGTCACAACATTTTACTTGAGGGTAAAATTTGAAACAAAATAAATATTTAAGAAGTTTTAACTTATTAATTGCATATTAGAACAAGTAATAAACCTACTAGAAGATTTTGATAAAACTGTTACAGTAAATTTTAATAAAAATTTAAATATAAAGAAGTTGAAGTATAAATGCATAAGTAACTAATTTAAACTATGTATTTAGAAAATTAGAAATTTAAATAAATTTGTAGTACCAAAATGTTTTATATTTTCTGCAATACAAGATGTTATTGACAAAGTAACCAATTGTAAATAATTGACATTTGTGAACATTACCTTTGCATTCTGTTGTTTTACGCTAAAACTAGAAGCACAAAGAACTTTTCTGGTGAAGTTTGAAAAACACATGCTTAAAATATTGCTTTTTGTTCTTAGAAAAACTAAAGCTGTTTTTCAAAATTTTTCTTTCAAATATAATCAAAACAAATAAACGATGTATGTATAATTTGCATCGATGATATTATGATTTTTTTCTGAATTTTGGGAAAAATATATTCAACATAGTAAAAAAATTCCTATAAATTACTAATAGTGAAGGTTTCAAAATACAACTAATTAAATGGTAGTTTACGGTAAAATAAGTTAGACATTTGAGACATACAAAAAATAGAATTTCACTAGCACAAAAAAGGAATTTATTTAAATCTTTCTGATATGTCTGGTGTACGTAGTATTTTAGATTCTATAAGTTTTTATTTAAAATGTGTAGAAAATAGTACTCAAAATTGTAAACTTTTACATCAATTATTAAGAAAAGGTGTTGTATTTGAATTGTTTAGTGAGTGTGAACAAACTACTTACATAAAAAAGAGTTATTGTTTTTGGTTTTAGATTAATTACAAAAAATATATTTTACAGCAAACCATCGAATATCTACATTTTTTTTGGTTTAGTACTTCTTGACAATTAATTATTTAATCAAATTAACAAAGTTTTTACAATAAATTATTAAATTTTTCACCTAGGCAAATATAACTTAGTTGCGTTTAATTGAATTTTTGAAAAATTATTAATAAATAGTAGCATAAACAACTAAATAAAACAAAGTAGGTACTACTTACACAAGCTAGGTATATGAAATGTTCACAACAGTTGATGGAACACGACAAAGTTGGTGCATCAGACACCCTTTTTAAATGCACTTTTATCTTGGCTTGCAAATATTGAAAAATTATACGATAAGAAGTTACGTTTAAAAAAGTTTTTATTTTTCTTTGAAACATCAAATTTCTAAAGTACTTTATTGTTTAATCTATGTTTAATCCAATTGATACATCACTTTAAAAACTTATTATTTGTAAACAAACTTCAACTTTAAGCATAGAATAAAAGGGTATTATGGTTGATATCTAAGTATACAATATACGCTGTAACTACACAAACAATATTATGTGTGCACATAAGTTTTTATACACAAACAAGCAATTATCATCAGTATAACGCTTAATATGAAAAATTGTTTGTATAGTTGCATTTGTAAGATTATCTCGATTTAAAGTACTATTAAAAATTTAAATATTTGTTTAAAACACATACAAATTTATTTAAAAAAAACAGTGTACTAACAAAATGAAGATTTTTTGACCCTTCGGTTGACGGGCGGATTTGGAATCAAACCATTCGACGGGTTGGGTCTCTCAGACCCAAACTGAGTTTTATTTTTTTCCTCTAATAACTTATTGATATCCCTAGTTTCTGATATACATTTATTACCCTGGTCTATTTTCCACTGAGTAAGAGTAAAAATAGTTGTGAAAAAAAACCTGAACTTGGCAGTTCCCATTTATTAAAACAAAGTTACATGTAATGCAAGTTTTCAAAAGAAATTATAAATTGAAGAAACAAAAATGACAAAACAATAACATACAATTATTTCTAAAGTATATGGATGAATTCATGTAAAAAAAATATAAAACGAGTGTACATAAAATTGACACACAATTAATTGAATAAAAAATTTAGCTAATCAAAATTTGACGCACAGTCGGCGCAGCATCGTTTTGTGTGTTCCAAACAGATACAAAAACCACAAAACTTGCACAAATATCTTGATTTTCGGTCTTTGTAGAATTTGAACCTTCTTCGAGCAGTTGTAGTCGTCGGTCAAGGCTCTTCTGTGACTGAGACACCTGAGAATATAGCCGTTAATAGTCTTATTTTTTATAGTAGAATTAGCATATTCGCTCGTACTTTTATGTTTTTAATCACTATGTCTTTGCCCAATATTTCCAAAAATAGTCATCTGTTTTTAAAAAAATTTCCATCTGGATTGTTGTTTTATTTATTATAAATGCATTGATTGCTCCTACGTTGAGCATGCCGAGAAAGCCAAAAATAGACATCTTCTTGTGTTTCGAGCTACATTATAAGATTTAACCATCCTGTCGACAATATCAACACCGCTTTTTGTAGAATTGTAGAATGTTAGCAGTTCTGGTTTTTTATTATCACCAGTATTTTTGTCTAATTTGTCATCGTAGTGCATTCACGATACAAGTAATACATTCTTTGACTTTTTGGGACATATGAAGTAAGTGTCATATAGGTATGGTATGTAAAAAATGAAGACTTTACAGGTTTATCTTAAACATCTTTTAACTTCTTTCGGAAACGACTTTCGACTGCATTGTACCAACTACAGTTAAGCGGCGATCATGCAACAAACGACTTACAGTTTCCACGCTAGTAAACCATCGATCTATGGTAACATTCCTTCCAGTTGGTTATATGTGTTTCGTCATTCTTAGAATGACAGATGTTACAGAATTGTCTATTTAAAAGGGACCTTCAGGTTGTATTCCAGCATAGATCTGCAAATGCGACGTCTAAAATGTTTTTGCAACCACTGTAGAAAACACTTTGATCCTATATTTCTTGAGTTTATTTGGAATGTTGATACGAAAGCCACATCTTCCACGAAATTCTAACAACATTTTATCTAAAGTCACATATTTACCTACACTATAATGTTTCTTAAGCTGTTCATTAAATTTTTTAAATATGTCTTTAAAGTTTATCCAACTTCTTTCGCTCATCCCTTGTGTCGGTATTATCAAACACTTCATCAGAAACTTTGCTGAAATAAGCTAGCAGGAAATAATTGAAGCCCTAAGCCTAGTTTGGACCAAAATTTGTATAATGGTTTTTGTCCCCCATGCTGATAATCGGCCAAAAACAGCAAACCGATAAAAGCTTTCATTTTCACTTTATTAGTAAGTACAAATTGTATTTATTCTTGTATCTTGGTGATATTTTTTGTTTATACAAATTGGTATTTTTGATAACTGTTTCCTAAATATCTTAAAAAAATAGCATCCAACACTAAATTGACGTGTTTGCGTTTTTTGCACCTGCATAAACACCACACAATTGGGTAACGATATTTTGTTGCTTTGTTCGAACTCGTTGGCTTGCAACATGCTTTTTCTCCTTGATTCCACCTCTTCTATAAAAATACAGAGTTCTGGAGCTTGTACTAAAAGTATCTAATTAGTTTCTATCTTCATCTAGTTCTTTTAACTCCGTATCTGTATCGTGTTCGCTAATTATGTCTTACGCATCTTTGTCTTTTGACTCAGATGCTTCAGAAACGTCCAGGGTTGGTACTTCATCGTAAAGTGACTGTGGTCTAATAATTTACGGTTTATAAGTGTCCATCTCGCCAAACAAAAGTAATAAAGTCGCAAGTGGGAAACGTCTCAAATAGAAAACCCGGCTAACTTTCAGTTGCACTTCCAATAGAAACTAAACCAAAAAATCCCTTGTCTTGTCTTATATAGTACCAACTAAGTTCATAAAAAACGAGAATTCCTCTACAAAAGATAAACTATTTAGAGTAAAAAGGGTAAATTCTCTAAACTCAAGATAAAATTTAGTTAACGTGCAAAACGCCCAAAAACAA
This sequence comes from Aquatica leii, assembly GCA_035610365.1. NCBI lineage: Eukaryota > Metazoa > Arthropoda > Insecta > Coleoptera > Lampyridae > Aquatica > Aquatica leii. The sequence continues at coordinate 42,790,972 of CM069436.1, forward strand.
AAAATAATTAAAATTTATCGTATGCAAAAGATGCTGCGTAAATACTTAGAAACTAAGGGAACACCCTAAGAATGTTTTATGCTTAAAAACGACACAAAATTAGTCCTTTTACAAAATACGAAAAAATAAGTTGTAGGAAAAAAACTTACACAAATACACAAGTTGAGTCTGACAGGCCAAAAGTTTTTTTGACAGCCAAACGACATATGATAAAATTAAAACAAATTAAGAAAAACATGTCTTTATTAAAGTTAGAAAGATACCAAAAAACTAAAAAAAACATTTTAAAAAATACAACAAAATAGACCTCACAGACCCAGCTTGTCAACCGGAGGGTTAAAAATCAAAATGTATGTCAAACAAATATAAGACAAACAGAATTATTTAGTATTTGTATTAGTTCTGTATACTTTTTATTTTTTTTTTAATTACATGTATAACAAAACTTTTTCTGAGATGCATTGCGCATTATCCAATAAAACACGCATATTTATAAGAAATCCCCATTAATTTAAAAGCATAGGACCTATTGGTTAACCAATCAATAATACCATGCTGATAAAATGTTTACGCCTGCTTCTCAAACTATTCTCTAACAGCAATTTCTGTTTTAATGGAGCAAACAAAACACACACGGTGATAAGTCGGGATTTGTAACGCAGATTTTTTAAGATCTTGAACTGTATGAACTACATAGGTTCTAATATTATCAGAAAAAAAATGACACCACTTATAAGTTTTTTGAGACGTTTGTTCGTGATAATGAAACGTACCAATGTTATTAATATTATGAAACGTTTTTAATATACTTTACATGATCGGTACAACATCAACAATGTTCAACTTTTTCACTTCCAAAAGTTTTGTTACATTTTTAATTTTGAAAATTTCTAAAACCCGTCGCGTTTTTGGTTAGTTTTCGAGTTAGTAGTTAGAGTAATAAATTTTCAATAGTCTGCAATTTATTTTGTAAACTATCGATACGTTTAATGCTTTTAGAAAAGAATATATACAAAGCATTTTAAATCCTAAATAATTCTGGAATTAAAATACTTGCGTTACATGCGACGTCTACAAAGATATTAATTAGATGTGCTGATACGTACTGTATAGGATATCTTTCTTGCACTTTGTAAACAAATGTTGTACCTTTGTTTTACGCAGAGATTTTGCTGGTAAAATCGTGTGACTGAAAAGCGATTTTATAAAGATAAAGAATTAAGGATCGTAAATACCTTGTTATTTAATTCTGTTCCAGCTTGTTTTGAGAGCACCACATCCATCTTAAGAAACGTTCCACAAGCACAGATTCTCTATTTTTATTAATGACGTATCGTATGTGTTCCTAATAAATCAAGAAATTCTTTCATATACTACTGTTCCAACAAATTACATGATGGGTTCTTGTAATTGCCTTTTTTTACAACTTCTTTAAAATTGAACAATGTCGATTAGACAATGTGCTGAAAATTTCCACTGTAACTTTCTTTCTTTTATGACCGCGAAACGCTAAACGCTAGAAAACTGTTTAAAATTTATTTATTATAGCTGTAATTACGAGAGGTGTCTTATCATTCATACTTGATCAAATAGAAAATTGAAATAATGTAGTATACCTATTTAACTTATATTTGACCGTTAATGAAAGATAACTAATATTGAGAAAGTCGGTAACGATAATATCTATAACGTAGGTTATTTCATAATTGTTCATAACTATAACAATTACATAACATATTAAATTATTTTTTAACTTTATTCTGTAATACAAATAGTAGTATAATTATCTACATTTCGAACCTAGGTTTAGACTTAAAAAGTACATAACTATACCTATGATAGAAATTCAAATTAACTTTTTTTCTGATTGTTGGCGTTTGTTGTATTACAACTGTATATTTTTTCTCTTGGTTTTTTTTAAAAAAACTTCAACATTGCCCTCGTCGATGGAATACCAATATTATCGTTAATAACTTACTCAGTGGGAGATTCTGAATGTGCAATCCATTTTTTACGTCGATTTTGTTATTTTGTGTCATTACTGAACTATACCTGCCTAAAAACTTTCGACCCCAATAAAAACTATTCGCAAACTTGCCTCAACTCAAAACCGTGATTTAACAACCTTAAAATTAATCAAAAAATTGCATACACTCTATGTGCAATCTTGCGTAAAACCTATGTAACGTGTAAATTCGTAAATGGGCATTAATTCGCCTGATGGTTAGGCAACCTTGTTTTTAACCGTGTGAGATAGCTGACCTCGAACTATATTCTTCGATTTATGCACGTAGAGGGCGAGCGAGAGTAGTTGGCCATCTACGGATTTCATTTTATTTGGTGGTACGCGTTTGTAATGGATGTGGCGGAAACGGATTGGTAAGAAAATGAAGTTTTCTCTCATCGATCATCATCTAACGTAACAACGTTTTATTTTTGAAATACTTAATAAATCCGCTCGAATGTCGCATTCGTAGAACAAAATATCTACATATTATAACCAAAGTTAGTATTCGCACGTGGTTGATGGTGGAGACGTACCAAATAATGTTCGCTGTTTTAGCTTTTTTAGGGTTGTTTTCTGTTTGGCTTCTTACAAACTGCCGGAGTCGTTAACTGTACTTATGACAGAAGCACAGCGGTGTAAGGAATCTAAGTCGACTGATGGCGCTTTCTCGTATCTTGAGGAGTGCCGAGGATTAATAACGAGGTGTAACCTGGTGAATAAGTAATTCAATAAAAAGAATTCTGGCCGAAAAGATATTTATGCGTATCTCTAAGTTGTAACGTCTAAAACCGGGAAGACCGCGCGACCGTGACCCACTTTCGTCGACGCGCTTTGGGGTCTCGACTTCTGCTCGCGCTCAACATCGTATAATAAATGGTGCAACTAACGCTACAGTTAAGTGGAATAGAGTAAGAACGGACTTCGTAACTTTGTGTATTTTTTTCCTAAACAATTGTCTTTTTGTTAATACAGTACGCCTACTTAATCTAATTATTTGTGTTTAATTGCCATCAATAAAATAAACGAAATTTCAATGTGTAATGTGCGGGAATTTGTAACTAGTAGAGATTTGGGAGCTCGAAATGAATTGTTTTGTCGTAACCTGAATGATTGTCGAATTTATACCGGTCGTGAACTTGACGTCAAGGACCACGGGCGGTGTTACTTTTTTAATTTTTAGTTGCGGTCACGGGTGTACTTGCTACCGTTTATTGTAGTTGCGGAAGCGTAATTTAATTTTAGCACAATCTTTTGCTTGCAGAGTCTATTTTAGACCTGCGTTAACATTATATTTTAATTGTTGTGTAATTTATATATATGTAATTTATACCAGTGGCGTAACCGTCAAGTTGCCTCTTTCCATTCAATGAATTTATCTTAAAATATATATACATAATAAATGATTATTGTTAATTCTGGGTATCTTTCTTTTGGGGGACCTCGCGTTTAGGATCTCCCTTTCTCCTGCCTAGACTTACTACGTTCGACTAAATTTCGAGAAGAGGTAGCGCACTCGGGCATTTCGCTTACCAAAGAATATTCTTTTTACTTCAATTTTCTTTTACCCGACGACGATCTGCGGTGAGGCTAGCCGAAAAGTAAGGGTGACATCTTGGTAATTTATTTTTTTTTCTCCACCTCCCCCATTGGAACGTGGCACCTAACTTAGCATAGTCGCAAACCGTAAGAGCAAAAGGAGAGTCGCTACAAAATAGAGGTCGTTGTTTAACGACATTTTTAGAGTGCCTCCTGAAACTGGTACCAAATGGTAGAAATAAGTATAGCATGTAACTGGGCTAAAAAAAACTGCAGCGAAGTCAACACCGGCGGCTTGGCCCGTCCGTTTTGGTTCCGACAATAAACTGCAAAATTATAGTCCGACAGTTTCCTATAAGATAAAGATAATTTTTCTTTATTCACATTAGATTCATAGTTAAAATAAATTTGTATGTGCCATTTGATAGTTTAGTTGTGTGACTTATTAGGTCATTTTTGCGATGTAACGTCGATAGAGAAGAGGTGTAATGTCGAAAAACGGTGCAGCTACCCGCAATCAGACAATTGCAAAATAAATAAAATTGTATGTCCCCATTTGCGCTTAGTTAGCTTAAAAATCTCCCTACCTGTGACTAAACAAATACACCAGGAATTCGTTTTAACCTCGTGTCGTGTTACGTATCTCAAAATTGTTTATTGAAAATTATTGAATTCCGTTCCATTCATTCATTTACTCCAAAAAGCCAAGGCCCATTTGCAACTTTGGAAAATTGTAGAAAACATCGTAAACCGTCCGTAAACAGTATTCTTGTATTGATACGATAGTCATTACATTCTGATTCACAATTACGTAAAGTCAACATCCAATTACAGTTTGACGGAATTGAATTGAAGTCATACTTGTAAGTCTTAAGTTTAAGAATGACCTTTCTTGCTAGGTCAGTAGAGTTACAACTACAATGCTACTAAGTACTGCACAGTTCTAACATTAGTAAATGGTTTTAAAATAGCGATGAAATATCTGTAACATCATATTATACATAATAATGCAAATTAATGTGAACTATTCGATTAATTAATAAAGAAATAGTTTACGATTTCTTTAATGTGCGATCCATCAGTACTGCACACACATATTTACATGTTTGCATTCTTACGGAAACAAATTAAAAATTGAAACTCAATTTTTGAGTCTCGAAGATTGATTCATGAAATCGATTCATTGTTTCAAATTGATTAAGAAAAAATGATTTTTTGCTTAATCGATCTCAGATCGCCAACCGTATTGTGCCGATTGATTCCTGAATCCCGACGACTAAAAATGCCGCTTCCAGAAAACGTAGGAGGAGTATAACACGTGAAAGCGTAAAACGCTGCAAACGCGTTGATATTGTAGGGATTATTAATTGCTGATTAACATAAAAATTAGTACCTTTTATTATCAATAATTGTATATAACTAAAATAAAATCAATAATTAATTAGAAATTGTTTGACAAATTTGCAAATAAACAACCATTTGCTTAAAACACTTTTTGCTGACAACGATCTAGCAGCTTTGTCTCTAAAATTTTTGTTTTACGTTTTGTTAATCAAAAATATGTAAAAAAAGTTTGTGATTTATTGTAACAATAAAATGTAAAAATCAACTTATTAATTTGTGTATTTTAATACGTTGATAAGATCAAGTTCGAACTAAGGTCTTAATTACGTAATAATTAAAAACGTATTAGAAAGTAAATATTCTGTATTTACTAAGTTTTGTTTTATTTCAATGTTTAGCTTCGTATAAAAATCTTATATTTTGATATACGTATATTTTTGAACCGAATTATTAAAAAGTATTTTATTTAATAACAAATATATAAAATTCTTACTTATTTATGAGCTTTGTTTACATGCTCAATATATATAATAATCTGTATCAATAGGTTTATTTATGTAATGCCAAAACCTATTAGCAGCCAAGACGTTAATTAACAAGATTATTTGAAACATAATTTCCCTTGCGATGTCATCATTAAGATCCATTGGTTGTTCAGCATTCACATACAATTCTATTATGTCATTGTTTAATAAAAATCAAAAATACAATTTGGTTTGTTTACTGTAACATTATTGTTATCAAGTCTGTTTGACTAAATATGAGTAATTTTTTTAAATTTTAGTTATGATTTTTTATACGCTAACTTTTTATTCAATGTTTATTCTTTAGTTTCACTAATTTTTAAATACTGTCATGTTACAGGGTGTTTGTTTTGTGCTAACCAATAATTTGTCAAACAGACTTCAGTTAAACGGTAGTTTAAACCATGATTGAAAAACTAGACCTTAGTGCCCCAAATCCCTAAATATTGTCATTAAATAAATAAAATTATACTTTAATCTACAATACTACTGCAAAATTTTATAATTAAATTTAAAGTGACTTTAAAAATCACATAAAAAAATGTTACTGTTTTTAAAATTTTAAAACAAATTAGCACAAATTAAGCATTGAAACAAAAGTTCAAAATAACTAACATGCATTTGCGTCTTTTGTTAAAACTACACGATTATAATTTGATTTAGAATAAATTATTACAATACTTTAGTTAGAGAGACTTCAGCGCGTTTATTAAAAAATCGGGCGTAATTTATGTGTTTTTTTGACAAATAGTACTTTATGTTATATACTTTTGATACTATTAAATTAAAATATTATTATATACAATTACTATATAATAATATTAATTGTTAAACAAAGTTAATTTTTATAAACATTGTATAAACTTAAATTATCTTTTTAAGTGTGTAATTAGAAAATTATAGTAATGAATAAGTTTAAAAGTAATTTACACCAATTTAGAATATTACAAGGAGTGTTACTGTCGTTACGTAAAACTAGTTCTCAAACGAATAGTGATTCCGTTACTTAACTTCTATAAAATCCTAAAATTTAAACTTTATCATAATTTTGTGTAGATTTATTTTATTTGTTTAACTGTCAAATATTTTAAATTACAATAATTTATTTTGCTTACGGTTTTCTTATCTTTACATTAATTTTAAAAATCCTCTAATTGATATAATGTTTACTAAAAATTGAATATAAAAAAGTAATCAAATATTAACGCTTTTTCACTGCTAAAATGTGTTTTATTTTTTTGCATACATTGAAAACAGTAAATGATACTTGATAAATTAGTAAATAACAGTTGCTGTTTACGAGGTTTCAGTTTAATACGCAATAACTTATGATTTGAGTAAATAAACAATAGCAAGTGCTATTTTGTGCATTACATAAAAAAATTAACATTTGCAACGTTCATTTGACTCGCAGTTGCTTACTTTAGAATGATTTTTTAAGCCATCCGCAATTTATTAATAACAGATTTACCACGAAGTCTAGTTTTATAAAATATGCACTTCTGTATTGCTTTTATTTTGTATATTAACATTGCTGTGGTTAACGAGCCCACCTATAAAATATAAACAAGTTGGTGCTATAGAGCACAAGATGGCGACCGCTACAACACTTTTATATGTTATTAGAACAAAACATGAATATAAGCTATAGAAATATATCAGTATAATTGTGGAAATACATTAGAGAGTATTTCCCAGTGCTGATGATCCTCAAAAGGATGAAACGGCCGTACACTGGTTCTCTCTGGTGGTAATTTTTGCAATTGTACTAATATAGTTACTTTTTACTATATTCGTTGGTGGATTGCAACCGGGTTAATATTCGAAACGATTTTCGAATTTTCGCGGTTAGCAAATTCAACTACCAACATGCTAAGATCTCTATAGCACCAATTTGTTTTATTTTATACGTGGGCTCGTTAACCACAAGATGGCGACAGCCACAACACTTTTATATGAAATTTTTTTAGCAATATGATAATAAAAAAAAGCCCATTATCTATACCAGTTGCCAAGTTGTTTTGATCCACCGTTATTTTTACAAAAAAATAGTTATATCTAGTTAATGAGATGGAAAACAGTCGCAAATTGTTACGGTTTGTGATGTGTAGTCTGTTTCTTTTTAAAAAAATCAAAATTTCCTACTACACTAAACCCATTCTGAATTAAATACAATAGAAAACTACAATTAAAAATGTTGGTACTATTTTTCACAATCTAACGTACAGTGCTGAAATTGAGTTTTGAAGCTAGAACTACTTCTGTATCTACTTCTGAATTTAGTTTTAGCTTTTTGTTAGTTCTGAATTTAACGAGTTCTTCTTGTAAATTTTAGGATCCAGTTGTATCTGTATTTGAAATAAAAATTAATATTTAACTTGTTATATTTATGTTTAAATTGGTGATGCACTCTGTAATAGCTAAAAAGTTTTGAGAATTATTTTTAAGTGATGCTGGTTGTCGCTATTGCGGTATTCAAAATTTAATGTACCTATATTTTGGCGGGTTTTTGGCAAGATAAATTAGATAAATCATGTTTTAAAAAAAAATAAGCATTTGTGAAATGAAAGTTAAAAAAACCACGCATTAAAATTTAAAATTTCAATTCTGTTAGGTGCTCATAATTATATTTGGAGTCAATTTTAAGTACCATTTATACAGTAACTTTTATTAGCATCGTTTTAACAGCTACAGGTCAAGAATAGGCCGCGACAAAAAATGTAGCAGTTGGAGTAGGCGCCCGGTGGCTGTATCTGTAAGATCAGCACAATTATTATATCAAAACCAATATATGTTACTCAATAGTACCAAGAATGTCTTGTCTTGCTGATGTTTCAAGTATTGATCTTTCTTTTTTTTTTACTTCTTCAACGAGACAGATACTAGGGTTAAGCGTGCGAACTGCAAAGTTACCCGATACCGATACCTACGACAATTTAAGAAAGGAAATAACAACTATTGTTATAATCTTACTGTGAGACTTTGGAGAAAATAACCACCGGTTGTTTTAAATTCAAAATTGAATCTCCACAGTAAAAAGTAGACGGGGGAGAAGTATCGTTTAATGAAAAAAAAAAGAAAAAGGGATAAAGTATACCTGTTACACGTATTCTTTAGCTGGTATAGAGAATTCCTTCTTTGTAGTTATAAGTAACGTTTAGGTCGCAAGTTACTTAATTTATTTGATATTCTTTTTTCCAGATTAGATTTTTTTAGTTTAAGTTGTTTGCTTCTTTAAATAAGATATCTTACTCTTTCTAAGCATAGTTTGGATTATTGATATCGAGAGTACTGCTTAAATGTAATTGTCGGTCGATGATGAGTCATATCTTTTTATGTCGTTATAAGTTATATGGTAGTGAGTAAAGCACCGACAACGTACTTATTATATGGATATAACATCTCCAACTCGTCATTCAACATATATTACAATTATTTATCTGATACGTTTCTTCTTTTACTGAACAAACCACTTTTATTTGTTTTCGTATATTTTTATCTCCACTATAGGTAGCTGGCTTAGGATACGAAAGCTAGTCGGTTTTCTGTGCTAGAATAGTGCAAACAATGGCAACCAGCGTAACGATTCTCTAATAACTTCAACGTCCATTAATTTATATCTGCAATTTATTCTTTGTTTGTTTAATGGATAAACAAAAGCAGGTAGAATTTCAATTACTTTCCATTTCCGCGTACCAAGAAAGGCAACACTTACATTTTAGTCATGTTAGATTGGGTTACTAAATTTGTTTTTGTACAAGCTTAAATAATGCGACTTTTTCATGAGTTACTACCCAGTAAACACACGACGTCCCAGAGACGTTTGTTTTATGTCCAAATGATGTCTTTACATGCCGGGCTTTAAAACGGACCTGTATAGGATGGCTTTAATAGGACGTCCTCAGGATGTCAATAAAGAACGTACGATGGGATGTCCTATGCGGGAAAAAACAAATGCAAACTTAGTGCGCGTGCCCACTTTTCTTTTTGTTCTCTGGTGCCTACTGAACCCCGTACGCTCCTTTGGTATATCAAAGTGGTACGCTTTGTTTGCCCCGTTTGCACTCTATATCTGTTTTTGTTGGTGTTCTGGCTACTTTATTTATCTGTACTTTTTATTTTCTAATAACGTTTTTTGGGTGTTTTAGTGCATAAACAAATTTATTTGGTAAGTTTTTGGTACCTTGTATTTATTTCTAATGTATAAAAATCATCATTTATAATTTTTATTTTGAATTACTTAAAATTAATAAAAGTTTATTGAAATTAAAGATCACAATTATTAATAATGGTGATTTAAAACCCCATCTCGCGCTCATACTTATCCGGTGAATTGAAAATATTTATTTTATGTAAAAAAAATTTTTTTACTCGAAAAATTATTTAAAACATGTTTTCTTTGTATTAAAGGTTTAAAAGTGTGACGTTATCTTACGACTTTTATCGTCGCGATTCACAATAATTCATCCAAAAATGTCAACATGACCGATAAATCACAAAATCGCTAATCTAACTAAGAAACTATAACGTTATCGCGTTCTTGGTATTCATAGTTATGATTAGTTGTGCGTATTTCTCGTATTGTATTACTATTTCCACATAATTAGTTAGGTACGCAGGAATTTTATCCGTGTACAGTTTACCCCACCGACTCCAAGAGAAAGCGCGCGGCGTTCCACTGTTTAGGCGCAGTTAAGCGAGACGAAATCCGCTATAAAACTCGCTGCCCCAGCTTTACCGGCACCTGTTTTCCGAGATCCGTATCCGGTAATGCTTTGTCTGAGATCTTCTCAACATAATTGCTTACACACCTGGAACCCCAATTAACATTGACAACCGCTCGTACCTAGATTACTTTAATTTTTGACGTCTTACCTGCTGCTACACCGATTTGATTCAAGTTTACCAGCATCCACTCATCTAAGTCACATCACGTTCGCAATTCAGTAAGTTTTTATTGTTTATACCTGTTTGTGTCTTTGTTTATTTGTTGGCGGTGGCGCAATCTCCTACGTATTGCTCTGGTTGCGCGTGTCCTTCTCGGGAGTACGATAGGAAGTTATTCCAACCCCCTGAGAGTTAACTGAAGTCTGTCAGCAAAGTGCACATGACTTGGGATAACTTCCTTATTAAAACAATCAATTAACGACATTTGCGCGTGTAACAGGTATTAAACGCCATCTTTTCTGTTTTAGATCCTGCCACCTAGTGCGAGATCGTAGCACCGATAGCGGAATTGATCGAACTAAACTTGGCTGTATAAATACATAAATGTACACCTTTGAACGAATTTATTTGTAAAATGGAAACCTATATGTTATATTTAATGCATTAATTCAGTTTAAATTGTAAATTACCTTTTATAAAAACATTATAGGCGGGTTGCACAAAACAAATCAAAAATGAAGCAAGTGTTTCTGAAATCGATTGTTACATCACTTATAAACTTGGTTTTAATGGCTATGTAGAAATTGTTTTGAGAAATAATGACCTGTTACATTTTTGATTTGCTTTGTGCACCCTCCTTTTATGTATTATATTTAATAAATTTTCTTTACTAGCTACCTGAGACAGAAGCAATAAAAAGTTGTTACAAGACTAGCATTACAGACTTTTAAAAATAAGTGAAATAAGTATACTATATTATTTTAATTTTCTATTCGACCAAGTGTGAGTCATATGACATCTCTTGTAATTACGACTGTAGTCATAATTTTTCACGGAAATTAGCTTGGAAATGTGTAAAATGTAGAGGTCTAATTTTCTATTGTTTCAAAGATGCAAGAATCAAGGATGTAGGAGTTTTTTACATCAAAGATTTGAAAGGAAACACACTATAAAATTTCTTTAGTTAAGATTATTTTTAATTTCCTACAAGGAAAGTATAGCAATCGCAATTTTTTTTCAAAAATTTTTTTTTGCATACTTTCACGTTTCAAGGTTTTAAGGTCTGTGTGTGTGTCTGAGTAAGTTTTTAAAAAAAAATTATTGATTATCGTGTATGTTTAAAAGATTTAGCACTCACTTACATTTATATTTTAAATATTTGATTTGTGTTTATCGTATTTAGGCAATTAGAGAGAAAGCAAATACTTTGTTCTAGATATGTGGAGGCTCTAGAAAACTGTTTACGGCAGTCTTAAGATGTGTTTCTACAGACTTCAACCCCTCATCGCATTTAACGGAGCGGAATTTAGGCTTCTCTAATGTATGCATAGAGAAACTGTTATTTTTACATTGTTTACAACAGGGTTTATGCATTGCATCAAAAAACTTTGTAGAACTTTCCAGATCGAGCAATCCTACTGTGGTACAATGGCCATAGCGGTCATATGAACGTTAGAATTGTTGAGGAAGCCGTATGTAACAACAGCATTATTTTAATAAAGTTTTCAATAGATCCCTTGGATAACTCCAATTTCTGAACAAATGTGTTCTCCAACCCTTTAAAGTAAACTAGAATAAACAATTGATAAAGTCTGGAAAACAACATATGGGACAAGGCTGTGAAGGGCTAACTGAAAAAAATTACAGAATTACTTGGCATTACCTGGCATGCATCTATGGTTTTTAAAAATATTACATCAGGATTCAAAAATACTGGCGTATGTATATCTTTTGATCCAAATAAATTTCTACAAAATGAATTTACGCATAAAGACAAAGTCCCAAAAACTGTAGTATTTAATTCCATTACATCCAATCTATACCTTTTAAATCAAATATTGTTCCCCCTTCTAAACCAAACCCAAACAGTCGACAACCAAGTGCCTTCATTTTCCGTCAACTGCATTTAATTTCATCAGCTGCAGCGTACTTTTTATTACGTGACATCCTTCAATGATTCTTTATGTTTTTTTTATGTTGTGTTTTAGGAAGACGCACATTTTCGAAATGTTTTAGTATTTAAAATTTGTATAATAACTTGATTGTCTTTAATGCTTATGATTGTCTTTTAGTTTCATTCTCTTTATTTTATTGTTTTGTGTTAGTTCATCAAAATAATTGTTTGTTTCTGATAATTATTAAATAAAAACATATATTTCTATAAAACCTTCTTATGCGTATTTTCGTTAATGTGGCAGGCGGTTTTATGGAAAATCCCATGGCCAAAAAGCACTGTATATTCATATAACTGTTATTTTAACTATTTTAATTTATTTTCTATTATTTTCATTGTTTATAAAATTAATTGTAAACGTAACTTACGTACTAAAATAGAGAAGACTTCGTCACATGAAAAATAATACAAAAGCTTAAGATCGAACTTAAAATACACACAATTAGAAATCTTTTGAAAAAGTAAATATAATTTTTTTTTCAATTTTAACTTAACCTTAATTTCTTAAGTAAAATATACAGAAAAAGTTAATCAATTAAAAAGGTGGGTGTTTATTTATAATTTTGTAAATTTTAAAATTTTTGAAGTAATAATGCATTGTATAAAAGTATGATAATTTTAAAACTATTTAACGAAGAAATTTATAAATACTAAAAAAAAACGTAGAATTGACTTCTACTGTACTAATTTAGATTATATATGTTCCTAAATGTATTTTATATAAAACCAAAAATAGACATGTTTACAGCACGATAGATCTGCAACCCATTCATCACTAGTGTAACTTTTGCTTAAGTTTTGCATAGAGTATATCCTCTACATAAAAGATGTTTGCTTCGCTTAATTCGTTAATAAATGATTCTTTTTATAATTAGAATTTAAAGTGGTACTATAACGGAATAAAAAAATATATAAATCTTACTTTGCAGTTACAAATTGACCCATAACAAAAATTAATTTAAATTCACCGTTAAAATGTTTAACGAACCCTACATTTTAAATACTTTATTAATGACATTATTTGTTTGTACTTAGCAGATGGTATACGCCTGGTTTTTATAATCCAAAAGGTTCGGTATTGAATTTCTTTTAATAGGAGATAAATAACAGAAGTTTTTAATTCTTAATTTCCGTCGACTGTTCTAAATGCTCATTATATGCGATTTAAAAGTAATCAGGTTTGTTAAAGATTACATGCAAAAGCCTCTGTAATTTCTTTTTGAAACGTTGAATAGAAATTTCGACTGTATTGAACGCAAAAAAACGGTAATTAAAACTTTCACTATTAACAAAATTTTCTAACACAATAATATGGCCGCAAATTCAGTTCACATAATTTTCTAACAGGATCTGTTTTTACCAAATACTGATTAAAATTCTTAACGAATTGCGTCCTAAAAAAGTTCAATATTACCAATTAAGTTTATTATTGTTTACAATTTAAAAAGTCGTTTTTGTGTTATTGGATTTAAGTTTTTATTATTATTTGCATTAAAGTTGCTGAGTGTAATTAAGTTTAACGTCTAGACTTTAAAGCGTAATTTCTTAAAACAACAACAGAGTGTGTGTCACAAAAGATTTATATTAAAAATTTCTGATAGAAAATTGCTAATGCAGTTTTAATAGACTGTTTACTACTTGAAAACAACTTAACAGCATGAGAATATATAACAATATCAAATGTATTTATCTCATTACATAGTTTTGTTTATATATTTTCACATGTTTTTTTGCTTAATTAGTAAATAACTTTATAAAATGTAATGTTATGGGTAAAAAACGAAACAACACAAAGTGCTTGCCGTGGTGCGTGTACGCTAACAATAAAATCTAAACGTAATTTTAAAACTGATAAAATAAGCGGTAGAAAGATACAGTTAAGTTATTATTCACAATTGTACTTATTGTTAGTTTGTAAAAATTTTGTTTGTTCTAGATTAATTTATTATTTATTATTGTATCATATGTGTACATATATTTAGAATGCATTAGTAGAAAAAATAGGTACGTTTTTCATATCTTAACAGTAATCAAATAATTTATAAAATGTCATTTACATTTGCTAATAGTTTATAAAACTATATCTTTTTAACTTGGTCATATGCAAACTTAACCAAAAGTAATCAATGCAATGTGTCTTGTATCATTTTGAAAAAAATCAATTCTTTTCAAAACTGCTATAATAAACTTATCAACAAACCACTATTAAATTTATGTTTGATAAAAATCTACAAATACGTATATAATGTAATGTAATAAAAATATAGTACAAAGATCAATCAAAAGAGTAATTTGTATTGATGGAATAAGATTCTTTCTTTTATATATTTCAGGGTTTGTGTTATGAGCGACCTATAAAACAGATTGGATGTCTTCAAGTAATTCACATATAAAGATATAATATATTACGGTTTAATAAAACTTTTGTACCTAATGTTATGTTTTTATATTTGATATAAGGCACGTGGCATATTAATTATGAATGTTTTGATTATTGCTTGGAACATTATTATATTTAATACACTTTGTAATTTAAAAATTGCCATAGTAATAATAATAATAGTACTTCTCAAAATCCTCTAAATAAGATAATATTGTCGGAAATACCTTGTGTCCCATGCTAGGGGTACCCCATGGGATTTAACAGGAGAAGATTGAAATTATTTTTTTCCTGCTTCCCAAATTAAAAAAAAATTACGCACATTTAAAGTGGCACTTAAAACATTTCTAAAAACAATTTTTTGATTATAATTTGATAATTGATTAATTAATTACAAGTATTTGAAATTCGAAATTTTGAAGGTTTTTCGCGCATGCAATTCAGATCGGCTATCTTCGGTTTTTAAAGTACAGGGTTATTACAACAGAAATAGACAGTTTGGATAGCTTATAGACAGTTTATTTTTGAAAAGTTAAGATTATTACTTATATAATTATAAAGAAGAAATTATTAAGTTTTCATTTAAAATTTTTACAAATGTTCAATGTGTTCACTATTGGTAACACGACAGATATCAACACGGTAGTCGAATTCTTGCCACACGCTATTAAGCATGCGACGGTCAACTGTAGCAAGAACATTTGTGATACGTTGTTTAAGTTCGTCGATATCAACAGGAAGCGGTGGTATTTAAACTTTGTCTTTTACATAACCCCATAAGAAATAGTCGCAGGGCGTTAAATCTGGACTACGAGGTGGCCACGGCTTAAGCACAACTTTTTCCTCACTTGCACGGCCGATTCATCGTCTAGGAAGATATTCATCCAGATATTCTCTGACCTGTAAGTGCCAGTGAGGCGGAGCTCCATTTTGTACAAAAACGAAGTTATATTGAAGACCTCGGGGGAAAATAGTAACAAGCCACAACGTGAGTAAAAGTAAGATAATAATATGATTTAATATCTTGAGACCGTAAGAAGCCACAAGGAAGAAAGCGGTGGTATGTAAACTTTGTCTTTTACATAACCCCATAAGAAATAGTCGCAGGGCGTTAAATCTGGACTACGAGGTGGCCACGGCTTAAGCACAACCTTTTCCTAACTTGGACGGCCGATCCATCGTCTAGGAAGATATTCATCCAGATATTCTCTGACCTGTAAGTGCCAGTGAGGCGGAGCTCCATCTTGTATAAAAACGAAGTTATCACTATCTTCCTGTAGTTGAGGCATTAACCATTCGTGTAACATGTCTAGATAAATTACTCCGGTTACTGACACTTCGTGAAAGAAGAACGGCCTATAAACCTTTTAACGAGATAAAGCGCAAAACACGTTAACTTTAGGGGAATCGCGTATACATATGTTGTAAAGTCGCATTTGGGTTTTCTGTGCCCTATATCCTTACATTATGTCTATTAACTTTTCCACCAGTGTGAAAGGTACATTGATCACTAAAAATTAGGCGATTAAAGAATGTGTCGTCATTTTCGAGACATTGTTGCATCTCCAGACAAAAATTGTTACGTACGACTTTATCACCGGCATTTAAACTTTGTACTAACTGCAATTTATACGGTTTCATTTTCAAAGGTTTTCGCAGAATTTTTCACTCAATAGGTTGAGGAATTTGCAATTCTAAACTTGCTGATGTAGTCGATTTTCTTGGACTTCGTAAATAAACATCACGAACACTATCGATTTGTTCTTCTGTAACAGGAGGTCTTTCAGTACTCTTTCTTTTACACAGACATCCACTATTTTCGAAACGTTTATACCAGCCATAGATTGATTGCCTTGTTGGTGGTGTTTTACCGTATTTTGTTCTGAAATGACGCTGCACAACAGTAACAAAGTTTGTTTTAGCTAATTCAAGAACACAATAAGCTTTCTCTACTTTAGTAGCTGCCATTTTGCTAGACTGGTCGTTCTTAATTGTTGTAACAGCAGTACCAATCTAACAGTTGTACCAACATAAACTTTAAGAAATTCCCTATAAACCTATATCACTTACAATATTCAAACACACCAGTCTGATTTTTTAGAGGCTATTGAAAATGTCTATTTCTTTTGTAATAACTCTGTAATATGGATGCTAAAATTAAATTGTAGACCGTCAAATCAACATTATGCAACTTTATTTTTGAGAAAATGGCAATTTGAAGAACAAAGACTAAAAAAATTACATTTAAGAATTTTCTGTAGGCTAAAAAAACCAAATTGCGCCCGCATTTGCGTGCTAATAAACCAGCTTATGATTCCAAAATGAAATAAACTTGAATTATGTTCAAGTAAATAGGTATTAAAAATAAAAAATTTGATAGAATTGTTTTAGCTTCGAAAATGAATGTAGAAGAAAAAATTCTTGTGGTAAAACAATATTTTCGAGGTGTTTCAAAAGTCCAAATTCGAGAAGACTTTGCTGGTTTTTTCTCAGATAGACCAAATACCTTCTTTAAAGAGTATCAAAAAAACGATACAATTATTTGAAACCACTGGCTCCGTAAATCCACCATGTAAATGTCAGCGTCCACCACCCTTACACAATCATGAAGACAACCCTCAGAAGTTGGCAGTTCTTGCAGCTGTAAACCAAGATCCTGATGTTAGTTTGGGAGAAATTGAAATTAATGTAGGTTTTCCTTGGTCATCAGCATTCAGGTACCTCAAACAGGAGTGCTTTAAAAGTTACCGTTGGCAATGCCATCAAGAATTATTACCACACGATTGTTATGCTCGTATGAGATTTTGTGAAATAATCACCGAAATGAACAATACCAATCGCGATTTTGTAAAAACCATTTGTTTTTCGGATGAATGTTTATTTAGACTTGATAAAAGACCAAATCGACAAAATAATCGTACATGGTCTATCAAAAATCCACACAAATTAGTAAGTGGACCAAGTCAATGGCGACAAACTGTCAATGTTTGGATGGGCTTGCTGGGAAGTCATGTTATTGGTCCTTTTTTCATGGAAAGTACACTTACTTTCATAAAATATCATTACCTTCTACTAGAAGAAGTGTTTCCACAACTAAATGATGTTGCGGGTGAAAATCACCAACTTTGTTTTATGCAGGATGTTGTTCCAGCCCATACTGCTAGACTAAACACTGGCCTTCTGAATGAAGCATTTCCAAATCAATGGATAGGCAAGAATGGTCGCATTACATGGCCTACTAGGTCACCTGATTGCGTGCGATTTCTTTGTCGAGTTACATAAAAGAAAAATTATTCAAAGGAGGAAAACGGTATGAAAATAGGGACGGACTAAAAGATGAAATTCAAGTGATATGCCGAGCTATTACAATTTGTAAATTAGCCGAAACACGAAAAAGATTTGTTGAACGGCTAAATTATTGTACAGTTCAAGCAGGAGGAATTTTTGAACACGTCATACCCAAATAGGTGATTCGCCGTGGTCGTTCCGCCAAGCAACAGATGGACAATGTTAAAAAGGCCCTTTACAAGGCCACAAATTCTCAATTGAAATGAATTTTTCTGCACCACGATTATTTCAGCAATCTTCCTGCGTTCGACCTATTGGTACCACGATGAGTGTTCGTAGATACCTATGTAAGTGTAAATTTATGTTTGTTTATTTATTTTTTTTCCAGTCTGCTACAGAAAATTTTCAATTGTAATTTTTCTAGTCTTTTTTCTTTGAATTTCCATTTCCTCAAAAATAAAGTTGCATAATGTTGATTTGACGGGCTACAATTTAATTTTAGCATCCATATTACTTTAACAATCAAAGATAGCCGATCTGAATCGCATGCGCAAAAAACCTTCAAAATTTCGAATTTCAAATGCCTCTAATTAATTTATTAATTATCAAATTATAATCAAAAAATTGTTTTTAGAAACGTTTTAAATGCTACATTAAATGTGCGTCAAAATTTTTGCGATTTTTTAATTTGGGAAGCAGGAAAAAAATAATTTCAATTTTCCCATGTTAAATCCCATGAGGTGCCCCTAGCGTGGGACACAACGTATATGTTTTTGTATTTTCTTCTGTTAAGTTTTTGTTTTAAACTTAATATAGAAAAGCTGGTAGTGTTGAGAACCACTGATTGGTGGTGTATAAAAATTTGTTTTTCATTTTTTTGTCACATAAGTAAAATGTAATAAGTTTATATTAAAATAGTGTTTTTTACAAAAAGATGTTTATGATGATGATGAAGTTTATAATTGTGGGTTGATAAATAATGGCAAACAATAAGAAAGAGGATTTTATGTTACATGTTTTTGGTGGCTAAAATTATGACAAATGGAAGTTTTGACTAAATTTATTTCTTGAAATGAAAAGAATGTAATGAGGTTATTTTATATGAAAACAGACCAGAAAACATTAAAAAAGAAATTTTGAAAAAAAAAGCTTGAAGTGAAAAAATACATTATTAATAGCATTACAAACACACGATTGGAATTAATTATCTCAAAAGCTACTGCTAGAAAAATGATAAAAAAACTTGATGAATTTTATTTAGTTAAAAACAGTGCAATGAAATCGTTTTTTCAGGTAAAGTTATTAGATTTAAGAATGCAAGAAAACAAAAATCTAACAGAATTTTTTAATGATTTCAAAAAGAATGTAAATGAATTGAAAAATGCTGAAGAAACCGTGAGTAATGATGGTAAATTAAACTACCTTTTGTTAACGTTGCCAGAAAGCTTCTTACATATGGTGGATATAGTTGATGCTTTACCGCAGAAAGACAAATCTGTAGAATATGTAAAATCAAAATTAATGTTGGAATTTCAAAAACGGGAAAGTAACAATGACAACTTTAAACATAATTTTTAAGCATTGAATATAAATGTGCCGCAGTATAATAAAAACGTTAATAATTCCCAAAGTTACAATCAACGAGGCAAACTTGGAAATTCAAGGATCTTTACAGCATTCAACCAAGTACTTCAAGATATGAAAATAAACCAAGATATTGCACAAAAAGAAGTTTTAAGTGCAATTCACTTGGGCATACACAACATTACTGTCGAAGCAATTCAAACTGGAGAGGTGGCTTTTTAAGAAATTTTGGTCCATCAAGAACATCGTCAAATTCAACAGTCAAAAACAAAGCTGATAGTAACTCATTCAATGTTCAAGTCATGTCAACAACAACTGAGGTAAAGCAGCAGGCCCAGGTTATAATTGGTGAAGATATCAAATGGTTATTGGATAGTGGATGTTAAGACCACATCGTCAATTCTCTCTTAATATACTTTTTTAAAAGATCATGTAAATATTAAAGTTAGAGTTGGTTTTTCGATAATCTCAAAGAAAACCGGTAATATTGATGTTTATTTTAATGTTTCTAACAAGCATATCAAAACCAAAATTGCAAATGTATAATATGCACCTGATATGAGACAAAATTTGTTAAGTGTTTTTTGTATTGTAAACCAAAACAATTCTGTTATATTTAAAAATGATACAGCAAAAATTTATAATTGTAAAGATGAATTAATTGTCATTGCGAGTAAAACAAATAAACTTTTTGAACTAAATGGAAAGATTATACATTGTGAAAACAATGAAGCAACATCGTATGTTAGCTCCTCAGATATGTCGAAAATTACCTGAAAAAATTAAAGATGAATTTTTAAAGTGTAAATTATGTTTAGAAAATAAAATAACAAATCTAAAATTCGAAAATAATCAAAGTATAGCAAATGATATATTAAAAATAATCTACACAGATGTTTGTGGACCAATTACTCAAACGGGTTATAAGGGTGAAATATATTTTTTATCATTCATTGATGATTCCACTAAAATTTCTGTTGTTTATTGCATAAAACAAAAAAGTGAAGTATTTAATCGTTTTGCAGAATTTATAAGGTTAATGCAAAATCAAACGGAAAAGAAAATAAAGGTAATCCGTTGTGACAATAGACGAGAATACATAAACAAAGATTTTTTCACATGAGCAAGAAGGTATATATTTGCGACCTAGTCCACCACATACACATTAATTAAATAGAGTTGCAGAAATATTTAACAAAAAAAAATCATGGATAGTGCTCGTTGTTTGTTTTCTAAAGCTAAGATTAGTAAAACTTATTGGCCCGAGTGTATATATACGGCTACATATATTGGTAATCGATTACTAACTAATACAAACATTACAAAAACTCCATATGAAATATTTTTTTAGCAAGAAACCTGATGCTTCAAATTTACTCTTGCATAGAAGTAAAGCATTTATTAAATTTCCTGAAGAATGCCGTCATTTGAAACTAAACCCGAAAAGCTGTAAAAGGTATTTTAATTGGCTTCATTCATAGTGGCTATAAAATACTGGTTGGCAATAAGATAATTACAAGTCGTCATGTACAATTTATTGAGAAGGACACCAAATTTATGACATAGGACAATAAGGAATATGTAAAAAATATTGAATAACATGGCACAGGTGTCAGGTTGTGTGAAGAAGAAAAAGAAAATGAAAATCAAGAAGAAATCGAAACCATCGAAGATGTTGAAATTAACGAGGTGAGAACAACAGACCGTCTTAAACGTGAAATCAAGTTACCCAAAAGATTTGATGATTATGTGGTTTATGTAAATTACTCAGATATTCTAATGCGAAATAGGTATAAAGAAGCAATTAGCTGTCCTGAGTCCAGAAAATGAAAATATGCAATGAACAAAGAACTTAAAAGTTTCGAAGATAATTATACTTGGTCATTAGTAGAAGCACCTGTAGATAAAAATATTATTGAGGTTACATAGATTTATCAAAATAAGTCACATTTTAGTATAAAGCACGTGTAGTTGCAAAAGGTTATCAACAAACATATCAAGAAAGTGAAGAAATATATTCGCCGGTAGCAAAGATGAATACCCTAAAGATTTTATTATCAGTTGCTTGTAAGAGAAGTTGGGCAATTGAAGAAATGCATGTCCAAACTGCGTTTCTAAATGGTAGTATTAAATCAGAAGTTTATGTTTATCCACCAGATGGTTATGAAACTGAACCAAACAAGGTATGCCTTTTAAAAAAAAAATTTGTGGCTTGAGGGAAAGTCCACGGGTGACTGGTACAAATGTTTTTATGATTTTATGACTAGTACGAAATTTAGAAGATCCAATTGTGATTATTGTTTATACATTTGTGATACAAATGGAAATGAAAGATTTGGTCGTTTTATATGTAGACGATCTACTAATTTTTGGAACATACGAGAAAACCATCAAATATATTAAATTAATGTTATGCCAGAAATTTCGTATGAAAGATTTAGGTCAAGTAAATAAGGAGTAGAAGTTGATTATTACAAAAAAGAAAAAGAGAAAAAAAAGAAAGTCAACAAAGATACATAGAAAGTCTAGCCGAAAAATACAACGTTGAGGATTTAAAGAAATTCGACACGCCAATGGAAATGAATTTAAAGTTAGAACCTGCAAGTAATTTAATAGAAGCATTACTATATATAGCCAATTGAACCAGACCAGATATATCTTTTTTAGTGAATTACTTAAGTCGCTTTCAAAATAGTTACAGCAGTACACACTTCGAATATGCACTTCGAATATTGAAGTTTTTATATCATAGTCGTTTTATTAAATTGTTATACAATTTAAATTTTGATAAAACAATGGATACGTTTGTAGATGTTAACTGGGCTGCCGATGCAATTGAGAGAAAGTCAACTACTAGAATAATTATTCGAGTTTTTGGTAATACAGTCTTATAGAAGTCTCAAAAACAAAAAATTGTCTCCAGAGCGTCTACTCATGCTGAGTATTTAGTCTCTGACAGATTGTGTTGAAGAAGTTTTGAAAGATCTCAAAGTGGTAATAAATACTCCAATCATTATTTATGAAGACAATACTGGAGCAATAGCTTTATCTAAAAATGAAAAATTTTTTAAAAATTTGAAACATATTGATGTTAGCTATTATTTTTTTCATGATTATGCAAAGACAAATGTAATTAATGTGTAAAAAGTATCTACCGAAGATCAAATTGCCAATATATTAACCTAGTCTCTAAGCAGAGTTAAATTTGAAAAGTTCAGAACATTAATCGGTTTGTAGAATTTTGAAAACATAACTAACTAAATGTTCATGGCAGTTAATAGTTTTTATAAATAAATATTTTTTTTATATACAAAAATGAAGAAGGTGTGTTGGACACCATGTACATATATATGTTTTTGTATTTTTTTCAGTTTTGGTTTTAAATTTCATATAGAAAAGCTGGTAGTATTGAGAAACACTGATTGGTGGTGTATAAAAATTTATTTTTTATTCTTTTTGTAACATAAATAAAATGTAATAAGTTTATATTAAAATAGTGTTTTTCACAAAAAGATTTTTATTTTAAAAAACATAATAAAACTTATTAAGATCATTTATTAAACCGAGTCAATAAGTTTTTAAAAAATCTACAAGTACAAAAATTATTTTTATATTCCAGATTATCATTAATTAAAATGTTTTTATGTTAATTTTATGTAAGTTCAAATGTTGCTTGTTAAATTTAAGAAGTGCGTACGTCTTCCCCTATATAGATTTTAAAACACTAAAACAATTGTTAAATTTTTTACATCGAATTAAGTAAAGTTATAAATCTATAGTTTTAAACTTAAAGACTTTTATTGAATTGAATTAAAAACATTAATTGGCTAATATACAAGTATTAAAAAATATTTTTTTATAAATCAAAAAAGGTACGTTTAAGCTTCAGACTATTCATTGTAGAAGCTTATTAAATGTGTCGCTAACATAACACTGATGATGAGAAAACACATAAACTACTTACTGAAACGTTCTTGAAGTGATTGTCAACTTTGAGACAATGATCGAAAGATGTTGAACATTCTAGACACAGATAAAAACATAAAAAAAATATCCAAAGCAGCCGAGGTCAGTTTGTCGGTTTAAATAAATAAGTGATTAACGCGTGTGTGTTGCATTTTATTAGTGTTAGTAAAAAATAGATAAGTTCTTATTGTGTAAATATTCCGTGTAAATAAATTAATTTTTCAAAATTCGTTACAATAATTTTAATACAATTTTTAATTATGTACTTTTACATAATGAAAACTGAATACAAAAGTAAATACTTGATATGAGGCGCGTCGTTTCAAAATGCAACGTGTCATAATAAAGTAGATTGACAAAAATTAAAAAAACCTGTAAATTCTTTAAGGTTTTTACGAAGCTGTTCATATTTGACAATAATACTTAATAAAGCACCAGGTTCAACAATATAAAAGCAAATGTATTTTTGTCTAGAGATATAAAAGATACTTAACAATTAATTACAGATGCACCATAGACTAGTTTATAAACACTAAAAAAAATTACTAAACTCTTTAGTTTAGTAATTTTTTGTTGTTAGGTTCACCAACAGAACATAGTTTTTGGTCTTTCTTAAAGATTCATAGAATTTTTTTAGGGATTGCCAACCCTATAAGTTGGCTTTGTTAGTTTTCTAACCATGTTCAGATATTTTTGCTTATTCCTTAAATTATTTATAAACATGTATTAAATTTTTAAAATACTTCATGTGCCAATCTTTTTTTATACTTTTGACATTTTTAATTTCTTGAAAACTAAAATGAATTCAGCTAAATCCAACAGTTAATTTAATAATTTAATCGTTCTCTATAATTGTATACTCCTTGTATTATAAAATTTTCTGACATATTAAATGTCTGTTTAAATGTAAACATAAATTTGCTTAAGTACTATAATAATTAGTTGTTACTAGTCTGTTGGGCTGTTGCTGAGCGTTTTTTTTTTCAGGGATTCGTATTACACCCTATTCTTCTCGTATATAAAACTTAGACTAAAGTATTTTCTTAATTAAAACTCAATGCTTACTTTACGTATTACATTATTTAAATATTTGGTTATTGATATACTGCGACCTAAATTTAACCGAATTGTTAGCTTAATTAAAGTTATTTAAAAAATCACCACTTTAAATATATTTACATATGTATGCTTTATTAATTTTTTTCATGTATTAATATATGGATAAAAATCAATTTTTTTAATGATATTAACTTAATGATTTTAACATAATTAATTCGAGCTTATTTGACATTGGTAAAATAAGTTGCTTGTCTTTGTCTTTGCAATATTGATTTTATCTTTAGAACTTGTTTTTAGGATTTCTAAATTGCAAATAAACATTACGATGTTTGAAAGTGGGATTTTACAACCCGCAGAACTCTCTATAGTTTTTGTAACTGCAGGATTCGCATTATGAACGCCGATTTGGCGAACAACGTAACATGAGTAAAAATGTTTGCGCTAAGTGCAATAAAAAACCGCCTTTGTTTTTTTGCCTAAAAAGCATTCTTATTGCAAAAATAATACTGGTTAAAATTTAAAAAACTTTACTCGATATGGTGGTACAGTCTATTAGTATAGTATTAGAATCATCTAGATGTAATCGACATAGCACAAGAAATACAATTAAAAGATCTAAAATAACTATCATATATAAATTAGCTATAGAAATATATGCTATGTTGAAGCTTATAACTCGAAAAATTACTGTTATGATACGTATTGTGCTGAAATAAAGAATTATACAAATATAACATAATAATAATTTACATAAAATATAAAAATTATTACAAACAATAATAGTCGCTACAAGAAACTAAAATACAAATTTTCAGCAATCAAACCGTTCCACATTATTAGAAACACAAAATTTAACTTTTGTGTATATTTTACTAACACTTGTTAAATATACAAAAATTAAAGTTATAGAGCTCTAATATTAAAATTTATTAATAAAAGTACAAAAAACAAACTAAAAAATATAAAATTTAACATTTTGTTAAGCCACTCTTGACTGCAACAATTGCGGCTACTCTCCGTGCATACTATCAATATAATTGGGTGCTATTTTTTCAAAATTTATGTTTATGTCTTAGGAGATGTTCAAGGTAAATGTGGTATATTTTTTTCTTCTAAAATTCTTTAACTGATTTTGCCGTGTGACATAAATACTTTTGTAAACTATTCCTTCATTGAATAAAGCAGATGTGTCTTCAAAACCATTTTGTATTGGTCTTGTCGCATGGTCTCTTCGACAATATAAAAACGCCCTATGCCTTTCGCACTGATCACATCATTACAGACACTCGATGCTTCACAGTTCTACAATACAGTATTTATTATATTTTTCATTAGCACGTGGCGTCTATGTAAAAGATCAATGTTAATTAAATTTAAAACGCCAATAATTTTAATTATCTCACTAGGCGCCAGTCGTCAGCAGTTAAATGTTTGTAAGCATAAAGCCCATTTCAACCGCTTTTTAATCATAACCGAAGTGAGCCTCAGCTCTTTTATTTTGCTTTACTGTTTTAACTGAAACATTGCATTCAGCTTATTCAAACATTTGTTTTGTTACATAGTTAGTCTCCTTGTTAAATTATAGGGCAATTTTACAAAAATACGCCTTCCGCCACTTGTTACAAGAAATTTGATTCTATATCAACCAGTGCAAGCAGCTTCGTGAGACTTTTTAACAGTCAATTTTTGCTTCAAACGGTTTACAAATCCAACATCTGTTTTGCTTAAAGTGCAAAAACATTTTTTTTTCGTCAAATTTTTGATCGATCTTTAAATGTACTGATCTAAAAAATTTCATCTCTTGTACGCACGTCATCGAACCTTAGACATCTCATGAGAAACCGAAATCGCTTCTCACTCATTGCCAAGTAGCACGACTCAATTTCGCTTGCTTTGGAGTTATCCCAAATTCTGTGTAAATTTTTTCTTGAGCTTCTGAGAGTGCCAATCAGAAACAAAATACCAATAAAAGCTCTTATTTCAGTCTCATTAGATTGCCTAGCATCTTGGTTTCTTTGGTATTGATTGAATTTTTAAATATACACGTTTGTTGAAACGGTTATCGTCCTAATAAAAATTTCATTCACAAATAACTTTATGCATTCAATTTCTGTTGCAACATCGCGTGCCCTTCCTACTGTACCGGGAGAAAACTTAACAATATTATGAGAACGCACACGAACTTGTCTATTAGGTCTAGTCTTTTTTCATTTAGTGACTTTGTTTTACCTAATATAAAAATTTGAGAACGGGGCTTCACTTGAATCGTCTGATAATGCTTCTTGATCCGAGACTTCTACTTCAGATTCTATGTCGTGGTCACTCCTTTGAATTGCATCGACCTCATCTTCATCCGACTCGCCAATAATAGAGCTGTCTTCATCACTAGACATGTCGGCGAACCACCTCAACCATATTTCCGGATCCTTTGATCTTTCGACGCATCTTTTTTTAGGGCCAGACATCGTTTTTGTATAATTGTATTTAAACACACTTGTAATAAAATAAAATAAATAATACTAACTTAGACGCACCAAAATAATAATAATAACGACAGTACTTAAGTGAGAAAAGTTTACGTCAATTGTCACGTGGTCTACGTATGTAGACCAGACCTGTTGAAGCGTCAATAAAACTCACGACCGCACAAGTAGAGCAAAAACGAAACACTAGTCAGGTAGAGCCACTTAACAACAACAGCTATTGAGATGCGCGCGCAATTTCAACCAAAAACAGAAGCGCTACCACTGTTGGAAGAGAGGCAGTCTACGATCGTAGACCAGGTGACTAACGTAGAGTTAAGTTTTACCGGTGCTGATCTCGGAAGAAAAATTTTATACGTAGCTAGTACAACGGGTTCTATGCTCTTTTTTTAGTTTTATTTGACTGCATTTGAAGGACCACTTGAACTTACGGTATCCAGCTAAAAAAATTTACCCTTAGTCGGTTAGGTAAGTTTTAAAAAAAACTTTGGCTCTGAAGTAACGTAAACGATAACATTCGCTTTTGTCGAGATATCCTTAACGGAAAAAGCGTCGATTTGGTTTACTTTAAGAGGCGAGAAGCAAGACAGAAAATTGCTAAGTCAGGTTTCAGTGGTTTCTACAGTCTTGTTTAAATTATTCCAAAAAACTTTATGGTGGAGTAATACGGATGGCGGAGAAAGATAAGTTTATATTCTTTGCTAAAGTCAGGATTATTTTTTGACGAGTGGGTTATTCTACTAACAAGACTAGATATTAAATTTAATAGATTTACTTCTTTTTGTAACACATCATTCACGGCTGTTATCAGGTTACACTGCAATTGTTCCTTAGGTGTAAACTAATCCAAATTTAGCATTTTTTGGATTTGCTCGATGTTAAAAACTAAAACACGTTTTGTTACATCTACTGTAACTTGGTTTGGAAAAAGTCTTTAAAAATGGAATTTGAAAAAAAACTCAGGTTTACCGAAACGAATCTTAGAAGAAAGATTTTTTGTTGTTGTTGTCTTTATGCCCTTTCATGTTTCATTTAGCTACACTTGAGGCGTAGATCATCACACGTGCTGTCTTGGCGCTAGTACAGTTTATGGTACGTTTAAGTTGATTTTCAACAATGTAAAATCGTATTTTATAGTTCAAAAAAACTAATTGTACCTGTAGAAAGCCCGATGAAACAGACACGTCAACCTACAAAACGTTGCCAATCAAAAATAATCCTAAACACTTAATTTATTGTCTCCAACTATAAGCAATATAACAACGTTCTCTTATTATATAAAAATAAACATTAGTTTAAATTTAACCTAATAAATAAATAACAATTTAAAATAATATAATCTCTATTTTATAATGTTACATGCAAAAGTTGAAACAATGTCACTGCCTGAAATAAAGTAACATAAACGATGTTATGCCGCTGCTCAGTGGAGACGGGGTGGGTTATATTTAAAATTTCGTGATTGATTTGGATAAACTTGACGAAAACACAAAATCGAAAAGTAATAAAGTAAAAATCAAAGGGCGCCAGGAAGGAGTAAAGCTTAATGGACTTCTGGCCCTTGCCAACCACAATCTGAAATAATCTAATAGAATTTACGTAACGCGGAGGCCGACGGAATTAAAAGCTTGTTACAATTTAACTATTTAACATTTATTTGAACTTATTTGAACACAACAAAAAAAATGAAATATGAAAAATGAAATAAACTAATAGTATTGAAATCAACAAAGTTAAAACAACAACAAACAACAACAAAAAAATAGTACGTAAAATGAACGTTTGATAAACAAAAGAAAAAAATTTAATTAATTAAAGTTAACTGAATAAATGCTCAAAAACAAAATAAAACATACAGAATTGGTAAATCTTAATTACTTAATAATCACGGCCGGGGGCGCATTACATAAAAGAAATCTACTTAAATATAAAAGACGAAATAATTCGTTAATAAAGACGAAAATTTGTAATCGTAAATTTTTACAATTATGTACGTCCAATGTAAACTTTACTTCACGAAAATTTTAACACGTATTTTCGAAAAATACTAACAATTATTAGTTACATTAATGGTACATCAATTCGCGACACTTTTGTTTTCTCTTAAAACCTCAGAGCTTTTAAAACACAATCGCGTAAACAATAACTTCACGATTAAATAAATGGTGCAAAATGGATACCTTGAATTGTCGTCGTAACTCCAGGAAAGAACCTGTGGTTGATTCTGGGTTGCCAGCTGTCTACGGGAAGAAACGTTGGAAGGTACCCCAAACAATGGAATGACGACGGAAGAATTTTTTTTTAATACTGAATTGAAATCCGCACAAAAGCGAAGACTGGATTTTTAGCACAACACATCGATAGCAAATCCAACTCGAAATGTTAGCGTAATTTTGGAAACCATGAAGAATATTAAACCGTAAATTACGAAATTGGAAAACCAAACTTTTTCACCACCACACTTAATTTTCACGGTTCCATTTAACTTCCGCGGTATTACATAACGGTAGGGTAAAAGCACCCCGAACACTTGACTACATTTCGGTACCCGGTGCCACCAAAAAAATCTCTCTCAAAATCAAAATTTTTCTCCTTATAACACCTCGAAATCCCACTTAATTCAATAAACTTGTGCCGTAAAATCTTTGTAAAAGATGGAACACTAAACAAAGTAAATTAACAAAGATGAAAAATATTGTCACGTACGCACAACGAAAAGAAAGAGCATTCCCATGAAAATCGCTTACTTAGTTAAATTATCAAATGGCTTGAAAATGAGTTTAAAATAAACAAAAGTAGATACTAAGGAAAATGTATTAAATTCCATTCCAGAAAGGAAATCATAAATTAGAAAGAGTTGTTATTGAAATGAAATAACCAGAAATAAAACACTAAATCATAATAAAGACCACGGAACTTTATGCGTTTAAAAAAATAAACCCATAATAATTGTGAAATAACTATTAAATACAAATCAACTTAACTAAACGAGTGAAACGTTTTCGATGCTTACACGGAACTACTCAATCGCTTAAAAATTAAGCAAAATAAACTTGCATACGGGGTCTTTTAGAAAAGATTCACGACCAAATTTCAACGCCGGTTACAATAAATAAAATAGTTTTTTTCACAAGCATTACTAAATGTTATTTTTTTAAATTATTTTTAATGACATAACGTAAATTTTCTTACTTGTGTTAGAATATTTATTCTAAAATACTTGCGTCGTATGTATTTGCATACATTTTTATTCTACATCAAAGGATAGAATGAACATGAACAGCATAATCATATAAATGTTAATACAATGTAATGCAAATAATATTTTTGTACAAATGAAAAATTTGCATAAATATTATCTTACACTTAACTGATATCTTCTGGTCGTAGAGGAAGTATGGTCTCTTACTCGGTTTGAATAAAAATTCGATACTCGTGGTTCTTCACGCTCGCGCTTAAAACTTTCCACTCGTATCAAATTTTTATTCTAACTTTACACATACTATTCTAATGTTCTATAAGTACAATTTTTCTCATGTAAATATTTAATATAATTTATTATATATAGTTATGCAAGTTTGTGATGTTTTTGAATATGGATTGGAACCTAATGATAACCCGATAAAAAGTTAAAAAAATGATCACAAAAAATTTTGAAAACGATACAATAAAAATAATAATAAAAAAATATTATGCTTGGGAATCTAGTTTTGTTAGTTTTGGCCTTGTCTTTTGTATGCTCCAAATCATTTGAAAACTAAGGAGAATTAAACAACTGGGCAATCCCGTTATAAGTAAGAAAAATGAGTTGCCCATACAATGTTTTGCGTTTTGCCCATCTAGGCAATTGAAAGGTGAAATGGTTAGTGAAAGTCTAAATAATTGTTTTATTTGTTTTAGTAGTTTTGCTGGTTTTGGTGTTTTGCAGAAGTTCATCTTTAAAAATTAATGCAGATAAATGATGGGAAAGGTTTTTGGAGCGTTTAAGGATCGATTCGTATTTTTTGTTGTGATTTTTTTTTGTATAGGTGTATGGCACAGCTGTTGGTCATAATTATTGTTACACTTGACATAATTCGTTTAATTTTAGGCAATCTAAAATGTTTTGACGGTAACTTAAAATTAAATTGCTTGGTATAACTAATTATAATACTTATCATGAATGGTCTGAAGAAAATTTTTATTTAAGAAAAAACTTGCATTTTTAACATAGATTTTGTGTTAACGGAATAGCTGGTAATCCTTATGAACATCTGCTTAGACCATTTGAACTGTCACAAGGTTTAAACGGTGCGAATTACCAACAATTTCAAGAAAACTCTTTACTTTTATTAGTGCAAGATTAAATATTAGACGTGTAGTGTGCTACCAACACGATAGGGCATCAACACATCAATCTCTTCATGTTAAAGCTTAACTTAACGCAAACTATCCGGGAAGATGGATTAGAATAGGAAGACCCGTAGTATGGCCATCGCGTTCGTCGGATCTAACTTCATAAGAATTTTATCATTAAAGTCATATGGAGCAGTTTGTTTATGCAACTGAAATACACACAATGGAATAATTACGCCAAAGAATACGGCAAAGCTCCTATATTAGTAGTGCTAACTTAGCAATCATTTAATGACGCAGCGATCTCTTCTTCGACGTGCGGCTTGTGTATTGAACACAATAGAAATAATTTTAAGCATTTTTTGTAAATAAAATAATGCAAATATATGAAAAAAAAGTATCTAATAAAACTCGTTGGACTAAAATTTTAATCACATAATTATAGAATAAACAACAGCTCGTTAATGGTAATATTTAGAACATATGTTCATATGGACTTTTCGAGTTGAAATAAGTTTTGGAAATATCATTAGTACGTTTTGAGACACGCTGTATAGTAATAGGTAAAGAAAACAAAATATTTGATCTTATACTTATTCTGTCGTTGTTTTTGTAAAAAACAAGAATGCTTTTCCCAAAAAAAAAAAAATAAAAAACATTACGGCTAGCTTTTAATAAGCAAAAAAACTAAATAATCTGAAAAAGAATAGTAAAAGAAATTAAATCTAAGAAAACTGAAGAAGAGTTAAACGTATACAGACCATGCCGGAAGTTATACATAAAAAAAAGATTCTAATACTGCAACGTTACCGTCGTTTGCTAACCTAGAAACATACAAAAAAAGAAAAAAATTAATGTAACATTTTTAGATTTTATAAACTAATCACGAAAAAGCTGCAAAAGTATTTCGTTGAAAATGCAGCAAAACGTAAATGTTACATGCTTACGTTTCTATCAAATACAATGTTTTTTTTAATTAAGCTTACATTTAATAATCTCACAACAAGCAATGAACAGTAAGACATTGTAACATACAGCAAGACATTTGAATTTTGATGCTTATGGGTTTATACATAAGTAACAATAGGACTAAAGTAATGTACTTTTGCTAATGGTTTATTTTAATGATGTATCTAAATCGTAATTAACATAAACAAGACAAAATGTGATTTAGTTTGATACTTTTGAAATGTAAATGTCACTGTTTACTGTTGCTTCGTCTTAATTCCGCACATGTAATGTAGAGATTATAAAGCTCCAATTCAACAATGACTGTTACAGAGTAAAGTTATGTACGTTCCGATAACAAAATATATTATACTGAACAACGGTTTAAAATATTTAACCAAGATTTATGTGCTGATAAGTACTGTAACCGTTATCAAATTTAAGTTATACTTTATGTTGTGCTTAAAGATGTATTTGAGATTATAAGCTGTTTCTACGCCATTGAAACACAAATAATACCATCTTAAATAGCACATATCTTCTAAAAGATTATATCCAATTAAATGTAAATTTGTGTTCTACTTTAAATTTTGAAAATAAGTTTAATTATAATTTACAGTTTATTATATTTAAGAATGAATACAAAGTTTTTTTATACAATCTGCATACTTAAGCAATTTTATAATTTATTCTAATGTATAACATCAATTTGTTTAGATTGTTATGCTTGTTACGTTAAGTAATGGACTTTGACAAAAACAATTTTCTACTCTATCAAATGCTATTTCTTATGTAGCTTTCATGTAAATACTTATATTTAAAAATACTTTGTTGGTAAAAAATAAAAGTTATTAGTATTAATTTAAAAAAAATACCAAATTTAAAAGCAATATATCATACTTTTTAAACAAAATAAATTATTTTGTATTAAAACAATGAACGATTGAAGAAATCTAAAATACAATTTTTAGGTATTTATTCTACACAATTAAAATTTGGTAGGCTAGAATAGATTGTAAACTTATTCATTTTAAATGATAAATAATATACAAATTTTTAATTATTTCTTATTTTACTTTTATGTTTATACATATAGTTAATTTATAACAAGTTTTAAATATATTCGTATTCGTTCTGCATTTATACTGAAATTTTAATAATTTAAAAACAATGTGAAAGTGTAGAAGATCGAAGCAGTAAGGATAAAGGAAAAAAACAAAAAAGAAAAAAAATTCTGATGTAACGGAGAAAAAGATAAAATGAATTATTTTAACAAAAGACGCAAATATCCACAAAAGATATAACTAAAGACAGTAACAAAAAATAAGAAAACTGAAACTCGGTAAGGATACTGCGAGCAACACAAAACAAAACCTTTCAACGCGCAGTCTACCATAAATAAATAAAATAAATAACTATACTACCCTCTTAAATCTAAATCGGCAATCTAAATCGTTCCCTCCTTGATTTTAATCGTAGGTACACGTCACAGAAAGGTGGTGCTGCTACAGAATTGCTTTAACAGATACTCAGGTATCGGAAAGTTGCTTGTGATTACTGTTGATGATGGTACCTGGAGCTTACTGTAGATTATGGGTGGCTTAATATTGTTTTTCTATTTTGGTACTTTAACAAGTACTTTAAAGAACTCATTTGATTTGTCTAAAGTAACACTTAATAGCACCCGAACTGTGGTTTTTTTAGAATGGCAATACTGATTTTTGACAATTAAAATACAGAAATCCAACTATCTAACATGTCAAATTTAAAATGTTGCCAACTTATTATTTAAAAAAATAATTTTCCTTAATCAATAAAATAAAAGTAACTATGTAATTTAAATTTATTTTTACATATAATTTCCAAAATAGAAAAAATAGTATAATGTATACGTTTCATAAGACATTTTGGCTGGTCGTTCTCTAAACTTGGTCTCGTGCACGAAAATGGACCCTTATGAAACTATTTCTTTAATATACTAAATTGTACTTTGGAAAGAGCATATAAATCCATGGTAATCAAGACAGCGAATTGGTTTTTTAAGCTCCAGTGCAAATCACTAATAACTGATTTGATTAATTACGTAAGTATACATACCTCAAATAAATCTACAATTATGCGTCAAAATAAAACGTACAACCAAGTTCAAGTTATTATTATCTCTTTAGGAAATAACCGAAATGACCTCTAAATCTTATTTATAAGGTAGAACACTCAGAACAAAATAAGAGCAAAAATTATTTTTAGTTATGTGAAAAAAAAATGAAAACAAAAAACAAACGAATTTAATTATCGGAAATAAAACTTTTATATACCATTATAAAATTCCGCAACTGTATTGCTATCGTCGGCATTTGGTGCATATGCGCTGTGCAGCGCATTCTTTTGTCAAACCGCATACATCATTACAGAATCATACGATCGTGTTTACGTTTGTTTGTAAAATACGCTCTCTAATTGGTTTTCTTAGAGCTAAAGGTTCTGAAGCGACTGAAATTCATCGTCAGATAAGTGGAATGCATTGAACAAGCATTATGACCGACGGGATGGTACAGTAATGGATGAGAGTTTTTACCGTACAGATGTACCAGATGAGAAACGAAATAAACCACCTTCAGTCATAACAGACGTTTTGATGCAGAAAATTGATAAAAAAGTGAGAGAGAATAGACGTTATAAGATTTGGCGGTTATCTGACAAGATTCTTAAGCTGGGTTGTCACTGCGCAAAACTGTTTTGCGAAACTATTTTGCGAAACTAGTTTCGCGAGTATGTTTCGAACCGAGCTAACGCCAGTCGGTTTTTGATAGCGCATCAAAGAGCTTCGTTTTCAGTGTTTCCGTCAGTGTGCACGTGCACCGTGTGTTTTGCGCCAAATAATGAACCAAGAGAGCAGCATACGCTTCATTCAACTGTACCAAACGTACCGATTTTTATGGGAACCCAAAGACAAGGGTTACCACAACAGAATGAAGGAGAGGATGCATGGAAAGAGATGAGTGAAATAATGCAACATCTTGTCGCCGTGTTAAAAGCGAAAATGAAAACATTGATGGGTTCGTACCGTAGCGAGAGGTCCAGGGAGAACAAAACCAGAGTCACAGGATCCGGTATGTGATTTTTTATTGTTTTTGAATACATAAACTAACATAAACTAACTATTAATTTGTTATTGTTTTCAACTACATTCACTGAAATAAACTTATTATTAATGTTTTATTATTATTTGTTACAGGTAGCGAGGATGCGTACAAGTCAAAATGGTTCGCCTACAAATATTTGCACTTCTTATCTGACAACCCAAGGGAAACTGTAACTACAGAGACAGTAGAGAGTGAGGTAAGTAGGTATATTCTTAATAGTTTTCTTGCCACGGCAATGGGTCATTCAAAAGGAAATGGTTAGCTATATGCAAACGGACAAGTGGTGTTTGGATGGTCTTCGCGGAATATTGCGGATTGGCATGAAGGATGTCATTGGTTCATAGTTGCGCCATCTACCATTTATAATCGCACCATGTTGTTCAGTATCCAAACTTCCAGGCGGCGTGTATGTTCCATGTGAAATACGTTTGCGTAGAAAGTTGTGTAAATATATTGTTGTTAATATAACTTTACTTGCTACTTCTGTTTCCAAAAGCATAGGTTTCCTCAATACCCAAAATACTGAACTCATCATCCCAAACGCATTCTCAAGGACGCGGCGAGCTCTAGAATGACGGTAATTAAACACACGTTCCGCTGAACGACGCTTGGGATTTCCATCAAATGGTTTCATTGTATATTTATTTAAAGCAAACGCTTTGTCACCCAATGTATAATATGGTAGTTCTATAGAATACGGAACTTGCAGGACTTTTGGGTGTGGAATTTTTACTGCGCGCTTCTCTAATTTCTTGTACAACATCTTATTTTTGAATACACCACCGTCTGATATCCGCCCTTGACATCCTACATCAGCGTAAATAAAATTGTAGTCAGCGTCGACTAACGGAAAAGGCAAAATGGTAAAAATTTTTTTATAGTTGTAGTATTCAGTTCCTGAATTAATAGGTGCTTGTAACAACGTGTTTTCCATCCATAGCCCCGACTGTGTGAGGGAATTGCCATTTTCTTTCAAATTCGGCGGAGATCTGAAGCCACTCTTCTGTAGTAGATGGTATCTGAAACCATAAACAAAATGCCTTAAAGTAACAAAAATAATATTTTATACAAGCCCGCGACGCAAGCGGTAATAATTAAAATAAGTGTGTAAACTGTTTATATTATGTAATATTTTACAATAGTTTTTATTTTAGACACACTCCGAAACAGAAGTTTCCACAGAGCAAACTTCGCTTTCGGTCACCTCTGCAGCTACTACATCTGCTGCCACAGAGCAGCAAAAGCCCCAAAGGACTACCTTTCGTGCTCCAGATACCAGCAGGACGCAGAGAACAGGCATCAAACGAAAGGCAACAGACGTCGACTTAATGATGGTAAGTGAAGCTCTGAAGGTCATACAGTCATCCGTTAATTCTTCGAATGATGTGTACTTCACCTGAACTTGGCCAATGAACTGCGCAAATATGATCCTAACACTCTGGCGCACGTGAAAAAAGCCTTCGCAAACATTTTATTTGATGCAGATATGGGAATATACTCTGCTCCTTCCTCATACGGCACTGGCTTTCAAACACCCACCCCGTACACTTCTCCTTCTGAGTCGTCAACTACTTCACATGAGTATATGAGAGAAACATTCAATTAAACATCAAACACTTTCCCACATCATAAGGCACATCGACACATAACATTCCAGCAAATACTATTGAATCTACATTATTGAATATTTAAATGTTTTTTCACCTTAAGTATGAAGTACATATTTTTACGTATTCACGTATTTACGAAGCAGCTAATTTTAAGTACACCTTTTATAAATATAGTCATATAAAACACAAAGAATAAATTATTTTTCCGTCGATCGTTTATTAATACTTATATTAACGTATAATAATGTATCAAAAGTAGTGCGGTAATAACCCCTATTACCGCACTACTTTTGAACCAGTGAAATCAACGAATTTCTATTAACGCTCGATTTTTTTTAACCAATAAAATCGTAGAAGCGAATTAAGATTTTTATGAGGTTACGTATATTGTATTAGTTAACGTTCTTAAATAAAAAATAAATTAAAAAATTCACCTCTGCATTATTATAATTAAACATTTCCAATAATTGTAGGTTAAGTAACCTGATCACTAAAATGAAAAAAAATTATATACATACTTTGGAGTTACCAAGTTGCTAAACGAAGCTGATAAATAAAGTCCTTATTAACAATAATTGTGGTCTACATCATATGACTATTTTATGAGCACACAAATAGTCAATTACTTTTTATCGATGATTTTCACTTGCTTTTGCGGAGCATTCCTAATATCATAGTTGTGATGTTTGTATGTTATATAAAATGGTATATAAAAATAATTATAAACAGATTTTAAATCATTACATAAATAACGTAACAAACCAATACTTATCATATAACTGTGTTGTAGTGATACTCGTGTACTTCTTTTGCATACATATCGAAAACATTACGTATTTATAAAAATAAGACAAAGAGCATTTAGTTATCGTTACTTTCATCGACAGTACCTTCTTCATCTAATCTAAGCAACTACTATGACATCTGCACTAATTTGTAAAACATTGCTCATTATGCTTTGCTAAACTACATATGAACTATTATCAGATTCAAATTGTATCGATAAGTTAGTGAACAGCATTTTTTTAGTAAATCATAAACTAAAAAGTTTTACTAAACAATTGTGTTATTAAAAATCAGCTTTTTGCATGCTGTTTATTTAAAAACTACAATGTAGCACATTATGTTAGGGTTAATATCACCAATCTATAATACCAATAAACGATTCTAAATATCTCGTCTGTACATACGAGATTCTTTTCTTTAAATTTCCGTTACGTAAATATTGATATAAACAAAAGTAACATAACAATATGATAGAAAATATATATTTAATCTATAGGTAGGTGAACTAGTTTCTTCTCTCTAAAACCATCATTCAGTAGCAACAACACTAAACTATAATTCGTAGCATTTTTTGTACTCAAACCCAATCTGTCGTAAGAATTTGTTTATGACATCTGGTTCACCGTTGTAATTAACTTTCACTTACATTTTCCAAACTAAAATGTTTATTGTTAAAACTTTCTTATCTACAGAAGTAAATATGTATTAAAATTACCATTGTTGTTACCGTAGACTTTTAATGTTTCCTGGTTAGCCTATACTTTTATTCCTAATAAATATTCGTCATTTATGAACCATTTTTAAATGTATAAACACTTTATTTGTTTTATAAATAATTTTGATTTGCTTTTTACAGCAAGTTCAGCTTCTGTGTACGAAGAAAACAATCCCACGATTACCTTTCGGCTGATAAAAGAAAACTTTTTGATGTTTCGAGATGTAATTTTCTTCGATTTCTTAACATACTGTTAATCACATAAAACTAAAAAATGTTAGCAATCATTGATATTTTCAAAACTAATTATAATCAATCCGATTAAAATTTAATTGACGCGTTGAGGTTATATAGCATTCCCATTACTTAAAAAACCCACTACCGTTGATACAAAAATAAAACAATTGTTCAGTAGATAAAATTATAAAATTATAAGTAAATGCAAAAATTGATAATATACGATCGACGGAAAAATTTAAAAACCAACTTGTTTGATAATATGCAATTAATAATCTCGACAACATTAACGCTCTCGCTCGCTGCGCTCGCTCGCGCGTGAAAATGTCTCGATTATTAATTGCCTTCATTACCAACCTTGTTGGTTAAATAACTATTACCTTTACATATTCCTGAAGTCCTCTCATGTTGGTATCCATTTTTCTTACTTTAGAATCGATCAGTGACAGGAGGTGTTCAAAGTCTTGTGTAGTCATCCGAGTAAAGTTTCTGATGGTATCTTCGCAAGGTTCCGCTGTCATATCCCTCAGTAGTCTATTTCCATATTGAGATCTCTGACGAAATATTTATTTGCTCCACCATCGACGTCTTGTTTTACTCCTTTTTTTTTCTCCCTCAAAAAACTCATAGTCATAGCTGCAAATGCTAAAGCTGCACTCACCGGGATCATTGTCTCGCGCAAACTGGCAGCTCACCTTGTTTTTGCCTGACTCAACCCGATTCGTTTCGTCCGTCCCCGAGACAAATTTGCGAAACATTTTCGCAAAACATTTTCGCGAAACAGTTTCGCGCAGTGACAACCTAGCTTTAAAATGTTAAAAAGTGTGCTTTATGAAATAGTGACAGAACGTATAACTAACAAAAGTTATGCTCACGCTGGATACAGAAATTGCTGACTGAAAAGCATAAAAACGTTAAGTTAGTTTTTTAACTTTTCTAGAGTGGTACAGTAAAGAAAGTGGTAAGTCACAAAATATCACAGGCAACTAAACATGACTGGTTTACGTTACACCACAATTGAAGTTAACCATCTATTAAATTGCTGCATTTAACGTTGCGCAAAAAAGTGAAATTCAACGAAAAATCGTGTGTATTGTTTTTTGAAACAGAAAGGCGTTTATTGCTTGAGATTTTTTGCTTCGTGGTGACATAAGAAATTCTACAACTCATTGTAAAACCTTAAACAACTACGCCGTGCAATCCAAAACAAAAAGCGCGACATGTTGAGTGAAGCGATTGTTTTGTTTCATGACTATACCCGTCTACATACGTCTGATCGAACTGGAAAACTAATTAGATCATTTGCCTTGGCGACAATGACATTGTCAAAAGATTGTGTTGCAGTGGTCATCTACTCAAACGGTCGATTTCTACGAAAATCGCATTCAAAATCTGGTTGTACGATACAATAAGTACCTTAATAT
Source organism: Aquatica leii (assembly GCA_035610365.1). Lineage (NCBI taxonomy): Eukaryota > Metazoa > Arthropoda > Insecta > Coleoptera > Lampyridae > Aquatica > Aquatica leii. The sequence goes on from CM069436.1 coordinate 42,831,183, forward strand.
TGGGGGTAATTATGTAAATAAGTAGATTCAAGCACAGACTTTTATGTAAAAATAAAATTGTTAAAAAAAGTCTATTTGTTTTGTTTTTATTTCAAAACGGTACTTAAAAAACACGCCTGGTAACTATGGTCAGAAAAATAAATTGTCCAGCTTAAATAATTTATACTTTGCTATTGAGACGCAATCACAATACAAAAAAAAACAAGCAATTCGATTAACTGAATGTAAAGTATAAATGTATTTTGTACTAAAAATCTAATATTACAAATTTTTTGGAAATCTAAAGTTTATGCTATAATTTTTAAAATCTGGGTGTGACGTCTTGTCAATCTGAAAGTATTATTAGTATTAGTACTGGCGGTTGTTAAAGCGATAGAAAATGAAAGTTTAAAGATTATTTAGCGGATTACGTAGACTTCTGTTAAAAATCGAGTTTTTCCGTTGCTGCGCTGACGTGAGCTTGTTCGGGTTTGTGGAGTTGAGATGACGAGTCGGCGTTTTATGTTTCAGGTCAATCGACTACTTTGTAATTAAACTTCTGCAAGGCTAAGATATATCTAGCTAAGATGTTTAATTTACCTCAATCCGCTGGTGCTAACGTTGATTTGGAGAACAAATCGAACAAACCAGTATAGGAGCAGTAAACGCTGTTTCTATGTTTAAAAATAATCGATTAGACGTAACAAGTAGTTTCTTTAAGCGGTCGGTTTAGTGGCATGGTTACTTGTGCAAACGATAGTACCAATTTCTGGTAACACAAACTAGTAAAATTTTAGTGATTTAGATTGGATAATCATCTTTATTGGTCCGTTGTTGAGTCTTTAAAGCTTGTAGTAACCGGAAGATTGCCCATAGGTTTTTTACATGTTCTTCAAACATTGTGTCCCACACTATAATATCATCCAAGTAGACCTTGGTTTTAGTTTCTATCTTTAGTTCAATTACCTCGTTGAATAGTCTCTGGAATGTGGATCGGACAAAATGTAATATAAAAGACATCATCTGAAATCAAAAAAAGTTCTATTTAGAAAATGTAGATACAATTGTGGGTTTGTTTCAGAATAGCGTAGAACTTAAAAGTAAAGTAAAAGTTAAAAGTACGCGTATTTTATACACGCGCACGGTCGAATCGACCGCATGCCCAATTAAGTTCCTGTTTATTCTAAATAAATTTAGTGAGGCAAAAGCGAGTGAAAATTGGAAAACTTTTGTGCTGACTTCTGCACAGGTCAGCAAATTTTGGCTTGTTTTTAGTGTTTACTTTATTTTCAGTTATCAAAAATAAAAAGCATTAACCTAAATCTAAAGTTAGAAGATTTTTACACAACGTATACTTTACAAAAGCACAAAAACCAACTTATACATAATTTGTATTTATCTGTCCATCAATATTTAGAGTTTATTGCTGACTATTCTTATAATTAGGACAGAGTGGAGATGTATGTTTACGGCATATATACTTTTGGCACTGTAAGCACTGGGTTCTGTTTTCTTCGATGAGCAGAAGTGACGCCTGGTTGGAATATCATATTGGTTGGTTCCAAATGTCTCTTCAAGGATACCTAAAATTTCTCTTATGCGACATCTTATAGTTACTGGTAAACATTGTTATTTCTCTGCGACGGTTAAGTTAGGGTGCAATGAGACTCATGGCTAAAGATTTCATATCATTTTGACGACTTGTAAGAGTCTTGTTGTTTGCATCACTAAGTCGCTATTTATTCTAGATATGCTGAGTGAGATAAAGAATAATGATGGGTGCCATAGACAACTTTTTCGTGACACAGAATAAGTTCCTTTTAGTTCGTCAACAACGTCAACACTTTCTTTTGTTGCCAAATGTAATAATGCTTGGCTTGTAAGCGTCACTACTTTATAGATCGATCTTATCTGAATAATGCATTGTTGACAATAGTCTGACTATTTTGTGTTGTTTGGGCATACAAAGTCATGTCTTGTGTAAAAGCAAAAATACTTTAATAAACTTTAAGATTTTTTATCTTTGTAATAAAAATGTCAGGAATTTTCCTTTTATTGTTTCTAATCGTGTTTGTTATAGTTAGTTTGTGTTTATTTAATAAATATAAAGCTAAAAAAATTAATGTAAACCAATCATTGCAGGTTACATTTCTCCCAGTTTCAGAAATTGGTTGAACTAACATCTGGACGACTGCAGAGGCATTATTATCACATCTGTAGGGCACATCTGGTTGAGTTCCAACACATACCTCCATATTATAGGAATTCGTGCGGTACCTTTGGACATAGAAGGTTGTATTTTTTGTTTAAAGCAACGTCAGAAAGAAATACAACTGTAGAAGTTGGAGAAGTTAGTGAGCGAAGGAACAGGAGTTAGTAGTGGTCGTAAAAAGGCAGAAAGAGAGAGAAAAGGGTGTAAGAACAATAAAGAACCAATAATTAAGTAAAAAGAGTAAAACCGTGGTAGAAAACTATAAAACTGTGACGAACAAGTTAGATTAAGGGGAATAAACAGTACATTCGAGAAGGTCAGTGATAAAAGATAACTTTCTAGATTAATAAAAATTATTGCATTTAATACAAAATTAAAGCGAAACCACTATAAGTGAGACGTTTTAAACACGAAAAGAAAAAAATAAAGTACGGAGGAATAAATAAGAGAAAGGAATAAATAAAAGAGAAAGAGAGAAGAAGAGGAAAAGGATAGACAACAAAAATTTGGAAAACAGCAATATCACCGGACCTTAAAAAGATAACGAAGGAAAATGTAAGAAACAGGAAACCTAAGTTAAACATGTGCTAATAAAAAATTTGGTCTTTGTGGTTGTTCATCAACAAGCTTAGATGGAAAGGAAAATGTGGACAGCAAAAATTATCCTATCTAAGTATAATTTGTCCCACCAATGTACGCAATTTGTCGGTAAAATACACAAAATCCATGAAAACCATAGAAGAACGTTAGTATTAGAAAAACAGAACAGAATAAATAAAATCTAATTTGATTAAGATATCCGTAAATTGTTAGAGAGACTGCTGTGCTAATAGTTCATTAGAAATAAATAGTTTTTGATGGTTTGTTTGCATATGGCTACTTAGTAAACCTTGAATCTTATAGCTGATATAACTTCAAATGGCATTAGTATTTACTAACACATAAAGTTTACATTTATGTTTTACAGTTTGTAATTATGAGGTTTAGTGCTGCAATTCTTAGCAGCAACCAAACGGGTTTGTTGAATAACGATGACTCTTTTATTCTAGTCGGTCTCATCCGTTTTCTGTTGTAGAACTTTTGCATTTGAGGGAATACACTCTTTCCTTATCACGACACGAGCAAAAAAATTTAAAATGTTTTTGCCTTTACAAAAAATTTGTAGGATTTACTGTTTTACTTTTTTTGACCAATTGTCCAACAAGCTTTCCTTGTGGAATCGTTTTAAAATCGCGTGTTAATTTTAAGTTGATAAGATTTTTAAATTGTCGTTTTATATATGGTTTTTAAGAACTGTGTAAATTTTCATACGCACGTTGGAGTTGGTTTTTTGTAGATGTATTTCTATGCCGTCATATAAACGTTTTTATTGCTTAGGGTATTTTTTTGCGTTTTTCACATCTTTTTCTAATTAGTTTTGTGCGAGAGTCTTAAACAGATGTTGTCAATTTTTAATTCTTCAACGTTGTTTCGTTTTTGGGTGATCAAAGTACCTACAAAAACAGGCGTTGTGTGTGCTGTAGTGACAATTATCAAAGCCGGCGACAAAGACATGTCTGAGTTACTACGTTATGTAACCATGTTTAAAATGTTTTCTCCTGTTTGTACAAAGTTAATTAAACATGCTTGTAATTTGTTAATTGGTACTTTTTTCCCGTTACAAATCCAGATCACCGCAATGTCGGTTTTAAGATTGCTATATGGTATTGCCTTTATAAGACCAGACAAACTGGATTTGTAATCCAAATAACTTAGGCGCTAACCAAATGTCTAAAACAAAATTATTAGTACTTATTTTTAGAACCGGTATTAAGTTTTACACGTGTTACGTTTTTTTATTTAGTAACGTTCTTAAATGAACGCACCAGTTTTCTTTTATTCAGTAACGTAAATATAAAATGTGCCTTTACTATTAGATGCGGGTTTGAACTAAGTCCAAAGTTTAGCGCATGCGTTACTTGTATTTCTTGTCAGCTTGTGTTGTAGTTGCTAAGCACGTAGTTTTGACGCTGCTATAAAAATTTAATTTTAAATGGTCAACTTTTAGCTTGAGGGTTTTTTTTTGATCTTTCCGATTTTCTTTATTTACCTTGGCTGCTTTCCTAAATGTAACCGTTTACAACGAATAAAAGGGTACAAGATGGCGGGTGAAAGTCAACTTCGCACATCTCTTGCGTCGATGCTAAAGATGGCGACGAGTGCCGTTATGTGTTATAATTACGATATCTGATTGAGACAATTTATCTAATCCTTACTGTTCGATTTGGAATAATTACGGCGAATGATCGTTTCTACAAGATTTCATTGAATGCAGCTTATGGAAATTTACAAGGCTAATTTTCTTGTTTAAGTTAAGTAAACGTAACTTCAATTATCAGCTTCTATCTATTGTTGTAATTTTGCTTATGTGCTAACCTACATTAAATGTGAATTGTGGGAGTGCTGTCTTACTTTTGTATGTTTTAGCTATTTTCTTTTCCGACCACTAAGGACGAACACTTGGGCAGAGCTCTGGACAAGTCAGTCGATCGATCGGTGTATGTAAAACATTGTTACCTGTGACAGTAAGGTAGTATTCTCTTTTTTTCATTTTATGTAGTGTTATGTGTTTTAACGATTCATAATTGGTCGTGTGATTGTGACTAGACCAAGTTTGCTTAAGCCTTTTAATTGAATACACGTTTACCTCATTATTACTTCAATATTACTTAAATTTTCTTTAAATATTACTACGTATGATTTAATTGTGTTTAATCGTACTTAATTTTACTTAATTTGTTTGGATTACTCTACGAGTAAGAAATTTGTTTCGACGATGATTGCACCGAGGGAAATTACTCCCTAACGGTAGAAATTACTAAGTTTCCTTAATTTGTGTTCTCGACTCGTATGTATTTAGAGTCCATATTACCTTAGGTCTAATTTGCTTACTATATGTATATATTATTATATCTATTGTATCCTTAAGTAGTTAAGTATATTTACTGTATATGTATTTCTTTGCTCGGCTTTGATAATTTATCCAGAATTACACCTGTTAATTCAAAATAAACTACCTGGCGCCTGTATTTCTGGGTATGTTCTAAATCTCTTAAATATCAACGTGCATTTAATTTTATTATTATAGAAGCTATCTCGAAATTCGGCTGCATTTTTCTTTCTAACCTACTTCCCCTCTCCTGAGCTAGGGCAATATTCTTTTGACTATTAATTCCAATTGGAATTTTTCTGCATCCATTATTACTACCCCACTGCAGCTGGTAGGGGTTGGTAATACACGTTTGTTGAGTGTGCCATCAAAGCACAATTTTAATAATAAAGTAAACGTTTGCCCTAATGTTTGAATTTTTTACACATCGAAGCTTTTTGCTCTATTCTTTTGGTTCCGAGCTTAACTTCTAAACGATCAAAAAACAAGCAATTAATGTAATAAAGTTAACAGCGCTTAGTAGTAAGCAAACGATTAGAAATATTTTTAAACGTTTGGTTGTTATTCTAGTAACCGCCGCGGATTACGTAGATTTGCGAATGTAGGCGCTTAAATTTAGATTAAAACGAAAACAGTTCTGAATGAAGCTGTATATTACTTTAGTTACAAAATGCATCGAAACTTATCTTTCTTATTCGTGATTGGAAGGGTGTTTGATTGATGCTGTAGCATTGGTTATGTAACTCAATTTTTGTTGGTTGGTAATGGGATAAATAAAAAAATGTGGTTAACTTTACACACACCAGTTTCTAAATTGTTGCAATGGCTGTGTGTTTGTTAATTTAATTAATGGTGCGTGCAACTTTCAAAACGCTTTTCTATAACGCTAGAAACTTGCAAGTACATAAGGTTAGTGATGGGTATAGATAACCAGCACAATTTTTCAACAAGGAATGTTTGTTTTTAATGTAAACCTTTGAAAAAATATGCAGCCTGCACTTATATAACATCAAATATATAATTATTAGACTTGATTTTTTCCCAGAAACGTCGGACTGCCGTAAACATATAACTTCTCAGAACTCAATCAATTAACACTAAATATACAAAGTAAGTAATAATATCAATTAATTTATTGGTTATAGTATAAACTTTAACAGTTACAGCGTTGATTGTAGTATTTAGAGGAAGATGCCCAAATACGTGTTAATAAGTCTAAAACATGGCTTTTTTACCCCGCGCTCCTTTCTATAAATTATCTGCACCAATTAATATTGCAACAGACGGTGAGCACAATATCTTACAAACATGTTACTGGCTTATTTTATAAGCAAGGTTGCCATGATACATCGGGTCTGATTTAAATTTATTCCAATTTGTAATCTAATCGTGTTAGTGTTTACCTATTTTTTGCGAGCAACAAATTTGTTTTTTGATTTTATATTTCTTGGTTTTTATTACCTTGCTTAATAAATTAAAACTTAAAACTGATGTTTTTTTAGTATAAACGTTTTCAGATTTGATATGCTGACGAAGTAAATATGTAAATGAATGATAAATTAATTTTAGACCAAATTTAACTACAAACTTTGATCATGCAACTAGACATATAAGCACAAATTATCACGTCAAAATATTTATAATCTTGATCAATTCCCACTGTTTTTCATGTCGTTCTTATTTTAATTTATTGAAAGTAAACGAATTTATATTGAATAATGTTTATTATGTAAGACAATTTCCATTGTGATTATTATAAATTTATCATTTGACGACTGAGGTTATCGGAAAAGCAAACGTAACTTATAATTACTGATCAAGGTTTTAAATGTCAACAACTCTCAGATATTACTAAATAAAAATATTGTTTCTTGATTAATTTTCTGTTACCATAATTTTATTACTTGCATGTAACTATTTACATTAAATAAATTAGCACATAACAAGAGTTGTTAATTTGTTTTGACACAGTTTTTGTTTTTCAAAAAATTAATTCACAAAAAGTTGATAAGGTTCTTGTTAATACTCGATAAACAAAACCTTGGATTTCATAACAATTTAAGTGCTGCATGGCAACATCGCTATAACGTAAAATTAAGATTCTCCAGTAATCTATTATAATTAGCAAAGTGGTTAGTAAATTTGCTGACCAACAGATGAATAGATGCTAATTTCCTAGCAGCGAGCATACTTATTTGTCACGAAATACTTCGTAAAGTTAGTTATCTTCCAATAAATATTACAATTAGTGGTTGCAGCTTGTTAGAATGAATAAATTTTTTTTTATGTTTTAAACATACTATATAGTTTTCTCTAGCTTCTAGAAGATACTTGCAAACATAGATGTTAGAATTAATTTGTAACGTTTTATAAGAGATGACGTGGGTATTACAGTTTTCTCTTCTTAACTTCAGAAAAAAAAACATCGTAAATCAGCTGTTATTAAGTGTTATTTTTTTAACACATCTTATTTTTCAATTGTTAATAACAACAAGCTGCAATTGTTTAAATATGTAGAATTTTTTGACAAATAGCGAGGAGCTTTACTCCATTATTTTAATATCAATAAAAATGATGCGAAAAATCATTGGAATTTAGAAAAAATTTATAGTGAACAAACGTGTCGGAAGTAGTTTGCACGTTTCAAAAGTGACGATTTTGACTGGAAAGAGAAGGAACAACTTGAGCAGCTAAAAATATTTGAAGATAAAGAATTGGAGAAATTACTCGACCCAAATTCAACACAAACACAAAGTTGTCTACATCGCTGAGGTTTGATTTATCAATCGTAGGAAAACGCCATTAAGATTTGGGACTGACCAAAAAAGAAAAAAATTAGGTCCCATATGAATTAAAACCATAAAACATTAAAAGGTGTTTTTAACCTGTGAAATACTGCTCAAACGGCGTTTTTTTTTACATCGGATTGTTACTGGTAATGAAAAGCGGATACATTATAAGAATTCTAAGCGTAGAACATAATGGGTTAAGCCCGGACAACCATCAACATCAGTGCAAAACGTAATATTGATGGGTCTAAGCTCTTTCTTTGTATTTGGTGGGATTAAAAGAGTGTGGTTAATTATGTACTGTTAAAGCTGAACGAAACCATCACTAGAGTTTGCTAACAACTAATGCGTTTAAGTCGTGCATTGAAGAAAAAACGGCTGGAATGTAACGAAAGACACGATAAAGTTAATTTGCTACACGACAGTGCTTGACCGTACATTGCAAAACCAGTGAAAGCGTATCTACAACCACTAAAATTGGAGTCCTAACCCAACCTCGGTATTCTTCAGATATTGGCCTTTCGGATTACCACGTGATCCGATCAATGGCTTATGGTTTGTTTGGACAAAATTTCACTTCTTATCAAGATTATAAAAATTGGTTCGATTCATGGATTGCCTACAAGGACGATGAGTTCTTTTGATGGGATATCCGTCTCCTACCCAAAAGATGGAAAAAATTAGCAGCAAACGATTAGCAGTTTTTTGAGTAAAATTTTTATTATGAATAAATCTTTATTTCAAAACCGATATTAAGAAACACAGCAGTTTTAGTTCAATAATTAAAAACGTAAAGAATTTCGTAATCTTTAAGTCAAAAAAATGATAAAAATTTAAGAAGTGATTAGCAAATAAAGATTTAGATGTGTAGTTTAAAATTTTATTATTTTTAACGTATAAATACCTTTATAAAATTTAGTACAAATTACTTTAGCCTATAAAAAAGGTATTACAATCACTACATCTTAATTTGTAAACATCCGCTTTAGTGAAAATGTGAAATGTATTCTTTGTATTAACTAATCAAATTTTTAGAGTATTTTTAAATAAAAAGAAAACATTAATCTTCCAAGCATTGAAAACTATTTTTAAAGTTAATTATTGTTTTGACTGTTTTCAAGTGTAGACACACCACTTTATAAGTTTTAATTAAGCTTGAAGAAGTGCGCACACAGCCGCACAAAACGTATCCGGTTCTTAGACACTTGAAGTGTTTCTGATTGAATAAAGGACTTTTTATATGGGAGAAAAAATAGTTTATTGCAGTTAGAAGTTTTTAATTTCTATATAAGACCAAATTTTACGTTGTAATTTTTTTATAAGTTATAAAAGATATAGGTGTTAGTATTAGCCAAATGATAATAATAATATTTAGTTTCTTGTTTTAGTTTGTTGTTCTTTGTTAAATTTATTTTATCAAGTTGAAATTAGGATGTAATGTGTTAAGTTCCTTTGAATATAACCGGTATATTATCAACATACATTTGATATGTATATAAATAATATACATATGTCATACATATAAAACACATCGTGTTAATTTAAATAAATAAATAATATTATAATGTGGAGAAAGCTATAAGTAATTTTAAAAAAATACAATTTATAATACTAACCCTCATTTAAAAAAAAGAAATGTACAAGGGATGGATTTAATAGGATATAATACGTTAATTAAAAAATAACAAAAAGATTATACAACCTCTTTTTTTTAAATTTATACAATTTTTACTTTTCTATAGTCACAGTTTTTTTTCAAAAAATTTTTTTGCATAATTTTACGTTTCAAGGTCTTTTAATCAAAAAAAATTAATTTTGGGTGTTTGAGTACGTGTCTGTGTGTGTGTGTAACGATGTAGACACAATAACTCTCGAACCAAAACTCATAGTAACTTGAAATTTGCTATGAAGCTAGTTTTTCACATTCTCCCGGTTTTATGAAAAAATAGGCATGATAAAAAAACGGAAGTGGGTGCATCCGCCATTCTTAACAATTTTTTTGTATAATTTTGTACGTGTGTAAATAATTCAAATTAGTTTTACAGTTTCTTATAGAGATAATTTTTCTTACAATATATTCAAATAAATTTTTTTCTAACATTAACAGTTTATTAGATATTTTATTTAAAATTAAAATGAATTCACAAATATAATATAGGTTCGAATCCTCCCTGCGACGATTTTTTTTAGAAAAAAATTCTATATTTTAATGAGAAAGCAAGATACGTTAACAAAATAATTTTTACTGATTTGCTAAAGGGAAAAGCAATATCCAGGCGCACAAATAAGGGGTAAGTCGATGTGACTACATAAGGTCAATTTGCCATATTTTGATTATATTTTAATGAAAAAAAAAATTCCAAAAAAATTGTAGAATGCTAGAAAGTCAATACAAACGTGTACATATCACTTCAAAGTGGTTTTATGACAACATAACCTTAAAAAAACGTAGGCATTCCTTTAACATTCCTTAGGAAAATCGTGTGATGACCACCACACCAGTTTTTAAAAATTGTTTTTACTATTTTTTTTATTTGCTTGTATGTAACGTTAAGTAATCAGTAAATTACAATGTAATGTTTAGAATAAATTAAAAGAATATTTTTCATTAAAAATTTTATATATTTATAAACAACTAAATTGTTTGAAATCGGCTTACTTTTAACATATATGTGATTCTTTTTATATAACATTTTTTTTTATAATATCACAATGTTTCTTACTCTCAACTTAAAGAAACTTAAAAATTACAATAATTATGATTAAAAATGCAATTCTCAAACCTATTAATGCCAAGAAAATTATCACTTCTTTTACAGTGTCAGTATTTATAAAACTTTTTTTGAGAAACATTAAAATGCAATCATTGTCAATTCTACTGATCTGTTTTATACTAATTCAACAAATTACAACCGGAAATGCGAAGAAGAGGAGATGGAATAAATGCAAATAAATTAATTATAATTACATTTTGTAATTTATTTTAATTTTTGATTACTTTATTTAACTTACAAAAATTAATTTTTAAAAATGTCTAAATACTGTTAGTTAAATGTTGAAAACTAATATATCTATCAACCAAAACTTTAAGTCTCAATTAAGTAATTAACCGACTTGAATTTTAAATAAAACTGTGTCAAGGTTTAACATATATGTCATATAAAAAAATTTCTTTTGTAGGAGTATCTAGAATTCGACGTACGCACGAAAAGAATTATACTTTGATGAAGGCGTGACGAACGCTTTGCAAACTGTCGAAGTAAATAAGTAGGTAAAAATACCGTATATTGCCAGATCAATAATAACTTCACAAAAAGAGCATATGCTGCTTTTTCTCGACTAAAAATAATAATAAAGCAAATTAATTTTTAATTTTCTTATAATTTATTTTGTGCCAAATTACTCAGCAGAAATAATAATTATTTGCACCCATTAGTTACTTAATGTAAGAAAACATTATAATTTTAGCAACTCAAATATTTTTACTGTTATTTAAAGATCTAAAATTTCAAATGCTTTTAAAGTTTAAAAATGTATTTTTTGGATTTTAATATACTAAAAATATTTAATATTCACAAAGCATAATAAATATGTAAATAACGTAATAGTATCATAGCTGAGATTAAATATTAATTCTTTAAATTTCTCTGCAACATATTGCATAAATATTCTCATTACATTTTAATTTTTACGATGTATACAATATTGATATTTTTCTCCTTTAGGAATTTTAATGTATATTTTTTGGTTTTTTTGTTTCTTATAAACATTTTCTAGCTTTAAGATTTTAACTTATACTTTACTATTATAATATTTTTATTTTTAGTTGTTTTTATGTCGTGTTTAGTTTGCATTTTTATTGATTGCATAGATATGAAATTAATGTCTAAAAGCATCAATAAAATATATGTGGTTATATATACCAACTGAACAGGAAAGTCTAATTAAAAAAGAAAGAAAACAAAAATTGAAACGTAATAAGAATAAATATATAAAAACACATTTTACACTTTTATCAACGTACTAATACCGTTTCAAATTTTAGTTGTATCTAAGATTGTAAACGTAGAAATTGGATAAAAATTAAGATAATTTACACAATAAACTTTAAATTAGAATACTCGGGTAAGAAAAACTCACTGATCTATAGCTGCTACTTTGAGCGCATTGCTCTTTTATTGCGTTTTTTGAATGTTTTTTACTCCTAGGTCCAATTTAGTATTTGGTTTTATTGTATTACATATTTTTGATTTAATTAATCTTTATGTCATGCTTTAAACAGGTGTTAATTTCATTATTTCTTAGCTTACATCATTTTTATTCTACTTATATATTAGATACTAGCGGACCCGACAGACTTCGTACTGTCAAAAAGATTTTTAATATTGCAATTTTTTGTTCCTACGTATTTTATAGTCGGGGTAAAAAATTCTTCTGAACAGAACCGTCACCCTGGTGATTACCTGGCGCATAGACAAACAAATCTGATGGTTTTCCAACACGGGAACATGCAACATACAATTGACCATGTGAGAAACATGGGTTTTCCAGATTAATACCACAAACACTTAATGATTGCCCCTGGGACTTGTTTATGGTCATAGCAAAAGCAAGCTGCACTGGAAACTGTAGTCATTTAAACTGAAATGGCACATCAGTCGGAATGATTGGGATGCGCGGTATGAGAACATTTTCTTCTTTATACTTTCCTTTGAGTATAGTTGCTTCTATCACGTTGTTTAGTAATTTTTTTATCGCTAACCGTGTTCTGTTGCAAAGACGCGGTTGGTTGATATTTCGCAACATTATAACAACCGATCCAACCTTTCATTGAATATTGTGAGGTGGCAATCCTGGCAAGTCCAGCAAGTTTAAAAGTTCCGGTGGATAGTTGACTACATCATCTTGGTTAGTAGCCGAATCAACTGATTTATATATCCTCGATTCGCCTAAACAATAATTTTACATTGCTGCAAAACCTTTGCCATTGCAGAGTTCTTCGAAATGTTGCAGGTTGGAGTTTCATTGCTTTGCATATTTAATGGCAATTTTAGTGCTGAATGGACTGTTCGACCACCTTCAAGCAAAGTTGCTGCAATTCCCGACAAAGCGAGTGCAAGTGCAATTTTATTTTGTGAACGAATTGTTGCTAATAATATAGAAATCAAAAAAGTTTTTCCTGTACCACCAGGTGCATCTAAGAAGTAAATCCCGCCAGTTTCATCATTTGTTACTTTCATAAGAGTATTAAAAACATACTTCTGTTTTGCAAACTCAGTATATAAGATTACAGAAAATCCAAGAAAAACAACACAATGTACAACCGTAAATTGACATTGACAATTTGTTTTTTTTTCTTTATTTGATTTGACTTGAAGTCCTTCAAGCCGTACCAATGTTTTATGTCTATAAAATAAGGGTATTAAAACTTTTTTTAATGCGGTTTGTATTTGACTGATTTAATGACGTGAAAACTGATGCATTTTATTTCGCGTGCCGATAGTAAAACAAAAGAAATTTAATATGAACTGTATACAATAGCATGTTAAAATTGACTATGTTTTATTTATAAAATTTTTTTATCGGAAAAAGAAAATGGCTGTTTTAAAAGTTTTTCCGGTAATTATTTGAATTTTTCTCGCCGTAAAAACCATCCTTGAACTCCAACGAACATTAAAAAAAAAATTGTCAAATTGGTCCAGGCGTTGTTGAGTTATGCGCTTACCAACACATTTTGCGATTCATTTTTATATTATAGATAGCTGTACCCTGCCACGCTTCGCAGTGGCACATTGTGATTGAATGGTTGAGAAATGAGAAACAAAACAAAGATTTTTTCGAATTCAAAATGAATGAATAAATTATTAAAAACGAAAAATATAAGAAAATTATGAAAAATGTAATAAAAAATGCACGTCTTTATGTTTTCATTTTCTAACTGTGAACTGTTTTACATTTAATTGTTATCTTATTTGATTTTATTATTGAAATTAATTGATGTTTACTATATTGACATTCGTATTAATTAATAATTGCTAGTTTTAATGTAATTATATTTATATACATTAAAAGTGAGGTTAATCCAAAATAAATAATATAATTACGTCCACGTGTTAGATGTAATAAAAAAGATATAACCACTCACTTCTGTTAGAAATTCACTTGAATTATAATAAGTCCTTTTATTTTGCCTGTCAGTTAATAATATTTTTACTGTCAATTTTTGATATAAAATATAACCTCTACTTACGATTTGGTGAAAAGCGCAGTTAGATCACAACACTATTAAAAATTCTTGATTTAAGTGAATATTTAATTCAGATTGTATAATAATCAGAATCAGATGCAAATTTTTTTGTAAATAAACAATGTAATTGGGAACGAAATTGTTTCTCATGTGACTGCGTCATTATTTTGGTTGTCAGCGAGTGTTTTCCTAGCTTATGGCAGATGGCGCGGTCACTGATACACAGCTGATCGTTAAAAAAAATTATTTTCTCGCGGTCGCAGATATGTGACTGATGCAAAAAATATATAAAAACAATCCTTGATGCGGATTTTATATCATGTTAAAATTTCAACTCAATCGGTGCAGAACTTTTTGAGTTTTTGAAGCGTACACAAACCAACATAACATTTTTATATATATATAAGATATAAGATTAATTTTGTAGTATTTTATCCTGCATTTACATAAACCGGACCTGCAAACTCACAAGCAAATTTTTTGTATTTAAACTAGTGTATATTTGTACAAATTTCAGCTTGCATTATTATGAAATGTACAAATGCTCGTGCAACATACTTTGTAATTTGGTCTAACTAAAAACAGCATCGAAAAAGTGTGTACAAAGTGTAAGGTTTAGTAATTCAAAGTAGCAATAAACGATGCTACAAAAATCAAAAGAGTGTAATGATCTACCTTTTAGAGAAAATAATGTTGTGAAAATGATAATAAAGACATAAACAGCAACTTTTAAGCAATTTGTGATAAATTTTCTGAATTTAGTAATAATGAAAATAGCGATAACACTAATAAAAAAATATTAATTATACTGACTTAAATTTTAATATTGCATCAATTTTTATACTTTTTAAAGCGGGTAAAAGTAAAGATTAAAACTATTAGCTAAAAATAAAATTATACTACATAATAATGTTGTGGTGCACCTGGTTTAGAACAAAAACATATGGATTGTTGAACCAAAAGAAACTTTAAATTATTTTTGTTTAAAAGTAAAAAATTTTGTTTTTAATGCATTTTTCTTTTCTGTATTTGTTTATTTTTTGTATTTAAGTAAACTGCATTGTAAGTTCTAGTTTACGTGAAGTGACGATGTCTCAGAATAAACGAAAGTTTTTATTCAAAATATATGTAGTTTTACGCAATTAAATCCAACTCAAAAAAAAAAAATAAAACCAACGAATAAAGTCAAAAAAACATAGATGGGCGCCAGTGAATTTATTCAAAGAAAAAATTCACAAAACCTTTAAGGTAAACATAAAATAAATACAAACATACACAAAATAAATAACAAATTATAAAGCAAACAATTGAAAGTAAACACAAATATACGTACAACAATAAATAAACACAAAGAAAAGAGTTAAATACCTTAAAATTATTACTGCTTACACTTCATTTGGCTTTACGATCTTTTACAATGCTAATAATTAAACTGTAAACCAAAATAGATACAATTGTATATTATGCAAATTTGTACTAGAGACATTTCATTACGTCGTGAACTGTGACCGAAAATCGGAATTAATATACTAAAAGTTAAAAATTTGACAAGTCTATCTGAATTGCAAAAACGTTAGTTTACTTAAAAGGCACTCACGTCAATAAAAATTAAAAATAAGCAGATATTTATTTATTAAATAAAAATTAATGTACTTAGAATAATACCTAAAGACTTATTAACAACAAATACAACGATAAAAGCAAAGATAGATTAGAAAAGTATACCGGCGAATGTTTGTAAGATGGATAATAACAATATTTTGACATATACAGACTACAGCGCCACAGTTCACGAAATCCTGAAAAACGTCTAAGTACTTTAACTGTAATAATCATAAATTTTGACAAATCGGTAAAGTGCTTCCAAATATTTAATTTACATATAAACGAACGTCATGTAATTAGCAGTGTTCACATGTTATCCATAAAATAACATTGTTGTTTGAAACACATATAACCGATAGGTACCTAATCGGTTCAAAATAAAACATTAAAAAACTTTCATAACTTACAGTTATAACTGCTCTTCAAATTCACAAGCAACGCAACAGACGCAGAATTGCGATAATAATTTTTCTCGTGCACTGATCATCCGACATTACATCATTGGCAAATATTATTATTTTTCTCATCACGCAGCGCAGTGTTTATGGAATAACGTAAGACGGTCCTCAACTAACAATTTCCATTAAACTGTACATACAACACCATAATCTCGTCATATCCAGTCACCTTTAATGCTTTTATTTTCTTATTATTTTTTTATTGACAAGAAGAAAAAATCTCCCTTTAATTTTTTTTCAAAACCAAGAACGTGTAATAAACGGACACTTTACATCTATCCGTTATTTAGGGGTTTTACTGTATCTGTTTTTCCGTTATTTTATCAAAAATCAGTAACACTTTACCTTACTAGTCGACGATCTAAAAAGATTCTGAATTTTATGAATTATGGGTTTTACTAAAAAACTTCATATGCTAGACTTTTTATATGAACAAGTTTTGCTTGGTTTATGATGCTTTATACTATATAAACATGCACCTGAATTGTGTTGTGTCATCTTTAGACAAAATAGATAAGATTATTAAAAGCCGTGATCGCCTGTCAAGTAAACAAATTTGTTCCGTACGCCACCGGCGATAATGATAAGGTGGATTATGTTTCTCGTAATCAATCAGAGATATTTAATATTAAATATGAGCTCGGGGATAAAGAAGAATTACTTAGACACGAGATCATTGTTAAATAGAAAGTGATAAAGTCGTTGAACCAGATCTTAATGTCTCAGTTCTTGTCGGTGGTGTGCGTCAGTTATTTGGCAAAAAAACATCATTACAAATATAAAAACAAATATATCTTCTGGAATAAAGAACTGTCAGCAGCAAGAACGCGTAGTTGAAACCAGTACAACAACTGCAAGAGATCAGTTGGTACTGCTAATCAATTTTTGCCAAATTCATTGACCATTTTTTGCGATATAATGTTACCACAAATAATAAACATAATAGACAAATCAAAAAGCAGTAAAAATAACGCAAGCATGGAATAAAACTAACCCAACATGTAAGACCAACAAATCAAAGCCCTTATACTAAACTGAAATGTATGCTAGGGTTGGTTTGCTATTATTTTGCAGTGTGTTTTATTGTAGCAACATATAAGCAAAATATCTATGTTATTTACGAGATTTTAATATATTGACATTAAATGGATTACGCCAAGTAATAAAATAATAAAAGAGGCACACACCCCAAATGCCGCAACAACAGTAGACTAACATTTATTCTTTTTTGTGGACGGATTAAATTTACGCAGTATATTCAGTATAAGCCAGCAAAATAAGGCATCAAGGTCTAATGAGTCTGCAATTGTAATGCAAACTACCCACTCAAGGAACAGATTTACAACAGCAAACTACTAAATGTCAAACAAGAAGTAAATCAAAGTGAACGAATAGTGTTGGATTTGGTAGAGAAGTATTACAATTCCAGTTGTACAATGTATTACAATAACTTTTTCACATTACTCAATTTGGCAAGATCCCTAAAGCAAAAGGGAAATCGTCGGCACTCTACGGATAAAGAATTTTTTTTCCTTTATGCTTGTCACTAAACAAAAAAATACAAAGCTGTATAAAAACTTTAGACTTTTGTACCAGACTTTATTTGTTTCTTTGGATACAAATGTATTTGTGGAATCTTACATTACTAAAGTAGACAAACACGTTTGGATATTGCCAACACAACATTACACACAACCTACAGAAACTTCAAACAAATATAGGCCGGCAGTCCTTTTAGATTACAATGAAAACAAATCCTACGTTGACACAATGAACAACATAATATCCGGCTACAGTTGCGCACGAACAAGAATCCGATGGCCATTAGCCATGTTTTATAATATATTTGACAGATCTGTGCACCTGTATGTCAACGTAAAATACATACATTATTGTAATATCATTTATGATTTTACATTATAACAAAAATAGAGCCTAACAATGAAAGTATTACAAAAAGTGAATAATTTGACCATTGTTAAATTTTTTAACTATGACCTCAGTTCTTTGTGACCGAGAGAAATTCGCTACGAAAATGTTTCTGAAAGCACCATCTTGTGTAACTAAATTTAGGATAAATACTGCAACTGATGATACTTTGCCTTTGTTTTTATTTGTGACACGATGGGATACTTGGATCGAAACAGCTTCATATTACACTCAGACTGTTAAACTTATTAAGCGCGTTATCAATGAAATCAAAGTATAAAAAAGCTCAGAATGTTCTAAATAAGAAGGAAGTTATACGGAAAGATTTGGTTTGTATTGAATCTAAGTTTCCTTGTATATTAAAACTTATACTAAAATTGGAAACTAAGAAGCTCTTGGTAAAAGACAATGTTCAAATAGTTAAACGAGTTAGAAAATCTATTTTGTGTTAACAAACCAACTTTGATATTGTCAGAAGATCCTGATTATGAACAATTTAAAAAATATCTTTAATACATTTGTAATCTGAATGTAAGTATAACCAACGTTACCACGTTGAAAGAAAATGTCAATTAGTAATTATAAACAATTTTATCATACTTTTGTAGTTAGCATGTGAGTAAACATTATGTATTTGTGAAAATGTGTTTTTATGTCTTTAACTAATGTAAAATAGTTTTTTTGTTCAATCCTGCTCTTGAAACACGGTGTTTCATACTTAGATACGCAGCTAGAAACCCTTTGTTTTGTCCACTCAAAATGTTGCTATGGAAACGGGTGGGTGAAAGTGTGAGGTAAAATTTTTTCACCCACCACTCAATTTAATATTACTGACAACGCAAATTGAATACGGTGATTTTATATTATGATATAAACAGATATTTAAAACAGCCTTATAAAATAGAAAGCATAAGATTTATCAAAAAATATTTAAATTTACCAAACCAAAACATATCCAACAATATTTTCAAACAATACTTATTATTATTTATTTACTTATTATGTTTTATAAAAAATTGTTTAAGTTATTATAAGATTGGCAATACTTGTAACAACTAAAAAGTATTTTGTAACTCCCTGGTTGGCAAGACTGTAGTCGGCCATTATTATGTCAATATATCAGAGTTTGAGATATCGATGGTCTAAAGCACACATATTGTATGTCCACTTTTATGAAAATTTGTGTTATACAGCTTCAAATGTCCATCGGCGGATGTACTTTGAATTGTACAAATTTTGTATGTCCTACCATTAAATAGTTAGCTTTTAATGAAATTTCAAATCTGTAACTTAGGGAGTACGGCATACATTGTCAAACATTCAAACGTGTTTATCTCAAAACTAACAATTCTGGACATGCTATATGTGTGCTTTAAACCATCGATATAACCTAACACTTATTTATATAAAAATTAATATTACAATTATTAAAAACAGGATTATTTACACAAGACGTGTTGCCTACTAATTGACCCGCCTCAGAAGCTTCTCCAACATTTTCAGTAACTTCAGCAATACAAATTTTTTTAGTTACGTCCTCGTGGCCAACAATTATTTTTCTAGCTATATCAATTTTGTTAGTCACTGACTCTTCCACGTAACTTTCAGCTATGGATGAAGAACGCTAACCTCCATGGCGTTTTAATGTCAAAATATCTAGGGAAGCGCTCGCCAAAAATGTTGCAGAAGTGCGTCGAAAGCAGTGGCCAGTATATAAATTTGCATCTTTCAACTGTAGGTAGTTTGCCACCAGTTTGAGTATATTTGACAGTGTGTTTATACCAACTGGTTGCACTGTGCATTTTCTAGAACGATAACATAAAAAGAATCTTCCTTGACCAAGAACTGAAGGGCGTAACGCTGAATATTTTCGATAGATCTGTAAACCATTGAAGCCTCTTCTTTCAGCACCAGTAACAACAAAAGAGCGAGGTTTGTAATTTTTGGTTTTTGGTACACTAATAACTAAAATGGATCCTTTATTATCAATGTCAGATGTTTTAAGATTGACTAGCTCATCGCAGCGAAGAGCGCTTATAACACCCATTACCATTACCATCTTCATAAGCAAGTATTTCCTTGGGAGCTTCATTTATAAATTGCTCCACATCTTTTGGGTCAAACGTCTTGGCCTTCTTAGGTTGATGTTTAGATTTGCTTTTCAAAATCGCAAAAATTGTCTTAAATCTAAAATTAAATAACATGTTACATACAAAAAATTTTAAAATATACAACTGTCAAACTTACTTGCTAATATCTACTTTTTCATAAACAAATAAAGTTGATCTCAACATGGAATATGTGGACCACAAGGAAGAGGGCAAATACTTCTCTATTAAGCCGTTAAAATACGCTACCATTACTTCTTCCGTCACAACGCGTACCTTCCTTAATTCCATCCCTAATCGAAATTTTGTCATTTCTTTCAAATATCTGTCTTTTGATTTGTTAGGTAATAAATAAAATACAGCATCATTCGCTTCATTTACAATATCTTCAGGTACAATAACTGTTATATCAACTTCATTTGCTTGATCCATCATTACAATTTTATTATTTTCTATTTTGACATTTGGGAATTTTGATATTTATATTTACTATAGCAACGGCGTGTTTTGTTGATTTATACTTCATATAACTAAACATTTTGATATTATTATAAGTTATAATGTTTAATACTTTAAGATCAAGATTGAACAAAATCCTATACAGCACTCGTGAGAAACTAATTCGCTCACTCATGTACTGACATTCGTGCACGAAACTCGTAGTTTCTTCACTCGTACTGTAATATACTATTAAAGTACAAATTTTTTTCTAAGGTTTTTAACGCATATTTGAATGAATATATTAATTTTTTTATTGCATAATTATCCGAAATCTAATAATCACATACTATAATAAAAATACATACATACTATATAATAATATAATATAATAATAAATTGGAAGAGTGTGAATTAATTCATAAATATAAATTAAACAAAAACTTTTCATGAAATATTTTATTGCCATCAGATATATGTAAAACACTAAAAGTTGTTTAACTTTACTTTTTAATAAATTGTTTGTGTTTTTTTCCTAACGTTTTTGCTAGATTTGCATTTTGAAAATCGTCTCCATTTACTATCCATTTTTTTAGTTGTTGTAACATGTTAAGTGTTAGCAATCCTTGAGCCAATAACCGTTCTGTCAGTCTTCCTCTACCCATCGGTGACGTTTTTTGTTCTGCGACTTAATTTAACAAATAGCATGTATAAACACACACCTATTAAGTGGTTTTGCTTATTTTGATTAATAGCAAATTTGTCTTCTTCCAGTGCGGCAGCAGCTCTTAAACTAATTCCCGTTTCAGAATTTTTCAACAACCTTGTTAATTGAACGATTTCTTGTTAAATTATAACATCCAAGTTTTCTTACATGTCCCGCTTTCTAGAAAAAAAATTATATAGCGTTCTACCTAAACCTTAGGTACAGATCTAATACATCAAACACTGCTCCTTAATGAATCAAATCAATTATAGCTTTTGGCGTTTACTGTAACGAACTAAACAGTGTTATTAGAAAACAAAATCAAGAGTCAATGATTGCCTTTAAGAACATCGTACATACAAACGTCATTTTTTAATTATAAAAATTTACAAAGACGTTCTAAAACACAAGTTTAGTACGAGTAAGGCAACGTTTACTGCAGTACTATTAACTTATTGAGTGTTGCTTTTAGAAGGTGCAATGCATATGCATACATTTCAATTTGATCTGCTGTTAGATGTAAGCTAGCTTGAGTGATCGGATCGGGAGACGGGACCGCAACGTGTTTAAATCTGCAGGTTTAAACGACGTCACAAAACCTTGTTTCCATTAAGTACCATATCTGTGATAAATAAAAAATTGTTCATGTCCAAAGAATTAGTAACAGTGGTCTCATTTATTAACCACTAAAACTATTCTTTAGCTTTTGGACAATTTACACAAATGTTAAATAAATCTATTGCTACTGGTTCATCACAAACATGAATTTCATCAGCAGTATAACGTAACAGTGACCTGGATCAAGTCCAGCTACAAGATGGATCACAAATCATTTGGATTTCATCTATCACGGCGACTATGTCTGCTAACAAAATGTCATCCAATTATTCAATACGAAATAGCATCAACCTACAAGACTTAACAAGAAAAAATGATAAAAACAAGTTCATGTACAATATTTATTTATTCACATAAAGTAGTTAAAGAAGGTAGTCTTCAATCCGCTAAGACCATAGTGGATAGTGAAATAACAAACTAGTTTTTGAACCCAAACACACTAAATTCATATACAAATCTAAAACCAATACTTTACAAGACATTGCAAGTGACGTCATTTCAACGGTACATGCAACATTGGATGAAGGTTGTTTGCTAGAATTTGCATAGTTACGTTTTTCTCCCGGATTTACTCAAAATTTTACTAAGGTGTCGATCATTACCTACATGCCCATTTGATTTGCTAAAAACGTAAGTAGCCAGCAATTTTAGTTGGACCACAGTACGCGCCCGACTTAATTGTCATAAACTTTTCTAAAGCATGGTAAGTTTTCTTCGAATTCGTAGGTCTTGCATGCACAACCATTTTTCTAGATACTGCTCTGGCTTGCGAATACCAATTTGTAGCTGTTCTGAAATTCAAAATTTTCTTTAAATCATTCGACACTCTAAATGTGGAAACATCTGTTTCGCATGCCTTAGGAAGTAAGAAAAAATATTATAATTTACGTGTTTTAAATACATGCATGTTAGTTAACTTCAAACTTTTTATTGGTCATTTAAGAATGACGTCACAAACGCAAAAACAATGTAGTTAGATAAGAGTTTTAAAAAGACACGAGTTTTCAGAAATTTAAAAAAAAAATGCTTGTATCTGCTATAATCATAGTTTATTAGGGAAGTGAGTGAAATAATACTGAAATTTTTAATGTAACAGTCAAGAAACAAAGGACATTGAAAATATGTTGCTTACTATTTTAGCAAAGTTAGAATGCAAGTGACAAATGTGTGTGCTCCTCATCTAATATGACGAGCGCTTGAGGATTACGTTTTCTTAAATGGTCAATTGTTTTAATTATTTTAATTTTAAATACATACATGTTAATACAAATTTACAACCTCTTGCTTTTACAGTCAGTTACTTAAAGAAATCTATTTAAGTTGAAGTCTAAATCATTAACAATGTTGTCAAGTTCAAATACACTGTTAGTATGTGAACGTTTTTCTTAAAAACTGCAACAGAATAACATGTAGATGTAGCTCATAAAGCAAATAAGGTAAATTTGTAAACATTTGAACATAATTTGTAATTAATAAATGTTATTCTTATAAACGAAGCTTTATGAACTAAGAAAATAGTAAGTTATAGACCCAAACAAAATTTTTAAGATAGTTTATAAAATCATAGTGTAATACAGAGTAAAAGTAGATTTAATAGAAACAATAATAACGTACACATATTAGAAATGCTTAAAGATAAACATTTATATATCTTGCAACTGTCAAAAAACTGATCTATTCGAAGACTACTCATTTGTTGGAATTAATTTTCACATTCTATTATTAAAAATTGAGTAATTTTGTTTTTTGACTAATTCGATTACTTAAGTTGTCAAATATACAAATTTAAGTAATCCAGTAATTTAAGTAGTAGGTTTCTAAGCAGTCTATTAAAAATCCTTATAATCATAACTTTTTTATAACAATCAAATTCCGATTAATTACGGTTGTCGTTGCATTTGCATAAAAAACAAAAAAAAGTTGCAAATGAGATGCTTTAATTTATTCTAATTATCTTGAACTTTGTTTTTTTTTTCAACGTATTTGTATTTAATTACAATTTTTGACATCTGCAAAATACAACTTACATAACATTTAATTTACAAACCAAATTCATTTTACTTTATACGTGCCCTTAAAACAAATGCAACAACATTTACACGGCGCTAAATAATATTATTTTTACATTTTGTAATTACGGTGCAAGGAGTACTCGTACGAGTCTTCTAAATTATGCAATTGACTATCCTGTACGGTAATGACAGTAACTTGAAATGAGAAAATGACACTGATCTAAGGGGAAATTAGATTAGTTTTGAGAAATTCATAACGTTGTCTAATCGCTAATAAACATAAAATGTGAATTACTTGTTCTGCATTTGCTTTGTACACAAAACTTCTCTTTACTCAATAAAAATAATGAACATAATTAAAATTGTATTTTAAGATACAACTAAGCATACATTTATCTAAAAAAATTCAAATCTATACAAACAATTTTTTAAACTGCTAATTTAAATAATACGACTGCAATAAGATCTAAGGAAATATTAATAATAAAGTTGATCTTGTACGTATAGGTATTAGAAATAATAATTAAGTTGAAATAAAAAATAAGAAAACTGTTTCCAACATAATTTGTTGATTTTAGTAATTTATTTTCAATAAAAGTTATTCCTATGTATAACTCTTTCCTTTACAAAATATGAAACCACAACAAGCTTAACTGTTTTCTAGCGGCTATTACTTTTAAATAGGTTTAAAAAGAATCGTAGTGCATTTTTCTCAAAGTACACAAAAAACAGTATAAAAACTTTCTAGTGATGTTTGCATTAGTTATTTAAACCTGTAACTCATGCAAAAACAACTTTATTTCCTTTAAATATAACAATTCTCATTTTTTTAATTAAAATCACATTAATTATTTTTTAAAATTTTTTTAGAAAATAGTTAATTTTTAACAAATTCAAACAAAATATAATTTATATTAAAACAATAAAAACAATAATGTTTACAATAATAGATTAATATATAAGAACATTTTTTATTAAAAAGAAATAAATAAAAGATATTCTTTTATTTACATTAAAAAACAAGCAGAAAAGATTAATTACTGCTATTACGCAGGATACCACAATGCTTACTAAGGAAATTATAACGTGAGCCATATGTTTAATGTGTATACTTCTTAAAAAGACCTTTGAAGTAGTTGTTATTAGGAATGTAGATGTACAGTTTTGATAGATAGTGTAACTGCATGTGTACGACAATGTACTAGATTTAAGTAAAATTTCCTCGTTCGTAAAAGTGTGCAAAAATTTAGGTTTGTGTGTTCTTAATTTGTGACATTGCAAGCACTTTCAAACTTTATTGGTCTTCATTGTTATTCAAATTTCGTTTATTGATCTGTAATTTCTATTTGACTTCAATCAAACTGAATTCAAATACCAATGTATTTTAAGAGCCAATTTGGATACATTTAAATTTTTATAGCTAATTAAAAGTCTGTTTAATTATATTTTTAAATTATGTGTCAATAAGGTGATTATGTTTAACAACAACTTTTTTTATTATATCGTTTTATAATATTGGAATGTTTAAGTTATAAAAAAAGTATTTCATAACTATGTTTATCTTAAATAGAAATAAATCGAAAGTTTTTAGATAAGATTGGAATTTTCAAATTTTCTTTATTATTTAAGTTGTTGTTCATTTATTTTGTTTGTGTACCTACAGTATTTATATTATTTTACGCTGCGTAATTAATTATTGAATTGTTTTTGTATTGTATATGTCAACTATTTCTGCAAAAATTTTAAGATTAATAAGATATTTAAAATTTAAATCTTAGCTAAGTAATAAAAATGTAGATGGTACAAAAACAGTTAAAACTTTGATCAATTTGTAGATTTTTTTATTTTGCCATAAGGTCTTTTCTTGGTTTCATTGTTTTTTTTTATGTAAACCAGTGTGGATATGCTAATCAAATTAAAATTTTTATTTAATTTTATATGCAAAAATATTATATTTAAAAACATTTTATAGCGTATATATATATATAAACAATTTCTAAACAAAATCACTAGTTGAACCTGAAACATTAACCGCTTATCTTAAACTGTGCTTAACTCGATTTAAACTCTAAACCTTTCGTTTCGAGACCACGATAAAACAATTAAAATACTTGAAGACACGTTAAACCTAAATCTTTAACTTAAACCCAAAACTTGAGCTTAAGCTACAACTGTAAAACTGGCCCTAATTGTTACAATTCTTCAATAAAAACTTTTTTTATGTAGTATCTCAACATTTTTCTAATTTACTCTAAATCATATACTATGAGCTACCAAAATACATTTATAAAAATTTTTAATTACATGAGCATTTAGTACAACAATTGATTATTTAAGTTTTTAACTATTTTAAACGACAAATAATTTTAACTTTTTCAATAGTATAAAAGTAATAGTGAAAATATTTATTAAAAATTACTAATACTCTCAAAAACTTAAAGATAATTTAAAAAAATGATTGTTTGTCACTATTCCTTATGCAATGAAAACATTAACAATGGAAAGAACATAAAAGTTTCTTTCTTTTTTTGATCTAATGAAAAACGAAACTATTATAGTATGTTATTGGGTATATAATGCAAAGAATCAAAAAAACTAATAAGATTTGTTTTATATCTTTGTCTTCTGCACGTTGGATTTAAAAAAAAATATTTTACAGAAATTAATAATCTGCAAAAAGGTTAATTTAACATATAAAAACTAAAAAAAAACAACATTTTATTATTTTTATTTATAGAAATAAAGTAAAATGGTAATATCACGCAAAGCATAATCATTTCCATTCCACTTTGTGTTTATAAACACAATTTGATGTTTCGCGCTTTAAGTTTTGGCAAAACCAACATAAACAGTATCATTTTATAGTAAAATCTTCTGTCTAATATTTTTTTATATTTGAAAATAAAATATATATGTTTTACATTCTGATAAATAACGTTGAATAGCAAAAAATGTAAAGAAAATTTAATGCAAGATAAAGTTTTTATTAGGTGTAAAGATTTTTGTGGCAATAGAGTGTACAGTAAATATCATAATAAATAAAAGATTAACAGCATTATGTTGCTAACAATAGTAAACGTTTAATTTGCTCCTCCTAGTGAAGAAGATTCTATAACCTATTCATTAAATGTTTAACCTTTTGTTCAGTTAGTCCAATATAACACACATCGCACACAAGCTTAACTGTATTGGTTGCAATGTGTGTTATATTAAACATACTAAACAAAAGGTTAAAAATCGAATTAATAATTATAAATACAAGTACGACACAAAAAAACGATACAGTTTTATCAGTTTATCATGTAGACACCGACACAACTACTATAGAAACGTCAGCTGCGCGATTATTTTTTTAGTGCTGCTTTGTGTTCGATTTTTTACAAATTTACAATTTACAATTAATATCTGCACATATGTACATAAAAAGGTTTTACTTTTATTAAAAAAATTGATTCTTCTTCCGTTGTTAATACATTGGGTGGTCTTTCTTGACCACGGCTTTTGTAGATAAGAAGAAGACTTTCAGTTTCTTTAAGTCTTTGTCAAAATAAAATGTAGTAAAAGCAATTGTCTATTAAGATATCGTTCAACCTACAATCTACGTGTGGTGTGGAGAATTGAGACAGAAATAAATCAGATTGTCGATTGTTAGTTCTAAGAGAGCTAAATTTTGCATTCAATTATCTGAAGCTTTGTTTTAGTTACAACCAAAAATAAACATGATCGTGCACACAAAGTACATTTTGTTAAACTAAGTCAGTAAAACAGCTAAGAAATAAACGTTACTATCTGTTTTAATTATTTTATAAACAATTGATTTTGTAGATAAAGAAAAATTAAAGAGAACAATAATTAACATAATATATTAATACCTTTCATGGATTTTACAGCATTTACACCCATGATTATTGCATTACATTACTGCATAGTTACAACCAACAAACAATTACTATTTGTTTAGATAGTCAAAACCGGTCTAAAAACTTAAATTGCAAATATCTTAAAACTGGGCCACTTAAGACCAAATCTTTGAAGGAAAAATTTTCATTTAACCCCACAAGGAAACTGTTCTTTGAGTTTGTAATCGTATTTCAGTTGCATCTTGTTTAGGTCAATCATCTGCTGTTCAAATTTTTCTTGGTTTTATCTTTTCTTTTGCCTTGACATTCAATATTTGATTATTATTTGTAAAGTGTTTGTTGAACGTTTTATGTCACTTGTTATTTTTAATTATTGACATTTTCATGGTTAATTTGTTGTTATTTATTAAGAAAATTTTGTAATAAATTTTAGTAACCTAAACAAGTGCTTACTTGCAGCATGAAACGTTCCATAGAATTAGTAAAAAGTAGTTTGTTTTGCCCTTCCTAAGCAAAGAATTGTAAGAAGCTACTGATTTTCTATTAGCGTAATTCGAATAAATTTTAAAATTAGATAGGACTAAAACCACATTGTAAGGTAAGGTCAATGTAAATATGAAATTGTCAGAATGAACCACTGAACAGCCATTTCGACCTTTTGGGGCTTCTCAGCAGTGGGAGAACACTTTGTTTTGTACTTCTACAAATGCGTTAATAAATAATGTCAGTAACATAAAAGGAGTGTTATTTTATAGTGTAACTTACTATGTAATGTAGTAATTTTTAACTTTTATAGCAATTTACAAATCAGTACTTTCAGAAATTTACACTATTAGATGGTACTGCCTTCATATTTCGTTTATAATAATTACTGCTTTAAATATACAGACACTACAGCAGACGGTCTGTGGTGTTTCCTAAGGAGTTACACTGTTAAAAAAGTTACTAAAATCTTTTAAGCACACCTCTCTATTACATGCACAAATTTTAACTACATATTTTCAAGAATTCGCAATTTTTTTTTAATGTTTTTGTAGTTTAGATTTAAAATACTTAAACAAACTAATTAAACAAATGCTTCTGTAATAAAAAAAATATGAACATGATATGGCATAACTGGTTATGGAAGACATCGTTATGTATCGGGTAAGCAACTAAGAACGGCCTATCGGTTTATATTTATTTATATGTCATATCCCGCTAGAGTATTCGAGGTTATGCAAAAGTGAAGTAAACTTAATTGTGGCCCCACCTTACATAACTGACCGTGATGAAGGCCACTTAAGCCTGCTGCGGCAGTGCAACGCCTTTCTTTAAGAAAAATTGTTTTTTAAATTAAGAATGGCCGCAGGCCATATTTCAGAAACCAATCGTCACACAGGTTTAAGAAAAGTGGTTTTAAAAAATAGCTGAAAAATATTGAGTTTCTAAGATTACCTCCAGGGAGCATAGTGGTCATGCTTAAATAAAAAGTTGGATTTTGTTCGTAATCCGCTTAGTTAGGGACTATTCAAAATAGATGAAGTGTATTCTTCAAATAATTTAGAAACTTTTTTATTAAAAAACTCTTACTGCAATTTTAAAAATTAAGTAGTGGGGTCTCCCCAAAACATATTTTCATTAAATGTCAATTACTACGGGTATTTTTAACGAAATTTAACAAACTTGGGTTTGTTAGAAAGTGTTTTCCTGTGTCCATTGTTAACATTTGATAGAGGTTCTATTTGAATAATAATGAAGCCTTTATTTAAAATGTAAACAAATATCTGATATAATTAAAATAATACGAGGAGGTGTTGAACATTGCACTACGAACCAGTAAAACGAAAATCTAAGATGACAATATGTTTAAATTTATTAAACTCGTCAATAGCTAAATAGTTGCGTTCTAAATTAATCTATATAACTATCAACTAATTTATTAAAGTAAAATTATGTCAAACCGTGTTTACTTTATACCAAATTATGGTATAATTAAAGAATCAAAAACTGATTATTATCAAAACTATAAAGATTAAAAAAAGAAAATAAAACACGCCAAAACGTTGATAACAATAAAAAAACGCAGCATAAAAATTACATAATAAGACCAAGGGCCGGTTTTACAAATAGAAATTCAATCAAAAAGCGTCATTTAACACTTAGGTTATTATTCGCCGAGTAAAACAAATAATAACGTGCAAGGGTTTTAATCCACTTATCCCAAAAAGAGTTCACACAAACTTGCTGTTTTTAACAGTTTTACTCATACGGTTTTACTTGTACAGTTTTAACCGCACGGTTCTACACAAAAAGTTTTAACCGTACAGGAACTTTATGGCAGTAAAAATCTACAGCAAAATCAAAATCCATTTTTTCAAATTACTTTATAAAAACTGACTTCAAAAAAACGTCTGATACTATCGTTTATTGCAAACAGTAAAACTCGATATAAAAATTTGTCTTTAAAATTACTTACATTTGTTTTTTGTAATCTTTATTAATAGCTCAAAAAATTTAAGGCAAGTAAGTACATTAGATATAGCAGTTAAATTATTTACAACATTTTTTTTCAAAATATATAATTTTTTTTCATTTAAGTGTAACAATTGACCTTAGATTTTTTGCCTTGGTCTTCACACTTATCACTTCTTCGGAGACCTTTGATATTTTTTTTTTAGTGGAAAACAATGGCTGCAGTTTGCTGAACATGATCTTCTAGACAAAACAATAGCGTTCCGATGGCTGCTTACACCACTTGTCCTTCCGTATTACAAATCTGCAATAGCCATTTTAATTCGGAGTAGTTCTTTCTTAGTAAAAATTTTAGTCTATACAAATATTTGTAGAAGTGTTCTATGGATTTGACGACTGTTAATTGAACTCTTCTAGTCACGCATTAATTTTTTGCTGAACTGACCAACACCTTGCAGCTTTGAAAAGACTGCACCTATGGCCATATTACTGGCAACGATATAGAAAACAAGTTTTCTATCTTCTCTTCAATAACTTAAAATCCGTAAAATGAGACCTGTTTTAGTTAATAGAAAGCGTTTTTGCAGTCTTTATTCCATCTAAATTCTGCTCTTACTTTAGTCAATTTTGTGAAAGGCTTGGCAATGTTCTCAACCACAATCATGTCGTCTAGATAAACTAAGCACGTCTTCTAAGACAGACTTAGCAAGATGGTCTCCATCAAACGCTCGAATGTTGCAAAAACGTTACACAAGGTGAAGGACATAAGAGTAAACTGCCACAAACCAGTTCTAATAGTAAACGCTGTTTTTTTCATAGTGTTTGGGTTTTAATCCTGCACCTGCTAGTAAATACTCTGCAAATCTAACGTGGAAAACCACTGGGATTCTGACAAGGTTTCTAAAGTATTGTCAATTCTTGAAAAAGAGTAGTTGTGCTTTTTGGTCACGTCGTGAAGCTGTCTGTAGTTTACGCAAACCCTCGTTGATTCATCTTTCTTCTTTACTAGCATTACTGTGGACGCCCATAAACTATTTGAAGGTTCACTCTATATTTCTAATTATTTGTTCACCTTGTTCCCGTATTGCCAAAGGAAGTCAACGTGGATGTTGTCGTATCGGCCGAGCGTTTTCGGTCTTAATTTTATAGTTTACTATATTAGTTCTTTCTTTGAAACCACTTTTTAGTGCAAACACATCTTGATACTGCTGGCTCAATATTTTAACTTCAGTCTTGACTAAAGTCTTGGCACTTAGAAGTAAAAATTTCCAATTGAGGATGTTGTGGGCATTTCTTCTCGACGTAGTTTTACTAAAATTTACGCATATCACAATTTGAGATACTGGCGTGCATTGGCCTATTATGGGTTTTTTTTAACGTTACAGGATCTGAGTTCAACAAATATTTAATGTTCGTAGAAGTATTATAAGCAACTTTAATGCCATGTTTCTTCAGTATTTTTTCAATTTGTCACTTATATTGGCAACAAAAGGTAGAACAGCAAAATTTTTACTTATAGTTGAATAATTTGGTACAGTATGTCTAGTTTTTGATCGAAGATACTTTTTAAATTGTTCTTTCTTAAATCCATTTCTTATAAATACTTTCTCAAGGTAATCTAATTATTCTGGTAATTTATCTTGATGGCAAATGGTCATCGCACAGTTGTGTAATGAGCGAATTGTTCCAAATTTCTGAGATGAATGATGATGAGAATTTGCGTTTATATATAGATCCGTATGTGTTGGTTTTTGATAAACTCAATGTATTAAAGTACCATCTGGTTTTTTTTCTATCTTTACATCAAGAAAAGGTAAGGTACCATTAATTTCTTTTTCAATACTAAATTTTATGTTTGGGTGTTGATTATTGAAGTATTGAAGAAAAATTTGTAGTTCATCCTCACCATGGGACCAAATTGCAAAAACATCAACATATCTAAGCTATAGTTTTGATTTTTTAGATGCAAATTTTAAAGTTTCTTCTTCAAAATGCTACATAAAGTAATTTCCAATAGATAGAGAAATTGGTGATTCCATTGCTATACCATCTTTTTCTTTATAATATTCACCATTAAACAAAAAGAATAAAGATGTTAAACAAATAACTTGATTGTATTGTTATCAAACTGTCGTTTTAAAATATGTAAAGTATTAACTATTGGTACTTTAGTGAACAATCAAGCAACGTCAAAATTAACTATTAAGTCATTTAAAGATAATTTCTGTTTAGTAATTATTTCAATGAAATGCTTTGTATTCTTTATAAATAAATTATCTTATCCAATATAAAGTTGCAATATTGAATCTAAATACTTATCTAATTCATAAGTTGTCGATCCAATACAGCTAACAATTTGTCGAAGAGGTGAATTTAGCTTGTGCATCTTAGGTAATCCATAGAACTTTAAAATAAGAGGATTTTTTAGCGTTAGTTTTTTGACAGTCTCCGTTGATAAATTACTTTCTTTCAATAGCTTTTTTGTTAATAGTTTGTATTTGTTATTAGGGTTTTTTGTAGTTTTATTATAAGATGTGGGATCATTGAGTAAATCCTTAGCTTTCTTGATGTACTCTGTTTTATCTATCATTACATCAGCTTTTTCTTTATCTGCTGGTAGAGTTATAAGACTAGTATTGCTTCTTAGATATTGTAGTGCTTGGTGTTCAGCATAAGTCAGGTTTTTTTCAGGAAGTTTTCTCAGCTGTTTCACAATCTGGAAGATGACTGATATCTCAATGTTAGATATAATTTCCTTAACAGAAATTCTTGAAATAGCAACATCAAAATCCAAACCTTTAGATAAAACGGTACGAGCAGTATTGGATAATAATAACACATATCATATCTTTGTTCTCCATGTTTAATTGTATTGTCATTTATTATTTATACTTATTTATTGTTTTTAGTCATTGACTATTAATAATCACATTTTTGTCAATTAAGTTTAGGACGTGTTCATATTTGTTAAACTTTGGAGTAATTGCTCAAATGTTCTACTGGTCTGATGAAGGGCACATTTAGTGCACAAAACGTCGTCATAAAGAAAAACTGAGCAGTTTTTTATGCCCCTCCTTGAACGAAGAATCCAATAGTGGTAATTTTTCTTTAGACTTTCGAGCAAAAGAACAACATTTATGAAGTTTTCCGAACATTTGTTTTTTCTAGTTACCTTAGTTTTATAATTGTCATTTTATTAATTGTCACCTGAAGAAGAACGTAGACCACGTTCAAAAGCTTGTAAGTTTTTTAATAAATATATTACACTATTTACCCAAAAACTGTTACTCTTACCTTAAAGTGTTAAAAATTTAGTTTTAAACTTTTTGTGCACAAGTGTTGCCCATTCCTTTTTTTTTTCTCCTAATCTTGTTTTTTCTTTATGAGTTACTCCGTTATTCCTTCAAATTTTTTTCATCACGTTATTCCATGTTATAGTTTTACTCTCGTTCTCCTTTGTGTTATTTTTGCTAGCCAAATATTTTTTATTGTTTTTCTTTTATGATGCTTATCAGATTTAATTAATTTTTGTCTTACCTTATCTCTTTTCTTGTAACCATCTCTTGTAAAAATCTCTTATGTACTTTATTGGTATAGCGTTTACTATTCTGCTTTTTATTTGTTTATTTAAAATCCAACATCTCCATACGTCAGTATCGATTTGAACACTGCTATGTACTGTTCTGTCTTCTTAGATGGAAAAGAATACTTGGAAATAAATAGTAGAATACAAAATGCGATAAAGTTATACAATGTAATGAATTCATACGAAAGAAATAAGAAAGAAAAATTATAGGTATGATATAATAATATTTTTTTAGTTTTTATAATAATTTTTTTCTAGTATTACATAAAACACCAGTAATAGTCGTTGTTTCACACTTTGAAGACACATTGCATTACATGCTGTTAAGCTAAGTAAAAAATTAAAACTGTAAAGTAGATTGTAAATGTGTATACAATTTATAACATTGAAGTATCTTGTTTTAATTAACTCTTATTATCTAAATAACCGTAAAAAATAAAATGTTACAGAAAATCTTGTAGAAAAAGAAAGTTTATTTATACATAAATTTATTGTCACGTTTGATAGAAACAGACAATAATATATAACGCAATTAAAGAACTGAACATTTATTTATTACAATGGTAAATGCATATACGTAAAATGTGTTACATTGTATTCTAACATTGCAAACCAGGTAATAACAGCTTCGTGCGTCGCACATACTCGTGTATGCTATTACCCTATCATATATTATCAATTATGTGTATGTAAATTATATTTTAAAATTAATAGGCATGTTTCCTATTCTAATTTTTTTTCAATTATTATTGTATATATTATACATGCATAATTCAACAATAAAGAAAAACATTTTTAATAAAAAAAATTATAAAGCAATACAATAATGTTGCACTGAATTACAAACTTATGATTCAAAACGAATTTTTCTAGTTTACACTCAAGCAATTGTGTTGACCTAAAAATTGTATGTTAAAGTACTTATATTTAATTAAAGAAAAATGTTATTGTTTTAATTAAGTTTTTATTATTTGAAGTAAGTACATGCTAGTAAAAAAGTGTTTTAGTTTTTATGCAAGCATAAATTTTCAAGCGCATAGCGATAAAAACAAACAAGGAAATGGCGCATAACGTGCAATTAAAATTGTTATTACATTGAACACCTATAATTAACACTTTAAATAATTAATATGTTAATTACATTTAAGAGGCTTTTTATGTGTGTATTGTTATAAAACGTTAAAAACACTTTCTTAAAGATCATATTCAAAATTGTGTTTACTTCTTACTTAGAGGTACGATTTCTTCTTCTGCTTAGTTCCTGTTCGCATTTACAATTCCGCTCTTGTGTTAATAGGTCAACGATTTAATAGAATGTAGATAGTCTAAATGCATTAATAAATTAAATTTATAAAAGAAACAAAACAATTATTGGATAATTAAATATGTTATTTTCCGGTTTTCTTACACTGCATCAAAGCTACAAAACGAACATAATTGTATAATATTTATTAGGTTTTGCTAAGTAACCGTTTTTGACAAGTTGAACTATAAGTACAAACTAGGTCTAACACATATAGGCTTGAATGACAATTTACCTCATTATTTAAATATTTTGGGTGGCAATATAAGATAAATCACAATAAAACACAATTTAATGAGTAATAATTTAAAAAGCTTAAATAAATAAATTTGCTTGTAACAAAAAATTGTGTAATTAAAATAAATTAATTAAAATTTTCAAAAGTATCATTTGCTTAATAAAAATAGAAAACTAATTGTTTTTAAGAAATATCATTCAATTTCTTTGTTGGTTTAATTTTTCTAAAATATTGAAGAGTCAGCAGTAGCGTGTAACAACTAGTGTGGGTTTTCTTCAAACTTTCCTAGTTGTCAATACTCATTGGCAAAATACTAGACGTACAGAATTTAGCATCACATCCACTTTGCATACGAGTCTTAACAAAAATGACAAAAAGTACATCAAATTGAAAAGCATTGAATTGCATGTCGGCGTTCATATTCGCGTAAAACATAGGAGACATACTCAAGCAGACATGAAAGTTAAGTCAATTTCAATTTTAGCAAAAATATATTTTACGTCTGCTATGCACAGCCAATAACATTAAAGCGTGCGCTTGTCTGAGCGCGTAGGAGTCTGCTGATGTTTTGTTTGGTTAATTTCGTCGGTTATGTTACAATGGTTTAATTTGAAAATTAGGTGAGAAAAGAAATGACGGAAAAATAATTCATAACGTGCATTTATATGATCGGAAACGATCGAATTTCAAAGATACAAAAAAGAAGAAAAATTCTAGAAACGAAATTGCAACGTTGCTAAAATATTCAGGTTAAGAAAAGAAAAAAAACGAAACGCTGATGATAATTTACCAAATTGAAGTGGTGTCCTGATAAGAAACCGTAGGACGCCTTAAAGTGGTTTAATCCATACATGAAAATAAGGTTGTAAAATTAGAAAACATAAATAAA
Source organism: Aquatica leii (assembly GCA_035610365.1). Classification (NCBI taxonomy): domain Eukaryota; kingdom Metazoa; phylum Arthropoda; class Insecta; order Coleoptera; family Lampyridae; genus Aquatica; species Aquatica leii. The sequence continues at coordinate 42,867,543 of CM069436.1, forward strand.
TATTTTTACTTATTTAATTAAAAGTTGCAGATGAAAATCTAATCCAAGCTTAGAGAGGGAATTCGATGTGCAGTACAAAGTGTCATTAGAACATGAAATACAAGAGATATCTTAAAAGTCACTTAAGAAAAGTACTTTACTGATACAATAGATGGCCAGGACAACATACATTTTACACAAAGGGTTGAGTACAACGATCCACAATTATGTAGCAACTCTATCAGTAGTTAGTCTACTATAAATACAACCATTAGTTCTAAAAGGCACACAAAATCTAATATGTTACATTCGACATTCAAAAATACAAACAATGAAATGAAATATGCATTAGAAATTTTCGAGAACAAACAACAATTAACAAAGAGGTGGTGCAGACCTATTTGTAAGGTTAGTTGCTAGCAAATTAAGAAAAGTAAGAAAAAAGAAGTGATATCAAATTTAAAAAATTATATTTGCAGCGCTGATGGATAGGTCAAACAGCAAATAACATTGTTGAAGAATTTTCATTTAAGTGACAGTATAATAGTTTATATTACTAATTCAAACAAATGTAGGATTTGTAAAACTACTTTTTGTAATAGCAAAGGCTTCCACGGCTGAGGTCTATACTAAGATGAAAACGTCTTCCGGGTTTGGACCGTGTCATTGTTGTAACCGAAATTGCCAATGTTTGGAATTTCCAGTTGAAAAAGAATGGAGATTTAGCAATCACAAAAACGTTATCAAAATTTATCTTGTGACCTGTAGTAAAATGATGTTCAGACCGCAGACTTAGAAACTTTTTCTTATACAACGATTATATTCTGAAATACAAATAATGACGGAACGACCGGTCTCGCCAATGTAGACTAAATCACATGAATACACCTTGAGATAAAAGTGTAAGAAATTTGTCCTTGGGAGAAGTAAGAATCTGAGAAATTTTGCCTGTTGAGTTAAATATAGATTTAATACCATTCTTACAAAGAAGTTTTCCTATTTGATCTGTAACCTTGTGAATGTAGGCTAAGAAAGCCAATTTCGGATTAGATTTAGTAGTAGGAGTCGAAACGTTGGCAACTTTGGTTACAACAACGACACGGTCCAAGCCCGTAAGACTTTCTCATCTTAGCATAAAATTACTTTTTATTCCAATTACTAATAAATTAATAATATGAATGAATATGTCAAGTTTTACTAAATTTAACATGAATCTATTAATTACGTTTTCGTTTGATGCCTCTTTAAATTTATGCGTCTTGACAAGGTGGTGTAAAATCGACTTACGTCGTTTACCACCTTTATAATTATTTACAGTTATTTCATACATAGTACTTTATACTGTAAAATTGCTCTGCTATTAATCTTTTGCTAGTCGCTAATGTTTTTTTTCACATAGCTGCCATTTCTACAAAAATATTTTTTTTTGAAATCTCGTATGTAATTTATTAGTTTCTTTTATGTAGAAAAGTGTAAGTGGACCAAAACACAAAAAAACCTATTTTGACTTTTTTTTGTTACCAACCTTTTCTGTTAATAACAACAGGTCACCACGGCTAGCTACAATGTCAACAATTGGTTGAAAGAACTATAATAAAAAAAGAGAATACATCTAAATCCACTATAGAAGAGAACAGGATAGATCAAAAAAGACAATCACCAAAAACATAACAAGCGTAGGTATATAATTCTACTAATTAATTTGGACTTCTTCGTTTAGGAGGGGCATGTAAAACCACTTTAATTTAATTTTGTGGAAACGTTTTGTGCTAAAGGCGAGCACTTTATCAGGCCAACTGTAATTTATTAAACTCGTAAGACAACAACATAAACGTTCAACAAACAATTGACAAATGTTGTGTAATCAAAATTTATGAATGTCAAGGGAAAGATAAGAATAAAAAGATAAAACAGAGCTGAACAACAATAAATCAAACCTATATAGTTATCTCACAATTGTGGATATTAAATTATTATAAAAGCTGCTTAAGTTGATGGTATCGTTGTTAAAAACAAGGATACCAATAATTGTGAGATAACTATATAGGTTTGATTTATCGTTGTTCAGCTCTGTTTTATCTTTTTATTCTTATCTTTCCCTTGACATTCATAAATTTTTGATTACACAACATTAATTGTTTGTTAAACGTTTATGTCCTGCGTTAATTAAAAAAATTTAATTAGTGACCATTTTATGTTTAATGTTTTAATTTTTATTTATTATTCAGTAAACACAATCTTGTAAAGTTACCTATGTCCTTGGTCGGTAGATTGATCCACTTGTTTTTATTCTGTAAGTTTTATGTGTTAAAAATTATTTTTTAATTCATTCTGTTGTTACTATGTTGTTGTCTTACGAGTTTAATAAATTACAGTTGGCCTGATCAAGTGCTCGCCTTTAGCACGAAACGTTGCCACAAAAATAAATTAAAGTGGTTTTACATGCCCCTCCTAAACAAAGAAGTCTAAATTAATTAGTACACATACAGAGGAGGAGAAACAACCTTTACCAAGTATATAATTCTATATATTCTATAATATTATTTAGCAATAACATGTACTATTTCTAGGGTCAAGTGGTGCCAACGTGAGACGGCCGAAATTTCGCTCAAGACATTTAATTTGTAATAAATAATAAGTAAGCGTAAACGCAAACATAAAAAAAACTATCGCATTTAACTGTGCATTTTACTTCAAAAATTTTTAAGTCGTATTTATAAACTTTTATTGTTTACGTGATCGTAGAAGCTAGGCAAGTATTGCGTTTTTAAGATAAGAGATGCGGTTATGATATTCTATAATAAATTTAGTCTATCTTTGCTAATTAGCAAAAAAGCACGTCGCGAATGACAAGTGAATAAAAAAAAACACCACAAAGTTTAAAAACGAGACACCTGCGAGTTAAAAAATAAGACGAAGGTTTACGTTCACAAAAAGCGACCTTACGACAAAAAAAAGCATAGAAACAGCCCTAAAGCTAATAGAGGATGACACTTTATCTCTTAAAAATGCATCTATACAGTTTAAAATTAAAATATCAGTTTTTTCTAAAGTAAACTAAAGAAATAAAAATAAATTTAAGTGTTAAGATAGAAATTATGCCAAAATGAAGGTTTGCTCTTATAAACCGGAGATACAAACAATATTTCAAACTTATGTACAAGAAAACAACCTTACTACCCAGTTTAAGAAAAAAAAGCCGGTCAAAGATTGACAAAAATTTTTGTAAACGTAAAAGGCTAAGTCAAAAAAAAACTTGAGCAACTGGAAAAATGCAGAAGAACAGCTACAAGTGATCCATTCATCATCTTTGGCTTTTACGATCGCCTAAATACTTGCATATCTGATTTGAAATTGCAAGACAAGCTCGGTCACATCTGAAATTTAGACGAGACCAGTTTTTGTTCCGACCCAACCAGAATAAGAGGCGTTGCTTGTATAGGTCAGAAAGTTCACCGGAACATAGAAAGATCAGGAAAAGAAGATACCACTGATATTTTATTATCTCCTCTAATAATTTCACAAACGCAAAATTTATGGAGCTGTTGGAAAGGTAAAATGTTAGCTTTTTGTTACTTAAAATTTAGTTAGTAATAAAAATATATTTTTTAGGTAAAACCGAATTACCGAATACATGCTATGCAATCTCGGAGAACAGAGATTTTTTAAGAGTGCTTTAAAAAGTTTTGTGCACTAGTTCGTGAACGTCCACTTTTTGTTATACTAGATAGAGATGTTACTTATTTAGATAAATCGACGATAGAATTGGCTGTGCAAGAAAATATAACTTTATTAAAACTACCCGTTCATACAACTGATTTGCTGCGCCCGCTTAACAAATGTTGCTATAATTCATTGAAATTTAAATAAAATGAAATACATTTCCAAAAGACCGCTTAGATCCTGCAAAACTATTTCGATATAAAAAACATGGGGTAAAAATTACTATTGGATAACATTTTAAGAATACCAACATAACAGCAAGAAGAAAAAAATAGGCAATGGCAAAAGTCCTAACAACAAATATTTAAAGGAAATACAGAAGCACCAACGGAATAAAAAAAGTAAAGCGTATGAAATTTACAAAATCAAAAAACAAAAGGCGACTAAAACAGTTGAGAGTGACAGTGAAAGCAGCATTCATGAACAGTCAGTTTACCAAGATGAAAACGATGTAGACGATTTGATTCCAGAAAATATTATTGAAGATGAGTGTGATGGCAAGCCATCAAAAAATGGAGTAACAAAACTTGAAATTACGGAATAGATAGACGCACAAAGTATTTAAATTAATTTTTCCAGAAGAATAGTTTAAAAAGTTTAATAATAAATAAAGATACTAGTTCACAAGTTAACACAGTCACCATGCTTCAACAAGACAATTTCACATTTCAATCACCGTAAAACGTTCGACCCCAATAAAACACCTCCCACCCGCTTCATAAACTCGCCGCTGCGCGGCTCGTGTATGAAACCCGGTCTCGTGATTGAAGCCCGTTTATTCTGTAACTTGTGTTTTAATATACTATTCCAGGTGTTAATGTTACGTTAGACCTTCCACGTCTGCCCACAAAAAATGTTTTGAATAGTGCTTGTTTGTCCAGTAAATTTTAAAGGTTTTACCAGATTCAGAGGTATATCAAAATTACTTAGCATCAAGCCATTTCAAAGGTCGTCTTTCAAGTTTTTTTTTCTAAAGACCAGTGACTGTTTGTAAAGGTCAGAAAAATTTAGAAATTTATTTAGTGTATGTTGCTTTACCACAAACTTTCACACTTTTAACCAACTGGTCCCAATCATAAGAATCGCAAATTTGCGTAGATATTATCTTTTTTTGCTCTTCTATGAGAGCATTATCAACGACACACTCTATGTGACTATGTTTACTGATCATAAGTTTGTGATCGTTAACTTTTAAATTCTTTGTTTTTTGCATTACAGTTAAAAACATGGCGGCTACATGGGAGTTCTTATTTTGACCTCCACACTTATCTGAATCAAGATTTACCTTCTTTACTTCTGAAAATAAAACAAGCAGTTCTTGAAAGATAGATGACATTTTCAGAGCCTGCATTATAAAGCGTAAGGTTAAATGTCCACAGTTCTCTTTATTAAATGCTACCGAGGACTGAAGAAATGGAGTATGTAGACATTGCTGGACATCAAACGTATAACATCTGGTATTGACGTTCTCTTTAGCAATATTCTTGTCCTGAACTTTTCTTACGCGGGCATTATCTGATTTAGCATGATGTTTATTTACTTCTTCTTAGATGGAACGTTTTTCTTCCTCGTAATCAGTGATTTGCAATTTCATCTGGAAAACATCATATTTGTGACAGATGTCTACCTTGACCGTTTAAATGCCAAATTCTGTTTTATATATTCTTCTTTATTTCGGTTTTTGGAATAAATCTTATACATGACCTGTAAATTAAGACGCGGAGATAAGCACTTTTCATTGTTATCACGACTCGTGTAGTGTGACTTATATGACGGAAAAGATTTTATAAAACACAACTTCTTCTATAGTTGCAGTTAAATGTTTGTTTGCAGGTTCACGTAAACCTCTCTGATTATTATATATAACTCTAGATGTAGTAACTATTGAGTATGCTTTGCATTTCTGTAAATATCATTTAGCTAGTTAACAGCCACAACTCACACGGTTTACTAAAACACAATAATGATCAATCGTCATAAATAACGCAATATTTATGCTTCTTTTTTACTACATTGTTTTTATGATTGTTAAAATACTGATATAATTAATTATTTATTAATGCTTTGAACGTTTAATGAATTAATGAATCCTCTATTTGTTTTATATTTGCTGATTCAATTTTGCTAGTTTTAGTGCTGAAAACACTTAAACAATGCTTGATTCGAAAGTTTATGTAACGAAACGATGAAACGCTCAAATGAAAAAAATCTGGAACTTGCGGTAGTGCCCAATTTCACTTCATTTTTTGTATTTTTCGGATGCAGTGTTTATTATTATCAAACAAGATATTTCTCATGATTCGTTTTATGTTTTAAAAATATAATAAGTCTTAATTCCACTCAGCAGTGATGAAAAATAATTATAGTAATTGCAGAATTAGATCCGCGCGAGATTCCGCTTTGTACGCTGCAAAAATGGTACAATATAGGTGAAAATTGCACATAAACAATTTATTGAGCACAAAATCTACTACAAAATATTTAGCGGTAGTGTATAATTGTATGTAATAGTTTCAACCTTACAGAATTTTAATGTAATGTGAACCATTTTCGTGCAACTTTGCACACTTGCATCTTCTAGACTATTGAAAGTAATTGTACCCTCCCGCGGACTTTTTTATTGTAAATTTTGTGTTCTATAAAAATGTTTATGTGCAACTTTCTTCTACCTTGCTCCGTTTTAGGGTTATAGTATATTGGTTATATTAAGTCATTAAGCATATCATTTTAATACAAAAATTGTGGCGGTTTCTATGCTGGTGTAATATTACGACACCGACAAAGCTACTCTTAGTCGCAAAAAGACCGCGGTGGTCACCACAAGCAACTCGACCGACACACACATGTTCTACTAAACCGATAATTTACGTTCAAATTTTAAAATGCGTAAACGAAAAAATTTAATAAACCTGATTTTTAAAGTTTTATAATAAAGACTATCAGTAATTACTAGTTTAAATCATAAATGATTTTACTGTAAATTTATCAACAAGGGACGAAAGTATGTAAAATAAAGTATAAGTAAATTTTGAATGTTAAGATTGTATCAACAGTCAAGCAATTGTAAAGATTATTGACGTTATAAATCGGTTAAGACTAGAGAAAGGATTCATGTTAAAGTAAAGTTTGTCTGTTTAATGCTTTTTTATAGTCAGTAGCGCATTTGTTTATTATTAATAGGACAGAAATTCTAGAATCGGTAAAAAAAGAGAATTTAATAAAAAAACATGTCGATTATTCCGCGTTGCGAAATGTTTTTATTGCGAGTCTAATCTGCTGTAAGTCTTCTTTAGATATGACAAGAAATCGCAAACACGACAAAATGTTGAAAAAAATTCAATTGTTAAACTGTGAATGCACATTTCTAAAGTTAAACTCTCAACTTGGCAACTTTTACATCTGCAAGAATGTGGCAACGTAACTCGAATTGTGTCATAATCCTAGAAGCTGTAGAACTGCGAACCGCCATAAAACTCGGGTAAAATCCAGTAATTATTTGTTTTTGTAATTTTTTTTTAAAATGCGCATCAACTAGTTAGAGTGTAGTGAAGCAATTGTCAGAAATCACGCGATATAAATTGTTTATTTAATCATTGAATAATTTACTTAATGCAACCCTATTCAATCAAAGTCTGACTAAATTTCTAAAAGTTCCACTTTGGCTCTAAAATTTATTGTGTCTAGAGGAAATTTTACATTTATCTGAATGCTCTCAAACGTATCTAAGCCAGCAGAAGATGACAGTCAGTAGACATAAATCTCAATTTTTTGACCTTTTCTGGCATAACATGCTTCTGAACCCAATATTATTTTTTAAGCTTTGCGAAGGTGACTTTTCCTTGAAAATATTTTGTGTCAAATAAAGTTCGATGTTTTAAGATTTTGTTGCTTGCTTTGTGTTTCTTACCGTACATCACTTGGAAAGGAGAACCTAAGCGTTACCAACACAGCCCAAATACCCATTTTTGTGCTTCTCTAGAAATTTTTTTTATAAAAGATGTACCCTCCAGTTTGCAATCATTTCGCACTAAATTATTACATACTATTAAAGCTATAAATGGGAAACAACAACCAGGACTGTTTGGATTTAGAGTTTTTAATACTAATTAAATGCCAAGCACAATTGCCTTTCCTCTTGGAATGATAAAGGGCATAAATTTTAACTACAAAAATATAAAAAATTAGTGACGCCAGCCTCGGGTTGTGCAGGAATTCTTGATAATGAACGATCTCGCTTATAATTTGTTGTATGCATTCTTATTTTTGAAAATTGTAATAAACCTTGTTCATTATATTACGTAGGTAATATTGTGTTTGTTTTTAACATCTTCCGATAATTGCAAGATTTGCGATATCTGTGAATGTTTTGTTTGTTATTTAATTTATATTGTGTAATTTTTTTATCAAATCGTCTGATTAATACGAGAACTCATATATTACACAGATTGTTTTTGTCACAAATTCATAATTTCAATATAGAAAGTCTCATAAAGAAATGTTAATAAGCAAATTGACAAATTTTAAAGTTATATAACTAATTTATTAAAAAATTAATCTTGTTAATTATGATTAGTGTCTAAGATTTATTTACAGTTTGTTTTAAAATCCATCATTCTAATTGATAAAAAATAGCTGACATTAAATAATTTACAATATTTATTAGAAACAAACTTAAAAAAATTAAATAATCGTCTAATTAATGGTAATTGTAAACATATCTCAAACTAACGACATACAGCTATTCTGTCAAAAACAAAATCGAACAAAATGTGAATATTATTATAAACTAAACAGTTAAATCAGCAACTGGTTAAACAAAGTAGATTACTTACCCACTATACTACAATGTCAAATTCCAATTAATGTAAAACTTTATCAGTTAATAAACAGGAAACTTTTGCAAGTGTTTCGAAATACCTAAGAACAAAGTTAGAAAAGTAGATTAAAAGAAATAATCGTTTTAATAAAATTTAGTTTAATTGATAAAAACTTGTAAGTATTGTTTGAATCTAAATCTGCTACGGCAATATCAATTTAACATTTATTTTACACAAAATAGTTGGTTATTAAGCCATATATGTTTATTATGTTTTACAGAATTGAGAGAAAATTTATAGTTCGTTTACTACATTAACATAATTTTTTTTTGTAACAAAAACTGCATTTATTAATCAGTCTATTTCTCAAATAACACACTTCTTATCAGTTTTTATAATATATATATTTAATCAAAAGATTGTAACAATAAGAATTATTTGTTTTAATTGAATGCTGCCATAATTATTGTTCTAAAAGAGTTTCTTTTTAAATACATTAATTAACGACATATGGTTCTAATGGTCTCTACTTAAAATAATTAAATCAAAGTAAGCCGGCAACACGTTATTAATGAGGTAGCTTTAGTGTAATAGTTAATCAATACTTGTTATTGTTTAAGTCTATCACATTTTTGTCAAAGCTTTGCGTCGCTTCAGTAATTTTATTAAGCGTTAGTTGTCTAAGAACAATATTGTTTATATGTAACATCCGCAATTTTCTTCATGATCAATGTACTTTAACGTATAAATTAGAAATACGTACATACGAAAGCAGTACGTTAACTAGCGCATAGTTAGAACGCAAACTAGTACAAACAACATAAAAATTACCAACAGCCTATAATTTACTTCTTTGCTGGTAACTCCTTCCTGATAAAACAGAACGTAAGGAGTTAGCAAGTCGCAGTTTATCCAGTATAGTGCGGAAGAGCATCATGAAATTACAAGCTCTAGTGCTTATCTTTGTGATCGGTACTTATGCCGAAAATGTTGAAGATGTCTTTGAAAAAGGCACGATGGAAGAAGCTGTCCAATTCATAGACAAGTGTGGATCTAAAGAAATAACACTTTGCTTTAAGGTACGTCAGTTTTTTTTTTAATTTTACATTATTGTGATATTGGAACTATAATTTATTAGTTTCAATAAAATAGTTGAAATTAACCACATTTTTATCAGTTGTAATATTTCTTAACCAATCTAATAATAATTTATTTTAGCTATCTAAAAATGACAATAGCTTATAATATACAATAATAGAATTGATGCAAAAGTTTATTAAAATAATGTAACAAAATAAATATAAACTGTATTATTGTAATCAAAACTGAATTTAAAATATAAATTAGCTTTTCTTAAAATTATGTTTTATCTCAAAAATTTCAACTTGATTTTATCCAGTATGTTGTTTTATGCTTTACAAATTACCTTAAGCCATGTAAACGCATCCTGTTAAAAATTATTGTCAGTAATAATTGATGTTCAATGCGGATGAAAACATAAGCGTATAAATTACCTTTAAATTTAACGTTTCACACACTAACATAATAACATAAATTCCAAACGCAAATTAGAGGTTGTGACTTATAACCGAGAAAGTAACGGTGTATGAGCATTATTATTTCTATATTAAGATAATTTAATTTTTTTTAGGAACGAGCTTTACACTACATAGACAAATTACCACAAAGATTAGTTATTGGTGGCGGCTTGAGTCTCGAACCAAATCAGGATGTTATCGACAGATCGGGACGGGTTTACAACACCCCTGATTTACCGGAAGAATCTCGCGCTCGAGAGAATGCAATTGATTCAATTCTTTACGATAAATTGGTCAATTATATATCATCGCACACTTTAGAATTTAAAGTACCAGACGCTGCCATATCAGAATTTAAAAGATCCATTGAAGAAGGTAATTTAAAACTAATTCTTTTCAAATTAAAAAATAAACGTTTTATTGTAGGACGTAAAAAGAAAGGAGGTAAAAAAGGCAACATGATGGGTTATCTGATGTTATTTAAATTAAAAGCGGCCATGTTAGCGGCTATAGCTTTAAAAGGTTTAGCTGTGATTGCATTTAAGGCTTTAGTAATAGCCAAGATAGCGTTAACTATTACGTTAATAATAGGATTAAAGAAACTTGCTGAATCAAAACATCATGCGTCTACATACGAAGTAGTAGCACACGATGATCACCACGGCCATTACAGGTCTTTCGGACAAGATCTTGCTTATAGAGCATATAAAAAAGACTAGGCTGACATTACAAACTCGTAACCTTCCGTTCACTCTAACGGGTTTAATGTCTAATAGCCTTTAAGATAAATATGAAATATTTATTTTATCGAAGTGTAGAAAAGTTAAATGAAAATTTATTTATTAACTTATTTATTTATAAAAGGTTTTTGTACATATTAAAATTTTGTTAAATGTATGTATTTAGTGTTACTTTGTTTTATTTTTGTATAAATAAATTACAAAAGTTAAATTTATTTATATTTCATTTATAATTAATTAAAACGAAAAGTACCAATCAACCATTTTCAATTAGTCTTAAGACGTACATGACAAACACTATTTGTTTAGTCAATGCTGCAAACGGTACTTTGATTGCGGTATTTAAATTAAGAATAAATTTAAATTAGTTCTGTAGAATGAGTTAATCTAAAACATACATTTGTTTACTACGTTTTTACTCACTTTCATTTTATTTTATAAAAAAAGATTAGCTGTTTTTGCAGTAAATTAATTCAGTTTTTACTATCCGTGAAAAGTAAGCCATCGGAAATTCAGCGACAGATGGTTAACAGACATAATATTTTATTACAGAATATGTTTATCCTACCAACAGAATATACGTACGTGATATAAATTAAAATGAAAAGCAGCAGTTTGTAAATATTATCATTATATAAAAAAATTTAAAATTTTGTATGTATTCATAAGACAGTAAATTATAAGAGGAACATTTATATCAAGAAACGAACTGTCACAGCAAACAAATTAATTATGAAATAATAGAATTTAAAAAAAATGTTATTCGTATACATTTTTTTTTTAAATACAGTTAGTGCTATAACACATATAAAGTAATCATTTGACAAAATTTAAATTTATGCAATATTTAAATAAAATTTAGAAAAATAAATAAGTTTCTGACATAACAGTTCTATTATTTTGTTTCTTTTTACGAAGGATTTTAAGCTTTATGTTTTATTGTTATTTATTTAAATTACAACAAATCTTGTTTGTTATTCTTGATCATTTTTACTTGTTTTAATTAATAATATAATTGTTGTAAACTTGGCCTAAATACACATAATCTCTGGAGAATCACAAGAAAAAGAAAAATTGTTTTAGTAAGAAAATCGAACAGTTTATAAATTACTAGTGTACACAACAACGTTATGTTTTTTGTCACTAAGAGTATCGTATCACATCAACAATTTTTAAACTTATTGAAAGTTTAGTGTTCCTTACGTTCATCAACATTCTTGAAGTTTGAAGTTACCTCAAAGAAACAGTATGACCTTTAATCTTATTAAATAAATTTTAATTACACATTTGCCTTTAGAAATAATTGCATATGTGTAAAAATTGTTTAGTCGATTAATTTAAGTCTTAAAAAAATAATCATTGCTTTTTTCATACTTTTTATTACTATTTCTATCATCCAATGATTTATTTATAAAAAATATTTTTTTTAATACACATTTATTCCTGTTATTACATGAGAATATCAAACTAAATTATGTTAATTATGACGATTCAGATTATATTTGAATGTAAGATACAAACCAGATATTTAAGTCAATTCTTAGTAGAATAGTGTCCCTGCAAAAATAATGTCATAATGACTACTTGGTCTAAATTAAAAATAATTTTACTTACAATGTTACAAACAAGACAAACTCAAACTTTTCTTAAATTCGACTTACAGTTGGACACAAATCACAGAGAAAACTTTAAAATACCTTCTGCTTTCAGTAATTTACTGTCAACATCGTAATATAAAACTTTAAATAGTAACAGAATACGTGTTTGCCACAAAATTCAATAGACATACAACTCAAATATTAACTTATAAACTAATGAATGAATTTACCAAAAACAAGTAATTTTTTTAAAAGAATAAAAGACAAAAGAAGCAAAATCTTGATATTGTTTTGTTTGCAATAAAAATAAAATTTTAAACATGCATTTTTGCTGTTGTAATTAGTAAAAACATTAAAAATTACAAGAATAAATATAATTTTTGAAGAAGTGCGATTAATAGCCTTTATTTGTCATAAAAAGAAATTTTTAACAAAGAATTTGTATTTTTTAAACTAAACCTAAAATTATCCTACTACATAACAAATATAATCATAAACCCTCCACTGCTAATCAATTCTCTATATACAAATACATCTACTACACTACTTGTAATCTTCTTCTACTTTTTAATACCACTTCCATCCATCCCACTGCTTTTCGTCCTTCTCCCAAAATCTCCAACCTTCCTCTCTTCTCTTCTCTTAGTTGTACGCATTCCTTTAACATGTGCTCTATATTTTCCCACTCCTCCCCACATAGTCTTCATCTCCTATCTTTATCTTCCTTCTAATACCTATTTTCTTGCTCTTCATTCGTGCATCTAAACCTTGCTACCGTTCTTTTTAATCTCAAGCTTTTTTCTGTCTTTAAGTACCTTGAAATGTTGTCTATCACTATATTTGTATTATCTCTCATTGCATTTCCCTTTTCTTATTTGCTCTTGTTTTTTGTTTTATTTATCTTCCTATCTCCTTTTTTTTCTCTATCTCTTCTCTCGTATATCCAACTCTTTTATAATACCTTTTCCTTTTTTCTCCTTTAAAATTTAATTTTTTCATTCTTTACCTCTCTCCAGCACATTTAAAGCAATTTACATTCTTCTGTTTCTTTCATTCGTTCTTCGTAACACATTGTTCTCTTCCCCGCTTCTACTCTTATCTTTTTTTACTTCATTTTCTCTTCTACTATGTACATTGGCGTTTCTCATTCTAATCCTAACGTCTATTTCCATTATTTTTCTTGTACTTTCTCCAATTCCTCCTATTCTTTCTAACCCTATATTTTTGCCCCGTACGTCATCACACTGTTTATTAATTTGTTAAACAACCTTTTTTTCCTATACCACAAACCTGACATACAACTCGATTGCATTTCTTTGCCAACCACTTTATATAAGCTTCATCTTTATTGTCGTATCTGATTCGATAACCCAAATAAGTCATTTCATTTACACTTTCTATTATCTCGTCTCTCCACTTCCACTCCACTTTTTTATTACCCTCACTCCACCTTTTGAAACACTACTATCTTAGTTTTTCCTAAATTTACACTTGAACACTTTTTTTTATAGATACTTTTTTACTGTCTTTATCATCTCTTTTATTTATCTTTCTTTCTTCGCTATAATCACTATGTCATCCGCATACGCCAAAACCCACAGTTGTAACTCTCCCTATTACTATTCCTCCACTCTGTTGCCTCATCAACTCTTTCTCTAAATCCTCTAAATATACTGGAAATAAACTAGAACTGAGTGGACACCCCTGCCTTAATCCATTACTTGTCTAAAACGCTGCATTTTCCATCTATTCTTACTTTGCACTTTGTTTTTCTTCTATATTTGTAACTAGTTCTTCCTCTATCTGTTTCGTTCTTAATATATTCCATAATTTACTACTATTTACATTATCAAACGCTGCTTTTATATCCAAAAATAACGCAAAAACTTTTCCTCTCTTTACTGTTATTTTTTTGTTTATTATTCGTTTTTATATGTATGCATTATTTAATGCCTTTCTCCTTTTTCTAAATTTTGTCTGCCAGTCTGAAAGATCTTTTTTTTTCTATTTTTCTTTCTAGTCTTTTTTGCAAAATTGTCATATAAATCTTATATCTCACATTTGCTACACTTATACCTGAATAGTTTTTTACTTCTCTTCTGTCTCTGCTTTTGTAAACTAGGCATATTATTGCTTCTTTCCAACCATCCGAAAACCCTTCACCTCACCATATCTTATTCAAAATTTTCTCTATTTTTTCTTTCGTTTTCTCTCCTGTATATTTTCATTGTTGTCTTTGCGTCCCATCCGTCCCTTCTAATTTTCTTTTATTATTTTTGTCAGTGTTTTTTTTATTTTTTTTTCTGGATAACCGTTTACTCCCTCCACTTTTTATTTCAAATTCACCCTTCTTCTCTTCTTCCCCCTCTAAGACCACTACGCAATGTTTTCTCAATTTTTTTTATATCAATTTGTATCCCTCTTATTTTACCAATTTTTTTTCTTTTCCATCACTTTTTAACATTTTTATTTGATCCTCTAATTCTTTTCTGTATTTCTCGTTTTTCTTACAACTTTTTTATATATTGTGATCTTAATCTTTTATATATATGAAGATCAATTTTTCTTTTTTTTCGCTTTCTTTTACTTCTTCTTACGTCCTTTCCGGCTTCTCTGCATTTCTTATTTTATCACTTTTTTCTACACTCTTTTATGTTTTTTCTTGTATATTTTTTGTTTCTAGTAACATCCATTTTATTGGTCAGTTGTTTTAGTCCTTCCTCTACTCTTTTCTTCATCTATCCTCAATATTTTCATGTCCATATCTTTTTCTCTCCCTAAACTGTGCCTGAATTTTTTTTTCTCTCTTTCAACCTTTTAGACTTATTTCTAGCGGCTGATGGTCAGAATTAACCCTTTTCCTTCTTTTAAAAGGTTCCATTTTCTCCAAAATCTCTCCAGTAACCTTAATCTATTATGAATTTTTTTTTCTCACTCATATATGTATATTCTCCTTTATCCTCTTTCTCCATATTTCCTTTGAGTATAGTGCACCCCTTCCGCTCACGTAACTCTAATAGATCTTTACCTTGTTTGTTAAATGTCTTATCCATCGTTACTCTTTGTATTTCCTCCCCATTCACTATCATACCCCCACCTTCCTCAATTGTCGCGAAAAAGTCTCCACTTATTATTAGTCTCCCTATCTCTTCTTCAATCATTAGCTGTTTCAAGTTAATAGTTTTATTTCTTGGCCGTACACTGTTATCACCGTATATTTACCCTCACCTTCTCTTAATATTTAATTTACTATTATTCCGTGCTCTTGCTTTTTATTCATTTTTTCTTTTACCACCCATTTTTCTCTTACTCTTGATAGTATACCCTCTTGCGCTCATCTTTTTTTTGACGCGAACTGTACATTCCATCTATATTCCTCTGGTAAAGTTATTTTCCATCTTTCTTAATCTTCCTCCTCTAGCCACGTTTCAACTAAACCCACAATTTCAAACCCTTCTATATACTTTCAAAATTCAGCTCCTTTATTTTTAACCTCTGCAACGTTTTAAAAGTTATTACGTTTACTAGTAACATAGCAAAAAACCATTTATTCATTTATGTAAATTACTTTAATGTCCAAAATATTATTAACATAAAATTAGAGGGTATTAAAGAAAATATAACAATTAAGAAAAATGTAATTAAATACTTAATTACAAAACATTAAAAAAAAGAGAAAAAATTAAGAAAATGTGTAATATTAAAAAAAATTTTAGTTTTTTGTAATGGTGAGGTTAATGCTTTTGTTTTAAATATCAAAATTAAAATTCATTAATAGTGAAAAACCTGTGTCAAATAAATTTAGAACATTGTTTAAAAATAATAGAGTTGTATAGATTATATTGTACCAGTTAAGGGGAGCGATCTAGTTAGAATATTTGTTTTGCCTTATAAATAAACTAAAAAGTTTTGAAAATAATGTAAGCGTTGCTTTTACTTAGACATTTAATGAAAATAATTTAAACTAAAATAAATTCAAAGTATCAATATTCATGATTTTTTTAGGCAATAATCGTCTGGACTTTTTTCATGGCTGTATTTAACCTACAGTGTATTAAAATCCTTTTGTTTCCAGTTTTATTTTGAAGACGAATTTTCAGTCGTTTTATTATTGAAAAAGAACGTTTTACACTGGTTCTTGTTACAGGTAGCGTCACCAAAACTGTAAGAAGACCGTAAATATTCGGAAGAAAAGGCTTGTAGGATTTTTAGTATTCAATAGTTTGGTACTTTCTTCAAATTTAGATACAATTTCTATTTAAATAAAGTATTCTCTTGGTGGTAGAACACTTATCAAAATATTCAGATACATGCTACTTTTTTCCGGAGAAACGTGTTCATGTAGAAAAATGTAGAAACTATTAAAAACGTCTTTGTGCTTTACAAATCTAACCTCCAAATTCGCAATAATTTGATACACAAAAAAAAGTCGTTATTCAATCAAGTTAATCGGTGAACTTAGTTCCTGAATTTGCTCTTAGTGTTTGCTTCTTATTTATTCGAGGAATCTGTAAACCGTATTTTTTCAAACACTAACAAAAATATTATTAAAGCACTTTTTCTAATGGTTATTAAAAAAGTTGATGCAATTCTAATACTTTGTCGTGGAGATCCAAAAATGTCTTCAAGACTGATTCAAATTTATGTTAGTATAATTCTTGTATTAGCACTCTCTTTTAATATTTGAGTACCTAGTTCTTTCGTAAAAATCTAAATACCTTTTGAATCACATTTAAAGTACTTCTCACACGTTGCGTTGATAAAGTACTCAACAAAGCTAAATCAAGTTTGTGACTGACACAGTGAGTAACTCCCGTCAAACTTTTTGCAGCCACCACTTTATTCTGGATTTTTAATAAATATTTTAGGAGGGATTTACACTCAGGACTCTTCCCTGACTACGTCACTGCATATACACTCTAGTTTAGTTATATTTAAAATATTCGTGATAAATTTGACTTTCAATAAAAAAAATTATTTTGAATGATAGACTAGACGGTAGAAACAAATAAATTGATTTTCGATAAAGACGTCAAATTATAAAAAAAATTTATTAATTTAAGTAAAACAATACTGTACAGATACAAATTTTTATGATACAGAGAAAGAACGGTATGATATTGTTAGTTCAGATCGCAGTGTTGAAGTTGATGAAGCAGAATTAGAAGGCAACTATTAGAGGCGTTTCGTTATGTCGTGAACTTTGACCTTAAGTCGAAAATTAGAATTAATAAACTAAAAATTAAAAACGCTTATGTGAATGTCGAACGTTAGTCTATTTAAAAGACATTCACGTCAATAAAAATTAAAAATAATTACTTACAATAATACGTAAAGACTTATTTATAACAAATGCAACGACAGAAGCAAGGATAAGTTAGAAAAAATTTATCGGCGAATGTTTGTAAGACAGATGATAGCAAAATTTTGATGCATACAGAGTACAGCGCCACAGTTCACGAGATCCTGAAAGACGTCTAACCTATAGAGCAAGATAACGAAATTGACGCAAATGAAATTATTGATGCGACCAACGCCGAAAACTAACTTTGATTCAGAAGATGAGATGCCTTTGGCTTCATTTATAGAAAACAACAACAACACCCACTACTTGCACGCACCGATATTTTCCCTTTAAATATATTATATACCATCTTTGTTGTAACGGGGTAAATCAACTTTGATTTGTATGTACTACTTATGAAAGTTTTGCAGGTGCAAGGATTCAGTCCTATTTTTGACGCGATGTAATTGCTTTGTATTATCATAGCGAGTTAGTTACATGTTTCTCAAGTACATCTCTTTCGAGTCAATAAATTAGAACACGTACGGATGCAAGAAGTAAAAATAGACACTAGTTTTTAAAGCTAGTTTGGGGTTAAGTTGGTAAGATATTTATGAGATAGATTATTAATCTCAAAGACTTAAGGCGGGTTGCACAAAGCAAATCAAAAATGTAACAACTGATTATTTCTCAAAACAATTGCTACATTGCCAATGAAACCAAGTTTATTGGTGATGTAACAATTGATTTCAGAAACAATCACTTGCTACATTTTTGATTTGCTTTGTGCAACTCGGCTTTAGTGGCACACCTGCGATGGTCATAGTGAAAATAATTTTAAAGCTTGATGCATTCTGTTTATATCATTAAATGACTTATGTGCAATTTATTTGTGATGTTAATATATATCAATTTTTATTACATTTTCAGTAATTTTAAGGAATGGTTTAAATATGTCATTAGCTAATCGCATGTTTAAGAAACCGCAAGTAATTATCCATACTTGTTAAAATTGTCAAAGTATGCTTTGTTCCTGATTGTGTAATATCATTAATCAATTTATGTTTTTTTGTTGTCGTATTAAATTATATTCATACTTTAACATTAATATTCTATATAACTACGTGTATGAGGTGTTGCCAACTCCAAGTACTTGTTAATCCTAGATTTATTTGTCTTTAATTATAAATAATTTCTTTATTATAGTTGTGCTTTATTAATTTACTTTTATTTTATGTTGCAATTGCAATAAAGATATAATTGTTGTTATACTTGTGTTTGTTCGACTTGTTTACTTTTAGTGTTTGTCAGATAAAAACGGTGTAGTTTTCTCCCGTTTTGGCGCTCTCGTAATTACTTTTTAATTAGCACATCGAGAATCACCTACAATTTCATTTCTCAAACTCTGAACTTACCGCTTATTGCAGGTTATGCTTGTATTACCGTAACAGACTCCACCTAAACAAAGTGTGGCATTCTAATTCTAAACAGATGCATGCATGCAAACGCATTAGATTTTAAAAATTACAAAATCGCCTGAGATACAAAAAGATTGTTAATATTATGAGTCTCAAAAGGTTTCAGAAATTGAGGCGATATACACATTTTGCGGACAATAATACTTAGTTTATTTTTTCTATTCATTCTTTTTTTTTAAAACTCCAGATGGGTTTGTATTATATTGTTTTATTTTTATATATTATATTATATATATTTTATAATTTAAAAAATCAAATATTAAACTTTAAAAATTAAAAATAATTTAAATTTGAAAAATTACAAAGATTTTGTAATTTTTCAAATTTGAAATTATCAAACTTCAAATATTTTAGTTGATTACTAAATTTTGATTTCTATAATTATTTGAAGTTTGATTTTTCCATTTTAATTATAAGCTCGACGATGACCAAAAGTCGAAAACATGTAGCGTTTATTAAAATAAAAAATCGAGTTTATAGAAAAGTTTTGAGAATTTCAAAAATAAAAATAAAATAATATAATGTAATAGCGAAGACTTCCACGGCCAGAGTCTATACTATGACGAAAACGTCTTTCGGGTTTAGACCGTGTCATTGTTGTAACCAAGGTTCCGCCCACTTTCGTAAGGGGTTTCATCAGGGCATAAGAGAAATCGAAAAACTCAAGCAAGCAACCGAAATCTAACTAAGAACTTCTCAAAAGTTAGGTAATTAACTTGTGAACCAAGCCAGCTTTTAAACTCTGAAAAGGTAAGAAAGAAAACTATACACTTGAAAAAACAAACGAAAATCTAACAAAGAACTACTACAGAGTTAGGTAATCAACTTGTGAAAAACCGTAGAAGTGACTTCAGAAGAAATAGTCTCCCTATACAAAGAAGAAGTATCGTCACAGCTGGTTAAACTCGACTCTGATTGGGTTACGGTTTAAAGGAGGCGTGTTTTCGCTAAAGGAGTAATGACCGGAAACCAAAGAGGGGATAACTCAATACCATGTTTACGATTGAAGTTATTGGGGTGTTTGATGATTTCTATGCTCTCCCGTAATTAACTTAGCGTAACCAGCTGTGACGATACTTCTTCCAGTTTTACTACTACTTCTTTTCCTTTCTAATTTTGTTCTCTCCCCACTTCTTAACAGGTTCCAAAAATATCTCCTATTCTTTTATTTGTATTCATTTTGTAGTCTATTTTCTTTTCCTTTCTTCCTTTAGGTATTTCTATACATCTTCTTCCGTTTTTATTCCTTTAATTTGATCCTCTTGTTTCTTGTTGTTTTTTTCCTTTTTTTCTCTTGCATGTTTTCTTGTTGATTTTGTTACAAGCTTTAGCTGTTTACGAACCTGCACGGCCAACTCTCAATAGTCGGA
Source organism: Aquatica leii (assembly GCA_035610365.1). Taxonomy (NCBI): domain Eukaryota; kingdom Metazoa; phylum Arthropoda; class Insecta; order Coleoptera; family Lampyridae; genus Aquatica; species Aquatica leii. The sequence goes on from CM069436.1 coordinate 42,888,070, forward strand.
GAGAGGGGTAGGTTTTCTAGAAGTATATAAAAGATAATTAAGGGCGCCAGAGCCTATCCAAAGTCAGTTCTGCTTGCTCACCACAGAATGGTATCACTTGTAACAAGATGTTAAGGTTCGTAACTGCTGAAAGAAACGAATAAAAGGAAAAGAAACTCAATCGTTAATAACAATGGTGCTTTAATTACTCTATCACGATAAATATAATAAGAATTAAATAGTCAAATCTGAGTAGGTACTAGCGAGAATATACAAAATCGAATCACAGTAAGATAGGCAACTTACATGACATAAGTGAAGAACATGGCTACGAATAGTTCGCAGTAAATATCGTTTGCATAATTAGTAATATGGCATTAACGACAATAAGGCAAAATAATTATTATAGCATTAACATTAAATTATCACAATAAATAAGCATAAACAGCATACGTAGTATAAGCAAATTTACTAACTAATGATATTACCATTACGATAATCAGTACGAAGTTATGATTAGTGTAAGTTTCGTGAGTAACCTCGTTGACGACGAAAGAAAATTTATAAAAACACTTACCACCAAATACAGGTGTTCCTTTTATGCGGAGGAAGCGCTTCCTTCGACACGTACCCTGTAATTAATTTTAATTGCAAATCGTGTCAACCTAATAGCTCACGAACTCCAAATCTACAAAGTCATTACTTAAATTTTAAAATGTACACATAACACAAACCGAACGTCGGATGCTGTTATACCCTTTTTCTATGATTTAATTAATTCCAACAGTAGGCCTTATAAATATTTAGAATCGTTCCAACACAATATTCGTCGAGGGTTATCTCTCGTCTTTCGGTATCGGATAGGATTCATGGGCCGGATGGTGGTAAGAATAGCCGGTGACGATACAAATATCCCACGATCGTAACGAAATCACAAACTTTCCCTGGTGGGCTTTAAATTATAGCCAGAATGCCCTTATTTATTAGGTGGCACATGGCGGCTAACCAAAAAGACATAAAAATTACCTTTAATTAAAGAAAGAAATAAAATCACTTACGCTGCGGGAGTAAATTAGTTAATTAAGGAAACTACATAATTTCCATCGTGTCCCTAACACGTGGATGATTTTAGAGAACGAACTTTCACTCACGCAGCCCTGGATATTACCAGTTACGATGTTAAAGTTAAAATGTCGGAGAAGACACCGGATGTCGTTTGCGCAATACAAAGTGACCAACGAACCCGATAGATGGCGTCAAGAAATATCAAAAGCAATTTTTAATTAAGTTGATATACAGGGTAATGCATTATTTAAATTTATGCACGTAACAATTTGTACTTCTTCTTAACATTCTTTTTATCTTTCTTCTCTTTTTTCCAGTTTCTTAATGCTCTTTTTGCCTTTTTCTTTGCCTCATTGCATTCTCTATCCCACCAATTTTTTATTTCTTCCCTTTTCACTTTCTAAATCTGACTTTTTCTGTTGCTTTTTCTATCATCTTTTTCATTTCTTTCAAAATGTTGACATATTTTTATGTTTTTTATGTTGATTCAATCTAATCTTGAAGGTATTTTTCTGGATTTAGTTGAAAGACCAGTTTCAAGTGCTTTGCAAGTTTAGCTGCTTTCAGTAGGTTTTTTCGAGTTCAATTTCCGTCTACAATTCAGATTAGTGGTTCTTGAATAGTACGTCGTTCTAAGCGTTTGGTGGCTTTCTACAAAGAATAGTAAATTTTACTGTTCTTACTGGTCTATAAAGATTTCTCGGTTCTTAGCGTTACGGAAAGATCTATAAATTTATCAAATTTGGTTTTAAAGTTTTGTCACTTAGTTTTTTTATAACATAGTCTATGTGGTAGTTCTTTTGAATTAATTGTAACCGTCGTTTGAGATTGTCCGATTACTTTCGTGAAAGACCCGGTATTTGAATTGATGTTATTCATTTCATGTATTTTGGAATTGTTTTATTGATTTCAAATTGATTTAACAAATTTGTTGAAGGTTTTTAGATTCATAACTGTCAATCAATTTTGTAAGTAGAGTTGTGTATTCATTTATTTAGAAATTATTACGTTGCTTAAACATCCGTATTCTGCGTTTGTGTTGATTTGGCGTTTTCTTTGTTCTGTGTAAGTTCTAATTTTAATTTATGTTTCTCCTCTAAGATATAATTGTAATTAAATATATTTTAGCAGTTTGTTTATTTTAAGTTTGTTTAAAAGTTCTTTGTTTTAAATGCATGTTACATTTAAAATTGAATCATGCGGTTCATTTTTATAATTCATTAGACAGTTGTTATGATTCAGGTTGCTACAAGTAATCTTTATGACAGTAATGAAATATAATATTTTGTCAATTTGACGGTTCACACAGAATCAAAAGCCGTTTACCAACACTACTATTGTGACGTAATTAAATCTATTTGCATCCTCTGTGCATTTCTTGGTGGTATGGTTTTTAACGTAGTTTTCTAACACAGCCTTTAGGAAAGGGTAGTCGATTGAGATAATATATATAAGTGATTTTGGTGAGAGGAGACAGTTAGCCAGTTAGTTGGTTGACAGTCGTTTGAAATGACTAAGTATCGGTATGTAGTTTGTCAAGTGGTAAATTCACCCACTTTAGATGAAGAATTACCGCGGAAGTCATTAGCAATGGAACAGTGAATAGTTTATTCAAGTGAAAAAACTTTCCTATTTCGTAAAGCAACTACGGCCTATTGAATTTTACTGGATACCGGTTTGGTTTCGTATCGTGGGTTTGTGTGTAAGTTTGTGCTTCGCAATCCAATTTTTGCCTTAGAGGCGGTTTATTGAAAATTTTCTGACGGTAAATTTTTCATATGGTTGTCGTACCTTATCGATGTTCCGGACGACGTCAACTTGCTTAAAGCTAACCAGGAGTTCGCCTACGAACAAACTATCAAGGTATTTATTGATTACCTATTAAGTTATTTATTTCTAAGCTCAGTGATTGAAAAGCTTTGAAGTTAATTATGAGAATTAATTGATAGTTGTCGAATATTTCAATGATTCAAACCCTTTATTATGTTCATGTGTACTAATTTTAATGCTAATTAATGTTATTAAACGACAAAACTAAAAATCGTAATAAAGCTAAGGTCTTAAGTGTTTTATCGACATTAAGTAAAAGCAAGAAAGGAAGATAATCTTATATTTGCGTACTATAGTTTTAGGAGTGTAAGTTTGTTTTATACATTTACGGAATTCATTTGATTTTATGTATTTTATTTTTTTTATGCGTACACGGCCGAGCATTATTTTTTTTACCTTTAGAAAGGTAACTTAGTTTTGTTTATTTTTTTATTATATTTATTTTGTTTTAGTGTATTCATGTTATTCTTATTCAGAGTTGTTTTAATTTAAAATTTTATTTGCTTTTATTTGATTTAATATATAAACATGTGACTGTTTTTAATTTCTGTTGACGTGAGTGCTTTTTCAACTGACTAACGTTTTTGATATGCACATAGATTTGTCTAATATTCAATTTTCATTTATTCATTCTAATTTTTAACTAAAAGTCACAGTTCACGACATAATATACATAATGGTGTGATATAACTTATTTATTGTGTTTTTTAGGGATCGCTTTTTGATTGCAATATTGTAATTTGGTAATGTGTTTATCTATTGATTTAATTGTTGAATATAATTTACTAGTTTTCTATTTTATTTTTTGTCTGTTTTTTTATTTACCGTTTAACTGTAGATAATAAATTTTAATTTTTTTTCTCTTTTAGTTTTCTTTACAATTATTTGTTTGATTTCCTGGAGCTATCAAAACAGAGTGAGTTTGTTTTTAATTTTTCGTATTTTTTTTACTACAAAGCATCCACAATAATTAATTGGGCGAACACTTTTCGATTTTGTTTCATTAATTTATGTACAATCTGTTCTTTAATGTATTTTGGGGTAACTTAACGCACCAAGTTATTTTGCATAGCATTTCTGTGTGTGTCCGTGATTTTACATCTTTTACATTGTCGTTTAACTTTATAATCAGAAAAATCTCTATTTTAGTTTCCATTATATCGATGATTGCAAATGTATTGTTAATATTGTGAGGAAAAAGACGTACGAATTGTTTTGTTATAAAACGTTTTGATTGTTTTGTTAAAGCGTATTCCATTTTTTTTCTGGCAAATCTACCGTGTCTTATAAGTTAGTTCATTTACATCGGTATGATATTCAACGGTTTTTTCTAGTGCTTTTTAACATTCTATTTCCTATCTTTAAGTAGTTTTTGCTCAGTTTTCCATACAGTTTACAGATGTTATTTAGTCATATTTGAAAATGGTCAGCCTTAATTAGTTTTCTGATAGTTTCTAGTTATCAATAATTGTTTATTTTGCTAAAGTTGATAATTTTCCTAAAATATTTTAATGCATTAATCTTAATTACAAAATGAAGTTTTTTTTGTTCTAATTTATTTATTAGATTTGCAACATGTATTTAGAAAACCAATTGTCCGAAATGAAATAAAAATGGAATCGATATCAAAACATTGCAAAATAATTTTAGTAAGTAGCATCTATGTATGATTTAAATTTTTATGTAAATGGTTTACAGAAATACGAAAGTATTTTACGGTTATAGCTTTAGGGGTTTATGATTCCATAAACAATTAGGACTGCAGTAACTTAACAGAAATAAACGAACTGGTATTTTAATAAAGTACTTAAAATTGTGAGAGTATTTAAAAGTTTGTAGAACTATTAATATTTAGATAACAATTTATGATATACGTAATTAGTTAACAAATACATAACTGCATTTACCGTACTCTATTTTTTATTTACGAGAAGCAGAAGTGATTATTTCGTTTACAATATGTACAAAATATTTAAAATGTTTTCTAAATTAAATATATTAACCCAGCGTTTTCAATTCATATTTACACAGCATACGTCTTTTAGGTTTAGTTTTTATAAGTACTAATTTTTTAATTAAGTTTAACCACGAAATCAAAATTTTTACTAACTTTATAAGCGTAGCCTATGTCTTTCGGTTGTGTCAACTATTTATTTTTTTTTTCATGTAAACTTGTTTTATATGTGCAAAATTTAACTTGCTGCTCGTAGTTAAAAAATAAAGCATATAATCTGTTAAACGATTAGTTCAGTATAATTGTAGATTTTAGTAACAAATCTAAAATGTAGATTAACCAACACTTCAGTAAATCATGATAACTTTCTAAATTGTACATATGTATATAACGGTCAAGAGTTCGCTATTATACCCGTACTAGTCAATACTGTTGATTATTTTACGTACCGTTCTAATAATACTTTCGTGTGTAATAATATAAATAATTATCAAATTAAAAAGTTGGTATACAAATATTTTACCATGTCTTGTTTGGTGTAAAAAATATCACGAATAGATAATTGTAAAAAATTAAAATTAAGCTCACGAACACTAGGAAACTAAGAAAACTCGTTTAATAAAAATCTATGAAAATACAGCACAAATATTTTTTAACGAAAAAAAGAACTGAAAAATATGCTTCATATAAAATATAAAATGAAATGCACTATAAAAATTAATGATTTAATTTAGTTACCATAAAGCGACAAAATTTTTATTTATTATTATTTAATAATATATAACACAACACATATGACTAATAAACACATTTAAAAATATTTATTTACATAAGATTACTTTTTGCAGTCGATGTCAAACACATTCGACCTATTCCAACTGCTAAAGTTAATGTTAAAATTAAGTTTAAACCGTTAAAGTATACTGCCTTAAAAAAGTAATTAGACACTTTTAAGCGCGACCTGCAAGGTAAGCAACCAAACTTACGTTATAACAGAAACATTGGCATTGTAAATATTACCTGCAGCGATATTCCGAGGTTACTAACCATTATTTCTAACTACCGCCTCAAGCGTTCAAAGAACATTTTTTTTTGCTGCAAATATTTATCAAAATTGTACCATAAAGATTTAAATTTTTTTAACCGAATTTTCTATTTATGTATTTATGTTCTCTCTTTGCTCTTTGCAAAAGCAGTATTATTATCATTTGAACGTAATAAGTGGTTCAACAATTGTAATCTTAATTTCCATTAGAAATTCTCATAACATTTATTCATAGTTTGCATTTTTTAATGATGGATGATTAAAGAAAACAATAATCAACACAATACATCAATACGTTTTACGGATTTTACAGCATTTGCCCACCATTTACCACATAGTTACAAGCAACATTCATTCATATAGTTAAGACCAATCTGAAAGGTTTAATTGCAAATATCTCAAACCAGGGCTACTTTAGATCAAATCTTTACAGGAAAAATTTTTATCTAAGGCCACAAGGAAACTAATCCTTGAGTTTGTAGTCGTATTTTACATATACCTTGTATAATGTCTGTTTAATTGTAAATCAACCAATAAACCACAAATAACACTTACAGATTACTAAATGAATCTAAAAAACTTATTTAATATATGAACAGCGTTACTGAGCACTTTTAAACGTATAAATGTTAATTAATTTTCTGAACCTACTATTACAGATGTAATTTAATTACTTAACAGTTTTTTACAATGTGTTTTACAATTCTTTCAAAATTTTATACTGTTTTTTTTATGCAATTGCGTTTGTTGCACTTTGTCAATTTTGAATTTATATAAAGAATACAGTAACGCGGCTGTATTAAAATTACCAAAACTGTCAATTCAATAATGATTAGTTTATTGTTTTTTTTGTATTTTATTACAAAGAGTTTAAAACGATATATTTTTAAAAAAACATTGCAATAAATATTTGTGTTTGTTAATAACTTTAAAGTACTCTATACCCAAAGTAGAGATGAAATATAAATATAGATTAAAAAAGTTTTGTAGAGAAGAAGATAATTTTTAATTTATATTTATTTGGAGTTGTTTACGAAATAAAATTTAAACCCAAAAATTTTAATTTAGTTTAGAAATATAAAGTTTCTAAAATGTTTTTTAATTAATTATATTTAAAATTAGCTTGTAACGAAGATAAACTAAAACTTAGTACATAAAACAGTTGACACAAACAGAATAAAATAAATTTTAGTAAAATCCACAAGCAACAGTAATACAGCATTCGAGTAAAATATTATTAAGAACTAAAACTGTAAAACAAGAACACGGTTAAATAACAAAATATACGTATTTAATAAGTAAAATTCAAAATTACTTTAATTTTCAAATCTAAACAACTTATAAGATTTGGCTGAAACTGGCTTAAGATATCGAATATTAATTAGTTATTTTAACAATAGAATTCAATTAAGCGTACGGTATATTGCAGTAGCGAATGTATAGAATTCAAAATGGCGCTGTAATTAGAAAGTGTTTAATTTAACCCTAGTTGGTAAGCTTTGTTTTAGCAATTTTATAATAAGTACTTAAATAAATTATAATAATAATAATACACTACTGATGAAAAATAACTGAGTGAAATTAAATGGTATGCTGTTTTTAGTTATAATAAAATAATAGAGGTGTATTGTGTAACATTAATAAAAAAATAATTGATAAATACTACCAATAAATTTCGAAGAATACATTAAACTAATACTTGAGTAGAAAATTAAAACATGAATTTTCAAATTTTTACCTTACCTATTTTTTACTTATGTAAAATGATTTGTAATTTCTATACAATTGTGATTGTATATTTTTACTGACTTAATACTAAATTAAATGTTTAATAAATTAAAAAAATTAAGTGCGTGTAATCTCGATTAAAGTAAAACTCCTTTGTCGTTTGTGACAGATATTACTAAAAAAATTAAACTAAAATTAACCTAAATATTATTTCAGTTTGTTGATTTTTTTTTATATTTAGTCATTGATGAAAAAGTAAAATGTTCTTGAGACTCTGCCATTTTGTATTAGAAAATGTAAGACAATTCAAATGACTAATAAGCGAAAGTAATTACTTGCATAAGCTGTACAAATATCTCGTTTTATTTTAATCTTTAATCACAATTATGATAACCACTACTAGTACAGCTCTTCAGCAAATTTTTTATTAAAAAACTTACAAAGCAGAAAAGTCAAAACATATTCATTTCTGTACAAAATACTACACATTGTGTTTATCTCTTATTTATTAAATGAAATTTTGAAGTCAATAATTGATTAATCATTGTTACCTAAAATTTTGTGTTACGTGGCTAAATGGCGAGAGAAGTTGTAGAACCTGGATTAACACAAAAGGCACAAAAAGGTGTTTGCAACTGTAGCTCAGTGGAGAAGGTCAAGGTTAACCTACATCTCAAGAACAATTAGACCAACCTGTCAATGAGAACGAAGGAAACATCCAACTCGACCGAAAGAATAGCATAATAGAGGGCACGCTGGTTTTCACAAGATCTATCCGTTGTATAACTCCAACAACACCCTCTCGTAAGTACACTTCACCTAACTATTCATTATCAGAAGAGCGGCTAATTCTAGTTATTTGAGGCAACCTTTAAGTCTTTGGCATGCCATATGCCTTTAGACAGTCGTTAACTTTTATGTATTATCAGATAGCTTTTTAGATATAAAAAACGGACCGACAACTTTCGTTGCTAACTTCTTAATAAAATTTTTCGAAGCGTCTGGCAATATATAATTTTTACGCTAAACCGCGTCATAGTGGTGTTTACTTTTCTGAAAAACAACCTCAATTCGTCGTCTAATGTCTTTGTAAATGTCTATTACGTCCGTATTACGTTTAGTTAACCGAGTCCTATGACTAAAATTTACGTTATCAATATCGCTATTGTTTCCAAAAGAATCTCCTTTCAAACAAATCTCCTTACTAAAATTCACAAAATACGAAGTCAATTAGGTAGCCTCGTGAACTGCTGTTCTAATTGCATAAATAACCTTTGCTAACTAGTTGTCCGAAACTCTGATTATTCTCTAAATACGATAAAAGCGCTGTTTTAACTAATCTATTGACACGTTCTGTCGGGTTACCTTTAGCATGATAAAAAGCATCAAAATGATTTGGGAATTATAAGCTTTTGCTGAGCTTTGAAATTCTTTACTTTTAAATCGAAAGCCGTTATCACACAAGATAATCTGCCGAGTACCAAATAACAAAATCCTTTAAATTTTTTCAGTGACAGCTTTTGCGGTAGCTAAACGTAAAAGAAAAATCGTGACAAATTTTGAAAAATAATCACAAACAACAAGGATGTACCAATATCCTTTAGTTGACCTAGACAATGGTCCTATTGTGTGTGATTTGTGTCTTCTAAATAAAATCTTAACTTTTCTATTGACCAGATAACTGCGATAGATTATTTTTCTGCTGTAAAAATTTTTTTTTATTAGACGTTAAAGATCTGCTGATCTAAAAAATAACATGGTCTTTGTTCTTAATGTTCTGTGTATGCACGGTTCCGATCTCATAGAAAACTTAATGTTAGGACTCGTCAATATGGGGCCCTAACTAGATAATTTTTAATAGTATTAAAGCTTTCTAACAAGCTCCCATCGAATAAAATTTACTATATTTTCTCAAAAGTTGCGTCAATGATCGTATTAACATCGAAATATTAGGTATTAGTCGCCGGTACCACAAGATCATTGCTATTATTATTTATTGATTTATTTATTTATTTATTTTTTATATAATTCTTACAACAGGCAAAAAAAGCCTAACATAGTTGTATTGAAATAAAAAAATTAAAAAGGAATTGAAAACTGAAAAATTAAAACTAACAATGTCTCCGCAAAAACAATATCCTTTTCATAATAAACAAAAAATAAAACAAATTATCATCATAAGTATTTAAAAAAGACAGGCATAATTTATAAGCAATAACATAATATCCCTTAAAAAATAGAACAGTAAAAAACAAAAAAAAGAAAAAATTAAACTTAAGTTAAATTAAATTAAAATACAGTGTGAATGAACACCAAATAATTATAGATAATTACGTAAATAAGTATTAGGAATGCAGAACTCACTATTTCAAAAATGCAGAAATTTTTCCAAAATCTTAATACTTGCAGTCAATAAAAGTGAAATATAGTGCCGTGGAAACTCTAAGACGCTTTATACCGCCGATCTTACAATTAAAAAGATCAATGTCCCTACCAACTAAATTAAATTGCGTTTGGATCCTGATTAACGGAGAAACTGAATGTCTAACTGTAGTGAAGGTCGGAGGAAGAAGCAATTGTCTTGGGCGTAATTTCAACTCAGGCACATAAAAATTTAACTATTCTAAGATATTAGGCGCATCCACATGATTATTTGCCACTTTGTAAAGGTACAAGAGGCCAACTGAGCTCCTCCTAGTCTCTACAGAAGTCACATTAAACTACTTTCGAAGGACAGCAGTCGGCATATCCCTCTCCGGACTCTTTCTTTAGTTCTTATAAAATAGATACCTTAGAAAAGCATTTTGAACCATTTCCATCTTATAGATAATATCTCGTGCAAAAGGTGACCAAATCACTGATTCATATTCTAATTTAGATCTTATTAAGCTATTGAATAAAATGATAAGAGCATTAATATTTTTAAAATCCTTTGTGTTCCTTTTGACAAACCCTACCAATTTGTAGGCTTGGCTTACTATTAAAGAAATGTGCAATTTAAAAAAAGAGTTTTTTCAAAAAGAACACCAAGATTCAAGACCAAATCAACTTCTATCAGCATACTTTGTTTTATTCTATAATTAAATGCAGTTTTTTCTTTTTTGTTAGTGAAAGTTATAAAATGACATTCATTTATATTAAGTTTTATTTTATTAACACTGCACCACTTGACCATCTGATCAAGACGTTTTTGCAAAAGCTGTGCGTCAGATAGAGATTTGATTTGCTGTAAAAGTTTAGCATCATCAGCAAACATAAGTATGGTTGAATGTTTGATTGTAAGACGCAAATCATTGATAAAAAGTAGAAATAATAAAGGACCCAAAATAGATGCTTGAGGCACTCCACTTGAAATAACATACTCTTGAGACGCAATACGGAAAACTTCAACAATTTTTTTGTATATATTTAAGGCATAGCTAATAAAACAGAATGTCATGATGCACTTTATCAAATGCTTTGGCAAAATCTAGATAAATCGCATCCACCCTGCCGTGAGCCTTCATTGCGGGAGAAACTGCATGCCTAAACTCCACCAAGTTAGTTACCGTCGATCTATTTGGCAAGAAACCGTGCTGGAAAGAAAAAATCTCACTCCTAACATAACAATACATTTGTTTATGAATGATATATTCGAGAACTTTGGAAAATGAATTTAATATAGGAACTGGTCTATAATTTAAAATTCAAGCTGATAAAAACTCAGATTTCATAAAACGTGCATTAAAATAATTTTCAAGGGTTTAAGGAAACTATTAGCACATAGCTTAATAACATATGTAGGAATTAAATCTGATCCAAAATATTTTTTGGTTTTTAATTGAGTAATAGCCTCCAGCACATCTTCCTCTTCCACCTGTACAAACAAGAACATGTCCGAGGGATGGACATAAGTATCATATTCATCAAACTGAGGAAGAGCAACATTACTAACCTTGTATACCTGCTCGAAATAATCTACAAAGTCTGTAGATGCTGTGTATCTTTAAATATCCTATCCCCCCCAGTCATTTTTTATCTACTCTAAGACTAGAAGATCTTTTAACATTAACAAAGTTCCAAAAGGTATTAATACTTTTACTCACTTACAGTTGCACCTAATAAATATATTTTTTGTACTGAAATCGGATTAATTTTTTCATTTCTGCCCAAAAAATGACAAAATTATTATTGATTTGCTTTGAAAATCTCTTTCTTCTGCTTAATTTATTTTTTAACTTGATTTTATTAATTAAATTAACTGATATCTATGCGGAGAATTTTGAAGATTATAGATTGATATTTATTTTTATCTTCGCCATTCTTAAATTAATTGTCAGCCGCACTAAACAAATTCTGCCAATTTATATTTTCTCCTCAAATACTTTTTTAAAATTTGCATTTTTAAAGTTAAAGCAATTGAAATCTGGCGACTAATTTTTCTGGAAGGTATAATAATGTTACACAAGAGTGCTAGGTGGTAAGCATCCTTTAGAGTCAGAAATCTATCTCTAGTTATAACAGTTGGCAAATGCGATAGAACCAGGTCAAGTGTCTTATTATTAACATTTTTTTTATCATTACATGACGTAAGATCATACAAATTAACAAAATTATTCAAAGCTTTGGCACATGGCTCACCCGACCCTAAGGGATAATTACTACAACTAATTTCATATATATTAAAATCACCCATTAATACTATTGTGCTTTCACTAATCTTTTGTGTGTCTTCGAGAAAATCAAAAAAGTTATTTAAAAAATCTACAGATGCGGTCGAGATATATACAACAAGAAAGTATAAATTTGTAAAACCCAAAATAAATTTAACATATAATGCTTCAAAGTCAGATGCAGACCTTTTCGCCACTTCCACAGCCGTTAGGTTACTTCGAACTGCTAAGAAAACACCAACTCCCCTTGACTTTCCCGACGATCTCAAATCTCTATCTGCCCTAAACAGTTTCCATCCCACCTCCACAAGCTCACCATCAAATATATCCTGACCCAACCATGTCACTGTTAATACAATTATATCTTTATCACCAAAAAGGTTTCTAGCTTAGTCCTTAAACGCTTTACATTTTGATAAGCTACTGTAATACATTAAGAAATTCCACTACTTGTTAAAACTGCTTTTAAGCCAATATCTTAAATAAATGTATTTGCTAAAACTTTCATAATTAAATAAACTAGCTGCCAATAAATAACAGTACAACAATAATGATAAAGAAATAGAATAAAATAAATTATTAAAATAACTGTTATATTCATTGCACTTCTAAACGGTGAATCTTACATAGGAAAACATTTTCATAATAATATATATTCATTTTAGAGATACAATAAAAAGAATTAATTATGTTTTTGAAAATAAACTTGACTAACAACTCATATAACACTTCAATACACCAATATAGAAAAAATAAATGAAATATACACTCTTAATACCTTTTTTGTATAATCAACTATTTCCTCTATTGAAGTAGCTTATTAATGTCTTCCTCACCATGAATAAATACTACCTTTGAAGTTGCAGTTTTTCTGACTTTAATTTTTCCTCTTTGTTCGACCCAGACAAAGCGAAAACCATTTTCTATCAAGGCCCTCCTGGCCTTAGCTAGCAGAATTCTACTCTCTCTACAAAGGGACTGGTTGATAAAGATTGACTGGTGGTTTTTAAGATCAAGGTCAATGTCCAGATTTGAAGTGTTAAAATAAGATCCTTTACTTTTCTTTTTTCAATAAATAAGTCTTTATCAGCACTACGTACAAATTTCACAATAATTCCACGGGTGGGACAATTATCTGACTTCCTACGCCTGTGACAGGCATCAATACCGGTATCTGGAGATCAAAGACTATTATTTTTCTTAATTACACCTAACTCAAATATTATTTAGTTTCAAATCAATATGTTTTTGAATTGCAAGAGAAACTAGATAATAACTTTGTTTAATTAAATCAGCTGTTGTTTTAACTACACAAAAAAGTCCTTGACAATCCCTAACTTATTATGACTTAAACTAAAATGATTTTCTATTAATTCATGGACTTTTGTTCTTTGCGTGGAAGTCAAATCTACTCTAGTCTCAAAACACTGTGGATTCTTAAAAGTCCATTCGCCTTTTCTCAAATCAGATATAAACCCAATGGTTTTCCAAAAATCTATCACTAAAACTATCAAATGCAATAAATCGGGAATTACAATAACATTTAACGTAACCACTTTACCTTTAATTCAATTGGCTACATAACTGTACCTAAGCTAATTATTGAATTTCCATTTTCTACCATGCAATTTGTTAGTAGCATCTGAAACTAATAAATCCAAATTTTTTTTTCTAAAATTTTTCATAATAAAATCCAAAATCGTTCTATTTTTTCGAAGACTATTCGTGCTTGATAAAATTTTTTTTAAATTTTTGGTCAAATTTGTAAAAATTTGCTTACGTTTTGACCGACCATTCAAAAATGAAAGCTGAGACAGAGATTTGTTGTTCTAGATGTGAAGAATTAGTGTTATGATAACGTCATATGTACGTGATTGTTTATTTTAGCAAATTTTAGGAAAATTTGCAGAAAGTGTCGTTATGCTTCGAAAAAAAATTGTAAGCATTGTATTTTCTATTCAATTTTTTATTTACGTTGTCAGTCGTTTTTACGCACGACTGTAGGTACATATCAGATTGTTGTCACAATTAACTATGAACCTTTTTTTTTGTGTGTAACATATCTTAATCATTGAGAAATTGCATATTTGTGTTATATTTACCAAAGTAAATCTGTTCTTTTGGAATGTAAAATTTGGCCTACAATTTTATTTTATGTACGACGTGTTGCCCAACCAAAAAGGTCTTGTGTCAACAATTATTGTCTGTGATCTTTACCTACGTACTATCAATTGATCGCATCAATTTAAATCTACGTCGTTTCTTGTCGCTTAGTCAACATTTTGGGTGTTGTCAGACAAGGTTCGATTAGCAAGTGAAGCTTCTTATTATTCCTTATTTACTATTACTTTTTTTCGGTTTCGTTTTGTATTATGCGCTTCGGATTTACTTAGATTTGTACGCTTAAGTAGTGTTTAGCTTTTTTGGGATTTTGTAGTTGTGACTTTGGGATTACTGATTTTTTCTTCTGCTTTTTAGGTAATCTGACATGTGTCGACTTTTAATTAGAATCTTTTCTTGTTTGAAATTTTTTCGTTGGTTTTGCAATTTTAGATCTTTACGATCTATTTAGTTTGTTTGGTGGAAAAATTTCATACCGTCTGCTGACGACTTTTTGTCTTAGTTTTTTTTTAAGTTTTCTTTTTCTGTATCCGCATATCACAACTCAATATCTGCTAGATACTTGGTTTCCTTTTACTTCTTGAGTTTTATTACTTTTGGAAACTTGTAATCAAGGTAAGATTTGTACCTGTGGACTGGGGTTTTATGAGATTTTGGAGCATTGTTTTTGACTGTAGTCTAAATTTTTGTCTTTCCTATAGTTTTCTTTTTCTGGGTTTGTCTTCCAGTGATGTCTGTGGGACTGCGTCGTTTTCTTGCTTTTATAGCATTATGATTAATGTCGACTTTCAACGAGTACCTTTTTTGATACATCATTTCTGTTGGTTGGAAATTTTGGTTATTTTTAGTATCTTTCGTTTCATGCAACTTGACACCTGTTTATTCATATTAGAAAAATACCTATGATGACGTCACAATCTACGACGTAGTGAAAAAGGTGTTGGACTTACGTTGGTTAAAGAAACCTTTTGATTAATAACTACATTTATAACCGTATTGAAAGGCTCACGTAGTAAAATATTAATCTGGGGAAAATTTGACGCATCTGTTTTTTTTCTTCATATGGCGTATGAACCGAAAAGAACTTATTTTTGATAATGCCATATGTACGTAATTGTTCATTAAGCGCATTTTAAGAAATTTTGAAATTGGAGCCGTTAGCTAGCTGCATGCTTTGATAGAAGTAAAAATAAATTGTATTTACTATTATAATTTTCTTTTATCTATGTTTCTTTTGTGTGTAATATATTATTAAATAGTGCGCTAGGGTTCTCTTAATCATTGAGATATTGCATATTTGTATTATATTTGCCAATGTAAATTTGTTTTTTTGAAATGTAAAAGTTAGGCCGACAAGTTTTATGTTATGTAAAACGTGTTGCCCAATAATTATTGTCTGTGATCTGTACCTAAGTACTAGCAATTGATCGCATCTATGTAAATCTACCTCGTTTCTTTTTTCTAACCTCTCTTTCGTGATAAAATAAAAATACATTCGTGTTACAACCTGTGTGTCGTCATTTATTCTTAAAAGTAACCTTGGATATATTTTAAGGGTGTCTTCTGTTCCAGTTTCTAACCATTTTGGCTCTTTTTTAATCATGCTTTATAATTAGCACTTCGAAACCTGCGATCCGCTTGTCGAATCATACTAAATACTTGCCAGCAATTAAGTAACGAGAACATCGTCGTAACAATGTAGGTGCTTAGATTTTTGTAGAACTGCCATATTTACGACCTTTGAATGAAGCTGAGGACAACATGTTTACTGAAATCAAATTTTGTTGTTTGGTTAGTTTAGTAATAAAAATAGTCAAAGTTGGTAAAAGCACCAGACAAAGTTTATGACGTAAAGTAGCTACCCGTCATAGTTAACCGTTGTTAACGTTTAAATAAGTACACGATAAGAGCTTAGTTTTAAGGGTGTATTGTTGTTAAAATCTAAAATAATACTTAAACAAAAATTTATCATTGTCATACTTTACATATAACGATTTATTGTAAATTTTACACACATAAATTTTTAATTAAAAAAAACATAATATGAACAAATAAATTACAAAATTACAACGCACCAAATAAATTTCAATACGCTATACACTCAAAAACATATAATACAAATAAATATAAAAATATAGCTGAAATCATTCTAATTGAAAAATTGACGCAAAAAAAACAAACAAAATTAAGCTTATTTTGAGTTTTTTTTTTGAGGTTGCTGTTTTTAGTTACTGTTGAAGTACGAAAAACTATAGTTATGGGTATACGGTGTAAAATTAGTTTTCATTCTTTGTTATAAAAACGAGTGATTTAGAAAACGTCGCAAGTTTATATACCTACAAAAATTAAAAAATAATATAAAAATCGTAAATAACTTAAATATCTTTTATTAACCGTACTTTTAATAATATACTACGAGTATATCTATCTAGTATATTATTCTAGTAAATTTTATTCAAGGACCAATTTAAAATGCCATTTTCAACAATTATATTTATATAAAATGACAAAAAATATACATTACAGAGTAAAATTTATAAAATTGAGAAAAGCAAATATAAGTGTATTTTCAACTGTGATCACTGAGTTGTAAATACTAAAATACGTTTTATTCTTAGGATAAATATATCCAACATTTTCGTATCTATGTATTTGTGTGTTTGGAGATACGTTTTAATTTAAATGTGTATTTTTTGTTGCTTTTTTTGTGTTTTGCCAAATAACATTTATGTCGGTCCAATTATTTGTTAAAAAAGTATTTCCGGTGAATCGGTGAAGGAGAAAGTACAAACAAAACAATAGGAAAGTTCAAAAACGTATTTTACTTCGTATGGTTTACTCGATGAGTTTCTACGTATTTGTCTAAAATTTTTGTTTATAAAATAATTATTGCTAAATTGTTAATTGTAAAAAACCAACGGTTTTATTTGAGGACAACACTAAGCTTTTCACAATACGTTAATAAAAGGGATATTAAAAAACTTTATTAAAACACGTTCTAACTCTTCGGTTGAATCTATTCTAGATGTTACACAAAGATGTGAATTTTTAAATTGAATGACTACAATTAAAGACAATGAGCACTTTCACTCTGGTCAAAATTTACTGATTCGTAACGTTGTCGTATATAAAGAAAACATGTTAATAAGTACTGTTTTAGTTAAAAATGTTCGTGCTAAGTGTATTGTGTGTTGGATTTTTAATGCGACTTACCGAAGCCACCTTAGTGGATTCTTTCAACCAGTGTTTAATTGAAACACCTACATCGCTTGGTTACTGCTTAGGTGTTGGAGCGTTAAGTAAATTGCAAAGTATTGATAATGATCCTGAATACGATTTTGTGGATGGCGTTACTTTTGCTAGAGACGAACAACAAGTTAGAGAAAATTATAACTTTTTAGACAGAAATCCTGCAGATTTCAGGTACATTTTTCTATGTAAAATATTTTAAACAAACATTTCTAAGCTAAAACAAGATTTGTGATAATGAAATCGTATTACGTGATAAACTGTAACTGAAAAGCTTTTTTGCGCATTTTAAACAAAAGAAAACTTTAAAAAAATTAGAATTACATTTAAAGTACCTACGTACAAAAGATTATATATAAAAAGCTTTTAACATTTCTTTTACGTGCTTAGCTATTTAAAACAAGTTTAAATGAAATACAGACATTTTTGCAAATGATTAAATAGTAGCACTATTTAAGTCTTATTTAAATGCAAATGGAAAAAACTTCTACTACATACTATAAAGTATGTGCTTATCCTAAATATTTTAATAACTATTATATGATTTACGTATGGTAAAATATTATTTAAAACAGGTACAAAAAGTTACTATTTTTTAGACACACAAAATCAATAAGGTAAGTCTTGTATATTGTAAATCAAAATTACTAAAGTTTTGTTACATTATTCATAGCAAACTGCTGGCATAAATGTAATTTATTGTACTGAAATATGTCTAAATTAACGTTTTTTTTAAATTTTATAGTTACAAAAAGTTACTTTTTATAATACGACTGTAGCGTGCTAAAGTTGCTGATTGCTTGTTAATCGACTACAACTTCTCGCAAAATTAATACCTATAGCTTTAAATAACATTACAAAAAATTTGTAACATATATTTATTCTGTTGTAATTTAACTTTTGATAAAACATACATGCATGGAATTTTGATAATTATAGTAATTTGAGATGTATTAAAGTAAAAGTTTCTAACTTACATTACATTTAACGCTTTTGTACTACTAAAAACTTACAAGCTAAATAAAACGTAGAATATTGATTTTTTTTAATTTAAATTGTTTTTACAGATACAGATGTTTTTCAAATTAAAAATATAATACTATTGTATTGGTAACCATTAACCATTTATTTATTAGTGGAAACTTTTTTATCAATTTTTTACTGTTTTATTGTGTTTTTATTCTGCAATTTATCTATTTTTTAATCTAAAGACTAGACATTTGTATTATTTTGTTTGCGTTGCCATTAGCTTGTGTTGCATTTATTTATAGCCATACTTACAATTTTAACGTTTTCTTACAATATTAGTTTCTTTTAAATCGTAAAATAAACGTTTAAAAGTAATCTTTTTTTCATTTTTTTGTGACAATATTAGTTTTACGGAGTGACTAATTTTGCGCTTTTATTTTCTCATCAACTTGACGATTTTTCTTTAATTTTCATTTTTTTTAGGAAAGTGTATTATACAACATCTAAAAAATAGATTTAGATTTGTTTACTTTGTTAGAAAAAAATTTTAAATAGTTATATGTTTACTATTGTTATTAGTTACTAATAGAAATTTAAAATTTTGAATTTGTTTGCAAAAATTGTAACACCTTCTCGCTCTTCGAGCTTGCTACGTTTTAATTTTTTAGAATAACTCTGACATTACGTGAGATAAAGATTTTTTTCTCTCTAAGGTTTTGTGAGCAAATTATAATCTTATAATTAATAATAAAAGTTACAATGCAAAGTGTTTATATATAACGAATCTTGTGACTTGATGGCTATAGCCTAAGATCATATTCTTTGGAAATTTTAAGTCAAAAGTGTTTTATACATTTTTGTTTATAACTCATTAGGTTAACAGCAAATCAATTTAGACCATGTAATTCTTTTGTCAGTTATGGTAAGATTATTTATTTTTTGACATTGTAATTTTAGGATTAATTTGATATGGCTACGTTTTCAAATCAAGAATACGCCGATATTTACTTTAGTTACGGTTACTGTGACGAAAATGTAAGAACGTCAATGCAAAAATAACAACAAACGTTTTTTAATGGAAGAATACCTAATAAGCAAGTCATTTGGCACAAAAAGTAATTTTTCTAAAACTCCTGCAAGACGTTCCGTACAGCAAAAACCTGCTATAGAAGAAACAATTTTTTTATTGCACACCAACAACTTTGTAAACAAATTATATTTAAGCATGAAGCCACGTTTACTAGAAATGAAATTACGAATACCGGAAATTTACATTCGCAGACTTTTGAAAGCAGAGAAGCATTGTTTTTCTGTGGATATTTGGTGTGGTTTTCTTAATAACATTTTTATTGGGCCACTAGTATTTCAAAACGTTTAACATCCGACCATTATCTAAATGTTTTACAAAATGAGTTGCCGAGATGTTCTACGTAAGAATAGAGTTGACACGTCGTTACAGCATAATGATGCACTACCTCATTCTGGTGTAAATGTAAGAGAATATCTAAATAATATTTTTTTGGCCGGTATGAACTGGAAGAAAAAGTCAAGTTCTTTGGCTTTCGATTTAACCAGACCCAAACCTGGTTGACTATTGTCTTTAGAAACACATAAAGTTTAGTGTATTCAAATAATCGTCAAAGAAGATACTCCTTTAGAAAGCTACGTATTTAATTATTGGAACATCCAGGATGTGTTTCAGACAACAGAGGAAGATTTTGAATCACACTTTAATTAAACATGTGTTAGCATTAAAAAAATATTCTCCACGACCATTGCCAAATGTTATTCTTTTAAAATCATTTTTAATAATTGAATAGAATTTATATGCGATTTTATTCTATAACAAGTTATAGAATAAATATTCTAACACCGGTCAAACAAAATTAGATACCTATGGATATCAGAACTGTATAATATAAATGCGACGTTTTAATTATAACGTATGTGATTTATGATTAACCTATAGTTTGAAAATTTATAAAAAATAGTTAATACACTATTTTTTAATTTTAATAATTGTACTAACGGTATAATCATATAAATGTTAATCTAATGTACTAAAAATATTGTTTCTGTTCAAATGACAATGTAAATAACTTAAATTTGTTTACATTATTAAGTATAGTCTGTTACTCAGTTAGAATGAAAATTCGATACTCGTGGTTCCTCACGCTTGCTTACGCTCGCGCTCAGAACTTTTCACTCGTATCGAATTTGTATTCCATCCTTGTTACAGAATATACTATTAGTTAATAAAACATTACTTTATGCTATTTTCTTTATTCCATACATTGTTAAATTTAATATTGCCCATAACTTCTTAATTATTGCCTTAAAACTGTTCAAGGAATTCGATCTTAAACCATAATAAGTTCTACTAAATCGATCGATACAAATACAATTATAAAAAATGGTTGTAATATCACATAATATAAATTCTACCTTTTACTTGTGTCGATCACTTTTAGTCTACAAATAATAAGTTTAGCGTCACATTACACTACCTTAAACCATTAACTTTTAAAACTAACTAGATTGTAGACATTACAAAGTACCATCGATATAAAAAAAAGGCATTACAGATGTGCTCCAAAATTTTGAAAATATCAATTTATTACTTTGCGATTAAAATTTTACTTGACTCGGTTTCTTTGCACATCATTTTATTAATAATAAATGTTTCCATTAATTAAAAATGCGGTCTACTTCTTAGATTTTTCTTTTAACGGTACTTGCCAGCAGTGTTGGGTAAGATCTCACAATTGCGGAACTAGATCCAAATATATTTGAAAATTAAGATTTAGGTCTAGATTAGAGATCTTTACTTACCTACTAATCTAGATCAAGATTCAAAACCTTTGAAGTTGGATCTAGATCTTTTATAGATTAATTTTGGGAATTTTGTTTGATTGATTGAATTTCAAATAATATTCAAAATTTTAGCTATCTTACAAAATACACTTTAATTTTCGTATTTAAGTACCTAATCTCATTTATAATTTTTGGCTAAAAAATAACTAAACTAAATTACCTACCTTATGCAATTTGTTGCAAATCATTGTAAACACTTACTTGCCTTAATACTTTTCTGGGAATGTGTTTTTTCAAACAATATCAAAAGTAGGTACTTTCACAAATGCTGGCAAATATTTTATTTTATTTCCAAATAGAAGAATAAATTTACTTAAATTTTCTCAAGTGATTTAATTGAATAAATTGTAAATTAATATGATCTAGATCTGTATTCAAGATCATTGTCTAAATAGATCTAGATCTAGATATTAGATCCTACTTTATAAATAATTTAAATCCAGATACAAGATCTATTTAATAAATCTAGATCTTACCCAACGCTGCTTGCCAGCATCCGCTATTCAAGTCAAGCTGTCATCACTCCATCATTTTCTATCAAACGTGGTAATTTTCTATCTTAGACTATAATTATTTTATTTAAACGTCGTGCATCTAAACCAGTGGTTTTCAAACTTTTTTGGTGCACATACCTTTTACCTTGCCCACGGACCCTCGAGTGAAAAAACTACATAAATGCATAATCGAAAAATTACATATTTAACTTTGACGTCTTGAATTGTAAATGGTGACGTAAAACTAAAATATAATTTAAACATTTTCTTGAAGAAGTATTTATTGAAATTATAACTTGCGTTTTAAAATACAAACAAAAATGTAATGATTGGGGTGAACCTGATGGGATGTTATGCTCGGCTCAATGTTTTGGAGTGCTAACCGCAAATCCCCACAAGTACTAAATTTTAGTAGATTTTTTGTGACGAAGCTCATAACGGCACTGAATCTTCGTTCTACCAAACAGAAAGACAGAAAAGCAATCAACTGCTTTTGTACCATAACCCATAGTGCTGGATATAAAATTGGGATTTGTTTTTATAACTAGAAGTTGTCGTATCCTTGTTTAAACATTGGTTTTACTTTCTCATTTTTCATAATTCAATAAGTTAAGCTTCTGTATTGGTATGTATTTATCTGTATTTGTACCTTGTTACATGCAAAAGTTGAAACAATGACACTTGCCTGAAATAAAGTAACATAAACGAAGTTTTGCCAGTGCTCAGTGAAGACAGGGTGGGTTATATTCAAAAATTCCGTGATTGTTTTGGAAAACTTAAACGAAATTAAAATTAAAAAGTCAAAATCAAAGGGCGTCAGGTAGGAGTAAAACTCAATGGACTTCAGGCCCTTACCAACCACAAGCTCGCTCCTGAAGGATACATTCTAAATGGACTTACCTTAATAGAGTGTATATCATCAAAATCTAAAATGAACTTAAATTTTACATAACGCGGAGGCCGACGGAATTAAAAGCTTGTTTACAATTTAACTATTTAACATTTATTTGCACTCAAAACAAAATAAATCAATTGAAACTAACGCCAGTTAACAAAATTAACAAAACAAAAAAAATGTAAGTAAACATGAAAGTTAAAACCAAAATAAAATTAAAAACAAAAATTAAAGTTAATTTAATAAATGTAAAAAAAAATAAAAAAAACTGAAATTTTAAAGAAATAAAACACGTAAGAACACTAGTAAATCTTAATTATCTAATGCACGGCCGTGTGCGCAATACATAGAAATTACTTAAATATAAAATGAATTAAATTATTTTATAATAAAACCAGGATGAAAACTTTAATAGTAAAATTTTCCGGTTAACGTCAAACAAATTTTTAACACGGGATTATGTCACATAGTTTCGACAAATACGAACAATAATTAATTACTAATTACATTATCGATGAAATCGTTAATTCGCAACACGATTTTTTCTTAAAAACCAAAGCTTTTAAGACAATTTAATGCCTTTCTCATATAACTATAGGCATTAAATTATTTACAATTATAATTGAAAAACCCTTTTGGAGTTAGACTTTATAATGGATAATAAAATCTTTTAAGACACTTAAACGCGTAAATAAAATTCACAAACTTTAAGTAAT
The DNA here is from genome assembly GCA_035610365.1 of Aquatica leii. Classification (NCBI taxonomy): domain Eukaryota; kingdom Metazoa; phylum Arthropoda; class Insecta; order Coleoptera; family Lampyridae; genus Aquatica; species Aquatica leii. Next base: position 42,911,641 of record CM069436.1, read on the forward strand.
CGGTACAAAATAAATACCTTAAATTATTGTCGTCGTAAATTCAGGAAAGAACTTGTGATTAATCCTGGGTTGCCAGATGTAATCAGGAAGAAACGTTCGAGGGTGTTTTCAGAGGACTATGTACTATCGGAAGGTTCTCAATAACTGCCACCAAAGCGAAGATATAACCGCTTTGTACCACTTGACCAACACGGTTTTACACTACGTAAAAAAACGCATGCGCGTGACATTCCTTTACAAGCCGTAGATTTTACGAATTAAGAGAAACAAAACTCCACTAACTGCTCTAAAAATTCACGTTTTCTGCATATTACTTCTGCTGCGTTACTTCTTCTCAAGGGGATGAGTTTACCACCCCAAAACCAACTAACAAATTATCTTATTAAAGCATTTCGACGACTGTTAAAAAACTTACTTCTTATTATTACCGTAATCACACATATATGTATATAACCTTATTTGATTACCATTTCCCCAATAGCTGTGTTCAAAACTCCATGAAAGAAAACAATCTCATTGAAAAGTGCAACAAGGATGCAAACAGATAAAATAACGTCACAAACGTAATGTTGGGCCACGGTGTTTGTTTCTGCGTAAAAATCCCAAATTGACAAAATATTATATTACAAGACGGTCGTAAAAACGATTAACACAAAGAAATCAAGTACGACTGCACCGAGAATGCACTTAAAAACAAAGAACTTTTAAACCAACTTAAAATAAACAAACGGTTATAATATATTTAATTACAATTATACCTCAAAAGGAAAACATAAATTACCACTAGAATTTTAAATGAACAAAGAAATTGTCAAATAAACAGAATCGAGAATACGGATGATTCACGGCGTAACAAAATACAAAATTTTATCCACAACTTTGAATTATGAGATTGAATTTAAAAACGTAAAACAACTTCTTAAAATCAATCTAAAATTCATAAAACAAATCCAAAATACAAGAAATGAATAACGTCAATTCAAATACTGGGTCTTTTACGAAAATAATCAAACAACTAATCATTTATTTTAAACGACGGTTGCAACCTCTGAGTTTGACTACTTACAAAAAAATTTAACACATAGTTGGGAATATCCAAGTAAATAATGTCTTCAAATATTTGGCTAAGGTCCGAATGAAACGCCGTTAAGGGTTGACAATACGCAAACAAATCTTCATCTCTATTTTGCAATTTTAAAAAGTTTAGAATTGAGAACATTTTCCTCTTCCCAAGTTTTGTTTGTACATCAAAAGTTTACAGCAAACGCAGATAGGTATTACACTTTTAGCTTTGGAATGGAATACCGAAAACTGGTTTGTGCAACACGGGGCGTATTTTCTCACTTACAGCTGGTAGAATCAGTTTTTTACAAATAACGTGTGCCTTTCTGGACTTTGCAATTATTAAAGAAATATAAGAAGTATGCAGTTTATCGTCATCTCTCGATGTTGTCCTTGTAAGTTCTTGCAATGTGGGTGTTTTCAAATATTTTTCTTTGGTTGTTTGCAAAAACGTTAAATCTTTATCTTTTTTGTTATTATAGAGTTTTATTAAATATTTCTTAAGTTTAAAAGGTTTTGTTGAATCGTTTGACATCGTTTTATTACATAGAAGACACATAGGTAAGGTACTATTTCCTGGTGACGAAATTTTTCATTCATTTCATATATTGAACACTGTATTGTCTGCATTTTTTCTTCAGCTCACTCAAACAATTATCTAAAAAGAGTACAAAAAGACATAAGAAATTATATATTTATATCAAAATTTTTATTTGCAACAAACCACTGTTAATTATAATTTTTTTAAAATGGAATGCTTCAATGTAATACTCTCTTGAATTAACTATTTAGGGTGTAAGGATAACATTTTATATAAAAGTCACATATTGTGTATATACTCATTGCGAACCAATAAATTTTTTAAGAAAATTAAATAATTCAAAAATGAACTAACAACAGAATATAATAATACAGTAATATAGAGCAACTTTAAACAAAATAAACAAAAATATGAAATAGTAATCAATAACTTTTAGGGTGCATTACATTAAATTATAAAACCCAATATGTCTAACTTTTTTCCCAGAATCTTTAATAATATATTTTTTAGAAACACATCTGTGTTAGAAACACTTACACTCTTTTCCTAAGCTTTTAATAAAAAAGAAACCTTTAATAAATGTTAAGGGATAACTGTACTAATAACTGTGCTATATATTTTTTGTATTTATACAACAGTATAACTTTGCTCAAATAAATTTAAATTAAAAAGATATTAACTTTATTCAAATATACTTACGTATCGAAAATACACTATTTGCGTAACTATACAAAAAGTTATACTTCTTTTTATCCAAGACTAGAAACATTTGTTATATGCACTTCACATCATGCATAACAGAGAACTACATTGTTGATTAGATGAACGATTTGTTTAGTTTTTATAAAAACTGAACCAATTCAAAAATCAGTTTTGTGATTTTAATTAAGTTTATTTTAAATCTACCGTTTAAATGACTGTAATATTTTTATATAGTGTAAACGGGACATTAAGTTCCCCTTATTGTAAAAAAATAGGTAATACAGTACTACAACATTAAATTTTTTGAAACATTTTACGTGTGAAAGGTACCTATGATTGGTCAATAGCAAATTACATACAATACAAATGTAGAAAGGAAATCTTTTAATGTATAACAGGTTCATCAACAGTCTTTCAAAACTAAATTTTATATGTGATTAAAAATTATTATAATACATATTTATACGATTTTTTGTTTAATTTAAAGTAGTATATTAACAAACGAGTTTCATAAGATTAGTTTTATGGAAGGAATCCAAGTTTAGGAAACGAGTAGCGACGCCATTAGTTTTTTAAAGATGAGTTCCATAAAAGCCTTATGAACGGGTTTTTTATATTATATTTTAGAGTTTGCGCCTTTTTGGGATAATTTTAAACTAAAATTTGAAATGAAAAAATTCTGAGGAACAAATTTTTTAACTATTTGTCAATCATTTAAAATTAAATCACTAATACCAATCTTGTAAAAAACATGCAATTTTTTTTAAATTTGAAACAAATATTAACTTTGTTGTTAGTTATAATTTCAATAAACTCTCTTGACTTAAAAAAACTAACAAATAATTTAAGTAAGTCAACATAATTTAGATTAAAACGCTTGCAAAATGAATAATTTTTGCAAACAAAGAACAGGTGTGTTTAATTACATTACGCTTTAGACTACTTAAACAATTTGGAGTTGTTGGTTTTTCATACAATTTTTTTGTTTTTAGAAATACAATTAATTCAATAATAATAGTTTAATAATCATCAAACAGTACCCTAGAATAATGATTCTTCTAAGATATCACAAATTACAACAGACTTCGTGGTCGAGATTTTTGTTTTTTTTAGTTATTCTGCATTTTTGCAATTTAGAATTATGTATAAATTTGTAAGTTTTGACATTTTTATCATAAACACTACACCCGAACATACTTCAATAATGTATATCTTAGTACTAACATCAAAATAAAAATAATAATTGCAACTTTTTTGCTTAACAATACTGTAAATATAATAGATAAACTATTGGTAAGTCAAAATAAAATTACAATAATTAAATATGCATACACTAAGTAACAACAATGATTTTACTTAAAAAATAAACAAGACTTATAGTCAAATCAATTTTAATTGTCTTTAAATATTGTAAAAAAATTAAACATGTGAAATACAAGTTACTTCATAAACTGTTAAGCATTATAAAACTGTATTACTTATACGATCATTTTATTTTTATGTATATCAGTAAATACTCAAATTGTGTTGTCTTTAAATAATTAATACATAAATCGTAGCAAAACCTTTAAATAATCCAGTCTTTGCAATACCTTATTAAACTAATAAATTATTACACATTTTCTTAGAGCTACAATGAATGCATTACTACAATCAAACAAACTTTAGTTAAACTACAACGAATTCAAGTGTGCAGTTGTGGACGTTGTTAATAGTCAATCTAAATGACACTAAAGTAAGCATTTTCTGCACGTTGCGCTATAAAGTCTAAATTTGCAGTTGAAAAACAGACAGAACAAAAGAAATTGCGAAAATTACAAATTGAAATTGGCGCTTGACGTAATCTGCGTCTCAAAAGTTACATTTCTTAATTAAACATTGAAGGGTTTGATCTACTTTCGCTTATAACTTGCTCAAATTGGATATCGTTTTTATAGTTCAGCAAATTTCAGTTTCCTTGTATTAAATGTAAACACACTTTTATCTTTTAACGATTGATTGGCTTATTTATGAATTGTTAATTAAGCATTTTCGATCAAATACAGAAAATTTCAAGTAAACATCAAAGGATTAATTTAAATGATTATTTTTATACGAATGGTGTAAAATTAATAATTTTTATATAAATAAATATGCTTTGGCGATAACCTTGAACTTTTCACATTTAAACTTATTATGGTAAATTACAATTAATTATTTTACAGGACAATAGTGGATTCAATCGGATATGTATTTTCAAGAAGGAGCATGCATTGGGACATGAGTGTTCTTTACCCCGGTTTAGCGATGCGGGTAGCTCCATCTGGCAGTCCTGGTGGAGTACTAGAATTTGTTTTAGATACTCATCGTGAGGCCCTCTCTGAACACAGCTTAAAAGAATCTGGCACAGGTAAAATAAGCAACCTTGAACTTGAATCGTCGGTTCGTTGACTTACTACAACTTGCAAAATTCTTTTGATGAAGAATTCTGCAATTACAAAATTTAGAAGCATACTACAATAAACTTGCTTAAAAATTTTACAGAATGCGCTAATGTAATGTCAATGTCGGCAATAAAAAAAGTTCAAGGCGTGTTTTAAATTTAGGTCGTTAACACGATTCATACTATTAACATTTATATGAATGAACTTAGTAAAGTATTCATTTTTGTTCCTTTTTAGGTCGATTAATTGCTAGACAATTTTTATTGCCGTTCCTGTTGGGATTTAAATTTAATATTGCTACTTTGATACCAATTATTTTCGGTACAATAGCCTTTATAGCAAAAAAAATTATTTTGATTAGCAAAGTTGGTTTAATAATTAGCAGCGTAATTACATTAGGCAGCCTCCTTTTTAAAAAAGAACATTATTCGCACCATGGAGGATATCATCCCAGCTTTAGCGGACATTACGGACATGCACCTTATAACAGGTGCTCTTTGTTATTCTCAATCTAACTTTTTCTAATTTAAATTTATAGATATCCAGACGACGACGATTATTACCAAACACATATATTAAGAAACTTAAACGATAATCAAGTTGGAAACATATTTAACAATATACAAGAAGTTCATTCTAGAGAAAGTCTTCCCAAGAACGGAAAACGAAATTTCGCATGGAACGAAGACGAAAAGAAAAAGAAACAATAATATCGGTCATTAGAGTTTAATTAGAGAATTGTGATATGTTTTTTTAAGATTTAATAAATAAAGAATTAGAATTTTAAATTTTAGTTTACGTAGTTAAAAATGTGGGAAACTTGACTGGAAAATATTTTTTATTGAAGTTAATTGACGGCTTCAGCATGTTGTACGGAAGCAATACGGCTTTCTAATTTTTATGAGTTTATTGCAAAGATAAATTTGTTTTCTGTAAACTAAAAATGCGATGAGGTTGTGCCACGAAGATTATATTACGCACCTGTGAGGAGTGACATAATTTAAATTTATGTGTCTTTTCGTAACAACACAATAACATTTCTGATTGTGTCTCAACTCAACTATTGTTAAGCTTTCTTATGGTCTTATTTGTTCCCTAATTTTTAATTTTCTTAAATGCTTTATGACTGAGTTTAAAAATATTTTAAAGATTCTGTCGACTTTTATCTTAATGGACAATTTATTGTGCATTCTTTTAAAAGGGGTAATTATTTTCTATAACGATGTACGATTACACTGATTTCATGAAATATCAAAACATTTTATATCTTTTAATGTTTTAAAATATTTTTTTTAATTGCTGTATTTAATTAGAACGTTACTAACTATATTTTTAAAATACGTGTAAGGTTAATAATAAAAATCACAATCACAACACAAAGCCAGACATACAATTTAAAACAGTTGATATTATAAATACATTTACATTTTTTAGAAATTAGAACAAAACTTTCAATATTAGTCATTATCGATATACTGCGAGAATAAAAACGACAAAGGTTAGTCACCATCTAAAAACAGAACAACTGAGTTTTAGTGACCATAGGTACTATCGCAAAAGTAACATTTGATGCCGTTTCATCATTCTACTATAGTCGCAATAAACTGTTTATCCATTTTAACATTTATAATATAATATTTGTTTTATACGACCTTAACAATTTGACTACTGGATGCAGATTTGATAAATTTTTCAGATAAACTAACTGGTTTTTGTACGAAATTATTTTTTTTTCTTTTTTGTAAAAACGTTGTTAAACCATTTACAAACGTTTTTTTGTAAACATAGAGATAAAGAGTATTAAAAAAAGATACACACAGTCTGTAACAAAGAAAAAGCAAATTTGTTATCGTCTTGAACTGTGTGTACAAATTTTAGCCACAAGTTTTTTTTGTCTTGGAGAATTATACATTACATTTCATGCATCAAAACTTTTCAGTGCATGGCTAGCACAAAGATTTCACTCGAGGAGTGTTCATTACGGCGTATGTCTACCCGCTGTTGTTCTTATAGTATCTGTTGCACCTTTCTCTTCTCCTGAATGTCAACAAGCTTGTGGTTTCTTAAAATTTGACTCTCTATGTGATTCTCTTATAGCTCTATTCTTTTCATCAAAAATTTGATTTACAATCTTCTCGTGGAAACTTGTAATCGTAACTTGATTACCTGTGATGCAATGTGCGCATTTCAATTTCAAGTTCAATTTTCACTTTTCTATGCCACTTAATACCACAGCAAACCGCAGATGGATATGAAACCTTTTGATCCGACACGCCAACAAAGGATTTGATATTGTTGCGTTTGACTATTGTAGAGGGTTTCTAAACCACTTCTGTCTTGGTTTCAACGTCAACCATCCTTGGCAGTGACTTTGTTGTGAGAAACAACACGTCTCTTTTGTAGTTGTTGATCTTACTACAGCTCCGTGTTCCTATCATGCTCTCTTTTTCAAGCTTTGCTTCAATTATATGTTTTAGATTATATTTTTATTTGTTGTTTGTGTTTTAAACAAATGAGTGCCCCGGTCTAACAGTTCGTGTGCTAAACTCATACTTATGTAAAGATTGTCGGCATAATATTACCTTGAATTTAGAAGAGGTTGAATTGGCTCTAGTAGCACTCTCGTTGCAGCAGTATGTTTATCGAAAGCAAAGAGCATATAATGTAAAGAGAAGCAACCGTATTGTAATTTGTGTTCACTTCTAAGTTTGTAGCCCGCTTTTAGTCGCCACCGGTGTCCATCTGGTAGGCTCCTAACAAAACTACTTTACTTCTATATTTACTAATTCGGATAGATATCTTTTATATTTTAGTATACAGCGTTGTCAAGTGTCATTAATTTATCCCTAGTAATAAATAAATAGTGCAGACTTAAAATATCTTAAGATAATTTTCCATATTATGAATTAAAGTATGTTTTTTTTTGGTTTTTGTTTTTTATGTTTGGATCACGTTCTCATGGTTTGTTTTATATATTGTATCAGCATATGTGCATTTATTAAAATCGAAAACTACTCTGTTGGGATATGCAGATGCACATGCGTTACGACTTAGTACCAGATAATTTAAAAGTACTTTGTCGTGTTCAGATTATTTACTAAATTTATTCTTAAAATGAAAAAACATTTATGAAATTATAATTTGGCTTTAATATTTTTATTTAGTGGTATTTAAAAATTCAGTTTAATACCAACAATAAACGTGTCCGGGGATATATTTACTTCTAGAAATTTTTGTCTTTGTCAAAATGTAACGTATCAAATATTTATTATAATTATGTCTTTTAGAGCAGAGAAATGATAAGCTATTGCACTGACTTTTTTTTTTTTTGAAAAGGGAAAACCATTAATTGGCTTCCCGCATTTTGCGGGGGTATGTGGGATTTTCCTTGCCATCTTGGTAAGGCCTACCCACTAAAACCTCTCCTCACATCTCCTTTTCACCAGCATAGGTTACCACTTTCGCATTCTTCGCTATGCTGGCAATTAGCGGTCTCCTTAGTTACTTATCCCTTTTTCTCGCTTCCCTGCTTCCTCCTCTCTTTTCTTGATTATTTTTGTGAACCAACTTTCTATTTCTTTCCATTTATCTTTGTTCTAGCACATTACGCTAATGATGTTAGATGCTTTTATTTCCTCTCCTATGTTTTCTTCGATTTTGCATCTTTCTTCCTTCTATCTTTTACATTTAAACACCGCATGTTCTTTATCATCCTTTTTACTACAATTCGCGCAGTTGTCATTTTCTATTTTTTTAATTTTGTGTAAGCATTCTCCATTTTCACCGTGCCCAGTCAGCAGCTGCGTCGTATCAGTTCTCCGTGTTTTCTGTGTATCTAGGAGTATATGTTTGGAATCAGTTTTTTTGTCCATGACTCTTTGTCTTCCCACTGTTTCTGCCATTCCGCTATTGCTACACGAGTATCCATTCTATCTTTTCTTTTTTTAGCCAGGATCTGTAGCGGTAGGATTCCAGCAACCACCATAACGCCTTGTGTGTTTACTGTTCTGTAAGCTCGACTAATTCTTATTGCTAGGATTCTTTGCACCTTATCTAATAGTTTATTTACTGTTCCAAATTTGATTGCTTCCTGCCTAATCTCTGCTCCGTACAATACGATTGAATCCGCCGCGTGTTCTATAACTTTCCTCTTTGATGATCTGACTCCTCCATGATTTGGGAGTATCCTCCTCAATGCGTTTGCTTTTGTAAGAGCCCTATCTGTTGTCGTCTTGACGTGCTCAGTGAAGCTGAGGTTTTTATCAATGGTTATACCAAGGACCTTGATACTTTTCTGGGTTATTATTTTTTGCCCTAGTAGTTCTAAATTTACCAAACAATCATGTTCTTTAGATGTGTGTCACTGTATACTAATGTACCAGTTGACTTGGCATTAAATACAATTAAAAATTATTGGAACTAAATTAAAAAATTTACATTACCGTTAATTGAATTTATTAATGCAGTAGAATTTGTTCTTAATTCAACATTTTTTACTTATAACAAAAACATATACAAACAAAATTTGGAATTGCAATGGGACAACCGCTATCTAGTACGATTGCAAACTTAGTGTTACAAGGTTTAGAAACAGAGTTGTTGAAAAAAACAAATAATATAACATTCTATAAAAGATATGTGGATGATATCATAATAGCTACTAAAGAAAATAAAATAAACTTAATTTATAATGATTTAACAACTTTCATCCCAGACTAAAATTTACAATTGAAAAAAAAAATAATAATAAATCAATAGACTTTTTAGATTTAACATTAATTAGAAACTTATATAATAAAATTGATACTAACTGGTTCAGGAAAAATATAAAAACTAACAGATACATAAATTTTAATTCAATCACTGCAATTCAATATAGAAAAAGTATTATTAATAACTTAACAGATAGAGCAATTAGTTTATCATCACCTAAATTTCATTTTGAAAATATAAAAACAATTAAAAAAATTTTATGCCAAAATAATTTTCCCTTAAAATTTATAAACACTAATATTAAAAAAAGAATTAATATATTAAAAAATAAAAAAGAAAATGAAACAAATGTAAAATTTAAGTTTAGCCAATTATGATCTAAACTGTAAGAAAAAAAAATATGTGTCATTGCCATATATACCTTACTTATCTTATCAATTAAAAAAAGAACTACTTAAATATAATTTTACAACTTCTTTTAAAAATCATTTAACATTGGAAAAAAAATTATTTAATAACTTAAAAGATAAAACAGATAAATTTTCAGTAGCTAATGTTGTATACCAGCTGGATTATATGAATTGTAATGGAACGTATATAAGACAAACAAAACAAAATTTAAATAAAAGAATTAATCAGCATAAAAACTCTATAAAAACCAAAAAAGCTTTACCACATCTTCCGAATACTGCATTGTCGGACCATTCTGTTGAGAAAAAACATAATTTCAATTTTAGATCACCAATAATATTACGTATTGAAAATAATTAAAAAAAAAGAATGCTTTATGAAATGTTTGAAATTAAAAAGAATAGTACAACAGTTAATTATAAAACAGATATTGAAAATCTAAATTCAATTTATAATTTGGTCATTAATTAATCAAAATAAAACTAATTTATAACCTAATTAAAATATTGATAATAAACAATGTTAAGTAAATACATAAATTTAATGTTAAAATTATTTTGAATACTAAATTCTCACATGTACATAATAATCGATTTGATATCAATTTTACCATTTGTGTGTTAAACTCCGATCTAATTACATTTATAATAGTTGAAAGCATTTTACTAATATGTTAGTTTTGATTCAAAATTTTCATAAATTGAAGTTTATTAATTATGAAAAAATATTTAATTAAAAAATTATATCTAATATTGGGTAAGTTTAAAAAAATTTTATCCTTTCATATATCTGTGTTAATTTATTAATTTTAATTTTAGAAATAATGTAAATATAATATTGAATTTAAGAAGGAAGTTATATAATAATAATAATTAAAATCTGAAGAAGCATTTATAATAATTGGCAAAACGTAATGTAACCACTGCGATATTTAAAATAAATATAATATGTTTTTTATGGCTGTCTCTCTAATTCCTAAAATATTGGTGCATACAAGAATCCAACAGCTACAATTTTTATTAAAAAAAGTCCTGTAGTATATTTATTAGATATCCTGGTATCTCCATTTCCACTAGTGCCTTCATTAATTGTCGTCTAGATGCCAAGTTGAAGGCATTTTGTACATCTATTGCTATCACTAGGCAAACCTGCCTTATCCTCCATGTCCCAGTGTTGGCCTCTTTTATTTCTTTCGTCACGACTCTTATTGCGTCTATTGTTGACCTCCCTTTTCTAAAGCCAAATTGGTTGTCAGCAAGCTTCTTATCAATTTTATGTTTGAGGCACTCGGTCAGTACCCTCTCAAATATCTTGTCCGCAACGTCTATCAGACAAATAGGTCTATATGTCGAGCTCGTCTCTCCCTTTGGTATTAGTACTAGGTTTGCTTTTATCCAGCACAGTGGAAAATTACCTTTTCTGGCACACGAGTTTAACACATTGGCCCAGGTCTGTGCTCCTTGTATAGCCACTACTTTTACCACCTCGGCAGGAACTCCATCAAGTCCTGGAGCTTTGCCCGTAGCAAATCTTTTTGCTGCCTCTTCCACCTCCGTGCTATTGGTTCAAAATCCAAAAGCTGGTTTTTATATCTGTTCCTTTCTTTAAGTTTATCTTCTTTGGGAAATAGTTTTTGTATTATTTCTATCATTTTTTTATATTGCACTGACTTAACTTAACAAAACTTTACGTAGTTAACATGAGGAATGTGCATTGTAAGCTGTAAGAAAATTTTGAAAATTCAGCTTTCTTAGGGTCAGGTTCGACAATCTGCTTTATCGTTACAATTTTGCAGTTGCTAAGTGAAGCGCGTGATAATATGTTCTCATATGTCATAATATTTTAATTCCCAATAGAAAATTGCAAGTATTGCAAATAGTAGAAGGCCGGCGTAATGTTTAATATTTTGTAATCAATGCGTTTGTAAATTAATTTAGAAAAAAAATATTTAAAACTGCTGAAAAGACAAAAACAATTTATACTTATAAATCATCTATACGGTTTGATAATAAATTACGATAACAGTAACTGTACTATATTAGAATTTTCTAATTTGAATAATTTGTCGACTCATGCTTGATAGTGCATTTTGAGTGTTTGATTGTGGCTATGTAAGGAAGAGTTTTGCGTGCATCGTCTCTGAATAATTTTTCCATAATTTTTTATACTCCGCTGCTAGTATGCAACGAATTACTTCTTTTCCGGTCTTGTAGGCAATTCCGAAAACAAGTTTAGATCCGATATAGTATGTCTCGCCAGTAGATTTCCCATAACACTTCAGACCGTTTATGTATGTTATAATTAATTTGGATTTTACTACTAGCAATCTTAGTGCTAGTAGTGCTGCTTGACTGACTGCGACTTCGTACATCATAGGTAGTTTAATGTCATCCGTTTTCCGTCGTTTGGTAAACGAAACGATTGCCGTTTTAGTTGGGTTCACTGATAGTGATAGATACTCTTTTTTGCACAATTTTTTGACGGTGTTTAGTGCACTCTGCATTATGTTCAATGCAGTTGCCCTAAGCTTTCGTGAGATTGTTGGCGTATCCTAGAGCAAATACACCTCCGTCTTCTAGTTGTTGTAGTAGGCCGTGTATGACGAGGCACCATAGTAGAAGTAATAACCCCCGCTTTGTGTACACCCGTCAGCCACTTCGGCTCTTACAGTGCTACCGTATAAAGTAATTACTTGCTACCATCCTATTCCTGAGCATTGAGTTAAAACAGTTTTGCACCATACGTGTGATGCTTTTTTTCTCCATTGCCCTTGCAATTGAGGTAAAGATAGTATTGTCAAATGCCCTTTCAATATTTAGAAAAGCATCGAATGCAGTATCATTGTATTTGGTTGCATTTCTGCGTCTGTTTACTAGTTGTAAAATTGTTAGTTTGTAAAATTTTCTAGATTGGTGTGCATACTAGTTACAGCGCAAAGGCAAAGCCTTTAATGTCCGATCCCGTATATACTTGTCGATTACTTTTTCAAGTAGTTTTAACATAAAGTAAGTATAAGATTTTGTCTGGGTAGTCTTGTATTGGCAATTTTTATTTTAGAACATTTTTGCAGAAGTTTGCTTGTTCTTTTTATTGCAGTGTAAGCATGATCCAGGATTTTAATTTTTTTCTAATAGTACTTATTTGCAATAAATGTTGTTAGTCGGGTTTTAAGTTTTTCTTGGTTAGATTAATTGAGTAACTACAGATATGACATTTTTATTTGCGTGTAGAATATTTACTATTACCGAAAAATACTTCTTAATATATTTTGCAATATTCTGATTTAACTTGCCAGATAAACCCGATGTTATTGAAGCATATAACTGACTCTAGATCTGGCATATGTTTAATCAGTGTTTAATTTTGCATTATCATAGTTCTAAAACCATTGTAAAAAAAGGAAAAATGGTCTGACTAGACTTATACTACTTAAACATAAATTTAAATAGTATAGAAGTCTTGATCTTTTAAATACAGTCTATGAAAACAGTTTTGGAACGGTTTTTTGCGGTTCTAATCAAGCTGCGTCATACTCAGAATGGATAATCGTTGAACTTTTTTTTTCCAGATACGTAGTAAGAAGTGTCTCACTAGGTTAAGATTTGTATTGAATTCTAAATATTTTAATTTTTGCAAAACGATTTATTTTTAGTTTATTTTAAGGTTGTAATAAATCATTTTTTTAAGCTAACGAACTAGCTTACGGTTTGCATTTAACGCTTGCGTCCAAACGTTTTAATGCAAACGGTGATTTATGAACGTTTTTTTGATATCACATTTCCAACTGCATTGTATTATTGTCAATCATATTACTGTTCATCTTTATCATATGATTAATAAGAAATACCAAACCTTATAATACTTTTACAATTGTTACTTGAAGAATCGGGGTGTCTGAGGTGTCTTGGAGGGGTAGTACCAACCAACCAAGGCCGGTTGCACCAAGTGTCTTCGACAGGAAGTAGGTCTTGGAGACTGGTCTTTACAGCGCATTCAATTCTTACTTATTGTTCCAAGAGCCACACCCCGGGCAACTGCATTGACCTGGAAGCTAAACTAAGTAAGGGTAGCCATGACCGCGTCTGACCCAGATTGAGCGGCGGATGTGGTAAAACACAGCAGCGCCTGACCCAGAATGGGCAGCTGCAAACAGCGTCGGTTCTTTATGTTAGAGGCGGCTGAAATACACGCTCACCAAGACGTAGTGCCAACGTGGTGTTTTATGGAAAAAACCCTCTCAAATGACATACAAAAAGAACGGCCCTCAGTCTCCAGCAGTTCGACTAGCTCTGACCATGGCAGCGGCCAGACCAGCTATCAAACAGAGGGTGCTAAAAGTACCTGGAAAAAATCAGGCTGCCAACTGTACATCGGAACAAATAATGCAAGGACGCTGGGAGATGAGGATAAGTTGGAAGAACTACACTATGAACTAAATAATATAAACTGGGATATTGTGTGATTAGCAAAGGTTAGAGGAAAAGGAGAAGATTGCCTAAAACTCAAATCGGGTCATATACTATTCTACAAAGGAGATGAAAACCGTAGCATTGGCGGCGTTGGAGTTTTAGTGCACAAAAAAATAGTCGCATACTTGCAAATACTTAAGGCAAAAACTGACCGGGTGATATATATCACATTAAAAATTAATGGAAATATAACCATAACAGTTATACAAATTTATGCGCCAACCAGTAACCATGAAGACCAAGAGGTGGAAGTACTCTATGATGAAATAACATAATGCCTAAATGAGAACTAAACAAAATACACACTGGTCATTGGAGACTTTAATGCGAAAGTAGCGAATGATGGCACATACTCAAGATATACAGGCAAGTTTGGCTACGGAACAAGAAATGAAAGAGCAATATGCTAATAAACTTTTTAGAAAAAGAACAACTATGCGCAATGAGCTCTTTCTACAAAAAAAGACCAAATAAAAAATGGACATGGGTAAGTCCAAATGAAACTACGAAAAATGAAATAGACATCGTGCTGGCACAACAGAAGCACATAATTAAAGACGTAGATGTTCTAAACTTGTTCACGACAGGTAGCAACTATAGAAGGGTTAAGTGTAAAATATTTATGAACGGAAAACTAGAAAGAGCAAAGAAATTTAATACTTCCAAAAATAATCTAGATGCAAGTACCCTAAAGACACAAAAACCAGAATTCATAACCAAACTAAGCCATTAAGTAAAGAAGGAGCCGATAAAACTTTTTAAAGACATAAATCAAATAAACAAACGGTTAACAAAAGCATTGAAAGAAACGGCAAATAATATCTTGAAACCAAGGGACAAACCTGAAAAGCTAAGTATAGAAACAAAACAAATGCTGGAATAAAGAAGAGAGCTTATTAACAATGGCGAAAAAGATACAGAAGAATACAGAAATATTAATAAAACAGTCTGAAAGATGGCAAAACAGGATATTATTAACTATTAGGAAGGACAAATCAAAAACTTAATAGAACAATACAGAGGCTTAAATATCTTTAAAAGGAAAATACACATAAAAAAAATTACTAAGCTAACTGGCAAGCAGGACAGCATAGTAAAAGACAGAGAAGATTTACTGCGCATAACGGAGAACTACTACAAAGTGCTATATGATACAAGAACAGAGATAGACGCTAATATAGAAAATAAAAACGAAGACGGTAAAATTCTTAATGTCGGGTCAGAAGACCTCCCTGACATAGGAAAAGAAGAAATTACTAAATCACTTAACCAGTTGAAAAACGGAAAAGCTGCAGGAGAAGATGACATACTGCCAGAAACGCCGAAAAAATCAGGAGAATATTTTGCTAAACAACTAGCAATACTTTTTAATAAATATCTTGCAGAAGAAGAGATACCATATGACTGGGAGACACCCGTTGTAGTTCTGATATATAAAAAAGGCGACCCAACGAATCTGGAAAATTATAGACCAATAAGCCTTCTATCCCAGACATATAAACTGTTTATGAGAATAATAACAAACCGTCTAGAGAAAAAAATTGACGACTATCAGCCCAAAGAACAAGCAGGCTTTAGAAAGAGCTACGCACTGTCAAACATACGATCAGAATATTAAATGAAAAAGTAACTGAATATAACATCAAAGTGTGGCTAGCATTTACTGACTTTCCAAAAGCGTTTGACACCGTCGAATTTTGGGCAATAGCAGGAGCTATGAGAAATGCAAGAATAGACCAAACGTATATCAATGTCATTAAGAAAATCCAAGGTGTATCAAAAATTAAATTGAGAATGCATGAACGTGTTAACGAATTGACTATTAATAGAGGCGTAAGACAAGGTGATATAATAAAACCGAAGTTATTAACTCTGGTTCTTGAAGACGTATTCAAGAAACTACACTAGAAAAATAGAGGTATCAATATATCAGGAGAAAATCTTAACAACTTAAGATTCGCCGACGATATTGTGATAGTTGCCAGAAATGACATAGCTTTACAAATAATGCTTACAGAATTACACAAAGAGGTAGAAACGGTTAGATTAGAAATGAACATATCAAAAACGATGTTTATGACAAACGAGCCTACTGATAGAGACACAATAAGCATAGAAATTCAAAACATTGAATAAGTTAACTCCTATATATATCTAGGACAAGAAATAACAATGGGTAAAATAAATCAGGAGCTCGAGATAAACCAAAGAATACGATTGGGATGATCAGCTTACGGAAAAATGCGACACATTTTTAAATCCAAACTACTTCTGAGGTTAAAAACCAAAATTTATAATGAATGTATTCTTCCGGTGGCAACCTACGGATGTGAAACTTAAAGTCTAACCAAGAGGATATTAAATAAACTGCAAGTTCATCAGAGAGCAATTGAAAGAAACATGCTAGGTGTTTCGCTAGCGGACCATAAAACCAACGAATGACTAAGGAACACCACAAAGGTCGAAAATATAACACCAATAATATGTAACCTCAAATGGAACTGGGCTGGTCACGTAGCAAGAAACAGCAGTAATAACTGGAGTGGAAAAGTAACTAGCATAGGAAGACCCCAACAACGATGGTACAATTACATCAAACGTATAGCAGGACTAAACTGGTATCAGGTTGCACTGAATAGGGATGCCTGGAAAGATTTGAGAGAGGCTTATATCCAGAGGATAGAGAACGGCTAGAGAAATAAGAAGAAGACTTGAAGAATCAGTTCACTTACAACTTGGTAGTTTTGTGTAAAAAAACCGATTAATATCTATAATAGCAAATAGGAGAGTGATTTTCTTACAAATTATACAATTATACGGAATTGTCTATTAAAAACTAAAATACTACAAATTACACATTATTATAATTATTGTTAATAGTAAACGTAAAAATGGTAATAAAATTATACTAATTAACATAAAAAATAACACACATTATGTCTACTATTTTTAGTATAATATACAAAAAAGCTTATATTAGTAGTTATAATTAAGATAACCTAATTACCCAAATTTAAAGAAACTACTTTAAATAAACTCATACATAAATATGTATTTTAAATTTTACATAATGGTTAAACATTTTATTAAAACTCAGACTCAGATGAATAATTAGGTAATTTGACATCAGCTTACAACAGCGTTTAATTTTCAATTTTTTTTAGAAATAAATCGGTTACTTAGAATTTATTATATATTTTTGTAGATAGTTTTATAATTGTTATATTACCATATCTTAAGCTCTATCAATAAATAATTTTAACTAATAAATAAAATTATTAAAAAACAATTTTGTATAGAAACCAATGAAATTGTTAAAAAGCATTAATTTGATGATCTTGCACGACAAATTCTTTTACTTGTTTTAATAATATACAATTCAATAATAAAATACTTTGAATTTAATTGTGTTAATCAGAAATTAATAATCTCGACGATATAGTGTATACGTGTTCGTTTGTTTTACAACGCTCACGACGTTAAAATGTCTCAATTATTAATTACCGCACTTGTCTGTTAAATGACTATTTATGTGTTTTCTAATAAAAGAAAAAACAATTTTGCCGGTTTGTAAACAAAGAATTAGCTTATATCTATCTTTCTTCTAAAGCTTAACAAGAAAATATCAAGAAAAAGATTACTCTAATATATAAGAAAACAAATACTGAAAATTTGAGTAGTGCTAAAACATAATTTGTTTTAATGCATACAAAAACAATTCTATTTTTATATTGTTCTTAAATGTAAAGAGACTTGCAGTTTTCTCAACAAACGCGTACTGAGATTCTTTGAAACTATAAACAATTATAATTAATTATGAACAATCAAAGTAAGAGAAAACCAAAAGAATTTACAAGTAAATTCATTAACAAGTTAAAATTGCGTTCTTATTATTATTGAGAATTAGCGATTCTTATACCTACGTTTTATAATTATCGTTTTTTATAGCATCTAGAAGTGCTATAATTAAGATAAACTGGTAATTTACCCTTTTCCTTTGTCAATAAATCACAGTACAGCGAAAGTCGGTCGTAATAGCCGCCATTGATGTAGTGCGTACGTGATCTTTTCATCTATTGTTAACTTTTTAATTTTTGCCTTATGATCCACGTCATAATATTTTTGTACACAAATATTACTAAAAACGTTACTTTTTTTACAGTATCATACCTAACCAAAATACTTATCTCAATTTAAGTTTTTGTATTATTTTCTTATATTTTACATATTAGCCACCATAACGTAATTAATTGCTAATTGTGAATGTTCTTAACAATTATTATTTATTTATTCAAATTATTTATGTTTACTGCATTCTTATTTGTTTTGTTTAAACATTAATTTGGGATAAAATGTTTTATAACGTTAAAGTAATCCATGCTCAAAGTAGAGTATTACATATATACAATTAAACTATTTAACTTAAAGTCTACTCCACAATTTTTTTTTATTTTACTTTATTTTAAACATGTTTCGACATTTTTAAATGTCATCATCAGTATGTTCAGTAATATAATTGTCGAAACATATTTAAAATAAATTAAAATTAAAATATTTTTTGTGGAGAAGACTCTAAGTTATATAATTTAATTGGGATAATATGAGTTTATGATATTAAATTCCTAATTATAATTAGAAGTAACAAAATACGTTTGAATTAGTTAGAATGAAGTACAACAACCGTAAGTTTAACTATAAATATTTTGTATGGGTTGTTTGCTGCAATATATGGTAGCCCAGCTAGCGGTTACAAATTTAATTTGCACATTGTGCTGCGTGAACGTACACTCTGCTAAAGTATCTTAACATCGCATCAAAAACCTATAAGTTTGTCAAAAAAACATATTATCAACATAAGGGCTAATGAAACATTTTGTAAAGATGCGAACGGACTATGCAAACATTGCGGAGCAACAGTTAGGCAACACGCTAGTTCACACAATGTCTAAATATTATTTAAGAGTTGCGTTGCTGTTGGCGATCTGTTGCACTATTGTTACCGGGATGATGAACGGTTTTCACGATAGTCCGCGCGACACTGAGTTCACTTAAAAAATACAAGTACACACAGCTTACGAGCACTGTACACACAATAATCAAAAAATAGAAACAAACAAAACGTATAATAAAATACACATCTAACAAATCCTAACTTTATAAAAACTAAATATGTCATAAAATAATAATATTACAAAATAAGTTAAATATGGAAAAAGTATAAAAATAATTACAGCAATAACTACTAAAATAATAAATGAAACCGTGAGGTAAATGCGAGAATAAGTTTCTGTGAGAGCTAACCAGACTTCTAGTTTCAATGACCCAGTAAGTGTTAGGAGACTTGCACAGCTAGACTTCGTGACAGAAGTGACGTTCTGTTGCAAAGAGGCTTCTATTTATTTAGTTTGCCGGCCGTTAATTCCTCTAATCGTTTGTAGGTACTAGCTCCGTTCCTTGACTGCCGGAAGCTGCGGTGACAGTTCTCTTCTGTTTAAAAAGATTATCGGCCGATTCTGCTTGGGGTCGTTCGAAGAGTTATTGTCTTTGACGTGAGCGTGAAAGAATTCTACGAAGTAGTAGGTGGTCATCTACTGGTGCTTTTGGGGCGTTTTCGTTTCGTCGTCTTGGCGCTGGGCGAAGGTCGTGTACGTGAACCTTTGCTAGTTTGTTATCTTGTCTTCAGATCTACTAAGCGTTAGTGCTTACTTTGACGGTAACTGTGTGCGGTCCCGTTTATTTATGATAAAAGTCGCCTGCTACTTGCAGCTTAGAAAGAGTTGACCGTTTGGATACTGGACTCAAGCAGGTTCAAAATTAGCGTAGCATGCCCAAAGGCAGCGTTGATTACAAACTTGTCGTGGTAGCTCGTAGCCAAGAAGAGCGTTTCTTCGTGTTCTTAGCATGAATAGTACGAATGGCAACACGCAATCCCAGAGATCAGGGGACCACCTTTCAAGGTAAATTCGCAGTATTTTTTTATTTCCTAATTTTGCTTATTCGCTGGTTTTGCTTGCGAGCGCAACAGGGGTGGTCCGGTGCATACAGTGCAGTAAGTTAACGCGGCTTTGGAAATCTGAATACATCGTTTTTAAGGATTTCTCGTACGGCTGCAGTGGGTACGGCGACCAATGGAAATGCTTCTATCTACATACTAAAGAGTTTGGTTACTACTAAAAGTTGTCGAAAATTTGTGTTTCTGCTAGGTGTGTAAGGTCTCATAAAGTCGACCGTTGCATCTTGTATGTATTAAGCCTCGTTTTGTCGTTCTGCAGACACATCCGGATGTATTATTTAACGTCGATATCTAGTCTCGGCCAGTAGTACCGGTTGCTGATGGCTCTGGTGTTTTATTCAACTCCGAGGTGTCTTGCGGTAGGGGAATCGTGATATGCTTGTATGACATATTTTTGTGTATCGGACGGAACTACTAGTAAATTGCCCCGGTTGTTTTGGCGGTACAAGTGGCCGTTGTCAACTGTGTATTCTCTTAACAAGCGTCGTTGCCCTGGAGTTCTAGCCCCTCCATGCTAGATTTCCTTCCAGGTCTGAAGTAAGTTTGCAGCGTGGTCGTTTACTTGATGGCGTTCAGTAATGTGTCTAACTACGTTAGCCATTTCGATATGCGCGATGGTGGGTTGCAGTGCTCTCTGGTGGTAAAAAACGTTCAGCGTCCGTCCCAGAGTGTCGCGATAAATGGACTAACAACTCGTTGGAAGTCACAGGGTAGTGTTCCACGTTGAACCAATATTCTTGCAACATCAAGCCGAGCGAGTCAGTTTGCTCTTTTCTTCAAGCCATCCGGTCAAGCCATGTTAAATCTCTGCTATTGGTGCACAGCGTAAAATGCTTGTCTTTTGAATAAGAACGGTTTTTTATAGCCCACGTGATGGCAAACCATTCTTGTTCGTTCACATGATATCGACTTTGTGCTTTGTTTAGCGCTGGCATAACTAATGATACGCTTTTGGCCTACTTCCGGTTTCTGATACAGTACGGTGGCAATGCTTTTACCGCTAGCGCCGGTTTAGAGCAAGAAGTCCAAATTCAGTTGGTGAAGCATTAGCGGTTAGCTAATGGCTGTTTTTAATCGGTCAAAAGTGTTTTGAGTATCCCTAGTCTATTAGTTTTTAGCAAATCGTTTAAAGCTGCTTGCATCTGAGCGCAGCTAAGGATATAATCACGGACCCAATCCTGTGTGTCCCAAGTAAGTTAGTCTTGTCAAACCGAAGTGATATTTGTCTAGCGACAGACGTAGTCGGTGCTTTTGTATACGTTCCATGACCAGCGCGTTCTTTTCAACTGTTTTTGTAGAATATGATGTCGTCTAAGTACACCAAGAATCTTCCAAGATAGTCGGAGACAACTTTCTGCGTCGTCAGTTTTTGGAACATAGACAAGGCGTTTTTTAGGCCAAAAGCCATGACGCGGGATTGATAAGCTGCTCCACTTTGAGTAGCAAAGGCGATAAGTTTCTTAGATTCTTTGTCAATGGGAACTTGCCAGCAGCCGGATTTCAGATCGGAAAAATTTTGGTGCTTTTGATATCGTGTGAAGTTTCGTATTCTATAACAGAGTTCAGGTGGCGGTAGTCGACGTAAAAGCGTAGTTGTCCATCCTTTCTAGTCACTGCTTGTTTCGATTATGACATTGGCTAGCATGCTTTCGACTTCGCGGGCAAAGAGAATTTTTTTGGCTGTTGAGTAGCAATACGATGGCAGCCTAAATGGTACTTTTTTTCGAAGTCGTATAATGTGTGTGGTGGATAAAGTGCTCGTGGGTGCTGTTTGTAGACCTAAGGTATCGTAAAACTCTGCTAAGATGTTTCGTCAATGCAATAGGTAATAGTTTGTCCGGAAACCCGTTATTAATGTTTCTATAGTCGAGAGGTTGTGACTAAATTCTCTTGCTGTTTGGACAGAAGCGGTGGCCCAAGTAGTCGGCATGATTGAATTGCGAGAGAGTAGGTCCGTAGATAAAACGTTTTTTCTGGAATGCCACACGTTGGTTGGACGCCAATTGTTACCGCGGGGTAGACGGTTTTTACGAAAGTTCGCGCGACACTGAGTTTACTTAGGAAACACAAGTACACACGGCTTACGCGCATTGTACACGCAACAATTAAAAAAGACTGGTGTGGTCACCACACGAGTTCCTATTTTAATAAATAATATGTCTAATATTTTTTTAATTTAAGTAAATTGTTAGCAAGAATTGTCTGTATAAGAAACTGTAAAAATAATTCGAATAATATACATACGTACAAAATTATATAAGAAAAATTGTTATAAATAGCAAATACACTCATTATTACGTTACAGGTAAAAAAAAACCCTGTAAAAAAACCCGGAAAAAAGACCCCCGGTAAAAAAATCCCTGAAAAAAAAACCCTAGGAAAATTGACCCCGGAAAAAAAAACCTCGACAAATAATTATAGCTGATTGCAAATAAACAGTATTTTAAATAATAAATATACTTGCATAATTATTAATGATTCGCAATGCTTAGGGGGAGTTATAGGTAATAAAACTAGATATTTGTTTAAATGTTTATTGCATAATTATTATTGACAGAAGCATATAAAACAAAATCAGTGAAACTTTTGAATAAGCAATCGAAGATCTATCCACGGGTTATACAAATATATTTACACCTAAAATCTAATTAAAATCTAATAATATGGCTAACAGCATTTAAAAAGTGTTCTAAGTCCCGCTCACCTTCACTAAATTCCCGGCACAGATTTTTTAGCCTTTTCCTTTTTTGGGCAATCTTCCCAAGTTTTGCTGCTGTTGTTTGGTTTTATCCACAGCTAATTCCTGCCTCATTTTCTGAATTAATACCTATATGCCAGGGTGCTTTTGTCCAACTAAATGAGAAAATCTGTGGTTCCATCCTTCAGTAAGATTATTTGTCCTTTCACCGTCTGTTACAGTTTTCTCATAGACGTTCCAGGTTTCCGGAGGAAATAAAGGTCGAATGTTTCTTAACCTTACGTTTTTATCGTTGTTGTTTCCAACCCTCCTATATGTACCGGAAACGTACGTGGCATCAAAATAGTCTACAATCTCTTGGGCACCTTCAGTAATGTTATCTTTGAAGAAGGTCATACCTCTGTCAATATTTTGTAATGGTAGAAAAGCTAAACCATCTAGCATGCCACAAAACTTGGAAAACACTGCGTTTTCTTTGTACTTCTGTTCAAGTCCGAGCTCCTGTAATTTTTGATGGGTACTTTGATTTAGATGGTAAAAATCCCTCTTATGATAATATGATCCCCAATGCTTCTTTTATGGCTTGAATTGCAGCTCTTTCAAAATCCATATGTGCATTAGTTGAGTCCGGAAACAGATTTGTTTCTTCACAAGCACTAACTATTGCGCGTAACATAGTTTCATTCGTTGACTGCGTCTTCTTTTGCAGTAAACTGTATGCACAAGTCACAAACACTTCTTGGACTTTTACTCGGACTACATATAACTGGGTAAACAATGGTAGTGCCAATGAGAAGTTACCATCTACACACCAAGAGGTAGCGCCGGCGAGGTGAACCAGAAATTGTTTAGTAAAAAATACTACAACTCTTTCTTCTGAGTGTATTCCATTATCATACAGTAGAAACCGTTCATTATTTACGTCATCGGTTGTGCACCAGTTACCTGCAAAAAATAGTCTTAGGTACCTTTTTATGTTTAGTAGGTATTATTTCTCTAATTGTTGCACGCGCAGGATTCGAACCTATATTATATATAGAATTTAATTTCAATTATGCATTAAATATCTAATAAACCGTTTATGTTAGAATTTTTTTTTTATTTAAATGAATTGTTAAGAGAAAATTTTTTTGTCAAAAATACATTTTTCTGATTCAAGGGATCTTAAAACGTAAAATAATGCAAAAAAAATTTTTTAGAAAAAAATTGCGATCGTTATACTTTCTATATAGGAAAATAAAAAATTACTAAGATTAATCAACCTTTTTAACTAACAAAAATTTATTTTGACGATAACTTACAAAAACGATTTATTGACGGTCAAGTAATGCATGCTCAAGAAATACGTCTTCATTACTAAATTATCTATTGTTTGTTTCTCATTTTAGTAATTACTGTAGTAATTATTTGGTGTAAACTTAACAATAAGCAATATTTGTAAGAAAATCTTAAGTCTTTCGACTGGGCACGAAGGAGTTTATAACTCATAAGAAATACAGCAGAAACGCTCTGTTACAAAGAGGCTTCTATTTATTCGGTTTGCCGGTCACTAATCCCTCTAATCGATTATCGGTACAGGCTCCACCACTTGACTGCCACAGTGACACTATGTTTGTTTTCAAGACGGTACGTCAAAGAAAATGTTGTTCAACAGTGCGCCAACAGCGTCGCCAATGCATATACGCTGACTAGAGAAATTTCGATTTAGTTTAACTCTAACGTTTTAAGAAGATGGTAGAGTTTGCATCCGTAATTAAAATTCTTTCACATTTAATCTGAATAGCAAATTTAAAATGTGATCAAACTTATAGAAGATTACACAAAACTCAAAAACAAAGCGCATCAAAATAAAAACAAACTGACGCGTGAGAGAAAATTGAGCAAAAATGAAAAGTTTTGCAATCCAAATTTAGACAAAATTGTGCTACAAGTGTCACAAAACGCAAGTAAGGTAAGTAACAATATTTTTTTAATTACAATAAGACATAATATTACAAGAATTAATATTATTTTTCATTCCGTTTTGATAGCACAGAAAAATCATAGGCAAATAAAGGCATAAGGAATCACAAAATCTAAATTTATTATTAATACGAATAATGATAAGAAAATAGAATAGAAATTATTAAAATGTCACATGTTACTGTGACATTTACCACTCTGAAGATGCAAGCTGCAATGTCTTGCGAAACGTCAGTTGGTTTAGGTTCACGAACGACAATACGGCAAAGGCCAAGTTCTACTTCTTGTTTTGACTCTCAAGGACCAAGCCTAAGTCAATGTGTTAAACTACGACGTGGTCTAAGCCAAAAGTCGCTTATAAACAAATTAAATTTGATCTTGATGAGCGTACCTTTCCTAAACTTTATTGTTAATGCCCTGCGTGTTAACTAAAAAAATAAAAAATATTAGAAATTGGTGCTATAGATGGCGTTGACCACAACACTTGAATATGTATCTAGAACCAAACAGTAATATGAGCTATATAAATATTTTGATACAATTGTGGAAATATATAGAAAGTAATTCCCAAGACTGATTATCTCCAAAAGGGTAAAACAGCTGTACACTAGTAGTAGTAATTTTTGCAATTGTACCGATATAGTTACATACACTATATTTGTTAGTAGATTATACAAGATGGCGTTGACTACAACACTGTAATAAAAATATTGGAAATACTTTATGGTCATATAAAAACCAATAAGTATTCAGGAAAGCTCAACAAAAAAAATAAATAATTTCAACAAAAAACCTGTAAAAAATATAAAATTGGAATTAAGAAAACAGAACAATTCTAAATATTTTATATAAAAAATTACACACAAAATTAATTTTTCAACAGTTGATTAAGTTTTTACTTGAAAAATTTAAGTTTTTGAGCTATATGAGGTTTGGAACTTGTTTTTATATTAATTGCTACTCAACTGATATCTCAGTTTGAAAACATTTTCAATAAAGGTTAATGTTTATAGTGAGAGTTGCAGCATTTTCTCAATGTTTTTCTGGATAATGGTTAAGCAATATAACAACAATAATAAAACATTAAAAGATCATTATATAAACAATAATTTAATGATTCTAATATAAATGAGTCTTTAAGCAAAATTTACATAATAACTGTTTAATTAAGAAACGATTCATTAATTATATTAGTGATGACTACTTATTCATTGAAGATGCATTACAACTAATTTGTTATTACACTATTACAGCTAAGTATGTATATACAATAGTATAGTAATACTAATAAATAGTTATTACCTTTCGTTTTTATTTACCAAAGTATTATTGAAAGTTAATGTAATAACATTTATTTATATATAGACAATTAAATTATTTTAAATGTATAGAGATTGTTAAAGTTTATAAGGATCTATTGAATCGTTTCTTTATACTTTGAATGAAAAGAATCTTGTAAGCTTTGTTTAGTATACAATAGATAATTTAGTTTTTGCACATGGCTTTACAAACAACAGAGAAAAAAACTAACACATAAAGCACTGTTTGTTTTTAAAGTGAGTATTGTGTATTGATGATAATTATTCATAACATAATTTTATTTTTTTTATGTTACCATATGATAATTGCATTGGTAAGAATTCTAAACTTTTAATAAATTACTATCAAAAATACATTACTGTGGCAGACTACTATTTGTGTAAAATATTAAAGTTAGTTTGTTTTTCAATATTAAAACTTTTATTAAAAGATTTATGTGTATCATCAATTTATGTATATTGGAATAGACAAAATAATAATTAACGTTTCGAATCTTTTCTTTTAATTGTTATTAATTAGTAGCATCAGTAATTTACACAATTTTTAATCGGCTTAACTGTTATTAACTATTAATTTCTTAACCCTTTGCAACTAACAGTCTTATTAGACATCTCAGCTAACATTGGTTTCAGACACGGATTTCACAAAATGTAAAAATATACCAAAACTTCAACATTTTATAATAGTTTCTAGTGGATTAAAGTTTTATGAACACGTTTTCATGGTTCTATCATGTATCTAAGAAAAAATACTTTTCATATCACAAAAATGTATAGAACCTATTTTGTAAATACATAATGAAACAAATATAGAAACGAGAATAGAAAAAAAGAATGTGCTATGAACAAGGTTATCGTAAAATGCAACATATGAAAGAAATTAAAACTGCATTTGCACATTGAAGAAACGTTTTGGTAAACCAAAAAATTTAAATATTTTCTAGAGGTATGTCATAGAACTCGGAAATTCTCATACGAATGGATTTTGGAAGATTTTGTATTGTTAGTCCGCGCTTGATATGTTCTTTAACTAATGTGGTCTAAGAAAGAAAATCTCTTCAACGGCATCTTATTCGTGCGAAGTTGTATGGTTCACAAAGTTTATCTACTATATCCACTCCGTACTTAATTTTATTATAGTCAATTATAATTTCTGGTTTATTTGTCTCAATATCTATAGCATCATCTTCGTGTATTATAGACAGCAGAATAACCTGTTTGTTTTTTCTTGACGTATATAAAACCAGAGTAGATCTCTTTTGAAAAACAAACTTAGTTGTTTATTCAAGTCATTTCATCGCCATTTCGCTAAGAATATGCCGTTTATTCTTCCTAAAGGTACCTATTATGATCAACTTGTGAACCATCAGGAGTATCTTGGCGAAATGAATATGTTATGTTAAAAAGTTAGTAGATTATTTTTCGAGTATAAAATTTGTTCCTCGACACGCTTACTTTTCGTAGTCGGCTGTCAAACGAATTTATTTCCTGTTAACGCTTAGTATAATACGGACCGTTCTTAGCGGTATCTCTGGCCCAACAAGGCTTTCATTATTAAATTGTTTCACGCCATTCCACGTGAATATGTGGACGAATTCTGCCTATTGCTGAGTGAAAGCTTATTTTAGAGTATGTGATTTTATAACGTTTTTTTATATTGAGGGCTTAAATTAATTTTTTAGCAGCTCCGATCCCTCTATCTGTAACCTTATCAGTGACGTTGGTAATACCTGCTTGTCAAAAAGTTTTTATGACGTCAGGTCGCTGAAGGCTAAGAAGTTGAATATCATTTTATGGGAAGAAATCCTTACACAAGTGCGAAGTTAATTAGAGAGAAGCTCAGCGCATCCTTTTACGTTAAATATCGTATGCATTAAATAAAATTACTTGTACTAACACCGTACGTACGTTTTGTGTCAAATTGCATATTACGTTTTAGGTCATACTGGTACGGAATTAGATAATACCGTACTGGATAATACACAACTGTAAGTATTGCATTTTCTATTTTACTTCGTTAGTCATGTTGATTATCGGAATGCCCACATGTTGTTACGTGCGAAATTTTTATTACGGAATACCCTGTATATGAATTAAAATTAGATTCCGGTTTTGACGCCCTCTGCCGATCTTTTCTTAGGACTGTCATTTTACGACGAAATCGTTACGCTGTCAACTACATGCCGAGAATCTTGAACTGATTTTTAAATTTTTAAGGACATCACTTGTGATAAACACAAATTTATAAGGCGATTGCGAATTTATTACGATTCTTTCGGCACAGGGTAAGATATTTTGTCTCTAATCTATTAAGAGTCCTTCGTATTTTCTGTAATAATGTGATAGCCGGTTCCACCACGTTGTAAGCAACTGTTCGCTTTAAGCAGTAATAAGGATGCATAAGTACCAGTAATAAATACCGCTACCGAGCATATAAGCTGTTGTGAGGGCCTGCTACTTAAATAACAACGAGGTCTCGTCGAACAATGCGTCAGAGATGCTGATTTGTGGATAGAAGTCGATTGTGTTATCAACCACCTGTTCGAAATTACTACCTACAGCATTCGATACAACGGGTTCTTATATAACATTTAATGATTTATTAATACTAATTTTGTAGCTTCCTATTCTTCGTGAGTTAGTGTGTGCCACGATTTGCTATTAAATATTTATTACAGGCCGCTAGGGGGAAAACGTTTTCTTTGCGAAAGTGGACACTGGATTTCGGGCGAGTTTATTTGATTGATTTTTATATCGCTGTCACGAAAGTTACTCACAGAATTTTGGTTAATGTTAATGTCCGTAATTACGTTTACTGTTTATATACTAATAAGGTAATTTCAATCATCATTTAACTTGTATCGCATGCTGTATACAAACAATATTTACTACGAGATTTTCTGCGCTGTTCGTTTCGACCTGACTTACATATGTATTGTGTGTTGTCGATACTGCTGGCATTCATGCACTGAGAATTAGATATAATCTTGTTAATCTTGTATGTTGCTAAATCAAAATTTTCTACATTTGTTAATCATAATTGTTAGTCTTTCTAGTATTTATGGATTGAGGAATTTAATATATATATCTGTCAATTTGCTACGCTGCTAAATTAAAGTTTTTATATTTGTTATATATACTTAGTAATCGTTCAAGCATGGATGAGTGGAGAAATTTCATATATTCTTGTTAATTCCCTACGTTAATACATGAAAGTGGTTATGTTTGTTAATCTCTCTTTTATTTTTTTCTTTCTCCTGTAATTATCGTTACTTATTAACTAATTTTGGCTACTCGAACATCAGAGTAACAAGGATTACAAACCTCAAATTTAGTTACAAGTTTGGACCGTCTGTCGTGATCGAGGCAGAAGTGTTAATTTGGTTTAGATCTGGCGCCCTTAAGCATAATTCCCTTGAAACTCCGCTATCTCCGACTGTGTGAGTTGGCCGTGCAAGATTCGTAAGACATAAAGCTTGTAACAATGTACATACTAAGTGGTAATCACAATTAATGTTAAAATCTTTTTTTGTGTGTCACATACTTATCGGGTGCGCTTTGATTCTCTACACTTTTGATTTTTGTATTCATGTAATTTAACTTAATACAGTAAAGTCATTCTTTTGTTAAATGTAGAAGTTAGATCAATTAGGGCACTTTAATGTGCGACGTGTTGCCCAGTCAAAGACCGTAACTTATATTTGGCCTGTGATATCAACCCATGTAATATTGTTTGCAACGTTTGTATAACTATACTTATGTGCTGTCTACGTCCTCTTCAACTACTTCTGTGATAGAATAAATATATATTCTGTGTTATCACTTCTGTTATTTGTTCTTTTTCAGCTTTTTTTGTAGTGAATTCTATTTCAAATTTACTGGATCGAGTGAGATGTAAGATATAAGTTTTCCTTGTAAACAGTCAATTATAGTACATTGCTTATTAGAAATGTATATACTAGAAGAAGAACTAACCCAACAGCCTTTATTTTTAAAAATAAATTAATTAAATGTAACATTACTGGTACAATTTGAATTGTTACTGATATTTACAGTTTTAGTCGAACTCTCCGATTTGCTTTTGTCCGCCGTGTCGACATACCTCCATAAATACCAAACATCAAAAGTACCTGTACAAAAATGGTTAGTATTACTATCAGAAAAAACATATATTACATATAAGTCAAACACAAATCTTTGTGAATAACCATTTCTCATATGAAGCTTCACAAATGAATTTGGTTACTTGTTCTGCTGTTAATACTTTGGTTTTTTTAGGTACGTAACCAACACACTGACGTTTGAGAAATGCTATTGTTTGTAGAAATTTGTACGAATAAATGCATCAGTGTATAAGTAAAAAATAGAAGTATTACGCAAGTATACTCTGTGAATTGTACTTACTTGCTAATGTCTACAATTTCTTTAATAGATAAACAACTTTTTATCATAGAGAATCGACTCCACAGGGTACATGATTTCAAAAGTTTAGCTTTCTCTGACAAATAAACAAGCAAAACATCATCAATCACAGATTTTACATTTTTTTGTTCGCGCCATTATAGAACAAACGATACTCTTTTTCATATCTGTCTCGAGATTTTTTAGGAAGTAATTCTGCTCGTACTTCTGCTGCTTGCTGAGTAATATTTTTTGGTATTTCAAAATTATGTTCTACAGAATCCATCTTTTAAAATATTGGTCTACGTCAAAACAATTATGCATGAAATTTTCAATGCATTCTAGATATGCATTGTTTTAATGAAGGTTGATTCAGAGATATGTATTTTAATTTTTATATGTTTTATTCTAGTTTTGTAGACAGCTACAGGTATAATAAAAAATATCGTTCATTACACGGCAGAAACTGCTTAAACCCGTTCTTGCAAACTCGCACGGGAAAAGCCTTCTTTGAAGCCTAGTAATGAAATATACTATTTCCTGCATAACATCAGTAAAAAATAGCTTCCGTATATCAACAAGTTTTTTATCCCACAAAAATTTTTATTCCCCTCTGGCAGTTATTCGATTATATTTTCGGCAGGAGTTTGAATAGTTCACCTTGAACCCAAACGTTTTCTCCGTCCAGATCCGTCTGTAGCAAATGAAACACGGTTTCCAAAATCTTTCTAAAATTTGAAATTACTGCTTTAAACTTCACTAGCTACATCAATCTGCATAAACTCATGTTATCATCACTCTCGCGCAGTGAAACATCCTGTTCACTTTCAAAATCATAAATTTCAATTTCTACATTATCACTTTCCGAGTCGCAACCCCTATCTTCTGGGCTACCTTTTGTGTCAGTTACGCATTTTTCCTAGAGGCGTAAAAACCTATCTTGCGTCTTTTATAGCTCCGTGCACCCATTTTTATTTGTAATCTGTAAGAGAATAAACTTTAATTATTCTAAGGATTGATTAATAGTTTCAAGCTATTCCTAAACTCGATTCCTCCAAATTTTACTGACAATACATTTTCACTTACCAGCAATGTTGTGCTAAACGTTGCATTAGTTGGTATCTGTTAAGTAAATTAACTTGAATAGTAGAATTTGGTAGTATAGTGTACAACTATCCACTAAGCATTCACACCTAGAAAATAAGAAAAATATGCGTAGCCCCGTCAGTTGGAAATTACAATCAAAATTTGTTCAAAACTAAATTGAACCAGAACCGTTTTTTTATTTTTTTATTCTTTTTCGATAAGTAAATTCAGGCTAGCTTACTCAGCATTGTCATCACATTTTTCACACGTTCTGTAACCGTAACTACCAACTATCATAATCAGTACACGCACGTAATTAATTTATTGCCACTGATTTCTGATCATTTATAATTTAATTTATACAATGTTGTATAATTTAAAGCTTTGTGAAATAAATATACCTTTTAAAACTAATTTTCTAGTGCCGCCGTCTTAAAGGATAACACGGACAGTGCCCACTAGCGCTATGTAATTTGGTGCGCTTTAACTTAAATTTCTAAGGTATTATTTCTAATTTTATTTCTGTATTGTATTTATTTTACGCTTGGCGCGGTTCTGTAATTTTCTAAGATTGTCAAAAACTCAGCATTATTTGTTCCTGGTAAATAATGTGTTGAAACTTAAGAACTTTGTTTTTAGTTTTTTAAATGAAATTTATTTCTTTTTTTTTTAAATTTATTTTTGAATATTCTTCACTATTCTTGCATTGTCTTTGGTCTTGAGCTTATCTTTTCTACTTGAAAACCGCGTGTTATCTCACGTCTAAGCTAAGGTTATTTTTGTTCTTTCTTTTTTA
Source organism: Aquatica leii (assembly GCA_035610365.1). Classification (NCBI taxonomy): domain Eukaryota; kingdom Metazoa; phylum Arthropoda; class Insecta; order Coleoptera; family Lampyridae; genus Aquatica; species Aquatica leii. The sequence goes on from CM069436.1 coordinate 42,944,237, forward strand.
GTTAAAAGCGCTAATTTTTGCGAATTTATTTATTTTATTTAACAGCTTTACTACCTATTAAAACATTTACAAACAAACTACACAAAGTGTTTTAACTACGGCTCTTCAAACTAAGCTTTGATCCAGCAACGGTCCCAAGAAAAACAATTTTAACAACCTTACAAACTGTTCTGCTTTTGGATTTGGTTTTTCTTTTCTTGCGTTTCTTATTCCTCTTGTCGGCATTAAAGTAGTATAGTATACTTTCCAATTTGGGACAGCAATTGGTACGGATCCGTTCTATGACTGACTGATATCTTTTCTTTATCTTTCTTTCTTTATATTAGGGCGGTTGGTTGGGCATTGTAAGGTGATCTCTTTTTTTGTTGTTTTACAGGGTGAAAAACTAATTAAGCATTAACATCTAGTCTTATTTTTGTCCATCTTTCTCTATCTCTTATCTATCCTGCTTCTCATTTCTTTCTTCTTAGGCTAAGGGACTTTCTATGTACCAACAGTTCTGTTTTCTTTTTGATTTTCTTTAAGGTTCACTTTTTGGGTAGTTAGTTGGACACAGAAACATCTAGTCTTATCTTTCTCCGTTTGTTTTTTACTTTTTTCTTTCTTTTCTTTCTCTTTTGCTTCTTAAGGTTCTATTTTAATGCAATTGTTTCTTTTGCTTTTTTTCTTTTCTTTAATCGTGGTTTGTTGCTTAAACACTTTCTTTCTTTTTTTAGCAACGATTTTTTTATTGTTCAATTCAACTGTGTCTTTTTTTTTGTTTTCTTTCTTAGATACTTTTCTTGCTGTACTCGGTTTAGTGAGGTTTTGTGTTGTTGTTTTTGGTTTGGAACTTGGAATAGACTGTAACGTCGCTTTTTGTACTCTGTACTTCCGCTTAGTCGGCATTTTTTATGTTGTCAGTCATTGTTAGGGTATTTCTTATCTTCGGTTTTCTTTTGCTCTTGGAATATTCTAATCAGTTCTTCTTTTAGTTTCTAGACATACACGACACGCACTGACTCACAAGGTTTGAATAGCAGTGAAGCTTTTTATTCTTTTTCATTTACTCTTACTTCTTTTTTTTCGGTTTTGTGTTGGGTTACGCGGTTTGGATTTTTCTTGCATTGGAACACTTTTGAGTTTAGCTTTTTGAAACTTTATGGTTGTGACTTCTGGATTACTAAATTTTTTCTCTGTTTTTTTGGTAGTCCGACTTGTGGCGACTTTTTATCTGAATCTTTTTTTGTTTGAGATTTCTTTGTTGGTTTTTCTTTGTTTAGATTTTTAGTCTGTTTGGGTTTTTTGGTGAAAGAATCTCATATCGTCTGTATACTTATGTACCTTTGTCTTCTTTAACTACTGTCTGTCATGAAATAAATATATATTCTGTGTTATCACTTCTGTCGTGTTATTTGTTCTTTTTCGGCTGAGGGTAGATTTAAACGGTGTCTCCCTAATTTAGTCTTTTATCGTTTTGGCGCTTTTTAAGATTTAGTTTATAATCAATCATCACGTAGGCTGCGACTCTACCTCCGGGAACAACTGAGTTAGCCGTCGCCTTCTTTTTTTAACGAGTAAATCAATGTAACAATTTATTGCCCTAAAGGCACTAGGACAATTTATGCTCAATACAATATCACTTTACAACAACACGGAAGAATTTCTAACCTGCATTTGAATTTTTGTACTTACTTTATGACTCGTATCTACGATCGTTTTAATTTGACGTTTGCATTTAGTCGAGATTTGAATGGTTTAATTGATTGGTTTAACGTATTTCAAATCAACTTTGTATGTCTGTTTTTAATTAATTTATGGTTTACGTTGTTAAAACAACCGTTTTTCGCTTTTCGACGATTTAGCATTTCCTTGTGTATTAATAAAATTCAGATTAAAGTTATGTTTGCTTGACATTCGATTTTATAGTCGTTTGCTTGTTTTAAGACTATTAAAAATTTCATTTATATTTCGTTATCATTTGATGATTTTGTGAGAATAAGTTTTAGTTGCTCATGTTTAATTACGTCTTAACTTTCTATTTCTGTTGATTGTACTTTCATTATATGCGATTTTTTTTACACTTTCCTTTTCGGAACGTGTATTATTTTGTATAAGAAAATGCGGTTGTTATTAAGACAGTGTTGATAATCTAATAATTCTAGAACGAATTTTATCGAAAACTTAGAATTAGCGCGTGACACAATGGGTGACCCTTAAGAATCGTGAAGCTGTGTATTTAAGGTTAAAAGATACGCCAGTTCAAAAATGTTTGTTTATACATATTAGTTCTTTACATAATATGGATTATCTTTAATTTTATGTTTGGGTCATGTTTTGCATCGTAGACATCAACATACTCAAATTTGCATTTTGCGGCATATATTATACCCATTCAATCTGTGATTGTCTTCTCGGGTAAGTTTTACTGTCCGAAAGTAGGATTACCGTCTAACTTTTGGGTCCAGAATTCATCAGGACACAAAATTACCTTAGGTATTTACAATTTACGTTTAGCTCAAAAGATTGCATTGCGAGTTCAGTGTAATTTAAGAGCTTTAAACTTATTAAAATAAATTTTTATTTTTAATTTAATTTAACCTTGTCAACTAAATAAAACATTAATATAGTGATTGATTTGCCGTCGGTGAATAAATGTAACCGATTGACTAGTATCAATTCGTGTGTTTTGATTTAATATTAAGCTAAATGAAATTTTCGCCGTTAATATTGTAGAAAGTTTAAATAACTGTGTTAGAGTTACATACGTCGCGCGGCCATCGCATTTTTTTTACCTTTATTATTTCTTTGTTTAATTTTTACGTTCGTTTGCTTGCACCGTATTGATAGGTAAACATGCAGTTTTATTATTTTTTTTATTTTAATTAAATTTCAACGCTTGGATTTTGCAATTTTGTGTTAAGTTCATGTAAAATCTATTGTTATTATGTCATTTATGTTTAATAACTGCATTGCATTTTTTAAATTTTGTTTATTTGGTTTTATCATAAATTTGTAAATTTTAAATGTATCGAAGCCTTTTAATATGCCGACACATATACACATTTTGTGCTATAATTTCAGATTGGTGACGTTACAACTCTAAAAGAAGGTTTATTAAGAGTTTTAACCATCTTGATAAACTCTTGGGTGATCAAAATTATAAACGATAATTTTACCGTGTCAGATTGATACCTACACCGATTTTGAAAATCTTACTTCCGTTTTTGAGATTTCTAATATAGTGACGAAATTATATTTTGAGTTAATCTATCCCTTACCGCTAAGCACCGAGTAAAAACACCGCTTATGTTGTTTTTATCCGGGTATTTGTTTTATCACTATCTTTTGCATGTAACAAGTTACTATTTAATTTCAAGTATACATCTACTTAAACCTAAAATAGTATCTCGAAAAATATATACAAACATGAATAATGACTATTAAAGTTTTTGTTAAAATGTGCGTGAAATGATTCGCAAGCGTTTGTTGTACCAGTCATATTGGAAGATGGAGAAAACTAAATTGTAAGGGAAAACTGTGCATCGTCCGCTATATATTGCTCTACTACGTAGACGGCGTACTTATTGACTCTTGCATCATTTGGTATCATTGCAAATATCTCCTCTGCAAAGAAATCTTTTATTTTGTTATGATTTAAATATTGGAGTACAAATGTATGTTTCAATCATTTACTAATTTTATAATTAGAAACAACTCCTAATTCTTATATTTTACACTACTAACTCTCACATAAATAATATCTACACCTAATAACCAACACGTTTGGCCAAAAGGTTTTAACTGTAATATGTCTAAGATTTTTTTTTTAACGTGATTTATTTCTATAAAAGTATAAACGAACAACATTAATATAAATATACACAACTAAACAATATTACATAGAGATGCTTTCTGCGGTGTAAACGGAAGTAACTTGCTGCAATGGAAGAAATTTGAAATCTTCTTTTTTTTCCCACTGGCAATTTCATAAAATGAATAAGAGACCCGTCGAACTATTGGAAAATGTTCAATTCGTACTTGATCTAACTACTACTAATTTGTTTCCATTGTCTATATACACCAAATCATCCAGGTTAAATGTGTGTTAGCGCTTATTTTTATCTAATCTTTTATTTATTTGAGAATTCCTAATGGAGTTTTGATATGCCATTTTACATATTCTTCGAGAGATGATTTGTTATTTTCTTGATGAGGCGAAATAGTAGGTTTCTGTCTATAAAGTAAATATGAAGGTGCACAGTTTGTAGAACTATGAATTGTGTCATTGTATTCGCTGACACAATCTTGTGCAACTGTTGACCATTTACTTTACATTTCAATCGATTGACAATTGTATAATTTAATCTTTAATTTAGTCCATTTTATTCCGGGTGATCAATGCAAGTAAAAACAATCGGTATACCAGTTTTTAAAATAAGTTGAATTTATAGCAGTATATTGATCAGCTAACAATATAGAAATTATTATGTTTTGCTACTGGATTAACTAAAATTAAAAAATCTTCAGCATTTTGTTCCTTAGTTGTAGAAATCCACTCATATGTGGTGAAATGATATACTAACATATGCATATATTTTTTTATGGATCGAATCCCTCCGAAACCACCTACACTGTCAAGTGACATGATTTAAAACGATTGGAATGCCGGACCGAATTGCGAAAGCAGATCTTTAGCACGACTACGTCTAATTCTATTTTTAATACATATTCTGCAATTTTTATAAAACGCATGTACAGCTTTATTCAAACATCTAAAATAATAATGAAGTTTTATTGTAGCTATCATTTGTCGTGGACCAATATGGCCATAGTGTTTATGAACAAGGTCAATAATCTCATTTCCAAAACTAGACGAAACAAAAATTCTCGACTTCTTCTTTAATTTTTTTAATTAATTAACCCTTGTTTATACTCTTTTTTTTTCAGCCTTCATTTCGGAAAGATGTTCCGACTGATCTTTTAGTATAGTAGAGATATCTAATTAAATTGACGATCTGAATAACATCTTTGTTTTCAAAGTATTTAACTACCGGGTTCTTAGATAGAAGGTTGGCAATAACATTGTCTTTTCTTTTTTTATAAATTATATTAAAATCAAACTGAGACAAATAAAGTATTAAGTCACTAAGAATTTCGTCTGTTCTAGCTTTTGTTTTTAAGTTCTGTACTGGTTTATGATCACTACAAATAGTGAAAGAACGACCAATCAAATAATACTGCCAAAATTTGATAATCTTTAATCATATTAAAAGTGTCTTCACACTCATCCGACCACTCAAATTTAACTTTTTTCCTTAATAGTCGGTGAAAAGGTTCTAATTTCTGAGTACTATTTTCTATGTACTTCAGAAAAAAGTTAATTGAACCAAGAATACTACGGACACTAGACTTATCAGACGGGCTTTGAAGATTTTTAATTGAAATTGATCTCTGCTTCTTTGCCATTCTCGTCTGGCTTGGCTTTTCCTTTTTATCAATTCTGTGATTTTGTGTGGTAGGTAATGGTGATTGGGTCTTTTTATGATTTTGGAAGGAAGGGTTGCTTTTAGTACACTACTGGTTATTGATGTTCTTAAGCTGGATATTGCGATGTCTATGTCTTCGTTGCTGCTTAAGTTAGTTGGGCACTTAAGTTGCTTGTCTAGGTTAATTTGGAAGTCATCCCAGTTTATTAACCCGTTTATGAGTTTAGGGGTTGGCTGTGTCACTTGCGGAGTGTCGATAAACGTTATAATTACAGGTAAGTGGTCTGAGTCAAGCTCTTCTACCACTGTTTGAAATACCGGTTTTGCGAAGTTTTTTTGTAAGACAATGTCCAGGATGTCTGGTAGGTGATCCTTACGGTATGGATAGTAAGTGTATTTATCCGGAGCAATTATCTGAAAAGAATATTTGGTCGCGTAGCCCTCCATCTGTATTCCTTCAGGATTATTAGCTCTGCATCCCCATAGTTGATTCTTTGAGTTGAAGTCTCCTATCATTAAGAGTGGTTCAGCAGTGTTGAATGTAGCTTTAAGGTCTTCCTCTATTAGTTTTTTATTCGGTTGTCTGTAGGTGCTTACTAATGTGAGGTATAATGTGAGGTATTGGTCATTAAGCTTGATTTTAGCTCCAATTGTTTCTAGGGTGAGGTTAGCAATGCTAGAGATGGGGTGGTGAATTATTTTCTTTTTAACAAGTAGCTCCACCAGCTGCAGTTCGGGCATTTCTATCTTTCCTGTACACTAGGTATCCTGGTATTTTGAGTGTGTCTATTTCTGATAGATGAGTTTCGGTAATACATGCAACATCTATATTGTGCCTGGCAAGAAAGGATATAAGAAGTGTTCGTTGAGTTAGGATTCCGTTGGCATTCCAGTTTAGGATTGTTAGTTTTTCTATGGGTTTTTGGGGTTTAGGGTCCATTGAGAAGAATAGGAAGGAGTGTGCTGGTGATGAAAGTTTTAATTAAGGGAAGGTAAGGGGTTATTAGGTCGATGAGGATTTTTACTATGTTACTAACATCAGGTGGGGTCGCCGAATTGTCTGATTGGTTTGCGTTGTTTGAGTTGGAATTGGTTGTTGATGAATTTCGCGCTTGATCTGCGTATGAGCGATTAGGGTTGGTAAAATAATTTCTGTTGAGACTTAGAGTAGGATGAGTGTTGCTGCTATTATTTTTTGTTCGTTTTTGTAGGATCTCGATGTGGTGGCTGCAGCCACGGTAACTAGCGGGATGCGGGCCTCCGCAGTTGGCACATTTAGGTGTTTCATCTGGTTGTTTTTTACATTGCTGATGTTGATGGTTGTCTCCGCATTTCACGCAACGTGGGTCAAGTGTACAGTAATTTTTGGTATGATTGTAGCCTTGACAGCGATGGCATTGGGGTATGTTTGTTGGTTTTCTTCTCAATTCAACGGCGACGATCGAATGGTGAATACTTTTAAGAGTGAAAATTTTTTTGGCGTGCTCATTATCGTTTAGATCTACTGCGCAGATTGGTAATGGTTGTTTATCTTTAGTCAGCAGGCGTGTGACTTTAATAACTGGAAGTGAGCTGCTTAGTTCGGTAAAAATTTCTTGATTTGTTAGAGATAATGGTACATTTTTAATTACAACGTTAAGTGGTTTACTGTTTGGGTTTTGGTAGGTGTGATATTTGATACTGTTATCATTGAAGTGTTTTGTTAATATTCAAGTCATCCTCTTTAGTTAAGTTAATTCTTAGCGTGCTTGCGTTATAAAAGGTAGTGAATTCGCCAGTTGATAATTTCTTGATGTCTGCGGTTAATTAAGTGTGATTTACTTTGTTATGGAGATAAATAGGTGGTATTTTTAGTTTTGTTATTGAGGTACCAGATTTGTCGTCTGCATTTACGTGTTGATTGTAGTTATCGTCGAGTTTATCGTTGGGGTCAACCTCCAGGTTAGTAAGCAAGCTGTATTTGTTTTGTGTTGGAATCGTGGCTTCCACGAGTATCGCTTTTGTACCTCATTAAGAGGAGGTGTTAATGAGTCAGATTTACGCTTATTTTGCGTTTGAACTTCCATTGGGATTCTATTAGTTGTTAGTTCAGGTATTTTACTAAGCAGTAAAGATAATTTACGGTTTTTGCCGCTTAAGGTTGTTATTTCGTAAGTAACTGATTATAATTGGTTTATAATAATTGCACTTTAAGTTTTCACACACTTTCGACTGCGATGAAACACGTCTAAGCGCTTTGAAAGCGTGATGACCACTTGATTAATTCTATTACACAAGATTATTAAAAGTGCCAGAAAATATTTAGTTGTTTCTGAGAAAAATGTTTAAAATGGACTGTTTTTATGACACCTTTGCACATTTTTTAGTGCTTTAATCTTTGACGGGTTGTTACTGTATCCTTCAATAAATACAAATTCATATTTACAGAATTTGCGTTGATTGTAAAATAGAAGTTTGTCTAAATATTATAGATATCTTATAAATTTTAGTTTACTGAACTGTTGAAATACCAGAAAAACTGGACGTAAAATTAATGAGTTCATATATCATTTATATAAGTATCAATACGTGGTAAAATTGTATCTGTCAGCTTTTTGAAACACCGTTTCCATGTTGCAGATTAGAAACAATACTAAAAGAATAAGTAAGTGAAATATATGCCACTACTTACGTGCCTTCTTTAATGCAAGTACGCAAGTTAAATATTTTAGCGAGCTACTGACGTCAAGCCAATTAAGAAACGTTTTGCTTAGCGCGTAAAATATTTAAACTGTTTATGGATATTTTGAAGCCGTTAAGTGATATTTTCCAAAAATTCTTTCATTGATCTAATGTGACTTATTATTTTTACATTTTTAAGTTGTAAAACACAGTTATAAAATTTTTGAGACTTATTATATTTGACTAAATTTTTTGAAAAGTTGCAGGAGCAGTCTTGAGACCGAAAGGTAAGATTCTGAGCATAAATTTTCCATATTTAATGATAAAGAAAGTTTTTTCACGATCCTCTAACTAAGAGTGAACTACCGAAATACAGAATTAAAATTCATCAAAATAATCTTTTTTAACTTCATCATCTAACTTAAAACCTTCTGTTCTATACTCATTAATGCTTTTTATAGCTACTGTAGCATTTAATATAATTTTTTTACTTGATAAAACGGTGTGTGGTGCTTCCAATCCTTAGTTTCATCTGGAAACGTGTACCAAGTATTTTTATCAGTGGTGATACCTTGAATAATAAAATCTTTCTCAGTCTTCTTCAGAACCTGAACGAAAAACTGAGCCATTTTCTTACTAGTTCTTGTAAATGTAATTTAATTTTTAATATTGTTTCTTTTTAACGTGTTTTATTTCTTTAAAAGTATAAACGGATAACGTTAATATAAATATACACTACTAAACAATATTATATACCTATAAAAGAATTAAAATACACGTATGTTCCTAAACCGTAAGAAATAATTACATATAACAAGAATAATAATAATTAATAAATTAAATAAAATGTCAATAAAATAAGACTTGCAGTCTGAAGGTTATATGTCGCTATGCTACAGTCTTTATCATAAAGATGGAGCAGTGTTTCCATCTTTACATATGTATAAATTGTTTGAAGTCAACGATCACTGAGTTAGGTTGAAACAGTAAATTTAGTGCTTAAGATTTAGTTATAATAGATTTAAAAAATTTCTTGTACGTGTCGCTGCATTTGTCATTTAATAAAAAGAAACCAATAAGACATAGTGACTGTTCCAAGAACCATAAATGGTAGATAGTTGTAAAGACAATTTGGTGCATTATTTAAACATACTGTTAACGTATGTATTCTCTCATTTACATAAAAATTCCAAATATGTTTTACCCACAGATTAACAAATTAAAGACAGTTAAATCGGCCGAATCTTCATTTGATACCTTTTAAATTGTACTTACTACAATACTGACTATCTAAGCTATATTTACTTACATGAGGCTGTGTAGGGTTCTGCATTAACTACGAATTTACAACTCTTCAGAAACAGTATAATTATCTTTTGCTGACACTGATTTTTTGAGCAATAAACAAAGAAACAATTTTAACAGCTTTACAACCTGTTAAATTTACAAACTGCATTTATTGATATTGAACCAGCGTTATCAAAACCGATTGTTTACATATTAATATAACTTTAATTTGGATACTGACGCTTCTACATTCTATCAATAAATTTTTTTGGCGAATAACCGAATTATATATTAACATATTATTGAGACGATTTAACTAAAAAAAAGGACTAAGATTTATGCGGTTCCACATAGTATGCTTGCTTCATTCAAATTAATAAAAATCATATTTTTTTGGCTTAGTGCGGTGCTGTGCGGTTCGTTCGTCTTTGGCTAGTGTGCGTCTATCTTAACGCTGCATTTCCAGCAAGTAAAAAACTTTCATGTTAATTTAAAATAAACAATACAGTTAAATGCTAGTTAAATAATTGGTATGTAAATGGCTATAGAGATAGAAACAGAACTGTCAATACATTTGTAGGAGTACAGTAAAATGTCCTCCTACTGCCAAAGAGCCCCAAAAGGGAGAAACGTCGTCCAGTAGTTCACTCTGGTGGAATTTTAACATTTGCATTGACATTGTTACCTGACAATGTTTATACGTTGGGATTTTAGCACGGGGTTTATACAAAACTTATTTGAATTACGCGGATATAAAATCACCTTTTAACGTTTCTATCTCTATAGCCATTTACATACTGTTATTCATGCATAGTTAATCTATACTATGACATGGCTCTGCCATCTTATTTCACTTATGCTAAATAATTAGTTTTAAGCTTAAAAGTTTACAAGCTGTTTTAGCAGTTTGTTGCTAACCAAGCGCCTAGGACTTTTTTTAACTTTAACGCTAAATGTACACAGAATTGCACAAGTCCTTGTTTGTGTTGTTCTCTAGATTTTTTTGTATGATACTAAATAAATGAAGCCCCATAGATAAGAATCTGAGTAATTCCTGTTCACTACTGTAAATAACACACCGAAGCATTGGAATTAATCGCATCTACAACAAATTTGAAAGTATAGTTTGTAAAAGAATATTATTATAAAACTAATCTGCAATTTTGTTTTGTTGGTTCACAAAGTTTTCCACTATTTTGCTACAAATAACATTGTTATTATTCTGTTTCTTAGTTCGTTTCAATTTGCGGCTACTTCCACTTGCTCAATTTCTGGCATGTGCGAAACCGTATATTTTAAACGCACGACTTATCTTGACAAGTTTTTTCTTTTAAGCCAGTCCTGTCTCTATTAAAAAATAGAATATTATAAATGTTTTTTTAGTTACACTTGTAAGATCTGTAAAAAGATCATATTACTAGTGTCTGTAGATTTGAAAGTAAACGTTTTTTACAGAGTACTCTAAATTATATCGGTTACCAATGTAGTTAGATACTGATGATTCAAAATATTTAACAGCAAAATTACAAAGTTGTCAAATGATTTCAACAAATTATTTAAGCTAAAAGCATGCATTGAGGGTAATGAGTTGGAATTGGAATTTGATGGAGGAACTAGTTTCTTAGTCATTATCGGAAACTGTGTACTTATTTGCAAAGCTTTAACTACTTATGTTAGAGTTTTTTTTGTTATAAATTTTGCAACGAACTTATTATGAAAAGACTACAATTTGAGTAATTCAATTGTTTGTCAATATTGTCCGATTTGCTTGTTATTAAACACATTTTGTTTAATAATTCTGATATTGTTAAGACGTGATCTGATACATCTAATTAAATTGTACGCTTCATTTTGGTTTTGAGGTCATACTTGTACGATTCCCATTTTTTACAGTTCGATTTATTTTTGGTAAATAATATGTACTTTTAATGTGAATAGTAGATTAGTTATCTTTGCAAATTATAGGTATAACTTTTGTGTAGCGTGAATTTGGAAAATAACTTGTCTTTATAGTAGGTAATAATAATTACACCTCACAATTCAAGCGGTTGGTTGCACTGCCATTTTCACTGTTGTTTATCTGTCTAATTCTGTTTCTATTATAAGTAATTTACAACTTCACTTTCTAATAATAATACAAACCTAAAGAACTTTAATGCATTCATTTAAAACAGATGTAAACTTGCAGTTTTTTAAATACTGAATACAAAATATTCAAAAATATGTACTCATCACAGAATGAATAATACTTTTAAAGACAATTTAGTTTAAATATCAATGTATTAAAAGAAACATCTGCTGAGTATACTATAGTGTTAAAATTATATTTCGTATTAAATTAATAATTAAATTAGTTTTTTCACAGAGTTAGTTTTTTCATTTTCAATTTTGTCTTTGTTTCTTAAACCACTCGTCGGAAGTATAATATTTGGTATTTAGGCTAATGAGCATGGCCAACTGTGTTAATAGCACTAGATTGTAGATAAAAATTTATGTATAAATACCTATATTGGTTTGTAAAAATACCAGTTTGACTATGTACGTTATCAGGAAATGATGACTGTTTTTGTATAAAAAAAAATTCTTTTACCTGACATTCAAGGTCAATAATGAAATATTTCTTAAATTTTTTTGTCAAAAGATGTGCAATTATTTACTTGTTCCGTTGTGACGACATTGCACGGTATTGTTAATGAACTTACAATTGTCACTTCCTTGTGTAATAAATTTGCATAGCATAATGTTTTTTGTTGTTTGGCAAAGATTGTACAAAACTTGTTTTGAAAAACCAGTCATTTTTAAATTGTAGCAGAGCTATAAAAAGAATTAAACAATTAGTAAGAAACGATAAATTGATATTAAATAATTAAAAGTATCATCAAATAAATCTCTCAAAAAATGAAAAATATAAACTAACGTCGATATTTAAGGAATATATTTTTCTTAAGAACTTGTAAATGAAATGTACAAAATTTATAGTTGGTACAATAATATTATACAATTGTATTTTACGCTTATTACGAAAAAGCAAATTAGTTTGCAACAACATATTAACTATTAAGATATTGATTCTCATTATTGCATAATAGTTATTTATTTAACGAGTTCCTGTGTAAACTAGTCGGTTTTTATCCACTAGAGAAAAACGGTCAATTCAGACAGCAAATTAAATGGATAGGTAAAATCAAGATTTATTCCGTTGAACTATGACCTGTACATAAGAATGAGAGAGAAAGAGAGAGACACAAGGAAAAAGAATTCTTTAACGTGCAAAATTAACGATGTTAGGTAACCATTAATGATAACATAAATAAACGAGTTCAATACTGCGATGGTTGATGAGTTTTAATTCTACGTCAGATAATTATAAATACGTGTATATAGTTAAGTGTAATTTCAAAATCAATCTAAAACCCGTGATAAACGGGTTTTTAGGTGAACAATAAAACTGGCAAAAATGCAAATTTAAATAATGAGAAGGCTGGACAAGTAATACGGCTGAGCTGTAGATCCTATCCTTAATTTCACCGAAGAAACTCTCTAAACTATGTGCAGTAGCACAAATCTATAAAATGATATAATTTTAATATAGATTGATTCCCCAATATTAAAATTTAAAGAACTAGCCGTACTCGCGTCATCGTTCTCTAAAAATTCTCTTCCTAAATTTCCGTTTGAACTTTGCTTATCACTTATCACCAAAAGCAGCTCGGGCAATTTTTGATATTTTCCAAAGAATTTACATAAAGTGCGGTATAACTGAAATTAATTTTGATACATAACAATTCCTTCTTTACCCCAAAAAAAATTTCTCCAAAATTCCAACTAAAACGTTCCCAATACATTTTCTTTTATTATTAACTGATTTATAAATATTTTTTATCGATAATTAACGGACCATTAAACTTGGGAAGCAACTTCGCAAGAACAGTTTTAAATGCGTTTAGATACAACCCATAACACCTACTCACTTTTTACTTGAAAAACCACTTACTGCGTTACTTAATCCCGATCATGTACAAGAATCAAAGCTCTATAACTTTTAACAAATGCAGCGTGAAGTTCCGAATATGTGTTCAAACTTCAACAACGAACCAAATGGTATTGCCCGAGTAGCCAAAGTTCGCACAAAAGCAAGCCGCATCAAAAAGTCGTTTCTCAAACTATGTCTACTTACTGTTAAGGCCTTAACATACTGGTCTTATTGAAATAGACTATTAAAATTAAATCAAAGCAAAAAATTATACAACTAAACTGACATATGTGTTGTTGTCAAAAAACAGTAATGCTCAAGACGCCATAAATGCATTGTTTGCATTCAAAGTAATTTGGAATAAAATAATAAATTTATGTTAAACACAAAAATGTACCGTAATGCATGTTTTTGTTTTTCTATTTATTTACAGTCAACTTTAACTCCATAAGATCTGGTAATAATAATAAATAAGTATTGTTACGCTGTAAAATAAATTACCTAACGATCTAAACGCATTAAAAATGGTTTGAGATAAGGTAATAAAATTATACTGCCTAAAAAGTGTAACTTATTGCATATTTTTACATTTTTATTTATAATAGTCGATTTTAACTTTGTAAAACATGGTAATAAATGCAAATAAAAAGTTTTTGCTGTAATACAAATCATATAAACATTTGAACGTTTTGAATATGATTTGGACTTTTACTGAAAATAGTTTTAAATATTTTACTTGCATTATATACATTTAAGCTATGCATTTAAGTTTTTATATTTTGAGGTTATAGTTATATTTGTCTTGATCCCATATGTTAGTTTGTTTTATATTTTGACAAAATGCCCATTGTAATTAATGCAAATAATTACAGATACGTAAAAAAAAGTTGAAAGTAAGGTTATCACAGAGCATTTGTAAAATTAGTTGGTATTTAAAAGTATTTTATTTTGCCATAAAGGGGATACAAGTAGCGCCTTAGTAGTGGAGCATACTGCTTTTAAGTAGCTAGCGCACTTGTCGTTTTTAACAAGCTTTAGTAGAGCTAACTTCTTTAAAGTGACCTAATTTAACTTTTTTAGCAGTTATTAAGCTTACTAATTAGGTAATGAGCTTAATAAGCCTCTAGACAATAATAAGTTCCTATAAAGGAGCTACAAGGAAGAATTTAACGTCGCCAAATGTTAACGAATTTTAGATAATAGTAATATATTAATTAAGTATGAAAAATCTAATGATGTGAACTGATTTGGCTGGTGTAGCATCTATAGTTTGAAATTGAGGTGAATCGAATGTTTATGTGTAAACTTTTTATTATAAAAATCCTATGTTACAGAAGTGTAAAGTTGTATCTCCTTTTACAAAGCGACAAATGTCCAAAAAGTTCAGATCAATGAGTGATTTTGGTGCAGTTACAGAACATAGTAGTGGTTCCAGCACACAACTAAAATTTGAAACGGCACTGCAAAAAGCTGTGACAGTCTCCGTTGATAAATTACATCCTTTCAATAGTTTTGTTGTTAATAGATTGTATTTGTTATTAGATTTTTTTTGTAGTTTTATGTAAGATGTGGGATCATTGAGTAAATCGTTAGCTTTGTTGTGATGTACTGTCAAAAAAACTAACCCCAAAAGATCCTCTTATTCCAAGGCTTTATGAATTACCTAAGATATACAAGCTAAATGCTTCTCTTCGACCTATTGTTAGCTGTATTGGATCAACAAATTATGAATTAGCTAAGTATTTAAATTCAATATTGCAACCTCATATTAGATTAAATAATTCATTTATAAAGAATACATAGTATTTCATTGAAACAGAAATTATCTTCAAATGATTGAATAGTTCGTTTTGACGTTACCTCATTGTTCACTAAAATACCAATAGTGGATACTTTACATCTTTTAAAACGACGACATTTTGATAACAATACAATCAAGTTGTTTGAACATTGTTTTTGTAATCTGGTCCCATGGTGAAGATGAACTGCAAATTTTTCTTTAATGCCTAAATAATCAACACCCAAACATTAAATTTAGTATTGAAAAAGAAATTAACGGTTCTTTATCTTTTCTTGATGTAAAAATAGAAAACTAAGTGGTACTATAACGCATTCAGTTTATCGAAAGCCAACACATATGGATCAATATATCAACGCAAATTCTCATCATACATCTCAGAAATTTTAAACAATTCGCACATTATACAACCGTGCGATGACAATTTGCCATTAAGATAAATTTCCAGAAGAATTAGATTACTATGAGTAAGTTTTTATAAAAAATGATTTTAACAAAGAAAAACGTATCTTCGACCAAAAACTAAACTTAACCAAAACCAAAAACGGGCGTTGAAGAAAGATTAGAGAAGCGACTGAAATTATTAAAGTACCCAACAACTTTAACAGAGACAATGGTTATGAGTTATTAATGGTAAAGTAGTTTGTTCTCCTGTTGTCAAGTTGTAGTTAGTTCTAGTTTTTTATCTTCTTTAGGAGGGGCAATAAAAACCACTCTAAACTGTTTTTATGGCTACGTTTCGTGCCTCTAGTGTGCACTTCTTCAGGCCACTGAAAATTTATTTACGGTAAGTGAACAACATTACACAACCTATATAACAACTAACTGAATTTGTTAACAGGTACAGCATACAACAAAAAGCTTACAAGAAAAGGTTACGAGTGGTGGTAGTCCACTGGTCCAACAAGCATACCGTCTAATAACTTACTTAATCTAGTTAACATGAAATTAAGTCAATGATTAAAAGAATTTAAATATATATACAAAGAAAACAACGGACATTAAAGTTAAACAAACAATATACACTGAATGCAAATTCAAAAATAATTGTAAATATGATAAGGCTAATAGATAAAAATGACCATGAAATCGCATACAACTATAAAGCTTATCTTGCAATTTTTGAAATTAAATTATTGTAAATATTACTTAAATTGTTGGTGTCGTTATTGAAATTAATGTTGTTTTTATATATGTTGATGTATATCATTTCCGAGACTAACCTTTTTTTGAAATTATTTTCAACATCTAAAATTGTAGGATTGTTGAAATCGAAGGTATGTCCAGTGTTAATGTGATGGACTGCTAATGCTGTGTCTGCTTTTTTTGTTTTACAATCATAACGATGGTTATTATTCCGATTTTTTACTTTTTGTTTGGTTTGGCCGATATAACATACATTGCAATTGGTACAGTCTAGTTTGTATATTACATCGTGCTTTTCTATTGTGTTTGTTTTGTCTTTAGTTTTTCTGTACAGTGTATTATAGATAGTGTTATTATTGTATATTGCTATTTTGATGTTATTTGTTTGTTTTTAAAATCGGAATGATTCTATTTGCAAATAACATCAAAATAGCAATATACAATAATAACACCATCTATAATACACTGTACAGCAAAACTAAAGACAAAACAAACACAATAGAAAAGCACGATGTAATATACAAACTAGACTGTACCAATTGCAATGTATGTTATATCGGCCAAACCAAACAAAAAGTAAAAAATCGGATTAATAACCATCGTTATGATTGTAAAACAAAAAAAGCAGACACAGCATTAGCAGTCCATCACATTAACACTGGACATACCTTCGATTTCAACAATCCTACAATTTTAGATGTTGAAAATAATTTCAAAAAAAGGTTAGTCTCGGAAATGATATACATCAACATATATAAAAACAACATTAATTTCAATAACGACACCAACTACAATAATTTAATTTCAAAAATTGCAAGATAAGCTTTATAGTTGTATGCGATTTCATGGTCATTTTTATCTATTAGCCTTATCATATTTACAATTATTTTTGAATTTGCATTCAGTGTATATTGTTTGTTTAACTTTAATGTCCGTTGTTTTCTTTGTATATATATTTAAATTCTTTTAATCATTGACTTAATTTCATGTTAACTAGATTAAGTAAGTTATTAGACGGTATGCTTGTTGGACCAGTGGACTACCACCACTCGTAACCTTTTCTTGTAAGTTTTTTGTTGGATGCTGTACCTGTTAACAAATTCAGTTAGTTGTTATATAGGTTGTGTAATGTTGTTCACTTACCGTAAATAAATTTTCAGTGGCCTGAAGAAGTGCACACTAGAGGCACGAAACGTAGCCATAAAAACAGTTTAGAGTGGTTTTTATTGCCCCTCCTAAAGAAGTTATGAGTTATCTGACACCTGGTTACCTGTTATTTCCTGATCTTTACTTTATCCACCAAACACACTATATGCTACGTCTAGAGTTTTTAATGGTGGTTTTTCTTTAGACCTTTCAGCAAATGCTGTAGTTTGAAGAACTTATGACATTTATTAAGTTTTCCAAACATTTGTTTTTTTCTAGTTACCTTAGTTTTATATATGTCATTTTATTAATTGTCACCTGAAGAAGAACGTAGACGACGTTTGAAAACTTGTAAGTTTTTTAATAAATATATTACACTACTTACCCAAAAACTATTTTATTGAACAAGATTATGTCAGCATTATTACATTTTTCTGAGATCATTAAGCGTTCAATCTTTCGCAATCAAAATTTTTACTATGAAAGTTACACATACATAGGTGTACAATTCGTTTGTTTATCAAACAGAAATGTAATTGTTTATTTATAAATATAAAATAAAAATATTTAATGGTAAAGTTGTAGGTGCGCCACTGCATAGATGTCACATTTATGTAAAACAAACCTTTACTTATGAAACCGTGCAAACCAAAGACGCTTTTCTCGCCGCTTACCTTGCAGTCCAGAGCAATGTCGATGACAAAACTGAGTACTCATTAAAGAAAGCAAATATTAGAACAAAGCAACATGCAAAGATCGTTGGCGTTTTTTTTATAAATATAATCATAATAAATAAACATAAACGTGTTGTTTATCTAACGCAGCGTTTTTCAAACATTTTTAGGCTTGGAGCCCTTACAAATTAAAGTTAATTTATGCATAGAGGTACTGTATTATTCGAAAGTGGCCTTATGGACATCTGTTTCGTCAAACATATATTTTTTTTTATAAGCATTTCTGGTATTATGTAAGCTACTTCAGTCATTGCAATTTTGTACGAAACAATGTAAGAAGTTTTCTGAAAAAAGGAAAATCTAATAATATGTAATAAAAAAAAGAAAAATATTCTATCTAACTTAGAAGGTTTAGTTTAATTCTGCATTTTGTGTGTCTCTGATGTTGATGTATGTGTATTTTTAAAGTTTCTTTTTTTAGTCACCGATCCACTGCAATATATTAAAAACACATTGCTCATAAAACATCAACAACTATGGTGCACTGGCATTCATTAATTTAGACATGTGTTGACTAAAAATAGAAAAATAGTTTTGTTCTGGTCGATATATTACTACAATAAATTTCGGTAGATTCTGTTGAGAATAGAAAAGATAAACTTTTAGCATTTAACAAACATTTTAAAAATTAAATGATTTGTACACGTGATTGATTTGTTTATCTTTGCTCGCGGAACCCATAAAAATACTCCACGGAGTCCTGCAGTTCCGCGGAGGACACTTTGAAAAACGCGACAACTTTCAAAAACTGTGAGGGTTGCTGCATTTTTGAGAAACAACATAAAAATTTTACTGTTTAACGAAAATAAATACAGTGCGTATTTTAATGATTGTCCGGTGTTTGAATTTGCCGGGTTGTCATTTTAGTAACTATAATTAAACAATGTTGGTTCGTTGACAGTTCAACAAGCGGCAAATTCAAACACCAGACAATCATTAAAATACACACTGTTTATACACATTTATAAAGTAAGCGATAATTTTGTAGGGTGTTCGGCACCTCAAAAAGTCGTTTGTAAAGGTGCGTTTCCAGTGTTTGGTTGGTACCGACTTACGAGCACGCACACTTATACTCAAATGTGATTAGGATAGTGTTGGAACTGCAAAGAGGTATTCTGTTCGCACTTATTTTAGTTAAAATAAGTTTAGTAATTAATATAAACAAATACCAAGTTTAGCAAAAATATTATTTTGATAAGTTTTATTTCGGTTTTGTTATGAAGTAGAGTAATTAAGAAATGCTCAAATTAATAGACGACTGCACAAAACCTGTGCTATGGGACCCATTTAAAAATCGTAACAATAAAGAAGATGCTTGGAAAAACTTTGCAGATCTGTTTAAAACAGACACATTCAAAACAAAAATAAAACTAAAACATACGTAAGAGAGCCTTTTACTGCGCAAAACATTCTCCATAAAAGTACGCTAGCAACATAAAAACAAAAAATATTTATTGATTGTAAAATAAACTACTTTTTCTCCCTATTATTATTCGTACAAATCGTGCCATAGAACGTGCCCAATGTCAATAGAAAAATATTCTGCGAATGCCTTTCTGATATAGCACATGGCTGGTGACTTTCGAGGAATTCTTTTTAACAACAATAGAGATGTTACTTTTTTTGCCAAACTCCGTCGAGTATTTCCCCATCTATTTTTAGATCAAACGTTTCAAGTAGAGAATAAAGATTTTATCAATGTTCGTTTCTTCTAAAAAAGTTATAAAGATAAACCAAACCAAGACAACCTTTTCTGTTTCTTTGGGTTTCAAAAACATGGGTTTACGCAAGACCCGAAACACGACATATAAAAATAATCTTCTGGCTCTTGAAAGCCGTTAATTAAATGTTTGTTCTATGAATTCTTTCTGGTGAATTCCCGCATAGGGCTTAAAATATGATGCGGCATTGCAAAGGCGTCATCGGCAATAAATACATAAGACACTGGTTTTTGTCTGCCTTTCAGTATGTACTCTAAAGGCAAATGTAAATTATTTTTTTGCAGTTTAATGTATTTTGGAATACACCACCATCAGAAATTCTTCCTCGACACTCAACGTCCGTGTACAGAAATCTAGTGATGTGTGTAATTCGAATGAATTCATTCGAAATAGTCAATTTTTGCCAAACGATTGTTTCAAAATGATGCTGCGATTCTCTCGAATGAAAGTATACTAACAGAATGAAAAAAGGAAAGTAATTGCAAAGTCCTTATTTTTGACAATCGAATGAAAATAGTAGCCTGTGTAAAAATAAGTATAGTAATTCTAGAATTATTTTATAGAATCAATATATAAATGTAGAATAAAATAAAAGGCATTAGTTTCAGTAGTATAACAATATAAACAAGCAATAAAATTTTGGAATTCTGTCTAACCGTCTAGCCACAAACAGTAACGCACAAACAATAGAGAAGATTCACTGTTACGGAAATAAAAAAGTAAGTATATTTTCTGGTAACCTATAAGACGCGTATGTATGCTATACATAAAAAACACCCACCAAATATTTATAATTGGAAATATAAGTAAATAAATTATTGCTATTTTTGAATTATTCCGAGCACATAACGAAGCCTGCCGAAGTGAGTGTGACGTCACCACATCCTTCGAACAATATTATAGTATTATGATAGCCTGGTTTTATATTAATTTTCTTGATTTTCATGTTATTTTATGTGGTTTTATTGAGTTTTTAGTATAGATTTTCTGCTTGTAGTTGTTGTGAGTACGTAGTGTTGTTGATAAATTAAGCTTTTTTCTGTAAAACGTAGTAGTAGCAAAATAGTTTGTATTGAACAACCTTAGTTTTTGCTTTAGTTGTACTAATAGTATAGTTAGAATTTTAATAGCTTTTACAATAAATACCTATAGTTCTAGTTTTAATAAGTAATTGAATTTAATCATTAGTTAAATAGTTTACGTAGGATATAATACTTTTTCGTTTAGCAGTAGTGGTAGTTATTGAATTTCTAACATTTTTAGTAATAATACTAACTGTATTACTTAGTGTGTTTACAAGTAGATGTTACTAACAATATCACATTTTGTGTAAAAATTGATTTTTTTGTTCAACAAAGGTGTTGTTGTTTCTTCTTCATATTTATGCAAATAGAGCGTTATACTTAAAACATAAAATTTATTTATTAGCAACTTTTAGAAAGAGAGACGAACGTCTTATTTAGATTTTTTGTGGTGCTGATATACAAGACAGTAGTTGTAGCTTTTCGAAGAAGAAGGTTTCATAAGTTTCATGCTAATAAATTTATTAGTAATAAATTTAAAGTGCCTAACATTGAAGAAAATTTCAATTGCTTGTATATTGGACAGAGAAAAATCAATTTTTGCACAAAATGTGATATTGTTAGTAGCAACTACTTATAAACACACTAATTAATACAGTTAGTATTATTACTAAAAATGTTAGAAATTCAATAACTACCACTACTGCTAAACGAAAAAGTATTATATCCTACGTAAACTATTTAACTAATGATTAAATTCAATTACTTATTAAAACTAGAACTATAGGTATTTATTGTAAAAGCTATTAAAATTCTAACTATACTATTAGTACAACTAAAGCAAAAACTAAGGTTGTTCAATACAAACTATTTTGCTACTACTACGTTTTACAGAAAAAAAACTTAATTTATCAACAACACTACGTACTCACAACAACTACAAGCTGAAAATCTATACTAAAACTCAATAAAACCACATAAAATAACAAGAAAAACAAGAAAATTAATATAAAACCAGGCTATCATAATACTATAATATTGTTCGAAGGATGTGGTGACGTCACACTCACTTCGGCAGGGTTCGTTGTGTGTTCGGAAAAATTCAAAAATCGTCAACTTTAATAATGTTTTTCTTCGTTAATTAATTACGGATCTACTTTTAATTACTATTATTGTAAACGTCAGTTATGATATAATGGATATACACTATTTTCTAAAAATCGAATTTTAGTCCATTAAAGAAAGTACATCTTAATGATTCATTCGAATAATTCTTTTGATTGTTGTTTACTTACTTCATTCGATTGTTAATATTGTTTTATTGTGCCCATCACTACAAAAAACAATAATCTGCTCCAGCCAGAGCAATTAACACAATACTAGTAAAAGTAATAGAACAAATGCAGAACAAAATTAGAAAAAATCCAACTGCCGATATAACTGAAGAACCGAAAAGTCTAACAACTCTACAACGTCGTAATTAAATATAAATTATATTTTAGAAGTTCAAAGTAATTAGAACAAAACTTTCTTTTTTTGGGTAGAAAATGTCAACAGTTACTTATCGGCGATTTAATTTTTAGTGTTATAAAGATCAGCTGTTTAGAAATAACAATTACTGAAATTTGTATGTTCGACAGATTAAGTATTCTAATCCTTGAAATAAAATTACTGATTTTGTAATAACATGATCAAATTAACTTAAAAAAATTATTATTTAACTTCTATCAGTTTTTTTAAGTGCATGACAATTCAGAAGTAACCAATTCTCTTTTGGCGTTCATCGAAAGTTGCAAGATACCAAGATGCTTCTTCCGCACATATATTTGTATGCTATTATTTATCGTTATATTGATGCAGTTTTCATAAGTATTTAGGTATACTTTTACTACATACTATATTATAATCTATTTGTACATTGTCGACACATTGTTAAAAATTTAATCACAAACACTTTGTACTTACGTTATACTAATAACACAAGATAATTATAAATACAATCAATTGTTACATGACTGATGCAAACCATTGGTTTATACAATGTAAACATTAGATATCTAGATGTAATTATAAGCAAAAGCACTTAATTACTTGTTTCCTTCTACAATGTGTTTTGTTAACAATTCATTTCTGATATTTAAACTAATTTTGCAATAAAGATTATTGTAGGATATTGATCCATTAGGTTAATTAACTATCTTGTATTTTCTAAAAGGAAATGTTTTCAATTCTTTAACTGCGATGTTCTTAGTTTGTAAAACTTCATTCTTAAGAGTAACACCTATTAATTACAAATTATTTTTTAATATTTACAAATTTACCTTACTTGCTTTATAAGTCACATCCACGTGTTATTTGGTTGCAGTTTCTCAACTACAGTGCGACAAAGTTAACAAAAACCCCTGAAAATATGCGAATTAAAATCTTAGTTATGTAAAATGTCTGACCGATTACAATTGAGAAATTCAAGGTGATACAATTCCATAAATTTTATATCAGCTTGTCAATTGTAATTTTGCAAATCACTGTTTTTTGCGTATTTTATTCACTACGCTAAAACAGTTTTTTTAAGACTGCGTTTATCTTATTTGTGGAATTTGTACATATTACAAATTTTATTTAAATTTGATGCTATAATACTTTTTGTGTAGAATGTACCAGTCAAAAAACAACGAAATCTGTTACACCTCTTCATAGCTTTTGTTTACTCGATTTAGTTTTATCACATATCAACATTTCGTTAACGATTCAGGTTTTAGCATGAATAGATTTCTTTTATTTCCTGCAAAAATAAAACCTTGTCATTGAATCATTAATACTTTTTAAACTAATCCAGCTCATTCATATTAAGTTATTCTTAAAATTAACGTATTTAAAAAAATTCGATTAGTAAATGATTTCAATGTAACTAAAATTGCATGTATTTAGAGGAAGTTAATTTTACTCATTATTTCTCTAACCAGAGAATAGTATCCAAAAGTCTAAAATTAAGTAATAGTAACACATAATTTGTAGTATAAACAAATAGATACAAATTTTGACATATAATTTTTTAATTGTCATTTTTAAATTAATTTATTTATTTTTAGGGTTATTTGTTTTTGTAAAATTTTGCTTAATTTTGATTACCAATTAAATATAGATTCGCAGAAAAAGTATAGTGTATAATTTGTAAAGAATGTGTATTGCCAACTCGTACGAATTGTAAACATCGCCGTCGGGTCGGTTGCAAATTTTCATACTCGTTGGCAATAAGAACCGTTCTTTACTCATTATACAATATACTACTTTCTTACCTGTATATATTGGCCTACAACTTCTACAATGGCATCACAAAGTTTGGGAATTATTCTAGAAATAATAATAATAATAGAAATTCTAAATAAGTTACATTAGGTTACCATATGAATCCGCTGTTGCTAAATATCTAAATGTTATGGGTAATCTCTCTTTACAGATATAGCTTTTCTGTAATTGGTGTCTTGTTTCATTACTTTTGGCTCAATTAATTTTAGAAGATTTTCGAAATCTGTTGATTACATTCTACAATTTTTTTTTAATTTTTCTGATTTTAACGGTACTACATCTTGCAACAATTGGTCGCCTCTACAAAATTGTCGATTCCCAAATAAAATTATCATGCACCATGTTGTCTTTTTTTGTCGTTTGTAAATCATTATAATTGAAACACATACTAACGCTAAATGGTTATTGTATTTTTCCATTTTTAACTTCACTTTTTTGTTCTTCACACTCAGATGATCCGCGAATATGAGCAAACTCAAAAAAAAACATGCAAATAATTGCTCTTATTTGTTGTTTTCGGTAGAATCGCACCTTAAGATGTCGCAGTTACCAGTCCCCGCCGCTGTTTTCGATAATTAAATACATAGAGTACTTTTTTAACAAGTTGTCGTATTTTGATTAGTAATTAGTAGTAGTACCGTAGTAGTACCTTTAACTGATCTATGTGAATTTATTAATTATTATTGGAAGTAAGATTATGTAAAAAAAAAATTTTTTTACATTGATTTGAAATTAAGGGTTGTATTTAGTCAAATAAAATCTTAGTTTTGAAATTTAGTAAACGCCTGTAGTATCTGCAAACCTCATGACACCAACTACCTGGCTCACTGCAGGGGTGCATGTAAACCATAAACCAGCAATTACCATTTGTAATATGATAGACTCTAAATCCCTTTCTTAAACAAACCAAACTTAAGTTTATTTATTTATTCTTATTCAAAATGCTACAATTTTTTTAACATAATAAGTCATTGATTAATAATTCTATTAATATTAAATTGCTGTGATTGTTTACACGGAAAAAATGTTTTTGGAAGAAACAAACAATATATTTTTAAATTAGTTACCAATAATGTTTAAGTATTAAAGATATTTTTAGAGTAATAAGTTGTATTTATTTAGAACCATTTAAATGCAAGCTTTCGAACTTGGTCAAGTTCTTCGTCAGGCAAAATTAAATTTAAAAAAATTTAAAAAAAATGTTTATGTATTTTATCATTAATTGTTTTGTTTTTGTTTTATACGAAATATAGATTATAATAACAAATTATAATTAATCATTTAATGGATATTTTACAAAGTTAGAGCTAATACTAATAGGATGTTGAACAACAATAAAAGGTATTCTTATTCTTTTAATTTCTTTATTGTCGTTTTGAGATATTGATGATTAAATAAATTTCTGGTAATTATCATAGAGCTACAGAGGTGCATGTAACTTAGCTACTTGATAAACATCTAACATTTGCAAAATTGTCAATCCTTTGAAACAATGAACCAATCTAAGTTTATTTATAAATTGTTATTAAAAACGTCCTGCAATTATTGTAAACGTAAAATGTGATTATTATTTTTTTAAGATTAATTTTTGATTATTTAAATCCTATTTATTGGTTGAATCTAATTATAGATACATTCCAGTCTAATATAAATAACAACTTTATTCTACAAATTACTTACATACATCTCATTTAAACAGTAATTACCAAACATAATACGAAGTGATATTATCTGTGTTTAGTTGTTCATTCTTAGTTTTCGAGAATGTGTCGTACAGAGTTTGCAAATTCGAAATACTTGCGGTTGACTAAAACAAGACGTAGTATGAAAGAACAAATGCGTGCAGCAAAAGAAAAGGTGCGCACAGTTAGTGCACCATGTGTATCGCGTGTACACGATGAAGAAAGTGAAGTGAAATCGGCCATTTTCTTCTACTGAAGAAAATTTAATGGATAACGACATAAACTTTTACGTTGAGGAAGAAATATTTTCATTTGAAAATGAATATTATTTTGAAAATTTCAATGGTTCCAAAAATTTTAATGAAAACCCAACTGACTTTTCTGCGGTTTTAGATATTCCTAGTCCATCAAGTGCTACTTACGCCGTTTACTAAGATGAAGTTTGTCAAATTTATAATCGAGCAGCAATTGACGCGATGAATAAAGCCGCCAAAGAAGAAACGAAGCTAGCATTAGAACTAATAGAATTAGACGACCAAGGGTGTCCAAACATTGCAGTTGTAACAGACGGAGCGTGGAGCAAACAGTCGTATCGCACTAATTATAACGCTTTGTGAGGTGTTGCGTGTATAGTTGGACTACGGACAAAAAAGGTGCTCTATATGGCCGTTAAAAATAAGTTTTGTTTGGTGTGTGCACGAAAGGATTTGTACAAAAATAATCAATGTCCAGAGCACACCTGTTATGGAAATTAGACCGGTCCATCAACTGGAATGGAGGCAGTCATTTTAGTAAAGGATTTCCAAAAAACAATAGAGATGTATGAAATATGTAAAATTAGTGGGTGACGGCGATAGCAGCGTGCATCGAAAACTTGTGGAGTTGATGCCCTATGGTACTTCTACTGTAATACAAAAAAAAGAATGCAAAAACCGTATTTTGCGTAATTACATAAATAAACTACAAGAAGTGAAAAAACCAAAAACGAATTAAAAGATATTATCTCAGAAAATATTCTCAGGCTTCGTAGTAAAGTTACTAAAGTCATTCAATTTAGAAAAATCTATGATGTGACTACAGATATAAAAATTAAAGAACTAGAACTTGATGTTTTAAATGCACCGAAACATATTTTTTGTGATCATACGGGGTTATTTTTGTACCGGTGCTAAAACCAAAAACAATATTATTCCAGATTTTGAAAAAAGCGGTTTATTTAAGGAAATAATGACTGCAGTATGTCGTGTATCTTACGATTCCAAGAGTTTGATACATGATGTTACCAACAGTTCCGCAGCACTTTAAAATTCCCACGTTGCGAAATTTGTTGGTGGTAAACGTGTGAATTTTGCTTTTCACCGTAGTTATCAAATTAGGAGTAAAACTGCTGTAGCGCATAATGAATTAGGTACACTCCACGAAATCGTGAAAACTACAGCCAATAGTACTTACGTAAGTAGTAGTTATTTTGCGAAAAACAAAAGCGTAAAATTGATTTGCAATCAAAAAGCAATACGTTACCGTACTAAGTACTCTGGAATCGCAGATGCTGATTATAAACCGGATGCAGCTGAACCAACGCCGGATATGCTAGAGAAATAATTAAACGAAGCAGCGCAGAAATTTGTACAGAAATTGTTTTTGAAGCGAAAAGAAATTTTGAATAAAACTATTGGTCAACACCGAAGCAGTCGGTGGTACGAAGAGCGGTGGAAAATATTGACAGCGTCAAATTTTGACCGCATTTGTAAATTGTGCAGAGCAACTTCGTATGCAAATGTAATAAAAAATGTATTATACCAACAGTTTACAGAAAGTGCTGCTAAAAGATATGGGAAAAAAATGAGCATTGAGCCATAGACGATTTTCAAGAGGTCACCAATATAAAGGTTAATCCTTGGGGTTTATTTGTGGATAAAATTCACCCATGTTTGGCAGCATCTCCAGACAAAGTAGTAGATGAACATGCGATTGTAGAAATCAAATGCCCATACGGTGCAAAAATGTACACTCCGATGGAAGCCGTTATAAAGAATAAAATCAAATTTTGTCGAATAGAGGAAATCGAATTAAAATTAAAATAAAATGACAGCTACATGTACCAAATCCAAGGGCAATTAAATATCGTAAGAAAAGACATTTGCTATTTTGTTGTTTGGATTCCTACTGGTATTTCTGTAGAAAAGATTAAAATCGATACTTTGTTTTGGGAGAAAAAAATGCTTTCGAAGCTTGAACAATTTTATTATATAGTATTGTTACCCGAAATGTTGGTTTCAAGACAATCACGACAGCTACCTATTCGAGAAACATTTTTAAATTAATGTATGTAGAAAAAACTGTATTTTCTGAAATTCAATGTCAAGGATGTACATCTGTAAAGTTGTTACTTTTTCCCCTTTTTTAAATTAATTTATATGCATACAAAATAATATACAGGCTGACTTATTATTATTTATACATAGTTGATTATTATTAGTTATGTTTATTTGTAAGAGTGTTTATTTATGCGTTGACAACAGTATGTTGGTACCTATTTTGGACTGATGTATTTATTGTTTTAAATTTTTCTCGTCACTATTAACACTGTTAGCTAATATGTCGTAAATAAATATCTTTAGGCAATTTTATTTTTATTCGTTATGAATGAATTTCAATATTCTAATCAAATTGATTACGTACTTGGTGTATTATTAGATTGATTTGAATAAATAAATGCGTTAGCAAATTAAGTAGGTTTCTACCTGCAGTTTACAAACAGTTATAATCCTTTTGTTAGTAATCCGATTGTTTAACAACGGGTGGTCGCCGGCACAGGTCCCTGGTTAATGGGTTGCCTATATTTGTACAAAATTTTAACAAAATTAATAGAACATTTTTTAATCGCTAACTCAATTAATTCGTCACCATGTAGAATGTAAAGATACATCGATGCATGTAGGTCAGTAAAATACATGTATGTAACGGGGTAAAAGAATAAAAACTTATAAAAATAAATTCCGTTGGCAGTATCAATTAAATCTTATGTTTTATTTGTAACGTGATACTATTCATATTTATTACAAAAAAAATACTTTTCGCGATTTAGCCCGTTGGAGAAAAGATTGTTTTAAATAATACTTAAATTACTTTTTTAATCATACTGCTACAAAGTGAGATATCTTGATTAGCGTTTCACTATTCTACGGTGCAAGACGTCCTAACTAAATACAACCCTTAAGTTAAATTTTGAAATGTATCATTGACAATTATTGTACCAAAATTATTAAATTTTAATTTAAATATGTATATTAACAACAATTACTACAAAATCAATGCACATGTTCAACAAAGTAAAATTTTAAGATTTGATCCTGAACCACATCTACATGCACATTGATGTAAACCGCAATCGCGACGTAAACAGCGACCACAACCTAAACCGTGACCTATGCCGCGCTAATAGATGCATCTTTGGTGTCTTCGTACTTTTACACTACCTTAAACTTTAGACTTATAAAACTAACTACACCTTTTTAAGGCATTACAAACTATAACAGATGTAAGAAAAAAGGCATTTATCAAACCTGTGTAACAATAAGGCACAGCGATGGTACAAAAAAAAGAAAGCTGAAAATAGTTTAAAAATTGTCAAAAATAACACACTGCTACGAAAACTAGAAGATAGATTTAATTATATCAGTGTTACAGTTATCCCACACAGCACACTTCTATCCTAATGATCTCCCATACTAGATATGCGTATATCCGAGGGATATCAATTTTATCGCCGACCAATATCCTATGGACATTCTGGGGAAAGCAGAATGACACAGAATTGGATATCTTACAGACAACTAAGTCAAACATCTTACAGATATCAGAAATACGATGGCCTAGGGATATCCAAAATAAGATGACATAAAGATATCCGAAATAAGATGACCTCAAGATATAATATATTTTACTTTTATTGCACAAAAATATTACAAAACCTAAAAAAAAAACATTTAAAAATAATCTATTTTGTTTAACAATAAGTATTAATATTTAAGAATAGAGACGATTAATTTTAGATTAATTTTCTTAATTGCATTTCTTTGGACCTGGACTGGTGTTAAAGGATTTTTTTCCAAAACTTCTAGAACAGTTATTATACTAAAACAAAAATAAACATAATTTTAATTTACTCAGTATAAGTGTTTTTGTTAACATATATGTAAAGGCTTTCTTACCTTTTTGGCCAAGCAATTTTTTCTCATGTAAAACAGCATTTTTAATCAATTTTGGAAAAACTAGCTCTTTATGATCTCCCCCGCGTTGTCCCCCATATTTTTGCAATTTCTCTTATCTAAAATTAAACATCCATTAAATGTAAACTAAATAGTTAGAAAACCAGTACAAATACTTGTTCATATTATCTTCTGTTTCAAGATATTTTTTCCAAGCGTCAAGTTGTTCTTGAGAGCTTACAGGAATCTTAAGCTCAGTAATAGAAATACTCGCATATTGTTTGGCTAAACGATAAAATTTTTGTTAAAATAACTCTAACCTCACTTTCGCTTATTGTTAGATATCGCCAAAGTTAGGTACCGTTATTAATAAATTAATAAACAACCGTCTTTATTTAAAACGCTTTATTACGCAAAGTTATGTTTACTCTTAGACAGATCAAACCTCAGTGTGCCCGGTCGTTGGCTTGCTACCCTTGCTTACCTTCACGTACCGACTAAAGCTGCCCCTTTCAAGTACCGTTACGGTCGGGGTTGATAACCCAATACCTTACACTTATATAAAATCTAAAAGTTATTTTTTAAATAGTTTATAAAGAATACGAAAGCAAGCATAATAACTTACTCCAATCAATATTTTTTCATTCTTTTTTACGTACGCAACAATCAAGATTACAGCTCAAAACTAAACAAAAGCGTGAAGCATTAGCTAAAACAGCTGAAAAGCCAGTGAAAGATATCCTACGGATAAAGTTTTAATGATCTCCTAAATATATCATTTTTATGATATTCCATGGATATTGTTTAAATAGCCGGGACATACATCTATGAATTGGCCAAGAAACTGACATCCTCAGGATATTGGGTGCTGTATGGGATAGTACGATCAAGATCGAAAGACATCAGCGCAGAAACGCATTTTTACATTAGAAAAAGATGCAGGAACGATAAGATATTACAGTACATGCTAAAAACATTTATTACGTCAGTTGTACGCTGTTGATGCTGTTCGTTGTTGATATATAACCTCATTGTTTTACTCTACTTATTTTATATAAGTTTATATCAATCAAAACTACTTTGTTGTTCATATTGATCTTAAAAGTAAGTTGTTTTAATTGTTTTTAAAGTTAAATATATTAATCAGTTCATTTGTAGTTTTTTATAATGTGCGAGATACGTTCTTTACATTGTTCATACATACGAACAATTACCAATTACCGAAAAACTGGACGACCAATTATCTAGACCTGTTAGTTAACTGGATTATAAACGTTGAATTATATTCTATAATTTTGTATAAATTTTAGATGAAACATACATAAATTAATCTCACACAACACCATATTCTTGGACCGATGAATCAGATGCAGGTCTTAAATCTCCAATAGGAAAGGGGAAACGACTTAATATAGTACATGCTGGTATGTTTACATGATTTGTTTATAACATTTTGTCATTTACCATTGTTTATTTTAGGAGGTGAAATGGGTTTCATCAATAACGCATTATTGATATTTAAATCGAAACAAAAACCCGGAGATTATCATGATGACATGAACCCCATAAATTATAAAAAGTGGATTAAGGATCAATTGTTAACCAACTTACCACAGAATTCTGTGATTGTAATGGATAATGCAAGTTACCATAACATGTAAGCTGTGAAGCATCGAATTTTGACAAGTCGAAAGGCAGAAATGACTACCTGGTTAATGGAACGTGGCATCTCATACGATAAAAAATCAACAAAATCAGAATTATATAACTTAATAAAATTAAACAAACCAAACTACACACAATACAGTGTTGATTTAATATTTGCAAAGAATGAGCACACTGTAAGTCGTTTGCCACCATACCATCCGGAGTTGAAGCCAATAGAAAAGGTGTGAGCAATTGTAAAAAATTGGGTTGCATCGAGAAACTTTACTTTTAAATTAAACGATATAGAAAAGAAAAGTTTGCAAATGTTTGTGCAAATGAATGAAAAAAAGTATGTTTTCATGTAAAAGAAATCGAAGAGGACTACATGAAGAAGAAGAAAAAACATATAGTGGATACAGAATTTGAAACATTTATAATACAAGTGACTGGTGATACTTCGGATGAAAAATATGACAGTTTGTCTGATTTTAAGTGTTAATGGAACTTAATTAACTGCATAAAATATGTATTTTCTAATGTATGTAGCTGAAATAAATGAATTCTATAGTTTTAGGATGCTAAAATAACTGTAATTATGTTATTCTAACAAATCTTGAATTGTTTATTATTGATGTACTGTTTAAATAAAGTACTCTATTTATATTCATACTCACAAATACTTCTGCATATAAGTTGTCTAAAGCTTACAATCATTTAAATAAAATGAGTTCTGAGTTTGATTAATCATATATAACATTTATCGCGCAACTTGGTGTCTTCCGATATTAATCCTACTCTAAACAGTAATTCCTAAGTTGTCTAAAAAATAAATTTTGTTTATACACATTATAACAATGTCTAATTCAGTATTTTTTAAAAAAACATTGCCGTTATTATTCGTAGCAAATGTTATATGTTTACTATATTATCAAAAGTAAGATCAAAAATGTCAGAAGTTGCATAATTTAAGAAAATACTGTTTATTAAACAATTATTCTGTCAAAATATGTCACTGAAAATTTTCATCAAACAATGGTTTTTATAAATTTTATTAACACTAAATTTCACAATTTTTTTGGTATTTCTGTAAAATCTGAAATTTTTAACTTACGATATACCTATGCACTAGCAAGTTAGTTCAAGCGCATTATTACAACCAATCACACCAACATTCAAACAAAGCAATATACGTAGAAGAATTATTTTTTATAAATATTTCTAAACCTGTACATTTTATTAAACAGTTGTACCAGGAACTGCACAAGTATTAAATCCCACTAATTATTTCTATAATAGATAATTAGTACTTGATCGACATGCGTAATACCTTTTAACTTGTGCAACTTTCTGTTAAGTAATAACTTAATCTTATAATTTTATACAGAATCTATTAAGAACGGAACGAAGGTCGAGATCTTGAGTCTGTAAATCTGTCCCGCTTTAAACATCACGAAGAGTCCCGTTGATATTTAAAAATTGTCTACTTACGTCACGTTCTAATTCTAAATTCGACAACGATTGACAAAGTTTCACATAAATATCATGCACTGATACTTTAATAATGACTTACGAAATTTTCACTATCATCAAGTAAAAGAGTCAAGTAGTATTTTTGGTTTTTAACTGTATATTCTTGCAATCGAACAAATGAAATTGTTTCAAATGAATACATTTTGTAGTGAATGGTATTATTTAAGAAGTGTTTTAACTTTTACGCATTTCGGTTTTTTCCTACTAACGCACTTTGCCAAAAATGTTTGTCTCTAATAATGTACGCTCTATTTATTTTTTATTTTGTTTGTAGCAGGGATTTAAATGCAAAACGTTTGCAGATGTAAAGCCACATAGTTCAATAGATCAAAATCAATTTTTGAAATGGGAGCAGCAGGTCAAGTGCTGTACGTGTGAAATTTAATAAAAATTATTATTAAAATTAAGTATAATATATTCCAGTGCAACATTAAATAACTACGTGAAATCATAGTCCGTAGAAAATTTTAACTGCAAAAGCATAAGAAAATTGCTTAAATACATAAATCGTAGCACATCTTGTGTAACGTCGTGCCCAAGTATTTATCTCGCCCGGTGAATATACACGCTTGGTAGTGCATGGATTCATATAAAACCATTACACTGATTTACATCGTGTTTTAAACCACAACACATCGATAAGAAGTTTGTGTCATCATGAGTGTTCGAGCAATAACAAAAGTCGCGTTGCTTCTTCAATTCTTTGTTACGACAATATCTAGTAATCAAGACCCAATAGTGCTTAGGCGTATTCGGGAGTGCTTATCAAAACCACACGCTATAATTTGTTTAAAAGAAGAGGCCGTAGATTTCTTAAACAGAACCATAATGAATGACCGACCAATGAGATTTTTTGACATGATCGATATTGAAAAAGATCCTAATTACAGATGCAATATTACAGTGGATTTACCAGATGACATCAACGAAAGAAGTGCAAAACTTAATGACGTTTTATATCATCAAGTTGAAAACTTATTTGAATCGCGTACTGTTAAGTTTAGTCTGGCCAACGTTATAGAAGGTAAAATTTTAATCTTGTTTTTGAAGTTGTTTTGAATTGTTAATTAATGTAAACATCAAAGTACTTTAAACTTTAATTAAACTGAAAGTATGTATTAACTTTAAATTTATTCATAAGTTTTATTTAAATTTTGTTATGCACTACAATTTATTAATATCAGTTAATAATTTTAGGCAGAAAGAAGAAAGACAAAACTGGAAGTATGTTAATGATGGGTGGTTTGGCTATGGCGGGTATGATGGGACAAATGTTTATGGGTAAAGTAGCATTTTTAGCTGGAGCAGCTTTGTTAGTTGCTAAAATGGCATTAATGTTATCTGTGGTAAGTGCATTAAAGAAAGGAGGCGGCGGCGGAGGTGGTGGTGGTGGTGGTGAACATATTGTATATGCTACCAGCTCTGATTCCGGTGGCTACGGACACAGCCATGGAGGATGGCACAGAAGTCTGAATGGCGCTGATCATGCAATCGTCTACGGCGGACAAATGCCCGAAGACAATAATTATCCTTATTAACGTTAAACGTTGAGTTAGATTAAGTCATCGAAAACATGCGTAGTTATTTATTTCAAATGTACCTATTTGCTAGTTGGCGTTAAGTGCCAGAAAATAACGCTAATATAACTCATGTCAGAGTTTTACCACAAGCAGATTAAGACTATATTTTACGCGACAAGAGTAAAATTACCTTTCTGATTAACTTATAGTTTTGTAATAAGAATAAGAGTGCAAGTAATTTAAAAAGCTTTAATAAGACTATATATCAAGCGCATTTTATTTTATTTAAAAAATGTACAAAAATTCAATTAAGAGTATTAAGTAGTAAAAAAACATATTTATTTATTTATTGTTAATATTGTACGATAACATTTATTTATTAAACAGTTGTAGTTGTATAAACGCGTATACTAATATGTTATAATATAGAAATCTCTTTAGGAATTTTTTATTGCGTATATATAATTAAACATTTAGAACTACACTGAGTTTTTGTTGTAACAATGTTTTATTATTATTCAACTTTAAATAAAAAGTGGTAGTAAAATTTTGTTTAAATCTATTTTTTGAATATTAATGTTTGCCAGTTTGTGTGTTCTACCCGTCGGTCTCAGTGTTGTTTCTTTATTAAGTTCACTTTATAACATTTTGTAACGTTTTCGTTATTATAGTTTTTTTCATTTTTATTAAAGTAACAGTCTACTATTTTAAAATTATTATTTTGTGTTTTTGGGTACGTGGCATGAATTTTACTACTATCATTTTTTATGCTTTTACTTTTCTTGGTTTAGGTATTTATTCCTCTTGATTATATAATTCAGACACCATGCGACTTGTTTTGATTTTCTCATTTAGTTATGTAATTTTGCATTAGGCTGCAATTGATAGTTATTTGTGCTTCTGGATTGTTGTTTCCTTTGAATTTTAGTTTTTGGTTCTTCGAGCCGGATTTATTTTTATTAACTAGATTTCTGGTTTTGCAGCAATCGTGTTTATTTGTATTTTCAGTATAACAATGTACTTTTTAATTGATAAATTTGTATTATACTTTTATTGTTTTTGTTAGTTTAATTTTGTTGCGTTTTAATTATTTTATTTACATTTATATAAGATTTAGTAAAATTTTCATTATAATTTAGAATGACGGACAAATTAATTTAAGAAGTTCAGTTACTAAAAACCAGATAAGTTTTGTTGTTTTAAAGAGTTTAACAGTGTTTTGAATTAAGTTCACATATTGAAGAATTAACAAAGACAAATTTATTTTCAATTATGTACAAAAAATGTCAGATACAAAAAAAATTGTTAAAATTTTTGTGGTCTTGAGCATCTTGCTATATCTTGTCTTTTGTCTTGCTTTTATTTTATTTTATTTTCTATTCTTGCTGCTTTGTTGCACTTGCTGAAAACTATTCTTATTGATTGCCAAATTACATCTCATTGGATGCTTTAAAATCACCATCAAATGTGTTTTTAAGCGATAGAATAATGTTAAATTTTATAGATGTCGTTTTAAGTTTATATACAAGAGATTGTAGATCATCTTTGTTGTCTGCATGGCACATTATTTTTATTGATTAGTTTCTTATTTTATATTTAGCTTGATTTTGGTTTAATTTTTTGATTCATTATAATGTGAAAGAAAGTGACCGTAAATTAAATTATACTTCTTAAACGAGTCCTAAAGTCAGTCAGTATTTGAGACTTGTTAATGTTATAATGTTCGATAATTATTTTGAATGATAATGATAAGTAGTACGTTTTTGTTAGTTTTAGGGTTTTGTATAATTCATTCGAAGCTAATCTCATCACTGAACAAATATACTAAATTTATTTATTTTATATCAGAATTTCAACACCGCTTTGTCTGTTCACTTAAAGTGTTTGTTCTTTTCATCCTAGTAAAGTTAAAAGAGAGTTATTAATTTTGCATCTCTGTGCTAACCAATTAAATGTTGGCAAAAGAGTATAGAAAAGATACTATCATTCAAAATAAGAAATAAGGAATAATTCTTTCTAAGAGCACGGATTTCAAACTAGACAACAAAAAGTAGCATGTCTGCTAAAATCACTACTTTTACTGTTACCATTAAACCTCGTTGTAATCATAGAAGCAAGGCAACTTGGTATGTCACCAACATTATTGACTCCAGATCATACACAAACAGTCCAATGTCAATCATGTCTGACAGTCAAGCATCACTACTGGCGCTAAGGTCGCCAGTAATAGTATCTAAGCTTAATGGCGAAAGCACTAACTAAAAAAGGCACAGCAGAGACATATATCCGACTAGACCCGCTTTGGAATCTCCAACAATACCAGAAAAGCAATAACACGCAGCAAACTAGCAGAAAAACATAGCAAATTATGAGAAAGCTCTGCAGGAAAGAAGCAAACAAAAGTTATCCTTACATAGCTATAACTAAAAAATCAAACTGAAGTGTTAAGGATGAGTTAACGAAGGTTAAGAAAACTCACAGACATTGTTTATTTAACAAACATATGCATACAATAAAACTGCAAAGTAGTCTTTTATGCCCTCAATGCTTGGAGGACAACAAGACTACAGAATTAATTTTTTTTAGATGAAACATAAAATTAGTGATTTCAACAAAATTATTTAGAACAATGTCGGTTTAAATATTAAAAAAAAATTAAAGTGCATATACAAAAATATTTCAATAATTTTCAAACATTTTAGTTCAAATAATGCAAAAATAGTGTATTACTACGCTAGACCAAATACTCTAAGACATTGACAAGAGATACAAAACATTTTGGGAAAAAAAGAATATTAATAGAATGCAAATATTGTAATTTGTTTATGTCGCTGTTTAGGAAAATTGAAAAAATAATGTTATAATACTTGTTACCTACTTAAATGAAACAAATGTGAATTATTCATATAGAGTTAGCAAGTGCAAACAATTAAAAAACAAACCTGGTGTGTACCTCGCAGATAGCAAATACACTTAATTGTTAATATTAAAATAGTAAATAGAAGATTTATTATATAAATTATATATAAAGGTAAAAAAATGTTCTGCTATTTTTGTTCGAAATTTACGGCCGGTTGGTCCAATATAAAAAGAATTACAGCTACCACATTTTAATTTGTAACCACCAGATTTATTCAGAATATCAACTTTATCTTTACTATTGACAAGTAAAAATTTTAAATTAAATTTAGATGAAAAAGAAATATTAATTTTATGCTTTTTAAATAAATTTTGAAATTGAAAAGAAGACCGATCAACGCAAATAAGAAAAAAATATGTCTGTTTAATGTTATCTGAAAGTGGAATTAAAATGTTTTTAATATTAATGGAATTAAAAATTTCATTTTGAAGTTTTTTGATCATATCTAGAGGATAATTATTATTATTTGCTAAATTATAAATAATGTTCTTTATTAAAATTAAATTTATCAAAAGGTAGTTTGTA
This sequence comes from Aquatica leii, assembly GCA_035610365.1. Classification (NCBI taxonomy): domain Eukaryota; kingdom Metazoa; phylum Arthropoda; class Insecta; order Coleoptera; family Lampyridae; genus Aquatica; species Aquatica leii. The sequence continues at coordinate 42,982,534 of CM069436.1, forward strand.
TAAACAATTAAAAAAGAATCTAAAAGATGACATTTTGTGGCAAAAAGGATGAAAAGAAGAAAAAGGAATGACATGATCAGTAGTAGTATTTTTACGATGAATATCAATTTTGACAAAATTATTAAAGATAAGTCTTGAAAATTAAGAAGGTTATTAGATTCTTTTCCAAAAGTGAATTTAATGTTAGGATGTAATAAAATTAAAATATATAATTATTAGCTAATAACTAATACATCGTCAACATATCTTTTATAGTAAATAAAATGTTTTTTAATTAAATTATTCAAAAAAAGGTTCTTAATTTCTAAGTTAAGTAAGGAAAATCAGGAAATGTAAGTAAAAGATTGTTACCCATAAGCAGACCTGTTTTTTGAATATAAGTTTGAATATTAAAAATAAAAAATTTTTTATTTAAACATAATTTTAGACAATTAGACAAAAATTCGCAAATATGATCAGGAAGGTTAGATTCAAATAGATGTTCATTAACAATATTTTGGCATTCTATAAAAGGAATGCTTGGAGAAATATTAACAATATCAAAAGACATAGGAAAACAATTTTTATCTAAGGTTAAACCAACTAATTCTTCAGCTAGTGATTGTGAATTAGAAATAGAAAAAGAAGTTGAAAGTTAAGGTAAAGTTTGGTTTAACCAAGATGAAATTTTAGAAACATAAGTGTTATAAAAAGAAACAATAGGTCTAATAGGATTGTTTAGATTATGAATGTTTCATCAGATTCAAGAAAGTTATTAACTAAAGTATTACCTTTATCAGCTTTAGTAAATGTTAGATTATCTCTCTTTTTGTTTTAATTTAGCAGCATTTAATATTTTATTGTTAAATTTTCCGTGAGACAAATTAATATTTTTTAACTTTTAAAAATAGCTCCAACATAATTAGAATCAATAAAGTTTGAAGTTTTATGTAAAATGCATTCTAAATCAATTTTGAATTCATCTAAAAGCTTAGTATTAAGATTACTATTGTGTTTGAGACCAAGTTTAAGAAACTCAATCTCATCTTTCTCAAATTTTGAAGTTTTTGGAGATAAAAGAAATTGTTAAGCATAATTATTTAGAGCCAGATGCATATGTTTAAATGAAGTTGTTAATTTTGAAAATTATTTTCTTTTTCTTAAATAACTTTTTTTTTTTATTTAAATTTTTTGTATTTTTATTAAATTTTTATGTTAATAATATTATTATTTTATATACTTTTATTGTACAAATTCTGTTTAATTTATATTGTTATTTTGACATAAGCTGTATAATTTAAATTTATTTATTTACTTATTAATTGTAAGTATATTAAAAATTTTAAGGTTTAGATATTACTATTAGTATTAAGTTGATAATTTTAGAGACCTGATGATGACTGTTAGGTTGAAACTTGTAGCCGCAAATAATTAATAAATAAAAAAGAAATATATGTGAAAGGCATTGAGTTATTTACAATTATAATACAAGTTGTTTTTATGTTTATTGGTAAAACTATGCAATTTTAAATATAACAAAAAAGTTAATTATTTTTGTAATGATGTTTCGTTGTGTTATTTTATGTAATACAAAATACAAGCTTAAATGTTTTATTTTTTTAAGTCTAACGGTTTCTAGAAGTTTACATAAAATTTGTTATAAGCGTTTTAGCACTAGCAACATCAATTTAGTCACATTAACTTGTCATTACAAGATTTGCAACTAGATTTGCACAGCCTGATTAAAATTCAGTGATGGGCATTTACAAATATAAAATAATTTTCTATACGTATACGTAGGAACTAGTATAAAATGTAGACAAGGTAGTTAATGACGTAAAACGTCATTTTGAAAAGCCCAACCTGCCAACAGCTGTTCAAGTTCGAATTTGACATTTGCTGATTAAAATTAGTCTAATTCGTATTGCTGCTTCTTTTTTTAATCTAGTTCTAGTGTTCTAGTAATAATTATAAGTTTTACGTAATATTGTAGACCGATTAGTAATATTTAAGTCTTTACCAGAGTCAAAGCAATACACCCACAAAAACAGTATTGAAGTTTTGAATTTGAATAAAATTCGTTTAATATTTATCAAGAAAATGTAAAAAAAATTATTTTAAATACAAGTAGGTTCAACGATTTTGCGATCAAAATATCGTTAGAATTAGTGATTGATGTAAAAATGTGGGTCTATATTCATCTTATAATTCAGTTTTACCATATTCTAGTTGTAAACATTGTTATTTTATCTTTTTTGCAAATGTACATTTGTATAAACTAAAACCATTAAAACAAAAGCTTCTTTATCAAGCAGATTCGATACTTAGTTTTAGATGGTTTTAGTAATGACAAATCTGTCAATGACAGTCTCAAAAAAATACAATTTGAAATTTATCTTACTTTTATTTATTTATTATATTTTCCATTTTATTATTGTAGAATGGAACTAATTACAAAACTTTATTTTATAATCAATTAATTTTTGTTTTATCTAATACTGCAGAATTTTTTAAATCAGATTTTTCTTCTTATTTTGATTTAATTGTTGATAACCTCAAGAGTAACCAAAAAACATTTTAAGACAGATCACCTGTTAAAATCTGCATTTGCACCACATGTATTTCTAGCAATTTAGCATACAACTTATATTAATTATTTAATTAATGAGTGACTACTTCATTAAAACGTTTCTTTTCATAAGACTTGATATAATTATAATTGGATGTAAGACATTGTGCCATAGAGAGAAAATAGAGGAACAGTATGTCTATAGCATGATAGTAATTTATCTACATAACTTTGTTGTGGAATATAGCTTAACTAACATTAAAAATACTTGTAAAGATTCTAATTGCTTCCAATCGCGATCAAATATCTTCTTATCGATTGCTTTGAGTCTGCTTTATTTAGATCCTTAGAGTGATAAAGTATATTGCCATTACAATAAGACCTTTTGGGGGTAGGTTTAGAATAAGTTGCTTTTCTAGTCATTGTACAAAGATTGTGTAGTTTCAATCACCATGATAATCATTTAACTTGTAAACTAAATGGGAAGGTCATTGTTAACAAACCCTTATAAATGCACTATAATACGTTGTTCCTCAACTTCACCAAATCTCGCAAGCCAAAGATGAAGCAACCGCGATCAATCCATCTATTCAAGAAGTGTTCATCCAACCGCTCTCTTACAGTACAAGAAAAGTAAGCAGAAGCTCCATCGTGCATGTAAATCATGTTATGGAATACATTCAAACGCATCTCGTCAAAAACTTGTTTCAATAGATTAAGGTACCTATTGGCATTAAGACAATTTGGTAGATAATTTGGTCTAACAATTCTGTTATTTATTATGCTCAGCCAAACGTTAATAGAAAACCCTTTTTTAACCTAGTTTAAAATTATGTTAGAAAAATTTAATTGTAATATGTTGTCGTTATCATAAAGAGGCTTTTTTGTCAATTTATACACACCGTATATCATACATAATGTAAAATTCCTTAAAGCAAGGATCTAAACACAGTCCCGATACTTTCAGGCAAATCTTACAATAACAGTTTGTATCTTCACGAATTTCACGTTTTGAGCACTATCGACATTTTTTCGCAGTCTTCTGGTGCTTGGGCTCATTTCTAATTTAGACGGATCGTGTCAAAACACTTCGTTTTTTTAGGATGGACTAGGCTTATCTTTGGCTTCGTTGTATAACATATAGAAAACATACAATTTAGCGAATTTTTATTTTTTTATACCATCGTATGGTTTAACAATGAGAAGGATAATAGGACCGCAATTAATCTTGTAAATCTATAGTTGGCATATATTTTTTGTATTGTACGATTCAGGCTAGCTTAATTTTATTAGTGCCAAATATAGACAAAACTTTTTCTATGGTATTTTCATGGTCTGCAGTAATAGAGAGTATCTCCCGTTTGCCCTTTCATTTATCTACACATACATTTCTCATATAGCGATAAACGGATTCACTAGGCTTTATTCTTATTCTTAACAACATTATCTCACGAAATCATTAACATTACTGTCGTGCTCATTGATTGTCCTTTTTATTTTTAGTTTATTACAATAATCACAAGGCTGTCAAATGTGAGCAGTGAGCGCTGGGGTAAGCAGCAAACGTGTTAATGCAATTGAAACTCGCATCTCTCCCGCAGATACTGTAATGTGTATGAGTTTTTCACTTCAAAGCAGGTAATATAGGTTTTCTTTATTTTAATTATTATCAATTGATGTATTCGACAAGAGTTCACAAAAGTACAATCTCTAAATTTGTGCCAGAAGTCTGTATATGAACATTTAAAAAATATTTATTTGAAAGTAAGTTTTAGTATTTAGATTTTTATAGTTTTTTGTAACTTGAATTTATAGATACCAACATCTAAAGCAATGTTAAGTCAAATAAACCACAAAATTTATGAGATGTGGGATTTTCCTAATTGTATACGGGTTATTGATAGTCGACACATAAAGCTTAGAACACTTCGATCTTTTAAGCCTTATTATTACAATTATAAAAAAGATTGTCGCATAGTTTTACTGGGTTTAGTCGATACACAATATCAATTTACATGTATCAATGTTGGAATCAATGATAAAATTAGTGATGGCGGAGTACTGCGCGAAAATCTATTGCGCAATGCTATTTGTAATAGTAACTTCTTAAATTTCCCCTATTTTGTACCTTTACCTAGTCGCAAAGAAGATGTACCTTTCGTAATAGTAGCAGATGACGCATTTCCATTGACAGATCGCATTATCTAGCCATATCCAAGTAGTGATTTAACACATTTATGCAAAAGATATATTTAGCTTTAAATATCACGGCGCATTCTTCAAAATGCATTTGATGTTTTGACAAACGGTTTTAGAGTTTCTTAAAATTTAACTAAAGTACTACCAAAAAAGTGGAGTTGGTTATTTTATGCTGTGTAACATTGTATAATTTATTATTATCAACAAATAAAACATCCTAGTATGATATAATATATGGTGAAGAACTTGTTCTAAAGCATTAGATTAGCTTTTGTCCTGGCAACAGAAATAGTAATTCTGCTTAAAATATTTGAGCCAGATTTAAAGAATTTGGTATTAGAAATGGTGCAAAAACTTGGCCAAAAGAACAAGTTACACAAAACTATATGTAGAAATGTTAGTTAATTACATTTTGGAATTACAATTTTCTTTTTTGTTTTCTTATTGCCTTTAAACAGTAATGCAGTTATTTTTTCTTCTGCGTCATCTGCTACGTTTGGATATAGTTGTTAAACATTTAACCCGACACATCTACATTTTGTTATGGTAAATGACACCTGGAGCCTGAGAAACTCCGACGTTTAACCACGTTTTGATTAAATGTTTTTTAATTTTAATTAAGTATACTAAATTAATATACATACTAGCCAAATTTTAAAGAAAAAAAAACAAAACAAGTATATTTGTTATTTAAGTAAAAAAACACTATAATATAAACAATTACAAATAAATGACTGTTTTGATTATTCCTGTCATTTCTGTACACATTCTTGACATATTTTTTTGGAATAGCTTAAACAAATGGGTTTTTTCAACTAGTACATAAGTATGCCGTCTTCCTTTTGATTCTTAGTGGACATAACTTACAATATTTTCTAACAGTCAATGTCTCTTCAGTTGCTTCAAAATTGGTATTATTCGGGAATGGTATTTTTTTAATGTCGCAAATTTTAACTTTTATCGCTGCAGGTAAATGGGTCATTTGGGATATTTCTTTTAAAAGTGGTGTAATCAAAGCATTTGCCAATATTTTTAAATAATTATGTCGTATGACTGACACCACATCTTTGTATGAGCTATATAGAATATAGCTGTTTACCCCATTTACATGAAAGACCGTAAAAAATTTTCATAGACCAGCGTTGGGATCTCCTGTTTCATGTATAATTGGCTATTTTCTGATCCATGGCGTCACTCCTCGTTTGGTCATATTATAAGGCATTATAATTTTTGGTTTACCACCCTCGGTATCTACTTCTTTGGCATGATGCATCTAAGAAACAAGAAAAACAGCTTTATTTTGTTTTGGTGCATATGAAACCATTATAGTATCACCACAAAAACCAAAAAGATTGCTTTCTACTTCTTTATGCTTTCTGTGCAAAAATTCTTTTGAAATTGTTGCTTTGTCTTTTTATTGTACCAACAAACAAAAGATTACTTTTACGGAACTCTTCAACCAGTGCCATAGATGAAAACCAATTATCAGCAGTGACGTTTCTGTCCGTGCCGTGTATTGGTTTTGTAAGGCAGTAACCGATTGGCATGGTATTGGAAAACGTTTTTCTTCTACACTTAAAGTTTTACCATCACTATCCCTCCCGGTGTAAATGTAGGAATTTAAAAGATCGCTTGCACAAGCATCGGTAATAGCTTGAATTTTTATGCTATACTATGCTAGTTTTTTTTTAAACATGCGAAATTTACATCTTCCACGGTATGGTATCAACATATCTTCTACACAAGCGTATTCAAGCGTAACATTTTTGACAGTTAGAAAAAAAATTTCAAAAATGTTTTCAATCGGAGCACTGAGATTATCCGCTTTTTTTCTTCTCTAATAGATGGATCATCATATCTGAGACATGATAGTATTATTTCAAACCGGCGTCTGCTCATGGTCGCTCGAAAAATGTCTTTGCCTGAACCATCTGTTGCATAAAAACTGTCCAAAGATTCTTTTGAGCTTTTAAATACTTCAGTGTAAAAAAGCAGCCCCAAAAAAGCGTAAAACTCGATAATACCCAGATCACGAAAATTAATGTTCGCACTGTCTTTATTACTGCTTCTTTTTTTAAGCGTTTATTTGTCTATGTTAATATCTCTGGAACGGTATGGACAGAGAACAATAAGCGCAATACGTTTTCAGGTCCTGGATTGGTGCCTAATTGTATTGCTGTTGCTTTGAGTCCAGGTAGACTTCTTATCCAGTTGTAGTTATGTGTTCTGCTGATTTGTGATGGCTTTGCAGATTACTTAAAAACACATTTAGAAAGCACTACGTAACTAGGAATAATTGCGTCAAAGGTTAGTGCTACAAACGTTTGTCTACAGAATAATTGTGACAAAGTAGTACAACAATATTTATTCTTACCATTTAGTTTTATTGTTTTACTCGCGTCTATAAAAGTAAAACAATTTTAATACATCATTAATGCTAGATATGTTCTAATCTGAATCTGAATATTGTAGCTCATCTCCGACTCCGAGCTATAATTACTTTTTATATACATATCATTACTACCTTCATCTTCATCTCTACTCCATTTTGAATTACCGCTAACCCTTCTAACTCTACCACAATGAAGCACAGACTGACGCCTGACATAAAGGTCACTTAATGTTGGAAAAGTATCTGGTGGCGCAAAATTTAAAATCAATTAGTTTTTTTAATATCGTCTTTGAGAGAATTGAAGAAGTCTGACAGAGTTTTTGTGTCAGGTTAAGGGTTAAATTTCGATGCAACAAACTCTCCAAAAATATCAAAATGATACTTTTCGATTAATTGCAATGAGTTTTAATTTTTTTTTGCAATATTGAGAACATAACTTTTATTGATTCTGCATCTTCAAAGTGTTTTTGTGACGTCTCACTTTTTTTCTGTTTTTGACTACTCTATGGAATTGAAAATTCAGATCAGATACTTCTTATGATATTGCAGATGGCACCTCTTTTCAAAGTGAAAGAATCCTTTGTACTTTAAAGTCAGATTGTACTGCATACTCTACTAAGTCAAATTCGTTCTTCTGTAATAAAATACTTCTTATAATACCAATATAATATTGCTTTAATAAATGTTTACCTTTAATTGCACATCTTGTATCTCAATCTCTTCGCTAGTGGGAATTGAAATATAATTACATTCCTTATTTACCACATGTGACACTAAATTAGTATTAATGCTATCACTACTTTTACAAGGTATAAAGTGGTCACAAATAAAAAACATATTTTCAAAGTACCATGTTGTTGGATAATAAACTAAATAGTACAAAAAACTTTAGAAGTTACAAATGCCATACACCCAATTACTTTCATCGTCATTGCCAAGGTACCATTTTTCAACATTTTCTATTATTTACCATACTCAATAATAAAATTATTTTTGAGTCCGTGAAAACTCGTTTTGATTTCAGCAATGGTTATATCTGACTTAATTAAACTAATAGCATTTTCTATATTATTTAATTTTTTTATGTTTTGTTTTATATTATTTTATTTGAACAGCATACATTCTTTGATTATAAAAAATTACTTGTTTTTTAGACTAAAACACTTCTTTTATTTTCCAAACACTCAAACTAATAAAATAAAGCTTGTGTTCGCACTTGTGCGCAGTTTCTTACGGATTTTTTAAGAATATGTTCTATTAAACTTCATGTGAAATTTTATGTCAAATTTAATGACTAATTTTTTGTGTGAGACTATATTTTTTACTTTACAAACAGTTACATATCAAATGTTATGTCAAGTTATACATCGTATACAACTAGGTTAATATAGACTTTCGTTTTGATTATTGGTAAATCCGTATATACACAAGTTCAAGTGAGCAAATTGTTCAAATCATATGGCCCTGTAAATATTGACAGTCTCTTTGTAATATAATGTGTTAATGCACATAAAAATAAATACAAATACTTACAAAAACTTCTTTTAATGTTGTTTTTGGTTTGACATTAAAGACATTTGGAAAAAACATCTCACGTCTTTATATTTATCAAACCGTCTATCACCGAGATTCTTATTAAAAAATGTTTAATCAACCAAATTTAAGAACTTTGTAATTTTCTATAGAAGAGCTTTTTTTATTATTTTACTAATCTGGTTTATCTAACTTAGTTTGATTTACAGATAAACGCAAAAATTTTAGTAATTATTGTAAAAAAACTGATTGCAAGCTTCTGTTTATACACGGAAAAAAAGGTTATGCGAAATTGATATGTATCATGCAAAAGGCTGTTGGTTTTGAGTCAAGCCGATGTACGCTTGAATTAAACTTCTATTTTATTAGATTGTCGCTGTAATTGCATTGCAATAAGAGATTTAGTTTAAATTTTAGTACATTTACGTTGAATGTTATTTGAACGTGGATCAATTTTAGAAAAAAAGCAAATGCTTTAAATATGAAATCGTAATGATTAAATTCAGTATAATATTTCTCTCCGTGTAAGTAACTTATTTATTAAAAATTATTATTTTTTCTAAAATTACGATAAAAAAATCATAAAATGAAGTTTACTTAACCTAAAACAATTAAATTTACCACCGAAATACTTCTTTTTTGTCTTTTACTTTGATTGTACCATTCAAACCAAAACAACACCAGCCACACTTTGTTGTGTCATTTGTTTGTTGATATATGTATGTAAATGTTTTTGTTTTGTTTTTGTTGAAGAAATTGGTAAACTATTTTTATAATAAGGTTTGAGTTAAGTTGCATATAGAGTTCAGCTAAACCTCATTTTGACTCTCAAATGCTTAATAAAACAAGACACAATCTAAAATACAACTTGTTTTACAAATTATAAAAGCTATTTTGTAATAAATAATCCTGATTTAAAATAACGACAAAATTAATGTATACTCAAAAATAATACAGTGAATTAATTTTATTACTACTGCAATAAAAAACAACGTACATGTTAAGTTTTACACATAAAGGTTTTACTATAAAACATACTAATGATTTTTTTAGAGTAAATTTACCATGTTAAGTATTTTAGTTTAAATAGAATAATAAAATGTATATATGGCAACAGTTTGTCGTAAAAAAATTGATTTGATTTTTTAATTACTTTTATACTTTAAAATAATCTTAAGTTGCAACTGCACTTTACATACAGGTTATTAATAGGTATGGAAAAGGCAATTTATTGTCGTTAATATTCATTTCAAGAAAAATTGTTCCGCGTAATTTTTCGGCGTTTTCTTGAAAAACATGTTATTAAAATAAATGATATTGTTTTATAAAGAAAGTAATATGGTCCTATTTGAAAAAATTACGCGGAACGGCGTAACTCAGAAACAATTGCAGATAACAAAAATTTAAGTATTTCCAATTGTAGATAAAACCTACATAAACAACTTTTGTATTGAACATTTTTACCTAAAGGTGAAGAAAGAATTTGTTAGCCAGCTATTTTTGATAATACAAACGCGGGTCTTTATTCCATACTCATGTTTACATTTACGTTTTGTCAACTTTAATTGGCATTATCATATCATATCATTTCATATTATATCATAAAGCCAATTAAAGTTGCTGAAACGTAAATGTAAACATGACTATGAAATAAAAACCTGCTTTTGTATTATCAAAAATTAGCTGGCTAAATAATTCTTCCTTTACTAAAGAAAAACATATATCGCAGCTACAAAGGATTAATCGTCCATTATAATTAAAAAAAATTTCCTAAAATAAATATTAACGACAATAAATCGCCGTCTCTATATTTTTTAATAACCCTGTATTAAAAAACTATTTTTCAAAAAAGATAAACTTACTCCTGTAACACGTTTAAAAAACCTTAAAAATGTAATAGTGTTAGCAAAAAAAAACAACAAAAGAAACGTATTCCACGGTAAAGTTTGTTAACTATAATGATTATTTACTATAAACTGTAAAACATATAAATGTGACAAGGCTATCCTACCAACACGAACTACAAAACAATAGTTAAACACCAGTGGTCAACTTTTAAACGACATACTTAAAATAGAAAAACTAAGCCGTTTGAAAGTAAATACGGAATAAATTTTCAATCACAATGTAAATATCAATTTTGACCTACAAATAAAATGTGTAAATTAAAAAGACGTTTCTAACAAGTTTTCTCTAATAGTCGTATAATTAATTTTATTTACTTTCTTTTTTTTTTACTATAAGTTTACTCTTCTTGCTCAGGTTACAAAACCTTACTGTCGAAACTTATTTAAGTATTGCTATCAATCAAAATTTATAACATATAAATTATTTATAATTTATGGCGTTGCAAAAAAAATCGCGACACTGTTCAAAAACAGAATTGTGATATCGAAAAAAAATATTTGTGTAGCATATTGTATTTCTAATACAAATAGAATGAAAAAATGTGACTTAAGTGTATTTGCATAAAATATTAAAAAAAATATTTAAGTGTTTAATGTGTTTTAATCCTCGTATTAGTGCTGCTCTAACAAAATATTTAAAATAACAATTATGTCATAAATAAAAGTTAATGTAATTAGTAATATTAAACAAATGACATGTTTTATAAATTTTTTTCTAAACTTATAACAAATTTATTTTATATTGTTTTGTGCCAAAAAAATTTAATTTTTACAGAACTTTTACTAATTACGCCGTATCCAAATGACGTTTCATAAGGTCAGTTTTATGAAAAAAATCCAAGTAAAGGAAACAAGTGGCAAAACCACGGATTTTTTAAGAATGTGTTTTTTATACTATTTTTTAGAATTTTAAGAATAATTTAAGAAATTAGAGATTTGTACTAATTACTACATATTCTTAAATTACTTTGAATTAATTAAAGTTAAGTCGCTAATACCAATCTTATATAAAATAATTACATCGAATTTTATTAAAACACGCAAAAATTTCAATTAAAACACGCAAATGACGTCATTTGAATGCTTTAATAAGAATAAAAACGCAAATTTTAAAATAGTATATTACGATACAAGTGTAGAAACGTGCCTTTAAACCTCGTGCGACGAGCTTAAAAGCACGACGTAAAGCGTAGTGCTTTTAACTGCGCTAGTGCTTTAAAACCACTTCTACATACGAGCTTTATGCTATTTTTTATTACAATTGCAGCATAATTTTAAAAAAAGAACTAAAACCCATATTTCAAATTAGCATTTTAATTTTGAATTTGTACCTATTCGGAAAGTAGCTTATGCAATGACGTCATGTCGTTCATATAAAGATTGGTTAGCATTTGTTGTTTACGTTTTTATGTAAATACGATGTTTTCAAAAATTGTACTGTAAAAAAAAGATCAGTTTGAAGAAAGCATTCCATACAAAATTTTAAAATTAATTGGAGTTAAAATTGATTCCGGAGAAATCAAAAAATGCCTATTCTAAAGAATATGAAAAAATGCTTATGTGAACGGAAAATAAAGATTCAAAAAGTATAAATGAATCATTGATACTTGCCTGCATGATAGAAATGGTATTAATTACAATTATAATTCTAGTGTGTATAAATCGCCTAAATTCAAAATTAAAAGCAACGTTGAGACTCAGAAAAAAAGTGAATCTTGCATCTTTTCACAAGCTGCATGCGTTTATGAAGGTGGTAAATGAAGTTTATGAAGCTAAATGTTTTTCGTTTTTACGGAAGAGCTTTATAGCTTTTTTGTTCAAACTCTTTATGCCATTTTTAAAGGTACTCAGTACAATAGTTTTGACAGAGATCAGTGACAGTTACTTTATTTTTTAGGTTGCCGCAAATTGTGGCGTGCTTGGTTCATGCAAAAGATACGAAATGTGTGATTTACGCATGTCTGTTATTCAAAAAGAAGATTCTGCTTTAATCATTAACATTCGTCTATCAAAAACTAAGAAGATCATTAACATTCGTCCTTCAAAAGCTAAAAAAGATTGAACATTTGCTATCACCGACCATCATGATAATAACAATTCTTTTCTTTACGTCCCAAAAATTTAGCTACATGTATGGTTATTTTAAAGTACGCTAATGGAAAGTGCATCGAGCAAGTTGTTGAGATTAACACTTTTGGTAGATGCCTTTCTCTTGTAAACATTTTTTAAGACTTCTAGACTAGAACTTCAACGGTTGCTGCTAGTTACATTGAAGAATATATCGTGAACAAATTGACAGTTGCGAAGTGCATTGCTAATATTTGTAATGTCACGATTGTGATAACCACAGCAAATAATAACTCAAAACTGCTGAAATTCACATATCAAATAATAATAATTGTACCTACGTTTAATGTTTATTTAAAATATTTTTTTATATTTCACAAATTACATGTTTAAATTACAACTACAACTTTTTTTAAAATTGATGACGTCATTGTTTGGATAGCAACTTTAAAGCATTTTTCCGTCGATCGTCTGTTAATAACAATATTAACGTATAATAATGTATCAGAATAGTATATTTAAACACAAGTTACAGAATGAACGCGCTTCATAAACTCGCCCCTGGGCGGCTCGTGTATGAAACCCGGTCTCGTGATTGAAACGTATTCTATGACGTGTGCTTTATACTATTTTCTCTATTTCGATACAATATTTAATATTTTTCGTATAATTTTAATTTTAAAACAACATTGGGAAACTTATATTTTATTGAATTGGCAACACTTACACTTTAACATATTGAAATTTATGTGTTAACCTATAATCTCATACAAAATTATCTTTTTATACCTTTATAAGTAAATAATTTTGAATGAATAGGACGTTTTGATTTTATCTTGGCATCAAAATTTGAATTTCAATTGTTAAGTTCCAATAATTTTGATGTTTTTTACATGTAACGTCAACTTACGAAACAGAGATACCAACTTTGAAAAAACTAACATTACTAAAATTCGTGTAAGAATTTGATTATTCTTACACGGATTTTAGTGTAAGAATCGCTAATTCTCATGTCGAAATAGAGAAATAGATCTCTAATGACCCTTATTAACGAACGATTTTAAACCAATGAATAAATTTCTCACGAAGAAAATTTCTACAAAGCAACGAGAATTAATGTTTTGGCTCAAATAGAAGTTGATAAAACTGTTTCTTTAATGCAAATTTGTTTTTGAATTGGAAATCAGTCATAACGATGTTGCTATTGGATGCTCTTCCGATTTAACTGTATTAACATTACTTACTAACTAATTACTAACAACTTTAACTTAGTCAAATTATAGATTATTATTGTGATCGATGTATTATAAAAAATTAACTTTATCATTTCAAAAATTACTTTCCATTGTAATTTATCTAGGTTACATGCAATACGTGGGATTGCCGAAATTTATCTGCATTTTTTTCTATGCATTTTTTCAGATTATGTAGTGTATTCCATAAAGTTTTATATGTTGGTTTGTCTAAATATTTAGATTTTGTAACTAGGTAATAAATTTTGCGCTCTGGAAAATTCAATTCGCTACTTCTGTTAGTTTCTTGTTTTGCTTTAACAATAAGTGTACAGATTTAAAAGTGCGTTTGAATTCCGCTGCAATTCCTTTTGACTTCTTAAAGGCCTCCGAAACGCAGTGCGCTAAAGAGTAATGTTCTGGACAATCGAAAAGATTTCCTTCTTTTTCGAATACATTTTTACTAATTATTTCATTTTTTGTATTAATTCCAAAAATTCTGGCAGTGTAAGTACGTTGTAATCTTGTTTTTGATAATTTTCTCCTTGATCTTTTTCGTATACTCTACTTGAGGCGTCTACATTTCCGTGTTTTTTCCAGGTTTATACAATACTTCGAAATCATATTCCCCTAGTAATAAAGCCCATCTTGCTAACCGTGATGTTGTGTTTCTAAGGGACATAAGCCATCAAAGCGGTTGGTGATCCGAATAAATACTAAACTTTTTTTTGTACAAATAACATCTAAATTGTTTTAAGCCAAATAAATTCAGTGACCCTGTAATTTCTTTCTGCGTTATTAAAGGATTTGCTTGCAAATGCAATCGGTTTTTCAAAACTTCTATGAATCTGACTTAGAATCGCTCCCATACTGTACTGCTAGCATCTGTGGCTAGTATGAACGGTTTGGAGAAATCCGGATAGCGTAACACGTTGTTTGAAGTTAGTATTCCTTTACGTTTGTCCATTTCTTCTAAAGCTTCAATATTCATGTTAAATTTGACGTGATTTTTCGTTAAGTTCGTTAATGGTGCTGCTAAAGTTGAAAAATTTGGAATAAATCGTAGGATGGAATATTGCAATTGGATTTTACAGAATAACGTGCAACTAAACAACGATTTTTTGGGAATCTAGGTTTACAAATTTTAGAATATTTAACCGCTAAAATATAAGATATTGGTCATCTAAAAATTAAAATTTATTACGGGAGGATAACTTTCAAGTGCGGTTCGATTTGAATGTTTGGCTTGAAATACCTGGTTGTAGAATCATGTTTAAAAAACTTTTGGCTGAAGCCAAATACTTGGGTTTTTTGCAAATTTAAGTAGAGATCAGTTTAGCTGAATTATCTTTTCATTTACGACAGGAAATGTACTTCCAACAAGATAAAGTTTCTCCCCATAATTCAAGAATAGTAATTGCCTCCAAAGTTACCTGTTTTGGCGCCCTTTCATTTCTTTATTTGGAATCATTTAAAAAACATTATGCAACCGCTGTTACAACTCATTAAGACCTGAAGCTACGAGTAAGACGCGCAATTAACAGCATAACGACCCAGCAATTGGCAAACGTTCTTCGAGAAATAGCTATGAGAATTCAGGAGTGCATTGACGTTAATCAAAAAATCAAACAATTGTTCTAATGTTTTGTGTTTATTTTTTATATTCCAAAGCCTTCTCAGTAACTTCATAATTTAATTAGAACAAAGTTGTATTTTCTTATTTTTTTTAACTGTAATTTTAATTGTATTATCGCATATTTTAATAATGGGTATGAATAATTTTTTTAATAATAGTACTAATAAATGGTACCACGGCACCAATATGGTTCTATTTGAAAAAAAATTGAGTTTTACCTCATAAACCATTTTGATCAACTTTATTTGATTATAAATCACGTAATTTAGTATTTTTGACTAGATTTAGTTTTTTTTAACGCTAATTGGGCGAATTAGAATAAATCGAAACCGTCATAACACGCCTAAATAGATTAAGTAAAAATTAAATTATGATAAATATTGACGTTTAAAGATCACTTATGTAGTACCATTGAATCTAGAAAATTATGCAGATTTTACAAATACGCTAACATACAAAGTATTTTATTTAAAAATCAAATATTAGTGTCACTTCCGGTTTCGCCTTGAATGTCAAACAATACCGCTTATTATGTATTTGAGACATCCCAAATTTCAATAAATTATCTTCAGAACTAAAGAAACAAGGGTGTACCATTATGATATAATAACAATTAAGAGTTCGTCGATAAATATCACAGTCAATAACGCTGATGCAAACCCTGGAGCATAAGATTATTGTAGTACAGTATAACAGTAAAAATTAAGAGATAATCAAATAGAATAAATTTTAACCGTAATTATACAAACAAATTTGCGATAACATATATTCCTACGTTATGTAGATAAGTGTAAGAAAAGAAATAATTAGTTACAAGATGAAATCACAAGTAAGTTTCTAGCAAACTAGTTAAAATGCAATAATTAAAACGCATTACGACAAATGACATAGCTATCATTATGTATAAAGAATGATTAATCTAAGTTAATTTGTTTTTTGAACAAAATTAAACTCGGTAAAATGCGCGCAGCTAATTGTATTTATTGTAAAGTAATTAATCATATAATAATAATATAGCGTACTAATCGTTTTTCATTGATGGAAACACAATTTCGTTTTTTATTGTTAAAAATTTTTAAATTGAGATCCGTCGACAGACGCTTTTACACCTGTAGCGTGACGCACAAATTACCATTATGTAGTATATTTTCGTGATGGTTATGATATTATGATTATGATTGATTTCAACCAAATAATTGTGCTTCTATAAATAAAAGTTTGTTAGAATATCGAAAAGGTTTTTTTTAAAGTATATTAGTTCTTCGTTTTTAAACTATTTCGTGTTAGTGAACATATACAGTAGTTGTTGCACCCTATGCTAAAATACCATACCAAACTGCAGATTGATTTGGTTGTTAATATACAGGCTGTACGGAAAATACGTGTACAACGTGAGACCAGAGATTACTTGGCTCAAAATAGAACGATTTAAACCAGCAATAGATTGTTAATCTGAACGAAAAAAAAATTGAAACACAAAAGAGAAACTAAATATTCGCATGCTGCAATTGAGCGTATTTTTTATCTGGTTCAATTTTTGACTGAATAGAACTTAAACTTTCGAAGTACTACTAATAAATTGTATAAAAACAATAATGTAAATGTTTTAAGAGGTATTAATATAATTGCAAAATTTGATCTTATTATGTATAAACATGCCAACTGGTAATTTAAACGATTTGGGAATTAGTATTGAAGAACACTTACTAACTTTTTGTTTCTTAACGACTTCAAACATTTTTGATGTTGTAAAATGTTACAATATTATTACCTTGAGTTAATTTTGATTTGCGGCGTTAAAATTTTTTGTATACGTTTCAGTTTATTTGACACGTCTTTTGTAATTTTTGATCTATGTGACTCAAAACTTTGTTTTATAATTTTTTTTTGTTTACTTTAAATTTTTGCATCTGTGAGAACTATGGTTTACAGTTAAAATTTAATTATTATGTAAAATTTATTATCTACGTCTCTTAAACATTTAAATAACCAACAATTGGATCTCTAATTTTCTTTAAAAATTTATAGAAAATAATTTGATTTGGTTTCTAAATTTTATAGTGGCACAAAAAATGAACGCCAGTCAGTTGATCTTATTCTAGAACCTATAGTTTGTAGTGTTTTTTTTTATGTACTAACCTTTTGTTTTAAGTAAAAGCATTGTTATATTTGTCTGCTACTACCAACATGTACTAGACGTATTGCAAAACTACAATTAAAGAAAGAAATGATACATTTACTAATACTAAAAAAAAGTATGCAAAAAAACAGAAAACAGATTTATTTTTTAACTTTTTCAAAAATGGTTACGCTCATACGACTTTTGGCTACTTGTTATTTCTAAATTTACGCCTAGAATTTTTATGGCAGTTACGGACACGCGCGCAAAGTGCAGACGTATTCATGCGTCTTCTATAAGTAGTGATTACATTAAGTTAAAAATTAATTTAAAATGGTAAAGCCCTAAAGGCCATCACGAGAGTAAACTATAAAAATGTCGAGAGCAGCAAGTTGTGCAAAATGTAATGTTGACCTAATTAAAAGTAATAAAATTGTTTATTATATATAATACGGTCTATTGATAGCTAAAGGTAATTTTGGTTGGTTTTGTGAACACTGTGTAGATAGAAAAAGTTATATGGTAAGTATTTTGGATGGTATAAAAGCAATAAAACATCTGAAGGATGAGGTTCATAGCCAGAATGGAAAGATTAACAATTTTAATCAACAAATCATAGTGAATCCGGATAAATTAAAAAATAGTATAACCGAAATAATCGAACATATGCGGATAAAATGAATTTAAAAAAATATGAACCAGCTTTAATAATAAAGCTTAAAAACTTAAAACAGAAAAGTGTAGATACCAAGAATAACATTATGAAATGTATTGACCCTACGGATCTGAATGTAACCGGTATACAACCGGTAAGTAATGGTGGTATACTTATAGAATGTAAAAATAAAGAACGTATGTAAATTAAAAGAGAAAGCGAAAACTAAAATGGAAAAATCTTATAAAATACAATTGTCAAAGAAAAAGCTTCCAAGTATAGAAACATCTGGATTGTCTGAAAATTTGTCGCCGAAAATAATCGAGAAAAAAATGAAAATGTAGAACAGTCCTCTAAATTCTGAAAAATCGTCTTTAAAAGTTGTACACACAAAAGAAAGTAAGAATCGGAAAAGTTACTTAGGTTATGCGGAAGTAAATGCGTACGCGTATCGATCTATTACACAAGAATCAAAAATAAACACAAGATATTATTAGAGTAACAAAGTTGAGATAAGCAAAAATAAGTATTACGTAAATAAAATACAGTAAAATAGCGGACAACTTCACAATATGTGGAAAATTAATAAACATTTAATCAATGGACAAACGAATGAACAAAAAGTGTGAAATTTGACGACGTAGAAGTTAATAACTAGAGGAAAAATCAAATAAAAATATTTTGAAAGCAGCATTACTCACATAAATAATAGTACACGTCAACCTCCAGTAAACTTCAAAAAAGCTCCAATATTAAAACCAAACTTTTATTTTGAATTTAAGAAAGTTAATTTATCAGATCTGAAGAAAGTTATAAGTAATATTAAGCGAAAAGAGAAAACGAAACACATTAAAGGACAAGTTATTACAGATGCATTGTCAGAAATTGGTAATGTAATGGTAGACCTAATAAACAAATTAATCTTTGATGAAACGTGTCCTAAATGTTAGAAACAGTCAAAAATTATACCTACATATAAGACTAAAAATACAATAAGATCTGAAAAATTTCAAGAACACATTAGAATCAGTTGTTAAAAAACAATTACAAAACTTTCTAGAACAATCAATATAATCAGTAAAAATTAATCTGGTTTTCGAAGTAAACACTCGTGTGAAAAAGAATTAAATCTTATGCTGACAAGAAGGAAATCTGAAATTAACGTGAGCAGTGGCGGTTTCTCTATTAGGTCATTCGGACAATGACCCTCCAAAATCAATAAGAAATGTATTTTATCTACTTTAAATTTACAGAATATTCGCCTTTAAATAAAATTATCAGCGTTGGAATTTCAATTTTCATTGTAAGCGCAACAGATGCGAAAACAAACGAATTTACCTGAGGCTGTTGTGTTTTATAGTCCGTGTGTATTATATAATGTAGCCGAATCGTAAATGATCGTTATTGTAGTCAAGAGTGAAGCACGCATAATACAATTTTATGCGAATTAGAAAAAGAGAACTAAATGCTTCCTGCGGTTGTCAGCCGGGTACAATTTTTCACGTACTCAGTGCAATGCTTACGTCCCCTTACGTCATTTCTTATTATTTCCGGAACACCCGTTTGTAAAACAAAGATGCTGCAATGCACATTTTTTATCACATACGACAAACTTTGCACTCGATTTTTTAGTAGTTTGATAATATTCGTTTGTAACGAATGTCAATGACTTTCACAAGTTAAAAGAAAATTAATTGAGTTTGAGTACACATTACGGTTTTTGTTTTATAATGGCGGTAGTGATTTATCAGATTGGATTTGTAAATGTGCAGAAACTAAAAGATTTTACTGTTTTGTCTGTTTACTATTTTCACACGATTCATTATGGTGTAAAAATGGTGTTACCGATTTAAAACATTTAAAAGAAAAAGTGAAAAAGCACTCTTTATCTGCGGATCACATGAAAAATTCGATTGATCATTTTGCGAATTGTAAAGATAAATGAATAGATCTTAAATATAAATCGATTTAATCCAGAAGTTTTTTATTTACTTTTTGTGCTGGTTGCGTTTTTTGAATATTTTAAAAATGACCTTCTGGTCTGATTAACCTCAGCCGCCACTGTACGTGAGTAATAGTGTAGTAGCAGTGTTCTTAGACTATAAACTAGCCTTTAAAACTATCGACAGAGAAAGACATAAATAAACTTTACCAACATGAAATACTTAAAAGGATTAAAACTTACTTGGAATCTGGCACTCAAACCACTACATACCAAAATTACGAATCTGTACCAATTCAGAATAATTTAGGTGTACCTCAAGACTCAGTCTTAGAGCTATTGCTCTTCTTAGTTTATGTTAATGATTTAGAACTTAAGTGCTGTAATATTAATTTGTTTACAGACCATACCCTAGCATCAATTGCTGATAAAAATGTACATTCCGCTATTATGAAATTAAACCCAGAATTACAAATTATTGCAAATTGATTACAATCAAACAAATTAAAATTGAATGTGTTGAAAAGTTAGACAATGGTAATATCCAATGATAATGTTGAAACAACAAAAATAAAAATTGAAAATATAGAATTAGAACTGATTAAACAAATTAAATATTTAGGAGTAGTTATAGATCAGAATCTAAATTTCAAAAGCCATGTGAATTACGTAATAAAAAAGGTAGCAAACAAGATTAGCCTATTAGCAAGAATATCTAATGAATTGACAATTAATGCCAGAATTACTGTTTATAAATCAGTTATTGCAACATATTTTGATTTTTGTAGTAAGATTACGGAAACAACAAAATAAGGCTATGAGGATTACATTAAATTGTTCAAAATATACCAAAATCACAATAATGTTAAATTGATTACAATGGTTAAGCGTGAATCAGCACATATATATTTCAATTTATTAATGTTGGTTTACAAAGTAATTAATTATCTGCTTCCAAATTAGATGTCAAAATTAGTGATACGTAACTGTAATATGCATTCACATAACACGAGAAGTCGATATAACTTCAGATTCCCAAAGTTCTCAAAAGGTCACACAATTTCCTTTTGTACAAAGATTTAAAATTATATAATGACTTACCACATGAAGTTAAACATGAGAAAAATTTATAAATTTATAAGTTATCATCTTAAGAATAATTTTTAAGCAAAAATTAGTATTAACAGATATATGTTATGATTTCTGTTAAATAAGTAAATTTTTACTAAATTTATAAATTCTTACTTCTTACTTACTTTGATGCAGATATCTTCATGTTGAATAACTTAGATGTGCAATTAAATCAATGTAGTACTCTTTGAGAATCAGCTTCGTTTTCTTTCTTAATTATCTTGTCTATAATGATGTTGAAAATAAGCGGACTTAAGGATTCCCTCTGTCTTATTCCGGTTTGCACTGGAATCGGGTCCCTGAGTTCTCCCTTTATTTAGGCTAGTATTTTATTTGTGATGTATTGATTTTTTCAATTATTTTGATTAGTTTGTAGAGTAGATGCCAAAACTAACTATTTTAATATTATAAAGTTTTTGTGTCGTATTTTGGAATAGTTTTTTGTTTGTTTATTTACCTATATCGTTAGATGTTATTTATTAGTTACCTACATATTAATTTGTAAGAAAAATCAACTTACTCTTTATTACTTTTTGTGAGATGTTTTATAAAAATTTACACATGTAAATTTTTTACTCAACATTAAAGAAATATTACAATTTTTTATTCTGGATAATTTGCGTCGATTTCTTACAAGCTGAGCATTTGTCGCACGTCCCCGATCTTCAAATCCTAGAATAAACATGTTCCAAACTCTGAAGATTTTACTGCAATGTGCGATGAAAGCTCAGCTTGTGAGAAATTGACTAATCGGAAATTATCTAGAATAAAAACCTGTAATGCAAAAGTAACCCGTGGAAACTTGAATTCTACCATTAAACAAATATTTATAAAACTAGTATTAAAAAATTATGGCCAGCTAAGATTTTTTGTGGATTAATGTTAATAAACCTAATTTGTGTAAGCACAAAAGGAACTTATCAACATGTGAAAGAAAATAGAAAAAGCAGAAATTGTACGTGGTTTACTTCCCGCATAGAACGCGATTTTGGTAACTCCGTATTAGTGTTTGCGCTTTAACATATTAATTAAAATCGTAAAGCAAATTTTGTGAAATTAACACTTAATTATAACCCACGTTAAATTTTAATCAAATCTATAAAAATGTTTGCGCTGATGCTCTTAGCAGGCCACTTAAAATCTTGTTTTGATCAGCAAAGATAACGCAATCTACCAACACAAACAAGTTTTCTACATACACACACAGTGCTGCCTAACCATATCAAGACAAACATTATTTTTAAATAAACAACTTGAATACAAAACAGCAACTGCTTATAAAAAACTCAATAAATCGAGTTCACCTAGAATACGTTTCAATACAATTTAATTGACACCGTATGAAAAAAATAAAAGATCATAAAATTAAACAAAGATTAAAATTTGTTAAATAATTGGGAGTTAACTTTACCTTTAACGAACGACAAATAAACACTTTTGGTAGACATAAATAACTATATATTAATAATTATAATCATTATGATGCATTTATTATATCTATGATACAATTTTTTTGACATTTTCAATCATAATCATTTGAAAAAAAATTTTTAAAATTCGTTAACCAGATTTTTGTTTTTATTTTATGAAATCAAGTAGATATGTGTAATTAGAAACATAGGTATTACATTTTGTCGTAGGTCGTGGCGCTGTAATCGTATTTTGCCGGAAATTCGCGAATATGCGACCTACAAATATCTAATTATTTTATAGTTGTCAATTCGTCAAACGTCATGTTACTTCAGCTTCAATTTGCGGTATTTATGTATTTTTCTCATATTTAGCTTTTACTATTAGAGCTTTATTGCTTATTTAAAAGCTTTGTCAAGACTATTCCACCTCTTATTTAAAAGTTCACTGTGAGTAAAATTTTTAAATATTTTTTTGATTAATGCTTTTTCTGTTTGTAGGAGTATTTCAAACAATGGCTTTGAATAAAAGTGTTATTCATAGTCTAAGATACGAAATTATATATAACGTTTATAAATTTATGTTAACTGAAAAAAAAAACAAGAACAACTTTCGATTGCTTTGAACAGCCTCCGAGAAAGGGTAGCGACAGCTACTGGAGTTGGGTTGAATACAGTGAAGCGAATTCTTAAAGAAGCTTCTGTAAAACCTGAACATAGTAAATTCTCTTCACCAAGCGAACTATTAACAAAGGAAGTCCAAAATCATCAGTAAACAAAAAGAAATTATACGACAAATCATTTATACTTATGCTGACATTTATCATAAGAGAATAGCAATGCAGGCGGTATTTCAAGAATTACAGAAAGAAGTGAATGTTGACTTTCCAGGAAAATTATCTTCATTTAGAAAACTCGTACAAAACATTGGCTTTCAATGAAAAAAAACTTAAGATAATCGCGAACAATGAATAGAAAAAGTAAACATTAGAACAAAACGTATCGAGTTTTTGAGAGAGTTAAAACAGTATAAAGAAGAAAGAAGAAACATAGTGTATTGTGATGAAATATACTTGTACAGCTTACATACAGACCCGAAGAGTTAGGGTGATTGGTGACAAGTGTTTAAAGTCACTAGTTGCGAAAGGCCAACGTTTAATAATTTTCCATGCTGGAGGCCGAAAAGAATTTGTTCCAAATTGCCTATTAATGCTTACGTCGGGACTTAAAACAGGTGATTACCACGATGACAGAACAATTATAATTTTACAAAATGGTTAAAAAAAACTTTCTTTCTAACATTGAACCAAATTCAGTGTTAGACAATGGTGCATATTGTAATGTTTCTGTACATCCAAATCCTACATTTGCATGGAAGAAAGATTTAATGCAAAAGTGGTTAGCGAAAAGAAGTATTTGTTTGAATCATACGAAACAAAAGTTGAGTTGTATGCGAAGATTCAATTAAACAAACCGCAGTTTAAAACTAATGTAGTTGATAAATTACTATCGGAACATGGACATGTTCAAAGATTACCTTCTTACCATTCAGAACTCAATCTAATTGAAAAAATAGGGGCACTAATGAAAAGTGTAGCTGCTTACAATACAACTTATAAGCTAAGTGATGTTTTAAAGTTGACAGAAAATAAATTGCAAGAAATCGGTGCAGCCGAATGGCAAAGTGTATGTGATCATGTAGACAAAGTGGAAGCAGAATACCTTGACAGGGAAGTTGTGAGTGACTGTGACCGGAACATATTATTAATATTGGCGAATCTGAAACAAATGACGATGAAGAATCAGTATGTTATTCTTCAGATGATTAAATAATAATTTATTCTAATCAACGTTAACTACCACTAATTTTTGTGTTTCGTTGTTTATTAACACATTTTTGTTTCAATGTCTAAAATGTATGGAGCAAACTGTATTACGAGTTTCGATGTCTATCTTTGTATTTATCGATAAATCAAAGTATTCATTTTTAAAACAGTGTTAACTTGTATAATTAACAAATAAAACGATAATTTGTCAATATCACAGTACTGTATTATATTTTGTTACGTTATCGATTTAATTAAAATCATTGAGAAACCATTTGTATATGATTATAAGCGACTTTCGGCTTAGACCGCGTAGTAGTTAAACACCCAGACTTAGGCTTGGTCCTAATCTCTTCTTGAGAGCCAAAACAAGAAGTAGAACTTGGCTTTTGTCGTATTGTCGTTCGTGAACCCAAACAAACTGACGTTTCAAACCGACATTGCAGCTTGCATCTTCAGAGTGGTAAATTTCATTATTTCCAGTGATTCGAGTATTATTCGCTGATGATTGTGTTTGCTTCGTACTAATACCTTTACGTTCCCGTAATCATTCCGGTGATCTCCATTCTCATGTAGATGTTCCGCTACTACAGATTTGTCCGTGCGTCTCGTTGATGTTCTTTAAGTCTGCACTGAATGTTCTTCCCTGTTTAGCCGACGTAACTCTTGCCGCATATACACTCTAATTTGTATATAACTTTGGTGTGTCGTCTTGGGAGTTGATCTTTATTAGGTGGTATGAGCTGATCTATTTTCTTCACTGTATTATAACGTGTAGTGATGTACTTCTTTTCTAGAACCCTCTTTAGTCTTTCAGTGACTCCGGCATCGTAGGGTCAGCAAGCATATGTTTCTGACAGTGTCTCCGCAGCAACCTCAGCTTGCTTCTCCTTCTTCTTCTGTGGTCTTATTAATTTTTTTGTTGTAGCCATTGCTAATAGTCAGTAAATTGATTAGCAGGGTATATTTTTTGGTTAATTACTACTTACTCTTTGCTTACATATTTAGTTTAGATTGTAATAATGATACAAAGATCAACAATAACATACTTATTTCACGTTCAACTCAATGTTTATTATTTAGAACTTTAACCTATAGTCGATCGGTAATACAGATTTCTAAAATGTATGTTTCTGTATAATCATAGTATGTTTTTAGTTTGGCACTTAAAATCGAAACTTTTAAATTTACCGCTTATTAGTTCTACTTTTTCATTCAAGGTCACGGTCCATAATATCCTGAAAGACCAATAACTATAAATTTTTATGGCAAGACTTAGTTCAAACATATTTGTTTTTATCAAGTTTTATTAAAAACTACCTGGCACTTTTTAAAGTAAAAAGAGTTGATATTATTTTTTTTAGCAAATTATTTATAGAAAGTAAATGACTTTTTTGGTCATTCGTTGTGTGAAACGGCCTACACATGGTTCAAACGTGGATATCTGTTTTTTTGGTTATCTTATCAAAAATGGGTAACAATATACTTTACGAGACGACCAGCTGATGAGAATGTAAACTTTATGACATGATTTTATCTCCGGTCAAGTAATTTTCAACCAAAAACTTCGTATGCTAGGGTAAATTACCTTGTCATGCCACACCAAAATTTCTAATTTTTATTGCATGAACAAGGTTTTTTTGAACACAAAACGCCTTTGAACACGTTTCTTGTTTGGTTTAGGCTCCGTAAACAGGCAGTTACAACTTAGAATTTAGTTCGAGTTAGTTATTCATTGTGTGCGGACGTAAAGTACTATTTTTGGCATTGTTAGTATGGCATCTTTAGACAAAATAGATAAAGCTCTTAGAAGCCATAAACGCCTGTTAAGTGAACAAATTTGTTATCACGAGACAATATTGGCCGAATATATTGCGGCGGAGAGTGCAAAAGAGTATCCGTACTCCACCGACGATAATGATGCTACGGATTATGTTCCTTCTGGACATTGATAAAACAAAAAATGATAAAGTCGTTGAACCAGATTCTAATATCTCAGTTCCTATCAATGGTGTACGTCGGTTATTAAGTAAAAAAAAACATTATTATGCATGTAAAAAAATATGTTTTGGAATAAAGAACTGCCAGCAGCAAAAGCACGTAGTTGAAACTATTTTGGTTTGGCTTGTGCTGCACGTATGTTGCTAAGCTTGATTATGATGAATGCTATAATAACAATAAACAAACAGTTATTCTCTTTCCGTGAACGGGTTAGAATAGACGCATTATATTCAGTCTAAGCCTGCAAAATATTGCATTGAAGTTTGATTGGTCTGCGATTCTAATACAAATTACTTAGTCAAGAGACAGATTTACACAGGAAAACTACCAAATGCCGAACAAGAAATAAATGAAGGCAAACAAATGGTGTTAGATTTGGTAGAGAAGTATTGCAATTCCGCATACAGCATATAACTTTTTCACATTACCAGATTTGTTAAAACCTCTGAAGCAAAAACAACAGGATGCTATCACACATAAACGTAAGAGAACACTACTTCACGTTATGTCAACGGAAAGTAGCCATTTTAATTATTTAAACATGTGCAGCCGGACTCGAATCTCTAAAAATAATTAGGTCGACGGCGGAAACTGGGTCAAAAGTGACCCAGTGTCTTTATCTACGACATTACCTATTCAAATATGTTCAAATTTTACTACAAGTAGTAAAATGACATTATAGAGGAATATCTCAGATTAAAAAAAAAGATAAATGCATAAAAAAAGCTATTGATGAAAATTACAACTCTGGCTTAATTTTGACCCAGTTTTCGCAGTCGCGTCGGAGGGACAACAATAATTCCACAAATAAAATAATTTTTTTTTCAGGTATTATGAATTTGGTTGGTTCTTTGATATAAATGCTGCTACATTCCTCTACAAATCTGATACAGATTATAAAATGTAGGTTCCAGCAATATTTTCACCAAGTTTCCACAACAATTTGTAATACCCTAAAAATAAACGTAACTACACAAAATCCCCAATTCTACTACTTCGAGTCCGACAGCGAAGAACTGCTTGATTTTATAAACGTAGTATACAGACGACCATATCTTATTCGGAGAAGACCAAATCACTTGGAGTTTTGGAACGAGGTAGCATTTTAGTGCAAAACACTGCAAAACTATATACAAATAATTATGAAATGTCAGTTTTTTTATAGCGATTTTAGAACTGTCATTACATTTCTTTTTTTTTTAAATTAAGATTTGTTCGTTTTGTTGGTTTACAAATTATTGGTTTAGAAGTAGAAATCCGACAACGCTGTCTTATTTGACACAATTTCAATTGAATTAATTACACGTTTTTGAAACTTTTAATTTGGATGATAGGAGGTTTCTTATCTCCCGATGCTTCTTATGTGTTTTCCGGCTTAGAACGGACAGATATCAATAAGCTGTTGATTATTAATTTCTTCGAAGACTTTGGTTGTTTCAATGTGTTATAGTGGAGATTTCATGTGCAAATTTATTTTAGCAAATTTGGCTTTACATGTAAATGGATTTATTCTCTATTAACACTATACGCATCTTTTGAAGAATTTGCTATTTCCAAAAAGAAATTTGGTGGATTTTCTTTGTTTGTTTGACGCACACGTCGTTTAGACAGATTTGTGAACTCCGACGTCTTCTAAAGATTTATACGTAATTTCAATTAGATCAAATTTTTGCAGCTTGACTGTTTTTTTTTGTGAAGTAGCATTATGCTAAAACTTTATGTCTTTTGTAACATTTAGTTAAATGATTCTTTTGCAGGTATGTTCGGGGAATATAAGCTTATAAAATTCGTCGTACCCTATAGATTTAACCCCGTTTATTTTATATTTTCTGAACTCTATGTTTTACGAATTTTAATTATTATAGTGATACATTTGACTGCGTGGATTTGATTTGAATTATTTATTTTTTTTATAACTAGGTACGAGTTTCTTTATTTATGTGTTACACGGAGAGAAATGTTTTCAGATATCATTCGTAAGACGCACAACTTATGCGCAATTTAAGCATAAAAAACAACTACTACTAGCTATTCATAAATTTATAAACGATCGGTATAATTTGTGAATAGTCATGTTAGCATCGATGATGATTATAATTCATAAGTTATGAAGCAAACGATTTCGTTATATATGCGTAATAATCATATCTTTATGAATAATACTCACAAACAATGATCATATTAAGAATAAAATTTTAACCAGGTAATTGTAATATGTGATTTAAGTCACATCTATTATGATTATAATTCACATCCAGTAACGAAGTATTTTCATTATGTATGCTTAATATTCACATTTTTTTATGATTAATATTCATAAACTCTAATTAAATAAAGAATAACTTTTTATGCAGCCAATCATAATATGTGATAAATAAAGTATTGTTTATTAAATGATATTCAGAATAGTGTATTAACAATTATGAATATTAATCATAACTTCGGAGTTAATTTTACTCTTCTTATACGAAATAATCACAAGATATTTCTCATATATATTTTATAAATTAGTAAAACATATATTTCGAGTTTCAAAAAATGTTTATTTTTTTTACGATGATTACACAATTTTAATGCAGCTATAAGTACACCACCATACTTTTACAACTAAATAATTTAAATAGAACACATAACACAAGAACTAATACATAACTAATAACACATAATATCATTATATAATAATAAAACATTATTCAAATAAATAAAACGTAAATAATATAAACAAAACTGAAACAGAACTTGAGCAACAATTTAAAAAAACAATTTTACAAGTTGCTAACCACAAACCTTTTTTTTCTTCTATTGCAGTCAAGATAATTTAACAAAAACGATTTTTAATATTGAAGTTGAAGAACATGAATACAAATAATTTTTGTAATAGGTTTACTTATCATATTGGCAGCAACGTTTATCAATACTAAGATAAGAACGTCTTCCGGGTTTGGACCGTGTCAATGCTGTAACCGAAGTTGCCAACGTTTCGCCCACTTTCGTAAGGGGCTTCATCAGGGCGTGAGAGAAACCGAAGAACTCAAACAAGCAACCGAAATCTAACTAAAAGTTAGGTAATCAACTTGTGAACCAAGCTAGATTCTAAACTCAGAAAAGGTAAGAAAGAAAACGATAAACTTGGAAAAGCAAACGAAAATCTAACAAAGAACCACTACAGAGTTAGGATTCTAGAATCTGGCTTGGTTTACAAGTTGATTACCTAACTCTGTAGTGGTTCTTTGTTAGATTTTCGTTTGCTTTTTCAAGTTTATCGTTTTCTTTCTTACTTACCTTTTCTGAGTTTAGAATCTGGCTTGGTTCACAAGTTGATTACCTAATTTTTGAGAAGTGTTTAGTTAGATTTCGGTTGCTTCTTTGAGTTCTTCGATTTCTCTGACGCCCTGATGAAGCCCCTTACGAAAGTGGGCGAAACGTTAGCAACTTCGGTTACAACATTGACATGGTCCAAACCCGGAAGACGTTCTTATCTTAGTATAGACTCCGGCCGTGGAAGCCGCTATTACAACGTTTATCAAATCCTTTATTTTAAAGTAGGCATCAAAAGTTTATAGAAAATTATTGTATAAATACGTAATATTATCCGTTACCAAAGCAAACTAGATTATCATCATCCTTACTACACATATCTGCCACTGTTCTCACTTCAGAACTAAAAACTTCCATGTATTTCCAATGCTAACTTTCCATACCTTATTGTCATTTTCTTATAGCCTTTAGGTTTTACAACTCTTTGCAATACTTTAGTTAAATTATAGCGGCGCAAATCTAGAAATAAGAAGTATGTGTATTAGAAAATGTAAATAAACAGAAAGTGATCAAAAGTGTTTCAAATTTCAATTTAATCTAATTCGTAGCTTTAATATTAATCAAAATAGCAATAATAAACAGATAACTTTGAACATCTTGTATATCTAATTCTAATTCAAGTTAAAGTGATGGTGAATTTCGTTACTTTTGAGTAATCGTTACTATTCGTTACTTTTACTTTTTGTATTCGTTACTTTGATTACTTTGGATACTATGACTACTTTGACAACTGCATGTTTTTGTGGTAATAAATACGGGTACCGGAATATAATTCCTTGAATCGTTTCGCGATAAGGATTTAATTACCTTAGACGTATGTGCATAAATGACTAGAACGTGTTGTAAAATTCTAATTTATGTAAACATTTTTGACAGTAGCTGATACCGGAGAAACTTATCATTTTAAATACAAAACAGAACATATGTACCTACTTTGGATTGTTAGTATTTATAAACGTTTTTAATATTAATTCTAAGAAATGGAAATACGCACAATATATAATGTAAAATTGAGATAAACGGCAAATTAATTCGGTACACTTCATACAAATACATACTTTATAATGTAATATATTTTCGTTACCTACTAGTTTATGCAAGAATTATAAATTTGTATGTGAATGTGTTATAAGTACTAATATTTGTATCTTATGTATATTCGTAGAAAATAATTAATATACAAACATTAGAACTCAAAAAACAGAAATATATGACAATTTTATTACGTTTTGCTTACCTTTTTATCAGTTGACAAAATCACTTCTTTAAATGATGCAATGCACACACTATCTGCGTGTGAAACGTTCTGCTCGTTTTGCTGATGTATCATAATATAAGAAGGTTTTATAACTATAGTGATAACTAGTAAAATATGAAAACAATTCATAACTTTATTACATTTATAAACCATATTCATAATACATGAATACACGTAACGCATACAAATTGCACTCTTAGGAATGTTGTATGCGTATTACGCATAACATCATAATATAATTCATATTTTATAAATTTTATTAAATGTGTAATTTATGAACATACTATTCATAACTAGTGATTGCAGATTTCTCTCCGTGTATAGTTTGGTTATTACAATTTTTTTTATTTACGTTTGCCTCAAGTTTTGTTAAATTCTTTCTTTATTTTACGCAAAGTATTTTATTTGTTTATGGTTGTTTAACTGTTTTTTTCTCTTTTGTTATTTATCTACTAGACATACTGATGTATATATTTAAACTTCAAATGTCTTTTTTTAAACTCTTTTTACTAACGATTTTCTTGTTTTTTTTATAATACACTCTTGGTGTGGTGATTAGAGTTGATAATTAAAAACAGGTGGAACTTGCTTTTGTTGCTTCACGTTAAATTTAACGCAGACCGCCACCAAGTTAGAGCTGATTTAAGATATGAAAAATACAAATAAAAGGTAGGTTGTTTGTTGTTTAAAAAAAAAATTATATAAAAGCGTCGCAGAAGAAGAACGGTTCTCAATTGTTTAAAGATTTTATAGTATAGCAGCCTTTCCACGAGTGCTTTCTGCAATAGATCGCCCACATGAACGTATTCAGTCTCCAGGCGGAGAACAAGTTGAGCAGTTAACCAACAATGACACAAATATATACAAAAAATCAGTGGGTTACTTACTTTATTTAAAGTTTGTTTGTTAAATACCATTACGAGTATCTCTAAATGAAATTTGTTAATTTATACATTCTCTTTTTTTAAATTTTGTTGTGCTTTTTTCAAATTTGAACCTATTTCATATACTAGTGTTTTTTTGCTACCAATCTCATAAACTCCTAAATTACTAATACTATATTTCCGGTTGTACCGACTTAATTTTTGAACAATTTTTGTAAAGTTTTATAATAGGTATTTGTTCTGGTTTTTGAAAAAAACACTAAAATAATTAATTTTAAAGGTAGTATTAAAAAACGACGTTTCTCAACATTAAAAAACAAATTGTTGTTTTATTATAATAGAAAACTAACGAAAAAATGTAAACCCGTGGGTTTTGGGCACGTCTCCAGGTGGTGGATAGAAAGGTAAATAGGATGTGACGGTACGCAGCTTCATCAGCTGACCCGGGACAACCCTGTTTATCTTGGCAAGTATTGCGAATTGCGGCCTAAAATCCGTACGTACTTCAATACTACTGTCACGCAAACCAGCTCAGCAAGAGCCAAAACTGGGATAACGATGCCTGCCGTTGCTCTGCTGACTTTGATTAGGAAGCACGGCAGCCAAACCCAAACCTCTTGCTGCTGTGGACATGTCTCACGAGCAAGCAGTGCTAGGGGGTCTTGGCTTAATTGTCTGAACCAAGAGGAGACAACCTCATCAAAAACCTAAATCTAAGGTAAAGAGAACCAGGCCAATAGATGCGTGACTGGATAGAAGACCAGTCGTCCCTGGTGCCAACCTCAGGGCACCAGGCAAACCCCGTTGTATATAGCCTTCCGTGCGTATCGGAGTACTGCGTACGGCGACCTTCATTTCTTCCGCACTCGTAGGAACATATATGGAACCACCGACACAAAATTTAATAAATGACGTGGACTCTAAGCAAAACTCAAAAACAACGGCTGACGCTGAGCGCGAACGCGAAAAGCCCAAAAAGCTTTCGGGGGCGGCAAGGCAAAAGCTTAAAAAACAATGAAAATTGAGACCGTAAGCAACTGCTTCCACTTCTATGGCGGGAACGCGAGAACGAAACCCACCTATACAAGAAGCAAAGGCGAGCACGTCAGAAACGCAACAGCGACACCATACGGCCCACGCAACTGTACTAACTGCCTGAACAGAGGCGCATTAACGCAACTTTTTTTGCAGTAGCACACCGTTGTCACAAAAACGACCGGTAAAGCAAAGTCGAGAAGTCGAAGGAACCCAAAAAAAGACATTCAGATTGGTCTCGGGAACAGCACTGGAACTGCCTCTCTATTGAAAAAAATTTTGGTACAGAACAAAATCAGTACCGAAACGTGGCGCTTGATTAACTCTAAATCAGATCTTAAAGGAACCCAATTATGGACAAGGGGTCCTGCGAGAAGGTGGAAGCGTCATCCAAACAATTGCACCTTGAATTTTTAAAGATCACTCTCCGGGCGCCGGCCAACTCAAAAAAGGACAGCAATGAACCAGATGCTACAAAGGATGTCCACGAGGCAATCCATGTAAATCCAGAGCTAGAAAAAACTTGCCGACAGCAAATCTAATGCTGAAAGTGGTTCACATAAACATACATTACTGTAGGACAGCCTCAGCGGCCCTCAGTGCTTATATCGTGACACACGATATTGACATTGCCTTTGTTCAAGAGCCATGGATTCACAAGGGAACAATAAAAAGGTTCAACTGTGTACATAAATGGCTGCTTGCGGCTTAGCACAACCCTCGCACATGCATTATTGTAACAAAAGCACTTAACTTAATGCCATTGTGGGATTTATGTTCTAGAGACCTGGAAGGAGTTTATTGTCGAATCTTCCCTACTACCAGACAGGATCACCGCTGCCGGAGGAAATCCACCGGCTGATTAAAAGTGGGGTCAACAAACCGCTGATACTTGGATACGATGCTAATGCACAATGTGGGGAAGCACAAACACAAATCCAAGAGATGAAAAACTTTTAGAATTTATTTTAAAAAGCAATTTAGACTTAATTAAACACGGAGATGCGCCTACGTTTATAACCGTGTCGCGCAGTAAAGTTATTGACCTTACGCTTCTAGTCCAAAAACGAGCAAAGTGATCAAAATGTGGCATGTATCAGATAAACCTTCTTTATCTGATCATAAATACATTCCATTCAACATTGAATCAGACAGGGAACTCGTAATCGAATACAGAAACCCAAAAAACACCGACTGGGATTTGTATAACAAAACTTTAGCGGGCAAAATCAGGGACTGTCTTACAGTTGCAAGATCAACGCACGAGCTAGAACTAATGACGGATAGTATTGTTAATTTATTAAAATTTGCATTTAAAGCAAGCTGCCCAAAAACTGTCAAACGAACTCCCAACAAGATAACTTGGTAGAACAGGGAGCTTGACAAAGCAAGGGCATGCACCAGAAGGCTATTTAATACAGCCAAAAAAGCGGAGATTGGGATAAATACAAAACTAGCCTCACAACAATGCCATAAAAAAAGCAAACAGAGTCTCATGAAGAAGGTACTGTAGGGACGTAGAAAACGAACCTACCAGTTCTCGACCGCACTGGAAACATTGGTTCTTTGCTGACCGAAAACGGAAAATTTACGGACTCGGTTAAAAGTACTTTGCAAGAGCTACTGCAAAAACACTTCCCGGGTTTGTTGTTAACTGAAGTTCCTAAGCACCAAGACCTAGAGGTAGCAAACAGACGGGCACCCAAAAGGAACTGGGACTTAGCAAGAAAAAATAATCACACTTGAAAACTTAGCATAGGAAATCAATACGTTTAAACCCTTTCAGTCTCCAGGAGCCGATGAAATGTATCCTATCATGCTGCAAAAGGGATTTGCTGCTCTTTAAAACGCAATATGCAAAATTCTCAGAGCCAGGTTAGCACTTTCGCACATACCCACTAGCTGGCGGATTGTCAAGGTGGTATTTATACTAAGGCCAGGGAGATCTACGTACGCCGAGACAAAATCCTACAGACCGATCAGCTTAACTTCTTTCATCTTAAAACTAATTGAAAAAGTAGTCGAATGGTATATACGGGACGGGGCACTAAAAGTTTTGCCTCTGCACCGAAGTCAGATGCAAAAATGCAATCCAATACAATGATATTGTATTAGGTGCTATTCTAGATATTAAAGGAGCATTTGACAATACTACTTTTACCTCAATTGCAAAAGCAATGGAGAAAAAAGAAATCACACCTCTAGTCCGAAACGGGGTCAACTCAATGCTCAGGAATCGGATGGTAACAGCTACTTTGTACGGTAGCACTGTGGGAGCCAAAGTGGCTGACAAATGCCCACAAAGCGGGGTGCTATCACTCTTACTGCGGTGCTTCGTCATGGACGGCCTGCTACAAGAACTAGAAGACGGCGGAGTATTTGTTTTAGGATACGCCGAGAATCTCACCATTATTACAAACAAGAAGTTTGGGGCAATTGTATCAAGCATAATGCACAGTGCACTAAACACCGTCGAAAATAGGTTAAAAAAAAGGGACTATCACTAAATCTAACTAAGACGGCAATTGTTCCGTTTTCCAAACAACAGAAAACGGATGACATAAAACTACCTACGATTTACGGAGTTTCGCTTTCGATGACAAAAGAAGTCAAATATCTGGGACATACTCTTGATACTAGATTGACTTTCAATGGTCATCTAGAAAAAGTCACAAAAGCCATCAGGACTTTTAATACAACCAAAGGATGGTCAGGCACACATAGGGATTGAAACCCACAATGACCAAATGGTTATATACTGTGTTAACAAGATACATCATAATATACAGCGCGCTTGTATGGGATGAGAGAACCAACCTGAAAAACACAGCTGCAAAGCTAAGCAAAGTACAGAGAATGGCATGTCTACTGATAACAGGAGTGATGACAACTACGCCCACAGCAGTCATGGAAGCACTACTTTCACTTTCACCATTACACCTTGTTGTAATGATGGAAACAAGACAAGCAGCATACAGGCTGCAGAATAATGAACACGCGTCAATTACCAGGAAAAACAAACCAGGTATATACAACGTGCTGCGTAAAGAAATAATCTTAACTATGAGATCCGACTTCACAAAAAATTATCACATTTTAAAGAAATTTAAAGTGATAATACCGTCACGAGACGAGTGGACAAAAAACATTTAGCCGGGCGCAGTTAAAGAAACTATCTGGTACACAGATGGGGCCAAAAATTGCAACGATACCGGAGTATATGAAAGCAACCACCATGGGAAGCAATTTTCGCTGACTTTGAGTAAATATGCATCCGCTTTTTAAACTGAAGTTGCTGCTATTGACTGGTATGTCAGGAACATTATCGACTCGAAACCATAAACAAACGGGCCGATATCGATCATGTGTGACAGCCAAATAGCACTACTGGCGTTAAGATCACCAGTAATAAAATCCAAACTGATTATGACATGCATAAACTGTCTAGAAATATTGGCAACTCGCCAACCAGTGCAGCTCATCTGGATACCAAAAGAACAAAATGTAAAGGGTTACCTAATAGCGAACGCACTAGCAAAAAAGGACACAACAGGTACATATATCAAACCTGAACACACAAAGGAACCAAGAACCCCGCAGTGCAGGGGCGCTAGACGAATCACCTCTTGAACCAAATAAAAAAAAATAATGTAAATAATCTAGTGTTTATAATTTGTTTTCAAAGTTGATGAAGTGTAATTATCATTTTTTTTAATAGAGCGCACTGTTAAGTCATACATTAATTAATAATATTTTTATTGTGACTTATTTAGACTGGAATAGAGTAAATATTATTAAACATTAAGGCACATTATTAATTTAAACAAATGACTATAATTAAAAATCCAATCTAAACATTAATAAATTTTTAGCGTGAAATATGAATTTTAAATTGATGAGTAACCCTTACTTTCTATGTATTCAGGTAACGGTACTTAAGCTTGCAGATTTTTTTAGTTAATTTATATGTAACCTAGTAATCATTTGAATGTGGAAAAAATATGAGACGAGTCTAACACACTTTTTAACAATAAAATTATTGTTGTAAAGTACATTTTTTTTCATTTGCGTTGTGATTATACAAATATGAATGCTGTCTAGCACTATAATGTTACAACTAGCAATAGAAGTAAATTACTCGGTGCATGTTGATTCAGCGTATCCGGTAATTATGCAAGCGAGTGTGTACTTGTCTGACTTACCACTTTCTCGAGTAGCAGCCATAAACCACAAAAATGTGCGGCGTGTAAACAAAGTTACACTTGTTAAAAGCCACCGCTGTACGGGGTAATACAGAGTGTTTTCCACACCTAGTGGCTGACCTAGTGATTAAAATATGATACGACATTCCGTAGATTTTAAGTTTATTAGTAACGGTATTTGTCAACTTGTTTCAGTCAAACTGAAACTTACTGCTGAATAATTAAATAGAGCGCATTAATGCCAAAATGCAAATTAAAGTAAATTAATTCTATAACACACGATTACAAAGACGATATAGATCTCAGTAAAACGTGAACTTTTAACAATTATAGTTTGTCTTCTTAATATAATTATAGGAGTAGGTCGTTTTCTCACAATTTAACTTTCACTTTGATATAGAACATCGTCAAATTTGGCCTATTTTAATAAAAAAAATTTTTTTACAAATATTTGCAAAATTTGACATTAATATTTACTGTTAATTTTGCTATAGAAGCGTTAGTATCATAATACCCTAAAAAAATATGTCACCGAGCGACAACTATTTATAAATGTGAACAATAAGTAGCAATTTCTCCGTAACTGTAAAGAAAAGTTATTCTGTATCAATAGTTTCTTTTTTTTATAAATAGAAAGTAGGCATATTGAATATGTTCATTAAGTTAATAACTTAGTATTAATATATTTTGGGATAGCAGATTTTATATTAACGAAGATGGAAATACGTTTATAAAACCATTACTAATTAACAAAGAACGATTACAAACAAAATTGTTTTTTTTTGCATAACAATTAATTAATTAATTTGCGTTAATTCTATTTATATTTTGTGCTAGATAAATGAAACAATTATTTACGATTTAGTTACATTCTTTTCTTATAGAAACTGCATAAATTTAATTGTTATATTTTACTTAATTTAGCTTAAGCTTAAATTACAGTTAGGTATGAATGACACTTTCCTAGATTTTTATAATTTATGTGCGTTGATGAGTTGCCGTTATTAGAAATATTCAAAAAAATGATTTAAACCATAAAAAAATCGAGTACTTTAACGCATTGTACATTGTGTCAATGTAGTCAAGTATTAATAATAAACTAAAAACAAGACGTAAATGGATAATTTATACAAGCATGTTAACTGTTAAAATAAAATTAGTTTTTTAACGCGCCGCGGCTTCCAAAAATGGTGCAAAGTTTTTAAACAATAAATCTGGTTTAAAATAATAAATTTCTCTAGTTTAATGTTACTGAAATCTTAATTAGTATTCAAATTACTTATTTAATTGAACTTAACGGTTTATGTGCTATTAATAGAATACTAGTAGTGACTACTTGTTACAACATACATTACGAATAAATTAAATAAATTATTTTACTAACTACTATTTTTGCGATCGATAGCTTTTGTACATTTTCTCTTGCGCTGTTTCGTCTATGGATACAAAGCTTTTGTAATACGAGGAGCGGTCATGCAAATCGTGCTTAGGTTTTACAATTTCAAATGTAGTTTGATTGTGGCTCAGTAACGCTTTTAAACCCAAAATGGCTGATAATATAAGTGCCATTTTTCCAATTAAAAGTGCAGCACCTGACATTGCAGCAATTGCTTTATAAGCCAACGATGCTAACAAGCTTTTCATGCCCAAAACCGCAAACAATAATATTTCGCCTTGTCCACCTTTTTTCTTCGCTCTTCCCTCTTCCGATGATTTTTTGATATGAGTTTTATATTTATCGCCATTTATTGAACTATTATTTGTGGAAATACTTCTACTACTATTATTTTTGCCTTTTAATGAATTTATTCTGTTCGTAATATCGACGTTTAATGCTTTATTAACAATTTTTAAAACCTCCAACTTAAAGCATTTTATCATGTAACTCGAATTATGACACTGATTATATAAACTTTGTACGATATCATATGCACTACTACCGTTTGCTGCACAATGCAACAGACTAAGAATCACAACTACTAAAACTGATTTCATAACTTCAGTATTAACTTCAAACAATAACTAAACTTTTAACAGCGATTTGATTAATATATCGACGATAAAAGCGTTTTAGAGCATAAACTGCGTATTGCATCCCTTTAAGGTAAAACAACATGCAACAGAGTAATTATTTCATTGATTGTTTGTTGAACGTTGAAGTGAGATAAACGCATCCCGATTGATATGGTTTGGATAATAAATAGGCAAGAACCACACGCAACTGGTTTATTATAATAATTTTGCAATTACACAACAAATTAAGATAAATAATCGAGCGATATAAAAAAGATGTTATAAGATTCTAAAAGTCATTAATTAACGCGAGGGTTACAAAAAATTTGTAAAGGAAAGTTGTAACTTTCGTTATTCAACGTTGATTTGCTCTTACAGTTCGGACATAAGGATTTGTTGCCCTAATTCGTTTTATTACGCAATTAATAATTAATGGCTCAGACCAGTTATAAAAATTGTTGTCGGCAAATTTCCTTACTTAGTTTTTATATTAAATTAAAATTAGGACCATAAACCAGATGAATTGAATGAGTAAAGTAAATTCTGTAGATCAATGACCTACATTTCAAAATTCTTTGGGATAATGATATGTGGACTTGAACTTGTTTTTACTGAGTTTAAATTAATTATAATTGCTAAAAACTTGCTTATTAAACAAATAATATTCACAATGAAAATCTTTCCTAAAATTGAGGTTAAATAGACATTAAACATTACAATATTTTAGCATTGCTAAGTAGATATAAAACAAAAACTATTAACACAGCCTATAAATTACAACCGGAAACCAAAAAGAGGTTCCTCGTTTACGTCGTTTTTTTTTCTTAAAAGTACTTTAAGAATTACGTTAAAAAGTATAACAATTATTGTGTGTAATTTCAATTTCAATCGTTCAATTTGTATTAAGCAGTAATAATAAATTACGGTTTCATTTTCACACGTGCTTTATTGAAGCAGATTCACTGTCTGTTACTGAGTAGGTCAGTATTTTATTCAAATGTAATTTTTTTGTAACGTACGTATGGGAGAAAATTTAATAACGTCGTTGTGTAAAGCAGGTGATGCGAACATTACCAGAATAATGAACCAATAAACTTGAGAGATTGCAATTCTGGGTCAATCTCAACCAATAGAGCTTCTGGGGTAGTCGGCAAATGTGTCGAAGAACCACGTGTGGGTGATTGCGCATCTCTCTTTCTCTGGTGAATTCTTCGGGGTCATCATAAAGAAAGGTCAACAGGTTCAGGAGATGTAGTATAAAATTGCGACTATGTCTACGGTGGTCAACAGTTTGCATTTGATAGTGAAGTGTGATGGCAGTGCGTATTTTGTGTGCGTTAGTGTTTGCATTCGCCGTTACGGCGTTCGCACAGGACAGTTTGGATAATGCCGGTTTAAGGATAGCATTAAAAGTGTTCGATGAATGCTCCAAATCGGATGGATTATCGCCATGCCTTAAAAAGAAAGCACTTACATTTCTGGATCGTGTAGGACGCGTTGAAAAATTGGAAATTACCGACGAAATTTCTATTGTAAAATCAGGCAATGTATCCAATGAGGAAAGCCCGGTCAGTGAAGAACAAATTGAAAAGAATTTGCCGAGAAATGCTGACGCAAAGGATGAAATGTTAAACGACATGTTATGGAATAAAGTAACTTCTTTAATGCAAGGTAGAAATATTGAATTTGCAATTCCCAAATTATCTGATCTTGAATTCGACGAAGGTAATTTTAAAATAAATTAAAAATTATCAGTACTTTAATCTGTTATTTATTTTCAGGACGTAAAGATAGCGGTTTTGGAGGTTTCGGAGGTGGCGGACATGGAGGTGGACACGGCGGCGGACATGGCGGTGGACATGGCGGCGGATTTGGTGGATCAAAGAAAAAAGGCAAAAAGGGCAAAAAAGGTGGTGGTCTTTTAATGGGACTGATGATGGGAATTGTTGCAAAATTGTTTAGCTTAATTCCGTTAGGAATCGCAGCGTTATTCTTCTTAGCTGGAAAAGCTCTTATAACATCAAAAATTGCGTTACTGTTATCTGGAATAATTGCAATTAAGAAGTTATTAGCAGCTAAAGGAGGCGATCACGGCGGGCATGGTTTACACGGCGGCGGTTTCATAGGACACGGCGGGCCTCATCATCATCCTAGCGGAGATGGATTTGATAAGCGATCAATGGACGAGAGTCAAAAACTAGCATACAGC
This sequence comes from Aquatica leii, assembly GCA_035610365.1. Taxonomy (NCBI): domain Eukaryota; kingdom Metazoa; phylum Arthropoda; class Insecta; order Coleoptera; family Lampyridae; genus Aquatica; species Aquatica leii. Next base: position 43,024,050 of record CM069436.1, read on the forward strand.
GCATTTGCCCCTAAATAAAATACGTACCTGAAGTGTTCACTTTACAAAGTATGAAAATGCAATGTTAAAATCCTATTCGACCAATTTTATGGTCGTCGAATTTTAACCGTTTCTCTAGTTTCATTCATTTTCTTTGAAATAGTTGTCAAACCTCTAATTTTAAAAGTTATTTATTGAAATGTTAATATTTATATTGTTATTTATTGTATATACTGTCTACCACACAGTATTGTTAAAAATAAAAACTGGATAAAAAACACTTTTTATGTAACCTCTTAAATAACACTTTTTGTGCGTAATTACAATTGCTTATCTGTTGAGCATAAGTTTTAACGAGAATAACACCAAACAATATTTACTGTGCCACTTAATTTACTAAAATTTAAGAGCATTACTCACCTAGAAACCTAGAAAAAAAGTTGTTTTCCGTTTACATCAAAGATATAATAAATAATGATGAAATAGTTTAATTAAGTAGACTGTAGTCTGCAGGTGACAATTGTAGCTTAAATACTAGTGAAACCAGGTAATAACGTCATAGTTAAATACACTTTACTTATTCCGACAAACAAGTTGCAGTTAAGTAACAACAGGTAATGCTAAAAACTTAAATTGTTTTTAGACGAAAAACGCGTTATTTATTATCTGAAAAAAGTAGCACACGTTAAAAAATTGTACTTACGTGTGAATAAATTATATCAAAAAAATTTGATTTGATTTATTGTTTATTAAATAGGACTAATATAAATAATATAAGAAGAAAACGATTTTGTTTATGGATACTGGTTTTGAACATTGTAGGTTGTTTTTCGTTTGCATTAATTTGATAAATCTTAAATACTAAGTAGCGTTTTAAAATTGTTATAATTAACAAGATTTAGTATTGTTTTGCATTCTTATTATTTTTTTTTTGTAAATTGCATATTTATAAACATACGAATTAAATAGTAGGCAATTATGCAAAAATTATCTGTGTTAAATGGAATTTGGTTAAAAAGTGTAATGTGTTTTTTAAATAAATTAGAAGCAATAAAATACGGTTCAACCTAATTTAGCAAAACACTTTTTACGTGGAATTTGGATTACTCATCAAACCGAGATAATCTATGGAAATCAACCGTGAGTCGAAGCTAATAATAACAAATTTAAAATTCTAATAGAAAGTTCGACGATGTTTTTATTGTACTTATATTTGCTACAATAAAATGTTATTCGATAGTTAGCGTGACTCCGCCACTTTCGGTCTCGATGGAAAGTGGTCGACATAATAATGTTACAGAAACCGGACGAACCAGCATTGATTTTACACAATTGTCGTTCAAAGAAATCGCTCTCTTTAAACGCTCAGAAAGTGCTCTACTGAACTTTGTACAAGATAGTAAATTCATATATTCTGCGTGCATCTTCTTTAGTATTTTTTGAGTATCGAATTCATTCATCATAGAAGTTAAGAATCAATTGTAGACAAAAACCTCAAAAACTCAACAACAATGCAAAAAATGTTTCTTTTACCAGTAACCTTTTAACTCGTTTTAAATATATAAGTAGAAAAATTGTATTTAAAAGTTTTTAGATTTAAAATCTGAATTACTAAAGGTCAATATGAAAACCTTTAAACACAACATAGTAACAATTAACATTTTGCTGTAGTACATTTGCGCTACCTTACACACCATTTTCTGGTAATTTATTGGGTGTTAAAGTGTTAGCTGCTCTTGAAAGGTATACAGGCAACTGTCACGTCATCTCTTTCAATAGTCTTGTTATGTATGTTACTGTAAAAAACTAAAACTCAGCAACAGTGTAAAAATACGAACAATCGTGGTTAACCTATGTATAAATATATATGTATTAACATTATAGTTCTAAATCTTATTTTATGTATTAACTTTCTGCTAATAAAACTAAAGAAACACAAAAGTGGTGTTAGAAGTGAGATTTGTGAATAGTAATATATGTGAACATAAAAAAAATTGGAAGTGCCACCTGAATTATTATAAGCAATGACCAATTTGCTTACAAGTGCTTTGCAAACCTCGCTAGCAAATACATCAACAAGTGCACATGCTGAAGCCCCTGGATCGTTCACAACAAATCATTTAAGAGCACCATTATTTTCAATGGGTGAATTCTGATTATCAGAAGGGACGACTGTCGAAGGTTATTTCAAACGTTTTAACTGGGCTTTATAACTCATCAACATTCCTACAGATCAGCACGCTAACTTTGCACGAGTTCACATGGGATCAGAGCTCAATAATGCTCTAAAATTCTTGACAAGTCCGAAACAACCTGAAGAAGTGCAGTACGATGAACTATGCACTACCATTATAAATCACTTCGATCGTACCAGAAACAAGTTTGTGAAAAGCATAAAATTCAGGAAAAATCATGCAAAATACCGGTGAGTCGATTGCAAATTACTCATTACGCTGCTTACTGTGAAATATACAGAATTCATCGACAGGATGCTAATCGAACAGTTCCTACATGGTCTCGAATCTCATGAAATGTGCGATGAAATAGTAGCAAGAAAACCTTCCACATTCAAGCAAGCATATGAGATTGCACACACTCTCGAAGCAACTCATACGACTGCAAATGAAATGAGGTCTTCAGGAACACCAGCAACTGTTCACAAACTAGGGTATGCACCACCCCAAAAAAAAATACAAAAAACAACCACCACATAGATGGCGCCCTCGTCGTCCATTACGCCATGCTGACCGACACGCGAGGTGACCATCGTGTACGTCACTGCAATAGTTGCGGAGGTAAACATGCACGGGATAAATGTCCTTTCAAAGATGCAACATGTCACACATGCGGTAAAAGATCACATATAGCTAAAGTATGTCAATCAAAATCACAAACCGCAACAGCAGAGTATGCAATTCAACCAACTGAGCAAATAGATTTAGTACAATGCCTCAATAATTATCGATAAACATCCCATACCGAGAGCCGAACACCTGTTCAACCAAATAAAAGAGATCAAGTTTTTTTGTTACTTAGACATTACTGACGCCTACACACATTTGACAGTAAGTGAAGAGTTTAGCCATGCTTTAACGCTCAACACATCAACACATGGATTGTTTTGTCCTACTCGCGCAGTATATGGTGCCGTAGATATCCCCGCAATTTGGCAACGTCGAATGGAGACTGTTCTTTAGGATTTACCAAACGTTATTAACTTGTTCGATGATGTTTTTCTTTTTGCTGACAGTTTTGAGAATCTAATGCCATAAAATAGACAGCCAAGGTGAACACAAATCAGACAAACATGTCGAAGCAATTCGTGATGCTCCTAAACCTCCTTTACCAGAACAACTTTAATTGTTCTTAGGCAAAACTACATATTACAGCTTGTTTATTCTGGACCTATCTACTCTGAATTGTCCGTTAAGCGACATGCTACGTACCGAACCATTCCCATGTACACAAAAAGCTGATATAGCATACGCCAACATTAAAAACATTCTCATTTCACCGCAAATACTAATGACATATGATCTATCATTACCACTATTGCTTGCTACCGATGCCAGCAAAACAGGTTTAGCCGCCGTCTTATCTCACCGACTAGAAACAGGAGAAGAACGACCAATCGCTTATGTTAGCCGTACTATGAGTACAACAGAGTAGCGTTACCCACAAATAGACAAAGAAGCTCCCGCTATCGTTTGGGAAGTACAAAAATTTTCCATTATTTGTCCGCACGTTACTTCACGCTAATTACCGATCACAAACCATTGACGCAAATCCTGCATGCAGAGTAGTCACTGTCAACTATCTGCATCAGTCGCATGGCAAACTACGCCGATTGTCTGGCACACTTCAACTTTGATGTCATTTTTAAGTCTATTAAAGAAAACGCAAATGCCGACTACTGTTCTCAATTACCATCATCAACAAATAGTGACGTTGTTAAACTTTCTCTACACAAAGGAAAAAAAATAAGAGAATGCGATGATTTCGATAATTTTACAACGTACCAGATCCAGCAACTTTCTGTTTGTGCCGAAAATATAGCCAAAGAAACACCAAAAGATTTTCATTTAGGTAAGATTGTCCAGCTGTTAGAGACAGAACCTAAGTTAACACGTTATGAGTATAAGTCGCCGTAAGCTACTTACACTTTAGCAGCGAATTGCTTATTATTTGAACACCGCCTGGCTGTACCACCATCACTTCAGCAAAGCATCTTAAACAACCTGCATGCAGCATATGTAGGGATTGTAAAAATAAAAGGTAGGGTCATTTGTGTTTTGGCGAGGAATCGATGCCGATATCGAACGTATTGCCAAATCTTGTCCTGAATGGGCAAAACATGGACCTAAATTCCGAGATCACCATTGGGAATATCCGAAAAGGCCCTAGCAACGCATATACATTGACTACGCAGGCCCAGTCGCAGGATCAATTTTACTGATTGTCGTAGATGCCTACAGCAACTCAACAACAACCGCAGCAACAATTGCAATTTTGGATTAACTGTTTGCCAAATATAGTACCCCAGTTACTATTGTTTCGGACAACGGTCTACAATTTGCAGCCGCTCAGTTCAAAACGTTTTTGTAAACAAGTGGTGTAAAATACCATAAATTAACTGCTTCATACCATAGTTCAACTAATGGCCAGGCAGAACGTTATGTACAATCAGTTAAAGATTCTTTAAAAGCAACGTCTACAACACCAGAGTCGTTACGAAAGAACTTAAACGAGTTTCTACGCCAATACAAGAAAGCTTTACATTGTACAATTGGTCAACCACCAGCAATGCTATTCTTGGGAAGAAATATTCGAACACGTTTAGATTTGGTTAAACCCGATGATCTTCATGCTAGAATAACCGAGAAACAGCAGACTAAAGTTGAAACAACATTTAGAGTCTTTTAACCTGATCAACCTGTTTATTTTTTTTGTTAATCTACGAATGGATAACTAGATTCCTGGGAACGTCGTTACTCGTTTAGGTGATCTTCATTACGAACTGGACTATAAAAATCAACGATTTGAAAGACATGTTGACCAACTCAAATCAATCAAACCATATCAAAGAATCCGTTTTTATGGAGACGTCATCACATCACCCGTAGGACAATCTACCACACAAGAACTTGTTATACGACCAGCAGCGCAACAACAGAAAACCAATCTTCCAACCTTGACATCATTAATACCTCGTAGAACGGCACGTCTTCGACGACCCCTACAACCGTACTCTCCATGAGTATTTATGTGTATCAATACACCCCTACGGAGGGTGGAAATGTTATGTATGTTACTGTAAAAAACTAAAACTCGGCAACAGTGTAAAAATACGAACAATGGTAGTTAACTTATGTATAAATGTATATTAACATTATAGTTCTAAATCTTATTTTATGTATTGACTTTCAGCAAATAAAACTAAAGAAACACAAAAAGTCTGGTTTTGTTTTGTGTTATGTTTGCTATTTTGTTGACGTCAATTGTTTATTCTAATTTTGTTTTTTTTTCACGTCTCCGTTTACAACATCTTGGGTTTTCAAGTCGTTTTGATATCATTGCTCTTTAATCCGCTTCTCAGCTTTTTTCTTGTGATACATCTAATATTATCATGCCGGTGGTTTTTATCAACTTGTTTTTAATGACTGTTTTTGTTTTGATACCGCATTATATAATCGTACTGTAAGATATCTATTAACGTTTAGTAGAACAGTCATTGTTTTCCGGAAAAACCATGGCCAGCCGGTTGCATCTCGCTACACACAAAGTTAAAAGACAGGTTACGGCTTGCCGGATTTTTGCGGAAGAAAGCTTAAGAAGTATTAGTTAAACTGTATAAAACAGATAGATAATATGAAAAATGCGTTCAAAAAAGAACTGAAAAAGGTAAACATGTCAAAAAGAATCGATTCTTCTGCTGACTAGGTATACGAGGTTACACACCTCTGCTCTGGTACTTGAACAACGATAACGGAGAAAGTGAAGTAAGTATCGTTTTCAAATATTTATTTAAATTTTGTTCACATAACAGCTGATTAAAATATTTTAAAAATAGTTTACTTAGATGGCAATTTAAATATTGCGGTAAAACCGGCAAAAACAAAAAAGTTAAACAATTTTTTTTGCCATGACACCTTTCCGGTAGTCATAAAATATGTTTCATATTTCTGGCGATTTTGTTTTGCATTTTCTGAAACATCTCTGTTGTATCTAAGCTGTAGTTCATGTAACTATTGATATTTACCTGGTACTATTTTACCATCATCTAATATTTCCTGATCGAAAGAATTTGTAGAAATATAAGACGACTTAGCGTGTCTGCAAAAAAAATTGTGCAGTACGCACGCTGCCAATACCACATACTCTATTTTAATTGTACCCATATTTATTGCGGTGTGAAAAACTCTAAAACGATTGAGGAGAACTCCAACAGCATATTCTACCACACGCCAGGCTTAGCTAAGTCGATAATTAGTTTTAGACACCTATTTTCATCAGGATACGATTTTAATATGTGCAATCTCAGTAGTATCATATGTAACTGGCAAATTCAGCGTTTTTTGTATTAATTTGTCATGGAAGTCGGTGTACTCGAATACACCTCCGTCTGATACTCTACTATTGCATACTACATTTACGTAAACAAATTCATAGTTAGCATTGACTAGCGTCATTGGAACAATAGTAAAGTATTCTTTATAGTTTGGTTTAACTATAGGAATGTGCTTACAATCAAATGCGCAGCTACAGTTGAAAAAGTATCATCTGTTTTGAAAATCTTTTGCTATTTCTGGCCTTTTATCGGCGTTTTGTAGAAACTAGAATAAACATTTAAGTTAAACATTACAAATTAAAATTAAGATTTTTTTAAATTTTTAGTTGGAATCTGATTTGGGCAGTATAGAAGCATCAAATCCATTTTCACCACCAACTACAACAGCCGAGGCGACATTTGCATCACATCGGCTGACCTGAAAAAAGCGAAACAATAAAGAAACTATGGGATGGTTAAGAAATCATACTAGGTATTAAGTAAAGGTGACAACGAGTACAATTACTTTACCGGCCACAACTACATCTTCATATTCAATTAACTCAGTCATACTCTCAAGAATCTCAACCGCACACTCCACTACAAATAGAGCTCTATTGCCAGCTATTTGCTGGTTCACAACTTCAATCAACGCAACGCATGTTTGCTAATTTTGAAATAAAAAAATGAAGTATATTTTCATGTTCTCCCCGTTACCTTTAAATATTCCTCCTTCAACACCAAATATATATGTATAAATGCGCGTTTATGGTATAATATTTTCCAGAACTTGTTATATTAAAAATTTGGTAGGTTAAAATTTTTCGAGTATAACATTTGTCTTTGAAACTCCTTCTCGACGATTTTAAATTTTTTATAATAGCACATTTATTTATTTTCCGGTAAAGTCTTGTGCAACAGCTAATCACCTACTGGAAAAAACCTAACTGTAAGTATTACAATTTATAGTTTTACGATTAGTACTTCGTTGGTCATGTCGATTGCTGACCGTACGTACATATTAGGTTAACAAGAATAATTATAAGATTATTTTGTGCGTCTCTAAGTATTATTTTTTTTTATATATACTTTTGTGATTTTGAATTTACGAGTATAAAGTCATTCCTTTTTCGAATGTAAAAGTTAGACCGACTAGGTCAGTGTTGCCTAGTATAGGGCGTAACTTATATTTTCCCATGTATTAGCGTTTGGAAAATTTACGTATGTACCATCTTCGTTCTCTTTGGAACTATTGTCTGCGATAAAATAAATATATATTCTGCGTTATAACTTCTAAAAGGGTTTGATGACAAGGGCGTCAATGCAATTGTGAGAACTACGTTAGAGTGTATCTCCTACTGCCGATGAACCCCAAAAGGGCAAAACTGCCGTCCAGTAGTTCACTCTGGTGGCATTTTCCAGCTACGGGTAGAGTTAAACAATATCTCCTTAATTTCGTCTTCCATCGTTTTGGCGCCTTTTTGGATTTACTTTATAATCTAGCATAACGAAGCCTGCGACTTACTCTCCGGGAACAACTGTGTTAGCCGATGCTTAATTTTGTTTGTTACACGAAAACCAGCGTAACCAACCTGTTGCAAAATAATTGCGCTAAGAATCGTTCTTTTGCGCTAATTGCTTGCCGCATAACGGTACTTTTTTTGTAATATACGGTTTTATTAAATTTAGCGAATACTCAAAACAGTTATCGTTCATATTCAGATAATTTTTTTAATTACTGCACTCCATTGTCGTAGTTCTCGCATTAGCTCTATGGGAGATAAACCGCTACGCCTTTTTTACCACTCTTTCATTCTAATTATTGTTTGTCTTGTTATCTTTCTTTGTTCGTGTAATAAGATACAATTGCCACTTCGCACTCTTTATGCGACACTCCACGATTAATAACTGCTTGTGTGTAATGAAATATTTATAAATATGCGACCACTATCGAAACCGGTAAGAGACTCTCGCACGCAATCGGTTAACAAAACTGCAGGTTTAGTTTGAGTATTGATAGCAATCGTATGGCCTCAACGGACAGGCCACGGACTACCGGTCGACTGATCGTGAATTACCTATTTGGTCGTTTTTCATTTTTGGTTTATTTTTTTAATAGTAGTTTGTTTTCATACTCTGACATGAACGCTACGTTGTCTGCATAGCAGATGGTTTTTATTTCTTTGTTTTTTATTTGGATTCACTTTCAAATCTTTTTGTGTTTATTGTAATTTTGTGTATGATTATATTAATCAAAGTAGAGCTCTTGTCTAATTTTCGTTGTTATAATCAGTTCTTTGATTATGCTATTATTAAACTTTATCTTAGGTGCGTCGTTTGCGTGTAAGTTTTGTATTTTTTCTATGTGTTGTTTCTTTGTATTTATTGTAGTTTGCTTTTTTTGGTTTGCTATTTTATTCAAGACAAGTTTTTTGCGTCTTTGATGCTATCGTCTCTTCTTCTTTTTTAAATCATCGTTTGATGACCTAGTGTTTAGATTTATTTCATTTGAGCTAAACGCCTCTTCACTAATGCTAATATTTTACGATTTTTTCCAGCAGTCTAAAGTTGCTTTTAGTTATGAAATTAAGCTTTATTTTTTATACTAATCGTTTTTCATAGAGTATGCGGGTACTGCTATCTAAAATAGACTCTATGTTTAGTTTTTTAATGATTTCTTGAAGTTTCATTTTATTATGCAAAACTTGCAAAATACTAGGTAGTATTTAGTGTATATACTTGTCCTGTAATATTGACCTACGTGTAGTTATGTTATTTTTTGTGTGCGTAGAGAGTGTTGTTTTTTTTTAAATTGTGTGCACAAAACTCGATAAGCATCTTTTTTTGTTCAGTAATAGTATCCTCATTGAATAGTTATTTAAGGCCATGTTTTATAAGATTTCTAATTCTGGCCTTCATGCATAATTTCTTAACTAAAGTTTAAAGTATTTCTTACTATTCTGTCTTTTACATATTTAAGCCTTCCCGAAGTATTTGGAAACTTGGGAACGCTGATTGGAAATAATAGAATATTCTGAAATTCGATAACGAAAGAATATAAAAAATGTTTGGAGGAAGTTAGAGTCAGTTTTCCAATCGAGTGAGAAGTAAGAAAACTTTGTCGGTTTAAACAACTGAAGTGTGCTAAGAAATATGAAAGTGCATTAAGCAAAAATAAATACCAGTGTACATAAACATAAATTGCGGACAGTGAATTAGTATTATAGTGATAGTGATATATAAATTACTTGTAAGTTGTTTTTCTTAAATATCGTAGTTTATTAGTGTTAGTTAAAGTAGTTATATTTATCATATCTAACTAAAATCGTAAAAATAAATTTAGTACTAAAACTCGTTACAGTGGGGTCAAGTGTCGCGTTATAATATTAACGTATAAATAACGTGATTAGTACGTGCTCTCGTGTAATGGTTTATATAGTGTAATATTTGTTCCACTTCGTTAAACTAGTCATTTAATTTAATAATAAATGTTTATTTAAATTTTTTTTAAAGTAACTGTATATCTTATTAAACTTTGTATTCGTGTTATAATTTATGTGAATAACGCATTTGCAAGCAGTGAAAATGCATACAAAACCGTTTGTAATTCTCGAATCAATAAATAAAAAAAAGACCAAAAATTCTCGAAATATGGAAAAAAAATCTTTGGGAAAATTCTCAGTAAATTGAAAAAATTAGATTATAATCAGAAAATAAAAGACAAGTTGAAAAATTCTAAAAAGTTAAATGAAGGAATACAAACAAACATAAAAAACCAAATTAAAATTGTTTAAGAGGAAACTCAAGTGGACACCTTGAATTTAAGAGAAGAAATATACAAATGTTTAGAAAAATAATAGAAACAATAGAAGGTAAATCAAAAGACAGGATAAAACTGCTTAAAAAAATCAATCAAATAAATTTTCACGGTAAAGAAAATGTCACGAGCAAAAACTTACTAATCAGCAATCGATAAGAAACGACTCACCAGTATAAAATTGTAGCTCCAAATTTTAATAAAAAAAACTTAATGGTCAACATACTACAAACTGTTTGAAACCGCAGTACAGCTAATAATAGCTAGAGCAATACAAAGAAAGCTACGCTTTTAATAGTGGATTTACGTGGGAACGCGCTTGAAATTTCGCAGACTGTTGCTGACCACCTCCAAGGAAAGTAAGAATTCTTAATTTTACGTTTAGAAATGAGATGTAGAGATGCTCATCTTCAACTTGTGTACCAAGCCCAATTAGAAAGTCGGTTTCAAAAACCGACTTGTTTATTCTACAGCACTAGATACCTTCTTGAATCAGTTGGCTATTCTAACCTTTGTACATGGCTTGAGAAACATCTAAAAGCAACAAAATCTACGGTTAACTTGACTTAAAACCCTAGATGACGCTTTAGTGCATGTTTTGGAGTTGGAAGCAGCAAAACAAGCATTGCACCGAGACGATCATAAACTCCACTGTTATTTTGGGAAATAAGAGTAGCGACTATAAATTGGGGTAAAATAAACCACGTACGACGAAACTGTACTTAATTCAAAAAAGACATAAATAGCTCTCGAAAACCTAGCACAAGATTACCAAAAGAAATAAAAGTTAATCTCATCTAGTCATGTACCGAAAATTACCATTCAAATGGCGTCACGTGTGAACCAATTGCATAGCATTTATGTCGATGGCAAGATCAATAGACAAAATTTGCAGTTACTGGTTGACACGGGTGTGGCAAATACCATCATTCGTTCTAAAATCTTATTGGACAATGAAAAGACATCACCAGTAACAGTACAACTTTGGACGGCAGTGGGCGAAGAAATATGTACTCACCGACAAGTAAAAGTCGCCATTGCTTTAGAAAATAGAGTACCCGACCATCGAGTATTAGTAGCCATCACAGAATCTTGAGAATAGACGTTATAAAGAAGTATGATTTCCACATAGATATGAAGAACGATGCCCTTAAGATGGACAGTATAGAATTTCATTCGTAAGAAAAAGCAGCGATGCGAGTGTTATTAAGTAAAGACATAACTCTGAAAGTGTAGTGATAGTACGTCTAAATAGCAATTTTTGGAAAGGCTACATTTGAGCAATCGAACGGAAGGCGAATCGATAGAAAAGAGGCTACTGAATGTCAACTCAGATCCAGTAACGGACGTCAGTGTTAATTGTGAGATGCGTAAATTCTAGTAAAACTACGTTTGCGATTACGATTACAGACAACTGAACTAAACAAGAAGTACTTTTTCTAATTATGTGTTTTATTTGATATGTAATTATTATTTTATCTTTTTTTCCTGTCAGCATTTGTTTAGGATTACCTTGTAGTATTGTTTTATTAAATTTCGGTCAAATTATGGTACTATACTGTCGTTAAGTGTCGTCATAGTAGAAAATCAATTGTTTTGCTGGTGTTTTTATTGCATATTTATTAAGTGCTATTCTACTAAAAGTTTTACCTAGGTATATGTTATTAGCAGAAGTTAATTAAAATTATTGTCGTTTTTTAAATTTTTATTTCTTTTTCTTGGTTTTGTTTTCAAAAAACTGGTGTATTTGTTCTATCAAAAAACTTTTTTAACGAGTATCCGATAACTTTTTTTGGCTTTTTGCTGTTTACTTCATTTGAATTTTTTATTAATTAAAGCTTGCTATTTGTTTACTGTTACCGTTGTACATTTTTGAGGGTTGCATAAGTAAAATTCCAGATCTTTGGGCTGCGATTAGATTACAGTAGCGTACGACCATACGTTTAAGTTTCTTAACGCTACTTTTTTAATGTGTTTATTTAGTATTTACTGTAGGTTCCCTTGAAAAGTAATATATTTGCGGTGAAAGTACATTCTTAGATTATTTGTAAACAAATTAGATCAAAATTATTTTTTACCTTAATCGCCACGCATCTTTTTCAAATGTATCGCATTATTAGTAGATAACCACGTGCATCATTATAAATTTGTTCCGACAAACAACATGTTTATGCTCCAAAAAAACTTATTAATAACCAAATTATTCATATGTATGTATTTAGTTTTTATATGTCTTGAAATTATGATACACGCCGCTATATCCTTTTTTTAGTTTTATATCATTTAACACTCTTTTTACTATGCAGTTCACTATGATTATCAAACGTGTGGTTTTAAATACATATTATTTTAACAAGTATGTTACATCTATAAGAAAAATAGTACTACATTAACTGCGTGATGATGACGTTTCTAATATTACGTGAGACAAGTTTTAGGCTGGTAATTGTATTAGTATTGTAAAAAAAAATAAAATCCAATAATGTATTACAGCAAAGATGGTAGTTATAAAATTTCAAAAACGTATTCTTTGTTTGAGTTGAGAACTATTGTTTCAATCAATATTTTAATAAATAATCTAACTCATCTATAATAAACAAATTTAAAATTTTTGATAATGGCTTATTTCCAATCATAAATAAAATTGAAACTTTAGAACACATTTCATCACTAATAAGTAATTTGGGCAACTGCTTAGGCCAACTTCTCTAATTAGGATATTTTTGCTTAAATGTTTACATTTTTTGACCGGTCATTAATGTCGTTTCTATAATTGTCGTTTCTGGTTAAATTTCTAGTTCCATTTCAACATCAGATGCTTTTAAGACTTCACCAACAAAATTAGTTGATTTAAAAAATAAAGAATTACATTAGCATACAGTGAATATAATATGTAAATAATAAGCTGATAATGTCTTGTTTTATCTGGATTGTACTATTATTAGAAATGATGTACTTTTATTTTTGTTCCTTGAAAATAATCTAATAAAGTTTAAAAATCAATTTATTTTTAGGACGTTAACGATGATTAAAAAGTTATTTATAATCAGGTTTGATCTGCTAGTCAGTTTTTATATGTAATTTATAAAATTACTTCTTAAACATGAAAATATTTGTTAAAATTTGACTTTGGCATTCACAAAGTTTAGATTATTACACTCTAGGTTGATATAAAATTTTATTTGAGTGAAAATATACGTTGAAAATAAAGGAAGTAAAACATATCTTTAAATTTTCATAAATTATTCTAGCATTTAAATAAATACATAAAATATCACTAATTCTCAATGTTACTTCCTTTATTTTTAACATACACTTTTATTCGGGTAACATTTTAAACCATTCTAAAATGTGTCAAAAATTAATAATAGACAATTACATTAAATTAGTAAATTTGTTTTGCAATATTTTAAACAAACTTCAATTATTATTATGCTTTTCTATTTTTTTGAGTACAATAAAACTGTTTATTAAAATAACTTAACGCATTTATTTTGCTAATAATTATTGTAAAATTTATTTAAAACAGGGAGAAGTGTAATTCCAAGCATTTAATTATATTGTATTGTTGTAGTAGTGCGGCACTTAAAGTGACAACAAAATATAAATCAAATTAATTAATTTGGCATAAATTACAGTTTTTATTGATATCTTTATAGTTATGTTATAAACTTTACAGACAATCGCATATTATTAATAAACAAAACCTCAATATCCGGTTACATTAAATACAGAATGTCTTAACTTTATAATTTACAATGCAGTTAATAATTTTATTTAATAAGCAACGAGTTGTTTATATTCCTAAATACATACTTAGTTTACTGTGGGTTACGTTTATTTAAAAAATGATAAACATATTAAAATATGACATAAAACGGTTAAACATTTAGTATCCTCACCAAAAACCTAAAAAACGTTTATGTCTCCAAATCTTTCAGGATTAAACGTTGTGTTAATGCTTTTCCTTACTGTAACAAAATGGTTCATCAGCAAAGTATTCACACTGACAACCAAAATCTATACTGTAAAAAGTGAGTTAAATATGTTTAAAGATAATTGTCAGTACTATGTATGTACATGTAATACCGATGTGAGAAACCTATGAGATGCAATTGCTGTTACATTTCTTTGTAAATCGATATCTCAAATTGAGTATAATTAAAACTCCTGCTTTAGTTTCTTTAACTTTAACCGATGCTTACGCCCGTTACCGTCAACGTATATAGCTTTGATGTAGTTTTTTAGAATTTATTTGCATTTTTACATAATTTAAACTATATGCTTCAAAACTATATAGACCAAAAATATAAATAAATATGTAAAAAAACGTACATACCTCATTTACAATAAATGCGATACAAAATACATATACATATATATATAGTCTTGGGTATTTTCAGATTTTTTCCGAACATCGGGAAGTGACAAATGACAACTGCAAATTAGAATTATAGTTTTTTATAGTTTGTTGAAATGATTTAAATTATTCTCTTCTTGGTTATTACATTCACCAAAAATAATTGATGAAATAAGTCTAAATGATCGAAAATCGATTACAACTTGAAAAAAAAGCAATAAAAGATAACAAATGTCTTTAGGTATGGTTTTTACGTATGTATTTTTTACCAACAGAAAAGTTTCTATCAAAATATGAAATTTATTAAAATATATGTTAAAGATGTATATAACCACAACTTTAACCGCGTGTAGTTATGTCGGCTTTTCAGCTTTCTTAATCCGTTATTTGGGATGGATTAGTACCCGATTATCTAATGTTAACATATATTAATTCTTTGCAATTTTAGACCATTCAGTTCTGTTATGGTATTTTACTTTCCAGTTTTTTATTGCTAACGTTTTTAGATCTTCTACTACATCGTCAATCCATCTGATCTTCGGCTTGCCTCTCTTCCTGTTTTTTTTTGGTTTCCATTCGGTTACTATTCTTATTGTTTTAGTTTTATCCTTTCTCATTTCGTGACCTAGCCATTTTATTTGTTGTGATTTTATATAGTTAACGATGTCCTCACTTTTCATTTGGTCTCTTATCTCGAAATTCATTCTTGGTCTATATTCGTTCTCTTCCGTTTTGATTGGTCCTAGAATTTACTTTATTATTTTTTTTTTTCAAAGATTCTTAATTCCTCCTCTTCTTTTATTGTCATTATCCATGTCTTTTACGCATATACTACTACTGGTCTCATCAAAAACTTATAAATCTGGATTTTAGCATTTATACTTAAGTGTTTACTGTTAATTTATTTTTTTATTTGCGTAGTAGCTTTTGTATCTTTCTTGTATTCTTTGTTTCTTATTATCTTTATTTTTTCTGTTGTATATTATGGTGCCTAAGTATTTGAATTTTTGTACACTTTCTATTTTATGATCTACTTTTATAAATTTTTCATTGTTGCTGTTACTATATTTTAGGTATTTTGTTTTCTCTCTGTTGATTCTTTCCCCCATTTTTTTGTTTTTTCATTTATCTTTATCGCAGCATCTATCATTCCTATTTTAGTTCTGCTTATGATTACTACGTCATCGGCGTAAGCAACGTTTATTGTAGTTTCTATTTTTGTTCTTTTAATTGCATTGTCTAGCATTATATTGAAAATTAAGGCTGATAAGGTATCCCCTTGCTTTACTCTTTTCTTTACTTCAAAGCTTTTTGTTATTATATTTCCCACCTTCACTACTGCTGTTGTGTTTTTTAATGTCATTTTAACCAAGTTTATTATCTTTTGTAGTATCTCCATTTTTTTCATTTTTGTCGGTATGTCGACTCGTATTATTTTATCAAATGCTTGCTTGAAGTCTATGAATAATATGTGTAGTGTTATGTCATATTTATAAGCTTTTTCCAATATTTGTTGTAATATATATATTGCATCCGTTGTTGATCTCCTTGGTCTAAAGCCTTGTTGATAATCTCCTATTTTAGCATCTGCATATTCTTGTAATTTATTTTTGATTAATTTTGAGATTATCTTGTAGGTTTCCTTAGTAATTTTCACACTGTTCCATATCTCCTTTTTTGTGTATGTGGTTATTATTCCTTATCTCTATTCTTCTGGCATATATTCTTCCCTCCATATTTGACTTATTAATTCTTGTATCTTTTTATGCAGTTTTTCACTTCCGTTTCTGATGAACTCCGCAATTACGTTCTCACTTCCGGCTGCTTTGTTATTTTTTAAATTTTCTATTGCCTTTTTCGCTTCTAGAGTTGGTTTGTGTATTTTTAAGCCTACTGTTGTATATGTTGGTGTATTTATATTTGTTCGTGTTTTGTCACTGAATAGCTTTTCAAAATTGTTTCTCTATATTTGTTGTATTTCAGTTTGTGTATATTTTGTGTCGCCTTTTTCATCTTTGAAACCTCTTGGTTTTATTCTATAATTTTTCTTTTCTTGCCTTATTCTTTAAAAAACATTCTTGTATTTCTGTTTCTATATTCTTCTTGTATTTTTTTTAACTTATTTTCGTTCCATGCCCTTTTTTTTTCTTTTGCATCTATTTCTTGTTATCGTGTTTGCTTCTTCTTATTATTGTTTATTATTTTCTGTTTTCGTTTGTATCCATTTTGTTCATTTTTTATTTTTTGTTTTGCATGATTCTTCACATTCTTGATCGTATCATTCTTTACTTTTATCTATTTTTTCCCACCTATCCATTCTTCCGCTGTCACTAAAATACTTGTTTTTATGTTATACTATTCCTCTTATATTCTATTTTTGCTTTGTTGATGCTCATCATCTCTTTTTTGGAGTTTTTGTGTTATACCTTTTTGTAGTTATTGTTGTATTTTTACATCTTTAATTTTTTTTTGTGTTCCATCTGCTCTTCATCTTGTTGTTTGCGTTGTCTTGTGCTATACTTTTCTTTTCTTCTATGGTTACAATTACTAGAATATGATCTGTGTCTGCAGTAGCTCTTATGTACGATCTAACATCTTTTATGTTTTTTATTCTACTTTTTGTTATTAAGACATGATCAATTTGACTTTTTGTTACTTGATTTGGGTGATTCCATATGATTTTATGCTTGGCTGGGTGGGAAAATTTAGTACTTGCTAAATATAAATTTATAGCAGTTGCTAGATTACAGATTCTGTTTCCATTATCGTTAGTTTTTTCGTGTAGTGTGTTTTTTCTCGCTACAGTTTTTATGTGATCTTCTTTTCCTACTTGGGCATTCAAATCTCTTAATATTATTAGAGTGACATATTTTGGAATTTTCTCGCATTATCTTATAAGTTTTTTATAAAAATCTTCTTTTTTCTGATTTGTATCTACTTCTGTTGGGGCATATACACATATGAGGGTAGTATTACTTATTTGCCCTCTTATTCTAAGCTTTGACATTCTGTTATTTATTGCTTCAAATTTTATAATATTTTTTATTTGTTTTTGGGTTACTATAAACCCTGTTCCATTTTCAAATAATAATACAATTACCAATTTTTGTAATTTTTGGAAAAAAGTTGAACAGAATGATTTTTTGTAGTCACAAAATTAGCTAAATTTTAGTGACAACCACATTACGATATCCCCATCCATTCTTGATTTATAAGAGAAAATGTTAAAAATTTAAGTATATCAATAGGATGAGGTTACTTTAACGAGAAAAATAAACATTGAAATGTCAATAGTTAAATTCAAAAAATTACAGATTTGTCAACTGTAAAAAGTTAGTGTAATAGTTATTTTCAAATTTTTCACGCAACATGGAATATATTATTAGAGTTTTGGTTTACGTGCATTACGATCCTACTTTAACTATCAGAAAAAAATCTATTAACCTACAAATTTCGAAAACAATTGACTATGAGATTCTTCTGGAGAATAATATGCATCCCTACCACATTGTTTTCTATCAAGCATTAAAAACTCTCAAATAGCATACTAAACTACACCATTGTCACTGGCTCTTTAATATGATCTGAAAAACTTTTTCTCATTTATATAATTATGTACGGATAAAGCAACTTTCAGTAGCGCAAGGGAGTTTGAACGTATGATGTGAAATCGTGGAAGAAAAAATTATAGGACCACATTTACTTGACCAAACTCTTAACAAGAAAAAAAAATAAGGAATGTTTGAACGTTTTTTTTTACCAATTTTTAAGGAGACTTCTAAAAAACATGTGGCTCCAACTTATTGATTGTCTGGCGCATTTTAGCTGAAACCTGCGTCAGCATTTAGACGAGCAGTATTCACATCGGGTTATCGAAAGAACTCTATTTCACTCGCCGACGCGTTTGCCCGATCTAACTTGTTTAGATTTTTACCTACGGTGTAGACTGAAAAATCTTTTTTTTAAGAGAAATCAACAACCAGAGAAAATTTGATGGAAAGAATACGAAATGCCATTATAAACTAAGGTTAAAATTAAAGCAGCGGTTTGTACTACCAAAAGGGTGTAAGTAAAGCGGAGTAATGTAATCTTCCGTCCACTTTGAGGAAACTAAAAGAATCAACAAAAGGAGATAACGATGCTAGGTTACCACTTGGGTTTGTTTTATGTTGGATTTGTTTTATTTCAGAATGAAAATTATTTTGAGTAATTCTGCGCAGAAATACGTACTCCATCTTGAAGATGTGAATTGTGAATGAAACGTTTTATCCAAGCACAAACACCACGTAATCCTAAAAAAATTAAAAGTATTATTTATTTTGTCTAATAACGGATTTGAGATTTCATGCTTTGTAACTAAACAATTAAAGTCTCGTTTTATTTTAAAAAGCATTATGCATGTGAAAAGCAGATGGCCATTTTAAAACTTCGTTCAAAAATTAAATCAAAATATTTTGATATTTGACTAACAAATTACGATACAGTTAATCTTCGCGAAGGAAGGTTAGCAGGATTGTTTTATAATTTAATGTAATACCACACAGTTTAAAGTTTTTTCTGTTCTTGTAATAATCCTGTTACACACAAAGCTTTTCAAAAAATGTGGTGGAGTTATAATTCAAGATAAACCTACTTCTGAATCTAAAATTAAGTGGACAGTATCAATGGAAAATGGCATGGAAACATTAACCACTAATTCGACTAAATTAGTTAATAACACTGCGGCGCTCAACAATAAACAAGGAATAGATACGATTTTGAATGTTGCCACTTTTGTGCCGTTTTGATTGTTTAGTGACGACATGATGCCGTATTACATACGTTAAATGAGAAGAAGCAATTAACAAATATTCTAAAATTAAATAATCTTGCATACAATTATTGTATTGCTTGATTTTTTTGGGAACGCTGCGTAATCATGTTTCTAATCTGAACAAAGAATCTAAATCCTGAGATGAATTTGAAGATACAAATCTCGAATTAGGTTTAAATGAATGCGCCACTACATATCCGCTAGTTTTCCTCTGATTTGTGAGTTTTTCTATAATGTTGTTTGACGTACAAATTTCTAGAATCAGAAAGTAGAATTCTAAAAATTTATTCAACTTCCCAAACACCTTAAAATTTTTAGATAATTTAGAGAAAGTAAGTATACTTTGCAATGTCTGATTGTTATTGGGAATATATGTGGGACCTATAATTGCAACACATACTTTTCTTTTTTGGTTAAAAATAGTAGAGTATACGTCGGCACCTAATAGTAAATCGATAGAAAAAAGAATATGAAGTTTCGTCGGCTAAGTTCAAGTGGCAAAACTGTTTTCTAACTTTTTTAGGTAAAACTAACACAAGAAGACACATTGTATAAGTTGAAAATTTTGAACGAATTTACGATACTTTAAGACTTTACTCTTGACTTACCGATTCCTAATAATTCTGCACTAACTAATTGCGGTTTTAATCTAAGTAACCTTATTAAAAATTCTGTAATAGCAAAAATTTGTGAACCGAGATCGATGAAGGCCGGTCCGTAAAAAGAACTATTGTTACGAAAAAATCAAGGCCTTAAAGTTGGGCGGCCAACTTTGTTATACTGATTTTCGAATAACCACAAAAGCAACGGCTAACACAGTTTTCCTAAAGAGGGAGTCGCAGGCTTTGTAATGCTAAATTATAATTTAAATCTCAAAAACGGTCTAAGTCCAAATAGTTTTTAACAATATTTGTTTTTTTTTGAGGTGTTGCAAAGCTGGATAAAAAAGTTAAGGTAAACAGAGAAACTTCTGATTTATGTGAAGTAGAAGGTTATATTTTATCATCCTTGCAAGCCTTTTTTTATGATTCGTAAGCAACGTTAAGGTACTTTTGCTGTGACGACTCGCTGTGTCTTACCAGTGCGTTTAAGCGTATCGCTAGATTGCATCGTGTGCATGTTTTTGTTATTGCGATTGCGATTAGGATTAGTGCGCGAGAAATCTTGGTAAAGTAACAATGACATAAACGTGTGTGCCAAAAATGACGTTTGGCTGAAGCAATGTTGCTATTAGAAGAAGACGAAGAAGTAGACATGACGCAAATAATAACAATGCAACATGAAACAAGTATGCTGTTTAGAATGCTAAACACTAAAGACTATTTTCAGTTATTGATAAGTAATCACCTAAAATGTGGTGATGAAATTTAGAGAGTTTTTTAGATTAAACAAGGCACAATTTCATTTTGTGCTAAGTCTTATAGAATATGACCTTAAAAAGCCTGGTCTCCACACTGTAAGGAAAAACTGGCGGTAACCTTTAGGTAAAAGAAAATAACTATAGTTACTTTATTCTAATTTCAAACTGTGTTAATAGATTTCTTGCCACTAGAGAGACGTATAGATCACTATCATTTGTTACAAGCTATAGGTCTTACAAACCTTGCATAGCCAACACACACTAGTCGGAGATCGAGGAGGTTAAAAAAAATTGAATTTAAGAGTGCCAGATCTTCTTAAGTAAAATTTCTGTTTTGATCAAGACAAAAGGTTGAAGTTTGTAACGAAATCAAGTTCGTAATCTTTGTTACACTAGTTTTCGGGTAACCAAAAAAAAAATAAAAAAAAAGATAAATATATGTATAACAACTTTAATTTACTAACGTAGATTATTAACAACGAGCACCAAAAATATTGTAGTACATTATGCAATTCATAAATGCCGGAAGTATCGGTAACACACAATGCACAGGTTTACACATAGGGTGTCGATAGCGACAAATATCTATCCCATGTAGCACAACGTCACGACGAAATTGAGGAATGTCTCGGAAAAGTCAAGATTTAGTGAAAATTAAATCGAGACGTTTGAAACGTTATAAATTCGATTGAATTTCTTCACGTTTCTTTGTATCGTTAGCGTTACAATTACATGTGTATAACACGTGAAAACATTCTAAGTCATTTCTTCACATTATCGTTAGGATTATGTGTATAAAACGTTACATGTAAACCTATCGAATTTGTCACGTAAATACATGGAAATCCGTGTACTTCTTTACGTTAACCATAAGTAGAGCATGCGCCTTGTAAATATTGCCAGACACCACTAAATTTTGAATTGTTTTTGAATCCTGAATATTGTAGAAGCACGTGTTGTGTTTTGCCTAAAAAAGTGATTTGCATTAAGCAAAAAAAAGAACAAGAGGTAAGTTTGTCGATTACTGATCTATTTTCTATATATTACCATTGTGTGTTCTTATTTTCGTATATGTATGTACATAAGAATGTGAAAATTAATTTTTAAACATAACCTATAAATTGAAGCATTTATGCAATTACCCGATTATATGATCCTGTGAAATAATTATTATTAGAATAAGCGAAATCTCATTTACAAAATCACAATTTGACATTTTACAATAAACCAACTGATTTAAGTATTTTCCGTATTGGGTTACTAGAATTTCATAATTGTGCAATTGTAAAAGAGTATCAATACAGTGAAAGTAATTGCAAAAATGGTAATGATTTCTTATTTTGAGAATAAATTCGTCTTTTTGCCTTTATGTCATACAACAGATTTTTAAGGTTTGTATTTTAATTAATTTTTTTTTTATTTTGGTAGTTTTACTATTTTTACTATGAATTTCATAGTCGTCGAATTTACTGCTTCGAAGGAGGTTGAAGTAGTTCCTGAATGGTGGTTTAAAAACAACAAAGTTTCCTGGGCCAAGGCTTCTCCAATGTATGCAAACAACTCAGTGCAGTTGTTCAGGTGGTAAAGGCACACTTTGTTATTAATTTATAACAATTATAAATAGTTTTTTTTGTAGAATTAGCTCCTATCAAAGAAGAATTAAGAGCAATTACATTACAAATGACTACTTTCAATAAAGAATTTTTATTTTTTGAAAGGTTTATAGGTATATGTTGTTTTTTTGTGGAATTTGCACTGAACTAATTTTATTAATATTTAAAGAATCATTTGTCATGGCAACTAAGCGTGAATTTGAGGTGTTAAAGAAAATTCTTAAAGAACTACCATTAACAGCTGCCACAGGATCGACTACTTCGAACATGTCCAAGAGGGAAGAGTTAAAAGAAGTTGTTGACTTGTTGCCACTCACGACTCTGGAGGATTTAAAGTCATTTGAACAATTTCTAATTGAAGAGAATAATTCAAAACTTTTTGTAAGTACTTATAATGTGTTGCAAATATACCGATGTTTAAATTTTCATGTTTGAAGGAAGCAGTGATATCACCGATTGGAGGCAAAAATGGAGATGATCATATTGCAAATGCAATTAAACATTGTTTTCATTTAAGCCTTCAAAATAAATGCAACTGGTCCGGCATGAATGAAAAGGAACCACTCAAGTCTGCAACAATAATAAAACTTATTATAAATTCAATTTGCACCTCCCAATACTCCATAACACAAGCGCAATCTAGAATAAAGTACTTATTGCAACATACGTATGACAGAATGAAATCCGAGGTAGGTATTTTATTACTTCTGTTAAATTAAAAGTGATTTCAAGTTAGTTTGCTAAAGTGACATGTGAAATCACTTTTGGTATACAAAATAACAAGTCTGCCACCCAGTATCAATTAATTAAAACTAATAGGACTATATATCTTAAGTAAGAAGACTTAACAGCAAATTTTCTTTTACATTTTTGTACTCAGTTAAACGTCCTCTATTACCACACGGGTGAGTCCGACACTTTTTAAACACCCTGCATTGTACAATATTAATTATTATTTAACTATGCTTTAATTTTTAAACTATTTTTTTGTTACAGCAAAAGAAAAATGATGCGAATTATACAATATTAGAAGAAAGCTAAAGCATTATGAATGATTATGTATTATTCTATTACTGTATTTTATTTTATATTATTACATATTGTTTACTTATTGATACTCTATTATTTAAAAACCTACCTCTAAAAAAATGACTATTTTACGTTTTTTAAACGTTTCAGTAGCGATATAACGATTTCGTCACGTTTTGTCATTCTCGAAAAACTTTAGAAAAAGTCACGAAATCGCGAAAAAAATGACTATTTTACGTTTATTAAACGTTTCAGTAGCGATATAACGATTTCGTCATGTTTCTCATTCTCGAAAAAGTTTAGAAAACGTCACGAAATAGCGAAGTCGACTTGTAACGTCATAGTCACGATTTCGCCATAAAGAAAAGTGAGCGGTTTTCGTTAAAATCTGTAACCTAATCGTTACTTTAGCGTTATAAGATGTCGTGACGTACTGATAAAATCGTCAGAGTTTCTGTGAAAGTAACGTGACGATGTGCTACATGGGATGGTTCCCAGCATGCGATAATTAATGAAAATACCTAAATGGTATCGAAACAATTATTGTAATTGCGTAAGTTAGAACAAGCAAAATTTTGTGAGAGATTTTTTTGACAAACGACAAAGTAACTAAATAAAACTTACCCACAATCCAGTACTTGGCCAAAGAAAACGTTTTTCTCGTTGAGTCAATCTGGAATATTTATGAATAGCAAATCGTGTCAACACAATGACTCACGAAAGCAAAAATCTACAAAATTCTTAATTAGTGCTTTAAAAAATTAGACGTAAAAACCCGATTATCAAATGCTTTTGCACACATTAAATAAAAGTGCCTGTGATGAATAAATTACTAGTAATGCGTTTTCAAATTATATTTTAATTTCCATAATCGCCGATGTTAGAAGATTAAAAAGTTATAGCACGACAAGCAGGATTTTAAGTAGTTGACGGTTTGACTTCTTGACAGGAAATAAGATAAAACTAAACTCTCTAGAAGGCGTCGAAAATAGAAATCTAACTTTAAGGTAATGAATATATAAGGTATTACATTATGAAATTGATGCACGTGACACATTTGATTTTCGTATATCATACAGCTATATTAGTATTCATGTACAAGATACTTTAAGTTCTCTATGTCATCGCTTAACGCTTTTGTTTTTTTAAGTTCCTAGTAATGATGAGTTAAATCAAGTCAAACAAATTTTGGCGCAAGTGGAATTTCTCTAGCGCGTTGCAGGAATTGATTTAAAATATATTCTCATATTTTGCCCGAAGCGTTGTTGTTCATTATTCTATAACTACAGGGAATATTTTTCTATTATTCTGCTGGCCATGGTAGATGCAAACTATAAATTTGCTTATGTTGACGTGGGGTTGTACGGAAAAGAAGGCGACATCCTAAAGATATCTAAAATAGGCAGAAAAATATATTCAGAAAATTTATTCCCGTCAGATGAAAAGTTGCCAGGATCTGAGAGATTGTTGCCGTATGTGGTTATAGGAGATGAAGCCTTTCAAATAGGCACTTATTAAAATCTTTCAGTAGAGCAATGGCCAGAACAGATAGAAAAAAAGCTGTAATTAATTGCAAATTATGTAGAGTGTTACTCAAAACGCATTTAGATTGCTATGCCAAGTGTTCAGATTTTACTACACTTGAAATATGTTAAAAGCTCATATTGGCTATTCTTTGTTTGCAAAATGTGTTGCGTGATGTTTACTTGGAACAGCATAAGTGGCCTTATTACCAACATAAAGAATCTGAAACTTTGCCTCAAAATGTTGTAACATTAGCACACGGTGAAAGATTTGCTAACGCGGAAAGGCTGCAAGTAAGACAACAATTTGTTGACTTTTTCAACAAACAAGGAACAGTCACATGGCAAGATAATTTTATAGGTGTACGCTAGAAATATTCATTGTATGTATAGGTATAATATATTTCCAACTTATTTTGTTGTTAAATTTTTGGAACACAGAAAGCATAAAAGAATAAAACATTAATTTTAAAGTGAACGTTTATTTATTTTATTAAACCTATCTCAATCCAATCACTAAAATTACATGCATTTGGAGAAGCTGAAGTTTTTGTAGTGGTCGTTTCATCCAAAACAGGAGCTATAGTTGGTTGAAGTTGCTGCTGCATACCATAACCGCTTGTGTGTTTTGCTTGTAGTGATGTTACAGTCGACACAATACTTAATTTGGTTTCTAGAAATAATTGTGGCGGCAAATTTTTGACAGATAAAGCAATGCTCTGCATAAGTAAGTCAATCATCCTCTGCAGTGTTTGTTGGTTGTAGTAAGGCTTAGGAAACTTTCAGTCTTTGCTCAAATCGCTTTTGATAATTATCTTCTGCCTTTGGTTTTCTTGTGTTGGTTGTAGATGTCCTGCTAGTAGGAGTCGCTGTTGCACTACGAGAAACGATCTCACAAGACCAGGTTGTGCTGGAAGCTGTGTAACTGCGCATCTGTTGAGTAATAAACTCGATTTGATTTTCATACAACAGTATTTCATTGGGAACGTATTTTTTTTAAAAGCACGTTTAGTAGTTGGGTCTATATTATTTAACGATAACGAAATTAATAAAAATTCTTCTAAGTCGTCGATGTCTAATGCTTTTATAGCGTTTGATGAGCGTTTAAAAAATCTTTCAAGCTTTGTAGTGTAGTGGATAATGTCACAATTTAAATTTCTATTTAAATACATAGTGTCTTTTATTTTGATACCTTTCGCAAAAAGTTTGATAAGCTAAAGAATAATGATCATCAACAAGTTAAAATTCTGATATTGAATTGTTGTTATGTACAGTCGAATTGTATCATAAAATAAATTCAGACCATTCTTCGATATTACTAAAAAATTAGGCAGCGATATCTTTAAGCGGGAACGCGTGTGTGAAACAGCCATGAACAGAAGATAAGAATGGTTCTTTCTATACTGAAAGCTGATAGCAATGAAGAGTTTAGATGTTACAGAATTAATTTTATACGGCGCGGAGGACGAAATTTTGTTTTTCAATTAGGTCGCAAAGTTAGTACATTAAAATTACTTGCAAGTAATCAGCATAGGCCTGGAATGGTGGCAGTCTTCTTAATCAATCTGGTCAGATGACAAGCGTGAAGCGAGTTCACCGAGGATAACTTACAACAAAAAGAGGAAAAAGTACACGTTGAAGTACTTGACGTTAACACTGAAAAAAAAAGAAAAACCGTTGAAGAAGAATTTAGAAGAAAAACAACAATAAGGTATTATTTTACTAATGAAAGTGGCGAAAAGAAAACATTTTTTTAAACACTTTAGACTATAAACGAAATAATAAGTTGATTAGAAATTTATTTTTGAGTGACAATTTTTTTCCACAAGAGTAAAACTAGATGGTCGTAAATCAAACACGCGATGAAAATGAACCGCGATGCAATTAAAAAATAATTTCAAGAAAAAGTATCTACATTTTTCCTTTTCTTACTATATTTATCAAAAAGTCGTTGCAAGTGAAAATGTTTCGTTCACGAAATTGGGACAAAGAATGTAGGACATGTTTTTAAGAAACATAATGTAGCACACACAAAAGCCAATTTGAACTCTGCGAAAGTTGTAAAAAATGGGAGATAAAAATTACAAAGCCACCCGTCTAATGTACCAAAGAAAAGCTGACAATCAAAGTGAAACCAAAATTTGCTGATTTACAAAAAATAAATCATTTAATAATGCCAATTTTTAAACGGTTGGATAAAGACAGTGTTTTTTTAAATCATGTTACCACAGCGAGATACTTTTAAAGAAATTTTATTCATGCCTAGGCTAGTTGTATATAATGAAAGCTTTATACAAGCTAGAAAAAAGAAATTTTACTTACATCAGTTATTTGGCATAAAAAGAGATCAAGAAGAAAATATAATAAGCAGCTATTCCCAATACTTTTGGCGATTAAAGATATTGAATACGTAAATTTGTTGCTCAACAACTGTTCTTCTCAGAACAAAAATAAGTGTCTACGACTTCACTGATTGTATGAAAGCTGTTGAGCAATCAGCTAAAAAAACTAACGTCATTGAAATGACTCGAAACAAATTTTAATAATAAAAAGATCAAACATGTCAATATAAATTAAGAGAGATCGTTCCCAAGGCATACTTAAGCGAAATGGTAAAAGTTATCCCTAGATGACATCATAAGATCTCCTTTAATGACCAAGAAATAGAGAATAAATGCTAGAGCTCAAAAATAGATTAGTTATGTTTTCTTCCGGTATTAAAGAAAATATTTTAATTCTTCTATTTTAGGTACAACAAAACCAGCAGGTTGAACATCCAAAACGTGTTTCTAAGAGTAGAAAAATTGAAATCGTACAGGTTTTATGTCAAACACACGTTTACAGTTTTGGCAAAACTTACCAGAAACAGATATTTCAAACGTGTTTGAATATAGCGATGATAAGTAATCTTAATACTTAATTACTCCTTTTGCTAAACCTACAACGTAGTTTCTAAATATAAATGGTTAAATTATAAGTTTCTACAAAAAAATTGTATAAATTTTGTAATATTTACCTTTGAATTCCTTATCAATAAAAGTTTTAAAGTTTTAAAAACTCATTTTTTTTTATTGTCGTTTTTATACGAAGCTTTTGTAAATTGTTTTTTATGCAGTTATGCCCTTTTCATTTTAAAAAGCAACAAAAAAATCAATTTTGAAAAATATTTGACTATTTATATGTATATGACATAAAAGTACATTAAAAAAAATTAAATTCCAAAGAATCAACTTTATTTAACACTGCTAAGTAATTGGCGACAGCAAAAAAAACACAGCAATAAATCTCAGTTAAACTACAAGTATTACTTAATTATTTATTTTACAACACAAAATGTCAATTTTAAAATAACAGTTCTTTAACATGTAATCAGATACAAAACGTTATGATAAAAAAGTATTCGTGTTTTGTTAGTGTTTACAAAATAAAAATTTTAAACACCTTCAAGTTACCCTACAAACAAAAAAATTTTTAAATTAAAATACTACTGGTAAAAAGGTTGAGTTAGGATTGTTGTTTATTCATGTAATGATGACTCCGCGTAAGTTCATCAATTTATTAACCGATCTGGAAAAAAGATAAATCTCTAATTTTCTGTTTTTATACCGATATTAAATAGCAAAATTATTTATTACATAGTAATTACATAAAATTATACAGTATTAATAATTTTTTTGTTAACTTAAAACGTACCTTCTAATCTAGAATCATATTGAATAATTTTAAAATAAACTAGTGTTTATTGCGTAGTAGCGTAGATTAGGTACTTACAGAAGCATTGTGGGTTGCGTTCTAACTGCACATAACGTTATTGCCAAATAAAATTAATATAAGAATAATTGAGAATAATTATCATTTACTATAGCACTTTATATTTTGTTATTTGTGCATAATAACTATAAATTGTGTATATTTAAGTAGTTTATTATTTTAAAAGTTTAAAAGCACAATAAATTTTATTCAACATAGGTTTTTAAATTTAAATAATTTTTTGTACTATTAAATTGAGATTTTGTCTAGGCATTCTTAATCGTTTCAAAAGCTAACATTTTTGTACTAATAAAATATTAATTTCTCAAAATTAATACAATGTATCTTTATTTAAAAAAATTCTTCATTTTTGTAATAAAAGCTATTATCTTAATAATCTTGAAATTTTAGAAATTCATCGTCTTTCTAATGATAATTCTTCTACGTGTCTTAATGAACTTCTCGATATAAGTACTTCTCCTCTTATTAATCCTAAATTCTAATTTCACCTTTCTATTTTTTATTATAAATTTATTTCTTATCATTTCTGACTGTGTGTTTATTAATAGTTTCAATTTGTTATTTTTAACATTTGTCAGTTTAATTATATTACTTGGTATGCTCTTTTATAATTTAATGTGTTAGTTATTTTTTTAATAATTTATCCTGTTTATAGACATACTGATGATGACATTTTTTAATGTCGAAACATGGTTTGGCGCTCTAATAATTTATTAATTTATTTAGCACCTGAATATTATGCAAACTTTCATGCAAATATATAATGCTATTGAGCGGGTCTATTAATTTCATTTCTGCATTTAACAGACCCGTTCCCTTATCTATGCACTTGCAAGGCGATAATGATAAAAATACAATGTAATGTTAGACATACCGCCGCGCCGCAACGATATAATTTAATTAAAAGGTTAAATCTAACGATTAAAAATTAAAAGTGCCATCGCTACCAACACCGAGAATCTACGTCGCTACAACAGGCAACATAGGTAAGTCCTTCCTTATCATTTTCCCGACGCACAGTAGTTGCGTGTATTTGTGTGGTAGTTTTTATTTTGTATATCGGTGTTTAGAGAATCAAATAAACTTTAAGAATTTTATACAGTCCACTATAGCGCCAGCAAAACATGTTTATAAAATATAATAAATTAAAATTAAAATATTTTTTGTAGAGAAGACTTTAAGTTAAATAATTTAATTGTATATTTAATATTCCACTTTAAGAATAGATTACATTAAAGTTATAAAGTTTTGAATCAAACTTTTTAAAAAAATTTTAAATGTTTCTATGCAAATGACTGTGTTCACCTCAAAAATGTTGTGCCGATTTGTGACCAATCATAAAAGAAAACTTGGTGCCCTACTCGTCTCCATCCACTAATTATTAATTATAAATTACAAACACTTTACTTTTAAATTAGATATGATGATTAAATCTTTATCAGGAAAATCTCTTCTTTTACCTTTTTACTAGTGATGCAACGGAAGTGTCAAAACGAAAACAGAAACGGAAACAGATGTAAAAAGTAAATTTTAGCGGAAACAGAAACGGATACGGAAGCAAAAGTTTAATACATGCAAAAAAAGCTCAATTTTTGAAAAATACAATTTTTAATAAAACTATTATTCAAAATTAAGTAATGGTAAATTATATTTATGAAAAATAGTTTGACCGCTTTTACACCTATCAAGCTGTTCCAGTGTTCTTCATATATAAAAAATTGCACACTGGCGACGCTGTTGAGAGGAGCTGATAAATATTGGCGTACTAATGGCAAAACATTAGTATATTTGTATGAATTTAATTTCCACGACATAAGGGGAGCCCTATGCAAAGGCAATCGTTTTTTTGTACTCTTGTAATTATGACTGTCTCCAAAAGTAGATTGTCATTCTCGTTATTTGTAATCAAGTCTTGCTGGCCTTCATTCATACCTAACACAGATTCTAACTCTTGTAATGATGAATTCATCATAGATGATGACGTAGGTTAGACTCCATTTTCAATTTGGATTCGGCGCCTTCTGGGAGAAGGTATGCCGTCATCACAAATGGTACTCTTTGGATACACTGATTCTGCTGATCGTCATATTTAATGTTTTGGACTCTACCTGCTCCGTAGTGATGCTGGTAAAAAAATGTAATTTATATCGCGGATCTAAATGCGTCGCAATTGTGTATTTGTCGTCTTTGGTCAGTTCTCCAAATTTTGCATTTTTCAATTCATCACGTAATTTTCTTGCCACGTTTTGTAATTGTTTTAAAGTATCAGGTTTCGTCTCTTCTTGATGTAATGTGGCCATAAAAACTTAAATCAAGGGTATGGCTAATAAAATATTCGAACAAAAAACAATGAAACTACATTCAAACAATGCACTTAATCTTTCTTTAGCTGTTTGAGTGGCGTTTTTATTTTCCACGAATATCTCCCCGGATTCATGCCATTATGTGTAACGTAAACATAGACTAAATAATACAGTTAAGCAACTATGCAACTAAAATGAATTTTGTAAAACCATTGTAAAACTAAATTGAACAAAGAACTTATCTTCAGCTTTTTGTAAAATCAGCGTTTTCATTTATGAAAAATGTTTTCTGGGAACATGTGTAATCTCTAATCTGTAATGTAAACGTAGACTAAATAATCTTCGTCAGTTGAAAATATTTCATATTTTGTTTATACGTATAAACATAACAAGAAATATGTGGTTTGAAATAATAAAGCTAACTTTGGCTTGCTAACATTTTTCTTACTTTTGAATGTTGATTTTGTTTTGTGGTAAACGCGGCCCTGACTATAATGAATCAAAAAAAGTATGTACACAAACGTGTTGCAAGTGAGAAAAGCACGCGCCCGCTTTACTTGAGGTTGACTGGAACACCTCTCCAACGCGTGCTCTAACGTATGCGCGCTTTCTTTTTACGGTCGTAAAGTTCCGTTCAAATTTCCGTTATAAAAGTTACGGAAACAGAAACAGAAACGGATGTCAACAAAAGTACAGAACTTCTGCAGTTGCGGAAGCAAAAGCAGACGTCTGTCGCATCACTACTTTTTATGAACCAAGGTAAGTTTTTTAGTGAATTTGAATTTTGAATTCTTCAAAAGTTCTTCATTTAAGTTATTGTACTAGTTAATTTTGTTTTTTTATTGTTAGTTTAGCGTTAATTTTTTGAAACGTTTTAATTTTTAAAGAGGCTATAATACGACTGTTTGCAGTATTGCTTTTTGTTGACTCCCACAGTAAACATATTTTTTAAAGAAACAAAGGATTTTTACAAATAAAAATTTTAGAACAGAGTAATATATTTTTATATTATAACTTTGTAAAACTATAGCGCATCTATCCAAGCAGCCAGTTAGAGATAACAGTGACATTACCCATATAAGAAATTAATAATGAAACGTTTACAAAGTTATTGTTAACTTCCAGAACATTCACAAAGTTATTGTCAACTTCGAAAACGTTTACAAAAGGATGTAGAAAATTCTCGAGATAGATAACAGAAATATATAAAAACGGTTCAAAGGAATCATAGGTCAGTTTTTCGAAGTCAAAAGTATTAAGAAGACTGTTTAAATAAATAAGTGATTAACGCGTGTGTTAGAGATAGATATAACGGATTTCAAGCGTACGTGCCTTTAAACAGGTATCAGTTTTACATAAACAGAAGTTATCCGCGGAGATTATTCTTCGAGTGATAGTAATATATAAATTAGTGTAAATGTTTTTCTTAAATAACGTTAGATTTAATTAGTTACGTGTAGTTATAAAAGTGTAAATATTTCGTTATATATAAATAAGATTTAAAAATTGGTTACAATAATCACTTTTAATTATAGCAAAGTTTTATATAAATGTTGATACAACATACATAGATCTTTATGCTTTGTACAGTAATAGTTGAGTTTAACAAAAAAAAAAGAGTGTTCTTAGAGTCAACATGGTCAAACCGCCTATAAACTTGCACCAATAAGATAATCATTAATGTTTTGACTAAGTAAAAATAACTGCACTTTTAAGAACGCGGCTAAATTACATTAATATTCTGATTCATCTCACGAAATTATTGTGTATGAACAATATTGGTATTTCAGCGTTTTGTTAACTTTTATTGGTATTTTTGTGTGCACAATTTATTATTGTAAAATAATCTTTTGAAAGACCATTTGATATTGTTGATTTTTTTTTAAATACCTACCAATTTACAAAACAATATTTTTATAAATTATCTAAGAAGTTATTATGGATATTTTGACAAAGTATTTTAGATATTTATAAAACTTCCGAACAAAGTCAACCAAGTAGTTCGAAAACAAATCATAGTAAATTTATAGCTACAGCAGCAAGTTAGGTAACCAATTACTTTATTTGCAAAAAAATAATTCACTCTACTTCATTACATAAGTGTTTCTGTATTTGTTGTATACAATGTGCTAAATGAATACAACAAAGATCACGTACTGCATTCTCCGAAAGTATGCCGTAGGTCAAAGTCAATGTTATGGATCGAATAAAAAACGCCGTAAGTCCTTTTATGCATTTGTTATTTTTATATAATCAACTAACAACAGATGAAAACTTGTGGCTTGTATGAACAAAAATGAGAATTTGCTAAACTTTATAGTAACTACGTTACAAAGATTATTAGAATAACTTGGATTTAGTTTAGTTTAACAAATTTTGTAATATACGTTATTTTATAGGTACAGAAAAAGAAATCGGAACAGTATGCTATTTGAAAAAAATTATATCATAGAAAAAATCTAATTTCTCATTTAAAAAACAAGGTGCTAAAAATTTGTTTCTTAAATCAATAGCCAATGTTTCTGAAAATAAGTAGAAAAAATAAATATTAATATCACTTGATTTTTTTAGTTGTGTTATGTAAATATTTAATAATCTCACATAAAATATCAAATGTAATGTATTTATTATTTTTGCTGTTCCATCATTTATTTATATAAGGTTATAGGACTATCAATGCATTTGTAGATGTTTAGTAGAGTGTTCTCCCACTGCCGAAAAGTCCCAAAAGAGCGAAACGACTGTCCAGTGGTTCGCTTTAGGGACATTTTTACATTTTTATTGACATTGTTACCTTACAACGTTTATACGTTGTGTTCTTAGTCCGCGGTTTTATCAAAACTTATTTGAATTAAGCAGATATAAAATCAACTTTCAACGTTTCCATCTCTATAGCCATTTACTTATTCTTAACTTATGTAAATTTATTAAATCGAACATTTTGAAATGAAAAGAATTGAATATGAAAGGTCTTTGTAAGAATCCCAAAATCATGTATCAATTTATGACGTGAAGAAATACATTTTATTTTGTCCGAATAGACGTGCGCTTTTTTGATGCAATTTTTTTTGAACATTTGACGTAAGATAACTCAAATAATAAGATTTTCTAATTTATTTTTGAAATTAATTGTAGACTTACTTCGTCGGCTGTCTACTAGTATTTGTAAAATTTGGCAATTATTTAAACAAAGGTTTGCATTTTTAGTTTACAGAATTTTTATCTTGCAAATCATTCAAACAACATTTTGAAATTATAAAATCCTCATCTAACAAAAGCGCAGGTAACCCAAGTTAAAAGAATACGTGCAGGTAACTAAAGTTGCTAATGCAAAAATAATAAAATTAAATTTTACTCGAAATTAAAATGCATCCTTATCTCAGCAAATTTCTTACAAGAATCACATCTCCAATCGCAATTTATTATTCAAAATCAGCGTGAATAATTTAAGATACTTGAAAATGTAGAATCTCACGGGCTTAGCACTAACATATCCGTGTGACTTTGTTAACGTACATAATAGAAGTGATCTTATTGGTTTCCGTGTAAAATGACGTATCATAAACAAAATTCCTAAAGTACAAAAATCACACTAAAATATTTTCAACATAACAAATTTTCCCCCACGAACATAACAACCAGGGATGTAGACACTAACTAAAATGAAGAATAAAAATTTATGCATACGCCATAAACAGAACCCTAAAATCCAAACCTAGCCCAAATACAAAAACACCTAATTCAAGAAAAAACGTAATAAAAAGAAGTTTTTTTAGTTTGCTTAGTGTTATCAATCGAATGTGCTTGAAAGTCGCATAAAACGGAATGATACTTTCAAGAATCAGCAAATCAAGATAAAAAAAGTTATAAGAACAAGAACAGTTTATGTAATAGCGAAGGCTTCCACGGCCGGAATCTATACTAACATTAGAATGTTTTCCGAGTTTGGACCGTGTCATAGTTGTTGCAACCGAAGCTGCCAACGTTTCTACGATTCTAAACTCCGTAGAAGAATCCTACAGAGTTTAGAATCTGGCTTGGTTCATAAGTTGATTACTTAACTCGGTAGTGGTTCTTTGTTAGATTTTCGTTTGCTTTTTCAAGTTATCGTTTTCTTTCTTACCTTTTCAGAGTTTAGGTTATGGCTTGTTTTACAAGTGGATAACCAAACTTTTGAGAAGTTCTTAGTTAGATTTCAATTCCTTGTTTGAGTTTTGCGATTTATCTCACGCCCTGATGAAGCCCCTTACGAAAGTGGGCGAACCGTTGGCAGCTTCGGTTGCAACAACTATGACACGGTCCAAACCCGAAAGACATTCTAATGTTAGTAAAGAACAGTTTAAGCCACAGTCAAGAACAACACTTTAAACTTTTATTAAACTTTAATCCACAGGCATAAATCCAACCCTAAATATAATTCCCAAAACTAAAATATCTTTAAAAGTAGAAAGAAAAAACCAAGCACAAATATACAGCAGATTCCAAACTGTAATATGCAGATTTATAAAAAAGAATAGTCAAGATAAAAACAAGACTAATGTGCCAAAAAGTCATCGGCAGACGGTAGAAGATTCTTCTACCAAAGAAAATAAACAGACCTTAAAAATCTACCTAAAAAACAAATCAGCAATCCAAAAGTTACAAACACAAAGTCTTAAAAAATCAAAGATTACTTAAGTATACCACTCAAAGCAAATTCTAGTAACGTAACACAAAACAAAACCGTAAGAAAGAAAAAAAAGAAGACTAAGATGTAAATATCTGATTCGCTCTCTCCGTAGAAGAAACGAAAATCAAGCTTTCAACGTCCAACCAACCGTTTAAAATATATATAAAAGAATGAAAGAGAAAAGAATAGATATCACACTTAACCATGGAACAAGTGTGTACCAATTGCTGTTCCAAATCGGATAGTTTACTACGTTTATGCCGACAAGCGGAATAGTAATGTCAAAAATAGGTAAACGAAATCCAGAAGCAAAAGAAAGGATCCTGTACATGACGTGCCAACTAAGCGGATATTAAGAAATGTAACCAATTAAAAGAATATTGGCGACAAAAACATGGGAGAAAACCAATCGACAGCATTAGAACTATAACCAGCAAGATACAGATAAGACACAAAATTCAGAAGAATAGCAGAAGTCACAATTCAGAAGCCAAAAAGATGAACTAATACTTACGACGCTTGCGACACTGATGAAAAAGAAGAAGACTATTAGAAAAAAGAAACAGCAAAGCACAATGAGACACAAAAAAAAAGAAGAACTGAAGAAGCATATGCAAAAGCAACAGTAGCGGAGAAACTGTACGATCTTTATGTACACGTGTAAAACTTGTAGCGACACTAGTGTTAGAAATATTTATCGTTGCTGGCAATACGTAACGTGACCTAACATTCTCACATTCTGAGTTCGAACAAAAACAGTATAGTATAAACTCAGCAATCTTAGATCACATATGAAGCCAGTACAAGTGACAAAAACTTTTAAAGTGAATGTGATTCTGAATAAGTTACTTACGCTGGTTCGATAGAACGACTAATTTCTACACGCAAAAGATCAGAAAAAGAAACACGTACACGTTTACGTACAAACGTACACATCAACGAGAGAAACCCATGTGAGAACGATAACGAACGCAAGTATTCGAAATAAGAATAGACATAGAAAAAAAAGGTGTAGAAGCATTAAGAAAGCAATTGACAAAATTGGCAGAAGAAACGGAAGTAAAAATTTGAATAGCATAGGCTACAAATGGTGTTACTGCTCTCTGATGTTGAAATGTAAAATTAGAATTACAAGCTTTGATGTTTGACCGTTTGTCTAAAGATATTAATTGAGCGATAGAGGTAATCTTAATCAACGCTAACGGAACATAATCTAAAAGTAAAAGTTCGAATTTTAAGATTGCAACAACATCTTGTCAAGAACGTAAAGTATGTCGTCTAGTTCTAAACACAAGAAAAGTTTTATCTAATAACACTTCAAAGGCTGAAACAAAAAGTTGAATTAAAACTCTACAAAACAAACACAACTAGTCAATCTTAGTCAAGAACTCTATCAGTAGAGAAGGAACTTCATCGGAGAAAGTAACATTCCAATCATTTTCGAATCAGACACCGAACAAGTAAGAAGTTGTGAATAAATGGTTATAGAGATGGAAACATTGAAAGCGTAATTCAAATAAGTTTTGAAAAAACCGTGAGCGAGAAGGTATAATCATTGTAAGGTAACAATGTCAATGCAAATGTGAAAATGCCACTAAAGTAAACCACTGGACGACCGTTTCGCCCTTTTTGGGCTTTTCAGCAGTCAGAGAACACTTGACTGTACTTCCACAAATGCCTTGACAGTCCTATAATTTCATATTAACAAATAAAATGATCATGATGAGTAAAATACGATGGCACAGCCATCTCAGATTATAATTTACTATGCATGAATAATAGTAAGTCAATGGCTATAGAGATGGATACGTTGAAAGCTGATTTTATACCCGCGTAATTTAAATAAGTTTTGAATAAACCGCGTGCTAAAATCACAAGGTAGAAACATTGTAGAGTAACAACGTTTCCATCTCTATAGCCATTTACTTACTATTATTCTTGCATACTAAATTATACTATAAGGGGGCTCTGCCATCCTATTTCACTTATCATAAGAAGTTGTGGTTCCTTATCTGAAGAACACATAGCTAACGCAAATAATAAGAAGCACAATAAAACATAAAACAACAAACTAATTAAAATAACACACTAAAGCAAAATTCTGCAAACACTTGTATGACTATAAACCCAATAATATAAACAATTTGCATGCAAATGAGTCGATAACCAAAGAAAGTATACAAAATAGCAATGATTAATTAAATCTAACGTGCTACTAAAAGACAGACAAGACAAAAGAAGTAAAGTAAAACTTTGAGTATGTCGAACTCACTAATGACAATCACACAAACAAGTTAAAGAATCAATAAAAACAGAAAGAATTATAATCGCACACGGAATAATCGAACGCTGACAATTGGGGGTCAAATTTTGTTACGTAAATTTAACCGTAACGGCAGTATAGAACACGTTGTAGAGAAGGTTGTATATAGTATGAGTTAATTACAAAATAATTAAAAAAGCGCCAAAACGGTAGAAATACTCACTACAGATCCCGTTTACATCTGTCAAACAATAAAGGAAAACAAGTTGCAAAATACAGATATAACAACAAATAAATTTATTTCAACAAAGACGAAGAGGTTAAAACGATGTAGAACTATAGCAAATAAATAGCAATTAAGGATTCGTCAACAAATATTACAGTTAATAATAATGATGCAGGCGCTTTGTACATATAAACAAATTTATTGGCTTAACATAACATATTTTAACGAATTTTTAAGTCTTATATATTTATACGAAATATTTACACTTTTATAACTACACGAACTAATTGAATCTAACAATATTTAAGAAAAACACTAGCACTAATTTATATATTACAATGACGCGAAAAATAGTGTCCGCGAATAACTCCTGTTTATCTAAAACTGACACTGTTTACATTAAAAGCACGTACGTTTGTGTCCACTATATTTATCTCGAACATACGCGTTAATCACTTATTTATTTAAACATCTTCTTAATACTTCCGACTTGAAATAAGTGACCTATGATCACTTTAAATTGTTTTTATATATTTGTTATCTATTCCGAAAATTTTCTACATCCTTTCCAAACGTTCTAAAAGTGTATAATAACTTCAAACGCTCTCGAAGCTGAAAACAACTTCGCGAACGTTTCAATATAAAATAAATTTGCGTCGGTAAATACAACACAAACGTCAAATATTACAAGCTTAAGCAAAACAAAGCGCATCGCTTAATTTATTACATGCAAAAAAAAGTTTTAAACTTAAAATTGTAACAAAAATAGCGTATACAATGAAAGTGACCTTATCGGTTTCCGGTATGTAGAGTGACGTATCGTAGAGCAAAATTCCTACAGTATGAAAACTACACCAAAATATTTTTAACATAACACTAGCAATATAGTTAAATCTCATTTATTGATAATAAAATCTTAAGACAGCTGTAAAAAATTACAGAAACCGTATAAAATAATTTTTTTTTTATATTCGCCAATTGCATTAAATCTAATACGTTAGCTTTTGTACCACAAACATAAAAAAAATCATTTTTATCCTGTGCAAAAAGTTAGTTAACAGGTCATATTTGCAGACAATTTTTATGCTAGCTTAATTGTTCAACTTTAAAACCTTCGTTTAGAATCTGGCTTGGTTCACAAATTGATTACCTAACTTTTGAGAAGTGTTTAGTTAGATTTCGGTTGCTTGTTTGAGTTCTTCGATTTCTCTCACGCCCTGATGAAGCCCCTAACGAAAGTGGGCGAAACGTTGGCAACTTCGGTTACAACATTGACACGGTCCAAACCCGGAAGACGTTCTTATCTTAGTATAAAAAAACTTGTTTATTTTGGTCTGTACTGTTGAACAACAACTCTTGCCAGCTCCGTTGTGAAATGTGGGATATTTGTCATACGTAGTTTGTATTGCAGATACGTGTATTATGTGAGACAAAGATAAAAGCATCTATCTTATGCTTTCTGTTCTGTTGAGCGATATGTTTCATCTTAAATGATAAAGACTATAATTTTACATTATTAAATTTTTTTTATATTATTAGAATTAAAATATACAGTATTTCAATTCATCATTAAATTTCTATTGTTATTTAAATTCAATAGATAAATGTGCTCATTTTTTCAGTAAGTAAAAAAAATTTGTATTATACTTTTTTGTATTTTATAACAATAAATTATTGTACCAATTATAATACATACACAAATAAAGGAAGTAATAATTTGTTATTGACAATGAAAGTATGAGAACCAAGCAAACTCGTTAGAAAGCTAAAAATACAATTAAAAATGAGAACATGCAGACAGATACAATAATGGAAATCAAAATTCATATATTATATAAGTAAATATATACAGCCAATTTATACTAACCAGAAAATCGGATAAAATGTAAAATTGTAATTATGCAGATATTAAACTACTAAAATCACGAAATGTAAATGTATATGGTTACACCCTACAATTATGTTTTGTAATTAATATATTAAGTATATCAATTTACATCTTCAAGTTAATACTTTAATAGGAGAGTTATAGATATTGCTTCCATTTATCTTTTCTCATATTTAAAATAACCTAATAATTCAACTGAGTATGGTTATTATAACTAAAGTGCCTCTGACCTTAATAAAGTTTTATATTATAAATACTTATGTCTGTTGCAAAAATTTGCCAGGTTACACACAATAATTAAAAAACTACTTTACTTTTAATTGGATGATTAAAACAATTAAAGTTTGTTTCTTTTTAGGTTTTTCTTTTTGTTTTAGCGTCTAAAAATACTGATTACTTAGTAAGGTCTATTTAAAACACAATTTATTGCCAAATTAATTTTTGAATCATGGCAACGGTTTATTAAAGTAGTT
This sequence comes from Aquatica leii, assembly GCA_035610365.1. Lineage (NCBI taxonomy): Eukaryota > Metazoa > Arthropoda > Insecta > Coleoptera > Lampyridae > Aquatica > Aquatica leii. Next base: position 43,064,684 of record CM069436.1, read on the forward strand.
TATGACGACTTACAAAATGTATGCTGTGACACAAAAATATACTTTATTAAAAAAAATTCCAAACTTACCATAAATAGAAAGTTATATAACTTAGATCTTATTAAATTTTGTTGGTAACGTTAGAAAAATACACCCGTTTTTGATATCTTATACATATGCGCCTTTTCATTATTAATAAAAATAATTAATTTAATTTAATTCTGTATTTATTACTACTTTCAATTAAAGTTTAAAAAAAAATATTAATTTTGATATTAAGATTAAGGATAAAAACAAAACATATTTTTTATAGTGTATATTTACAAATTCCACACAACGGTAGTCATTTACTTTATTAATAAAATTACAATTTATATAGTAACGTTGTTTAAAGTCAGGTTAAGAATAAGAGAAAGTTTCTTAATTTGAACCACTGTATTTATTTATGTATAAAATACTTTGAACGCCATCTGTTAATCGTTATTTGTAGCATGAGTGTGGCGAACACTAGTACAGTACCGCCTAATCAGTACAAATTGTATGTTATAACAAAGAAGATTTTGTGCTATTGAGGTTCGGCTGATTATGAATCAGTAAACTGATACTCTGTTGTCTCTGTGTATTATATTTAAATACAAAGTTTTCTTCATATTTGTAATAACAAGTACTTAATGCCAAACCTTGAATCAGGTTAAAATTACATAAAGTAAACTACAATTAGTTCTTAAGCAACTTTATTTTTAGTATATTGAAACATTCGAGAAATTATTTGCAAGTGCAAGAGCCTTCTAGAAGCTGTTATCCATCTTCTAGAAGATATACCGAAAAATAGGGAACAGTCGAGAAGGATTCGCAAATGTGTATAAATACCGAAGAGAGAAATCGTAAGTTAGTTATTGCTGGAATGCGAATACAGCAGTGTTAAGAAGATTATTAAAGTGAACATAAATAAGTCGTTAGCACGCGTGTGTCTAGATAAATATACCGAGAATAATCGTGTACGTGATTTTTTAGTGTAAACAAGTGTGAAGCTGTCCGCGGACGTTATCTTATCTTCCTGTAAGTGATAGTGTTATACAACTGTTATACATAAATTAGTGTAAGTGTTTTCAAAATATTATTAGATTTAATTAGTTCGGTTAATTTAAAAGTGTACATATTTCTAGAATAAGTAAACGTATTTTAGTCGTTTTAAAATACAGTGCAGTCCGTTTAGTACGACTTCGCATATAACAACCAACCGTTTTTAGCGACGTAAGTATAGGCACATGTTTGATTTTAATATGAGCCACTATGAAAGTACATCCGTTTATTACGACTCCGCTTACAGCGACCAACCGCTTTCAACGACGGAATTTTACGCAAAATTGACCGGTTACAACGACAAACGTTAACGTGTTTACAAATAAATCGTAAGTAAGAAACTATCTCCGATCCGCGCACTCTTCTTGCCTGTACGTCGCTGATTCGAATGCGACGGTTTATTTTACGTCAGTAATTTAAGGGTGATGAGTGATTACGCATACAAAAATGGCTTCTACAAAACGAAAAAGTTTCTCCATTGAAGAAAAAAGTGTTATAATACAACGTTAAGAGGCTGGCGAGTCGAATGTAACGATTGCGAAGGAATTCGGTGTAAATCATTCGACAATATCCACAATTAAGAAAAATACACAAGATAGGACCTTTGTTCAATGCGAATGTTTTAAAACCTAAGCGCGTGAGATTGTCGTCTCAAGAACAAGTTGACTTGGCACTTTTACAATGGTTTAAGCTGCAACGTAATCGGGGAATACCCGTGAATGGGCCCACGCTTCAACAAAAAGCAAATTTTTTTGCTAAAGAGCTAAACATTCTTAATTTTGATTGTTCGGCGAGTTGGATTAACCGTTTCAAAAGTAGACACAATATTGTTGCCAGAAAAATTGCTGGTGAGTCTTTGTCGGTTCAACAGAGCGATGTGACCGAGTGGCAAACCAAAGTTTGGGCTAATTTACGATCAAAATTTAGTGACGACGAAATATTTAATGCAGATGAAACAGGATTATTCTATAAACTAACGCCAGATAAAACATTAAAATTTCGAGGTAAAAAATGCTTGGGAGGAAAACTTTCGAAAGACCGAATAACTGTGATGGTTGCAGCTAACATGAGTGGCACGATAAAAAGGAAGTTGTTAATTATTGGCAAGTCAAAGAACCTACGAGTTTAAAAAATGTACGATCTTTATCGGTAGATTATGAAAGCAATCGCAAGGCCTGGATGACATCTGATATTTTTATCAAATGGATACGCGACTGGGATCGTGAAATGACTAAAAAGAAAAAAAGATCCTGCTTCTAGTTGACAATTGTCCAGCTCATCCCTCAATTAGCGACTTGAGAAGCATAACTCTCATTTTCCTGCCTCCTAATACAACATCCGTACTACAACCTATGGACCAAGGAATAATTCGAGTGCTAAAATCAAACTTTCGTAAAAACCTGGTTCTAAAAATTATTGCCAGTCTTGATGCAAATGAAGACACCAGCAGTGCCAAACATCCGAAGATCACAATACTCGATGCCATTCTAATGATTTACGACGCATGGAATAAGCTTACGTCAGCGACGATTTTCAACTGTTATAAACACGCTGGATTTGTCCAAGGCATTCCCCCAGTGTTGCTGCCGACAACGATGATGATGATGATGATGTGCCGCTGTCTATCTGAGCGAGGGCTTTAAATAAAGGACTGCCCATAGGAAATGAAGAACTTGACCAATATTCTGCTATTGATGATGATCTCGCAACATGTGAGGAGCCGACTGACGAAAATATTCTACAAAATTCTACAGAAGGACAAGTGGCAAGATGAACCGAGAGACTGCAAGAGTATGACTGTGACACTGAACACCGTGCCGAAAGCAGTCATCGGAACGCTGATGTCTTGTCCAGAGCACCATGTCCGGCGGAATGCAGTCATTGCTCGCGACTGGAAGAAAAAGTTGAATGCGTCCGGAGAACTGCTCTGGTTAATGATGAGTGGGAACAGTTATGTCGCAAACAAGAAAACGATCCTGATATAAGACTACTTCTGGACTGGAAAGAAAACAGCTGACGACCAACCTGGGAAGAAGTGAGTGCTTTGAGCAGAAACTTCAAAGCGTACTCGGCGCAATTGGACTCTTTGATAGTGACAAACCATCTTTTTAAGCGATCCCTAGAAAGTGTCAAGAGCACAGGAAACAGACTACAGTTAGTAGTGCCGAAAAGCAGGGTGTCAGAAATGTTGAAGCATCTCCACAATGGGACATCAGAAGGACACTTTGGTATTTAGAAGACATTGGGTAAAGTGCGAGAACGATTCTAGTAGATGAACTGCAAAGAGGACGTCATCAAATGGTGCCATAATTGCACGGTCTGCGCATCAGGAAATAGTCTAGCGAGATAGCGCAAAGCACCCATGAAACAATGCAACGTAGGAAACCTTTTGGAAAGAGTAGCGATTGATATTGCAAGGCCGGTCCCAGAATTCGATTCGGGAAATAAATACATCCTGGTGACGATGGTCTATTTTACGAAATAGACGTAGGCTTACGCCATACCCCATCAAGAAGCAGCTAGAGTCGCAGACGTGTTAGTAAAAAAGTTTTTTTGTCGGTTTGGAGTTTCGTTGGAATTACACTCCGATTAAGGCCGCAACTTGAGTCTGGGCTGTTTGAAAAAGTTTGCCGACTGATGGGAATTAAAAAGACTAAGAAAACGCCTCTCCATCCTCAATCTGATGGCATGGTTAAGCGGATTAATTAAACAATGGGCAAGTACTTAGTTAAGGTAGTGTCCAAACAACAAAGAGACTGCGATCAGTACTTGCATCTTTTCTTAATGGCATACCGATCATCCGTTTACGAAAGCACAGGCCAAACACCATCCTGTGTGATGCTCGGTCGCGAAATACGATTGCCATGCGACCTCCAATTAGGACGAAGACCAGAAAGTTGCTGTAGAAGATTACGTCAGCAAGCTAACCAAGAAGCTAGACGAAGTACATGAAGAAGTCCTTAATAACACACAAATTGCCAGCGACAGGATGAAGACCAGATATAATGTAAAGGCGCAAAATGGGGAGTTTCAACCTGGCGACATGGTCTGGTTGTATAATCCCCAAAGAAAACTTGGTTTGTCGCCCAAGCTGCAAAAGCAATGGGAGGGGTCTTATGAAGTCGTGCAGCTTATTAATGACGTTATATATCGCATCCGAAAACCACCCAGAGGCAAGCCAAAAGTGGTCCACGTCGATCGTCTAGCCCCGCTCGCTGGCGATAACCACAATACACAAGTTTAGGTCCGAACCAGGGTAATAAGCAGCAGAACCAGAAATCAAATCGAAGGAACGGAGTTCGAGAAGTTTATGAGCTTATACGGAGGTTCTGGAAAAGCTAGGTTCGGAGTTACCACCGAGGAACAACAATACCTGTTCCAAACACAAGAAGATTGCACCCTCGCACATTGCGTGATCGATGATCTTGACATGTCCAAAGGAGTTTCAGTCGTGTTTAAAAAGAAGTTTAGGCAGCTAGATGGATTACGAAGACAGCAACCGGTAGTCGGAAAAGTTTTAAAACTACGTGGTGACAGACGCTTCGTTTTCTATTTGGTCACCAAGAAATACTCGAGTACCAAACCGTTATACGAAAATCTGTGGCGAACATTATGAAATCTCAAGAGAGAAGTTGAGTTAGATCAACTAAATTGGAGAACAGTTCGAAACATGTTGGAAGTCGTCTTCCGAGTAACAGGCGTTCAAGTGTTGTTCTGTAGTTACCAACCAAAAAGAATATCGGGTCAGGAAAAGTCAATTGACTGTTACTTTTATAGTCAAGGAAGTTGCCAAAATGGAATAAGCTGCCGCTATCGCCACGATCCTTTTTACCGGCGTCGCATCCAGTCTCCTGTTCTGGGACAGAACAGTTCTAAGAAGGGGGTAGTGAAAGGTTCGAGAAGTTATTCGCAACTTCAAGAGCTTTTGCAAGGTTTTCTAGAACGTTCACCGAAGGATATGGAACATACGGGAACGTTTTGCGAAAGTGTATAAATACTGTGCAAACAAATCCAAGGGGAGTTATTGTCGTAATGCGAAGACAAAGTGTTAAGAAGATTATTCAAGTCTAAATAAATAAGTCGTTAACGCGTGTGAGATAAATCTACGGTGAATAATCTAGTATGTGACTTTAACGTAAACAAGTGTTAAACAAGTGGGTGACTTTATATGATCTTCGTGTCAGTGATAGCGCTATATATAAATTATACAGTAAGTGTTTTTATTAAATATTGTTAGATTTAATTAGTACGGTTAGTTTAAACGTGTATATATTTTTAGTATAATTATAAATAAACTAGTTTTAATAATCAATTTCGTTACAATATTGTAGATTAACTCGAACCTCTTCTTTTACTGCTTCAAATTAGTTGGACTTATGAATCGCTAGAGTTGGATGGTTGAACATTATAAATACCATGTTAATTTAATTAAGTTTTATTATCCTGTTTAATTGTTTTTTGTATTGACGAATTAGACGGTCATCATAAATTTATTACCTGTTTTTAATTGGGATAATATAATACAATCCATTTACTTTCACTAAATGCGATATGTTTCATAAAAAAGCAATTTAAGTAAAAAGATGTTTTGAACCCGATTTTTTAAACAAACAATAACACAATAAAAAATAGTGGTAAATTTAATTGATCGTACCTTATTATAGTCTAATCGCGGAACAGAAGGCGTCGGTTCTTTTTTTGCTTGATTTCTACTACATTAAATTGATTTCTGTTTTCAACCCATTTAGTTTGTTTTGTCGTTAGTTTTTCTAATCTTCTAATTGATTTATAGTTCTTTGTAATTTTTTTTTATTTTTTTGTAGCATACTTTTTTTATTTATATATTTTCATTCATAAAGTTGTTTAAAGAATTTTGTCACGTCACATCACAATTTACTAATTTTTTTAATTTAAGTTGGCATTGATACTGTAATATGTTTCTTTTTTAAGTAGATTCTAACTAGTTAAGAGTAACCTGTCAACACGGACCTTTTGTGAAACGGAAATCTGCACATAACGGAATTTTTTTGTTACCGAGCAAGTATACGTACTTGTATGTATATTTGCGACTCCAAACTACAAAATACCATAAAATAAATATGGCATTTACAAGAAATTCATAAATCTGCTATTGTAATTTTTAGTGTTTATAAGAAAAAATATGGTTTATTAACACATTAGCTATCAGAAAAACCGCGTTTACTCAAAATTTGTGTCAAAAAGATTTTAAGTGTGGTAAAAGTGTATTAAACAATAAGAGACGTAACATAAAGACAATGCGACAGAAGAATCAAGTGTTAATAGTTTGGGTGATGATATAAATTACTTAAAACACATTAATTTTTTTTTGCCGAGTTGAGAAAGTAAGCTGACCGTTTTATAAAAATTTTTAATTTAGAAACTGAGTACGAAAAAACGAACTGATGTAGACTATAGAACAAAAAGCTGTTAACAAACTCTAAATTTTTTTTAAATACATTTAAAGATCTATGTATGTTTTAAATAATTTTTTGTATTTTTTACTGTTTTATTTTAAAATAATTTTTTTATAATTTAACTAAAACTTCACAAAGCAGAAACTCGCATAAAGCAGAAAAGTTACCTCGTCTCGGCCTTTTCCGTTTTAGTAGGTTGTAATTGCAAACGCCGCTATAATCTTGAGTTCTAATTTTACCGTGTTTTCTTATCTTTGTGTACTATGTTTTTGATCAAAATTCTTATGGTTTTGTTTGTATTGTTTTCTCCTAATAACTTATTAGTTTTAGTTTGACTTGTAGGTTTATTTTGGTTGTTGTTATTGTTAATTTACACTTTTCTATGGTGTTGTATCTAAGTATTTATACTTAACGTACAATCTCTGTAATATTTTATTACTCAATCAATAACAAAATTATTTAACAAATTTCAGAAGACAATATAGTAACCGTGAATTTTGTAGTTATTTCCACTGATTCTAAAGCTTATGTAACTTTAAAGCACTACAACAAAGCTAGAATACAAAACTCTAATAAATATTTTAATGATATTAAAGGAATTAATATTTACTAATACAGTTTTTTTAATAAAAAATATTGATTCACAAAAGCAATAAAATTATACAAATTATACAGTATATTTAACAGTATTCTAAAAATGTCAAATAACCTATAGTTAAAATTTAAAATTTCGAATACGTATTAAAGTGGTAAAAATTTCCATATTTTGGTTATGTGTTTATCTAAATATTTCACAATAAATGCTTTGTTATTATACTCTATTTACTCTTTATGTTTATAAAAAAACTATAAAGTGTTTTTTTATAGTCTACTTGTTTACACAGATTTAAATGTTTAAAAAACTCATAAACGACAGCAATATTAGACATACCAAACAATTTTTACATCTGTGTAAGTATTATTAAAACAAGACACAATTGTTTAATAAATAAATTGCAATTTTTTTGGTAATAATAAAATAAATTCAAAAAGTTTAAAATACTTGTTAAATAAAATAATTATCTAAATTCTAATAACGTTCATTTTAATGACATATTTAAATATTATCGTGAAACGTAAACATTTAGTGTAATAAAATAAATTGTAATAAATCAAAAAGTAGGATAATAGAATACTTATATTCCAAGATTAGAACGTCATCCACGTTTAAACTGTGTTGTAACATTGAATAATAAATGGTTGTAACCAGTGATAGGCGCGTATTCGACATGATGTAGAAAATTGAGTTTTCTACGCGTAGAATACAACAATTTTTTACATGACACATTTGATGTAGAAAATGTCGAGTATGGACAAAATACAAATAAAATGCGGAAAATAAAATATTTAAAAGAAAAATAAGTTCTGAAAGAGCAACAGGCTCCTAGAAAAAAGATAAATAGTTATTAAGTATTTACTGTGCGACCAAACATAAAAACACCATGTAAATATACCTACGTATTACTTGCGCAAAAATTTGTTTAAAATCATCAGTATTTGGTGATAAACTTTGTCGACGTTTTGGTTCCATTTTACGATGTTACTTGTTATATTCCTTTACGTTTTGAAACAATCTATTTAAACATTGTATACGATTTGGCAAGTATTTTTTAGGTTAGAATTGTTGTCTATTTGATTTATAGTACAGAATAAGTTACTTATTGTGTTTACAGTAAAAACAGTATTAACTAGTTGTTAAAATGATTTTTTGTATTACAGTTTTAAGCCATAGAAAGCAGAACTGAAAAAATTGTGTGTTCTAAAGCACAAAACATTAATAACTTCATCAATTCCTTTTTGCAAATAAATTGTAGCTGTGGATATATGCAGCCAAAAAAGCTTTTAAACTTTTGCTGCTGCTGGAACAGGGAATTCTGTTATTCTAGTTATATATTATAATCAAACTATTAGTATCACACAGTGTCTTACATCTAATTATATTTATATCAAGTCTCATAAAAAGAAACGTTTCAATGAAGTAGTAATTTATTAATTAAATAATTATTATAAGTTGAATGATAAATTGCTATAATTACATGTTGTGCAAGTACAAATTTTAACAGCTAATTTGTCTTAAAACCTTTTTTGTTTACTTTTTAGGTTGTTAATTATTAAATCAAAATGACAAAAAAAAAGGATTAAAAAAATACTGTAGTATTGGATATAACAAAAATTAATTGATGTATTGTAATAAAATTCCTTTGTATAAATTATCAATCGAGTAAAGTTATCATTTTATCAAAGAACGGGCCGGACATTTGTTACTATATAGAAAAAACACCGTTTTTAGTAATTATAATTTTGGTTTATGTTATCAATTTTCTTCTCGAGTTTCTTACTATACATAAATAACCTATTTTGCATAAATTTTTTAGCTAAATTTTCATAATACGCTTGTTTAGAGTGAAAACCTTTATCATTGTATTTGTTTTGCATGTTTAGCTTTAAGTTTGCAGTGTTATTTATTCTAGTATTTTGACTGGCCTACGTAACATTTCATTACACATTTTTAAATATACGTTATCTTTAAGAATTAATTTGGAAAGCATATGCGTTCTTAGAACAACTTCATTTAACTACATCTTATGTGATAACGTTATTTTGTATTTATTTTTAGCATCAGCAAATTACTGAGAAACAATGTGCTTCTTAGAACAGTGAACTAAACATTATACGTTATTTTTGATTTCTTTTTATTACCGGTTTCAAAAAACTATTTAATGTTAGAAGTCAGTAATTTTTTATTTATTTGGCTAAAAATTTTGATTTTTTTAAACGTTTTAGCAAAATATTTCTATTCACATTTTCTACTTGTACAAATGCTATGATTTCGTCATCTAAATTAACAACATGTTAATCAGATAGACGCTGTATGTATTTACTGCTTTCTAACCAATAAACATTTATTTGTTTTTCTTCTGAATTTGGATATTGTTTTCATTCATTTACTGTTATAAGTCCCAACGTAATTCTATTGAACGGTGTGCACTGTATTTGAATATTACATTTTTTGTACTCGTAATTATTTCCATTCGACAATAATGAAATGGAAAATATAATAAAATAAAGTAAGGTATCAAATTATATTTTTTTTAGACTGTTATCGACAGATTTGTCATTAGTCATTACTAAAACTAAATATCAAATCTGATCGATACAAACTAATGAAGCCTTTGTTTTAATCGCTTTAGTTTCTACGAATGAACATATACAAAAAGGATAAAATAATGACTAGAATTACAATATAGTAAAACTGAATTATAACATAAATATAAAGCCGCCTTTTTACATGAATCACTATTTTTATAGATATCTTGATATCGTTGAACCTACTTACATTTAAAATAAAATAAGCTTCTTGACAAGAAAAGTTTTTTTTTCCATTTTTGTGATAATTATTGAACAAATTTTATTCAAATTCGGAACTAGTACTGTTTTTTTTTGAGTATTTTGTTTCAACTTTGGTAAATACTTAAATATTGCTACTCGGTCACTTGGACCACAGTAATACATAATACTTGTATTACTAAAACGCTAGAACCAGATAATAAGAAAAAATAACAATATGAATTAAGTCAATCTTAATCAGCAAATATGAACTTCAACTGCTGTTACTGTGGGCAGGTTGGGTTATTAAAACGACGCTTATTCTACATTATTTACGTCATTATCTGCATTGTCTAAATATTATACATTATATACGTATTTTCTACCTATTTTCTACGTATACGTGTAGAAAATTATTTTATACATGTAAATGCCCATTACTGGTTGTAACCGAAGTTGCCAAGGTTTTGCTCACTTTTGTAAGAGGTTTTTCATTACAGCGTGAAAAAATTTATAGACATAAATGATAACCAAAATACGAATCACGACACAATTAGGTAATCAATTTGTGAATCAATTTATATTCTAAGCTCTACAGAGTGATTTAAAAATAAGTTATCTTAGATAAATCAGTATCAACCGAGAACCAAAGATCTATCGTCGATACTATCCAATATCCTATTTAGACGCTTTGAATAAATATCAATATCATTCCAACCGTTTTTGTGTAATTCTTTTACAACAGTATTACAAAGCTAACGCGGTGTGCCGCTTTTCTCATAAGAACTACAACTTCTATTGCTACAAACCAGTAGAAAAAAGTTCTCACAACGTTTGCACGATAGGAACCGGAAAATTTTTCATGGATGAAAACTTGATATTTATTAAATGAACTTCGCCCACTTCTCAGGAGAACTTTATGAAGAATTATTTCAAAAATAGACGTACAGAAGTAAACCGAGATTTTAAACTGCCACTAAAATCTATAAAATATATACATATATTAGTTGGTTATGGCGATATGGAATACCGTAACAAACTGTTACATGGATACAAAAATATATTCTCCAGTAACAATAATATCAACATTCAAAACATTACTATAAGTTGTTTGTAACAGAATTTTGTTTATTGAACAAATGGATGTTCAAACAGTTTTTTTTAAACGAATATAAATCAATTCTCAGATTTATGTTTATCAACCGGAAGGTTTTATACAAGAAAAAAAGAAGGTATGTTTGCTACGAAAGGCTCTATATAGTTAGGAGAAAGTTTAAAAGCATGGTACAAATGTTTCCATGATTGTATACTTTAACTTGGGTTCTAAAGCGCCACACATGATAATTGTTATAATTGTGACGTAATGTCAGTTCGGAAGATACATTCACTAAATCTTTAGGTTCTGTTTCTTTTGAAAAGTTAAGAATTATGTTAAATTTAGTTTAACATTAGTTTTGTATGCTTTATTATCTCTTACTATAAATGTAAATTCCGAAAAAAGGAGGTGTGCTAGAAATAGTTTTTGTAGTGTTTAAAAAAAATGCAACACTAGTTAATACAGATAAGTGACAACCGTGCATATCGGTAATAGAAGAACAAAACCTTTATTTTTATGTAGTTACTAGTTACTTCTAAGTATAATACATAAAATCAGAAAACAGTATAATTTTTTATTAAATAAAAGTTATGTATACTTTTGATTAAGTTATAACTGACAAAAACTATTAGTTTTAAATTTAAAGTGTCAAAACATAATAAGATACATTTCTTATAACGTTAATAATTGTGTAGAATTTTAAGAAATTACTAATTAAAAAACTGCGGAATGCTAAAGTGAGAGGTTTTGATGGTGTCTGAACATAATGATTAAAACGAGTTCCTTAAGCTACGTGAAATAGTTTTTTCGTCCTTAAAAAAATGTTTTACTTGTTACTTTATCATCTTGTAATAGTTAATTGTAGTGTGTGTTCACTGCTGTAAAGTAAAACTTGTACAAGAATTCAGATGTAATATTAAAAATTTTTTTTGTTAGTTTTTATGGAAAGATTATAAATTTACAAATAACCTAATTGCTTAACTTAGAAAAACGGCACGTTAGGTTTTTTTAGAGGTGGCTTGCGTGTGCAATTATCAGTAGATTAAAATTTCATTAATATCAAATTTTTTTTTAGATCAGTAGCGATTTTTATACATTAAAAACAATATACTGCAGTTTGTATTATAATAGTTTGTAATTTTGGCACACAGAAGCTTTAAATTTCCATTTACAAACAATCTTGCAAAATAAATTTTTGAACATTTTTAATTTTTTTTTTTTAATTTGCTACAATTTTAAATACTGAATTAGCAAACATGTTAAACCTTGAACGCGCATAAAATGAAATTATTCACAATTTGTATATAGCAAATTAAACATGGAAAGTAGAATCTTAATTACCACAAACATCTTTACATATTAAAAATTTTAAAATATGGCACTGAAAATTGTCGGTTATTAAACAGGTAGACCGTATTATATTGTGCGTGTCGGTCATTTGATTGCCACACACTAAAACTCAGAAAGCTTCTTTTTAGTGGTTTACTTTATTAAATATGCAAAACCAGTAAACGTTTTTTATATTTATTGTAATAAAAAAAACTGTCACGCTAAATTATAAACTATTGAACGGTTAAACGCCGTACATGCGACTAGTATCAATTAAATGTTGCTAAAATAATAAAATCACGAATGTAATTACGCTAAAGCACGTTTACTCCGTTACGTACCATCCGTAATAATAACATGGTTTATGAAACAACAATTTTCAGTTTCATAAAACCATGCATAATGCTACTGTTGACAATAACATTTGTAGTAAGTGGTACTTCTTAAACCAGTGTTGGAACGAACTCTTTAAGTAACAATTCTTGTAAATAAAGTAATAAAAATTACAACCCGCCACTGAGTGTAATATACAATTTCTTCAGTTCGTCCTGCATATCAAATAATTGAAGCGGAACCTACGATAATATTTTATATTAAACTGGTATTATTATATGAGTACTAGGCAGCGCAAGAAATAGAGAATATGAATTGGTTCAGGGACGCAAACAGTTATGTTTGCGTAGTAGTGGAACCTTAAACAATTGCGAGCTAATAATTTTATCGATAATAAAATCATTCTTTTTTTAACAATCACCGAGAGTGTTTGGGAAAATAAACTTTATGTATTAAAAAGCAGTGATTATTGTGTCGTGTTTAAAATTAATGATGTATTGGTGGTGTATATTTATGTTGGTGATCGTATCAATCGAAAGTACGTGCGCTCAAAAACTGCAAAGTGCAAGAAGAGATTTATCAACAACTCATAAATCTTTAACAACTTCTTCATTATTTGATGGCTGGTCATTGTTAAATCAAATTGGTATGACAACAGGTAAGATCAATTTTAAATTATTTAGAGAAAAATCGATACTATTGTTTTTTAGAAGATAACGACGAGGAAGAAACGGCAAGGAAACGAGGAAAAGTTAAAAAGAAATTAAAGCGATTCATTTTGCCTTTATTGTTAGCTTATAAATTAAAGTTTTTTGCGCTAATACCACTTTTAGTTGGTGGATTATTATTACTAACGGCATCGACTGGATTAGCAGGATTCTTTTTTGCACTTTTCGCAGCTTCGATGGGACTCAAAACCGGACATCATTAATGCAGGCAAACGCACTTTTACAACATGTACAAAATAAAGAGGAAAATGCCATTCCATTGTAGAATAGCAAAATATTTATTTATTTATACTAGCTGAGAACATTAAATTAAAAAAAAATAACATTTAGTTTTTTTTTCAAAAAAGTAAATTAGGTTAAACATAGTTTATCTAATACATATCTGCTATATACTTTGTGCGGTTGTTTAAGAAAAAGATTTTTTATGTTATGAAAATTATGCGTTAGGCGAGCCTATGGACATACGCCTAATTGAAATAAGTATAAAGACGTTGCCACTCACGTGTAAAGACATTATTACAACAATTCTAATTTATACTTTTATAATAAAATTTAGTATGTTACAATAAAAGATAAGATAAGATGTTTTTAGAAGTGAAACTTGATAAATTAAGTTAACGGTGAAAGAATGAACCATAGAAATCAACTTAAACCAATTTAAAACACGTAGCAAAGTAATACTACGGTAATTTCATAGAATAAGGGCCACATAATAAAACTCAATTTTGTTTTTAGCAACTAATCGCATCTGAATTTTTCGTGCACTACAATGCAAAAACGAAATCGAATTTAGCAACAACAAAAAATTATTAAAATATCTAAATCGTGTGATTACGCTTTTTGTAATTGTGTTAGCATTAAATTACACATTTACAGTTTTTTGTAATGCACGTGATCAAATTTAGTTTGATGGTATTTCTAAATTATAAACCGCAAATTGTTTATTGCATTTTGTTGCCTTTTATAACAGATGCTGAAGCATATGCTTAACGTTTTCAAACAAAACGATTTTGTAAACGCTTAAAGCTTATAGTCAATTCATATTAAAAGTTCATCGCACTTTTGTCAGGTAAGTATTAATATATCCACTAATTAAATTTTTTTTTTAGTTTTGCGGAAGTTTTTAAAGCGCTTGTTTGCTGTTTACAAAACCACAGTTAGACAAAAGAACAAAAAAAACCGAAATGTATAGCGGTTTTTAATAAATCGATTAAAACAACTAGAATAGGTAAATATACTTGTTTCAAAAAAGTTATAGTTTACAAAATTTAAATTTAACTACTATTATTATTATATAATTTGTACACTTGTGTTTTTTTATACAAAAACCGTCATTGGTTATTTTATATGTAAATTTACAATTACAGAAATACTAAATTAAAAAAAATATTCAAATCTACAACTATAAAAAATTTGAATTTTTGATTTACAATGTTACATTGCGATAACTTTATTTAACAATGCAATATTTAAATTGATTGTCATCATTTGTACTAAAATACACTTGGTTTTAGTAAAACTTGCTAGATTTTGAAAGGAAACCTGAAACAATAAAAACGTGACGTTTTTATTACATCACGTGATTTTGTAAAAAACAAACTTTTTTTATACAATAATACCAAGCTTCAATTTTATAAAACGGAAAAAATATTAAAAAGTTACAGAATGCTTTATTCAAAATTTTAATATTTTTAAGTACTCTTTATAAGAATTGAAAAAAAAGCTGATGATTTTGTTAACACCACAAAATTAATTAATTTTCCAAAATATATCAACAAAAACTAAACAATTTTTGCCTAAATTGTTAAGTTAAAAAAATTCAATTTATAAACAAGAAATAACAAAAATTCTTTGCAGCTTTAAGGTTTGTTAAACGATTTGCATTTTTTGTAGTTTTTACATATGTTTCACCACTACTATACAAACTTCAGTGTGATTACAAAATATAAATCTGCTAAAAATTTAAAAAATATTCAGTTTGCATATAAATTGTTTTTCTAATTATTAGTTGTTTGAGTTGTAATTTGTCACAAATCTATATCGAAACAACTCGGTAATTGTTAAAATTAAGAAACTGTGCAAAAAGCTCAGCTTTATTTTCATACGACTTAAAATAGATCACGACGCATTTTAATAGTACTAGTGGTACCTTTAAATAATGAAAGTAATTTTTTTACGACATACCTTTTTTTAGTACCCTTCATAATTGTATTAAATTTCTAGACTAATAACTTTATTTGTGCGTTTTGATGTCAAAGTGTTACTTTATCGTCTTAATGGTAAATTGCCCAAAACTTTCTGTTGAATATCAACCGTTTTTTAAGTTTACCTGCATAAGTAACGCATGCTCTATTAATCTCTCTCTTTCTCTTTCTTTCAAAAAAATCTTTTCACTTAATATAATTTAATGCGCTTGCTATCTAGAGTTCTAAAAACATGTCATATTTACCACAATTTTAATCTTTAATCGTTTGATCTCACATTTCTTTAGTTATTTTTCTATTTAACATCGTTGGTTTTTTTTTCATTATTGTACTAAATAAATGATATTTATGTTTTTAGAGCGTTTGTGATAACTAGTTTTAGCTTTGTCTAAATTTGTTTTCATTCTGCATGATGTGTTCAAAACTTATTAGATTCAATTTAATGTTAATTAAAAACTTTCATATTTATAATTTGTGGTTTTAATTACTTTAAAAATAATTAAGTTTACAATCATTTTAGAATAGTTTTGAACAAATGATATCTGACATTATTTCATTTATTTTGTTATCTACAATTACAATTAATTTACATTGATTGTTGTAAGCAGTAAATTTAAATCAATAACTCAAAAATCTTTATAATGAAAACAAAATCTGCAATAAATAAAACAAAATTTAGATTTAAGTTAAAAGTAAAAAGATAAATATTTAAAACTACCACACTTACTTGATCACAAGCGGAGTATAAACCAAAATTAGATTTTCGGTTTTGTCGTTATTGTCAGTCGAATGATCAGAACTAACTATCTGTAACGCCATAATATCTTTTATGAATTCACGTGTTACCACAATAAAAATTAGGCAGTTATGATTCATTTATTTTAAGCAGGTGTAGCTTAGTTAATACAAAAAAAATTCTAAATGCCTAAACAAGAAATAATATAATTTTAATTTCTAGTATATAACGTGTTGTTAAAAATATTGTGAAACTAATTTAATGCATTTCTATAAAATTATATTTCAAATAATAATTTCAAAATGGTTTGAGTTTTTTCCACAGTTTTTAAAAAAATATTATAATAAATTGGATAGTTTTGATTAAACGTTATAACCGTTAACTGCACAAAACAGTAATTAAAGTATGTAATGAACACTAATTTTATAGATTTTTTTTATTAATGATTAATTTACACCGTTGTCAAACAATAACTTTTTAATAGCAGGTAATCTAAACGTCCGGAAAAGTTTCTTATGATCGTAAGTTAGCTATAATGCATATCATCTTTTTTTTTTACGTTAACATTTAATTTGCGTTGAATTTATTATTACTGTATTAAACTATTATTTCTAATTACTTTTTTTTAACAAATAATATTTTGATAACATTTTACTGTTTCTGAAAACTCTGAATGTCTTTTGCATTTTGCTTTGGTATTATGTCAAAATCGAATTAAGTTCATAAGCTTCGAATAACTATGAACTAAAAGCAATCGAAAAATAAACTTTAATATGCATTTAACTTATGTGTTTTTCAAAAAATTACTAATTAATAACATATAATAATTATATGGCGTTATATTAACGTTTAAATTTAAAATTACGTGTTTTGCCGACAAGAAAAGACTGGTTCACATCACACTACGCTATAGTAGCAAATTTAAAATATATGAAATCTTTTATTAAAAACTCTATTTTTTAACAATACTTTTTTGGATTTATTGTTAAATTATTTTATTTTTGTTTCATTTAAACCAGTGGTCCCTAAACTTTGTTTACACACGAATTCCTTTTTATAGTCAAAACTTGCCCACATACCGCTGAGTGAAAAAACTACATAAATGCATAATAGAAAAATTACAAATTTAACTTTGAGTTGTTGAATAGTAAATGGTGGCGTAAAAATAAAATATAAGCAAAACATTTTGTTAAAGAAATATTTATAACTTTTGTTTTAAACTACAAACAAAAATTAATGGCTTGGATGAACCTCGTGGGATGTTATGAGTGTATTTATGTCCGGCTCAATGTTTGTGAGTATAGCAACCGTAAATTGTCACAAGTACTAATTTCTACTTTTGTTTCTTTTTTTTTTGTTATGAGGCTCATAACGGCACGGAATCCACGTTCTACTAAATAAGAAGACGTTAAAGCAGCTTCTGTACCATAATGCTGGATATAAAATTGGGATCTGTTTTTGTAACCAGAAGTTGTCGTATCCTTGTTTAAACATTGGTTTTGGTTTCTTATTTGTATACAATTTGATAAGTTTTTCCTGTTTCAGTATGTATTCATCTGTATTTGCGCTCTGAGTTTGATTACTTGCAAAAGGGTTCAACGCCCAGTCGGAAATATCCAAGTGAAGAATGTCTTCAAATCTTTGGTTAAGGTCCAAATGAAGCGTCGTTACGTGTTGACAATAAATAAACACATCTTTATCTCTAATTTGCAATTAAAAAAAAACGGAAAATTGAAAACATTCTGCTCTACCCAAGTTTTGTTTGTACAGCAATAGTTTTGTAAGAAACGCAAATATTACATTTTTAGTTTAGATTAAATTAGATGTGTTACCTTATAGTTTCAAATTAGTCTCGTTAAATCTGGCAAATAAATCAGTCATATAGCCGGTGTCATTTTTTCATCTTTCTTATCAGTTTCCAAACATTTAGCAAATAACTATTTTTAGGAAACTTTATCTTTTTTTACAAATTTCTTATAAACTAAAAGTAAAGCTTCGTTTTCTAGTTATGTTGACTCGTCAAGCTGTATAGAAAATTCAGACATTTTTAAGTAGTCACATAAAGAGTTTCCTACACACTGAGCCAAGTTGTCGATCCTTCCTCGTACAATATTATTTCTTAGTGGAATTTTTTTTATAATATTGAAACCTTGTTTGTAGGTAAAGTACAGGGGCTTCATTAAAACCCATTCCCCACGTGATCTATGAGTTGAGCATTAGCATCGTTTTAGTTTGGTAGTGTTACCACAGGTGTTACTGTTTAGTAACATTTTTTGACATTCTCGTTTAACGTTTTGTTGACATCGGGTGATATTTTTTGTCGTTTTCTGTATTCCTTATTTTTTATATTCTAAAATAGTTATAATCATAACTTTTCAGCACTTTTTGTGTTTCTGTTGGTAAGTACTGAATAACAGCTGCAATTTTGAGGTCTAATTTTGGTAATTTTATATTACGTAATAACATTTTACGAGGTTTACTATTGAACAAGTCACCGTCATTGTAATGACGCATTTTCAAACTGAGAAGTGATACTCTCAATCCTGATAAAACTAGGTCGTATTCTCTTCAAAGTTGCAACGAATATTTTCCAGAAGGAAACTTTAGTTACCATGCTTTCCGACGACGTAAACAAGCTTTATTTAATGGATTTTTAAAAGAGAATTGCATTTGCAAGAGGAAACAGAAAGGCCTACTGCACTCCCTGCACCTGTTGTTAAAGAAATTTGCAATCGCATGAAACAAAGTCCTAATAAAACGGTGGCAAAATTATTTGCGGGTAACAGGTATTTTAATTCGATTTGTAAGTTATAAGTATTTAATTTTTAAGATTACCAGTAGAAACAATAAAAAAAGCTTTCGATGACTCCGTAAAAGGTTATGGTTTATCAATGTTTTCTAAAATTTAAAGAGAAGAAAAATAACACATGTATTGCTGCTAAAGAACAACATATTGAACATTGCTTTAAATTTTAAGTTAATGTTATTACCTCATTTTATTTCAAATAAACAGGAATTATTATTAATGTGTTACCGTTTTTAATAAATTAATTAACCTTAATTTAGAGGTTACAAATCAAATTTTTCATTTAGTAATTTTTTTACGTTATACCAATCTAAGCAATGTTGGTTGCCTAACAGATGTGTCATGTACGATCCAATCATTTATGACGGCACTGTACTATTTTCTAGTGACGGAATAACGCCATATTTTATATATTCAACACTGTATTGTTTGCATTTTTTTTTTGATTACTCAAACTGTTATCTAAAAAAAAATTATTAAAAAATATACAAGAAAATATATATATCAAAATTTTAATTTGCAACAAACCACTGTTAATTATTTTAATTTTTTTAAATGAAATGTTGCAATGTAACGCTCTCTTAAATTAATTATTTAAGATGTAGGAATGAAATTTTATGTAAATGTCAGATATTGTGTAGGTACTAATTGTATACAAACTAAGCACTAATTAAAAAAATAAATAATTCAAAGATGAATTAACAAAATTTAATAATTCCAAACATTCGCTGATATGATTATTCGCGAAAGTAAACAAAATGAACAGAAATAGTAAGTTATAACTTCTAGGGTGCATTATATTAAATTATAAAACCGAATATGTCTAACTTCTTTTACAGAATCATCTGAGTTAAAAAAACGTACAACCTCTTCTTAAGTTTTTATTAAAATAGAAATTCTTACTGTACTGATAACTATATATATGATTTTTTTAATCAGCTTAAACATGAGTATATCTTTACTTAAATAAATTTAAATTAAAAAAAGATATAAATTTTATTCAAATATACTTATGTAACGCAAGTACGTTATCTGCGTAAAAATACAAAAGATTATATTTTTTGTTCAAGACTAGAAATATTTGTTGTATGCACTTCACATCACGCACAACAACTAAATTTTTGACTAAATAATCGATTCTTTTATAGTTTATATTATGGACGAATTGGTGCAGGTATCGGTTCTATTGCGTTCTTGTGTAAACCTGTATAAATAGGCCTGACTCCCGCGTTGCCTGTTATTACTTGTATTTTATGTACCTGTCTGTATTCATATTTTCTTTAGAACGTAAAAATGGCTAATTATTAATTTATTGTTATTTATTTCAACATCCATATTAAATATGTCACAAGTTTTTTTATTTTACATTAAATCTTGCGCGGACCCCCTGACATTTTTCAGCAACCCCCAAATCAATTTTAAATTATCACGAATCTACTGAATGATCATGGGGACCCCTGAGATTTTGTAGGGATCACTTTAGAAACCACCACTGTTATGAAGGCTTGAAAAATATTTTTTAAGCAGTTGATATCAGCTTGTTTGCGTTAGTATAAGTAAACCAATTTGTTTTTTCAACTTGCTGTAAACAGTGTGTTACACACATAGTATGTATTTTGGTTTTTGTATTGCTTTAACGCGCAGCATCAATACACACTAGTAAAATATTTTTGTACATAATATTTTTCGGTCAC
Source organism: Aquatica leii (assembly GCA_035610365.1). NCBI lineage: Eukaryota > Metazoa > Arthropoda > Insecta > Coleoptera > Lampyridae > Aquatica > Aquatica leii. Next base: position 43,085,473 of record CM069436.1, read on the forward strand.
AAAATACACAAATTGTCATTGAAAAAAAAATTGTATTCAGTGGCGGTTTCTCTATTAGGTTATTAGGACAATACCTTTCCAAAATAAATAAGAAATGTATTTTATTCACTTCAAAATTGCAAAAATTTCCGTTTAAATCAAATTATCAGCGTTTGAATTTCAATTTTCACTGTAAGCGCAAAAGATGCGAAAACTTACGAATTTACCAGAGGCTGTTGTGTTTTATAGTCTGTGTGTATTATATAATGTAGCCAAAGCCGAATCGTAAATGATAGTTATTGTAGTCAAGAGTGAAACACGCATAATACAATTTTATGCGAATTAGAAAAAGGCTTTCTTTGGTTGTCAGCCGGATCCTATTTCGAGTACTCAGTGCAATGGTTAGGTCATTTATTATTATTTCCGCAACACCTGTGTGTAAAACAAAGATACTGGAATGCAGATTTCTTATCACGTACGACAAACTTTGCACTCGATTTTTTAGTTGTTTGATAATATTCGTTTGTAACGAATGTCAATGACTTTCACAAGTTAAAAAAAAATTAATTGAGTTTAAGTTTTTTATTTTTTGTTTTAGTTTGTCTAAGACTCCGCTAGCTAGTTTTGAATATTAAGGTTTTTATTGAAACTCGTCAAAAGTATGCTGTTATCCCTTTCCAAAATGTACAAGATGCCTTATTTTTTATTTTGTTAACGGTATTGTCATAATTATTATTAGTAATTTACGTTTTTTTAACTTACGGTTAAGTTTGCGACACTTCTGGCATAAATCGCCATAAGTTGTACAACTTGTTACACATCTTTTTATCCAGTTGATATCACTAGTAACAAACACACGACACTAGTGCGAGCTGAGATGTTGAAAATCCTATTTATCGCGTACGTGTAGAATTTTTGGTGAGGAAACACCAAAAGTACATACGGATTGACTATCTAGTAAATTAATTAAAAGAAGAAAACAAACAACTTGATAACGAGAGTACCTAACAGATTAGTTACATATTCTTCATATTAATAAAAGTATCAGTAGAGCAGAGACAAAATCAATCATAGAATTAACAAATACACACAGTCGAAATAATAACATGCATAAAATAAAATGAGACCACTATGGTAGCAATCGCTTACAGTACGGTAGGTACTGAGAATTTTCGTTATCTTACAAAATAAAAACTTATTAATAAGGATTAACAAATTTTTGTGCAGCCACAGCTGACAGTTAACACAATTGATCTAGTGAATCTTCAATGATATCTTGGTATACGTTTTATCACAATCTATGCACACATTCTCGTCAAAATTTTCAGTTCCAACTTTGTCGTTTTTTGATTTATATCTACATACACTTTGTTGGCGTCTTAAAGATTCAATGCTAAATTTCTTTGATTTACTTGTTTTTTGTTGTTGTTTTATAAAAATGCACCTTCGTTAACTTGACTTATTCAACTCCACAAAATTCAGAATTTTGACTGAATCGTCTTCAAAAGCATGCTCATCAAGTATATACATATATAACACTTGTCTTAACGGTTTTCCAAGAACAAAACGTTTACGCATTCACTGAACCAATAAATGTGTGTTAATGCAAACAGATTTTTGAGTCATAAATAAAACAAATTTTAGTATTGACCCATCTTTCCACTCTTGATTTTCTATATTTTTCTCTTTTAATAACAGCAAGCGCCAGAAGTTATTTTTCGCGTTGGAACACACCACTAACGGAATAGTTTTGCTCTTTTCTGTAAACTTTAGCGCTGAAATAATTTTCTAGGTTACAGTTTCGGTAAAGACTGGTTTTTTTAATGTTGAGGATGTTTGTAGCCTTGTCAAATAAAGAGTGTTTTTCTAACAAATTAAAATACTTTTCTACTGTTTTCTTATTTATTGCAATTGATTTAACAATTGGTATGAATTACTTGCAATGGGTATATACCCTAAACATTTTTTTTTACATCTTAGTAAATGTTAACGCAAATGACAGCAACTGCTAACTTGAAAAATTGCGAATGTAGTTTTTTTATATGTTTATTTATTTAATTGTAAGTCTTTTCTGCTTATTGATTAACTCGTTAACGTGTTAAAAATTAAAAAAAACTTTGCATAATAAAATACTGTATTGTAAAGCTTCTAGAAATTATGTAAAAATAAATAAAAATGCTAATATTATAAAATATGCAATTATGTTTTCAGAACAAATGTTTATAAAATTGCATACACAAGTATGCAAATGTATAACTATCTGAAGGCTATGTAGTAATGTTACCTCTAAATATATCGGCAATTAGTAATGAAGAAAAGTGTCAACTATGTTTTAGAATATGGTAGATATTAACAACTTAAAAAATTTCACAAACAACGTTATTTAATTTTTCCGTCGTTCACCTGTTAATAGTAATATTAACGTATAATAATGTATCAGAAATGGATCGTTAATGACGCCTATTAATAAACGATTTTAAACCAATGAATAGATTAATGTACGATTTTGTATAGCAACCAATGAAATCGTTAGCAACCACTGATTTAACGATATTGCACACGACTACTATATGTAACAACGGGTTACGTATACTTTAGTTTCCTTATAAATTCCCACGTTTTCTAAGGTACGATCAGCGGAAAAACTAACCCGTTTGTTAATGCGCGACAAATAATCTCGACAATATTACCGCGTTCGCTCGCTACACTCGCTCACGGCGTTAAAATGTTTTGATTATTAATTGTAATCATTAACAACCTTGTTCGTTAAATTACTATTATTGTGACCTGGTACTGTTTGATCAAACCGTAATACTTTTTTCAAAGGTAAGTAAGTGAAATGTATCCAAAACAATACCGACACCGTCATTGTATTTTTTATCGTCAAAAGTTTTCTGCTATGGTTTCTTCGTTTGTATTTTAATTAGTAAAAAATAGTACTCTCAAAATTTAGTTCATTCAAACCGTGTTTACTGTATCTACGCCTACATTAACAATTATCTCTAATACAGAAAACTAATTATCGATATACCATAAATGAGAATCATCTCTTTAAGTCTAAGAATTACATTAGAACTAGCTCTAATATCAGTAAACTTGTCTGATTAGTGTACAACACTTTATTATTGTGACTGTTTAGGAAAACTGTTATACTTCTTTCAAAGAGAAAGTGTTCATAACAATTTCACCATTAACAATGTTTTTTTTATCTTTAGAGCTTTTTCTGTTACGTTTTGTTACTTTTGTATTAGTTAAAAAAAGTTTTCAGGTATAGTAAGTATAGAGTTTAAGAACTGCGATTAAACAAGTTCCAATATTATTAAACTTGTCTAATAGTTAACAAATATTGATTTTTGTATAAAATTGTTTAAATTTTGTAGTACTATTTCTAATTACTTAGAAAAATTGTCTACTATATTGTAAGCTTATCTTCCTAATATTGTTTACTGTGCAATACTTAAATTCTTGTTATCATTATTAAAAAATTGTTAGAGATTGAACACTAAGTCAAAGTTAAAACAGAAAACGGTTATAGCTTATAACTGTAAATAAACAAAAATTTATAAATAGAAAAAATGAAAATTAGAAAAAAAAGACTACATTGTGAAGACATCGAAAGACTATTTTAAGAGTATTAGACAAAACAAAAGAAAAAAAGAGAGAGTATATTAGTAAAAACGTTAATGAAAAAAAAACACAAATTGGAAACTCCCAGTGTTTGTATCTAACGTGTTCAAAAAATAAAATCCATACAAACAAAAAAACATATATTACTGCTTTACAAGTTTGTCAATTATTTAAGAGGTTTACAAGTGCGTCAACATACAAAACTATAAATTAAACTACTTGTTGGCATGTTTCGAATAAATTATAATAAAAAAATGGATATTGCATATGCAACGACGCTACGATGTTAAAGAAGTAATGTCGATTATTTCATCTACACATCAGTGATGTCTTCTTCAATATTCCTAATACTATTTTCCAGCGGCGAAATCTTGTCCTAATTAGTCGAATCCCACCATAATCGACTTTTTATCTTCTAATTAACCATACCAATTAAATTGTATTAATGCCCATCGCAACTCATATTTCATTTAACGTATTAGCAACTATCGACAACCATATTCAAACAATTCGACTAGGAAATTCATTCTGTTCAGAACCCGATACGGTTTTTTCCCAGTGTCGATATCGATACAATTTTTTACCACTTAATTTTTGCAATTGATTTTTTACAATAAATATTTTTTTCTGTGACAACGTATTTCACATGTTTTGCATATACAAGGAACAAGAAATTACAAAATTTTATAATTAAATTAGGGACGAAACATAACCGCCCACCAAAATCATCAAAATTTAGTGATTTTCTAAATACGATTAAACTACTTTAAACACGAACAAAATAAGAAACTAAAATAATAATAATAATATATATGCATATATTGCAAAAGAAACCACACGTAATTCTAAGGTCTCATGTGCTACTGCAGCGGCAAAGCACACAGTTTTATCAGTGGGCGCTTGAATAGACCCTTACTAGTACAAACCGTGGCCACGCGTGTAATATTGTCTTTTCCCGTGGGCAACTCTACTATTCTACACAACCTCCATTGAAGAGAGGGTGTCGAACCGTCCTTGATGAGGACCAAGGTATCAATATCAACTGGTTCAAATGCACGGCATTTAGACCATCTACCGCGTTGGTATAATGTGTGGAGATATTCACTACTCCAACGTTTCCAAAAATCTTGGTGTAACGTTTGGACCAACTGCCATCGCGATAACCGATTAATGCCCAAGTGTGATAAATCTGCCTCGGGGAGTGATGTTAAAGGTTCTAAAGTCAAAAAATGTCTGAGCGTTAAAACGCTCAGGTCGTTTGGATCAGAGCTTAAGCTGCAGAGCGGACGTGAATTTAAAACGGCTTCTATCTCTACAACTACTGTGTTTAATTCTTCATAAGTGAGAATTTGCTTACCTATGACTTTCGTCATGTGGGTTTTTACAAATTTGATTCCTCTTTCCCACAAGAAGACCACGCAAAGCTGGATCCGCTGTCACACAAACGAACATGACGCCAGCAACTCGAAGGGATGCGTTCTTGGATATGAGAAACTCTATTTGCGACAAACATTTTCTATTTATGTTGAGAAAAACGTATCCAAGCTAATGCGACCTTGGAATCACTCCAAGCAACTATGTTATTAATGTCTATCAAATTGGCATACGACTTGAAAACAAACGAAACTAAGTTTGAAAGCAAAACTGCTGCCAGCAATTCTAAACGCGGGATTGATAGTCGTTTGATTGGAGCGACTTTTGATTTAGCTATAACAAATGAAACAAAGGCACTGTTTTTTACTACAAAACAAAGATAAACGACAGCAGCGTAACCTAACTCGGACGCATCATAGAATGCGGGTAACGAACAATTTGCAAACGATGCGGGTTTAGAGCAACGAGGAATCCGAAGATTTGACAAGCTAACCAATGACGACTTATACTTTGACCATTGACTGCAAACGTCTGCTGGGGGCTCTGCATCCCAGTCTAATCCTAGAAGCCACAGATGCTGTATCAATCGTTTACCAAAGAAAATAAGTAAACATAGAATCATATATGCAAACGACCTCAGATAAAATAGATCTTTTGGTACAAAGGGAGCTTACTCGTTTGACCATGAATGAAAACGAATCGATTGATGCTTGCCAATGAAAGCCTAAAATCTTTGCAACAGTTAAGTTGTCTTCCTCAAAGACAACCGAATAGTTCTGACAAAATTCAACAAAGGTAAATTGGCTGCCCACTTGCGCAATTTAAAACAACCTGATTTTAATAGTCTTATCAATTGGTTTTGGAATTCTAACAACGACTCTAACGTGTCTGTTCCACTAACAAAATTGGCTTGAGCAGCGAGTGGAAAGTTTTCCTTGCCATACTGTGGTAATTGCAAGAGGCAACAAATAGCTAGAAAAGGTGAAGAAGCGTAACCATATGTTACGGTATTCAATCTAAAGGTTTGGATGGTTTAATCGGTCGAAAACCTCGAAAGGATCAATTCGAATTGCCGATGCAAATCTTTCAGTAAAATCTGTCTAAACATTTGACGTACGTCGCAAGTGAAAATAAACTTGAACCACCGAAAACGAATTAGCATAGCGCTAATATCGCTTTGCAGCTTTGGACCAGCAAGAAGCGTCTCGTTGATAGAGATACCTGCGCTATCCTTAGCCGAAGCGTCAAAAACTACACGAATTTTGAGAGGATTATTTTCTTTAAAAATGCAATGATGCGGTACGTAATAACTATATACACTATCAATATCCGCAGTTAAAACTGAGGACATATTTCCTGCATTCAAATAATCATGCATGCATTCACTATATATCTCCCTCATAACGGGGTGTGAGCTTAAATGACGTTCAAGTATTATTAGACGGCGATGTGCTATTTGACGCGACCCTACAAACGTCGATAAAGACTCGGCGTCTTTGAACGGCAACGATACTATAAAACGACCCAAATGATCTTTTGCGTGCGTCCGTACAAACAAATCTTCAGCTAGCTGATCTTCCGGAGAAATGAGGCACGGACTAGTAGGAACATTTTCTACGTTCCAAAACAATTTCAGAGTGTCATTAAGTGACGGTTCAACCGATACGAAAAACGAACGGGGTTGCGGTTGAGTCATCGCATTGCAAGATATAGGACCTAGTAATGCGATACCAAAAATTGTGTGTAAAGCGACAGGACCTTCAATATTATCATCAATATCAGCAAAATGAAACACAGATCTACGAGCTATTTGGGGAAATACATCTGCACCTAATAGAATGTCAATATTTCCTGGTATGTTCCAACGAGGATTCGCTAGATTAACGTTTGAATACCTAGCACCGCCGTGAATGTGAGTATGAGAAAGTTTTGGACAAATTTTCCGAATGATGACGGCATTGACGCGCACAAAGACAGACGAGGAACCCACTGGCCGATAATTGCAGTTGGTTATCTCGCGGCTAACTCTAACTGACGTGTCGCCTAAACATGCGATTGAACTCGACGATTTGTTGTATGATAGACCCAGGCGGTTACGACAACTTTCCGTTACGACGCTGATTTGACTACCTGGATCACAAAATGCTCTAAATGTTTGAAATTTACCCCAACGATCTTGGACTTCTAAGGAAACTGTAGCGAACAATGTAATGTAATTTTTCCAAAATGCAACAACAAATGGTGTCGCTCTGGACAATGTCGACACGATAATTTTGACTTGCACGCTTTCACTAAGTGCTGCAAACTCAAACAATTTAAACAAACACGACAAGTTTTGACTACTGTATAGCGCTCCTGCGGATTGAGTTTACCAAAACGAGGACAAGCTAACAGAATATGCGAATGATCTTTGCAGTACAAACAAAAACATTTAGGCGATGCCAAATTGGTCGTCGCTGCGAACGAATGTTGAGAACGCTTATTGTCCCACTGAACCGTATTTTCTTTAAACCTGCATCAATCCATTTATCAAACATTTTTCAGAAGCAAACTTTAATTACAACACTTTGCAACAGCATAAACACGTTCTAGTTTATTTGTTTTTTAGTAAGAATTGCATTTTCTAGGCAAAATATACAGGAAAGGTTACCCTACAATTAAATGCGGCAAGAGGTATAAACTCTTTTTAAACTCAATTTTTAATTTACAAGCATTCAATTTTTAGGATTGTCAATAAGAACAAAGCATTAAAAAGAACAAAGTTACGTTTGATGAGCATTTTTTAGCAGAGTGAACAATTTTGTAAACAGTTTCATCAACATTTAAATAACGATAACATGTTGAATTTAACTTTCTTTACGAACGAAGCATAGATTAATTTAAGCAAATACGTCAGAAATCAAAATTATCGTACTGGGATAACCAAAAATCTACATACCTTTGTGGAAACTAGGATTACAACTTTTAAAAATTAGTGTATAGATTGCAATGGAGTAAGATAGTGGGCTTAATACTTTTTTATAATACTGTAAGCGCAGAACGTTATCTTTATATTTTGGAATACTTAACAACGATTTGTATTTGGTAAGAATGACAATGTAACAATTCTACAATAAAAATGTGATCAATTAAAAGTTTACATTCTCCACGCTCTTAAAACTATTAATTTTTTTACGGATGTGTAAAAGTACAGTATGTATGTATATCAGAATCGGCTGTACAAAATTAAAGTTTTGGAATATACAATTACTAATGCTATTTGAAGTAAAGTTTAAAGAGAATAATTGACACATGTATCAAAGCTAAAGGACAACAACGGTTATAAATTTTAAACATTATCTTATATTAAATAAACATGTATTGTTATTAATGTGTTACAGTTCTTATTTAATTTCTCAACCTTAATTTAATAATTTTTAGGTTGCTTTATACCAATTCGAGCAATGTTAGTTGCCTAACATATATGTTACGTGAAAAACACATATTTATGAAGTTATTATATTTTATAATATATTATATTATAATATCCATTCCACGTACAAAAATTGAGTAGTTTTTAGTTACAATGTAGTAAACCATTTACTTTAAAACAATTTTTTAATTATGTTTCGTAATAAAACCTTTATGTCTAAAATATTGTTTGGTTTGACATCAATAAACGTAAGATAATTTACGTTTCGTTTTCAGCACAATTTTAATTTATTTGTTTCACAATAACTCAGCAACTACAATAAAACAAATATATTTAACGCTACAGTGTTTACTGTTCCTGTTATTCAACAATTTTAATTGTTTGTGCCGGAAAAAAGTTGTACTGCAACGTTATAAGAAATAAACCAATCTTTATTTATTAGAAAATAAAGTAGTATATTAATATTCAATGTAAATAAAAAAATGGTTTTTAAAAAAATTAAAAACGATTTCAAAAAAGCTAGAAAACTAGGTTTTAGCTAGACAGAACAATTTGTAACGATGGTTATTTTTTGCTTGCACAAACTCATGTTCCATTTGCTGTTCCTTTTTTTAAAAGTTGATTTTAAGTTTTTTGAATTGTAGGTATAGCACGTGAAAAACAAGTAGTCAATACAAAAATGTTTGTTGTTGCAAAACCACTTGAGTAGCATTTTTAACAATTACAACGTGGTAGCAACAGTCGTAGGTACTATAGATTGGGGATTTGCCACTAGTCACTACCATTGTTAAAAAAAACGGTTTTATACCGTGGTTATTACCGAAATGGGGTAAAACACTTCAGTAACTGTCTTTTAGCATAGATGTATTTATATTTTTGTCTTATTTTTAAATGTTTACATTTTCCTGTACTCTTTGTTTTACAAATAGCCAATTAGGTTTACTTTGATCAAAACGTTGTAATTTTTGGTGAGGTTGATTATTATTCACAGGCACTTAAAAGTAAACAACTACTAGAATTATGACAGAACAATCAAACACATAAAATTCAGCTGAAACCGCACAAGAAAAAATAGAATTAGTCGACAGCTTGTGAACAAACTAACGGAAAGGCTTGATTTTATGCTAAACATTATCACTTCTCTGCTTGCAAAGTTCTCTTAAAAATTGTGCTTCAAATGCACGGTTTGGCACAAAAATGCCAAAAACTTTACTAACAACAGTTTTTTAAAAATTACAATTTAGATTATTTATCACACGCGACATTCTGATGGAACAGCTTTCGGCGGGTCTGCAATAATAATTAAAACAGCACGCTAACAAAAACTACAAAACAAATCACTTTCAAACTAGTAATGTCACAGTTAAGTACTAGTTAAAACCAATTGCCGTTGCAGTTGATTACAGTCCATCTAAACACTATAAAAAAAAACTAGTACATTGGTATCCCTTATTGTGGGAGGTGATTATAACGCTAAACATCTATGGTGGGGATCTAGAACTCGAGTTCCAATTTTAAAGGGCCGACAATTGTATACAAAAAACTAACATACTGGCTAACCGATAAAAGAAAAGTGCCAGATGTAATTGATTTTTGTGTGATCAAAGGAATAGCTGCAAACTATTTCAGCATACAGTCATGTTTTCAACTAACATCTAACCACTCTCTAGTAATTGCTGTAATATTCACACAGGTACAACAAAAACCAAAACCACTATCACTACACAATAAGAACACGATATAATATTTAGGAAAACCGATGAAAAGATACAACTAAACACAAATGAAAACCATGAAAATGCAGTAGAAAAATTACGTCACGAAATACAAGCAACATCTTGGAGAACAACACCCAAAAATAAAAAATCTTATAAACCAACTCATTCATTTAAGAAACGCTAAAAAAATTATTGAAAAAAAACTAAGAAAAAAATGGTAACCAACTCGTTTACCTTATGATAAAGCTAAATTAAATAAATGTATGAAAGAAGCTATTCAAAACTATTTACAAGGTTTAACGGAAACAAAATAAAAGGTATCATCAATTAGATTGCAAAACAGCAGTTGAGCAAAATTAGGTCAAAAGAAAAAAGTTGCGTGTTCTGAACACTTGCCATTAGTATTTTAGTAACTTTTAAGCGAGATCTCGTAAACAGAACAGCACTAAATACAGCAATACTTAAAGCCATTGAACCAATTAAAGTTTAATACAAAAGACGTGCGAAACACTATACAGTACAATCTATATGCAACAAGTGTCCAGTGTGGGATCTTATAACTAGTCAAATATTACAAAAACTCCAAGATAAACTAATAAAAATTATAAACATGTTGTTTAACGCCGCATTGCGACTAGAACACTATCCATCATAGTGAAAGGTAGCAGTTATAATTTTAATTCCAAAACCTAAAAAAATTCAGAACAAATGAAGTCATACCGTTCTATAAATCTGCCACCATCAAAATCATAAATGCTTGAAAAACTACTCTTAAAAATAATTAAACTAGTACTCCTTCAAAAACACTTAACTCTGGAACATCAGTTTAGGTTTAGAGAAAGACATGCAACAACCGAACAAGTACTCAGAGTAGTTTGAAAAATTTACTAACAAACAATATTGCAAGGTGCATTTCTTGACATACGTCAAACATTTGATAAGGTTTGGCACACTGGCTTACCATTCAAGCTTAAGCAGAACCTACCACAAAACATACTATTGATTCTAAAATCTTATATAAGTACAAGACAATTTGTCGTCAATGATCAAGACGAGTACTCTGACATAAATGCTGTTTCCTAGGGTGTTCCACAAGGTAGCGTGATAGGACTTATATTCTATATTATATACATTAAATATTTCTACCTTAAAAAACACAATAAGCGCAACATTTGCAGACAACACTACAAATATGACATCTCATATGAATCCAATAAAAGCACGTAGAATACTACAAAATTATCTTAATAAATAAAGTCTATCCCTGGCTTCAAAAATGGTGGCTACAGGCAAATGAACAAAAATCTACCAAGTAACATTTACTCTGAAATAAGAAACATGGTTTTCAGTATTGCAACAACATCCTACCACAAGAAAATTGCGTCAAATACCTCGTTATGCTTCTTGATCGCCGACTGACCTGGAACACGCATATCTGGTTTAAGAGAAACTACTAGGATATAAACTCAGTGAACTGTACTAGCTAATAGGAAGGTCATCGCGACTTGTTTTAAAAAACGAAATGCTATTATACAAATTAGTAAAAAAAGTAGTGTGATTATAAAGTCTCAAATTATGAGACGTCACATCTACCAATAATATTGAAATATTGAAGAAGTTTTAATTAAAAGCGTTAACAATAATAGGTGATGCTCCGTGGTTTATTACAAATGACATAATAAGAAGTAATCTACGTATTACAAGTGTGAAAAAAAAATTCATAACCATGGTGCTAAATATAGCAAGTCTCTCAAAGTGCATTTTAACAGACTACCTAAGAGACTACTCTCAGAACAAAATGATACACACAGACTCAAAAGATACAAGCCATTGGATTTAGGAGAAAGTAATCTCCAGTAGCACAAATCTCAATTAATTGAGATGGTAATGTAGAGCATGAATTACTAGATTATTGCTAAACATGCTAAATTTTTGTTTTTTTTTTATTAATTTAGTTTTGTTTAGTTTTTAACTTCGTTACGCTTAGCTACTTATTTAATTTACATTAATAATTGGAAATGTGAGAAGTAATAAAATTGTATCAAATTGTCAATCAAATTTAATTGTCATTAATTTATGATTTGCTAATAATTTTATTTGTTATACTGATGACGCTAATTCTTATTAGCAAAACATGTTTAATTAAGTTCTTAAAATAAAAAATTAAAAAATAAATAAATTTGTGAAGACTTAAAATAACATTTTAAATAGTACTCCACTTTGAGTAATAAATTACTTTATCAATATCAGTTATTAATTGTCGTCTACATCCATGTGCTCGATTACCTAAGGACATTTCTACTTCAGTCTAAAATTAAGATTTAATAGGAAAACTTCTTCGAACGGTATTAAGCCCATATTCAACTCGACAGGCAAAATCTCTCAGATTCTTCCTTCTCCCGAGGACAAATTTCCTACACTCTCATTTCAAGCTGTATACAAAATTCCTTGTTCGTGTGGTTTAGCCTACATTGGTGAAACCGGTCGTTCCGTCATTACACGCACTTCTAAACATGATCGTTGTATAAGGAAAAGGCATGTTTCTAAGTCTGTTATTGTTGTACATCATTTTGGTCACAATATAGATTTTGATAATGTTTGGGTGATTGCAAATCTCCATTCTTCTTTAATAGGAAATTTTGAGAGAGCATAAAAATCATCAAACACCCCTTCAACTTTAATCGTGATCATGGTTTTGAGCTATCCCCTCTTTGGTTTCTGGTCATTACTCTTTTCTCGAAAACACGCCCCTTTTCGACCGTAACTCAATCAGAGTCGAGCTGAATCAGCTGTGACAATACTTCTCCTTTATATACGGAGACTACTTTTTAAGTCACTTGGAGTTTAGAATCTGGGTTGCTTTACAACTTCATTACCTAGCTCTGTAGTGGTTCTTTGTTAGATTGTCGTTTGCTTGTTGAAGTTTATCCTTTTCTTGCTTACCTTTTTAAAGTTTAGAATCTGGCTTGGTTCACAAGTTGATTACCCAACTTTTGAGAGGTTCTTAGTTAGATTTCAGTTGCTTGTTTCAGTTTTTCGATTTATCTCACGCCCTGATGAAGCCCGTTACAAAAGTGGGCAAAACGTTGGCAACATCGGTTACAACAATGACACTGTCCAAACCCAAAAGACGTTCTTATTTTAGTATAGACCCCGACCGAGAAAACCTTTGTTATTATATATCTTTGTTATTTATTTTCTTTATAATTTGAATTATTTAGTTCATTTTTTAAAGTGTTTCTTTCCATCTCAAAAAGTTTCTTTTCATAAAATTTACCAATTTGTCAAAGTATTTAAGTCGATGTGCTCTTAGTAATTATGTTATATACTTGCATTTCTGTATTAATATTTCAATTTTTTTTTGTTACAAGATAACTCAAGTAATATTTCCTTCTTGATTTATTTGGTTGCTGGTCATATCATCTCGTCTGCCATATTATTTATTTTAATAAAATAATACGATTCAGTTCTGCATTAACCTCATCAAATCAATTAGTTATTCTAAATTAATTTATAACAATTTTTATTCACTTCTAATACATCAAACATTTTAAATTTTGCATTACTTTAGTTTATGCTTTTAAATAATTAGTTTTCTGTAATATAAGGCTACATATTTTGCACGCAACAGCAGCTGCTTCTAATTTACTGCTATGTTACCGTGTGGTAATCGCCGGATTAAGACAATTTGACGCTAGGAAAAGAGCAATCTTTATCGCCCGAAATCAACATCTTAATGAAGAATCTTTATTAAAAATAATATTTAAAAAACGCGAAGTACAAATGATTTATTACATATTTATATGTATTATATACACTTGTAATTTTATATTTTTATTCGGTTTTGTAAAGTGTATTAATAGATTAAAAATACGCAACCATCTTTTTTGTGAAGTACATTTCAACCGTTTTTGTATTAAAATCGGTAATTACAACATAATAATGTTTTAAACACCTGCAGTTTATTAATGTTCAGTGTTTTATTTGCGTTACCTCAACAATGTAACTATACTTAAATATTATTATCATATAAGTGAACATCTCTATTTAATGTAAAAAATTGTAGATTTGGTTTTGTTATAGATATAAGAGACACTACACTTACATAAATACATAAGTTGTAACGTAATGAAATTATCCTAACAAAAATGTATACCAAATATGGCAAAATTCATGCATTCATTAATTCAATGATTAAAAAATAATACCGAATGTTAATACACGTCTTTTAAAATTTATAAAATATGGCAGTGTTCTTTTTTACAATGTAGCGCTTCCAAAAATGGTATTGGAAGTTGCAAGTTTAATTTATACGAAACATCAGAAAGTTAGCAGCTCGTGCGTTTTGTGTTTGTTAAATAATACGGTTTAAACACGTTTATTATTTTTAATGTATTTGAGACAAAATATCATTTTATTACATTTTGTGACATCTACTTAATTATGTATTTCCTTAGATGTCATTTTTAATGTATTCACTGCCGTCTTAAAACAAACTACATATAAATGTACATTTTAACACGCCTCCTTACATTTATATTACAAAACAATTACTAACATTTTTATTAACATTCTTATTCTGTGATACCTAACATGTCCCTAAACGAACTTTATATTACCAAGTGATTTGGTAAAAATATCTGCAATGTTATTTTCAGAATCGATTTTAATAATGTCATTTTCATAATGTTCGTTTACAAAATGATATTGAATTTCTATATATTTCAAATTTTTAGTAAAATTACCATACTTACCAATAGCTACAGCTCCGGAATTGTCTTAATTTATTTTTATAGAGTTTTCAATTTCAACAAAAGCTTCTAATATATCTTTGACAAGCTTTACTTCGCTGACTGCGTCTAATAAAGCTACATACTCAGCAAATGTAAACGATTTTGTAGCACTATTTTGTTTTCTAGATTTCCAACAAATAACATTACCACAATCTTAACACATATCCTGTGGTTGATTTTCTATCCACGTTATTGTCTGCCCAATCGGCATCTACGAAACATTCTAAGATATCAGTTCTTTCATTTTTACAATAATTCAAGCTTAAGTTTCTTGTAAAATACAAATATTTTAAAATTCTTAAAGCATGTTTAAAATGAGTCTCATTATAACTATTCTGGAAACCACTTAAATAATTCACACTGTAACTTATATCTGGTCTAGTACCTAAACTTTTATGCTCCAATCAAGTTTCTGTATCTAATATCAACATTTATTTCTTTTGCAGGCTGTAATTTTAAGTTTACTTCCATTGGTGTATTATACAACTTTGCATTTTCAATATTGTATTTACTAACTAAAAATTCAATATACGTTTT
Organism: Aquatica leii; assembly: GCA_035610365.1. Taxonomy (NCBI): domain Eukaryota; kingdom Metazoa; phylum Arthropoda; class Insecta; order Coleoptera; family Lampyridae; genus Aquatica; species Aquatica leii. The sequence continues at coordinate 43,100,913 of CM069436.1, forward strand.
TTGATTTAATTTTATTTTATTCCTTTCATATTTTATTTCTTTTATTTTTATATTCAATATTTATTCCTATATAATTTTACACTTTACTCATTAATAGAACAAATCAAAATATCATCTATAAATAACATTAAATAAACCTTTTTATTTCTTGTGTTCATTACGTATAGACAGTAATCATACTTGCTTCTTTTTAATTTTCTAATAAACTCATTAAAACATTTACACCATGCTCTTAAACTTTCTCGCAAACCATATAATGACTTTTCCAGTCTACAAACTTTATCAGTACCATCCTCATATCCTCTAGGCTATTTTGCATAAATTTCTGACAAAACTTTGTAATTTAAAAATGCTGTTTTTACATCCATTTGTTCTATACTTAGCCCCTCCTGACAACAATATGATAATAAAATTTTTAAAATTAACATTTTAGCAACTGGTGAATAAACATAATCTACAATTTCTTTTTGCTGATAACCTTTTACGACTAATCGAGCTTTAAACTTATTCTCAGACTGTTTATTGTAAACCTACTTAACATCTAAAATTCTTTTATTATCTGGTTTTTCAGCAAATTTCACATTTGGTTTTCCCTTAAAGATCTAATTTCGTTTTCCATTGCTTCAATACAATATTCAGATTTATTACTACCGCTTCCTCAAATACTGAATTATCAATACCACAGTAATTAACATTTATATAATTGTTATAAAGATCATGATACTTTGAAGGTATTTTCTTTTTCCTTTGAGACTTCCTAACCTCTTCCTCACCTTCTAAATTTAATATAGTGTTTATCTATATTTTCCTCTTGTGTTTCAAAGACACATACACTCTCCGAATCGTTCTCACTTTTTCTAGATTTGTTTTCTTTAAATCCAATACTTTTTACATCATTTTCTACATGTCTTGCTACAAACATTCTATTATCGACTAAAAATCTGTAACCGACTTCAGTATATGTTAATAAAACTCCCAGATTTGACTTTTTATCCAATTTTAACAATCTTTTTTCTTCAGAAACTCGCACAAACACTCTACTTCCATATAATCACAAATATTCTAGGTTTTTTGTTAAATTTCATAAGGTGTCTTATTTTTACTAGTATTACCTAATGTTCTTTTTTTAAGATAAGCAGCAGTACAAACTATTTCAGGCCAAAACCGCCCATTTACTTTTGTTTCAGATAACAAACATCTAGATATATCCAACAAAGACCAATTAAGCCTCTCAGCAGTTCCACATAATTTATGCACATACGGTGGACAAAAATTTAATACAATTATTTTTTCTCTAACTAAAGAACAATTCTATCATCCAGATACTCAGTTCCGTTATTACATCTTAGTTTCTTTATAGTTTTACCAGTCAATTTCTCAATTTCAGTAATATACTCTACAAAACTAGTATAAACTGCAGTTTTGGACCTTACAGTATAAACTCGAACTAATGTACTATAATCGTCAATAAAATTAAGAAAGTAGGTACTTTTCACCCTTATAACTGGTTGTTCCATTTGGTCCATTTAAATCTGTATGAACAATCTCTAGTATTTCTTTTGCTTTCGTTCTATCATTCTTAAAAAGTTAATTATGCATTTTATTCTCAATACATGTTTTACATTTCATATATTCTGACTCTATTTTATTAGTCAATCCGTTCATGAATTGATTCTTACACATACTATTCAAATAATTAAAATTCACATGAACTAACATATAATGCAGTTTATCTTTTAACGTAATTTTACTTTGACTATAAACTTTACACAAATTTACTCTTTTTACAAAATAAACATTTTTCACCCTAATTTTTTGTTTTCTGTCATACACATCAAAATAACTAATGACAGTTTCTTTTTTGGTTACTTTCAAAATTTTCTAATCTCCTACTATTACTTTTCTTAGTTCTTTTAATACCACACTTTCAAAAAAATAATCATCATTATTGATTACATGATCAGTACAACCGCTATCTAATATCAACTTAATTTTAATGTTAGTATCGATTCCTTTTCTGACATTAAAAGCTTCTATATCTCTATATCAAAACTACTCATTGAATCTTGTCCATTCTGATAATAGCCTTGGTCCTCTTTGATTATAATGATTACCTCTTAAACCTCGCTGTGCACCGCGCCCTCTTTGTCAATGACCTTGACCTCTTACATAAAAATTTCTTCGATTGGTTGCTTGCTGCTGTTGATCACTTCTATTTCAATAATTTCTTCTTTCTCTAGTCTAGTAACAATACGTTTTTAAATGTTTTTTACTCCTACAAATCTAACATGATATTTCTGGCTTAATTGGTTTATTACTAGTACTCCCAGCCTCGGACACGTAGACGTTTGAATGTATTCTTAAACTTCCACTTTCTTCATTTACCTTTAGGCCCGTCATTCTGATGTTACTTTTTACTTACTCTACTGTTTGTTACTCTTCTTTTATCACAAAAATCACAAAACAATTCCGCTGTATCACTGTAATCTTTTAGTTTTAATTTATTAAATTTATTTCTGCAAATTATTTGTACTGCAGTCGATTCTTTTGAGTATAACTCATCAAACTTATTGATAGTCTCAACCGCTGTTTCTTTATCATATACAAATTCTAACTGCTTATTCGTAATGGAGCTATATATGTAATTAATAGCCATTAAATTCATTTCATCCCATTCTTCATCTTTGTCCGTCTTTAATTTCACACGGACGACCACATTGTCACATTTTTTCATTTTTAAAAACGTCATTAACCTTTTCTTCCAACTTCCATACTCCTCTCCACCTTTTTTCCTTAGTCTTAATATATTATCTTCACAAATGTCAAAATGACGTTTTTATTTATTTTTGGGTTAACTTAAAATTTTTACTTTTTGTTTAAAATAGCTGACTTTCCAAACGTGCGTTGTCAGGATCTCATAATTGTTGGCATATAATTTGTTGGTCGCATCTATGACTACACGTTACTTGTTCTGTACTTGCCGTTCAAGAACTAGTGACTAGGGAAAAATAATCTAGACAAACATATTTATTACGTTTCAGGTTAATACTTACACTTTACCAGTATGTTAGCGCGTTCATATTTAAACGTTACTTACAGTGAGTTAGAAATGCTTGAAATAGTTATATGTATACATATCGAAATATATTTCGTGTCACTGAAAAGCCTGTGATGTAGGCAATTATGATTATGTCGCTGTCAAATGCGCACGACTTTGCATGAAGTTTTTAAATCACATGAAATTAAATATTGCAGTTTGAAAGCTACTTGTCGGCATTGCTCAACTGCAGACCATTTGTTATTGCATTTTCAGAAAACTTCTTCTAAATTTTTCCGCTCTTATTTCTATAGTTTTGACTTTAAGTAAGAAGTCCGCCAATAAAAGTTCCACAATTACGCTTCTAACTGTACGTCTTGAAGTTCAGAATCGCTGCGGAAAGTTTCAAATCTTTAAAGCAGTTTGTCGGGGTCGGGGTCCACAAACATTTGGGTGCTCAATTCAAACTTGTAGTAGAAACTTGTTACGGTCGAAATTTTCATTGCGTACGCCTATGTATTCCGACGTGAAATTTGTTTACGGTTTGGACGCCCCCTACCGATCTTTTACGCGTGACTGTCATTTACGACGAGTTCTTCAATTTGAAAACTGCATAAAATGGCCGGTGAATTGGCGATTGAACGTTTCTAAACTTATCCACCGTCATGGGGACCAATCTATAAGTGTATTACACTTATAATTCGTTTGCGTCGTCACCGGGTAAGATAATAACTGTCATTTATCAAAACTCTGTTGTAATTTCTCGTAATTTGATAGCCGTTCCGCCACGTGCAAGCAATTGTTCCTAGTCGTTAACTATTGATGAAAAATCAATTTCGGATAACAAATGAATATAATCTGGGGCATAAGACATATGGCAAAAATCTAATGTACCGAAGTTAACTAAAAATTGTCGAGATTCTACTCAGGCGGCAGATACCTGCGTAATCACTGTTTTCGTCGGGGTATAACAGCACACGACGACCGGTTCGGCCTTGTGTATTTGTGTTAAATATAACTAATCATTTTGTAGATTTCACTTTCGTGAGGAATTAGTTTGACACGATTTGCTATTTCAGGGTGTTTACAGGATATCTTGCCGAGGAAAGTACTTTTTTCGCACAAGGGAAAGTTCCTGTGGTTTTTGGTAAGTGATTTTATGTATCTTATTTCGTTGTCAAAAAGGGTCACTCACGAAACTGTTGCTAATGATAATTCCGTAACGATTAACGTAAGAATATTAGCATTTAGGTAATAAGTTTGCTTGCTCTGTGTTACGTCTGCTGTGTACTACCCATAATTATTAGGATAATTTAATGTTAATGCCATAATTGTTATCGCTATTTTATTGTCAGTAATGCCATATTACTAATTTTTTTCTTGTGGATTCCGCATATTGTATACAAACGATATTTACTACGAACTATTCTTCGCTACTTATTTCATTGTACTTTATTGATGTGATGTGTGCTGCCGATACTACAGGCATTTAGGTAGAAAATTTGATGTACTCCTTAATCAAAGTGTACGCTAATTAGTAATGCAAATCGTTACTCCTTGTAGAATTTAAGGTTGGCACATAAGCAAACTGTGATAGGTATTAATTCTACCTAGAAAATATTAAAGCTCATATCTTCTATTTTTAGTCCAACGTTAAACCATTAAATCGATTATACTTGTTAATCTTTCTTTTTATCTTTCCTGCTCCTGTGATTATCGTTACCTATTAATTACTTTTGGCTACTCGAACAGCCGAGTATAAGGCTTACGAACCTAACATCGTGTTACAAGTTTAGTCCGTTCTGTCCTGAGCAAGATAGAAAATTACTTTGGGATAAGCTCTGGCGCCCTGCAACATCTTTTCTGTATTTAGTGTGGACCTCCCCTCTCTCCGAATATTGTGAGTTGGCCGTGCAGGTTCGTAAAATACCTAAAGCTTGTAACAAACTGAAGCCATTCGGTAGCATTCAACCTTCCTTCTGCTCCGCTTTTTAGTGGTTTGTGAGAGAGCGGGATCAAATCTGTTAGAACCCATCTTTTGCGGGTAATTCGGAATCAAATTCTTACTTATGAGAAGCTGAACACATCCTAATGACTTGAGCGTGTTATCAATTGATCATTTTCTAGCTTTAGAACCTTTAACGTTTGCACCAGACCTAGATTTATCACATTCTAAAATTACTCGATATTTGTTTTGGCAAACAAAGTTTACATCAAGGTTTTTGGCGCAGATGGAAAAATGAATACCTGCACACATTATATCAACGGGAAAAGTGGTCAAAAGCAAACTTGCTTGAACCAATAGATATTGGTACGTTAGTCTTTGACAAAGACGAGCTGAGTCCCGCTCTACATTGGTGTAAGGACAGAACAGTTAAATTGCATTCTAGAACACATAATATTTTTCGCCTGGCTGCAATGCGTGCTGTTCAAACACTGTTCAGAAACCGTTTGGTAAAGTTGTCCGCTGTTTTTGCAGTCACATTGTATTATATTTAGTTCTTAGTTTAAAATTTTGTTTAAGTTTGTTCAAGGTCTGTTTAAGCGCTCTCTAGTATACTTAGGTCCGCTGTCTTTGCAGTAACATTCTATTATATTTAGTTGTTAGCCTAAAATTGTGTTTAAGGTAGTTTTTGTTGGTAATTATTAAAAATTACGGTTGCACTGTTGATTGTGATGAGCAGTCTGTTGCGTGCTACAGAAAAATCTGTGATGCAGCGATTATGCGGGCACGTGTGTTAGTGAAGGACAGTTATCACGTGCGCGTTTGGTGATTAGTTACGTTTACTTTGGTGATACATAATTGAATTTTTAAAAAAATAGCAGTATAATAATTGTTGTGTACAAAATATTTGGCACTAATAAAATGCAACCGTATTTTAAAATATTTTGTCGGCATTTAATTACTCAAGATATAAATAATCTAATCATATGAATTAAATTTCGTTTTGGAAAAACAGTATAAAAAAATAACTAAAATAAAAAAAATGCTAAATTACGCAATATTACAAAGTAAAATGTATAAAAAGTGTAGACGTGCAGGTACTACAAGACGATTTAATTTTTGTTGGTAATAAAATCATTGTCCCCGATTTATTTAAAGTTTCTAACCAAAATTTGCAGTTACTAACGTCCAAATTAACGTTAAGATTAATAATGTTTTACAATCATCTAGTCAATGATAGATTTTTTTTGTTGTGACGATCTTTCCCACGTATATTTGTGAATTAATTTATGTTTGTTATTCTTAGATCGTTATATTTGCGTTAGTCTATTAAGCGTTCACCCTTGTTCTTTACTATTAATTCTCCGTATGGTTATCACTGCATTTCTTATTTTTATCTCAGCTTTCGCATTAAAATCTTCCAGTAAAATTATATCTCTTGTGTTACCTACTTCACTTATAACATCGTTCAATTTTTTATAGAAGTTGTCTTTAGTTGTTATAGGACTGTTTCTGAGGGAGCATAAATGACAAATCAGTTTACCTTTTTCCCTAAAAATAATAATATTTGGCTTTACTATTTTCTACTTAAATTTGTTCTCTATTAGTAGCGACACTCCTCTGGTAGGCCTACTTTCCTTGGCTACTCCACTGTACAAATGAATATAGTTTTCTATTTGTTCCAAACACGAACCTTTTCTTTTTTTTTCGTTGATGATATAAAGTTGACTGTTAACTGTTGTAGTTCTGTTATTATTTTTAACATATTTTCTTTGCATCCCTGACATTTCCGTTTTTGCAGCCTTTGTCGACTTTTTTTAGATCCGTCCACATATCCGAGGCTATTCAAAATTTTTTTAGCAGGTTTTTTTTACGTAGAGCAAAGAGCTGGCCTACCGCTACAACCCTCTTCCTTTATCCGGGCGTGGAACGGCAACAGTATCCTGGTCTACGCAATCCACTCAGTGCTAGTTATTTTATATACATATTTAAACAAATGCATAATTTGAAGCGTTTTCAAAGTTTGTAGAGTTAAGAAAATGTTTTATAAAAAAATATAACATATTTTTTACAGTAAAATAATTTTGTCTATTGAAAAATTATTTTTTTGTCACCCTATGAAAGAAATAATAGTTGAACGTTGCCAGTCAAAACTAAACAATCTTAGAAAAGCTGCAAATCCACGACGTGTGATAAATTTTACTTTTACCAATACAAATTTTTAAATTAGTTTATATATTTTCCGCGTTATTTTTTTTCGTAAAATTTTGTTTAATTTTGACTACTAATTAAATATAGAGTCGTAGAAAAAGTATAATGTATAATTCGTATGGAATGTGTATTGCCAACTCGTAAGAATTGCAACCTCACCTTCGGCTCGGTTGCAAATTTTCATACTTGTTGGCAATGACAACCATTCTTTACTCATTATACAATACACTATTACAAGACTTTGTTGCACAATTGATACATATGTATTTTTATTTTCAGACATTTTCAGCAAGAGAAAAACATAACATTTTTAAACACCCCACAAACACAAAAATGTTTTAAGTTATAAACAAAGGTTAGATGTCAATAGTCACGCAAAGCGAGAAATTCTGTTGCGCAGACATATGATCAAATAAATCTAATTAGAAAAAGGTAGTATGACAATGTTATAATTTTTATTTCACTAAAGCAGTTTCGAAAAAATATAACTTTAAAAGCTTAATTACAACAATTTTAAATTTTTTTACAAAACTAGTAGCTATTATATTTTGCATACAATATTAGTTAGTGCTTAAACTTAATTCAAATTATATTTAAAACAATTTTTAAGCACGAATATTATTCAAAATTGTGCATATTTTATACATTAATAACACTGATTCATGTAGATTAAACACTCAGAAATTTTGGTTCATTTCATGTTTATTTTGAGATTCTAACGACATCTCTAACACAAAGTGGTTACTATTCTTTGAAATACAGTTACTTCTTAGTAAACACAACTATATAACTGTTTAAACGTCCATTTAAAACTTTCTATTCATCTTCTACATTTAAATGTCTGCACAACTCACTTTCGTAAGAATCTCAACCAGTAACCTTTTAACTAGAACTAATAAGAATATTTAAAATTCCATTCGGTATTTAAATAGAATGGAATAGTAGGATAAAACACGCACCGTGTCTGAACTCTAAATAAGCACAATCTAAATCCAATAATTTTTCTCAATAGCGTTTATACAACAAAATTATTCAGTAAAAGTTAAAACTAAGAACAATTCAATACTTTTTATAATCTGTATGCATACAGTAATTATTTAATGATTTTTAATTTATATTCTTTAATAATTTTAGAAATACTTAATTAATTTTTTATAATTTATTAATTAATTAATAAAGAATTGGTAAGACTACATTACAAACATTTTTTTAATGCAATTTGATGTAAATCTGTTAGCTATTGTTAATTATAATGGAAAATTACGTAGTTTAATTAAAATATAAATAATTGTTATTAAATTAAATTTATTACCTTGTTTATAGTAATTCTGAAGTACAAGCAAATTTATTATATTTGCTTTTAATGTTTTTATATTAGTAATAATTGAACAATATTACGTTTGAGAAATATATATAATGCAAAAAACAATACAATGTGAAGATGTAGTATAATACGTGTTTTTATTTTATTTAGACTTTTAAACAAAATAAACAAATTTATTTATATTTTATTCTTATATAGGTTAACAAAATTTTGATCCAATTTTACATGTGATTTAAAGTGTTAAATTTAAGCTGCGTTTTGTTACTAGTTTAGAAAATGTTAATATATTACTAACTAGTTGCTAGACGATAAAAAAATTAGAAATTTTAAAATATGTTAAATAAATTAAATTAAGTTAATAAAATAATAAAAATAATTATAAATTTAAATTTTATATTAACAGCACAAAAACTAATACCACCGGTGTCTAGTAAATTATTTTTGGAAGACAGTTAGTTATATAGTTGATAATAATGATAATCTTTGCTTGGTAACATTTTTACTTTTAAAATGTTTACTTTAATTCTAGACTAAACAGAATGGACTTGATCTACATTAAGAATCGACTTACCAAACTCCACGCCATTTTTTTAAAATCTTTTAAAGTTGCAGTGAAAAGTTTTGAAGAGCTCAAGTTCCTGGTCACACTTTACGTTGTATTTGGATTTTGTTTGTGTCGTTACTTGCATTGTAGCGTTTAATCTAAAAAGAAAAGAATGCCAAATGTAACATTACGGGATCACATACTTAACACGGAGATCAGAATGAAATCAAAAGTAGCAGATATCATCTAACGCATATGCACATTAAGATGGGGTAAACCACATTGGATGAACAAACAAAAACAGATAGACGCGTCAAATAGTAAAATGGGGACATCGACAAATAAGAGAAGAGAAGCCAGTCACATACAAAACAAACGGACGATATAAAAAAGAATAACTTATTATAATTTGTTATAAAAGACAGAAACTAACAGAAGGAATTAGAAGAGGCTTACATATAACTAGATGACATAAGCTAATGATTATGATGATAGAGAGCATATGTATTGAAATACCTATAAACTTTAACAAATCTGAGGCTAAACGCCATCTCGTAGGAACGGAGCTACGTACGAGTTAATCCACATGTAGGAAACTATGAAGTTGTTAGTTAGATAGTAAATATTACAACCGCGAATTTCAAAAAATGTATTTGAATTATACGCGGCATAATATTTCTAACTGTACTATGCAAGTGCAAAAATTTGTTTATATAATTGCAGAAACCATCTTAGAGACCAGTGGACAGCTGTTTCGTCCTATTTGGACTCCTCAGCACTGGAATACTCTAATGCAGTTTCCACAACTATATAAAACAAATTGCCATAGTTTTAATCCCATTCGGGTGTTAATTGATTAACAAATCTGAGGCTAAACGCCATCTCGTAGGAACGGAGCTACGTACGAGTTAATCCACATGTAGGAAACTATGAAGTTGTTAGTTAGATAGTAAATATTACAACCGCGAATTTCAAAAAAATGTATTTGAATTATACGCTGCATAATATTTCTAACTGTACTATGCAAGTACAAAAATTTGTTTATATAATTGCAGAAACCATCTTAGAGACCAGTGGACAGCTGTTTCGTCCTATTTTGACTCCTCAGCACTGGAATACTCTAATGCAGTTTCCACAACTATATAAAACAAATTGCCATAGTTTTAATCCCATTCGGGTGTTAATTGATTAACAAATCTGAGGCTAAACGCCATCTCGTAGGAACGGAGCTACGTACGAGTTAATCCACATGTAGGAAACTATGAAGTTGTTAGTTAGATAGTAAATATTACAACCGCGAATTTCAAAAATGTATTTGAATAAAACGCGTCATAATATTTCTAACTGTACTATGCAAGTGCAAAATTTGTTTATATAATTGCAGAAACCATCTTAGAGACCAGTGGACAGCTGTTTCGTCCTATTTGGACTCCTCAGCACTGGAATACTCTAATGCAGTTTCCACAACTATATAAAACAAATTGCCATAGTTTTAATCCCATTCGGGTGTTAATTGATTAACAAATCTGAGGCTAAACGCCATCTCGTAGGAACGGAGCTACGTACGAGTTAATCCACATGTAGGAAACTATGAAGTTGTTAGTTAGATAGTAAATATTACAACCGCGAATTTCAAAAAATGTATTTGAATTATACGCGGCATAATATTTCTAACTGTACTATGCAAGTGCAAAAATTTGTTTATATAATTGCAGAAACCATCTTAGAGACCAGTGGACAGCTGTTTCGTCCTATTTGGACTCCTCAGCACTGGAATACTCTAATGCAGTTTCCACAACTATATAAAACAAATTGCCATAGTTTTAATCCCATTCGGGTGTTAATTGATTAACAAATCTGAGGCTAAACGCCATCTCGTAGGAACGGAGCTACGTACGAGTTAATCCACATGTAGGAAACTATGAAGTTGTTAGTTAGATAGTAATATTACAACCGCGAATTTCAAAAATGTATTTGAATTATACGCGGCATAATATTTCTAACTGTACTATGCAAGTGCAAAAATTTGTTTATATAATTGCAGAAACCATCTTAGAGACCAGTGGACAGCTGTTTCGTCCTATTTGGACTCCTCAGCACTGGAATACTCTAATGCAGTTTCCACAACTATATAAAACAAATTGCCATAGTTTTAATCCCATTCGGGTGTTAATTGATTAACAAATCTGAGGCTAAACGCCATCTCGTAGGAACGGAGCTACGTACGAGTTAATCCACATGTAGGAAACTATGAAGTTGTTAGTTAGATAGTAAATATTACAACCGCGAATTTCAAAAAATGTATTTGAATTATACGCGGCATAATATTTCTAACTGTACTATGCAAGTGCAAAAATTTGTTTATATAATTGCAGAAACCATCTTAGAGACCAGTGGACAGCTGTTTCGTCCTATTTGGACTCCTCAGCACTGGAATACTCTAATGCAGTTTCCACAACTATATAAAACAAATTGCCATAGTTTTAATCCCATTCGGGTGTTAATTGATTAACAAATCTGAGGCTAAACGCCATCTCGTAGGAACGGAGCTACGTACGAGTTAATCCACATGTAGGAAACTATGAAGTTGTTAGTTAGATAGTAATATTACAACCGCGAATTTCAAAAATGTATTTGAATTATACGCGGCATAATATTTCTAACTGTACTATGCAAGTGCAAAAATTTGTTTATATAATTGCAGAAACCATCTTAGAGACCAGTGGACAGCTGTTTCGTCCTATTTGGACTCCTCAGCACTGGAATACTCTAATGCAGTTTCCACAACTATATAAAACAAATTGCCATAGTTTTAATCCCATTCGGGTGTTAATTGATTAACAAATCTGAGGCTAAACGCCATCTCGTAGGAACGGAGCTACGTACGAGTTAATCCACATGTAGGAAACTATGAAGTTGTTAGTTAGATAGTAAATATTACAACCGCGAATTTCAAAAATGTATTTGAATTATACGCGGCATAATATTTCTAACTGTACTATGCAAGTGCAAAAATTTGTTTATATAATTGCAGAAACCATCTTAGAGACCAGTGGACAGCTGTTTCGTCCTATTTGGACTCCTCAGCACTGGAATACTCTAATGCAGTTTCCACAACTATATAAAACAAATTGCCATAGTTTTAATCCCATTCGGGTGTTAATTGATTAACAAATCTGAGGCTAAACGCCATCTCGTAGGAACGGAGCTACGTACGAGTTAATCCACATGTAGGAAACTATGAAGTTGTTAGTTAGATAGTAAATATTACAACCGCGAATTTCAAAAATGTATTTGAATTATACGCGGCATAATATTTCTAACTGTACTATGCAAGTGCAAAATTTGTTTATATAATTGCAGAAACCATCTTAGAGACCAGTGGACAGCTGTTTCGTCCTATTTGGACTCCTCAGCACTGGAATACTCTAATGCAGTTTCCACAACTATATAAAACAAATTGCCATAGTTTTAATCCCATTCGGGTGTTAATTGATTAACAAATCTGAGGCTAAACGCCATCTCGTAGGAACGGAGCTACGTACGAGTTAATCCACATGTAGGAAACTATGAAGTTGTTAGTTAGATAGTAAATATTACAACCGCGAATTTCAAAAAATGTATTTGAATTATACGCGGCATAATATTTCTAACTGTACTATGCAAGTGCAAAAATTTGTTTATATAATTGCAGAAACCATCTTAGAGACCAGTGGACAGCTGTTTCGTCCTATTTGGACTCCTCAGCACTGGAATACTCTAATGCAGTTTCCACAACTATATAAAACAAATTGCCATAGTTTTAATCCCATTCGGGTGTTAATTGATTAACAAATCTGAGGCTAAACGCCATCTCGTAGGAACGGAGCTACGTACGAGTTAATCCACATGTAGGAAACTATGAAGTTGTTAGTTAGATAGTAAATATTACAACCGCGAATTTCAAAAATGTATTTGAATTATACGCGGCATAATATTTCTAACTGTACTATGCAAGTGCAAAAATTTGTTTATATAATTGCAGAAACCATCTTAGAGACTAGTGGACAGCTGTTTCTGTCCTATTTGGACTCCTCAGCACTGGAATACTCTAATGCAGTTTCCACAACTATATAAAACAAATTGCCATAGTTTTAATCCCATTCGGGTGTTAATTGATTAATAATTCTGAGACTAAACGCCATCTCGTAGGAACGGAGCTATGTACGAGTTAATCCACATGTAGGAAACTATGCAGTTGTTAGTTAGCTAGTAAATAACACAACCGCGAATTTCAAAAAATGTATTTGAATTATGCTGCATAATATTTCTAACTTTACTACGCAAGTGCAAAAATTTGTTTATATAATTGCAGAAACCATCTTAGAGACTAGTGGACAGGTGTTTCGACCTATTTGGACTCCTCAGCACTGGAATACTCTAATGCAGTTTCCACAACTATATAAAACAAATTACCATAGATTTATCCCACTCGGGTGTTAAATTGATTAATAAATCTGATGCTAAACGCCATCTCCTAGGAACGGAGCTACGGACGAGTTAATCCATATGTAGGAAACTATGAAGTTGTTAGTTAGATAGTAAATATTACAACCGCGAATTTCAAAAAATGTATTTGAATTATACGCGGCATAATATTTCTAACTGTACTATGCAAGTGCAAAAATTTGTTTACATAATTGCAAAAATCATCTTAGACACCAGTGAACAGCTGTTTCGTCCTATTTGGACTCCTCAGCACTGGAATACTCTAATGCAGTTTCCACAACTATATAAAACAAATTGCCATAGTTTTAATCCCATTCGGGTGTTAATTGATTAACAAATCTGAGGCTAAACGCCATCTCGTAGGAACGGAGCTACGTACGAGTTAATCCACATGTAGGAAACTATGAAGTTGTTAGTTAGATAGTAAATATTACAACCGCGAATTTCAAAAATGTATTTGAATTATACGCGGCATAATATTTCTAACTGTACTATGCAAGTGCAAAAATTTGTTTATATAATTGCAGAAACCATCTTAGAGACCAGTGGACAGCTGTTTCGTCCTATTTGGACTCCTCAGCACTGGAATACTCTAATGCAGTTTCCACAACTATATAAAACAAATTGCCATAGTTTTAATCCCATTCGGGTGTTAATTGATTAACAAATCTGAGGCTAAACGCCATCTCGTAGGAACGGAGCTACGTACGAGTTAATCCACATGTAGGAAACTATGAAGTTGTTAGTTAGATAGTAAATATTACAACCGCGAATTTCAAAAAATGTATTTGAATTATACGCGGCATAATATTTCTAACTGTACTATGCAAGTGCAAAAATTTGTTTATATAATTGCAGAAACCATCTTAGAGACCAGTGGACAGCTGTTTCGTCCTATTTGGACTCCTCAGCACTGGAATACTCTAATGCAGTTTCCACAACTATATAAAACAAATTGCCATAGTTTTAATCCCATTCGGGTGTTAATTGATTAACAAATCTGAGGCTAAACGCCATCTCGTAGGAACGGAGCTACGTACGAGTTAATCCACATGTAGGAAACTATGAAGTTGTTAGTTAGATAGTAATATTACAACCGCGAATTTCAAAAATGTATTTGAATTATACGCGGCATAATATTTCTAACTGTACTATGCAAGTGCAAAAATTTGTTTATATAATTGCAGAAACCATCTTAGAGACCAGTGGACAGCTGTTTCGTCCTATTTGGACTCCTCAGCACTGGAATACTCTAATGCAGTTTCCACAACTATATAAAACAAATTGCCATAGTTTTAATCCCATTCGGGTGTTAATTGATTAACAAATCTGAGGCTAAACGCCATCTCGTAGGAACGGAGCTACGTACGAGTTAATCCACATGTAGGAAACTATGAAGTTGTTAGTTAGATAGTAAATATTACAACCGCGAATTTCAAAAAATGTATTTGAATTATACGCGGCATAATATTTCTAACTGTACTATGCAAGTGCAAAAATTTTTGTTTATATAATTGCAGAAACCATCTTAGAGACCAGTGGACAGCTGTTTCGTCCTATTTGGACTCCTCAGCACTGGAATACTCTAATGCAGTTTCCACAACTATATAAAACAAATTGCCATAGTTTTAATCCCATTCGGGTGTTAATTGATTAACAAATCTGAGGCTAAACGCCATCTCGTAGGAACGGAGCTACGTACGAGTTAATCCACATGTAGGAAACTATGAAGTTGTTAGTTAGATAGTAATATTACAACCGCGAATTTCAAAAATGTATTTGAATTATACGCGGCATAATATTTCTAACTGTACTATGCAGTGCAAAATTTGTTTATATAATTGCAGAAACCATCTTAGAGACCAGTGGACAGCTGTTTCGTCCTATTTGGACTCCTCAGCACTGGAATACTCTAATGCAGTTTCCACAACTATATAAAACAAATTGCCATAGTTTTAATCCCATTCGGGTGTTAATTGATTAACAAATCTGAGGCTAAACGCCATCTCGTAGGAACGGAGCTACGTACGAGTTAATCCACATGTAGGAAACTATGAAGTTGTTAGTTAGATAGTAAATATTACAACCGCGAATTTCAAAAAATGTATTTGAATTATACGCGGCATAATATTTCTAACTGTACTATGCCGCGTATAATTCAAATACATTTTTTGAAATTCGCGGTTGTAATATTTACTATCTAACTAACAACTTCATAGTTTCCTACATGTCTATAAACTTTACTTTAGCACATAATACCAAGGGTCTTGGCGTTTTATTAGATAAAATTTTTTTACATAAACGTTATTTTAGTAATGCATTTTTTACATTTTTTTTATAATTGTAAATATTTATTCATTTACTTTTAAATATACATATATTTTAATTTTCCAGTATAATTAAAGTAACACGCTTCATCTCAAAATATCTCAAAAGGTATAAACTAAATTAAAGTCAGTATCTTATTTTTTTTAAAACGACAACAAGAACATTAAGGAAAAGAAAAATGGATTGGTGCGATAGAGAATGGACAGATGAAAGTACAAGTAAAGGAGATACAAAACATAAAAAAAACATTTAAAAAAACAGTTAAAAGCTCTTAACCAGTCTATAAAAAAAAAGAAAATAAGGATAAACTAAAAAATTAGTGGATATAATAACAGAATTAATTAAAAAATGAGAAGTATTGAATAACAATAATAAAATTAAATTAAACCAAATTAAACTTAAACAAAAAATTAATTTGCAATACAGACGCAAATGAATTTGAAAAATTTGAAAGCATCCAAGAAAACAACAAAGCAAAATCAAACCAAAGTATTATAAAATTTTATTTTATACAATAAAGCTATTGAAAAGAAATTTCTTAGTAAAACAATAAAATTAAGTAAAAAATAACAGACACAGCAATGTATTATAAGGTATAAAAATAGCAAAAAAATAAATTTAGGGATATAGCAAAGAAATACTAAAGAAAAACGAAAAACAAGCACAAAAAAAAATTAATAACAATCAAATAGGTAATAAAAAGATGAAAAAATACTGTCTATATCTATACACGGTGTCTATAAATTGATAAAAAAAAGTTACACGGTGCAAAATTCTTCGTTCAATTCTGAATTGAAATCTTTATCATGGAATTTTGTATCATTCATACGTCTTTACGAGGTTCTCGAAGTTCGGACTTTTGGTCTATAAATAAGTGTTAGTTTCGATATCTGTTGGCAAAGATCTGCCATTAAGAATAATAAACGAATTTTAATATTTTTGTTTTGCTTAACAATTGTTTATTTAACTTCAAAGTTTGCTATTAAAATTTTTTTTACAAAAAACACATTTGGCAATGTTGTAAAAAAACTTTTCATTTTAATACAATTTTAACAAATTTCCATTATAAGCATCATCTATCAAACTTTGATATTTATGTATACAATTCGACTTCCTTGTTTCATTTTTGTATAACTTTTGCTTTTTTCGCGTTTTTGTGTACTTTTAAGTACTTCTTGTGGTTCTGTTTTTTGTGTTCTTTCTTATTGTATTGTAATACCTTTTCCAAACCAAATACAACCTAAAGAAAATACATTTCAAAAACTATATTAACGGCTTTGAGAAACTAGTTCGTTTATAACGCTAGTACTGGTGGACTAAGCCAAAGGCGTACAAAACCACTAGAAGAACAAATTCTAAACGCTGTATACAAAAAATCTTCGCTTACAATAACGACAACATCTTACGATTAAATTTTTGTAACACAATCTTAAATTCTATTCAAAAAGATGGCGACTTTTTCCCGCGTACTTTTTAGAGCAATGAATCTATGTTTACCAGAGGTGGTGTATTTAATACTAATAATCTTCATCAGTGGGCAGATGAAGATCTTCATAAAGGTTTTTTATTAACGTTTGGCTAGGCATAATAAATCACAACGTCGTAGCGCCAATTTATCTACCTAATTAATAATTAAAATAATCTAACATAATTACATGCACGAAGAGGTCCTGCTCACTTTGTTTGTAATATAAAAGAATAGTTGAGTGAATACTTCCCGAATAGATGAATTGGTCGCGGTAGTCCCATTGTATGGCTCGCGAGATCTCCCGATTTCAATTCTCTAAACTTTTTTGTTTGGGCCAGGTTTCTATCACACTTTATATAGGAGTGCGCACGTACTTGAAGAGGAGGAGGAGAAGGAGGAAAAAGTGGACCCACCGTACTACCCAAACTTGCTTGGTACAAGTTTGCCACAATAAAGATATGTTAAGTATAGAAATAGAATAGTCTTATAAGACCAGTACGATAAACTAAGGATTTGTGCGTGCTATGAAAGCACGTGGTTCTGCAAGGCACCTAAGTTACGGCTTATCCTCCCTTCTAGGTTAATACCAAATGACAGAATAATAATGCTACAATTAAGAAAATGAAAAACTAGGAGAGATGATGAACCTGGTGAAAAAAAGTGAAATAACTGTGATTATGGGTGATTTTCAAATCTAGTTGGGTTGGGAGCAGATGATGAAATAGTTAGACAATATTTTATGCTAAGAATAATCTCATTGTTAGCAATACATTTTTTAAGTTCTTATCCAGAAGACTATATACGTGGAAGTCGGCTGGCAACAAAACCAGAAACCAGATAGATTTCATTATTGTTAAAAATGATATGACGAAATTTGTAAAAGAGGTAAAAAGAGACCCTGACGCGGATGCAGGTTCAGATCATAATCCTGCAAAAATGAAATTCCAAATGCACAGATTTAAAAAAACCATTAAGCAACAAATAACAAACTCCACTAATATAAAGAAACTAAAAGATCATAAAATAAAAACACAGATCGACAATCATTCAGATGAGAAATTTAAAGACTAAACGAAGACAATGAACGAAAGCATCGAATCACAATGCATAACGATAAAACATGAATTAAAAATTATACAACAGGAAGTAGAACTAGGTAGAACAGAGACAAGAAAGAAACATAAGTGGATGACAGAAGTAATTTGGAATCTAGTAGATGAAACACGCGTAGATAAAACAAAATATGTAGCAAAATATAACGAACTAAATAGAATGATACGTCGGAAATGTAGAGAAGCACAAAAAACTTAGCTAAATCAGAAATATCAAAAAACAGGACATCTACAAGAAAAATACGACACTTTCAACCTATACTAGAAAGTAAAAGAACTAGCGAAAAAAACGAAGAAACGACAAGAAACAATTCTGAGAAACAAAAATGAAATTATGTTTGACATTGGAAGTCTAAAGACGTGGAAATGGTTTATAGAACAACTTTTTAACAAACACTAACTAGACGACACATAACTAAGCGAAGGGTATGAGATTGAAGCAAAGATAATAGAAGGCGAAGTTATGTATGCCATACAACTGCAAAAGGATAGAAAAACTGTCGAACCAGATTAGATAAACGGTGAAATCTTCAAAATATGCTCGGAAGAAAGCTTATTTATTAGACAACTGGTAGTCTTATTCAGCAAGATATATGAAACAGGACACATCCCCCTTGACTGGCTTAAATCAACAATCATCCAAATATCTAACAAAGTAAGAGTAACAAAATGCGACGACCACCGGTTAATAAGCGTGGGAGACGTTTTTCCTAAGAATCATACACACTAGGATATATAGTAAGTGCGAAAACGGTATAGATAGCACACAATTAAAAATTCAAAAAGGCTTAGATACACGTGAAGCCTTATTTTTTTTCAATGTACTTGTCCAGCGCTGCAAAGACATGAAGGTAGATATACATACATGCTTTGTGGATTACAATAAAGCATCTGACTGCGTGAAACATAATAAATTAATGGAAATCCTGAAAGCAACTAATATAGATAAAAGGCACCTTCCTATCATCAAAAATTTATATTGGAATGAATCAGCGTAAGTTAAAATTGGACAAAAAAGTCGGATGAAGTACAAATAAGCCAAGGGGCGCGGCAGGGATGTATTTTCTCGCTATTCTTACTTAACCTAAACTTGGACGCCATATTTAGGGAGGCCTTATATAAATCTACTAAAGACATAGTCGTCAATTGTACTTTTATCACAACAGGTACCACAGTATGTGTTGATAAGCTCACAATACGTACCAACACCCTCATCGACATTTACTCAAACTTAAAGCATTCTCGTCGTTTTTAACGCTTGACGTTTTTCAAAAACCTATATTTACAGGTTAGCTTTACTGTTTATCTTGCTGACACAAACACACATAAAACCGAGCATAAAACACTTTAGGACAATGAGTAATTGCGACCTCTAACGTAATTCGAATAAATTTGACACTTTTATCGTTTTTCCCGCCAATTTTTTATATGAAATTTTGCTTAAGCATTGTGTGAATGTTTTCTAAGAAAAAAAATCTACAAGGAATTAATTTTAACAAGCACTAATTCAAGTAAAAACAAAATAAATCAATTAAAAAGTTTTCTTTTTCTAATTTTAAATGATTTAATGCCTTTCCCATATAAATGTTTTTTATTCATTAATTATTGGCGGCTACATGTTTCGACCTAACGGTCATCATCAGGGCTAATTAATAAATAAATTAATAAATTAAAATTTAACAGTTTATGTCAACATTTATATGGGAAAGGCATTAAATCATTTAAAATTATAATTAAAAATCCCATTTTGAGCTTTAATTTACAATGGATAATACAATCTTCTTTTTGTACTTTGCAATTTTAAAAACGTTTTTTTAGAGATGTCTACTTAACCGTAGTGGCGTTTTAAAGTTAAAAAATGAATGTTTCCAAAAAAAATTGCATTATTGTTTCTGTTTCTGTACTTGTACTGTTCTTTCGATCGGAATTTTGCGTTTGTTTACGAAAGTCGGTAACACGCATCTCGCGAATACGTAAAAAAATGGCATACGTCTCACCCTTCTTTCCTTTCTGACCATCTACAAACAAAATTTACTTTACGCAAGTCTTGTAGTTGTCGTTTTCACATGACATCTCTTTCTATTGCATTTGATTTGTGACTGTCTCTCTTTTTGAACTACGGACTGTAACGATAATTACCTAATTATTTTGTTTACAACACATTTAAAAATGTAACCGTCTTTCTATTATCTTTGTCTTTCACTGCAAAATTAAAATTTCTAATTGCTGTACGTGTGCCTTGTGCAACAAACATTGTTGAAATTTAAAATTGTGCAATAGAACATTAATATTAGCTAATTTTTGGTATTTTTTAAACTGTCCCAAAAGAAACATTTTTCTTTTCCTATTTGATGTAATGTTATGGATCATATCATAATACAAAATGAATGCCAGGTGCAATGCTTCACACAAAAAAGTCATTGCTGATTTTTGTGAAGGATATCCGTCCATTATTACTAACAAATTTGTAGGGCCTCGTGGACGCGAGTCAAAATTGGCTTGGGGAAATTTAAGCCTTAGACTTAATTCACTTGGCTTTGGGATAAAAACTGTAGCGCAGTGAAAGAAGGTAGTGGCGGACTTTAAATGTAAAATTAAGTCAAAAGCTGCCCTTTGCCATAGAGCTAGAGTGACCAGAAGAAGAGGTTTGTTGCCAGATGAGTTAGTCGATGAGGCTTTCGATGAAAGCGACTACAGACTCTTAGTCATAATGGGACCCACTTGTTTCAAAGGGAATGACAACAAAGAGCTAGGATTGTCTGAACCAAATGTACACATATTTTAAATTTTACCACCGGTGAACATTAACCATATCCAAGTGTTTCTGATTTCAATCCAAGTTGACCTAGGGCTCACAAACCTGAAGCCAACAATGCTATTAAAGCCTCCAATGCAAGAACGATAAGCCAGCTTTTCTGAATATAATTTTCATCATACCGAACCCGATCTAACCTAAGTTCATAATTCAGTTATTTACCAAAATCTTGCAAAACCTTTAACATCCAGACTGAGTGATCCCTAACAAACTTCCTCTCAATTTAATACCACCCCACGTTACACACCACTAACCGTAAGCACAAACCAAAGTTCTCAATGTTTCTTTACCCTCATTTAAAACCAACCTCAACCAAAGGAACTTCTTCAAAGGCATCACGCCTCATCCCAAATTTTAGAAGCACTGTCACTACCACTAACCGCAATCCCTGATAACCAGTCCCAAATACAAACAATCCACAATGATCTTATTTCCAATACATGTTCACCTACACATCAACCTACTCTCACTTCAACACATCCTTCATCAAAAACCCCAAAAAAAAGAAAACTAGAAAATTATATTCAGGAAAGCAACGAGACTTTGATAACCGATTTACAGCAAATGAATATCAACTTTCAAGGCATTAATGAATTTTTGGCCAACATCAAACACAATATAAACTTATTTGTAAATAAATAAAATAGGTATGTATGATTTAGATTTTGTATTTATTTTATAACAAAAATACAGAGCTTCATTAGAAGAAAAAAAGTGTTAATATGTAATTGTAATAATTAAAATAAAACTCTACTAAATTATTACATGCTACCCTACTCCGATCATTGACAATTTGCCCATGTAAATTATTTTTTGGTTGTAGAAAATGAATATTACCATATTAACATTAAAAACATTAACTTTTAGCCTAGCATTAATACAAATATTGTGTAATATATGGCACATGCCATTACAGCATTCACTACTTTTAGAGGATTATATTGTAACAACTGATGCATCTAAATCTACTTTTTAAAACACCAAAAAGTCGTTCAATTATATTTCTAGCAGAAGAGTGCCTTTTGTTGTATCTGTCTTGTGGTGAACCTGGTTCAACATTTTAAAAAGGTGCCATTATCCATGGCTGCTGTAAATAGCCAGAATCCACTAGAAGCCCTTAATTTACATCCTCTTCATTGTACTGCCTCTGCATTTCCTGTTGCAGATAATAATTCACTATTTGCATGCTTTTGAAGTGATATCCTTTACGATTTAAATAATTGTGCTCATTTTCTATAATAGCACATGAGTGCAATTAGTTGCACCTATTACATCAAAAAAATTAAATGTTGCCATAAAACTTTGCTTTGTCTGCAATATTTCTTTTTCAGTATGAGAAAATTTTATGTCTATAGCTGAAAACCGGTCAATGATAAGATTCACGACCTCTTTGATACATTTTGCAACCGTGGTCTGTCCAATTGCTTTTTGTCAACATTGTTCAATCACCCTTTGGTACGATCTAGTTGCTAAAAACCACAATGCTGCAAAGATTTGTAGTTTAAATTAGACGGCATTAGAATGCCCGAAATATGGCATAAATGGTATCAACTCTTGCATTAAATAATGCAACATATCTTTCGTTAAACGATAAAGACCGACAAACTCGCCATCTAGTAAAGCAAAGCGATCCCTTTCTGACCTCCGCAATCTTCTTTGAATGTTTTGGGTCCGTATCTGATCCCAACGCTTTTTCTGCTCTTGCATATATACCTCATGCAAATAATCTCGTACAAGTAAATAATTAATAAACAACATTTAAAAAAAAACATACCATTACGAAGTTATCTAGTTTATTTTATAAAATATTTAAATATTTTTAACAAATCTCAGGTTAGAATTTATAAATGACAACGGCTGGTTATACAACGATTCCTGAAATACCAACATTAGGAACACAATTTGTACGAACGATCCCGAACGCCTATACGAAAATGGCGCGCTTTTGATATTACAATCAGCAAATTTCATTTACAAACTTTCGTAAGAAGGTGGTGTGCTGTAACGAGACTTGACGACATGATCATGTAGTTAACCACTCGTCAAAGTTAACAATAGTTTATGCAACCGAACTTTAATATTTCATCAGTAAAATAAATTTAGTAATTTTTAATTCTTTGTGATTGATGAACAGCAATAAATAAAACGAAAACGATAACCAAAAACAAGAAAAACAGAGAAAAATAAATAGGCATTGTAAAATAAAGTAGTCAACATGTTTACACCAAAAATAATACAAAAAAAAACATCTAATTTAAAACATATTTATTTATTTACAATTTTTAAAAACGTAATCTTCGCGTTATTTAGCACATTAATATAATTTTTGTACTCGCCGCCTGGGAAGTTAAGTTTTACATATGTGTGTAGCCAATCAGGAAATTGTTATTCCCGCACGAGTGCGGGAAAAATTACAAAAAACACTGGCATTTACAGACATTTAAACAACAATATTATAATGCAATTATAATTTGTAATTGTTAACAACCGTTTTCCCAGTGTTTTTTATTAATAAAAACAAGATGTAAACTTAAAAAAGCAATACAAAGTATACAAAATATGATCAGCACAAACACTTGAAACATAAAATGTCAATTCATAGCACTCTACACTTTTCATCAAGGTGACTTTATCAAAATTTGACATTAATATAAAATGATTGTTTCTGCTTATCAAAGGAAATATTTGCTTGTTACAAAAAATTATGTACAAACCTCTTGCGGGAAAATCATTCTAGCATTCGCGCTATTAAAGCACTCCCTCACTTCGTTCGCTCGTGCTTTAAATGCGCTCATGTAGGAAAAACTTTTTCCCGAACTTGGTTCGTAAATAACTATTGTATGTTATCATTTTTATAAAAACGGACATGGAAAAACTAATCAAAAAATAACTTTTTTGCTGATTGTTGTCGCGCGTTGGTATTATAACAAATCTGGTGTGGTCACCACACGACTTTCCTATAAGGAATGATGAAGGAATGTCTACATATTTTTTTAAGGTGATGTTGTTATAAAACTACTTTGAAGTGATATGTACACGTTTGTATTGACTTCCTAGCATGTTATAATTTTTTTGAAAATTTACTCCTCGATTTCATTCAGATATAATCGAAACATAGCTAATTGAGCGTATGTTGTCATATCAGCTAATTCCTATATTTGTGCACCTCGATAATGTTTTCCTCTTTAGTAAATCAGTAAAAATTATTATTTTTAACGTATCTTGTTTTCCCTTCAAGGTATGGAATTTTTTTCTAAAAAATATCGCCGCAGGCAGGATTAGAATCTAGATTATATTTGTAAGTTTATTTTAAATTATAAATAAAATATGTAATAAACTGTTAGTGTTTTTTGTTTGAATAAATTGTTAGGAAGGATTATCTCTATAAGAAACTGTAAAAATACTTTGAAAAATTTACAAACGTACAAAATTATATAAAAAAAAACTGTTAGAAATAGCGGATAAACCCACTTCCGGTTTCTTTTTCATACCCATCTTTCGATAGAACCGAGAGAATATGAAAATCCAGTTCCATACCAAATTTTAAATTACTAGGACTATTGGTTCGAGAGGTATCGTGGGTACATCGTTACACACACACAGACACTCTCAAATGTTTTGCCAAAAATTAAGGAGACCTTAAAACGTAAAATTTTGCAAAAAAAATGGTACAAAAAGATTGCGACCGTTATACTCTCCTTCTAGGAAAGAAAAAAATGCAACTCAACCCTATTACCCTAATGTTTTCTAACAAACACTAATTAGAAATTTAGAAAAAAATTTTGAGACTTTGAAGGCTTCGAACAATAAAATTTTGTATTCAACTCGTTCCTATCTAAATTTTACGCTTTTTCCTCGAGACCTTTCGCCCTCTTGGGAAAAAAATGTCTAATTTACACAGCAACTTGTTGAATAAACTACTATTATTGATTGCGTATTAAATTTTCTACAGTTGTTTGTAAACGTGTTTAAATGTTTGCATATATCGTACTTTAAAGCTACAGTTGTTATTAGATAACATTGTTGTTATTTATTATTATTTATGTTTAATTTTAAGGTGTTAACAATATTGTGTACAAAATTTTATCTGTAATTACAAATCATCTGCAAAGTAATAGTTATTTGTTAAGATACTTCTTTTAATTTTCTACATAATTAGAAACGTTTAGCCTAAAACAAACAAAATCGTTTAATTTTTAAAATTAAACTTTGTTGTTAAATTTGAACTAATTGCACTAATAAATTATTCAGCTATTTATTTCTGCTTTTTGAACAAGTAAAGTAATAGCATTTTAGGCTTTTAAATCTTTATGTTTAATTTTAATATATTTTTACATAATAATTAACGCACATCAATTATATTTGTACATGATAATTTATTATATTGCTTTATTGTGCTTTTTATTAACAAAAATTAATTTTTGACATGCTGGTAGTAGTCTGATCAACACCTAATATTGTTTGATCTAGTAATTTTGCTTATATTTTCAATTTTATGATAATAAGTACGTTGCAATATAAGCTTTAATTACAATTTGCAATTAAGTCGGTATTTTTAATTTAGATTTGTAGTATATTAAATATTATTCACGGACAATAAATAGTAGTCGGTAGAGAAATCTTGAGTTGAAAGTGATTTTACTCTTACTTTACTGTAATTGACATAATAATCTCTGATTCTTAATATTTTTATTTTGTACAATCTATTGTAATAGCCTTAACTATAAGATTTATAGTAAAAGTTGTTTTGATTTATTTATAGCAAAATGCACGAATTATTCAAAAACATTTTAACTAATAATGTATTCGTTTCTTTAATATGGATCACATGAAAATATCTTATTTCCTGCTAACAAATTTTATCAATGCAAACACACATTTAAATAAATAAGTCTTCGTACTTAATTTTAAAAGAAGCAGGTTTTTGTCACACTTTCTTACAATTTTTGAGGATTGGTATCATTTATTTTTAACATTACATATGTATCCTACTATGATACTTATTGTATTGTGTATTTAACATTTTGAAAGAAGCTTTCGTCGTATCGAATCAAAGAAATAATTAAGGCTAGGCAAATATTTGTAGAAATTTTTGAAGAAAAACAAAAGTACGAAGTTTGTTCCGTAAATCAGTTTTATAGGTTTCTTAGTGCAAAATAAAATTTTTAATTGCACATTAGAGTAAACTTATTATAACAGCAGTTGTTTAAAAACAAAAGTGTTATGGTTATTGGTAGTAAAACTTGTAATAACAAGCACATTACTCTGGTATTTTACAGTGTGCAGTGTGTGCACTGAAATATTGACCAATGTAAAACTGGATCTAAATCTTCTTTAAAGTGTAACAAGTAATAAAAGCTCAAGAAAACGTGCTCAATTTAATATAATCCGGAAAAGACATAAATGTAAATAATTAAAATTGTTTTACACCTTGTTTTCAGTAGGTCACTAAAAGAAAGGATTGGTTGTGTTAACAAGTAAAGTACACAAAAGTGCTGTCAACTCCCTTTTAATGTTTTTATTTCAAATTGCTTTATGAGGTGGTGGATAGAAATATAAATTTACAATTTTTGCTAAATGAATTAGTCTTACTTGTTCGTTTGTGTCAGTGCACTTACAGTCAAAATGTCTTCAGTACCAATTTGGATAAGTTTACTTGTTCTTTGCATATCATTAGTTAATGCGGTAAGTGCTATTTACGCATCTTTTATTAAGATTAACGCTGATTATTGTTTAGACACCAGTCGCTAAAGAATTTGATAATAGTCAAAATGAAGTTGTAAGTTTGTTCTCTCTAAAATTGTTGAAAATTATTAAAATTTATTGTAGGAAAATAGTTACGATAGTGATATTGGATCGATAACAAAATGTTCTTTAGATGGAGGCTTTAGTTCTTTAGTTAATTGCGCTGCAACACGAGCATTAAAACTCATTCAGCAAGTTAGTAGATCTGAAACTATAAATATATTTCCTGGAGTATCTCTTATAAGGTAATTACGTTAACATTGTTTTATAACGCACTTTACTCGTTGTTTTTTAGTGACAACAAAATGACCCAACGAGATGCTAAGGCTATTTCTATTGAAGACTTACCTGAGAATCCTACTGAAAAAGTAGATAAACTATTTGATCTTTTTATTAACTCTGCAGTCCGTTTCTTCTCTGGTCGCAGCTTAAAAATTACCATACCTGAAATAGCACCAATTAATGTTGCTAGAGCGCTTGAAGAAGGTTTGTTGTTTACCGGAGTGTAATTTGAACTAACCGATTTTTTAGGTAGGGCTAAATCAAAAAAATCTGTGTCTCCGCTGTTTTTAGGAATAGCAGCAAAGGTTTTGTTGCTTAAAACCTTAGCATTAGGAGTTTTAAAATTCATGTCTATAAAAGCACTTATCTTATCTAAAATTGCGCTTATAGTAGCTGCAGTATTAGCTTCTCAAAGCTTGTTTGGAAAAGTAAGTTTAGAAACAGTATCAACAAATACTAAATTTAATTTCGTTGCAGAACAACGGCATGATTCCGTATTTTGGAGGACAAGGATGGAATTCTGGCTGGAGCGGTAACAGCGGCCCTTCTTACGGCGCTCCTAATTATCCTGGTTGGACTACTAACAGCATTGGAGGATGGACTAACTCTCAATATCCATATGCCCGTTCCATAAATGAAGATAGAGTAGAATCTAGAACTGAAGCTCAAGACTTAGCGTATTCTAACCAAAAATCGTAAAAGCCATATTGACGTCGCTTTGTATTTATAATAAGCAATAATTTATTAATTAGATTATATAAGTCACGTTAAATTATAAATGTGTCAAATAAAACTTTTCGAGGTTGCGATTAATATGTTGTTGAATGAAACCGTATAACTGAATTGAATACCAATTAGGAAACATAGAAAAACGTCTCTTATCATATGAAAATTACAAAAATGTACACGTTTAACACGGAATCCCATTATTCCTGTTACACTTGAATATGTTTAACCCCTCCTGGTTATTATCTTTAGCAATATATAACAACAAGTTTTGGATAATCATTTATTTGTATGTTCAATACAATGTTTAAAATTGCTTTTGTTTTGTTAACTGTAACGGTGTTGGCTAAATGCGAGCCCGTTGACGACATTTATAAAAACTGTGGTGATAGTATCCAATGTGCTGAAGATAATTTAGTTAAAGTAGTGGATGGTTTCGATGAAAAATCTTCTATTCAGTTAATTGGAGATTATGTTACGTTGGAAAAATCTAAAGAAGGCGTTTCTGAGGCTAAAAGCGACGATGGAATTTTTGAACGCATTATACGGTACTTAGAAAATCATGAGATAAGAATAAAACTTTCGTCTTCGGATGATGCTAGAAGTGCAATGGAAGGTAATTAGTTGTTTATATTCAAAGCACGTTTAGTGTGTTTTTTTCTTTACGATTTGTTTATACATTTAAAACGTATTTAATTGTGTTTTTGTAACACAAACAAGGTAATCTATAAAGTGAATTTATTTTTTCAATTTTTCCATAGCATCAAATACTCTTGATTTATAATTTAAATTTTGTGTATACAAAACCAGGTTAAAAATAATAATAAAACCAGTTTTGATAAAATTTTAAACACTATGTAAAGTGTTTCTTTGATATGGCTCATCTTAAATGTTTTGATAATTTCTTACTTAATTTTTTTGTAAATCAATAAGTTATGTTACATAAGTAAAAAATTACTAGTTACGAGTATTAAAATTATTAATTTTTATCTCGAAAGTAATTTACATTTCTATTATAATTACAAAATAAGTTTACAGCATTGAGGTTTTTGTACACAATTTTGTGTTGACTTGCGATTTCTTTACAATTATTATTTTGTTGTTATGACAATAAAATTTGTTAAAAAGTTAAAATATTTGTCGGTGTGTTTGAAAGTAATAGTATTTAGATTTTTGTCAACGTAAGACATTTTTCAACCTTGTAGCTAAATAATAAGATATTAATCCTTATTTTTAGAAATTAAAATACCACTTTAAATTCCTAAGATCAATAATTTTTTTAGTTTCAAAGATTTAAATTTGACAAATAGTTAAAAAAGTGTTAGATTTTATTTTATTTTGCTTTTCTAACTAATGTTTAGGTAAATTGTTTAAATTTTTGAAAATTTGCGACATTGTCAGCTTTGTAACTGAAAAATTGTATTTTAATATTTATTTTTCGGAATTACAATATCAAAAATTTTTTTATTCTCAAAGAATTAAATCTGACACAAACAGTTTGAAAGGTTATATTTTTACTATATTGCTTAGATGCATTTAAAAAAATATTTATGAATAAAGAGTATCATCATATTAATACTATTTTAAATGTTATTTCGATTTTTGGATTACGTTTATAAATCAATAAATATAAAGTTGTTAAAATGAGTTTTAACTTTTGTTATAACGAAAACTGTTTTTAGATAGTACCATAAAAAAATAATTTTAAAATTCTAAAACAATTTAAGAATTGTATTTATTCTGTGTACAGATTTTTATAGTGTTGCACATTTCAGCATCAACGTAATGTACTATTGACTATTAGGTGAAGCAATGATTCGACTACGAAAACAAGTAAGATTTTATACCCATTCAAAAATTAGTTCATTGATTTTGGGTCAGACCACTACAGGCGACAGTAAACGTAGTTTTTCATCTGATGGTAACGTCCTCCTTTCATATTAACATTAAAAAAAATTCCAAACAATTATACATCTAATAATTGATTAAAGTAATTAAAAAAATAATTAGATGGTTATTAAACGATTACGTGCAATGAATAAAATGTGGTACAACTCTTTATAAAGTAACGTGCAAATGTTTACAGTTTGCAATTGTTTTAATTGTACTAAATTATTTTCTTTTTCGTTTTTCTGTACCCGAGCTGATAAGTTAAAAAGCTAACCTTTTTTAAAGTAATTTTTTTTATATTTTATACGCCAATTTCTATTATAGTGTAGTAAGAAATATTTACCAGAATAAAACTAAAAAAAAAACGGTTTCAAATTTCATTCATCGTATTAAATCGCGAAAAGAACGGGAAAGGAATCCCTCCGGCAGCAGATGAAGTCCACCGCAGACAAGCCGGCACGCAAGTACGACTTATTAACTTACTAACCTACTAAAAAGAATTTCCGGCTGTCCGTGACCTCAATCAAGGCTACATTTCTTCACTAGATATTTTCCCACCTTACACACCTGTTGCATTTAAAATTCCTAAATGAAACTGTATACAGATAATGTATACAAATGTGTTATAATGTACATATGATTAATGTAAACTAGAATTTAAAGAATGTAAAAAATCTATTAATACCTTTAACGCGATATTTTTTTGTATTTAGAATTTTCACGTAGGCATAAATTAGAACATTGCAAAAAACCGCGAGAAAGTAATCCATATTTCATTGATTAGAAATAAATAGAAAGTTGATGAAATCAGCTACCAATCGATTTGACGTGTCGAAGGTAAAACGACCTGTCATCCTTTATAAGCTTAAAACTAAAATAAAGATACCAAAACCTTATAATATCATGCTAATAATTTTTTAGAAAGTTGAGTAAAAACAAAATTATAGTTGAAATAGATAGGTGCAAATAAAAATTTAAAAAAAAAGTAGATAGTACCCAACTGTAACGTTCCACAAGTTTGGTTAACTTAAATAGAGAGGACTCACTTTTTATTACCAAATTAATATATTTAACTAATAGTATGTCAAAAGAATTTAGGTAATAAACCCACATTTAATTTTCTTATCGTCTTTTAAACACTATTTTATGTTTAATAAATAGAATAATTTAAAGGGTCTACTTGTGCAGAAGCGTAATTTGCATTTTTTTTCTTATTATTTGAACAAATCTTGCATGAAAAGATGCTGTTACTGATACAAATACAAATTAAGAACTATGTGGCCATTAAAAATTAATAGCTTTATAAAAAAACTTCATCTGCTGTGTTTTAATACGACAATGTAGTTAGAATCTTTTCTAGTATAAACATTTAGACTAAGAAACATTTTTTATTACCAAAAGTACAGTTTTTTGTTCTATTTATTTTTGTAGATTATGTAAATTGTTCAAGTTTTCTTTTTATTAAGTTTTGAAAAAAACACACGTTGCCGTTAAAGAACGTTGCTTTCAATTTTGAATGAAAGTGTTTTCGATATTAAGTACATTTTGTAATAACTTTTTAAATTGTTTTTGGTTTATAATTTTTTTTAAACAGAAATGATGGCTAACGTATAAAGATATAATAAAAAAACATCAAATATTACACTACTTATTTAAATCTAAATTTGAATATACACATCTAAATATTGTTGGTTAATGATAAACTGACTTTTTACATATATTAACGTTGTGTGGTTCTAATTACAAAAAAAATTTGATTTTATTAACAATCCTCAAGCATTTTTATTTGTTACTGTTGTAAAAAAATTAAGTTTTGTGCTATATTATAAAGTAACTCTATCAACATAAGTGAAACTCGATGGCAGAGTCATCTCACAGTATAAATTTACTATTTATAAATCTTTAGCGCATTTCAACGTTTCCATCTTTATACACATTTGTATGCTATAATTTTATACATTTTTGTTTAGCAAATGAAAGCTGTTTTTAACAAAAGCGCCTGTTACAAATGCTTTAGAATTTTCTATTTCTTAAGTGATTTGTATGTTAGGTAATCAACATTGTTAGATCAAAATAATTTAAAAAAGCAAGAGTAATAACAAGTAATTATTTAAAAAACATACATGATGTACTACGTGTTAACTCTTCCTTTAAAATAAAAAAAAATACTTTACAAAACTCATCAATAGGTAAAATCTGAAACAAAGGCCATCTCAAAAATGTATTTGAATACAACGCTGTATAATTTTAAATATTTAATTTTGATATGTATGCTATTTTCATCAGCCCCAAAAGTTTTGTATTCTTGTTGTTGTTGTAGTAGTTGGGGTCGCAGCTAGAACTATCCAAAAACAAAATGTTAAGTTACTATCAAATCGTGCAGCCTCAGCCAACCAGATCGCATTTTTATTACATCAGTTTTACGTTATTAAACTACCTTTATAACGTACGCCACATAACAATAAATGAGGTTTACGTTATACTATTTTTGGTTACATGCAGTTATACAAATTAATAAGAAAAATGCAAAAATTACAAAGCGATACTAAAAACGAAATACAGTTTTTTGGACTGTGTAAAAAAATTTCAATTTTGCCAATAAGATGGCAAAAATTTAGCAGCAAATAACATTTACGTTTACTAACGTCATAACTCATTTAAAGTTGCTCTCTAAAGTAAATAACATTATAAATGAATTTGTTAACCATAGAAATGTAGGTGTAAATATGCAGTAAAATACTAATAAAATCTGCTTAATGTAATCATTTTTAACTAGATACATCTTGTCAACATTAAGTAACTGATAACAATAAGAGTCCGCTTTCTTAATCTTCGTCGCTTGCGGCTGTAAAAAGACCAGTATGATGTTTTTTAGTGTTAAATTTACAAAACAAGCGGTGCATTTGGCAATCAACAAGACAATATTTTGTGTAAATTTGCTAACTATTTAAAGATCAATAATGTCATCTCAAGCATTATGCCACAGTGTCTATAAATTAATAGTTAAAATTAACTTTTTAAATCTGTTGCTGCAGATAATTCTGCCACCGTTTTATTAAAATTTTGTTTCCTGTCATTGAAAATGTCTTTGACAACAGATTTGGTACCTACAATAAGTTTTTCAATATATGTATTTTATTTTACAAATGCAATTTTTATTTGAAAAACAATTAAATAAAATTTTTATCAAAATCACAAGTACCATTTTATAAATTTGACATTACATTACGGTGTCTTGTTCAGTGGTTAGTTAGTACAAAAATAGAAAAAAAGTTAAAAAAATATTTAATTCTAATACAGTGCACGTCGCTTAATAGAATCACGTTAGACCTTGGGATTTTTAAAGACAATAACCGAATTATAACAATATCCAAAATTCAGAATAAAAAACAAGTCAATGTTTATTGGTTGGAAAGCAGTAAATACATACAGAATGTACCAGATTGACAAGTTGTTAATTTAGACGGTGAAATCATAGCATCAATACAAGCAAAAAATGTTCATAAAACATTTAAAAAAATTAAAAATTTTGAGTCAAATGAATCGAAAATTACGGACCTGTGACATTAAGGAGTTTGTTGACAACGTTAATAAAAAGAGATAAAAAATAACGTTGTGATGTTTAATTTACTCTTCTAAGCACTACACATCTCATCTCAGTAACGTGCTTACACTAAAAACAAAAATTAAAACAAAATCACGTTATCATATAAGACATAGTTAAATGAAGTTGTTATTCTATCTAAGTACGCGCATGCTTTCAAAATACTTAAATAAATAACACTGTGAAAATAAAGCTAAATTTATGCAAAACCACTATTGTTAGGGTAGATTGATAACATTTTTCACTTTAAACAAGCGTATCGTAAAAATTAAACAAAGAAAACATACAAAATAGATTATTGTTTATTCATAGACGCAAACGTGAGAAGGAAATTGATAACATAAACCGAAATTATGATTACTACAAATAGTGTTTTTCTCTTTAATACTTTAATAAAGTGATAACATTACTCCACTACTAACTTTATCCGTGATTCTAATAAGCGGCGTGCACTGTATTTATTAATAGTTTTTTATAACACTAGTTTACAAATTTAGGTTTCTGAATTTAATAAGTGATATTGACCAAATACGCTAGGATTTAAAATGTGTACATATAATTAAAATTTTTTTATTACATTCGGATATAGCACAGCTTAACAAACAAAAAGCCTCGATTTTTACAAACGTATATAACTATTTAGTAAGAAAAATTAACAAGATTAAAATATTACTACAAAAAAGTACATAACTGCTTAATAGTATTCATCAAATTTTAAACGTTTAATTATTCACACATTTGTTTCTTGTTTTTATACACAAACTTAGAATTGTCTCTTTTTAAACACCAACAGTAGTCGGCGTTTTGGTACATGACCACCAAGCTACATTTTTCGCAATGCTTTTAATTTTCATATGCTTAGGTGTTCTGCATTTGGAAACGTCGACCCCATCCTTCTACTGCATTGTTTGTTTTTGGTAGACCAGATTGTACCCTATCAAAGCTATTCCACATATTAAGCGCAAAAAGGTGAGAGCGCGGCTGACGCCGTTGAGGGCGGTCAGTTCATGTATTTTCGAAATAGTCCAC
Organism: Aquatica leii; assembly: GCA_035610365.1. Lineage (NCBI taxonomy): Eukaryota > Metazoa > Arthropoda > Insecta > Coleoptera > Lampyridae > Aquatica > Aquatica leii. The sequence goes on from CM069436.1 coordinate 43,135,461, forward strand.
AATAATTTGGGCTTTCAAGAAAAAATAATTTGTTTGCAAAGGTTTAAAAAACATCAACTACATCTTGCGTTGGAACGAATGCCAAAGCTGGAAGCAGTTTTAACATCAACGATACTTCTGGATTTGTCTCGTATACCCGTCTTTACCCTTCTTTTTAAATGTGGCAAGGAATACTTTTTCATTGTTACTTTAAAATCTGTCATAATGGCCTGAAGTTGTGCGACGCTATAGAGAAGTAGGTTTTTTATTTCTCAAAGAAAAGTTAAGTAGATTTACTCCGTCTTATTTGGTAGGAGAGCATAGATTAACGGAATAACTGCATTGTCTTGTATTTTGTGTATAGTGTAAAGTTGTAGAAAAATCGGTAAAACTATTTTAAAAGTTCTGTCTGCATACCAATGCTAGAAGGTTGTTACGGGCAGTTAAAAAAAAATTAGATTTTTTATTGATCCTGAATCGTACAATAAAAAATGACGCCGTTTTCAGTAACTGTATACTCTTCTAGAAATATTATTTTTTGCCGAAGTCTTGGTATTGCCGGTGTAATGTTTTTTCTCACTTTCATATTCTTAATGGCCTGCTTGATATTGTTCACGGATGGCAACTTACCTGCAATTACATTTCCCAAACCAATAGTACATTTTCTTGGAGTGCTTGCACTGAAAATAAATTTTTGTATCAACTTCTTTGTCTTTGATAAACAAAAAGGTTTTAAAACACAGAGTCGGTTTACTTTTGTAAACTGATAAGAACCCCAACGATATTTCCACTAACAAACTCATTTGAATAGCAGGGTTTTTAAAGTTATTTTAATTATTTAATCTGTAATAACAACAACCTTATTATCCTAAGTATAAATAGTTTGTAATTACATTCCAATGATAGCCATTTTCGTGTTCAAAAAAAAAAACGTATGAGAAATTAACATTATTTGTAATAACAATGTCTTCATTATCTTGCATATGTGTATTCTGTAATTATCACATTCCAATAATAATTATTTTCTAGCAAATTAATTCGAGCAAAACGTTTTTGAGAAATTGCCGTTTGAGAAACTTCTATTTTGAGAAAAGTTGCAATCAACCAATTTCATTTTCGAGCAATTGCATTTGAGGTTTTCTGCGCGTGTTCTCTTATATAGTACCTACCATTTCGTCTATAGATTGATGATTTTTCTATGGTAGATTTCTACAACTATTTCTAATAGCATTCAGTACGTGTTGCACTTTGGCCAGTTTGTCTATGTTTGAGTATTGTTGTTGTCGCGAAATGTGTATATCGAATCAATTTCTGAAACCTTTTGAGACTCATAATATCAGCATTTTTTCATATCTCATGTATTGACTCAAGTAATCCAGAAAAAATCAACAGTAGCTTGTACAGAGTACAAGTTAGTTTATTGAGTTTAAAGAGATTACGCTTTTAGGAAACAGTCTATGAACGTACATGAACGTACGGATGCATGCATCTGTCTAGAATTGGAATGTCACGCGTTGTTCAGATGGGATCTTTAAATAGGAAAATATTTGTGCGTGCAAGTAGTGAGTAGTTATAATTTTGTACAAATGAAGTCAAAGGTAACTCATCTTCTAAATCAAAGTCACTGTTTTTTGCGATAGTCGCATCAATAACTTGCGTCAATCTTCCTACTTTGTTCTACAAGCAAATAGAGATATATACCATATGTTTGTGTATTGATAATCTTCAAAAACAAAATATGCAAAAAAAATTTGATCTGGCGTTCTAGCGTTGTGCTTACCATGCAATTGCGGTAAAACCCTACCACTGTTATAAAATATTGTAATGTATGTTGTCTGTGAACTGTGAGCCACATTACTAATAAAAGGCGCCAAGATAAAACATAAGCCCGTAAGTAACATTACTAAATGATTTTGTTTGAAAACCAAATTCTCAAATAATTTAGATAACTACTTTAAATGCATAAGATGTACTATTAATACAGACCCTGTGAGTGAACTATACAAACAAATCAATCGACGCTCAAACAAGTTCATACTTGCACGAGTTGTATTGATGACACAGATTTAATACAGATTACCAACAAAAGGACATGTGGCAGAAACGATAGTTATTCACTTTTGCGTATAATATTAGGTAATTTTAATTACTGAACTGTGCAAAATTTTTTTGAGATAGAAACAAACCGTCTTTAGCTAAGTTCTCAGTATAAAACATTGGCGCCCATGTTTTGATTTAAACTCCAGATATATTGTAAACCATAGAAATAAGTATGAAAAACCTGTTTTTTTAGTTCCTAAATAACTTTTTTTGAAACCAACTGTTATAATTAATGAGATATACTTAATTTGATGTTTTTTTTATTTTACTTGTTTAATTATACCATTTCTTAAGCTGAAGCAGTATGATACTACTCCTTTAACTTTTACTTGCTATTTGTAAATTTTTGGTTAAGTTTACTTTTATTTTAGTATTCAAGTAAAATATTTTTAAATAAGTCTTTAAAGTTTATTAATTTTTTTTCTAATTTAAAATAATTTGTTTTTGAAGTGATTTAAATAAAACGATATTTTAGACATTTAAAAATACATAATTATATTCAAAGTATTTTTTAATCACATCAAATTTTGTGATTCTTGTAGAATTTTTAACCAAATTTTTATTCACGCATATTGAAAGTTGTCGAATAAAGCTGCTATAATCTTAACTATTTAGTATAAAAATGTTAATTAAAACTATTGATGCAAAAAAACTTGCTTATATGTTACTCAAATAAAATTGTTCTCATACGAAGCAATTCAAGTTAAAAAAATAATTTTTCTAATAGTTACAATTAAATTTCTTATAATTATCGGCTGAATCAAAATTAATTAATATATTTATTAGCTTAAAAAGATACGACTGCATGAATGGTTTGTACAACTTTACATTTTAAATTAATTAAAATTTAAAAAAAGTTTTTTATTCTATTAACAGTTTAATTTAGTATTAACTTCTTCGTTAATAAAGCGTAGTAAAGCATTATGTCTACCTAGAGTTTTGTTTACATTATGATTGTTTAACGTTTTGACATATAATTTATAATTTTATGAATCGCTTGTAAATAAGATTGACTTAAACCTACAATTTTTTTTTAGTTTTAGCTTTTTTTGCGTTTATTACATTTTAAATTACACAAAGCAAGATTCGTTTTTCTATTTGAACTGAACATAATTTTTTTAATATCACTATAAATATACGTTTTATTGTCTCATTTAAAAAAAAATTAAATGTTAATTCAAACTTATGCTCAATAACACGGCTTGTTACATATAAGTGTTATTTGATGAGCGACTATGAAATATATATTACTTCAGCGCATGGGAAAGTGTATTCGTTTGAAATGACTTGTTTTCGATGTTCTGATAATTAAAGAAAAGAGAAGGGCAAAAACTAGGGTATGAATGGACAAAGTTAATGAGTTTTATAATGTAGCTCATACAAACAGTTATTTTCTATGATTATTCAAAATATGTATAATTGTGATGTGCATTATATCAATTTATAAATGCAAAACAAGTTTACTTATTTGTTAAAGCATTAAAACAATAAATTATTTCTGCTGTAATCACATATAAAACGTTATCGAATTGTATTATCATAAATTTTAATCGAATTAACACATAATAAAACTACTATTTTATTTCAGAATCCAGAAAACGACGATTGAGGAAGCTCCTTTTACCTTTGCTTTTGCTATTAAAACTGAAAGCTCTTATTATAATTCCGGCTGTGCTGTTTGTAGTCGCCCTTATTGCATTTAAAGGATTAGGAGCCGGGCTGATGGCGCTTCTTGTTTCTGGTGCAGTTGCATTGAAATCATTATTGGAAAAGCATAACAGTTCCTCTTCAGTGAGCTATGAAATTGTGCCTCAAATTTCAAGTCCACACTGGAGCCGAAGCGATGTCTTTAACGGCATTTTACAAGGCTACCAGTAACTTATTTAAAAAAACAATTTTGTAATTTATACGATTATGTAATTTATTAAATAATAAAGACGATATACTTTAATACATATGAGCTTTAAATCGTTTCTATTAAAAACGATATGTTTTAAAAGACAAACTTGAAATAATATGCAAGAGTAAGTTATTATATTAAACATCGAAAGGATGAATAATGAACAAAATGTGGATCAATTTGTACAACTTTTAATAATAAAACGGGTCAAAGTAATTTCACCTTACTTTCGCAGTTTTTTCTTTAATGCCGCTATTCAATTTTCTTTGTACGGTAGCAAGGTTTGATGCATGATTAGTATGTAGTCATTTACTTCGATGATTAGTTAGTCAAACTCGTTTTCCATTAGCGCAAATAATGTAACAGTTATTAAAAATAAAACAAAGTATCTCGGTGATAGTAGTACACGTTTAGAACTACTGTCCTGCATGTTCATCGAGATTAACGCCCTAACAAACCGTCACTTAATGCTTACATTTACTTCTTGCTCCACTAAATCTTACTTTAGACGATTGGTTTGGATAAAGGGGATAACTTTTCGTCTTTTTACTCTAGTTATTTTAGTATAAATAGATTCATACTTAGCAATTGCCTTCAGTTTATCAGTTGTTTATTTTACAATCAAAAGCAATGTGTGCTCGCAGTTATTTAGTGGTTGTTGTCATTTTTGTAGTTTTAAATAACATTATTGCTGAAAACGCAACTCCAACGCCCGACAGAAACGACTTTAAAAAATCGTTATCCCGAGACTGTTCCAGTTCGTACACGACAACATGTCTAAAATTGGATATAGTGTCTTGGGTTGACAAATTAAATGAAGAAGATAATTACAGTGTGTTACCAGGAGTTAGTGTTGTACGTGAAAATGGCAGTGCACGTGCTAGTACAGCTGATTTAGTAGCAGAACTTGCAAGAGATTTTCCAAACGACGCCGAAGCTCGCTTAGATGCCTACTTATTAAAAAAAATCGCAAATTATCTTAACAGTCATTCGATTCGATTGAAACTTTTCGATAACGAAGATGTCAGTAGTGCTCGTGCCAAAGGTGGATTTCTCGGTGGCAAAGGAGGCGGTGGTGGAAAGAAAGGTGGTGGATTAGGAATGCTTTTGGCTGCTGCGGCAATGATGAAAGGTACACTTGGAGCTTTAGCTTTAGGTGGTATTGCTGCGCTTGCTGGAAAAGCATTAATGACCGGTCTAATCGCTCTAATGCTATCTGCTATTATTGGATTAAAATCTCTTACAAGTGGAGGTGGAAAAACCACTTATGAAATTGTTTCAAAACCAGTCTACAGTCATTCTAACACACATTCTGTGTCGCATGAAGAACATGGTGGACATGGTCATGGCGGATATTCGTCCTATGGACGTAGTTTTGATATGCCTTTACCTCTAGGACTTCAACCAAATTACCAACCATAAGCTTGCAACCAAAAATTTATTTATTAGATGTATATTTAATTTGTTATTTATAATAAATTATTAATTAATTATTTTTGTTGTTAATAATTGTTTTTTTTAATAAACGTTAAAAGATTTTGTTAAAAAATATCCGAAATCATTATTTACCTTCTGAGATTTTTTTTGTATCAAGCATTAAATAATTATTTTTTTCATAATATGTGTATAAACACCATTGATGTTAATTATTCGTCTTTACACATTGGTACGTATGAGTAGATATCTTACAAGACAAACTGCTAAAAAAGGTCTTGAATAGTAAAACCAATTAAAAAAAACACAAGGATTATCAAATTTTTGATATAGTTGAAAACATAAATGCAAATGAAGAATTTAAATAAAAACTACTAAAAAAAAAGAAAAGCACGGGAAAACTAAACGAAATTTAAATAACGATTTTTATTTAATAAAAACACGCTAATTATAAATAAGATTGTAAAACAACCAGATAGAACAAAATATAAATAAATAATACAAACATTAAAATTTGTATAAGGACATAAGCAACAACAAACAATCATAATAAATAAAGTTGCAAACAAATAAAAAAAACATCAAATCGTCAGTGACTATAAACGTTTCTAATAAATTTTGCTCAAAAAACTACAGAAAATTTAATTTCAATTTAGAAAAAGATTCATAAGAGTATAAAAGAAATACAAAAGTGTAACTGTAATTAACAGAGTAGAAAAGTTGTATGGTTCCATAGCAGATGAAAAAAGAATCTAAAACTGGATTAAATGAGTACAATAAAACAAAACCAAATTTAGAACTAACTCTAGCTTGTGGTATTAACTCTTGGCAAATTTTTAAAAAAACATTGTCCTTCTCGACGATATTTTGAACTTAAACTATTATTTGGTTTTGATAATAAAACGTAGGCATTGTAAGATACTGGCGACTAACTCATTTGAATCGGCACACGGCTCGCAGGTTTCGATGTGCCAATTCTAACGTAAGAATAACAAAACGCCAAAACCGTTATAAACTAGAATGGAAGACACCATTTAAATCTATCCAAGGCTAAAAGAAAACAAATAACAACATGTAACACGAATATAATTTTATTTTTATATTACACATAAAAAAAGGTTTTGTACTTTTGTGACAACCTGATATGTACGTAAAGTAGTACGTGCAAACCACTGACAACGTAGATTAAAGAAAATTAGAATAGGAAATATTTACAATTTATTGTATATTAAGATCTTTAGCATGCTGGATACTCACCAATTGTACAGTAGTAGTAACTAAGTCATACGTCCTAGAGGATTTATACCGTTTTAATAGTAAAAGGTTTCAGGAACTTAGGTGCTAACTTGGCTTCAAAATGCCTAGTGGCGTCAGAAAACGTATAGTTACGTCACCATATCAAATTTCTAACTCTGTGTTGCACATGTTGACGACGAGGATTATATCTATTTTGCGTGTTCGGAAACGCTTTAAAAAGTTGTTTTACAATATGCGTACGGACGAGTAACCTTAGGTTCCGAAATAAGAACGTCAGAAGAAGATGGACCTAACAAGTTTCCTGAAAAAACATGTTCACGTCCAAAATGTGCAAAAAAAGGACTACATTCAATGACCTTGTGTTTTGCAGTACGAATAGCGCAGCCAATCTTCGAGAGATTTACATCACAATAATAATTATTATCTTTGACATATGAAAAAACTATAGTTTTTAAGAGACAATTAATCCGTTCGGTGAGATTAGCCCTAGAATGATATTCAGCAGTAAAGAGTATCGTTATCCCATAAATGGCGCAAAGTCTACCAAATTCTTTACTACGAAACTGGACACCATTGTCCGTAATAAGATACTAAGAAACACCAAAATTAAGAAAAACGTGTTTCTTGATGATTTTCCAAACAGAGGTAGCAAAAGCTGAACGTAACGAAAAGAACAGAGTAAACTTAGTAAAATAGTCAGCGATCAGCAGAACATAACTATGGCCTTTTAAAGATCAAATTAAGAATTAGGAGAGAAGAAATTTTACACAGATTAACAGCTTCTAATATACAAAGTGAGCGAGAAAACGCATCCAAAACGACCTGACCCTTTTCTTTCCAATAAATTATCAAAAAGTCGTATTTAAAATTTAGCCTCGGTAAGCTTACTTTTCGTTGTTGGAGTAGGGCTAGTATATCAAATTGTCAAACACTAATTCATTTTATTCTTCCGGTAAAGTTCGAAAAACGCAGACTTCGTCTAGCGTTTTGTACGCCCAACAAGATTTTTCTTGTTAAGTGTTTCACGTACACCTATGTAGAAGTGAATTAAAAGATTGCTGCGATTTTAGTCAAAGTCTTTATTTAGAGTGAGCACGTATTTCTTGTATTCCGATTGAATTTAACTCGTTCGTAATTGTCTGTAACGGGTTTTCATACCCCACACATTTTTGTCTGTGAAGAGAATGAACAGATTGAGAAAATTTTCATGATAACGCCACGTCACTATAACTGATACTTCTACATTTTCGAGGGTTGAATACGAGTACAATACGTATAGGAAGACATGTTTGCAAAAACAAATTACGAAATCAATTTAAGGAAAATTAGGCGCAGTCGTTTCAGCGATCGTATGTATATTAGAGGTTATTTGTGATAACGCCGTATGTACGTGTTTTTTTGTTAGATTTTAATTAAGTTTTAGGTAATACTAGCAGGATGTACTAGCTAGTTCATACCTAAAAAAAACTAATTATAAGTAGGGTAGAAGCACCATTTGTGGCCAATTTAAAGTAATTTGTGTCATATTCCTGATAATTTCTACACGCTAATCGTATAATTTGTTTTAATTACACTATACTATTAAATAGTAATTAAATTGATGAATTCTAATTTTTAAAATTTCATACTGTTTTCCTTGGTATTGTTATATTGAAAAAATAAAAGTAATCTGTGTTTCACGGTGTTTCACCATTTTTGGCTACTTTGTGCCTAATGTAACCATTTAGGTAACCATTTATGACCACTAATTTCACTAAAATTAGGTACCTACCTATAGGTGAGGAACGTTTTAATAACTATGTAAAAAATGCTAAAAACAAATATATTTTATGCTTAGGTACCACTTTATAAAACTATTATATTTGTCCATTTCAGGCACAACAAATATTCCCCTGAAAAATTTTTTTTATAAGGGACTTAATCGTCTCACATACTTCATCTTGTAGGTTGTAGAAGATCTCTTCTTATTGTTCAGGACATTTCCAGTGGTTTCCACTTGGCACCACAGTACTTACAAGCAGCGATGCTTTATCTCTGAGTGTTACCATTCTAGGGAAAAACTTATCGTTATATTTTACTATAACATATTCAGATGTACCTTCAAAATTCTTACTAATTGCGTCTGGTTTGTTCAGTTTACTTCTGAAATCTGCTTCATCATTATTACTCTTAACCATAGTTCGTTTGGCTGACTCTTCATTGTTGCTTGTTTTTAGATTGAATTGTTTACTTGTTTGCTCTGGTAATCGCGATATAAACATTTCCAGGTTTTCCATAATCTTGTTTTCTTTGTCTAATTCTACATCGTTGCGTACTTCTTGATTTTCTGATTTTTTAGGTTGCTTCTTTTTCTTGATTTTAGCTAATGGTTGTTTATTTTTTGTAAGTCTATTAATCACTCTTGTTTGTTTTCTTTTCAATTTTTCTGCATTTTTACGATTTTTTTGCGTTGCGTTAGCTTCTGCTAATTCTATCCATTTTGATGAAGTAAGGACAGACGGCAAGATTTCCTTTTTTCTTTTTATTTTAGGTGAGTTTTGATCACAAGGATAAATTAGGATATCACTTAATATATGTATCGCTTGTCGTTTCGGTGTAATACAAATACTGGTTTCTGTTGTTTTATTTGAAGAAAGGTCTACTGAATATGGTTTTGCAGTTGCAAGCAATAATGGTGAAGTTGTGCGTGTTGGTAATCATAATGTAGTTGATATAATATTATTGTTTAATATATGCGACGTGTCTTTTTTTTCTTCTAAGCATAAGGCATGTTTCTTTAAGCATGTTGTTGGTTCACTAGATGGCTGCAAAAGTACAGCATTTTGTTGTAATTCTTCTGGTAGAATGCGGTTTGATTAAATAAAGAACTATCTAAAAGACTGAAAGTGTCAAAATCATTAGGCAACCACTTTCACTTTGATCTTTTTGTTTAGCCAGTTCTTCGTCGATTAAATTTTCTGTGTTATTGTTAGTTATTGTTGACCAGGTTTCATTATGCTCAAATTCCGGAAAATCAAATTCCATTACATTCTGTTCAACTAAAAATTCGGCACCATTACTACTTTTAACATCTATTATTGCTACCTAACTTGCGGAGCCTTCTTTTACTTCTTGCACATTATAGTTGTAGAATTTTTTGAGTTGGAAATCTTTATTTACAAATTGACGCGATACATCATATAAATATTTATTTTTTTCTGTAAAACTGGAGTTCTTGAATCTTTTTAAAACAATGACTTCAATTTTAGATTCTAAATATTAAAGATGAGTAAGTTTAGATTTTGTCTTCATGGTGACTTGCTTTTCAGGCTCTTTCAGCGTTATCTTAGAATAATCAACATTGTCAGGAGAAAAGGGATACAACCCACACGTCCTAAAGCCGTTCTGGATTGCAACTGAAAAGTCTATTTCCACCATAATTTTGTGCAGATGATTTGGAATATCGTATTTTTTTATATCTTTGTTTTTTCCAATCGAAGCATCCTAACTGCAGTCTTTCACTTTTTAAAGAGAAAAAAAACTAACGTCCAATGGCTGCAATATGTGGGTGGTGTTTAGGTACAAGCAAACGATTATAATTTTATTTTCCACACATAATCTACTCAGAGGCAAACTAAGGTGAGATGAGTGGACATCCAAGAAAACAATAACACGCAATGTGATATTACTTGTCTTGATCAAGAGTATAAAAACGTTGAAAAAATATTCAAAAAAGCAAGCAGAAGTCATCCAACCCTTTGCAGATTTACCTATTCCCCAATTTATAGATGCACTTTTTATTACTTTCCCTGAAAGACGGTCGTATTTAAACAGGGTTAGTGGAGGCGCATAGTGACTTAAAGCGTTTACAGTTATTAGAGTTGTTTTGTTTTCTTTGTCGGAATTACTTGATGTATTGTAAAAAGGTTTTCCCTTTTCGGCCAACACAAACCCTCTTTTTGGGCATGTATAAAAAGATGTTTTATCCATATTCTATACTCTTAATGGATCTTCTAAAACTACATCTTCTCCAAGTAATTCTAATGTTTCTTTAAACAATTCTCTTATTTTAGTTTCGGTTATTAGTGACCTAGCACAGTTGTCATATTCAGACGGTTTTTGAGATATATCTGGATATCTCCGCAGAAAAAGATTGAACCACTTTTTTCCTGGCATGTTCTCTTTAAGTGGAACGCGTAACTTAGCTTCTTCTATAACTATTTTTATGGAATAGACCAACCCCTCGCGATTGATAGGGAAACCAATCTTCGCAGTGTTTTTTAGCCACTGAAAAACTTCTTCTTCAAAATCTCTTCTTAAAACTGGACTTTTTCCAACCTTTCCAGTTGTTTTCAGTGCTTTTCCACTCAATTTGTATTGAATTGTTGAGCGAGGAACATTATAGGTAGAGTGTGTTTTTACTTTCATCCCTCTTCTTATTGCTCCTAGTGCATTTTTAATTTGTTCAGGTTCATACTGAAAAAACCGTCTCTTCTTATTTTCCTTTTTTTGTCATTTTTATTCCTTTTTGGTTTTTTAAAAACTTGTTCAGTCTTCTTGGTTTTAACCATTTTGATTTCTTTTACCTAAATCTGTAAAAAAACCATCATTTTTAATCGCCACTTTAAGACTCGTTGCGTGACTGTAGTGCTCCATTTGCAGCCACGTTAGATTTACCTGTGGCCACAATAGGAACAACGGGGTTCCATTAGTGGCCACACTTATGGCTACTAATAGCACATTTAGTACATTTCAGATCCATTTGTGGCCACAGAGCTAATTAATATAACTATAACTAAGATTAAATTACTTTTACATCAATAAACCAAACGTTTAGTATATGTTTAATGGATTTATAATTATATTACTTGGTTTATTATACTTACACCAGGTTTATTCCCTAAACAAATTTAGCTCTCCACTTAACAAATAATGTTAGAAAACACTTATTGTGAACTGACTCCTATAAGAAACTACACTCGAATGAAAGCTGAACCAAAGATGCAGTGTTTATTACTCTATCTAAGGCGGGATATTTGAAAATGCTTATTTTTAAATTTTACCAAAATTTGTTGCCTGTAGAAATCTTAATAACCTAGGAAAAAGAACTAAATGGCTACTAATGGAACAATGACCACAAATGGTGCTCCTACCCTATTACATTTTTACGGAAATACGTAATAGTTTGGTGGTTAATCGATTATACATACATGCTAGGTTGTAATCACAATTAATGTTAAAATCTTTTTGTTGTGTCACATATTATTATACGGTGCGCTTTGGTTCTCTAAATCTCTGAATTTTGTACCTTTGTACTTTAATTTACGAATGTAAAGTCATTCAATTTTTGAACATAAAAGTTACAACGAGTAGGTCACTTTGCTGGCGTGTTGCCCAGTCGAGGGCGTAACTTATATTTTGTCTGTGATACTAACTTACGAAAAATTTTGAAAATTTATATTATTATACTTATGTACCTTTTTTTCTTTTGTCTAACGTGAACTACTGTTTGTGACAAAAGAAATACTGTGTTACTACTTCTGTCTTATAATTTATTCAGTTTCAGCTGTAGATACATTTAACCACTCTTAATCTTTCATCGTTTTTGATCTAGTTTATAATCTAACACTACTAAGCCTACAACTCTATCTCCAGAACAACTGATGAAAAATAGCAACGACTAACCTCTGCTTGTCCAACAATGAAAGTTTGTCACAATTCGGTAAAATATGTCCAGTCTAACGACAATTCCAACAAGTAACGCAAAGAGAAAAGCCAAAAAACGTCGTTGTGTGGAGTTAGAACCAGAAGAAGTAGAAATAGAAGCGTTTTCTTAAAAGTGTACCTAACGATTTTTAGAAGTGAAAGCTACGTAAACCAATGCATGTTCCAATAATCAAGTGTTTCGCCGCAAAAAAGGTGGTTTGTAGTTGTCCATTGAAAGTTTAGTTAATTCCAATTGCTTGCCGTAGTTAATCAACTAAGCCAATGTAGAGACCTGTACTAATCCTAAAGCAGATTAGCAGTACACAGTTAAGTTACGTCGGATTGTTTTAAGTTGGGTTTCCTCTAAAACGGGGAAAGGTAATAGATGAAAGAGACTTCACATAATCGTCTCATACATGTACATGTGCATAGTTCCGCTCAAGTAACAAAACATTAGTAAAAGCGGCTTTTGAAGAAGCAGAAATAGTTTGAACTGATACTTCCATTTCAGTCCCAGAAACCAAAAAAGTAAAAGGAGGTGGTTCTCCACGGTACAAAAATCACACCAAAGCACTTTTAACAAAACAAATTGCTAACGGTTTGTTTTCCTTTTTGTTTATAATGTATAGTTTCAACTGCTTTTTTTGTTGGATTGTAATTTAATATAATTTCAGAATGTTTACTTGTTTTGTTTGCTAAGGTTTTGATATGTAATGTCCTTTTTGATAATATACATCTGTTCAATTTTTCAAAAAGGTATTAGACTGTTAGTATTACATATCAATCCGTAAGATATGTCCACAATAACCTGCATACCAATTTTGTTCTCCAACGTTTCTAAAAAGTTTTTTAAACTAAGGTTGTTTGTTTGATGCTTACGCTGTATTATTGTCGCATAATATCCAAAACTTCATTTCTTATCAAGCAAACTTACCGAGCATGTTAAAGGACACCCCTTTTTTGAATCAAATTAATTGCTTATCACCAGTTAAATTTGCATCTAGATTGAAAAATGTTTACCCATTTGTCTCCAAACTCTCGAATTGTCAAATCTTATTACTTTACAAATGAGTATAGTTATTGTTACACAAAATTTTATAAGCGTTTTATCGATTTGTTGTAAGATTTGAAAACTTCTGTTAAAATCAATAAAGCAATATACAAGTAGCAATATAAATTTTGCGTATCCAAATATTTTTAATTTGTGTCATACACTTGACGACTTTCCATTTTTAAAATTTCTAAATTTGATGGAGAAACTATGCAAGCAGATAGCTTGTCTTTCACCTTCAAAGTAGTGTACTTAAATCCAATTAAATCCAAATGTCATTGTAGAAACGTTGTATGCAATAATTTTGCTTGTATTTTGATAACATAGTTTTGCATTTCACATTTAACATGTCTAGTTTTTTTTCTTTAGAGTCACTTTTTGATCAAACATTAATTATAGTTTCAACTTCGGAGCATTCTTTCATTTTTTTTTCAGATGAATTAAGACTCAAAACTCACTGAATAATATGCAAAATTGTAGGAACCTTAAGCATACATTTTTATTGCGTGACGCTAGCTATTTATACAAATGTATGGTACCTATTAGTTAATGCCAATTAGAAACAACAATGTAAAATATTGTATTAAATAAGATACTATGCTACTGTATTACCAACCTTTTTCTGTAATAAGCCCTGGTGGTAACAACCACATGACCACGGCTAGCGACAATGTCAGTGAGTGGGTGTGGTTGAGAAATTAAGTAAAGATGGAAAATACGTAGGCGCCACTCGTCGTACTAATCAAGATCCTCGGTTTGGAAAGACCAAGGGTACGTCTAAACTCATTACAAAGCAAACAGGATAGAAACAAAAATAAACCGAGCAAGAACAATGTAACAAATGCAATTTATATTTTCCAACGATAACAAGTACTATACTAAGAAAATTTAACAATTAAGCCACGACTCTTTGTTTACTTCAAAAAGCGGGAAGAGAATATGTATTAATAACAAATATAACTTTTTTTAAAAAGTGCGAATAGTAAATAAGATAATGAACCAGCGTTATGGTAACAGTAATCCCAATAATATAAATAATTCAACGATATACAAAATAATTAACAAACTGACACTTTAAGATTTGTTTGCTTATCTTTAATGAAATGAAACAAAAAAATGAATAAACAATTATCGCAATTACAAACTCTATCACACACTACAGAACTTAATTGCAGTCGTAACACCTAAATAATCATGTTACTTAGATTTCGCTGCGTAAAGCAAGAAATAAGACAAACACATACTCACCAGTTGATTGATATTGAATAGCAACAGTCACTGCCTTTTATATAATTATATTTATCAAACAGGCGTAAGTAAGCTTACGTACGACGATATATGACTTAATTCTGGCTTGAATAAATTGAATAACTTAGTTGCAAATCATTCGTATCAGACGAACGATATGGAATCCTAAGGTTAAATTTATTGTTCTCGTTAGAATATCGTTTTAACACGAATTTTGCACACGTTTGTGCTTCAAAATATTTTCTTTCAAAATTATTTTGTTCACTGTCGGGCTCATCACTTAAAAGTTCAAGTAAAATTTGAATAGCGTTCAAAGCTTCATAAAAGCTTTTAAATTTTGTTAAGCGACATTCTAAACTAGTAATTGTTTTGAAATTTAGTTCAGTTAATTGATAAATTTTTAAGCTTGTGTTTTAATCTGACCGCTTTTTTGATCAGAACTTTTAAGGCCGCCATAATTATAGTAAATTCAATTTAGTTTGCTTAATACACAATAATAAACAATAGTAATACAAGATTATTGCTTAAATTCAACTAAAGCAAAGAAATATTTAAGCAGAAAGAAACTCATGTTTGGTTCGTAGTGTACCGTAAACCTGTCGTTTCCTCGGTAGGCTGGCAGACGAAAGTAGCCGGTAGAAGGTAACCGGTATATGTGGCAAAGATACGCTGCGACTCTTGTCGGTTATCTTCTTCTCGTATGAAATTGCTGTAGATACCTACGATGGTTTTTTGTAATAACGAAATGTTAATGTTCGAGGCACTAATACCATTTGTGGTGTGTTTGGTTCATGCAAAAGGTACGAAATGTGTGATTTACACATGTCTGATATTCAAAAAGATATATCTGCTTTAATTAGGTTTGCTATTAATAACAATTCTGATATGTTAATTTGTTTGAAACTTCCGGGTTCTGCGAGATACACTGGTCATGCATTCAGGAGGACTTGCAACGATTATGGCAAACAGAAGGATGAGTGTAGATGAAGTTCAAAGTCAAGTAAGTTGCTTCGAGTTACATTGAAGAATATATCATAAACAAATTAAAAGTTTCCATAGTTCATTGTTAAAATTAGTAGGACGACTACTATGTCATCATTAACAGTTAACACTGACGGTCTTGCGATAACCAAAGCAAGTAATAAAGAACTGGAAACTGTTGAAATCCACATTTCAAATAATATGAATGGTACATTTAACATTTGTTTAAAATACTAATGATACTGTTTGTTATATCTTAATAAATACATGTGTAAATTACAAATACAACTTTTTTTTAAATGATAGCGTCATTGTTTCCATAGCAACTTTAAAGCACTGTAGTGTTTTAATGTTGAGATTTTACACGTTTTTTACGTTTTTAAACAGGTATTATGATGCAAGTGTAATAAAAAAAGAAGAAGAAAAAAATAACCTTACAATAAGTAACATTAAAACTTTATAAAAGGGTGTAACATTAATAGGGTATAATAAATTTTACCTGAAAAAAAATGCTAATTTTTTTCTCGTGAAATAATTCCAAACCTCGCGTTCATTGTTTTTTTCGTAAAAATCCTAGTAAATTTAAAAATGATCGATACTTTGAAGCTAATAATTTCTTAAAAGTACAACAAATATTGGTTTTACATACGAATAGTTAGAAAAATATTAACTTTTGAATTTGTTTTTCTGTTGTATAAATAGTCGTTTATAAAAACTTTTTCCTTGAATATGTTGATAAAATTTTATAAAACTAAAGACCAACTTTTCAACTACTGCTTGTTGAAATGTTATAGTGAAATGATAATCGATCTGTTAACACAATGTTTAATTTTTGCACATTTTTAATTTCCTTTTTTTTCTTAGCATGACATTTCATTTTCGTTAAACATAAGAAGTTTTTTATTGCAAAGTAAAATAGACTAAACTTTCAATTTTTATAGAATCCAGTGATTATTTAACAATCTGTAAACCAGTTTTTCGATTTGCAAAACTGGATAAGCTAATGGTTTGATACTTTCGTTTTTTATTCTTGCAGTACTGTTCATTTAAATCTGTATTCTTGGTTAGAATTATTAAAATTATTTATTATTTCTGAAAATTACTGGTGCTATTTGCAGGTAATATTTTAATTCACTTTTGTCTAATGAATTGTATCTGTTGCATTCAAAAAAAAACCTAGCTGATATAATTTTCGATTAAAACTCGCATTAATTCTTTCTAAGTGTAAAGCAGACGTTGATTACTAGCGTTTATAAATTATTATTTAAAATAGGTTACTTTAGGTCTAGATATTTTTTTGCATTGTCTTTTATTTGATTCATTATGGGAGTTATCCTCAGCAGACGTCAAAATCATATGTTTTTCTCTCTGCACAAACTTTTTTTAAAAACTGTAAATAATCGCCCTATATTACTTTTTTATATTTGATGCGTCAGCTCCTGCTCTTGCAGCATCCTTTTCTTTCTATAGAAATTTCACAAAGGAATCTCTAATGCTTCACCATTTTTTATAACTGCTTTTCCTGAAATTAAAAAAAGAAGTTGTTTCAGATACTTGGCAGATTACACATTTACATTATAGCTACAGGCTTGATATTTCAACCATAAGCAAGATAATAAAAGATGTTTGTCAAAGTATTTAGTCTGGTATGCAAATGGAAAGCTTACCTATACCTACAAAAGGTGTATGGCAGACAACAGCTTACAATTTTAAACAAGTTAGCAATTTTCTGAACTGTTTAGATGCAGTTGACGGCAAACACATTAAAATCATAAATCCTCTTTGTTCTATGTTTTATATTTTTAAAGGTTACACATCAGTTGTTTTAATGACAGTAACAGACCCAGATTATCGTTTTGTTTATGTTGATGTCAGAAGCTATAGCAAAGATGTGATTCTCAAATATTTAAAAGATCTTTATGATGAACAACCATCAAAAATAACAAGCTGGATTTATTAGCAAAAACTTGCCTTTTTGGAGCAGCTGGTTCAAAGGTACCATACTTTTTTGTAGACGATGAGGTTTCGCACTGCACAAACATCTTAGGTCTTATAGAAGATCAAACCTATGTAACTTGAAAAAAAAGGGCGTTGATAAACCGTTTATCGAGAGCTAGGATATACGTCGAGTGCTTCTTTGACTTTCTCAATAATAAGTGAGTGATAAGAATATTTCACAGACCCATTAACTTAGATCCAGATTTTCCGTTGATATCGTCAAAGCTTGCGTTGCCCTACATAATTTTGTGCGCTCTAGAGATAGATATAACATAAAGGATTATAACAATTTCGGGTTTTGATGATGTGGATGTCACAGTGACATTTACCACTCTGAAAATTCAAGCGACAATGTCTTGTGATACGTCAGTTTGTTTGGGTTCACAAACGACAATACGACAAAGGCCAAGTTCTACTTCCTGTTTTGGCTCTCAAGACGAGACTAAGACCAAGCCTAAGTCTGGGTGTTTAGCTACGTCGTTTATAATCATAATTTAATAAACCTAATTTATAAAGTTTTATAATAAAAACTATCTGCAATTACTGGTTTAAGTCATAAACGAGTAAAATTTTGAATGTTGAAATTGAATAAACAATCAAGCAATTGTAAATATTATTAGCGTTATAAATTAGTTAAGTCTAGAGAGATGATTCAAGTTTCATTTTTTAAATGTTTTTTTATAGTCAGTAGCGCATTTGTTTAATATTAATAGAAAAAAAAATATAGAATCGTTAAATTTTTAAATTGTTAAGGCAATTCATTGTTATTGGTCAGTTTTTAAATTATTCAAATTACCAGTCCACCAACAATAAATTCGTCAACTTTCAAAATGTATTTTTTACATATGTTTCGAGCTTTAAAATAATAAAGCTCATCTTCAGAAAAGTCTACAAAAAATATTTACAACTTATAAAAAGTTAAGATTACAAAAAATTTTTTAACTTACATTTTTTGAAAAATGTCAAATATGAAAATTTAAGTAGATAATTAAAAAATGTAAGTTTTTCAAAATGTTAATTGTGAATTTAAAAAAAAAGCATGGTGCATTTTAGAAACAAAGCTAAGAAAATTTAAATTTGAAATCATAATTAAAATTAGTTTGATCGTTCAACAAAAATTCTTTTTTTGATATTTTAATATAAATCAACTCTAGTAATTTAAGAATTTGTTTGTTATTGATGTTATTAAAAGGATGAGGATGATAAGATAAAAGAGTATGACGATTATCCAAAACATGTTGTGCACTTTACTAAATTTGGATTAAAAAATAGTTCAAAATACATTAATAGTATACATTCTTATTTTAAAAATTGTAATAAACCTTGTTCATTATATTACTTAGGTAATATTGTGTTTGTTTTCAACACCTTTCAATAATTGCAATATTTGAGATATCTGTGAATTTTTTAAATATATGTTGTATATTTTTTTGTGTAATTTTATTTGAGTCATGGAGTAATTCAGAAAATTGATTTCTTACTCACAAATTACAAATCTTATTTGGTATATATATATGATCGTGATACAAAGCTGCAGAACTACAAGGTGTTTTAGAAAAGATGTATGCTCGTGATTTCTACTAGAAATCCATAGAATATAAGTTCGATTATCAAGAAGATTAACCTTAGAGCTACGGACGATTTTTTTGTTGTTGTTTTAGCATTGACTACTGAAGGATTATGGAAGTAACCACACTATAAATAGAAATAGTAGATTTTTGTGATTTAAATTAATTCAAATTCAGGCGTGTAAAGTGTAAAAAGTGAAAATGAGCCACCAATATTTGTTATTGTTTATTGTGATTGTCAGTCCGTCTATTGATCGTCTAGACCTTTTACCGTAGACAGGTCATAGTTGTTTGCGTATGGAAAAGTTTTTTTTTTACAGTTTTTTTAGCTTACGAATGTGCGTCACGTTTTTTTTTACAAACAGATTGACCTAAGAAGATATTGATTTTTTTTATGAAAAGAGTGAGTCCGAGGAAGAGACTAGTTTTGTGGATGATGTCGCAGACGACGATGATAGGGTTCCCCGGGTCTGCGATGTATCAGACAAGGAGTATGAAGATAACAAAATAGAAATGGAAGTTTTTGTTCCCGATGAGAATGTCATCATAGAAAAAATCCTAATTGAAGGAGGAGAGGACGTCAATATGCCCAAAGCCGTAGCAATGTAAAGCTCTATGTTTATGACGTCCAAAGATAACACTGAATAGAGATGTTTGCCTTTCTCATCTGGGCAAACAAGATCAATAAATAACATGACGAAAAGAGGTAAGGATATCATAAAATATTTATTTATTCATTTACTCATTGATTTATTTTTTTTCAGGCGGAGTTGACCACATATGTCAACGTTACCATGGAAAAAAAAATTAAAAAAAACAATTTTCTCATCAATATTTACGGAGTCGATAAAGTCCCAAATTATTCTTTGGACCAATAAAAGAGGAAAAAAGATGTCGCTGAATATAATGAAAAAAAATCTGAAAACACTATACCGATTTGGCAGATTCTTATTCCAGTTGAATTGGATGCCTTTATTGGTGCGTTATTATTATCAGAAAAAGAGAAATGAAACAACTATGCATTGCACGAGTTATAGGGGAAAGATAGCGTAATGCTGTAACGAGCCGCGATGAATAGAAATCGATTTGTTAAATTATTAAAATATATTCGTTTTGATGACCCCGAATTTGAAACCAACTAATGAACAGAACAAATTTGCACCAATATCGGAGCTATGGCTGATGTTGAATAACCGCTTGGGTAAAATTTACTACAGCAACGACTTCATAACTGTAGATGACCAGTTATTCCCGTTTCGGGGTCGCACCCGTTTTACACAATACATTCCTTCCAAACCAGCCAAATATGGCATCAAATTTTGGTGGGTTTGCGACACTGATACGGGATACCCTCTAGGAAAAGAGGTGTACAAAAAAAAACAGTCAGGCCAAGCACCAGCCACCGGCCTTGGAGAATCGGTTGTAAAGAAGTTGGTCAGAATAAAAGATTTATCCTGCAAGAACTGAGATCACTAAAAACGGATGACATCGGTACAGGCCGATATGGTTTTAGGGAACGATGTACTATGCTTTCGGTCGTCACCAAAAAAGGGCGTGCTGTTTGAAAAAATAAATTACTATTATAACGCCACGAAAGGAGGCGTTGACATTTTTGATCGGATGTTGAGCAACTACACATGTAAGCGCAAAACAAATCGATGGCCAGTAGCGGTTTTTTAATATGTTTGATGTGGCAGCTCTTGCGCTTTACATAGCCTACAAGGAGTTTTTATTAAAACAAATAGTTACATTTGTCAAATAAATGAAGATTTTGTACACATTACTTTTGTGTTACAAAATAATTTGTATTTTTAATTGTAATTGCAATACTATTTTATATTTTCGACATTTTGTATTCTATATCTTGTATCTAGTATTTGAAATACACAATATTAATATAATTTGTATTTTCTATTTCAATTACCTAACAAGGTGTATTTTACCCACCCCTGTCCACTGGTTAATGAAGAATAAACAGTTTACTGTTGATTTTTTACGTATTATGACAAAACCTGTGCTACAAAAAGTAAGATCATTTGCGCAAAACTCATTTATTTTTTTCTTATTGGCCTACTTTTAAATCTGCATACATTCTAATTTAAATGACGTTTTGTTAAAAACATTATAAGCAGTCTATTTGCATTGTGTTTAAACAATCTCATGTTCCTGTTTTTTGTATTGTATCAAAAATAAATTATGCAAAATAATGGCATTTTCTAAAATACCAAAACACATAAATTTGCTTTTTTGAATTTTTACACCAATTGCAAAGTAGAACTATAAAAGGTAACAAGTAACATATTTTAAAAATTTGTTTTCCTATTTTATGTATCAATTCGGGTGTTCTTTTTTATAAATACAAAACTTAGGTTACAGCGGCACCTTAAGATACAACGGTTAACTACAAATTTTATCATTCATTACAATAGTATACAAATACAGTTTTCTTTTTGTTAATATTTTGTATTTAATATACATATAATACACTATTTTCTTTTAAACCAATTTTGTATTACGTAAAAGTTTTACTACAAAAATATTTATATTAGTACTTAAATTACTAAGTTAATAAGCAGCGTCATCTGTTGTCACTTATTATCAATAATTTGAACTAAATACTTCATTCTTACACGTTTGTACAATGGTTTGCCTAAAACTACCAATTCAATTCATTTATAAATTGAAATTTAATTAATACTTCATTCATTCTCTTTTGTTGAACGTAGTGTAGTCTCTTTGATTTTTTTTGTCGTTAATTTTCTAATTTTCATGATTTTTTTAAATTAATTTCTGATTTGTGTAACAATATTAAATCGATTGTCATTACAAATGTATTTAATTTTATTTCATTGAGACAGTGCTAATAATATAAAAACCGTTTTTTACAAAAAATTTAAACACATTGTAGAATAGAATAATGTTTTAATAACATTGACTTTAAATTATTAAAACTTTTTTACAATAATATCGACAATAAAATAGATTTATCACAAGTTTTTAAGGTGATTTTATTCATGCGATTTTAATCCGATTTCTAGTTATTGTATAAAATTAATTGTTGTATAGTCGAGATGTATTGTTTATAGGTGTAACATAATGTAACAAGAATTTTTGTTATTACGTAGTTTTTTATTTAGTATTAAATTCGATAGATAAGAGTTCACAGAAGTGACAAAAAAGCATCTACTTTTAAAGTGTATTTTAAAGAATCGATATATTTTATAAACTAATAAGTTAGGAAACTTTATTCAAGTTTCAGGTACAATAGCTTTTACGAAACAATGAATTATATAATCAATTAAAGCGGTAATTGTGATAAAATCTAACTCTGAAACTCGATTTGAATTGATACCGTACAGTTATAAAACTTGAGTTTGCAGTGGAATTATTAAAAATAATTACTAAGTAGTACTTTTCTGCATATTTTTAGATATTTTTTTATTTTCAAATTAAAGAAAAACATTCAAGCTAAAAGAATATAGAGAATTCAGAAAAAGGTTCTACTTTGTGGTCCGTCAGGTGGTTCAATCTTAATTCTTGCGATTTTTTTCTGTGGGGTTACATAAAGCAATTAGTGTATGCTGTCGTCAATTAAAAAATTACATTAAAGATGCTGCTCCACTGATAAAAAATAATTGACCAATTGACTGATTGATTGATTGGAACAGACGTCTACAGTGCTACAGTAATGTTAGTGATTTTAAGTGTTTATCGTAATAATAATAATAAAATATTATTGAAATAATTGTTTTTTGTTGTTAAACTTAAGGTTTATTTAAAACCGACTTAAAGTCAAAATTGGTCGTACACTGCTTCTCTCTGGTAGCACAATTGTACCGATATAGTTCATTACTGTGCACGATAAAGATTAAAACCGTGTTATGTTGTAACTTTTTTAATTTTGTGGTTAATAAATTATATTACCGGACATACACTAATCTTTATGGTACAAATAGTCGTTTACTTTTATTTGACTTTAATATGAAGATTTGATCGGCAGCTAAGTTTAAAGTTTTTTAAATTTTTTTTTAATAAACCGATTTTACCATAAATTAAGTCATATTTTAAGTTAGAAAGGTTTATTAAAAAAATGTTAAAAATAGCAAAAAAAATGTAGCTAAATCAAATCTAACGTATATTAGAGGTTTATAATTTTGTTTGTTTAAAATAAATAATAGTAAAAGTACTAAGTATTACACATTAGACAATTTTTATTTTAAAATTTTTCCAACGCATTTTGAAGTAATATGTACACGTTTGTATTGGCTTTCTAGCATGCTATGTTTTTTTAAAAATTTTTCTTCTCGGTTTGATTAAGCTACAACCAAAATATGGTAAATTGAGGTTATGTTGTTATGTCGACTAACCCCTATATTTGTGCGCATCGATCCTGCTTTCCCATTCAGTAATTCAAATTTTTTTCTAAAAAAAAATCGTCGCAAGCAGGATTCGAACCTAAATTATATTTCAAATTCATATTAAATTATGAATCAAATATCTAATAAACTGTTAAGTTAAAATTTTTTATTTGAATACATTGTTAGAAAGAATTATCTCTATAAGAAACAGTACAAATAATTCAAATGATTTACATACTTACAAAATTGAAAAAAAAAATGTTAAAAATGGGGGATACACCTACTTCCGGTTTCTTAACCAGATTCATTTTTTGATATCTGAAATGGTACAAAGATCGCATAGACTAATGTACGGCAAACATGATTGTAATTCAGGTAAAATAGAAGTTCATTGTATTATAGAAATGTTTAAACGATCGGTCGAATGGTTTTGTTTAAAATATAAAAAATACAGTGATTGTAAGAATAATTACGAAAAAATGTGTTTTGTGCATGACGAACAAATTGTCTTACAAAATAAAAATGCTGACATTGAGATTTTTTATTAAAGAAACAATAAAAATTTATGATAATAACGATAAATGTAGACTAGAAAATATAAAATTTCAAAAACAAAGAAAACGTTGGGTTGTCTCAATTCTGTATTACTACTGTGATAGCAAAAAATAATTTAACCCAACTTGCACAAATTAATCAAAAATACAAAATTTGAAATTTTGACTAGGCGAATTCTAAAAAATACAAAACCTAGACTAAATACGATGTAGCATAAAAATGTGGTAAAAAATCGTTTTAAAAAAACTTTAGAACAATACAATATCAAGTTTTTTTTTAATTGCAGAAATTAATAATGCACAAAAAAAATTTTAAAAACTACATTTTTTATTGCAGACAAGTGCGCAGTTTGAAGAAGTTGTTAAATTAAAAAACAATGTCATTAGAAAAACTAACCGTATTACAAAAAATAATAATACTAATTATGCCAAAAAATACGTAAACCTTATTTCAAAATTTTTATCTGAAAAAAGAGTTGACGTTTTCGACGTTCTTACCAAAGCCGATGTTACAAGCTTCATTATCACAGCATAAATACAATTTTTTCTACGACTTAAGTAGCATTCACATAAGCGTTATTGTATTTGTACTGCAGTTGCAGTGCAATTGTAAAAACCTAATTGCATGCTTTACTTATGCAGCCATTCACATTGGCTTATTTGTAAGATTCGTATGGTAGTGGAAGTGCAAAAGCTAACAAGCTTTTAACTTTTACACTACACGCTTACAACCAAAGAGTATATAATGCTTACAACTACTAACCAACGCAAACAACTTGCGTGGCAGTTTTTGATTTCTGAGTTTCATCTCAAATTTTATGATCTTTGTAATACCTCAAAGGCGTTTTAATTGTTTGGAAATGAAAATTTAAGTATAACAAAAAAATCAGTTTGTTACTTTTAATAGAAGATGCGATTCTAAGTATAAATAAATTATTGACCGACAAAAATAGAACGTTTGCGATATTACTATATTTATTTCTGTTGTATAAATCAAGAAAATACGGAATCAAATGCGCAGGCTTTCTGTAAATGCATAAATGCGCTAAAGCTTATGTGAATGCTTCGACTTAAAAAATTCTACACTACACTACACAACTACACTGCAAGTGCAGTACAATTACACTAACACTTATGTGAATGCTACTTAACAGATAATACGATACATTGTATGTTTAATTGCGATTAGGCAACGTTGTGCATTGTGATTGTCTAATTCTATTTCCGTACAGGTCAAAGCCATTTCCGTACAGGTCAAACCTATTAACGTACATGATAGTGAATTATGAAAACATAATTTAGAAGACTTTTACAAATATTCTCTGCATCACAAATTATGAAATTTGAAAACGAAATCATTGAGTGTCATGTATAAGGTGTTGCATTAGTTTATAGCGTAAAATAAGTGTTTTATAAATTACATATTTTAGGTTATATTCGTAAACGTTGACGTTTAGTGGTGACTTTCTTGTAATGAAATATAAATATATTTCAGAAGTTCAAGGTAATTAGAACAAATAAAGACTTCTAATTTGCAACCCAACTACTTATTTTCTTGCAGGGTTTTCTTTTGATGGGAAGGAAATATTAACAGTATTTTACAAGATTTTTGCAGTGTTATTAACAGATTAAGTACCTAATTTAATCCTTAAAATAAAATTACTCATTTTATGATAACATGCTCAAATTAAGTTAAAGAAGTTAGTATTTATTAGAACATTTATCAGTTTTTTAAACAGCATGACAATTCAGAAGTATCCAATTATCTTTTGGTGTTCATCGATAGTTGCAAGATATCAAAATGTTTGTTCCGCACATACCTGATATCTGTTTGTTATTATTTATCCTTATGTTAATGCAGTTTTCATAAGTATTTATGTATACTTTTATTACATATATTATAATCTTGTAAACAAATGTATTCGCACATTGTCGCTACCTTCTTAAAAATGTAATCACAAACACTTTGGACTTACGTTTTAATAAATAACACAAGATAAACATAAATACAATCAATTGTTACAAGACTAATGCAAACCACTGGTTTATACATTGAAAAAATTATATATTTAGATGCAATTATAAGCAAAAGCACTGAATCGCTTGTTTCTTTTACCTACAATGTGTTTTGTTAACAATTAATTTCTCATATTTAAACTAATTTTGCAGTAAAAATTATTACAGCATATTTGATCCATTAGAATAATTAACTATTTTGAATTTTCTAAAAGGTATTTTTTTGAATTTTTTAACTACGATGTTCTTTTTACCTTCTTAGTTCGGAAAGCTTGATTCTTAAAAATAACACATTAATTACAAATTATTATTACAAATTTACCTTATTTGCTTTGTAAGTCACATTCACATGTTATTTGGTTGAAGCTTCTAGGAAAAACTATCACATATCAACTTTTTTCAGAACTTGACGACATTGTTAACGATTCAGGCTTCGCATGAATAGATTTCTTTTACTTACTGGCTGCAAAAGCAAAATCTTGTCATTGAGTCATTAGTACTTTTCAAACTATTCTAGCTCATTCATATTAGGTTATGCTTGAAATTAATGTATTAAAAAAAAGTCAAATACCAAATGATTTGAAGTTAACTAAAATTGCATGCCTTTAAAGCAAGTAAATTATACTCACCATTTCTTTAACTAGAGATGAGTAAAAAAACAAGAATAAAATAAAAGTAACAGATAACTAATAGTATAAACGCTGTCAAGTTGACATAAAATAAATACAAGTTTTGACATAATTTTTTTATTGTCATTTTAGGTATTACCAATACAAATTTTCAAATTAGTTTATTTATTTTCTGCGTTATTTTTTCGTAAAATTCTGTATAACTTTGATTACTAATTAAATATAGAGTCGTAGAAAAAGTATAGTGTATAATTCGTAAGGAATGTGTATTGCCAACCTCGCCTTCGGCTCGGTTGCAAATTTTCATACTCGTTGGCAATGACAACCATTCCTTACTCATTATACAATATACTATACCAGGTTTGAAAAAAAGTGAAAAAACTGATATTTAAAAGTTGCTACAAAAAGACAGTAAAGTTATATTAAGTGTGGTTAAGTGCTTAGAAAAAGAATTGCAGCTATTCTTTTTGAATAATTCACCGTAGCAACAAATACAATTCATTATAGAAGAACACACAAAAATATAGCTGTAAAAATATATAAAGAAACCATAAAAGTACAACTGAAATAAGCGGTTTTTTTATTTCGCTGGAGTATCCATATTTAACCCACAAGGTAAAGGATCCTTTACGTTGTGGTTTTATCCCGCAGTTTTATTCAAAACTATTTGGAAATTCGCGGGTGTAAAATCAACTTTCAACGTTTTCTACCGTTATAGTTATCAACAGTTATAACTATTGTTTGACTTCTAGCTGTTTTCTTCTATTTAGAAAAATTGTAAGTATAATTTACCTGCTTTTAATACATACAATTTTTGGTTAACTTTAAATCATTTACTATTTTAATTTTTTTAATACATTGGTTTTAAGCAAAAGTTAATATGAATGAGCTGAGTTTAAAAAATATCAATTAATACAACTTTTTACTTTTCTAGTCAGTAAATAAAAGAAATGTATGTATGCGGAAACCTGAATCGTTCAAGTTGTTCCAAGGAATAGCATATTGGTATCTTCTTACAAGCTGCAACAGAATAGCATATGAATATGACTTACAAAACAAATAAGGGAAATTTGTAAATGTTTAAAGATAATTTGCAATTAATGGGTGTTATTATTAGGACTGGAAATTTACGAATTAGAAAGGTAATAAGATAATTAGTGGTTTTTTATAGCACTGTTTTGACGTAAAAACTAATTTAATCTTTTTATAACGTCATTTACAAAAGTAAAGATAATATAGATTAAACGTTTTTCTTTATAATTACTTTTAAATACATAATTTTTTCAATGTATAATTCAGTAATTTGCACTAGTTTTGTAACATTTCATTGTTGTTGTTAAATTAATTTTGAGTTATTTATTATAACGTAAGTACAAAGTGTTTACGATTACATTTGTAACAAGACAGCGACGCAGTGTGTTTTATAAAATTATAATGTAATATAACGTATATAGACACTTATGAAAACAAAACTAACATAAAAATAAATTATAACGTATAGATATCAGGCATGTGCGGTAGAAACATTTTGGTGCAACTATCGATAAATCCCAAAAGATAAATAGATTCTCCTAAATTGTCATGTAGTTCTTAAAACTGATCGATTTTAATAAATACTGTTTTCTTTAAGTTAATTTGAGTAAATCTCAGTAACTATTGTAAAACACTTCGAAAGTCCGATAAATTACCGTTGACGTTTCTTTTCTATCAAAAAAAAATCTGCAAGCAAACAATTAGTGAAATTGCAAATTAGGTGTTTTAATTTATTCTAATTTTGTGTGATTATTGACAATTTAGTAATTTTGTATTTGGTCGTGGTATGATAGATTACGAAGGACAAGTCAGTTGGTACCGCTACGCTAGTCAGGGAGAATACAACAATTAATCAGAAGTAGGATTAATCAATTTTTAACTCATTGATAAATCATCGGGTGCACGCGCTTTTGTATTGGAATTACCTGGGTGCTCTAAATATTCGATAAAAATATAGCTGCGGTGAATCAGGTGTGTAAAGTGATTGTACTTCTTAAGGATTAAGAAGAAGGATTTTAGCAAAATGCCCGGATGTGAATTTCCAGAAGATAATAAAAGCATGACGGATGCGGCGGAAAGCTTTACGGAAAAGGAATCACGATATTTTCAAAACGTCGATAAAGTATTACCAGAATTTCATCCTGTAAATAATGGTATTACGATTGAAGCGTGGTTAGAAAAAATAGAGGAATATGGAGAATCATACGATTAGAACGAAGTCGCAATAAACATTTTGCGTTATCAAAAGTAACAGGTGCTGCAAGAAAGTGGCGAGATAGTTTGCCGTGTAAAATGAAAAATTGGCAACAAATGCCAAATGACTAATTTGGAAATAATCGAATAGATGGTAAATGGCTTTAATGTAAGATTTTGTGACTATTTAGGACCATTAAATAAATACTCAAAAAACGTCAAAACTTTTAAGACATTTGAAAGAGGGTGTTAACCTCCTAATTACAGTCAAATAAACAAAAGACATTTTGAAAAATTGAAAAGTAACGATGGAATTGTAAACGAAAAAACCAGTTCGGCAAAATGTTTTAGATGTGGTTTGTCAGGTCATTTTGCTCGAGAATGTCTAAGCAAAAGCAAAAAAAAGTGATAAGCAAATCATATAATAAAAACAACACTGTTAATGTGAATACTGTTTGTAAGTCTGTTAGAGATTCGCATGCAAAGTACTTTAAGCATGACAGTTATATAGACTTAAGAAGTAGTTGTGTTACAATGCGAGAAGACAAGGCAGAAAAATTTTCTTTTTCTTATTTTGAGTATGATTTAGACCCATTAATTAATTATGAACAGGGTGTTGTAAAATCGCTACGATTATTAACTGCTTTATTAAATATTAATGGCAAAAGTAAAGTTCGCGTAATGCCAAACAAATCGCAGAATGTATCGTTAATTGTAGGTCGCCCTTTTACTGAACAGGAGCATGTTCTTATCATTATTCGTGCTAAAAAATTAGAAATTAAGAACGTTTCAAAAAATCCCAAACCAAGTGAAAGTGAAAAAGTTATGTTACGAGCTTACGAAACAACAATTCCAAAGAATTATGTTGGTCATATACGTGTAAGTACTGATGTTACTAATCATGATTTGTGTATCGCAGGTGGTATTCGTAAAACAGAACATGTTATTTCTAGGTGTGTTTTAAGAACTGATTTTATGAGACGCTCTGCATTACAATTAGTGAATTTATCTGGAAATTATTGCAAAGTTAATAAAGGACAACTAGTTACGCGTGGTGAAGTTTGTAACAAAGTAGAACAAAACTCTGTTACTGTAGAACAGTGGTTCTTAACCTGTGGTCCACGGGCCACTGGTGGTCCGCGAAAGCACCCGAGGTGGTCCGCAAGACAATCCTGAAAAAAAAATATTTGTCACCTAATAATAATACGATTTAAAAAAAATAAAAGTAAAAAAAAGCACGTGTACCGGTATTATATACGAGTAATGTTGATCAACGAGATCAGAGACACGCGACTGACGCGAGGCGAACTGCGCAGGCACAGTGGTAGTAATTCGATATGCGTGTAGTGCGTATGCTTACTTTAGTGCATTAGTCACTGGCCCTGCCTATGCCCTACGAGAAGCGTGTTATTTATCTTTGTGGTGCCTACTTACTGCCTTTTAGTGCTTGCTTTTGTTTTAATAATTTTATTATTATTGAATTTATATCCTAATAATTATTTTATTAGTTGTTTCGTTGTGCTTCAAATTGTAATACGTAAGTAAGCTAAACCTTAAGTTTAAGCCACACGTCAATTCTAAGTTCATACATCTGTATTTAAAATTTTTATTTATTTACTTACTTGCATTGTTAAATGTGCAAGGTTTCTTTTTAGTTGCAATTCACTTTTAACATTAAAATTAAGTATTTTTTATCAGCATTTTTCTGTGGCAACTTTCAGTAACTGTACTGTTAATATAGGATAGGTAATATAAGTTAATTTATTGTGATTCCAAAAAAATGGCACCGAAACGGAAATATGACTGCGATTACATTAAACTGGGGTTTACTTCAATCGAAATAAATGGTGAGACGAGACCTTAATGTGTGTTATGCGAAACTGTTCTGTCCAATGAAGCTTTAAAGCCGGCTAAGTTGGAACGCCATCTGAAGACCATACATCCAAAATATTGCGACCGCCCGCGAGATTTTTTCGAAGGCAAATTAGCAAATCTAAAGAAAATGAAACTTGGACCAAGCGGAGCAAGTTATGCATTATCTGAGAAAACATTATCGGTATCCTTTGAAATTTCTAAATTAATTGCTAAGTCTAAAAAAGCACACACGATCGCTAAATTCTTAATAAAGCCGTGTATGCTTAAAGTGGCAGAAGAGCTTTTGGGAAAAGAAGCGACAAAAGAAATACAGGATATACCGCTTTCCAACGACACAGTAAAGTTGCGTATTCAAAAAATGTCAAATGACATTGAAGAACAAGTTATTGACAAGATAAAATGTAGTCCTTATTTTGCACTTCAATGTGATGAATCTACCGACGTTTCACAATGTTGTCAATTACTTGTCTTTATTCGATTTTTGAATGACAATCAAACGTTTCAAGAGGAGTTACTATTTTCTCAAGAACTGGAAACGACTTCTCAAGGTGCAGATGTTATGAATGTAATAAACCAGTATTTCGAGAAGCATGGACTTAAGTGGCAAAACCTTGCGGGAGTTTGTACAGACGGTGCTCCAGTTATGCTTGGTTCCCGCTCAGGTCTTACAACGTTGATAAAAAAGAAAAATCCATCTGCAATTACGACGCACTGTATTATTCATCGGCAAGCATTGTCTGCCAAAACCCTGCCTGAATGCTTTGCTATTGCAATGAAAATAGCTATAAAAGTAGTTAACTTCATAAAAAATAGCGCACTTAATACTCGCCTCAAACAATTATGCGTTGATATGAAATCTGAACACGAAATTCTTCTTTTCCACACGGAGGTACGTTGGCTATCAAAAGGTAACATGCTGTCGAGGTTGTATGAACTGAGAGAGGAAGTTCAAATATTCCTAATTAACAAGAAGAACATAGAGTTGCTGGATCAGTTCTGTGAGTCCACCAAATTTCAATTACGTTTAGCTTATTTGGTTGATTTTTTCACACAAATAAATAAATTGAATCTTCAACTGCAAGGGTCAAGAAATTTAAAGTTGCAAGACACGAGCAATATTTTTGCAGATAAAATCAATGCATTTATTGCAAAAATCGACTTTTGGATTGCCAAAGTCGATAATGAAAACTTTTCTGCGTTTGAAAAACTGAATGAAATTGTAGACGGGCATTGTGCTGACCTTAAAAGAGAAATTCTAAAAAAATATTTCACTGCATATGAAAAATTTAAAAAGTGAATTCAATCGCTATTTTCCTGACTGCGAAGACAAAGGTATTCGGAAACTGATTCGGAATCCTTTCACTGTCAACGTCTTTGATTTGCCAGATGAAATTCAAGAAGAATTTTTGGAATTGCAACATGACAGTAACCTGAAAGATACATTCGAGGCAAAAATTAATCTTGAAGATTTTTGGAGCCAAAAGGCAATTTCTTTTCCTAAGATTCAAGACATTGCAATACGTTACCTAACTTTGTTTTCATTAACATATCTATGTGAGCAGGGATTCTCAGCACTTCTCACAATTAAAAACAAACACAGGAATCGAATAAATGCAAGTGAAGACATTCGGGTCGCATTGAGTAACACTGAGCCGAGAATTGAAAAATTAGTGAAGAGTATGCAGGCGCAAAAATCTCATTAAATAGATATTAGATTTTTTACCGATTTTTCTTAAATATAATTTTTTAGAATTATTATTTATTTACGTTTACTGCACCTATATTTCCTACAAAAGGTCGGTAGTCCGCGGCAAGACAAAAATTTTGTCAAATAGTCCGCAAGCACTAAAAGGTTAAGAACCACTGCTGTAGAACATAAACGAGAAGTGAATGAAAAGGATTCAACACCCGAAGAAATTAATACCGATTTAGCTAGTGGTGAGTTAAGTAATTTGTTGCTGCTTATTAATAAGTTTAAGGACATTATTGCTGTTAATATGCGTCAGCTTGGAATCACTAACAAAGCTGTAATGAAAATTGACTTGATTAATGATAATTCAGTTTACTATAAACCGTATCGGTTATCAATTCCTGAACTCCATTTAAAAAAAATCTTAAGTATACTACGGCAATGGCGTACCTAGGTGATGTAATTATACCATCAGAGACATTTGAAGAAGGTATGCGGAATTTGGTCATATTGTCTGTCATCCAATAAATAAAAAATAAATCCAATGTGTTGTATTTGTACCCAAATGAGTATGTCTTCACTTTTTCCTTTGTAAATTTATCAGCAAAATATTTGTTAAAAAGCAGTACTAGTTGTGGATATTATAATTGTGTGTGTAATTTGTACAGTAAACAAGATTATTTATACGTTGTACAAAAACATTTTTTTAAATACAGCTTATGCAACCAATTAAATATTCTCGTAATGACAGAGTCCAAGAAACATTTTACTCTTTCAACAATAAATGAAAATTTAAAAAAATCAACAATCTGAAATAATATTTATGCTAATTTTAGTTTAATCTTTTTAGTAATATCTGTCACAAACGAAAAAAAAGGTTTACTTCAATCGCGCACTGAACTTTTTTATTTAAATTTGTTTACGAGTCATACATACGTAACGTATTAGATGAGAAGGTGGAACTTCTATTAGAAATTATGTGTTATAATTAAAATTTGAAAAGATTTTTATGTGTAATTTTAGGTTACACACTGTAGTTATCTTTACTAGAAATATATAATAACGAATTTTTAGTACTGAAATGTGCTGGTACTATTCCACCCCCAATATAACAAAATATTTTTCTAATTTAATCAAACTTATTGAACTTAAAATTATTTTTAAAGTAACAAATGCACGTTTAAGAACATTCACAGAAGAAGTCGCCTCCACCTGAGCAATCAACGTCCGCCTATACTTTATACTTTTGTCAGCAAATACATAGTTTTCCTTTTAAATCATCAGTTGTTCTCGCCTGAAGACACCAAAGATTCAATAGAAACATTGTTTTTTGTCGAATCAGGAGAGTTTGAAGCTTTTATTCTAAAAAAACTAATTGACTAGTTTTGAAAAGTTTTTAAATTTTTTTTACTTTAAAAGTACTAATTTGGTATGCTACTAAATTTTTACTTTTATGGCTTAAATTTGCTGCTGTTTATAATTTTTTATTCACATGACTTTCTGTTCTTTGTAATAAATTTTAGTAAAAAAAAATATACTTGCATAAGTTTACAAAATATTTATATTTCTATAGCGATGTGCATTATATAGACGATTAAAATTTTTCTTAATAGATATGTACCTTGAAAAACTAAAAACCACGTTATTTTCATTGGTGTAGAAACAAACAGTTATTTCATTTTTTAGTGCAAAAAAATTTGTACAAACATACCCGCAATGTTTTTGACCCTCTTATATACCAGTGTGCATATAATGTAATAATTGTATATTTTTAAGAGATGTAACAAAAAAGTTTTATTAATGGATTCTAGAAAACGATATTCTTAGCGTGACGTTGAATTTTTTTTTCAAAAAACTTTAGGTAAAAACTGGTGTGGGCATCATACGACTTTCTTATAAATTATTATGAACTTAATTAAGATATAACCTAAATATGGTAAATTAAAGTTATGTTATTATATCGATTAACCCCTATATATTGTGTGCCTTGATATTGTTTTCCCCTTTAGTAAATAATTTTTTTCTTAAAAAATCGTTGCAGACAGGATTTAAACCCAAATTATATTTGGAATTCATTTTAAATTATAAATTTAATATCTAATAAACTGTTAATGTTAGAATTTTTGAGTAAACTATTAAGCTGAATTGTTTCTATAAGAAATTGCAAAAGCAATTCGAATAATTTACATACGTACAAAATTATATAAGAAAAACTGTTAAAAATGGCGGATACACTCACTTCCGGTTTTTTATCAGACCCATCTTTTGATAGAATCGAGAGAATACGATTTTTGGTTTGAGAGTTATCGTGGATACAACGTTACACACACACACACACAAACAGACACCAAAATTGTTTTGTCAAAAAATTTTCTGATTCAGAACTTAAAACGTAAAATTTTGCAAAAAAAATTTGTAAAAAAATTGCAATCGCTATAATTTCCTTACAAAACAAGAATTTATTATAACTTTCAATAAAAATTGTTAAAAGTTTAAAATGTACTTTATTTAAACAATAATTGGATAAATACGAGTTCGTAAGTTTACTTCGCTAAAAACAAATTTAATTATTAATAATGTACAGTACTACTTTTTTCTATTTTTTGTCACGTTTTTTTTAACTATTACTTTGACCTAAACAAAATTATAGTTCGTTGTCCGAATTTGCGCCTCTAGAATACAAATTAACTGGCATTACTCATGGTGCATGAAGCAATTTGATATATTATATGATTACATCTACCTATAAATTCCGTTATTTTATTTGATAAAACCTTTTATAATGTTAATGTATTTCTTAGGTAATTTATATCTAGTAATTAAAAAAAATACAAATATTAAGTTTTTAAAATACGACTACACTTTAAATGTGATAGCTGCAGTAGCTATTATCATTATTAGAACTTAGCATACTTCTGTAAATGAAAACTGTTACCTAGACGCATTACTTAATTATGTTAATAAATTTATAAACACAATAAAAAACTTAAAAGCTTTGATAAAAAATATGTATGTTATAATTAACTCATTGTTTATGGGCGCATTTTTATTATTTTTAGTATAGATATAAAATATGTTTTTTTAAGTAGGTCTAATTTGTGTAAAAACGATAATGCTCTTAAATGTTGTTATATTTTTAAAAGAGAATTTAACGTTTCTTATTTAAATTATAGCAGTATAAAATTTTACGATTTATAGAGTTGTACAAATTATGCTACATATTTACAAAATTTTACAGAAATTTACCAAGAAAACATAATAAGTAAAAATAAGATTATCATTGGCATTGTTCGATAAGCAATAATAACATTTATATAGTTACGTATTCATATTAATTATTCTTGTATCTACCACGAATCAAAAAAATAATACAATAATCTCTAGTAGAACAAAGCCACTCAAAACAAATCAAAAACGTATTTTTAGTACAAAAAAATTTAGAACACAAAATTATATTGATAATTTGTTGCAAAAACATTTATGATATGAAACAAATTGATTTAATTTTATTGGTACATGAAATAAATAACACTCCAATAATATTTATGTTTTGAATTTTATGAAACGTAAATTGGGTAATTTATCAAAAACGGTTTTTTGAGTGAACTTTTAATCATTTTAAAAACGTTTTGTGGTAACACATGTGTGCAATTACAAATTGATTATAGATAACAACGACCAAATATTTTTGATGTTTTTAAAATCTTTTACTACACGAACACAACTTTTTATAATCAAACCTAATTTGACAAAAAAATTTTCTTGAGTTATCCAGTCTAAAGTAAAATGCTTGTTCTTTGGTCTGAGGTTAAAAGTACCATACAAATTTAATGAATCAAATGGTCTTTTTTAAGATATGTAAATCAAATTTGTCGAACTACTCCATTTGATCTTTGAAGAGTTAAATATTTTCTGCTTAGTTTGTTTTTCTAATAACAATACTTATTATCTACGAATAATTTTTATATACCTTTAAATTTACCTCATTTGCTTATAAAAAAACTTTGTTGATTTCTAGTTACATGTATGCATTCATAGCAGATTTTGTTTATCACACAACTAGGACAAGATAAATAACGTTTTGTCTGTCGTAAAAAGCTGAGAAAAATTATTTGTGGATTGTCATTACGTTTAAAATCTTTGTCGTAAAATTTTTAGGCATATTACAACAGTAAAATTTATTATCACTTATAATATACATACATTTTACAATGATATTTTGTATTTCAACAAATAAACTAAATAAAACAGTACAGTAGAGGTATATACAATATGTTGTTAAAGGTTTTTGTTAGAAAGATAATAGAATGTCTTCAAACTTAATTCTTAAATAACAACATTAAATGTATCCTCATTAATTATGATTAGTCCTGGGTCGTTGTATCGATATATCGATACGTATCGATACGTCGGGCGTATCGATACGCCGATACAAACCACAAGCTCGTATCGATGTATCGAAATATCGATATTTCGATACGTATCGATGTATCGAAATATCGATATTTCGATACGTATCGATATTTCGATACGTATCGATACTCCGATACGTATCGATATTTCGATATATCGATACGTATCGATACAAATTGCGTATCGATATTCGATACACAAAATTGCGTATCGCCCAGCACTAATTATGATGCTTTTAATTGTTTTTTCAATGTTTAAACAATCGTAGCTATATGCGGAAAAATTGCAATGTCGTACATAGGTTTTCAATTTTATAAGTTTTCTATAATTTTGTTTTATGAACTAAAAAATGTAAAGCCATATTTGTTTTGCATAAAAAAGTATTTGTTTATTGAAATATCAAACATTAAAAAACGTACGAAAGTGATACTTTAAGTAACTTACAAGCAATTCGCCGTAGTGTCCAATGGTTTCCCATTACGCTGACAAATCCGTGGTTCAAATCCCGTGGTTGCCACTTCTAAAAATTTGCAACAACCACCGCCGCTTTATTTAAAAAAAAAAAACTAATAACCATAAATGTTCCACGGTTTTCTAAGAAATACAACAAATGCCATTCAAGAACCAAAATTTATTTTAAAACCATTATTTTTATTTTATTTTCCAAAATTGTTTTTACATTGTATTAAGGAAATATTTTTTATTTAATAGCAACGTGACATTCTTCCAATGAATCGTTGATACATTTTTTAAACGAATCCAATTCGTTTTGTTGTACGCGGACAATTTAGGTTCTTGTAGTGATTATAAAACACTTTTTTGTCAAAATTTAAAAAGTTTACTGTTTTTGAAAAAACAAATTTGTAGCTTTTAAAAAACGGATTAGTTCTACTAGTGATGTGAGTAATAATACATTATTCTAAAATCTTTTCTTCTTTATAATAGCAATAAAACTTGCATTAATTAAATGTAGCCTTCCAATAATCAAAAAATATTAACAAGGATTTTAATTATTAAATTCCTAACATGTTTCGGCTAACAAAAACTTTCAGTCATTCTCAGACTACAATTAAGAAACACAAAACGTATAAGATGTACAAAAAATTAATTAAGATTTCTTACTAATAACAATTTGGTCATAAAACATTATAAAACATTTAATAGGAATCAAACGAAGGCCAAGAAATTAA
This sequence comes from Aquatica leii, assembly GCA_035610365.1. Classification (NCBI taxonomy): domain Eukaryota; kingdom Metazoa; phylum Arthropoda; class Insecta; order Coleoptera; family Lampyridae; genus Aquatica; species Aquatica leii. The sequence goes on from CM069436.1 coordinate 43,173,613, forward strand.
ACAGTATACAAGCAAGTAAGCAGCAGATATAAAGTGACGTTGTATGGCATTAAAACTTAATAAATGAAATGAAAATCACAATTAAAGTTAACTTATTAAAAAGTAAAACGTTTTATTTCTAAAATTCTACAAATAGTGAATTATGTCGAGCGTCAAAGGACACTTAGATGCAGAATTTACCTATTCTCAAGATCACTTCGCAAAAGTTCTTTTTACTTGCATGTTGTGACTTGTATGTCTAGAAATAAACAATTATCTTTTGATTAAAGCAGTTAGAAGACAAGGCAAACAGATTATTTAAATTAAATAAAAATAATTAAAAAAATTAATCTAAAAAGGATTTCAAAAGAAGTGAATTAGAAAAGAAATTTGATTTAATCAAATATTACAGAAACAAACTGATTAAATATCAGCAAAAATGTGACTCAATGAATGCATAAACAGTCTGGAAATATTAGCAACTCGCCAACCAGTGCAGCTCATTTAAATACCAAAAGATCAGAATGTAAAGGGAAACCTAATAGCGGACGCACTAACTAAAAGGAGCACAACAGGGACATATCGGATCTGAACCTGTTTTCGGAATCGCTTACAAGACTGTAAAAGAAACAATTTGCAGCAAACTTGCAATGGAGTATAAAAAACTATGCAAAATTTTTTTAGGGATTAAGCACACAAAACTTTTCTTTACAGAACCAGAATCAAACTGCACTATCAAGCAGTAGTCGACAAAAGTTAAGGAAACTTACGGGACTAACAGCAGGGCACTGTGGCCTTAACAAACATATGCATAAAATGGGACTGCAATGTAGCCTTCTATGCCGCGGATGCTTAACGAACGACAAGACTCCGCAGCTTCTGCTGTGTAAATGCGAAACATATCAAATGCAACAAACAACGATTCTCGGCAAACCAAAATTAACCATGATGAGTTTAAAAAGGCTTCTTGGAATAAACTACCTTTTGAATTAAATTTAAAAAAAATTCAATGAATAAGAACGTTGTAAGTGAAGCCACAGGAATGAAGAATTCTGACAGCATTTTCAGTGTCTGCTCCAATAAGAACAGCAGACGAAAATTTTAACTTCCAAAGTTTAATGTAAATGTTAGAAATCGGGTTGGTTTTTGGCGGCATTTTTGTAAGATTTACGAGGATAAAGAAATACATGCAAAAGATAAGTTTCAGTACCTTCTACAACTAATAAGAGTATAGTTTTAGGTTTTGAAAATGAAAAAATAATTAAAAATAGTTCTTTCAAAATGTGTTGCATGCAAAAAACTCAAAAACCATTAGAAACAACTCTTGCGCCTCTTTTCAGGAATAGAATAAAACATGAAAAGGCTTTTGTAGTGACAGGAATAAATTTATCAAAACCTATATATTTGAAAAATAAAAAAAGGCGTGGATTGTGTTACAACGAGCGCCGCTTAATAGAATCACCTTGGGCTTGTGGTTTTTGATAACAATAACCAAATGATAACAATATTGAATATTTAACAAAAAAAAATTAAATACATGTTTATTGATTAGAAAGTAGTAAATACATATAGCGTGTATCTGATTAACAAATTGTTAATTTAGAAGAAGAAATTATAGCATCAATATAAGCAAATAATATCGATATATAAACTGTAATAATACATTTAAAAAAATTTAAATTTTGAACATAATACCTAAATGAAAAATTAAGAACCTGTTGCATTAAATAATTTGTTGACATCGTTAATAAAAAGAAATCAAAAATAATGTTATTATAATTAATCCATTGTTCCAAGAACTACACATTTCTTCTGGTTAAATTAAGTTGTTACAGTTGTTTAAATACGGTAATGTTACGTAGATCATTCAAAATACTTGAAGAAATAAATAACACTGCAAAAATAAAGCTAAATATGCAAAACAAAATTTTTTAGAGTACAATGATTAAATATTTTACTTTTACAAGCGTATTGTAAAAATTTAGCTAAAAAACTCATGCAAAATAAGTTATTGTTCATGAATCCAAGTGAACCTGAGAAGAAAATTGATTTAAACCAATAATATGATTATTATAAACGATGTTTTTTTTTATTTATTAGCATACATACATCCAGCCTGTTCTTTAAAAAAGTGATACCGTTATCCGACTGATAACATTATTCGAGCTGTATTTATATGTGCAATATACAGAGTTGTGCACTTAGAGTAGACACTGTTTTTATCTACAAATTGTTTTATTACGCAATTTTGTAGATTTATTTAATGAAGAAGCTGTAATTCTGTAATTTATTCAAATAGCGAGACTAATCTTCTCGGTGCAAATTATCTTTTTGTACAAATCAGTTAAGATCAAATTTTAACGTTTTTTATGATAAGAAAATTGAGTCGCATTTTAAATCATCAATCGCAGCCTTGTGGACAGGATGGTAAAAACTTTTTTGTCGAAATTTGAGTAGATATTATATTACGAGAAACTAGGCACTGCAATATGTAATAGTAAAGCAATAATAATTTACGTTCTTTAATATATACATCAGAAGTTTCCTAAATAACTCTTTCTTTTAACACTTTCCATGTTTCTCTAAAACATATATAGTTTTGAGTTGCCTGTTTGCCAAAAAATATTTACTCACAGGATATAAATACTTACAACTAAAAGATAATTGAGGTCAACGCTTCAGACGCAAATTTTCAGCAAAACTGACCGACAATGATAGAAAAAATATATAAAAGTTGAAGTTGGCAATGTCGTTTTGGTTGAATCGGAAATGTTAAGAGAGTGAAGTGGCCAATTCAGAATCACTAAAATTTTTCTAGAAACAATGTTTCCAGAGTGGCAAGAACCAAACTGTTTGATTCAGAATTAGCCTGTTCCTTTTAAAGATTTTACCTTCTAGAAATTTCCTCAGAAAAAAAAATTATTAAAATAATGTGCTTAATGCACACAAAGAAAAAGAAAATAAGAGTTGTGAAAGTGTAACGGAAAGCAAAAAGAACAAATTTAAAATTAAACAAGACAGAATAGTAAAAGTTCTAAATCAATTCCCAGTTAATGTGTGATTACCACGGTTTGATGGCAGAGCCCTCTAATACAAGTTGTAAATTTACGATTTACGAAATATTGAAAATTACAGAAACCAAAATCATTAGTGAATTACTACTGTATTGGAATGACCACCTACCGAAATATCAATATTAATCTGGGGAAAATTTGCTGCATCTGATTTTTATTTATAGATCCTTTGACTGAGGTAAATTTAATTGTGATAACGCTATATGTACGTGATTGTTTATTTCGGCAAATTTTAAGAAGTTTTTGAGAAAGTGCTGTTAGGTAGCCGCATACTTTGAAAGGAAAAAAATATAAACTAAAAGTATTGTATTTCCTATTCTAATTTTCTTTTATCTGCGTTGTCCGTCGTTTACACGCACGACTGTACTGTACTTTACTATGCTGTTATATTTACCAATGTAAATTTGTTTTTTTTGGAGTGTGAAAGTTAGTTCGACAACTTTAATTTTATGTACGACGTGTTGCCCAACCGAAGGGAACTTGCATTAAGAATTATCGTCTGTGATCTACACCCACGTACTAGCAATTGATTGCATCTATGTATATCTGTTTTGCTTCTCTTTTATAACCTTTTTTTCTGTGATGTTCTGTCATTTGTTCTCTTTCGGCCTTAGACAAATTTAAACGGTATCTTCCATTCTAGTTTCCAACTATTTTAGCGCCTTTTTAATCGTACTTTGTGATTAGCACATTGAGACCTGCAATCCGCTCGCCGAATCATGCTTAGATAGTCGCCAGCAATTAAGTTACGAGAAAACCCTCGACCTGCTTTATGTTTTTTCGTCTATTTCGATTTGTACTCTTGTCTTATTTTTTATATTGTTATCATTTTTTTTTTATTTTCAAATATTTTTAGTGCTTTATTCTAGATATTTAAGTATGTTTGTAAATCTTTTTTATTTTTTTTTGCATATACATCATCAGCGAAGGCGTTTTTAGCTATGTATATCATCAGCATATTCTAATATTTGGTATTACTTTTTTTGTTTGTGTCTTTATGTCTTTTAAGACATCGTTAAGTAATATGTTGAAGAGTGTTCCTTTCTGCTTTAGCTTTTTTTCGATTAAAAGCTCGTCTAATTTTATGTTCCTTAATCTTATGTCATTTCTAATTTTTGTTTACCCTTTTTTTACACTTTTCTATATTTCTTTTTTTGGCATGGTATCGAACGCTTTTTCAATACCTATAAACATTGCATATATGTTATTGTTTCTATTCTTTTAGACTTAACAAGATGATTTCTCTTCAGTTCTCATACTTTCTGTTATTTCCTTTTTCATGTTTAGTCTTTCGATGTGTGTTGTTAATTCCAGATCTTGTTAATCAATTTTTCTAAAATGTTCATCTCGAGTTTATTTATATTTTAATCAATTTAGTTGTTATCCGGTTCTGTCTTTCAGCTTTTTTTTTTCGAGCCTTTTAATAGCTTTGGATATTTTGTCTTGCGTAATCTCTTCTTTTTAAAAGTATTCGGTGTATTTAGCGGTTTCTTTTTCTTCTGATTGACCTTGCTATTACGTTTCATTTTATCCCCAAATTTCTTTTAGGATAATTTTTTGTTTAATTTTTATTTTTATAACTTTTTGTTTTTGTTGTTTGTACTTATTATAGTTTTGGATAATTTTTTTATTTTTTTTGTTTTTACTACATTCTTAATTTCTTCGTTCCACCAGTTTGTTTGTTTTATGGTTCTGTCTTTTTTATTCTATCTGCAGATTTCTCTTGCTGTTTTTGTTATTGTCTTTAATTTTTCTCTACGATACAATTTTAGTATTTCCTCTGTTTTTCTTGTTTTTATCATCGCTCTTGTGTTTTTTAATTTTTTTCTATATTTCTTGGTAATAATAACATAATCTATTATGTTTTTCGTCTCTACTTATTATTATTCTGGTAAGTTTGTACGTATTTTTGTGTTTGTAAAAGATATTTGGTATTGTTCAAGATGAAAATGTCTATTAACTTTGGTCTGTTGTTAATTCTGGCCTTTTCTCTAAATATTTCAGTTCTTCTTTCATCGTTTTTTATGCTAATTTTTCCGTTTGTTAGTTGTTTCTAAAGCACTTTCTTTGTACTGGTTTCTTTTGATTTCATTGGGTCTGTAAACAACTATAAATGCTGTATTTACTGTTTCGTCTATTTTAATTTCTATTTTCAGAATCCTTTGTGATACGTATGTATTTTACGTTCTCTTTCTTTTTTCACTAACTATTCTTTTTATTTACTCTGTGATATATTAATACACACCACATCTGTTTTTCTGTTTTACAGTTCTTCAACTAGTTCCTCTTCTTTTTCCGTTAGTTTTTTGACGTTTCACATTATTATTTTCCAAAGTTTTTATATCTTCTTTGTTTTTTTTTCTTGCAGTATACATTTTTGCAAATTTTGTTACCTACTCTTACTGCCTTTCTCTCTAACTCTTTTCTTTGTATGTTATTCTGTTTCTCTTCTTGTTTTGTTAGGTCATTGTTTATAAATATCTTTGCTTTACGTATATTTCTTGAGTTTGCTTAATTTTTATTAGTGCTTTTTTTCCATCAAAACTTTCTGAATCTACTAAACATGTTTTTATTTGTATTTTAAGTGCGCTTTTAACTCTGACGTTTGTATCTAAGTTTTTGTTTAAATTTTTTTGATATTCTTTACTTCAAATGCGTTTTTGTCGTTCATTGTTAATTTTTGTATAATTTTGTTATTCCGTTACTTTTTCTTTTTGAATTGCTTTACCTTTGTATTTATAACATGTATCCGTTTTTAATCTCATATATGAATTTAACAAAATAAAGAAAAATGATTACACAATTATAAATACCATTAAATAATACTAATTTAATAAGGGGTATGAATTCATTCCTTATCAATGCTGCGTTGCAATCGTCTAGTCATTAACGTCACTAAATGCTTAAGATAATCGACTTCAATCATCTTGTGTATGTAATTCATTATTCTTGGCTTTTTGCATTAAAATTTTCTCGTTTTTGTTAATCAAAGCTTTTAGTTATTAAAAACACAAGAAGATTTTAATAAAAATTAAACACAAGTAGAAGAAATTTAAAATCAAAACTTTTTGAGTTTGAAAAAGATAGCAAAGAAACCAAAATATAAGAACAAACCCACAAAACCACAAGTTCCATGTAGGTTCGATAAGCATTCCCAAATATTCATTTCTAAAGCATTCCAATAGTAGTTTGTGTATGGACTTCTAATAACACACCTGATTTAAAACGTATTCTATAAGAATGCCTATATAAGAAGAATAAAGTACTCTAAAAGATTCTTTTAAAAACACTTCTATAGGAATACTATATTTAATTTAAAAAAGAAGTGCTTATAGCAGCCTTAGAATTGGCAGTTGATTGGAATCACTAAAGTATTAGAAATGTAGCATTCTAATGGCGTTCCCATATTGATTCTATAATAATGCATATAGAAGGAGAATAAAGTACCCTAAAAGATTCCTTTAAAATCACTCCTATAGGCCTTCTATATTGATATAAAAAATAAAGTGTTTATAGCAGCCTTGACAATGTATTGAAATTCAAGTATTACGACTAACATGATAACATTCTTTTAGTGTTTTAGTACCTCTAAAATCGGTTTAATCGTTCTTTGTTCGAGATAAAGAAATATAATTTTTAATATCAGAAAAAATCGTTTGTACAAGTTGCTAAATTGTAATACCTAAACAAAAATAACTTCCTGTAGAGATTAAACGCTCACATCTAAATTTTGTTGATAAAGATACGTATGCAATAAAAAACGTATGCATTCGCGTTTGATATTGTAAATGTAAATAAGATACTTTGATTTCTGAGAATTGTGACGAGATATGTTTAGACTACCAAGTTTGATTCACCAGAAACGCTTCTAAGTAAGTACTTATACGGTTACGGGTATATGCGGTTTTACGTTGTTTACGTTTACGAAAGGAAGACGACTTCGGGCTTAGTCTATATTTGTAAAAGTGTTCTTTTTTGTGCTGAATTAAAGAAGAAAACGCTATTAGAAGTTCTGCTGATTTAAGCAAAAGTAAGTACAAAAAGAAACAATTGATAACATATCTATTTTTGTACGATCAGCTTATCCACGTTTTAGCTATTTATTGTTATTGTTTATTTTTTACTTGGCATCCAGTTATTTTTTTAGAACAGGGGTGGCCAACCTGCGGACTTAAACTTAAAAAGCATTGTAATAAAAAATTAATTTTATTCATAAAAAGAAACATATTTTTGATATGAATCTAGTGAAAATGCATGACTGATAATAGATAATAAAAAATAATTAATCGCATAATTTTGTTATAGAGTTAATCCAAAGTTGATTCAAAGGAGTTCCTATAGATGTTATTAATGAGGTGTTCCAATGGCTACGTCATGGCAAAGCGAGATTAAAAAATGAAATAATTAGGATGATGCAGCAAACTACAAATTCGCAAACCATTGATTAAAAATTATTATAGTTTAGACAAAGATACTGTACAAATTTCTTAATAAAAAATGACTTAAAACTAATCATTTCATGCTTTTTGTGTTTCTTATGGTATGCTATTAAAACCCTGTAAAAGCATGCAAATCAATTACCTTTTAGTCGTTAACTTTGTCATGCTATTCTACAACATAGGAAAGTACTACATTGGCACTGTTTTAGAGCATTCTAATGGAACGTGAAAACTTCTACCTTTGGCCTGCTTTTGTACAACGTCTAATAGGACTCTATAGCACTAACTGTACAGCATTCTACTGGAGTGTCAAAACCTATCTCTAAACATAAACCATTCTACTGCTACAGGAAGGCTTTCAGTAAAATCAATACTGCCTCTATGCTTCTAAAAGCATTATTATGGAACCTATTTGGTTTTGTGGGAATATTTCAAATATTAACATTTTTTGTTAGAAAATGATAATCGTGACGTATTTATTTGTTTGATAATTGACAATGATTTTGAACTAGTACTTATGTCAAATAAAAGACATGAGTAAATTGGACACCTGATATAAATAAGTTTAACAACCCTCAAAAAACAAAGAAGTGCATCCAAAATATTAATACATTAAATAGTGGAGATCCTGTAATGAAACACAATATTACAATAATATATGTACTTGATTTTATTTATTACGTATTTAAATAAATTAACATTAGTGAGTTTATTTACGACTACAAACACGCTTAATAGTAATAACAGTAATAAATGCAGTACGTTAAAAGTCAAATAATAAAAAAATTATCTTTAGTATCGATAGAGATAATCTAATAATACCATTAAATCAAAGATAAAAATCTTACCTAGAAACTTAAACCATATCCTCGTTATAAAAAAGTTGCGTGTAGATAATGTCTTAAAGAAACTTATACTTTTAATTAAACTTCGCGTTGAAAGTATTAATGTCAAGGTGACAGACATTTAAAACATTTCATGTGTTACAATAAAAAGACATCAAAAGTGTTATATTGTTTACAGCATATATCAGTCATACATAAATCAAGAAAAACACTGAAACAAAGTCTTATATATTTATAATAACCGGAAAAGACAAGACGATTTAGTATTTTGTTTTTATTTAACACACTTCTGGTTAATTCAAAAATACGTTTCATCATTGTCGAAAACAATGAATCATACACTCATATAAATTCTTTTGCAGAAAAAACGTCTTTTATTCTAAATTTGATATTACTCTAGAAGTTTTTCTATAACACAATCGTTAGTAAATCTTTGGCTCAACTAAAAAATTACAAGAAGTCAAATATAGTATGTACTAGCGATTTTAAGTTAAGTTTCACTTAGAATTTATTATTTAAGTCGATAGAAAAAGTGACGATATAACTAGTTATGTAAAAATAAAATCAAAGCCACTGTTAAAACGGGTTGAATTAAAATATTCAACTTTTTTTTTTATATGAGAAATTGAAATTTTGATAACTGTTAAATCAATAAAAGTGTCTTGTTTACAATATATTTTTTAAAGATGCAACGTTGAACTTGAATGATAATTTTTAAAAGCAAAAACCGTTGCAGAAAAAAATTGGCAAAACTCTTGGTAACTGTAAATGCTAAAAAATGCGTTATCTATTAATTTAAACAAATATATAATTTTTAAATCAAATCATAATAAATTCATAATTTAAATGCAAATCTTACAAAACTATCAATTAGATTAATTAGAATAAAATTTTCCTTTTCAGTATTTTTAATGTTTCAACGCTTCATATCAGTCTGTTAATGTTTAAATAATTAATCCAAACAAAAACAAATTTGCAGAAATATAAAGGCACAGTTAGAAACTATATTTAAGTTATTTACGTATTTAAATTACAAAAAAAAAATTGCGGCGTCTTTTGTACCAATGATCTCTGTTAATGTGTATTTTGCAAGATCAAACAACGGTGCTAAGAATAATTTTGATAAAGTCTTATAAAAAAAGTACACTAACAAGAATATTTACACATTGGAAATGATTTCAAAATGAATAAAACGATAACAATAATTATACATTTTCTGTCTATAATATACGAACATTAACAACTAACCGTTGACTAAAACTGTAAATTAAAAAAACAAAATACATAACTATTATTTTCTCTCTTTTTATATGTTTGTTTATTTTAACATTATATTAGTGTAATAATGGACGTATTAGTGTTTAGTTTACAAATACTTTTTTTAATTATTCTTGGTTTTTTGCATAAATATTTGCTCTTTTTTGTGAAAATGATAATCGTAATGTATTTATTTGTTGATAATTGACGATGATTCCGAATTAGTATTTATCTCAAAGAAGACATGAGTAAATTGGACTTAGTAATCGTAAAAACTATCAAGAAAATCTCTGTCACCTAATACAAAATAAGTTTAACAACCTTCAAAAAACAAAGAAGTGCTTCCAAATTATTAATACATAAAATAGTAGAGATCTTGTAACTGAACACAATATTAGAATAATATACCATTATTTTATTTATTACATATTTGTATAAACTAACATTAGTGAGTATATTAGCAACTATAAACACGCCTTACTAATAATAAATGCGGTATCTTAAAAGTACCTAATCAAAAGCTACCTACAAGTGTTGTAACTTGTAACTTACAATAAAATTATCTTTAAAAAAAACTTTTAATTAAACTTGGCGTTGAAAGTATCAATGGCAAGGTGACAGACATTTCAAACATTTCATGTGTGTTAAAAAGCAAACAAAAACAAATGTTTTATTGTTTACTGCATATATCAGTCATACAAAAATCAAGAAAAACACTGAAACAAAATCCTAAATATTTATAACAACCGGAAAAGACAAGACAATTTAGTGTTCGAAAACATTGAATCGTAATCTTATATAAATTTGATCAAATTCTTTTGCAACAAAAACGTCTTTTATTCTAAATTGGATATTACTCTAGTAGTTTTTCTACAACACAATCGTTAGTAAGTCTTTGTCTCAACTGAAAAATTACAAGAATTCGAATATATATAGCATTAGCGATTTTAAGTTGAGTTTCACTTAGAATTTATAATTTAATTTGATAGAAGAAACGACCATATAACTGGTTATGTAAAAATAAAATCAAAACCACTGTTAAAACGCGTTGAATAAAAATATTCAGCTTAATTTTTTATGTAAGAAAATGAAATTATGATAACTGTTAAATCAATAAATTGTTTACAAAAAAAAATTTATCTTTCTAAAGATGCAACGTTGAACTTGAATGATAATTTTTAAAAGCAAAAACTGTTGCAAATAAAATTTTCCAAAACTTTTGGTAACTATAAATGCTAAAAATGCGTTATTTATTAATTTAAACGTAAATCTATAATTTCAAAATAAAATCGTGATTAATTCATAATTTAAATATAAAATCAATAGCATAAAATTTTACTTTTTAGTATTTTTAATGCTTCATCGTTTCATGTCGGTCTCATATTGTTTAAATAATTAATCCACATAAAAACAGATTCGCAAAAATTGATTTGAAACACGTATAAAAGCACAGTTAGAAATCATATTAAAATTATTTACGTATTTAAATCACCAAAAAAACATTTTTGCGGCGTGGCACAATGATCTCTGTTAATTTGTATTTTGCAGGATCAAATAACGGTGCTAATATTAATGTTGATGAGATTTTATAAAAAAATACACTTAACAAGAATATTCACAGATTTGGAAATAATTTTTTTAAAATTAATAAAACAGTAACAATGATTATACATTTTTTGTATAATTCCAATACTGACAACTAATTATTAGATTAAAACTATAAATTAAAACCTAGTTATAAGTTGACAGAACTTCTTAGATCACTATTATTTTCTTTCTTTCTATATGTTAACGTACTTTGAACATTATATTAATGTAATTAAAGACGTAATAGTGTTTAGTTTACAAATACTTTCTTTGTATAAAAATGAATTGCAGAAAACCGTTAAATATTGCAAAAAAATGCTTTTTTTACAGGTAGAATACTTAAAACTTATAAATTAAATTAAATGAAAAATATTGACATTAACGGTAAAAGATACAATTTCTAAATTTTAATTTAAATTTTCGTGAACAATTAAGAGAAGAAAACTATAAAATAGTACGGAAGGTAGAAAAGTTGTCATAAAATTTAATGACAGCAAATGTCAATGATCTGTTGACAAATAACGCCGTTAAAATCCTCACTATAAAATAGGTTAGGAACATTGTCTTTACAATTGTGGAAAACAACACCAATGTGTTTCCACAACCATACCGACAGACATCCGTACTCTTTTAAGTCGTGTAGACATTACCAACGTATTTAAAATGTTTTTAGAACGCCATCCTGTAGTAAAAATACCACGTATGATATACAGAAAACTATAAATTAGTACGGAAGATAGAAAAGTTGAGTTGTCATAGGATTTAATGACAGCGAAAGTTAATGATCTATTGACATGTAACGCCGTCAAAATTTCAACTATAAAATAGATTAAGAACATTGTCAGCTGACGAGTTCCTAAAGAACGAGACAGCTGTCCGCTAGTTCTGATGTTGTTCCCCACAGTTGATGTACCGCAAATGTGTATATTTTTAAATTTGTAACAGTATGTTGATTTCGTACCTACAGATCATGCCATTGTAAAGTATTCATTAAAAATACTTATTACTACAAGACGGTGTGCCTGCTATAAAATTTGAGCATTGAATTATGGCTAAAAGGTAAAAAGTATTTTGAAAAAATGAAAGAAGATAGATTTAAATTATTGTTTAATATTTTTTTTACATTCGTCCAAAATAAACACAATGTCCGCTAATTCGTTCTGCCAAAAATTCATTTTAAACGAAAGTTAATAAAGTAGAAAGTAGTAATAGGTAATATTGTGACTAAACACAATAAGTAACTTCTACTGGATATTTGTTTTTTGTTTATTAGAAGCAAAGCTTATTACAATAAACCAGTTTGATTAAAATAATGCTTGTTGTGATTTAATTAAAAATTATAAATATCTCATAACTGTTAGGAAAAAAAGGACAAGTGCAAATTGATATAGAATTAAAAACTACATTAAAAACAATTAAAAGAAATCGAGGATGTCATTAAAAAAATGAGTTTCAGCAATGTAAAAAAAAATCTTTTAGACTATTTAAATACGTCTGACTTTCAGCTTCAAATTTACAAAAACTAATTCCAAAATTTCAACACATTAGTTTGGTGACTATTTCTTCCTGATGTTGCATTAAAAAAAACTGCTCTAAAATGGAAATACCGCAATCAATTAAAAAAATTTAAAAAGTATTTTTTATTTAAATTAGACCTTCATCAAACAGCATAAAAAAACGATGGGTTGTTATTTAAAAAAGTGTAACTTTATGTTGCCCAGCACACCCTGTATAAACAAAAAAAATTTTAAAACATGCAGTTTATTAATAGAAATTAGTACATTATACTAAACAGTTTTTGCTGACATTTATACAAAGGCACTAGAAACCGAGGCCAAAGTAATGGCAAACCTTGTATTTTCATTTTACAAGAAATAATTTATTTGATATTTATCTAGGTACTCTGTCTACACTTTTCAACTTTTTTAAGAAGGTCCTATCTAAGAAACAGTTTTAGAATTCCCACAATTGTAGATCCACCGGTAGTTGTACGTACAAAACCATTTTTAAAATGATAAAATAGATTTGACTCAAGCAAAAAATATTTTGTCAAAAAAAAAAAAAAACATGTAGTCAAATTTATTTGAAGAGATAAGCGATTAAAAAAAACAAACAATATATGTATTTAACTTACTAGTATCAACTTCAAAATAAAAAAAACTTATTGATTACATCAAAACCATTAATAATTTTTTTGTAGAAAATACTAACCATGGTGTTAAGTCAGTAAGAAAGTTATACAAAATATCTTTGCTTTCTATGTTTATAGATAGTAGTTCAAGTTAGTTTAACCACCGGCGAAAAAGACACTAGCTACTAAAACATTGTACAACGCATGCTGGCATCATATGGGACTCTACAGTAAAGAACAGAGTAAAAGATTTCACCAGAATATCTTTGATTTTGAAAGACGTTACAAAATAAAATCGGATATCAACATGTTACTGGTACTCAATGGAGAAACCAAAGAAAGAGATCGGAAACAAATTTGGAGAAGCATCAAAGAGAAAAGAAGAAATGATTTTACAAAAAAAAGATTACCTAAAATTGTGTATAAATATCGAAAACAATTTTTTGATTAGTTGTAAGAAAATAAATATAATTAATTCATTGCATAAAATAACTGCTTTTATTAAAAATTAGTTTTTATTTTGCAAAAAACCTATGATGATGGAATATTATGAAAGTAATTTTTAGAATCTGTGATTTTTAAACATGTAATTCACCAACAATATCCCATGCAACTGAAAACAAAAACTTAGCCGATTTGTGTAATTTTCTAACACATCCAAACAATAAATTTATAATGACATTATTATTTTTACAAAAAGAATAAAACAATAAAACGCGTTAAAGTATACTTTAAGTTATGTTTATAATTGAATGCATTATACAAGGGAGTTATAAAGTTGTTTGTTATTTCGTCAAGGAACCAACTAAATGATACCAACAAATCAAAATATGTGACATTCATTGTAGAAATTAAAAAAAAAAATTTTTAACATTATTTTGTTAGATATTATTTATCTAAAAACATCACGCTGTTATGTGCGTCGAAAATCATTTTATTTAACAATGCATTTTAAAATTATCATGCAAACAGTATTATTTAAAAAAATAATTTATTAAAACATTAGTTAATATTTATTATTTGCTTAAAAAACTTTTTTATACTAATTCATTATGAGTCTAAAAATTCAGCCTAAGTATATTTCAACAAATTTCTATTAACAATGCTAATTAAGTAATAATATGCACACGTAACTTTTTTTTCATTTATTTTTTTATTAATAACATTACTTTATAATAAAAAATTTAAGTAAACGCATAACTTTTGTTAATGTATGGTATTAGTTATTAAATTTAATTTGAGCGACGTGCACTAGTAAATTTCAGTTAATTATTTTATTTTCAACAATTGCAAGGTAACAATCTAAATATAAGTACTTACACCTAAAATTATATAATATATTATCACGTTTATTTTTTCTGACAATACATAAATCTTATTAACTATTTAAGTATTTTATTACTGTAATTTTAATAATAGATTGTGTTTATTGCATATATTATAAATAAAAGTTACATGGTATGCACAACTAGTTTCCAAAAGTAATAAGATCACACCAGAACTGCTTTAAAATGTAGAACGTTTTAGAATTCGTTCTAAAAATTATGCATCGTTTTAAAAATAGTTTTATAGAAACAAAACGATCTGCTAATAAAATAAGAAATGTTGTTAAATTTGGTATTATAATAAATTAACTAATTAGTAATAAATACCAAACATTTTACATAGATTATTCTAATAGTTTTTTTTTTAAATTAAGTTGAGTGTGTTTTTTTTGCTAGTACACAAAGCTTGACTATTTTTTTTATAACTGTTAATTATCTTAATTTAGACAATAAAACGATAATTATAGACCAATGATTATCTACAAATCATTTTTAAAATTAAAATACTGCACATTTTTAATCATAACTTTATCTAAACAATGATTTTTATGTTTAAATAATTTTTTTATTTAAAATTGTTTAAACTTTTCTGTTAAATTAGACACGAGTATGCAATAAAATGTCACATCTACAGAATTGGCAACCAAAACAAGACAGTTACTGTAAAATCTAATAACAAGTAGGTTAAAAAAATGCTTTATATTCTGAGCAAAAAATCTACTCAGATTTTATTAACAAAGCTTTATCAAAAATTGCAATTGGTAACAAGAATAAACCAATGATAATAATAATAATAATTTTCTACATAACACGTCGTTTAATCAACACTTTTTTTGTTAAGCACTTAAAAATTGTTTTTTTTTATTCGTTTCAACATCGTTTATTACGGTTATTACAATTTTTTTTATCATATAGTCTAAACATTTTTGACAAAATTGTTTAAAATTTGTATTATAGTTAAAAAAAATTCGATATTTAAGTACAAAGTTTTAAGTTTCTGGACTACTATACAGGGTGTAACAAGTATAACTAATAATCTCTTAATAAGGAGTAGATATGATAATTTATAACACATTTTGTTCATACCCATGTGGTCTAGCTTTTCATTAATTTTTCTTAAATTTTTTTGTAATAATTAGATGTAATTACTAACTTGATGTTCGTTATAAGAAAACGTGATATAAAATGATTAAAACCGTTGGAATTCAAGTTTACTATTAACCATTAAGTTTCTGATGAGAACATTTAAGAGATATGGTGTCGTGCTAAAATCAAGGTTGTTTTTAATTTACTTCAAGGTTCTTAATTACGGCCGAAAAAAGTAAAGTAACAATGTCAATCGGTTATTATGAAGTCATAAATGTAGAAATCAAAAAATGGAATTAGTAGATAATACAAAAAATTATGAAACTAAATTGAACTACTAACAAAACTAAATGCCGAATACCTAACTACAAAAATAATTTAATGTATTTAAAATATCTTGGAATAAATAAAATCGAATCAAAAGTAACGCACCACCGAAATAGACACAATGATCCCTGAATGGTCAGAAAAAGGAATTTTAGCTACATAATCTTATTTTATGTTAACCAAGGTAACAGTAAAACTAGACAAAACAATCTTATCGCATTCTTGCACTTTGTAGGTGTTGTTTACTAATAAACAATTCTGAATTGAGTCATTGGCTTTTTTTCCTACAAATTTACAATAGACTATAACAGGGTCGTCTTAAATTTTAGTCTTAACTTTCGAAAACTATAAGAAATGAACCTTATGTTTATAATGCAAATATCATTTAAATCAAATTGATGCTATAGAGAATTTATTTATATTTTATACGTAGGCTCGTTAACCACGAGATGGCGACTACCACAACACTTTTATATAAATTAAATCATTGCAGCTATCTCCCTTTAAGAGATTATTAGTTATACTTGTTACACCCTGTTTAATGTACTTTTAAAACACTTCAAACCGTTTCGTCATGTTTTTTTACTATACTATACGATAAAAAGTATATTTTTTATGTCTATTCAATCACTCATATTTCTTTTGCATTTAAAAAAAAAAAGAAAAGACAAATGCAAAGTTAATATACAATACGTTTTATCTTTTAAAAACAAGAAAATTGTTGAGATATTTACATGCCAGAAAAACATCTACACAATGCAGACTTATTATTGAGAAATTATATAATTAAAAAAAGAACAGATGACTCTGCAATGTTAGAGGTATTACGCAACATTAAAAACATTGCAAACATTATAGAAAATAAAAAATTAGAATTACAAATAGAAACGGATAAAGATCCAATTTTAAAACAAATTAACCGGTTTTGTGTTAATCAATGGAGATGTTCAAACGAATTTGCATCTTATTTTAATATAAAACATAATATTACCATGGTTAAAAATATCTTATTGTACAATAAGCGTTTAATTATATCTAACTTTTTAAAACAAAATATGATTGCATTAGTACATGAGAGTCATTTCGGCATAAATAAAACGCTTAATTTAGCTAAACTAAGTTTTTACTGGGTTACATTAATATCAGAGATTAAGTAGTATGTCAATAGTTGCAAGAGAAACACTCATAAAGCATACAATACCAAACAAGCCGTTTTCCAAAATTGCGTCGAATATTGATTGCAGATAACATGCACTTCATATAACTTTAAAAAATTTGAAATTTTTACTAGTAGTCCTCACTATCCAAGAAACAACAAAATTGCAGAAGCAAGAATACAAATCGCTAAATCAATATTAAAAAAAGAATGCGACAGATAGTGGGTTAATAAATGACAGATCATCGGAAATTACAACACTTAGTTATACACATTCAGAATTGCTCATGAGAAGAAAACAAAACAAAAATATCGATTAGTCAAAATTAATTAGCAAAGCACACAAATACGTCTCCCGCTTATCAAAAAATTATTGATAAACAATCGTTGGCTAAATATTACTATGGCGTAACCTCAAAAGCACAAACTAATTTTGGGACAGGAGATAATATAACTATAAATTCTAATAGCACGTGGAAACCAGCTAAAGTTGTTAAAAAATGTAATGAACCAAGGTCTTACATGGTAAAAACACAAGCAACCAGCTCTTACAAAGAAATAGTATCCATCTTATAAAATTGTTAAATAAACTAACTTTTAAAGTGGCACCACTTAATCTTGACATAAGCAATGAGAACCCAAGTTACGACAACATCTTAAGCACTGTGAGTGAATCTCACAATCAATTACCAATTATAGACTAGTGCTGGGCGATACGTAATTTTGTGTATTGAATATCGATACGCAATTTATATCGATACGTATCGAAATATCGATACGTATCGGAGTATCGATACGTATCGGAGTATCCATACGTATCGAAATATCGATACGTATCGGAGTATCGATACGTATCGGAGTATCGAGACGTATCGGAGTATCGATACGTATCAAAATATCGATACGTATCGGAGTATCGACATGTATCGGTAATCGGTATACCCAATACGTATCTAAATATCAATATATATCGATACGAGCTTGTGGTTTGTATCGGCGTATCGATACGCCAGACGTATCGATACGTATCGATATATCGATACAACGACCCAGGACTATTATAGACATACAAGAGAAAGGCAATCGCCAAGTAAGTTTAAGGATTACATATTAAGCTAGAGTAATGTTTACCGTTATTTTTATTATATGTATTATTAATCTTAAAGAGAGGTATATTATAGAGTTAATAAGCAAGCCAGCAACGTGCAAATGACGTGCACTGACACGATCATGGGCGTGGTCAACGCGGTCATTATTAAAATGCAACGGTTTTATAAATATAAAAATGCAAGTATTAGCAATGATTTGCAAGTATATTCATTAATCATCTCACCAAAACCGTGTACACCAAGACTAATCAAGGTGTATGAAACAATTGGTATGATTGAGAATTGTTTTGAGCTAATTAATTTAAACATTTTATGGTTAGCAGCTGCTGCACCATATGTAGCAGTATTGAGTTGAAAAATTGAAAGATTTTTGTTAGCATCATTTCGTGAAATAATTCAATGAAAAACTTAGTGATCTGGATACATTTTTATTTGACGGTACATTTTGCTAATATTAGCTGACAGCGTAGATGTATTGTCTGAATTGAATTAAAATGTAAAAAATCTTGTTTTCTTCTGTATTGTAATTCATTAAAAAGCCCATCGTTGGTTCGAGACCTTCCATCAAAAACATCTCTTAACTTAGTTGTAACACTTGAATCTTTATAAACACTATGATGTGGAAGGTAATAAGCCAGTACTGGCTTGGGATCATTGATAACATTTTTTAAATAATTCAATTCCTGATATTAATGAATTGGTATAGAGTAATTTAAGGTCTGGATGTAACAATATTATTCCTCAAGAGAATAAATTCTTTTGATTTCTGTTTGAAAAAAGTTTTTTAACAATTCTGGAGAGTACTTGAAAGGTAACTTAACAATAAATTGTTCATTAAGTGCTCTAGAAGTATTATTTATAAACAGTTGTGTACATTCTTGATCATCTGGTAGCATAAAATTAATTGTTGAAGTTTTATAAGCTTTTTGCGAAATAAATACCTCAAATTAATTTTTCTTATATATTTACAGGTCGCGTTTATTTTTGGTGTTTCGGGAGTTTGTAGATGCGACGAATTATGAAAGAAGCATTTTTTTAGTAACATGGAATGATATGATGCATTATCTGACATAATTGATAACTATAAATCTAACTATAAATGCCATCAAACACTTTTGAATTATAATTGATGTTTCTTTCAAATTATTAAATAATCTTTCCACAATCCATTCTTTAAACGTTTTACCATTCATATTTCCACAATAATCTTCATGCTGAGATTTAGATAAAAACAATAACCAAGCATTTTTTGCAAATCCAGAGTACCAGCATTTTAAATGATCATCTTTCTACAATTTTCCCATACTTTCTTTAGCAAATATCCAAGTCTCATCCATAAAAACTGCTTTATGTGAAAATTCTGAGTTTAGATTTTCTAATGTAACGTTTTAGAAATTAAATTAAGGGCTATACGTGATTTATCGTCTTTTTTTCATTTTAAAGCCAACTTCATGCAGAATTCTATTTAAAATGCAATCACTTAACAAGACATGTTTTTACGTTTGTGTTCGCTGTTTAACGAATTTACAGTAACCTGATGTTCTAGAGAAAGTTATTTTTAGAAAGATTATGAAGGCTTTTTTTAATCGGAACTTACTGTTTGTGTACATCGTATACAATGTGTTTTTATAGTCATTTTTTAAGATTCTGGAAAGTCTACTGTTTTTGACTTTCTTCGTGGCATTTCTTTCCAGAACTTGATAACAGCGGATTTGATTTGTGTTCAGATTTTATCCGCTTAACAGAACCTAAGCTTATGCCCAATGCAGTTGCAACTTTCTATAAATAATATATCGTAATGCAAGATAATCATTTCTTACTTTAGCTTACTTCTTGAACAAACATTAATCGAATTAAAGAACCCTCATTATCGTTTTTTTGTTTAAAGTATGCAAGTAAATCAATCACCATTTAGCGAGACTGAGAATGTAATGTTTTACCTTGTATAAAACCCGACATGTTTTTGTTTTAAACAGACCAATTTGAAATCAAATAATGCATATTAATAATAATAACTAAAGATACAAAACGAAGTAAAAATGACCAGCGTCGGACTGGACAGCCGAGATACCGAAAAAATTCTTTGTAAGCCTTAGCTTATGGTTTATTTAGCCTTCGTATTTGCAAGCAAAGATAAAATTCAAATTTGCCGAATAAGGTCTGTCATAATATTTACAGTTGAAATGTACAGCGTTGGTTGAGCGGATCGGATATAGGTACTGAATTACATGCTGATAAACACTACAGTGCTTTATTTAAGTAGTAGTGCTATTTGCAATTTACTAGAGAGTTTGTAATAAAATAGAAGTAAATAGCACAGAGTAGTGTAAATCGTAGGTAAGTAAGTTGTATACATTGGTATAAGTATTTATCGCCGGGCGCTTTGGTAAATGATATAATATGAATATGAATCATATTATAAAATGTCTTTTTTAGCATTACTTTGCGATTTTGTTTTTTTTAAGTTTAAATTTCCAAGGCCATCAATATTTGAGAGAATTAGCAACTTATGTTGTAACGGACCATTGCACCATCGCCTCATTTATTTTAATTTTAGTCATTATTAGTATATTTGTGGTCCCCAAGGGTATGAGTCATGAGTGGCAAATCATTATTGGGAGAATTAATTAATAAAATAGTAACAAAACGTTACAATGTGAATATGTGATTCAGATTTTTAACAAATTTATTTTTGTCAGCTTCTTTACCTAAAGTCTTAACTGACATTTGGTAATATTATAATATGAACTCCAAAATACATAATAACAATTACTAATTTTTTTCCTAAAAGTAATAACCAAATTAGTTTTGTGTCGTTACACACAAATTCTCAAAACGAAACAACTTCTCAAAAAAACAATTTGGAAAGGAGTACAGAAAGAAACGAATTAGTTAACCAAACGTATGCAGAAACCGCAAAAACTGATCTCGATCTAGTTGCCCAGGCTTATAAAGAAGACAATGTCGACAATAAGAACAGAAATAATAATGGAGATAGCAACAATATCCAATGTGAAAATGTTAATAAATCAGATGACGAAGATAACGAAGAATGCGAAGAAACTTCTAGCACCAGAGGGGATAATGTAACCCAAACGTTCATGGAAGAAACGTCAGAGATGCAAACTGCGTTAGCGCTCGAACTAAAATTATTTGTGCCACCCAAAAGGGGATCTTCAGTGCTGAAAAAAAATGCATTTTTACGTCAACACCCAATTCAACCGAAGCTATGCGATTTCAGAGAAACCAAATTTCCTTTTAATGAGAGCAAAGTGTACTATAAAAGGCTAGAAAATGGGGAATACATTTTAAGACAGTGGATTTCGTACTCTGTGAAATTAAATAAACTATTTTGCAGTGTGTGTATGGCTTACAGCTCTCAAAGTCAAAACAGTATTTTCATCACAGGATTTAATAATATCAAGACAGTGTACTAAAGAATTAGCGATCATGAGACATCTAATTCGCACAAAAACGCCGTGGAAGCTTATTTTCAAAACAAAAAGGAGAAAAATATTGAAAACTACATAAATAAGGAGTTACAGGAACTTAAAAACGAAGAACGTGTGAGAAACAGACTGGTGGCAGCTAGGATTATTGATATAATTATATTTATAGGAAAACAAGGAATTAGTTTTCGAGGTAAAAATGAAAGTGCTTATTTTTTAAATGAAGAGATATCTGGTAGAGTTCTTTTAGAACTTATTTTACTTATTGCAAAATATGATGAAATTTTAAAACAATACGTTGGAAAAGTTACGAAAAAGTCGAGGTTAAGGAAGTTGAAAAACAGTCGTGGTAGAGGAAATTTAGTAACTTTACTAATTAAAAGTACTATAAACAAATTAATGAAAATAATTTTGAATGAATTAAGAAATATCATCAGCGAAGAAGTTCAAAAATCGGGCATTTATAGCATTCAAGTGGATTCAACTCAAGACGTGAGTGTTCATGAACAGTGTTCTGTTGTAATTCGATACGTGGATTGTGAATATAAAGTGCAAGAACGGTTGCTGTCTTTAATTACTATAGAAAAGTCAACCGGCTTGGCTCTTAAAAGTTACTTGCAAGAAGTTTTAAAAATTAGTGGAATTAGTGAGAATAACATTGTTGGCTGTAGCTTCGATGGAGCGGCAAATATGTCGGGTCAATACAACGGCTTGCAAGCTCAGATTTAAAAAATTTGCCCAAATTCAGTGTATACCTGGTGCTATGCTCACATTTTAAATCTTGTGGTAGGCGAGAGCACACAGTGTTGCGTTAAAGCGAAGACATATTTTGGTCTGCTACATAGACTGGCATGCTTTTTTTCAGAATCATATAAAAGGATAGCCGTTTGGGAAGAACACACCAAGGCGCTACACAAAACCAGTAACAAACTTAAAAAAATAGACAAAACTCGATAGTGGAGCAAAAGCAATGCTGTGCAGACGTTGTTAAGAAATTTCCAAAATCAGGACAAAGAAATATATTCTACAGTTTTATTAGTGTTACAAAACATTTCAACAAACACTGATTTCGATGCAAAGACGTGTTCTGAAGCAGCATCGTATTTGCAGTCATTTTGCAAATACGAAACGATACTGTTGTCTTTCCTATTTTTGCAACTGTTTGAATTTCTAACACCGGCATCTAATTACCTTCCGACTGAATGTATTGATTTTATGCAAGCATACTATTTAGTAGAAGGTTGCAAAAACAATATCAACAGTATGTTTGACCGCTTTGATAAAATAAAAGAAGCAGCAGATAAATTTGTCTCTTATTTGATAAACAAAAAGGAATTAGCCTATATAGAAATTGAAGACCAGCTACTACAAGTTAGAGCAAACAAAATCAAGACGATGCCTGGTGAACAATGTAAGGACAATCCAATTACTGATCCGTATAAAAAATACGAAATTGAAGTTTATAAAATTATAATAAACCAATCTGTCAACAGCATTGAACAGAGGTTTGAGCCTAACAGACAAATATATAGAGACTTTTTACTACTTGATCCTCGTAATTTTAAGAACATTAGTAGCGACATTATTACTCAACAAAGTTTAAGTAAACTCGCAGAAAATGTAAATGTTAATGCGAGTAATTTGCAGCAGAAACTTTTAAGTTTTTGCGGAATTTATAATAACTTAGAAAGAATCAAAACAGATCTGTGTTTGTTTATTGACAAGGATAACGGTATGTGCAAAGGCTGTATTCACTGCACATTTTCTTCAATCTGTAAATACAATATGTATGTATGTACTTTCCCAAATTTATATCGTGCCTAT
This sequence comes from Aquatica leii, assembly GCA_035610365.1. NCBI lineage: Eukaryota > Metazoa > Arthropoda > Insecta > Coleoptera > Lampyridae > Aquatica > Aquatica leii. The sequence goes on from CM069436.1 coordinate 43,197,201, forward strand.
AAATATCTGTTAACTCTCTCTTGTACGCAAGTTTATTGTGAACGATTGTTTTCAATACTTAAAATAATTAAGTCTCCTATGCGATCGAAATTGGTACAGGATATTTTGCAGACTTTGATGCTAATAAACATAGAGAGAGAGAGATCTGTTAAAAAAATTAGATTCTGAAAAAATTATAGACATTTTAGCTTCAGAAAGTAGAGATTACCGAAAAATGTTATTGGTTTAAAGCGTTCGAGTTGTTAATCGAATAACATTAATTTGGTAGTTCTTCTATTTGTTAGGTTAAGAGACTCCCTGTGTATTTGTAAATTTTATTGTTTGAACTGAAATAAAATTTTGACAAAGTATCAAGGTTGTTAAGTTTTGAACACTTGCATCCATTTATGGTTAGTAAATTGTAGCCTATGCATATATTTTCTCGGTTTGCCTTTTGTTTCCAGTCCGACACTGAAAATGACACCAACCCGTGTTTGACAAAACGTCAACTTGATTGAAGTCAATTGAATAACTTTATTCATAACGCATGCAATCAATCTTCTCTCTTTGTTTTACACATAGTTTATGTCTTGCTCATATAATAGTCGGTATGTTATTTGTTACATCACTAGGTAATGACGTAAGGATCTTTTCTTATGCTAAGGACTTTATTCAAAGAATATGTACTTTTATACCATGTAAACGTGTCAGCTTGGTTACTATAAACTTCACCTTTACTTGATTTATAAATTTTAATTACGGTCGTCTCCAATTGTAGTTATTGTACTTAGATTCTTTGAAATAATTGTTACTCGTAGGAGAACTTTATTTATGAAAATATTGTATCACAATACTATAACGTCTGGGTTAGCAGCTTCAAAAGTAAAAATATATTCTTGCGCACTTAGACGCTTTGATAACTTAAATTTGAAATGAATTATATAAATTTTAAAATTCTATACTGTAAATTTCTTTCTTATAACAGTAAAATCATTCTGACATGGTAATATTTATTCAACTGCTGATAATATTACCTCAAATTTACATATATGTTTTACTTTTTTGAGTAAAGTTGCCTCGTTTTTCGACAATGTGTTTTTTGCACTGGTACACGTTTATTAGTCAACGTATATGAAGTATTTTATTATTAAATGTAAGATAAAACTGTTTCAGTTATATATTAGTTATTTCATACTTTTAAGTATCTGCTTTTCCAATCAGATAAGGCTTTAAGTATAGCAAAAAGTTCTAACTGTGTTAAACGTTAACAAAAAACATTATTACCATAACTGTTTGCATTTCAATTACGGTTGCAGTCTGTATTGTTTAGAAAGCGTTTTCATCCTTATTTACACAATTATTAAATAAATTTTATAAGCAGGAAACGATTTGGGAAAGAAACAGTTATATGAATACAACCAAAAAAAAAATTAATGTTTTAAATTAACAAGGTCATTAAAATAAAATAAAACAACCAACATATTTAAAATAACACTGTGTTTAATTGAAGCAACAAATAAGTATTAATTTTTTTAAAATAATTTTTCATTAATTTAAGAGTGTCTTTGTTTGGTTTACTTTTAAATAAATACGTTTATCTGTGTTGATGGGCATGTTTTAGTATTATTTTTAATAGAATATTAGTGCAGAAATTATTGTTGTTACCTCAGTTTTTATTTTATGCGTTGAATATATTTTTTTTGTCTTGCCATTTCTGTGACTGGTAAATAATAGTTTCTATTATACCAAAAATAATAAAAACATTTAGTAATATTTTTCTTATACATCTCTAAGTTACTCCTACACCGTCAAAACAGTTACAATGTATGTAATTTTAAATTAATTGTCAAGTATGAATAATAACAGGTTCTCATGTGAACTAGCTCGTTACCGCAGCAAGAGAAATGTAGTCTTCAAATAAATTTAGATAAATGAATTTGATAAAATTGTAAAAAAAAACCAACTGTGTTAATTTTCTATATAAAATTGAAGAATTATGCAACTCCTGATTAAAATTATAACAATGGATCAAATATGACACAAACTATTTTTATACTTATTATTATGGAAAATATATACGTTAAAACCTGTAATTGAGATTTACTATACAATAGCACAATACTAATTTCTCTTTATAATTAAAAAGTGTACTCCCATTATGTAGAAGTTCTTCAATTACGCGTTTTTCCTTTATAGACAGCTAACTCCTTGTATTTAGTATAAACTAACTTTTATAGTTCATTATTTCTAAGTATCTAAAAATAATAAAAATATTTTGTATGTATTTTTCTATTTTCTAAAATTGTATATATAATAAATAATTTTAGGCTACTCATTTTTCAGTAAATAACACTGCGACGGAAGATGCAAAAATTAGTTAATGATGTAAAATAAAATTACACTACAAAACTGTTTAGATAAACCACCAAAAACAAAAAAAATAAAAAAGGAAAAAAAACAAGTAAATTTAAAGGAAAAAAGCATTACACAAAATTGAAAAAGTTTGTACAATAATTAACAAATAGCTTCGATGTTGTTGGCAACGTCTAATTTACACTTGTCGCAATGTGAACCATACTGTCACAGTTGAAGTCTATATAAGGTAAGAACGTCTTTCGAATTTAGACCGAGTCATGGCTAAAAACAAAGTTGCATATGGTATTACTGACTTCTGTAAATGACTTTATTAAACCGTAAAAACATTTTAAATTTTAAACAAGCAATCGAAATCTAACTAAAAACTTTTAATCAACTTGTGAACCAAGCAAGATTCTAAACTCATAAAAACAAAATAAAGAAATCGACGAACTTAAAGAAGTAAAGGACAATCTAAACAATAACTACTACAGAGTTAGGTTGTAAACCAATCAGATTCTAAACCCCATAGAAGTGACTTAAGAAGAAATAGTGCCCGTATATAAAGAGGTCGCGGCTGGTTGAACGCAACTATAGTTGGGCTATGATAAAAAAAAAGACTTACGTTTGATAAACGAGTAACAACTAGAAACCAAAGAAGGAATGATTCAAAGCCGTGGTTATGATTGAAGTTATTCGGGTGTTTGATTATTTCTATGCGTTCTCAGATTTTTCTATTGAAGAAGAATGGTCGTGACTACAACATAATTCTTGCAATAGTTTCCATCGTGCTAATCTAGCTTTGCTACTCGAACGGACAAAGCAGATCAGACGAAAGTTAGAAACGATTTTAAAACCACTTTTTTCATCTTCATCTTGAGTAAGCTATTACTTTGTCTTTAGATAAATAAAATCTTTTTAGTCGCATTAGTTACAAGCAGTATGCTAACACTCCACAAAAAGTTTCAATTATTAGAATCTAAAAATCACAGTTTTTTTACTACTGGCTTTTTGAAAACAGTCTTCAATTTATCTATCTTACTTTAAAACACAAATCGGTGCTATCTATAAGTTTGAATTTTGTTGTTGTTCCTAAACGCACTCCTAAGGAAGACATTTTATTTGTTGTTGATTCTTCTATGAGACATATTCATCGGAGTTTAGAATCTGGTTTGGTTTACAAATTGATTACTTAACACTTTAAAGGTTCTTATTTAGATTTTCGCTGCTTGTTTGAGTTCTTCGTTTTTTTCACGCCTTAATGAAGCCGTTTACAAAAGTGGGTAAAACAGTTGCCAATAACTTTGGCTACAACATTGACACGGTCCAAACTTCAAAAACGTTCTTATCTTAGTATTTATAAAAGTGCTTAAATTTAGGTAATCAGTATAAATATTAGATCAACAGAGGTATCTGGTAAAATAATACTTTGGTTAAATACATTATACTGTAATAAAAATCACTTATATATATTTATTAACACCGATGGCATGTGTATAGTTAGTATGGATTTTTGTGTGTGCAAGATTAATTAGACATAATACATTTTCGAAAGTTTATCTAAACATTTTTTTTAAATCTAATTTTAGCTATGTTTACCAGTTAACGTCATCTTATTTTAAATTTCTTAAAACTATATTCATACTGTCTTTCTTTATCTGTCTTAATATAAACTTCGTTTTTTATAGATTTAGATGATAACAGTTTCTATTTTTTTACGGAATTTTTTTCATATATTTGGAAATTTGGAAAGAATTATTGCATGTTCATTATTATTGTAAAATTAACTCTGACAAATAAATTGTTACGAGAAAATCAGGTTCCTCGAGTTGAACAGCCAATAATAAATTGTTACGCTGGTCTTCTTGTAACAAAACAATGCAACGGCTAGCACAGCTTCTCCGGAGAGGGACCGTAGGTTTTGTGATGCTAAATTATACCTTAAATCTAAAAAAAAGCGCCAAAACGATGACAGATTAAATTAGGGAGATACCGTCTAACTCTAACCGTAGCTGGAGAAGAACAAATAATACCACAGAAGTAATAACACAGAAAATATATTTATTTTATCACAGAGGATGAAGAAGGTACATACATCTAAATTTTCACAAACATTGATTGAACGTGGGTCGAATCGAATCGATTATAATATAGTATAAGTTGCGCCGGATACTAGGCAACACACCGTACAATAAACTGACCCTGTCGGTCTAAACTTTTACATAAACAGAAAGTTTTAAAATCGCAAACAAACAAAACAATTTATGCTTTCGAGACTCAACGCCCACTGCATATGAATTTGTGAAGCACAAAATATTATTAATTATGTTAACCTAACATGCACGTACGATCATAATCGACATGACTACCGAAGTACAAATCGTAAAAAAAATTGAAATAATAATACTCACAGTTAGGTTATATCCAGTAGGGGATTAGCTAATTCCGTACTTGAGTTACCTAAAAAGTAATACTAAATCCAATAGAAACGAGCATATTGCGTTAACATAAGTAAAGTTCCCCTTTAGCATCGAATTATTTGAGAACGCAAATGCGCAGCGTTTCCCTTCGACTTAATAGAATAAGTTTTCCAAGTTTTTGTAGTAGTGCATCTCGAAAAGAGTTATAATCCTGAAGATTTCCAACCCTTGACGGTCTATAATAAATAACGTTTTTAATAACGTGACTTCATAGAAGTTTTTCAACTATACCACCTGCTCGTTATCTTCGGTGATAACGGTAAACATGTGGTGGGTACCAAAATCCGCCCGATTTAGCCCTCACAAATGTAATTGCATATTCGCGTAAAACGATCTAAAAGTGAAAGTTGCACTGGGCGTAAAAATACAGAGCTCGTCGATAGTCTTACAAGAAGTGCCATTAAATATGCCCTCTAAAATTAGACATTTTGACGAATAGTAGGGAGTTCTAAGAACAAATTTCATACTTGTAGAGAAATTTTTATACTCGCAAATTGAACTATTAACTTTTAACATAACAAATTGATTAAAAATCAAACTATTTATTGTTATAGAATACTAGATATACTTGTAATTTAATAAAATAGAAACTAAAATAATTGCTGATTTTTAGTTTTTATATTAAAAAATAAAATTATGTATAGACCCTTGGTGCTACTGGATGAAGTTTTACGGTTATAGACGTTGCTCTCCGAGGCTTATCATCATAATAACGCCCATGGTCCATAAATAGCTATTATCTGAGACTAATATGTAATGTTAGTAATATGCTTGTGATCTTTTCAGTCACAAAATTTCTCAAACTAAACAATACCATAAAAACAAAATACAAACTCAAAGGTGTCAGTATCAAACGCATAGTGTTTGTACATTTATATTAAGATGGATAAACATCTACCTTGATACCGGAAGCATCGAAATCCATTTATAATCAAACATACGCAACCTTCAACAAATACTGTCTTGGAAAACACGCATTCATTTTCAGAAAATGTTCTGATGGCCTATTTTCATATCATACTATACATAATAAATCTATGTTGAAAATAATCCATGACGTTGATCTGGAAAAATATGGCCAACTACGAACGTTTTTAAAAAAAAATCTGAACTATTTAAAGCAAAGAAGGCTTACATTTTGACCCCGCAACAAATTAGAAAATTTATTAACAAAACTTCTGACATAGTTTTTCTCTTACATAAAGTAAATATACACATTTAATCTGATTTATTCAAAAATTCATATTCTTATTTACATACTTCAGGTTGTATTAATTTTGGGAATTATGGACGCATGCCGCTCAATCAAACTTTATAAAATGTTTCTAACTTCTGACATTTTATCGTGTTATCTCCTACCCGAAACTTACCGATTCCCAAAACGCTTTTCTAGTAAATTTAAATTGTAATTGCACTTAATCAATTGGCATAGCAAATCTGCAAATACACATATAAATATAGACCCATAAACAATATTAAACCAAAGTAAATAATATCTATAATTTAAATATCATATCACTTATCTAAACCAATTTGACCAAACGTGCCATAAACTCCAAATCCAAAAAATGAACCAACGCTAAAAGTTTCTTTTCATTCCAAAAACTTGCGATAAAATAGTAGTTTTGAAAGTTTCTTCATCATTTTAAAAATGCATTTAATTTTAGTATAAAATTTAAGTAAGTATTTTTTGTTCTTTCTTGCTTTATAATTAACACTAGTGTCTTTTAGGAGGTAGAAAAGAATTAAAAACACTTTATGTGTCTGTAAAGAGCGACTGAGTAGTCACTTCTTCAAACTTCATTGAAACATATATAAAGAATGTATTAGTTATATTATTTGAGACTACTGTAAATTTGTATAGTGCTTCTAATAAATCTTCTGTTAACGGAAAACTGATAAACGAATTGTCCATTGCAACATGTTTTGCTTATAATTTTTATTATTAGACATACTTTTTAATTTTTATTAGTCTACTAAACCTGCAATAAGAATGATGATACAAAATATCAAGTTACTTTAGTAATTTTATTTTATACTCAATAAACTACCAAAATACAAATACATAAATATATAAGCAAATGTTCATTAATTTCAATTCCTAATTTTGAAGAACCTTAAAATTGTATATACCTACATTTTTTTATTGAACGGCTAAATTTAAATTACAGATAAGTAAAAATATTTGTGAAGCTACAAAATTGTTGAAATGTGCTAAAGGATCGACAATTTTTTTCTCAAAAATATTAAATAATAAGCATTTGCAATGCGTTCTTTGTATTTTATAATAGATGTACTTTTAAGTTTTAAGAATTCAGTTGTTTGGCAAAAGGAACAACGCCTTGGCATGTTTGAGGGATTTGCATGAGTATTACAGGCGCCGTGTCGGTTTAAAATGCTTTGTAGGTGCTTTTATTGTAAACTAATTAAAACGTGCTTTTTAATACACATTTAGAATTAAGAATTTGGGACTGTCCCACAAGATGTTATTTTACAAGTTATTTTATTACTTGTATATAACGATAATCGATGATAATTAATATTTTATTGGTACCTATTTACCTATATGGTTTCTATTCATAATGTTACAGAAAAATATGTTTTATTTTAAATTTAGAATATCGTTTTGTTTAAATACAAATTTACTATAAACTTTCTTCTTCTAGAAAACTAAATTTGTTTTATTGTAAACCCAAATTATAAAATACTTTCTTGACATAATTTCTTTCAATTAAATTACGTTTTAGCCAAATTTCAAATCGTTTTATTTGGTTTAAGTAAATATCTCGTTTAAGATGATTATAGTGGTTAATTAGTTATAATTTTATTTTTCAAGCAAACATCATTTTACTAAAGTCAAAACAACTCTTTTTCAAAAAACTGTTTGCTTTCACGTATACATACAAAAATTTTTTTGGCAAAACAAATGTTTTTTTGTATGTGGAATAAATAAAAAAAAATAAATAATTGTTTGTAGTAAGAAAAAACTGCAAAAGTCTTGCAAGATAGTCTTGTTTTTGCCGATATCTTGCAGAGCTAGTCTTTCATTCAGTCTTGGTCTTGCAACCTTGAATCTTGGTCATGGTCTTGCTAATGGCGTTGTTATTTTGCTCTTGTTCTTGGTATACAATTCAATGTATCTTCGTTTATAAACATATCAAGAATCCCAATGGGTCTATTGATTGTGTAGCAGAAACAGAGGTCTCGCTTTTTCTGTAATTTAATTATATTACTTTGTGGTACTTTTTTTGACTTCTTATTAATATGTTTAGCACGTCATATATATTTACTTTTGTCCTTAAAAAGTTTTATAATAAAATTAGTTGACTGAATATTTTCTCTTTTTTGATTTTTTTTATTCTTGACGATCTCGCTTCTGATGCTGCAGAATAAATGGCAGTTTTTATACTTTGTCTTTTAACCTCGTATACATTTTCCAAATCTGGTACAAAATTTGATTCACCACTACCATTTAAAATTCTATTCAACTTTTCGTCATGTAGTAGCGTTTTGTTTTTGTGCGTTTCTGCTTAAAATTACTTCCCAATATCACGAAATATTTACGTACATTAGTAATCCAAAATTAATAAACAAATACACTTGAAAAAATCAAATAAAAATTACAACTTTTAGAAAAAGAAGTCATCAAGTCGCAATATTATAATTTGACTCACGTTTAAATAAATCTCTTAAATTGTTTTTTTAACGAAAAGCATTTTGTGATATTTTATATAGACTAAAAAACAAGAGTTTTTTTTTCAGTAAAGAAAATATGTTTCATTTACTTGTTATCTTTTAACATAAATTATTTAAGAATAAACTGAAACTACAAGGTATTGACCAACCATTATTTTAGTACGTTAACTTTTATTGAAAAACATTAAACTATACAATAACGTTTTAGTTCTAGTTTTTCGATGAAAACCATAAATTTCTTTTTTTTGTATAATTTAGTATTGAAAAATTAATTAAAAAAAAGTAACCTAAAAAAACAATGGTTAAAAAAAACTTCTTACAACTAAATTTGATTGTACAATAATTACTGGGAAACTGTAGAATAGAAAAAATAAGTAAATCATCACAAACCAAATCTGAGTAAGATCTTTGTTTCAAAAAATTATACTTAAATTATAAACTTCTAGCAATTAAGAAAACGGTTAAATTTGATTGCGAAATGGAACAATTTAAGTGTAGCAATTATCAAAACGCAACAAAAATTACCACCTTGTAATGTAGCTGATTTTTTGGTACACTGGGCTTCCCTATTTTGATAATCAAACGCTGTTGAAACGTGTAAGAAATTTATTATCTATTGCATTATTTCAAGTTAGAACAATTTGATTGCCGTTTTAATGCTGATTTTGATTCTTTAAAGTTCCTTAAAAGTAGTTAAATTTATTTTTCTTAAATAGAACAATATTATTAGTTTTGTATGTGGCTAAAATTAGTCGTTGCCTAAAAGTATAATATTTAACTTTAAATACAATAAACATTATTTTTCCTTTTTTTTAAATTGAGTTAATAGAAATTTTTTTGCTTGCGGTTTTTCATTTTCCTTATTTAATAATTTGATTTAAATTTATTAGATACTTGCATAGACATCGATTTATTTTCATTATCGTTTAAGAAATAAGATATAATGATATTAAGTTGCAAACATCCATAATTCAACAAAATTAAAAAATTAGTTTGAATCAAAATAACAGGACGTTTTGTAAATGTCACGCGTATTAGTCAGTATTTAGTGGGTCAAGTATTGAAATGCAGAAAGTACCTGAGTATGATTTCACTTTAAACGGTACTATTAATTACCACTGCCTTAAATATCTGTTTCAATAATTAAAGTATCCAATTTTCTAAAAATTATAAAATATTATGTTCATTTTTGTATCTTTTTAATTACATTTACACATATTTGGAAAACTTAATACAGATCTTGCACGTTGTAATGAATTAAGTACTTTTGACAATTAAGACGTTATCGCCGATTATTTGCTCCACAACGACTACAAACTAACGCTATTTCATTGTCGTGTTAGTGAAAGTACGTGTACTACCATGAGGATAAAACGTCTAAGGCTTGTTTTAATATAGTAATGACAAAGATCGCAACGGTCTGTTTCTGGCACAACAATAACACAAAAATTACTATAGAATGAATAAAATGCTCTCTTAAGCAAGTTATTTGCTGATACAAATTAGTCATTTTGAATTAATATATTAAGTAATATTCAATAAGTAGGTTATTTTTTTTGCACATGTAATTTAGATCAGTGTGCTAAAACAAGAACGAAAACCACCAATATAATGATCAAAATATTCAAATTTAAAATTCAAAATTTTAAATAATACGTTTAATTAAATTGCAATAAAAAGTTTCTTAATGTATTTAATAATAATGAGTTGAACTATAAAAAAAATATTAAATTTATTAAAACCAACAGGTAAAAATAAATATTTAACATGTTAAATGATTAAAATATAGTTAAATAAATAAAACAAAACAAAATTCATTTTGGATATATAAAATAGTAAAACCTACAACAAGATATGTACTTTGAGACAATAAAATAATAAAACATCTTTAGAGTTTTAAGTATAGCTTGGTTAACAAAGTCCATTACCGAACTCTTTAAAAGCTTTTAGTTTGAGTTTGAATAAGTTGTTTTAAGTTAATAAATTTTTTTGTTTTGATAAAAAAAAGTATTACAAAGTTATGCAAAACGTCATTAAAAATCGTTCTAAGACGTTTAAACGCATCACTTTAGACGCAACCGTTTGAACGCAAAGACGTTTAAATGCATAACAATGAAATCGTGTTGATTTAAAACAAGGTTTGTGTTAGAAAACCAAATTGAAAAGTATAATTAAAAAAATTACATTAACGTATTGAATAAAATTAAACACTTCAATTCTTATTAACAACTAACAGCAAAACGTTAAAAAAATTTAAAAGTTTGAAAAAACTATGTATAAATGTAGAATAACAAAAATTAAAAAGTTAACGTAATACTAAAACTAATAAATTATTAAAACTTAATGCAAAAAGTAATAAAAGTAAAAAAAAAATTCGCTAACTTTCAAAATGTTTTACATTATGTTTCGAGCTTAAAATTATGAAAGTTAGCGAATTTATTATTGGTGGACTGGTAATTTGAATAATTTTAATAATCGAACAATAACAATGAATCTCCTTAACAATGTAAAAAAAGTGACGTAAAAAAACGAAAATACCTTTAATTACAATTTAAAAACTAAAACAATATCAAAGTTGTTTTACAGGCTTGAAGAATTTGGTAATACATTGACAACAATGTGACGTATTAAACAAAATGAATTCTTCAAACTAGAGATAAACAGCAAAAACACTTAATTCTTTGTTTAAATATGTAGATTTAAATTTATTAAAAAAAACAAATTAAAGTTATAAAAAATTGTAAAATAAAAAAAAGGTTTTTGTTTTCAATTCAAAACAAAGTTGGCCTATTAAACAAAATTAGACGTTAAAAATTTTACGTCAAAAATGAATATTTTAAACAAAGAAAAAAGAAGAAATCGAATACGGCATACTTCTAAAAAAATATTAACCAAAATAACGTGTTTTAAGGATTTTTGTAAAATATTTTTAAAAAATTGCTTTTTTTAACTTGCTATTTTTATTTTGATTGTTTAGTTTTAAGACGTTAATTTCTGTTTAATTTTTTTAACCAAAATATTTTTGAAACTAAATTCTCTTAATTTTAGTCGTTAATCTCCTTTTATTTGTTTTTTTACCAATAACTTAATTAAATAATAATTAGAATAAAATATAACTGAATTTTCTCCGTTTTTCTTTGCTGTTTATTTTAAGAATTAAGAATATTGATTTTAATTAATTTGACCAGAACAAATTAGAATCGAGAACTTCTGCTTTCTTCACATTTCTTTTTTCAATTTTCTAGTCAATAAAATTACTTGTTATTTGTGTTGTTTTTAAAATTTTTTTCACTCTTTATTCTGCAAACTAAATTTCAATTAACCTATTTTAAAAAGTTGTAGTCAATAGCTTTTTGTCTTTTTAGTCAATCAAACTAATTCTATATTTTCCTTTCTTTAATTATTATTGAAACCCATAGATGCTTTGAGATCATTCATGATCATTCGATGTAATTACCAAAATGTTCCCGAAGCAGATAAAGTGAAATATAAAAGTTGTTCTAACCCAGTCAGAGGGCTACTTTAGCCGGAAGAAGAATACGGTTTTGGTTCAGATAAATAAAGTGTTTAACACGTGTGCCAAGTATAAACCAACAAATGAAAATAAATACCTGTGTAGATAAACGAAAAAGGATAGTAACATATAAATTACTAGTAACTTATAGTAGACTTCAAGTTTTCACGGTTTGCACTTGTAACATAATTTTCTATTCTGGATAATTTCCGTGTTATCGTTATTACACAAGCTGAGCTTTCGTCACACGTCGCAGTGGACATCTTCAGAGCCCGTGCCAAACTGTAACTGTTACTTATCTGTAAGACAACTATGTCTTCTATTCGGCAAAAAGAAAATGGAATACAAAAATAAGAGAAAAAGTGACAAGTGTAAGTTGTGTTTTCTTAAATAAAATTCTATGTCTGTTATTACATTTTTGAATTTTCCAATCAAAATAAGGGCGTGTTTCAATAACGTTTATGTAGCCTAAATCTTAAAGTTTTTTAAATAATTTGAATTTTGTCAAAATATAATCTAATTTTCATGTTTGAGATACTTAAGAAGTATCTAAGTTTAGGGAGCAAAATTTACAAAGAAGTGTAACAATAGAAATATTGTATAAACCAATTATAATAAAGTTTACATCTTATACAGGGTGTTCAAAAATTAAAATCTGCTAATTACAAAAATTAAGTGGCTATTACTTCAACTTTAACTTAAAAAAATAAACAAAAAGAATGTTTAGATTTGTGCAATCTAAAAATATCCTGCCTTTTCTCTTCCTTTATGAGGGTCGATTGTCGTATGTAAACAAATAAAAATATATTAGAAATTATTGAACGAAACTGTCATTTTCTTGTTTGGAACTAGTGTTTTATTTTGCGATGTACTTTGGAAACTGCCTAGACGTTCAGTACTTTACTCGTCCGCAAGAAGAAGTGGCGCAAAGGACATTGGCTTATCGGAAGAGTACTTTTTGTTTAATCACCCGACCCACTGCCATGTTCGGCAAAGCTAGCCAAACGGTAAGCCAACGATTGTTATTTATTATTATTTTTTTTCACCTCCCTAATCGGTACGTTATAATTAACCATGTTATACCCAGAAATTTAGATGCTTTGCGACTTTAGCGTTAGGATTTTTAATTTTGTTTGAAAGATTTACAGAATTTATGTTATTTTGTAATTATTTATTATCTTTTAATGCGAACACGGCTGTGCAATTTATAATGGAATTATAATTATTTTTTATTGTTTGACTAAATTGCGGCGATTCTTTCGTAGTTTATTTTGTTTTAAATTTTATCTTAGTCATGCATTTGTATTATTTTTTAAATTTAAATTTTGTTTTTGTTTGCGTTTACTCAATTTGCTTCAATTTAAATGCTTACTATTTTTGATTTGATTTTATTTTTTGTTGTTTTGTTAAATAAATGTTAAATTGTTAAATGTAAACAGCTGTTATTCCGTCGGCCTTGCCGTTATGTGCCATTTAGAATTATTTTCGATTTTAGTACAATACACATTAAAGTAAGTCCATTTAGAGTGTATCCAACAGAAGCGGGCTTGTGGTTGATAAGGACCAGAAGTCCTTTTGAGCTATACACTTTCTGGCGTTTTTTTGATTTTGACTTTTATTTTGTTTACTTTCGAGTTTTCCAAACGGTCACGAAATTTTGAATGTAATCCACACTCATTTTCACTGAGCACCGGCAAAACCTCGTTTACGTTACTTTAATTCAGATAAGTTTTGTTTTTCCAGCTTTTGCACGTAACAATTGTTAAAATTTTCTTATCTACAGAAGTAAATATATGTATTAAAATTACCATTGCTTTTATCGTAGATTTTTAAGGTTTTCTGGTCAGCTTATAGTTTTATTCCTAATAACAATATTTGTCATTTACAAACTATTTTAAAATTTAACTTACCTTATTTGCTTTATAAATAATTTCGATATGCTTTTTACAAGTTTTGCTTCTGTGTATAAAGAAAACAATCACAAGATTACCTTTCGGTTCAGAAAATAAAACTTATTGAAGTTTCAAGATGTAATTTTTTGCAAATTTCTAGCAATATTGTTAATCACATCAAACTCAAAAAAAATTTTCAATCAATGATATTTTCAACACTAATTATAAATAATCAATCCAATTAAAATTAGTCTAAGATTTCAAGTTTTATTGTTTCTTTAAGTACTCTGTGTTAGATGTTAGTGACTATTCTGAACATCGGTGATAATTTAGTCGATGTAAATTCTAAAAATTATTCGAATGTACAAAACTGGTATACTGAATTATGTTTGTACCTACTATAACGTTACAGCAACACCGTAAGTTTATGGTATATCACTAATAAATTTTTATATAAAATGTTGTAAATCTTTCTGTTTTGTTTCATAAAAAAAAGTAAAGATCGTAATTTTAATTATTTAAACCATAAAAATAGAAAAAAATGTTTGTTCCTATAAAAGGTACAGGCAAAGTAAATAATGCTTGCGGCATTTAAAATAAATATGTAATTAATTAATTGTTTTTAGTTTTAACTTAATTACAATTTTAATTAATTAAATTAATTTTTAATTTTTAATTTAAATTATAGACAAACAAAAATGTTTGTGACCTGGTTTAAAATCATATTTTTTTAATGTTTTGTAGCTAATTTTAGATGTAACGTTATCAAATAGTTAAAACAGATTAATATGAATTTAGCAAAATTTGGCAAATAAGTAATCGGAGTGTGTTAAATTTACATTTAATCTTTATAGAGCAATTTCTCTGATAACTAAATAAAAACTTAAGTATAATATTAACCTTACGTTTTTAATTTGTATATTTGATCATAACATTACTTCATGTTTTTTTCTGTTTGTTATAATTTATACATTTGTGGTAATAAAATACATTGTTTGCACGTCCTTACAGACTTTCTTCGTTTGCATAGATTTTATCCACTGCCCACATAACAGACACACATAAAAAAAATATTATATGTTTGTTTGTAAAATATACAAATAATATTTCCTCAATATTATATAAAGATTAAATGTACCAGTAGCGCACATTCAATGTATATTTCAAACTGACTATTCTGTTGCATATACAAATATGCATTGATTGTGTATATAATATTCAAATGTGTACAAGTAAATAAAATTAAAGTATCTGTTTGCGAAACGATACAAAATGACATGTCGACCAGGGTTTACTGACGATTAATTAAGCGCTATTTGGGAAGAAGTATCTAAAAGAGAAATAGATAATTAAGAAATTTACGACTTAAAAGTGGTTACTGAAAAAACATCGGACGAACAAGAGAATGTGTTTATTGTTAAGACTATTTAACATGAGATTGAAATGTCTGACAACGACGAAAAGACAAGCAATCTAACAGACAATTTGTAATATGTTGCACGTGACAATACAGTTTGGCATAAAAATTTACTACCATCGTCTTGAATTAGGCAGCTGTTTTCCTATTGTCATTATTCCTGTTTATTTTTAGTTTTTGTAGATGTCCAAATGTGTTGTTGCATCCGACATCCGGTCCTACAACATATGCTATTCAACACACTAATCGAACACCAATATCAATACTAAAATTATTTATAACTGATAAAATTCTGGATTTAATGTTACAGAAAACTAATAAAAAACGCGTATGTTCAGAAAAATAAACAAAAGTGAACGAAATTTCTCGAAACGAATAGGAAGCATTTATAGGTAAACACAAACTTCAAAATGCATAAGTGTGATTTATAATTTTTTACAGGGTTATTACTTCCATCTGTTGTTTACAAATGATCTAGTAGAAATTAACGATTATGTAGTGTATATGCGTATAAATCCTCAATACAATGCAAGTAAACTGCATAAAAGGCGCCTTTTTCTAAAACAACTAGAATGTAATTTGACTGAAAAGTGTTAAAATGCTCGACTAAAGATTAATATTCCAAAAAAAAAATTTTTTTTTTTAATACATCCGGTAGCTGGAACAAGTACAAATCAAGAAACTGCTAAAAAACGTGGTCGTTGTAAAGAATATAGATAGAAAAAACACAAAGTAAAGAGATAAGTTATACCTATGGTATTTATTAGACAGAATAGTGAGATAAACCGATTTGAACAGAATAAAAATTACTCTTAGTGTCAAATAATATAATAATATTGTCAAACACATTTAAATAAAAAAGAACATTAAAAAGATAACAAAGGAAACAGCTCAATGACAGAAAAAGAAAAGAACAGAAAAAAATAATGGAACTAAGAGAATTAATGAGAGAGATGATGACGCAGATGAAAGAAAACATGCAGGGAATAAGGCAAGAAATCAAAGAAATAACAGAAGAAGTGGAAGAAAAAAAAGGAACTGGTAGAAAGAATACAAAAACTGGAAAAAAGCGAAATTGAAAAGAAAGAATAATATTGTAATAAATGAGTGGAGAGGTAAAAAACCACAAAAATATTTAGTGTTGATGCCGGAAAAAAATTGAACATGAAAGCAGAAGTAAAAAAAGTGACAGTAATAAACAGAGAGAAGGAAAATGAGATGGTGTTGGCAGAAATAGGAGGATGGAAGTAAAACAAAAAGTAATAACGGAAAAAAAATTAAGGAACACAAGAATTTATATAAATCACGATTTGACATGGGAAGAAAAAAAAGTACGAAGAGAAATAATAAACATAGCGGTGAAAGAAGAACGGAAGGAAGAAGAGTGTGGAAAGAATACAGAAAGATAGAGATAGACTTAGAAAGATACATATGGAACGACAAAGATAGGGGACTGAGCAGAGGAAAGGTAAATAGAATGGGTAGCCAAAGGATTAAAAACTAAAGAGTAAAGAAGGGAGGGAAGAAAAGAATGTAGACAAAATCGCAAAGAATAATGAGTAATGGAAAGGAAAAAGACCAAAAAAAGAGATGAAAATAAAAAAATAAGGAAAAAGCACGGGGGAAGATGAATGATTTTAGAACGTAGAGGGAACAAAGAACAAGGAATAAGATTTTAATAGTACATTAGGAAACAGTTTGTAATGAGATTACAGGAGACATGTATAGAAGAAAAATTGGGAGTAGTAAAAAAGAATAACCGAAGGAGTTTAAGTGGGTAGTGCATTATGCAGAAAGAGAGAAGAGTAAAGGGAGAACAACGAAGGATATAATAACGGGAATAAGAAGAAAATGGTTGAGTCAGGAAGAGAAAGAAAAAGTGCAACAGAAAAAAAGAATTGTAGAAAGAAACATACAGTGGGAAAAAACAAGAATAAAAATAGTGACGGTGTATAGCAGTAGTAAAAAAGAGACAAGAAAGAACGTATAAGAGATGATAGATCAAAGAGAGGAAAGTTTGATAATAATAGAAAAAAGACGGGAAAGAGACAAGCAAAGGACAAAGTGATAATTAAAGAGGAAGAAAGACTGCTGGGAATGTGCAACGAAGGAAGGTGGAAAATAATAAATGGAAACAGAAAAGAAAAATATGGGGGAATTTACATACGTAGGAGGAAGGAAAAAATCAATAATAGACTTTGTAAAGAGAAATGAAGAGGCTGGAGAAAAGGTAAAGACCATTAAGGTGGGAGAAAACGTAGACTCAGACCACCCATTACTAGAATTGACAATAGAAAAAAAAAAGAAGAGAGAGAAAAAGATGAGGAATACATAACGAAAGAAATATGAACAAAAAAGGGAATAAAGAGATACAAAGAGAGAATAGAAAATACGGTATGGGTAGAGAAAGGATTTTAAGAAAGTGTGGAGAAAACAAGAGAGAAGATGTAGAAAGCAACAAGGAAAGTCAAATTAAGAAAGTAGAAAGGAAAGAAAACAGAATGGAAATAATGGCGAGATAGAGAATGCAAGGAGACAAAGAAAAGCATTAAAACAGTGGAAAAAAATAGAAAACAGAAAAAAAATACAAAGAAGCAGTAAAAATCTACAAGCAAACATGCGAGAGAAAGAAGGAAAAGAAAGTTAAAAAAACAAGAGGATGAGGTCAAAGCAATCGGGTAGGATTCTCGGAGAGATGAAGAGAAGAAATAATATGCCCAATACATAAAAAAAGAAATGAAATGAAGAATTACGTAGGGGTAACATTATTAAGCACGCCATACAAATTGTATGCGAGACTGCTACAAGAAAAGCTACAGAAGGAAATAGAAGAAAAGAATTTGGTACCAGACGGACAAGTGAGATTCAAAAAGGAAAGAAGAATGAAAGACAACATATATATATTGAAGCATTTGACGAATAGAGAGCTAGAAAAAAGAGGAAAAAGGGTGGCACTGTTTGTAGATTTAAAACCCGTTTTCGACAGCGTAAACAGAGAAACGACTGTGAGAATACAGAAAAGGAACAAAAATTTGTTACAAGAAAAGGGTTGAAACAAGGATGCGCACTAAGCTCAAGCCTGTTTGTAGTATATACAGGGGATTTTGAAAAGACAACTGATAGAAGGGATAGTAGTAGGGAAAGTGAAGGTGTGGTCATTGGCGTATGCGAATGACATAGTGTTGGTAGCTAAGGAGGAAAAGAAAATGAAGGAGATGATGAAACACTTGAAAAATACATGACAAAAAAATGGAAGTAAATACGGAGAAAACAAAAATAATGGTATTTAGAAGAAGAGGAAGGGAAAAAAGAGAGGAGTAAAAATGGAGCGAGGAGAAAGTGCAGCAAGTAAAGAAATTCACATACCTGAGTTACACGTTAAAGCAGGATAATAAAGAGAGAGAACACATATAGGAAAGTGTGAGAAAAAGAAACAGGTTAATAGGACAAGTGTGAAGTGTGGGGGAAAGGTTGTTTGGGGTAGACACAAAAGAAAAGCTGTTGTTTGAGAAACTAATAAAAAGTGTGATATAAAGTGTAATATGAGAATGGAAGGAGTATAAAGAGGTACAAAGGATACAAGGAAAATACTGGAAATGAGTATTAGAGCTAGACAGGGAAACATCGAGATATATTATAAAAGAAAAAGTGCAGGCACAAAAAAGAAGCTATAAAATACGAGAAAGAACTGAAAAAAAAACTGAGTGCAAAATATTACAAAAATGTTAGAAAGAGACAAAGGAATGAAGAGTGAAGTGCAGGCAAGACGGTAAAGAAGAATCTTATAAAAAAACGGGTACGCAAAAGAAGAAGTAGAGAAATTAAGGAAAGAGAGAGGAGAAATTATAAAAAGGAGAAACAGGGACATAGAAAAACAGGTAAGATGTACAAAGATAAAAGAGGACAGATATAATATGAATTATAAGAATATAAAAAGAGAAGGAGTGTCAGAATATCTAAAAGGGAAAATGAATAAAACCAACAAGAAAAAGGAAGTGGTACCAAGGTTCAGATGTGGAAATGAAGAGCTAGGAAACAAATACTGGAGAAATGAGGAAGAAAAGATGTGCAAACTATGTGGAGAAGAGACGGAAAACCTTAAACACACGAGGAATGAATGCAGGGAGCTAAAAACGGTTAAAAAAATTAAAAATCTTAGGAGAAATAGAAAAGCGGCGAGGTAGATGGAAAAATTATGGAGAAAGAAAATACAGTTAAAAAGGAAGGAGAAAAAAAAGAAACGTAATAAATGTAACTAAAATGTGATGTCATGTAAATATAATTAATTTGTAACAAATAAAGTTAAACATGTACTTCTTCCTGTTATTCACAAAGAACCTAGTAGCGATTAAAGATTATGTAGTGTATATGCAGACAAATCCTCAATGCAATGCAGGTAAGCTGCATAAAAGGCATCTTTTTCTAAAACACTAAGATTTAATTTGACTGAGTATTGAAATGCTTGACTAAGGATTAATATTCCAGAAAAAAATATATGCGGTAGCTAGAACAAGAAGTAATCAAAACTCCGTTGTACTGCAGAAGTACCCGCGCAAACACTGGAAAGCAATGAGAAAATAGCGCGACGAATACTTTGGGAAAGAGGAGTGACGACTTTGAACTGGGGTAAAATAGGCCACGTACGACGACATCGTACTAAACCTAAGAAAAAGACAAGAAGAACGCTAGAAAGTTTAGAACGAGTTGACCAAATAAAACAAAAGTAATTCTCATTTAGTCAAGTACCGGAGATTACCATTTCAATAGCATTGCCTAGGGAACAATTGTATAGCATTGATCTCGATGGCAAGGTTAATGAATGAAGTGTTCAGTTACTGGTTGACATGAAAGCGACAAAGACCATCATTTGTCCGGACATATTACGGCAAAATGAGAAGACATCACAAGTAACAGTACAACTTTGAACGGCGACGGGCGAAGAAATACCTACTCACGGACAAGTCAAGGTAACTATTGGTTTGGAAAATAGAGTACTTGACCATTAAGTACTGGTAACCGACATGACAGAAAAAAGTTATCCTAGGAATTGACGTGATAAAGAACTACGGGTTCTATTTGAATATGAATAATGATGTCCTGAAGATCGACAGTGACAAAATTCCATTTCATTCGTCAGAGAAACCAGACGTGCGACTCCTATTTAGTAAAGACGTGACTCTGTCTGCAAGAACTGAAAGTGTGGTGATGGCACGCTTAGATGAAATATTCCGGAAAGGCTACATTCGCGCGATTGAAGCAATGCAGACCGACTTAGTTGAAAAAAGACTATTTGTTGGCAGAACTTTAGTATCAGTGAAGAACACGATGCTAGTAAAGATTTTGAATGTCACCTCAGATCTAGTAACGTTCAAAAACAGGCGTAGTAGGTCAATACATGCCAGTATCTCAAATTGTGAAATACGTTAATTCTAATTGTGATACCTCGCTAAAGAAGTGCTCACAACATCTGTTAGCGATTCTTACCTCCAAATGCAAAACTTTAGCTAAGACAGCTGGCTAAAGTTATAGTGTTGATCCAACACTATCAAGATGTTTTGCGCTGGAGAGTGGTTCCAAAAGTTGAACTAACATGGTAAAACATAAAATTAATGCTGGAGACTTTCGACCGATACGACAACATTCACGCCGACTTCATGGCAAAAAAAGAAGAAACCGAACGAATACTTACAGATATAGAGAAAGAAGGTGTGATTGAACTTTCAAATAACCGAAAGGTTTTGCGTTGACTGGAGACAACTATACGACGTGACAAAAATGGAAAACTACTCTTTACCGAGAATTGACGATACGTTAAACACCTTGTCAGGATCCCAGTAGTTTTCCACGTTGGATTTAGAAAGTGGTTGCTGGAAGGTAGAATTGGAATCCAAGAATCGCGAAAAAAAGGTTTTTTCAATTGGAACTGGTTTATGGCAGTTCACGGTGATGCCCTGCGGTCTGTGTAACGCTCCTACAACTTTCAAGCGTTTCATAAAAAACATCTTGCGCGGAAGATCTTGGAAGACGTGCTTGGTTTACCTACACGACGCGATCTTGGATGGGAGGTCATTTGAAAAAAACTTGAACAACTTTAAAAAAGTGTTCCAACAACTACATGGGACAAATCTAAAACTAAACCAAAGAAACGCCACGTATTTAAGAAGGAAGTGCAATATCTTGGCCACGTCGTATCTAAAGATGAAGTAAAAGCTGACTCAAAAAAATCTAGGTATGACCAAGATCAATCAACAAATATCAGTTCCAAAGTTTCCTTAAGTTGTGCACTTATTATAGACGATTTGTACACGGATTTGCCAAGATTGCTAAACCTTTGACAAAACTGACTAAAGAAAGAACAGAACTTAGATGGGAGGAAAACTGCGAAAACGCTTTCCATCAACTAAAACAGGTCCTAGTTACTTTGCCAATTTTAGGTTATGTAAGAGAAGATGGAAAGTTTGTTTTGGATACCGACGCAGGTAATCTGGCCATCGTGCAGTCGTTTCACAAGTGCAAGATAGATTAAAAAAAAGTTATTGCGTGTTTTAGTACAGTTTTGTCTAGGCCGGAAAAAAATATTGCGTGATTAGTAGAGGGTTATTAGCAGTGGTGAAATCCATAGAACACTTTCACAAATATTTGTATGTATGAAAATGTTTACTAAGGACGGACCACGCCGCTTTAAAATTGCTATTGCAGTTTCGTAACCTAAAAAGACAAATAGCAAAATGAATTAAGAAACTGCAAGAGTATGACTATGAGAAAACACCGTTCCAAAAGCAGTCATCGTAACGCCAGAAAACCATGTCCGAGTGACTGCTGTCATTGTTCGCAATTCAAAGAAAAAGTCGAATGCTTCCGGAGAACTGCTGTGTTTGATGACAAATGGGTACCTGAACAGTTGCGTCGCAAACACAAAAACGATTCCAAAATAAGACTATTTCTCAACTGGAAAAGAAACGCCCGACGACCAACTTGGGAAGAAGTGAGTGCTTTGTAAAGAAACAACAAAGCGTACTGAGCGCAGTAACGCTCTTTGAAAGTAGAATGCGATCCCTCAAGAATATTAAGAGCACGAAAAACAGACTGCATTTGGTAGTGCCAAAAAACCGGGTGTTACAAGTGTTGGAGCATCTACACGATGGTAAATCAGGAAGACACTTTGGCGTAAAGAAGACTTTGAGGAAAATTCAAAAAATATTCTACTTGGTAGACTGAAAGAGAACGTTATGAAATGATGCCGTAAGTGCACGGTCAGCAAATGGTCCAACGAGAAAGCACAAAGCGTCGATAAAGCAGTATAATCAGTTCCAAAGTTTCCTTAAGTTGTGCACTTATTACAGACGATCTGTACACGGATTTGCCAAGATTGCTAAACCTTTGACAAAACTGACCGAAGAAAGAACAGAACGTAGATGGGAGGAAAACTGCGAAAACGCTTTCCATCAACTAAAACAAGTGCCAATTTTAAGTTATGTAAGAGAAGATGGAAAGTTTGTTTTGGATACCGACGCAGGTAATCTGGCCATAGGTGCAGTCGTTTCACAAGTGCAAGATAGATTAAAAAAAAGTTATTGCGTGTTTTAGTACAGTTTTGTCTAGGCCGGAAAAAAATATTGCGTGATTAGTAGAGGGTTATTAGCAGTGGTGAAATCCTTAGAACACTTTCACAAATATTTGTATGTATGAAAATGTTTACTAAGGACGGACCACGCCGCTTTAAAATTGCTATTGCAGTTTCCTAACCCAAAAGGACAAATAGCAAAATGAATTAAGAAACTGCAAGAGTATGACTATGAGAGAACACCGTTCCAAAAGCAGTCATCGGAACGCCAGAAAACCATGTCCGAGTGACTGCTGTCATTGTTCGCAATTCAAAGAAAAAGTCGAATGTCTCCGGAGAACTGCTGTGTTTGATGACAAGTGGAAACCTGAACAGTTGCGTCGCAAACACAAAAACGATTCCAAAATAAGACTATTTCTCAACAGGAAAAGAAACGCCCGACGACCAACTTGGGAAGAAGTGAGTGCTTTGTAAAGAAACAACAAAGCGTACTGAGCGCAGTAACACTCTTTAAAAGTAGAATGCGATCTTTTAATGCGATCCCTCAAGAATGTTAAAGGCACGGAAAACAGACTGCATTTGGTAGTGCCAAAAAACCGAGTGTCACAAGTGTTGGAGCATCTACAGGTGGTAAATCAGAAACACACTTTGGCGTAAAGAAGACTTTGAGGAAAATTCGAAAAAGATTCTACTTGGTAAACTGAAAGAGGACGTTATGAAATGATGCCGTAAGTGCACGGTCAGCAAATGGTCCAACGAGAAAGCACAAAGCGTCGATAAAGCAGTATAACCTGGAAAGCCCTTTAAAAAAGTAGCAATTGGCATCCCAGGGTTGTTCCTAGAATCTGATTCAGAAAACAAATACATCTTGGTGGCAATGGATTATTTCACAAATTGGACGAAAAATTGCGTCATACCCAATCAAGAAGCAGCTACAGTTGTAGAAGTATTAGTAAAAGAGTTTTTCTGCCGGTTTGGAGTTCCGTTAGAATTACATTCCGACCAAGGCCGCAACTTTAAGTCTGGGTTGTTTTAAGAAGTTTTCCGACTATTAAGAATTAAGAAAGTTAGAACAACGCCTATCCATCTTCAATCTAATGCCATAATTGAGCGGATCAGAGTAATAACTAGTAGAACCAAAAAAGAAGTCGAAGAAATAGACTTCGATAAGTTTATGAACATATACGGAGTTTCTGGAAAGACTGTGTTCGGAGTTACAACCAAGGAACAACAAGAACTGTTGTAAACACAAAAAGATTACGCCATCTTACAATAGTGAGCAAGGGTCTTGGCATGTTTAGAGTGGTTGCAGTTTTTTTAAAAAGAAGTTTGGACAGTTAGATGAACTACGAAGACAGCAAGTGGCAGTTTTAAAACTACGTGAGTAGCGACGTTTTGTTTTCTATTTGGTCACCAAGAAGTACTTACGTACAAAACCGTTATACGAAAATTTGTGGGTAGCATTACGGAATTTCAAGAGTAAATAGAGTTTCACAATATTTAGAAATTGGCAATACCAAAGTTTGGTTGTAGTTTAGATCAACTGAATTGGAGGACAGTTCGAAATATGTTGTAGGTCGACTTCCGATGAACAGGCGTTCAAGTGTTGGTCTGCAGTTACCAACCAAGTAAGGATATAGCGCCTGTAAAGTTCATTGACTGCTACTTTTATGCTCAAGGAAGTTGTCGAAATAGATAGAGCTGCCACTATCGCCACAATTTTTTCTACCAGTGTTGCATCCCATTTTCTGTTCTGGAACAGAGCAGTCTTAAGAAGTGGGCAGTGAAACGTTCGTGAAGTTATTGTCAAATTTGAGACAATGACAGAAGAATGTTGAACATTCTAGAAACAGATGATAAATAAAGTGCTGATGCTAGTAAAACATAAATACGTCGCGTGCGTGTTGTTAACATAAATAAACATCGATTTTAGATAAAAATAAAAAGTGCGGACTAGTGATAGTAATATATAAATTAGTAAAGTGTTATTCTAAATTATTGTTGCATTTAATTATTTACGTGTAAATATTTTGTGTATAAATAAATTAGATTTAAAATTTGTTACATTATTGTTTTAAAGAACAAATTACGTTTATGTCTGTTATTAAATCTATTCCACAGGATTAACTTAATTTAGTTTTTTAAGAGATTGTTGATAAAGTGCTACTTAAGTTAAATAAGTTATTGACTAAATAAATGTATCATGAATTCAATAGAACAGCATTTATATAAAATCTTATTTTTTTTGTCTTGCTGATATTAACAAATAGACAAGAAGGCGTCAAACTTGTTAATTACTGCCAACTTCGTATAATTAAAATCACTCAAGTATCATTTTCTTTAATTTGCGTTGATGTAAATTTTACGTCATTCACGACTTGTAATTAATTCAAATTTGCCGTTACTTTAAAACCACATCAGCATACAATTAAGAAAATAAGGTTTTGTTATTTGGGCTTGGTAAATCTAAAAAATACCGACGATTTCTTGAAATATATACCACCGTTGGTTAAATACTTTGATATTGTAATAAAGACAGTTTCAAATTGTGTGTAACATTATAAAAGTGTCGCAAAACATAGATTCGCTTGAAATTGTGCTATTTTGTGGGAAATGCCGTACAAACTACTGCTTGTCATCAAGTCATTCGACTGGAAGCAAATAGATCACCGGAATGCTTAAATTTAATGCAATGTAACTTTCATTATCAACTACCAGATCTGAAAAGAAAGTAGCATCAGATGCGGTATATCTGATAAAAACGAAATGACTTTTAGCACACGCAACGAATCGTTAAGATGTATTGGACAGATTATTTATAAACGTCTTCAAGCATATAAAATTCCTAGAAAAAGCTAAAACAAACAAATAAATGCTCTTTAGGCTGTATAATTATTTATTTTAGTGCAAAATTACATTTTATAATATTGACGCAATTATTAATACATCTAACACGTATAAATCGCGTCTTTACTAGAGTGTGCAAAATTGCTTTTAATTACTTAACTTGAAGTAAAAAACAATGCAGTAATATCAATAAAATAAATTTACATTTAAAATTGTACATAAATTAACATATTGATGAATTTTTCAACAGTCAAGTAGGGGAATCCTACAATTTCAATAAGTATGTCATCTTATGATAACTTGACGTTGGTTTAGTCTCGCATTCACGTGGTGTTGGCCATCAGAAGAACATCGGGGCATGCCCTGATTACGCGGTCCAGTTTCTTCTTTTCGATTAGAATGGCGAGTGTACTAAGATATCTACAATTAACGTGTTAAGTGTATAGTTTCTAGTTTAGTGCTGTGCAATAAATAATAGATGAGCATAAACTACTTCAAATTTAATAGACATGAGTTGGTGGACTCGCCGACGTGTTGGAGTAATCCTCCTAATGTATTTAGTAAGTGTGGAATTTGTGTGCTCAATAAACAACAAAACCGATACTGACACACTACCGGAAACACATTCAAATAATAGATTATTGGATTCTTTACTGCGTGATTGTAAGGTACCTACACTTTCATGCATACAAAAAACATTGTACAAACATATAGAAGATTTTCTTGTTAACACTGATAATTATGAGGTTGAGGGTTTAATGAAACTTCAAAAAAATAATGTTAGTATCGATCAATCGCAAAATAACGCGACTGGAAGGAGCAATAAAATAGAAGAATTCGAAAACAAAGTACTACGATTTATATTGACACATAATGTGCAAATACAAATGCCCGAAACGGTTTTTGACGGTACGACCCTCGAAATATCTCCTAGAAAGTTTGAAGGATCCGGTTTAATCGCAAAATTGAAATTTATACCTAAAACAGTTTCGAAAGAATTAGGACGTCCTAGAATTTTCTTTAAAAAGATTAGTAAGTATATTGACTTGAATAGGTAAAAACTAATTAATTCTTATTACAGAAAAGTTTATTGGAGAAAAACTATTAAACGCGTTATTGGCGATTGTGTTGGTGGTTGCTTTACTTCTTATAAAGTTTTTGTTTTTCATGCCGTTAATAATGGGAGTAGCAGCTGCTAAGAAGTTGCTATTAAAGTTATTGTTGTTCTTTTTTCCTTTTCTTTCGCACTTATTTAAATTATGCCCTTACGTGCAAGACGCTCACGGTTTAACAAAATTCCATCATCACCACCACCAAATAGCACATCTTCACCACGTACCGCCGTATATTAAACATCACGAACATGTAGGCCATGATCAGCATCATCACCATCCCGATTACGATGTCGCGGTGGAATACTACGGAGGAGGGCCGGATTTATCGGCTGAGTATGTGTTTTTGATACTTTATTAAGGTCATCGTTGACCCAAAACAAGCGGTGCCAACTTTAAATATACGTTTGTTAGCAGTAGATCACAATTTAATTAAATTCCAATTTTTCGAAACGTCATATTTTCAAGCACGATTAATCGTAGAATAAAGATAGAAATAATTTGTTTATTCTAAACAAATTAGTCTTTTAATATTAAAATCACATAGAAACTTACTCGTTTTCAAAAAGATTAGGTATTACGTATACAGTTTTAGAAACAGTTTTGAATTAGATAAATTTGAAATATTTGCGACCTTTGACACAAAAATAACTGTTATTAAATCTTTACGTTTTATACGATTTTTATGAAAATTAGTGTGAACGATGCTATAATGTTACTGTGTTTGTTTCTTATTATAAAAGTTTGTCGAGAAAAACAAATATTGTACAAAAGCGGTTAACCACACGGTATAAACAAGCGACAGTAAAATTTTTAATAAATCTAATTTTTCCACTAGCTACCCACAGTAATAACGAATGTATATCATTAACTTACTTTGAAGCACTTTCAAAAACAATTTGATGTGTAGAGGTATACTGTTCTAACTACATCACTATTTTAGGTTCGAGTTAATGTATTTTTTGCTATACAAGTAACTTAGTTCATTTTCTATTAATCTATTCTAATTATTTGGAAATATAATTTACACATTCTCTATACTAATAACGAAGCATTACTTAATTGTCTTTTTTCAGTATTGTATAGTGTTGAATCAATACTATAATATTAAGCCGTTTGCTTAAAATTAAATTTAAAAATGACTTTACTGCTCTTGTATAACTTACCAGTAACCTCAGGGATTATGTATGTTTTTTTAATATATCTGTAATGATACTTAATGTTTTATATAATATGCTTGTTACAGCATTATTACACTAACGTTAAACTTTAATAAGGCACGTTTTCTTTAAATGACTGAAGTTACTTAAAAAAGAATTTCTAATGCTTGTTTACAATTAAGGACAAGAGATAAATATAATCGTATCAGTTCATTCAACAGAAGATTAACTTACAACTTGTTTTAAGTAGTGTCCCATTTTGCAAATATATTTTGCATACGAGTTATGCTTATCGGTAGAAAGTTGCATTAGTCATTGGAAAATAACATACCATTTACTTTTAGTTTTCTTCATCGAAAAACGGACCCGCCTCGGACGGTAGTAGGCGATCAAAATGAAATTCATAGTTGGGCCATGCATGGAAAAAATGGTAACAAGAAACCACAAGTGAATAGGCCGTTAACGCCTGCTGAAATTGAAGCGCTCGCTTTGAAAGCGGAAAAGGAAGCTGTGGTAAGTTCCAACTGTGTCGTCTATAATAACTTTAATTATTGCTGAGTATTTAATTTAATATTTGATCAGACTAGTTAACCTAGAATCGTGATTAATCGAGAAATTAATCCAGTTTAGTTGTAACCACAAGTCATTAATACTTAATAAAAAATACATAAATAAATAGTACACAAGCTTAAACTTGCTTGTAAAATTTTAGAAAAAGGTATACTTTTGGTTGTATGTTACAAACTCAAATATTTAAATAAGTTTCACAGATTTCTTCATTTCTTCAGATAACACTTTTAAAACTAAAAAAAATAAAAACAAATACAACAATTAAAAACGTAATCAAATAGGTTCTGTAGATAGAACTTAAAGAAAAAAAAAGTTTTATCAACAAGATTTTTAATAAAATAACAAAGGACTTTTTAATTAGACCTAATTTACTGCTTAATATGATATATTAACTAAATCAAAAAATAAAGTTTAGTCACTGTATAATTTGAAGAAAAAGCTCATTATATTAGACATAAACAACACAATTAATCGGTCAAAAAACATACTTTAGTGAACAAAATAATTAAAGATTATAAATCAAAATTACAGGTTCAGTTTTTGTAGACATATTGATTACCTCAAGCGTGCTAAAGAAACATGTCAATTACGTAGTGATGTTAAACATAAAAAAGTAATTAGTAGAGAGTTTGGATAAAGTAATTTTTATTCTTTTAAACTGCGATCCGCAGCAGAAAGCTAAAATACATATTCAGTATATTTTTTTGGAACTGTATTTGAAATATGCATATACTGTATCTGCTTATTAATTAACCAAGTAAACTACCAATAAAATAAAATTTAATAAACCATTTATTACAAGGAATTAAAAAAAGTTTTGTGTTTAAGATTATCCAGTCGTGATTTGGTTCCTCAAATCTATTGTTACATCATCAATATCTGACAAGTAGTTTCATATGTGACTATTAGTTATATTTCTTCAAATAATCAGTTGCCAAATATCTTCTATTCAACAAGTATCCTTGATACAATAAATCAAAATTTCAACAAGAATTTTAAATCGTTAGAATAGTTTAGTAACTTACTTGAATATAAGATAATATTTACATAATATATACTTAAACAAAAGTCAAATAGATTTTTAGTATTGACTTTATGTATAAGTATCGCATCCTCGTGCAACGCAAACAACATAAATGACACTATATTCTGCAATAGATGCCTACAGAATAGTTATTAAAAGCAAAAAGTACAAATTTTTTGCACGGAGAAATAAGTTTGTCGCTCAACGGGAAGCGGAGGGCGACAATCGATTGAGAGTAAAAAAAGGAAATTTTGCTCGTAATGCATATAACATTTTTTTCTACAAACAATACTAAATAATACAATACAACTAGGTATTACAAAGTAATAAAATGTGTTTTAAAATACTCGATAGAATACCATACAAGTTACTTTTTATTTGTAACACTAAAGTTAAAAGTACAGTTTTGACAATCTTTGGTAGAAATTTCTGATCCAATAGCCATTTCCGATTTTTTTTTACAATTTTACATCTCTGGCTTAGCTGACATTTGATTCTTCTGACTAAGAGCCATGCATTTACGGTTACAACGTCTAATATATGATAGAAAATGATACCATTTTTTTATTTTTGTCTTATGGGATACAGGTTTAACAGTGAATCTTGTAAGTTGTCTCTACCAGTACGTCTATTATATTCTTGAATGATGTCTCGACAATCAATTTCTTTCCGCTAGTTTGATGACCGAAAAAATCTCTCCACTTTTAGACGCGGGGATGTACCACAATAATCCGAAATAAGGGAAACGATGTTGTTATCAAACTATTGAACGCAATGTAAGTCAACACCATCATATTTTGCTGCTTCATCTATAAAATATCCTCGTCCGCGTGTTTCATTGCTTTTTTAGTTACGGTTTTGTAGCCAACTAAATGAATTGTGTGCACAGTTTCTAAAAAGTTAATTGCTTTCTTTGCTAAATAAGCAACTAGAAGCATAACAGCAAAGTCGTAATACAGTTTGTGATTACTTTAGGTGAGATTGATCTACTCATTCGAACAACCACGTTGCTTGCAGCTTCTAAATTTGCCTCATTGTTTACAACAGTGTACCTATCTTTTCCAGCAAATAATTCAAAATTGTAAGAGAAGTCCGATACTCCAGATAGCACTTACATTTTGTATCCCTACTTGTGTGGTTTTTATGATTATAAGTTTTCAGTGTCTTTGAACAAGATAATTTGCTCATCACATGACAAATTTTGTTCAAATGGACCATTTAAGCATACATTCTTCACTTTATCGATAACTGGTAAAATTTTTAATATTTTCTGTACTGTTGTCACTAAAGTGTAAGAAACGTTTGATTGTTGAAATCGGTTGACTATCATTACATCTGCAATCTGGAAGGTTTCTGTTTGTGATGCCCAGTACTTCTTGTTTCTACGTTGCCTTATTAGCGACAGCCACAGTAATATTCCTATAAACCCTTCTGCATCTTCGATGTCAAGACGTGTTGAGCGATTTCGATTTGTTTGAGTACTGTATATACTTGTCAACCTAACAGTTTCTTAAAGAAAATCTTTAGAAAAAAAGTAGTTAAATAGTTTATGTGAATTATTCAGTTGTAAGATGGTTTTGAATAATAATTCATTACCGCGGAATGCAGATTCTTTCGATAGTAACTGTTTTTTCTATTAGTTTTGGGAACGTTTTACAATCACTTTTCCTACAAATAAAATATTTTACGATGTGATGTGATCTATTCTAGGTTACGTGCACGATGTTTCCATGCGTAAACATACATAATTGTCGAGTTGTTTGATAGATACGTACATCCACAAAATTATTTTAAAGTCAGGATAACAAAATTATATTTTAGTAATGTTTGTAAAAGCAATAACACTCTCGAATTTCACATGAACATAAGCATAACCCGTAAGCGTATCAGCAGATTTAAAGTTATTCACGACATCTATTGGAAAGCGGCACCACCAAAGCTTTATACAACGTTCTCGATACTGAAGATCATGCATAATATGTATGTAACGGGTATACAAAATTATGCAAAAAAAAAGTTTGTGTTCCCATTTGGGAACATTATGCAATAGAGGGTTAAAGTGTTTGACTACATCTCTCGGTATTTTTGCAATGGTGTTCATTCCTATAAGTTGATTAAAACACGTGCCTTGATTATATTTAAAAAATAATCTCTGTGAGGTATTGTTTCTTCTGGTTCCAATATATTTTTTGTAGAACGCTAAACAATCAATGTAAATTTCTTGATTGTTATTTGTCACAATTTCTTCAACATTTGTTACATCTATTTTAACTAGTTTATTGCGTCTACAAGCATTTACAATTCCAATAATGAAAACAACCTATGATATTAAATATGTAGTTTTTACAATATGGTCACAAAAATTACAACCAAGCAATCTTTACCTTTCTAACTAAATGTATTTCATAAAGAGCATCGTTTAAGAATTAGCATAATTAACTTTCGGTAAGGGATTTAGATTTTTTGGCCTGTTTCCCACAATTTGCTTTTTAAATATGATTTTGCTTTATAAATTCAGTGTCTTTGATTTATCAGGAAAATAAGCAAAAAGAACAATTTCTAAATACTTGGAAATATTTTTTCTATACGCCACATTACATACATGTGCTAATATTTAGGGAAGTAAATTTCTGCAACAATTCTAATTTCAGGTGGAGTATTTTGAATATAATTGGCACTGCTTTTCATTAGAATTACTCAGAAAACTCAATCACAACTGTGCAAAATTGAATATAAAAGCAAACAAACCAGGCGTTAAAATCCTTTAATAATCATTACTGTTTGCAACTCGCGTTGTATGTTTGTTGGATTACCGTTTACTTCCTTGAGTTTTTGATTTTTTTTATGCTCTGATAAAGACCCTTACGAAAATGGAAAAAGCGTTGATTACTTCGGTTGTAATATCCCCACGGTTTAAACCCGGAAGACGTTCTAATCTTAGTATAGACTCTGTATTTTCCTCGTCAAACATTATTCCTGAAATTCTTAAAATTATATTCTACATTTAGACACGTTTGTGATTTTTACTGTGATAGTATTGTGTTGATACGCGAACGGATTAAACAAACCAGACGTGAATTAGACACGACTTAAACAACTTATTTATCTTTATCTTGAGTTGGTTCTATTTTCGAATGATTAGAATTTCTTTTATAACATACTCACCAGCAATCTAATACCACTAAACGGCTAACTACTGAAGTTCATCTTAAAAAGTTTTAATTGTTGAAATCCAAAAACCAAACAGTTTCTTTAACTATTAGCTCTATAAAAACGGTAGTCAATTTATCTAGTTTGATTCTTACTTCAGAATAAAAATTGGTGCTGTTCAAGGGTTTAAATTTTGCTGTTACTCCTAAACGCATTCCTAAAGAAGACATTTTATGTGCTTTTGAGTCTTCTATAAAACATCTTTCCTGTTACATCTCAGATCCCATCTGTATTCAACCTTCTAAATTTTTTTTCTAAATTTCTAAATTGGAAGAGTTAGCTTTTAAAAGAACCGCAATATCATCGTTCTTCTAGCCGACAGAAACAACTCTACTGTCATTTTAAATCAAACGAATTACGTTGAGAAAATACATTTTATTCTGTCATCTGATACGTACGCTTCTTTAACTCGTAATCCCACTTCGAACATTGTTAGCAAAGTCAGCGAAATAATTAGATCTTTTAATCTACTTTCTGAAATCAAACGTCAACTGAATCAGTTTCTGACTTCAGTTTCTAAACGACCTTGTTTATACGGACTTCTTAAAGTCTACGTCAGTACTATCCAATCTCCGACCTACAAGATTTTTGTTCAACATTGTTTTTGAATTTACAGGCAAAACTTCTTACATCTTCAAATTTCATCATTTCATTCAACATTTGAAGTTTATAAAACTTGAACACCAGAATCTTTTTGTGAGTTTTGATGTCATTTTACTTTTACCAAAGTTTCTATTAAAGATCCATTTTTTATCATCAAGCCAATTCTGTCTCATCGTGACAAATATTTGAATTTTGTTTCTTTTATTGACAAGTGTTTATCATTTACTTTAATTTGATAACAAGTTTTGAACGCCGCTATGGGTTTTTTTTATCAACTGCTATAGCTAACATTTTTATGGAATTTTTTGAAACCGATGCTTTGGAATCATTGATATTAAAGCCTAAATTTTGGTTTAGGCATGTTGAAGACACCCTTACTGTTTGGTTTTATGATCGTTTTGAACTGTATAGGTTTCTTGATCATCTAAACAACCCAATTATCAAATTCACCATAAAACTCGAAAAAATGGTTCTCTCCCATTTCTAGACGTTCTTGTGACACATAAACGTAAATCTTACTGGAACCTTAGTGAACAATGGTTTTATTAAGCAGAATATAAATCGTCGTTTGCATTCCCGTACTCAAATACCTAAAGACATTTCTACTTCAGAACAATCCAAAATTAAAATGTTTACTTTAAATTTATGAAGTCACAGATCAAATAAAGAAACTTTTTCTAATAAAAACCTATAGGTAAAATCTCTCAAATTCTTCCTTCTTCCAAGAAATTTTCTACACTTTCATCTCAAGGTGCATTTCAAATTCCTTGTTCATGTTGTTTTGCATAGTTTTTGCAGATGACTTAGTCCTAGTAGAGAAATATTATTTGACATCTTTCAAACCACGAAGTAGAAAAGGTTTTTTTTTAAATCCCATTAAAAAGTAAATTACTCAGAAGAAGAAATCTTGACTTAATCAGAATTTCACTTGATAATTTGAAAAAACGTAATGCAGAAGCAGTTTTAGCTCAAATCTTATAAATTAGCAGTAATAACTAAATGTAAAATCTAAAAAAACTGATTAGTTTAATATCATAGATGTTGTGTGCACTTTGTAGTTCTAAAGTTTTTTTCTACTCGAATTAAGAGTGCAGAACCAAATTGACTATAAGAAGATTTTAAATGAGACACTTTATGAAACCAAAAA
Organism: Aquatica leii; assembly: GCA_035610365.1. NCBI lineage: Eukaryota > Metazoa > Arthropoda > Insecta > Coleoptera > Lampyridae > Aquatica > Aquatica leii. The sequence continues at coordinate 43,231,771 of CM069436.1, forward strand.
AAGTAAGTAAAACAAAATTGGAAAACCAACATTTTAAATGTCTTACGTAATGTAGCTTTGACCTTTAAACCTTGGTTATAGATAATAACAATTTCTGCCAAAGTCGCCTATAGTTTGAAAAAAAGATATTATGCTTGTATAAACGCGCGATTAAGTTTAACAATAATTATGAGTATCACTAGTTCAGAAAATGCTATTTTTCTATTATCAGCAAATTTTTTGGTCGCGGTAAAATCTACTGTAAATTCAACATTAGTTTATTACTATCAACAGCATTTCTGTAATGTTAATAACAAGCTCGAAAAATAATATTGAGAATATGACGTAACAATTTTTGAGTTTATACTAATCATGTATAATACATGTGAGTAGAATTAGACCATAGAGCGTCTCTCGTATCTAAGTTTCCATCTTTTTATTTCGTGCCAATTCTTTTTTTGTATGTGTTTATTCTACATTGTTTTGGTACGTCTTCATTGTAAGATAGTCTAAGTCGTCTATTGTTTTTTTTCTGTTTTGGTGCTTACCACTGCTATACTTTAAGAAGCGATTTTTTGTTAGGTATTATTTCTAGATACCTGTACCAATTCAGTGGTCTACCTACTTTTACATATAAAATTTTATTATATTGTCGTTTTAACTCGATACGTATTTTCTATTTTATATTTTCTCCACAACAATCTTATATGTATATTCTTGTTTTGTATTATTTTTAATATTTTTATTGTAAATTATTGAAGGTAGTAGTTGTTTTACTGTCATTTTTCTTTTATTTATTTTATGTCTTATGCTTTTACCACTATCTCTCTAATTTGTTTTCAATGTTTCTTAATATTTATTAGTTATTTTGTACATGCTTCTAAAATTATTATTTATACAGAAACTACCCAGAAAAAATTTGCTTTGTGTCCTAAAAATTAGGCATAAATTCTGCTAGCAGCTAGTCAACCCAAAACTGTAATGCCACGTTAGAACACTTAAGTGGGATTAAGTACATAGAACCGAAGGTCGCACTTTAACAATTTTTAAGATAATTGCATTTATGCTTTGAAAGTTTATGGGGCACAGTAATCTTAGAGTTTAAGCAATATTGAAAAGCTAACCAAAAAAAAATTATAATAAAAGTTTTATGTTTCTTTGTGATGTTATTTCTTATATTTTTAGTGCATGTCTATTAAACTTCTGATTGGTTCTTTTTATAAAAGTTTTTGGTAGTATGTTTTTTTATTCTTTCAAAATTATTTATAATAGAATCATTTGCATATTTGTTCTTGCCTTTTTTATCATTTTTCAAGATTCTCTTAATTTAAGTATTGAATTTTAATAAAATTTAGTAACATATGTTGATATATTTGAAACTTGTAATGACGAAATTTAATTGTTTTTTAAATGAATTTGAAAATTACATAGTATTATTGCATATTAATTTATATGAAAATAAAACTATTGCTGTTTTTAGCAATTCTAAGATATAAACAAATTAGTTATATTTGTTTCAACAAATTTTGTTAGTGTAATTCTAAACAATAACACAGATAATGGTATATGTTAATAAATCTGACAGATTGACAGATGACGTTTAATTAATTAATTAATCAAAGTACCAACTTTTAGTTATAAGATTCTACTATACTTTACCGTTCTAGGCCGCAAAAATAAAATTTCCTGCCGATTATAATGCTTGCAAAATACATCAAAACTGACGGAAGCTCAAAAAATAATTTGTGTTAACATTTATTTTATATACTTATATGTTTGAGTACATTTTTAAAATTGTTGCATTATATTTAAATACTTATACATTATTTTTTTTATAGTTAAAAGTTCGATTACAACAAGAACACAATCGAGTGAGCGCTGAAAACAAATTACTCCAAGAAAAGCTTCAACAGAGTTTGAAATTTCACGAGCATCTTAAAAATCAAATGGCACAAGTTCAAATAAATCAAAAACGACCAGACGTACGACAATCAGCACCTAATATTGTTCAAGGAGTAGTGCCTTCAGCGCATCCTAATCATGCTTTGGTGCCACCATCTGAATCTCCACCTCCTGTATTTCAACGACAAATTGTACCCACCCACGATCCGTTCTACAGTCCAATATTAGAAAAAATTGACAAAATATTAGTAAACATTGGATTTACTGAAGAACCTTGCAAAGAAAGGATTATTTGCAGCATGTACAAAAATCCGACTAAATTCAGTCCGCATAGTAACCTCGTCTCAGCTCAACTAAGCAGGTGAGTCTTGTTTTGCCATATTCTTAAACGTGTATTTAATAATATAATTTAACAGTAAACCGTTACTTTAATATCATCCTAAACATTCTTTATTTTTACTTACACGTTCTACTCAAGCAAAATGAATTATAATGTTTAGGCGTCGGCAAAAACAATGCTTCTGTGACAACACATTTTCCACTTGCAGCAAACTAGTTTATGTCAATAAAAAATAATTGACATTGTTAAAATATACGTGCTAGCAATAAATGTATGATTTATCTTAATTTTGTATTGATAACTGCAGCAGGTATTGATTATTACCTAATTACCTATTTTTCTACATTGAAAACAATTCCTAATAAAGAATAATTTATTAGAAACAATTATGTTTTTACATAATGGTAATTTTTAGTAGTTTAACTAATTTTCTAGGTTTTGAATAATTTGTTATAGTGTGTAAAGAAATGTGGTAACTTTAATGCGTTACCTAGAATATTAATTAACAGCCTAGTACGCAAAACTTTAAATATGTTGAATTGTCCCACATACAAAGCATTGTTACTATAATATTTAAAAAGTCATTTGCATGTTGGTTAAAATACTACCTTGCTTATATCTTTTATTGGTGCTATTAACAATTAATTTGCGCCTTTCTCTTTAAGCATTTAAAATATTTGTTAAATAAAGTCTTCATTCGTTTAATATTTGAAACCATTCTGTTATTTTCCCGTCTTTAAATAATAGGCGTAACTGTAAATACTATTTTAAAATTTATTAATTGATGGCATTAAAGATAACCTTTAATTAGATATATTCTTTAATAAAATTTAAACCTTATGTATTATTAGGTTTCATTTTTCAATATTTTATGGTTTATTGGGCGAATGATGTTATCTTTCGTTTTTAACAGTTTTTATTTACTCAAAAGTTTACATACGTGTATAAATAATGTATTAAAAATAAAAACGGTGCAGAAAAGGTTTGCGTTAGTAATATGCAGATAATTTCTGATTATATTAACTATGCGTGCAATTTAAGCCTTCTGTGACCGACTAAGTGCAATAGAATCATTATCAGGGCATTGTTAGAAAAAATCGTAATTGTCCCAATAATTTTAAATGTAAAGATATTCTTTACCTTACCTAGTTTGAAAGCTTATTAATTCAAAACTAAAATTGTGTATTACAAAATTTCTAAATTTCCATGCTAAGCTGTTAGGCGAAAACATTACTTTTATAGACAAACGAACATATTGTCGATTAGAAATGTATTATCTCAAATAATTTGTAACTGTCGTATAGTACGGAAGATTCTACAGTAGAAACACCATATGGCACTTTTCTTGAAATTTTCTTGCTAGATTGGTGACCCATTTTAGTGAAGACTCGCATAGTAAGCTTAGCATAGATGTAAAGTACATGAATTAACAAATTTATCATAAAAAATTTGAACTCTCTGTCATTGGAGGAACGAAAAAATGTCTAAAAATGTCTTTTGTGAACCATCAGTCGCAAAGGTGTTCTAATTGTCTCCCATTCTTCAGAATGCACTGATTGATTTTTGTTCTGGTTGACAATACAGCAGCTTCTAATTCCACCTTTAGAATAGACCTATGGCGTTCTGTACTCTTAAAATCATGTTCTCGTGCGTAGTAGGAGAATCTTAGTAGACTAAATCTTTTACACGTCCCCAGAGAAAATAAATCTAAGCATGTACGGTCCGGAAACCTGAGTGGCCAAGAAAACGCACTTCCCCTCCCAATCCATCAATCGGAGAATTTATCGTTGAGATGGTTTCAAACTCCACCTGCATAATGAGCAAGGCAACCCTCTAATTGCAGTCACATATTTTGACGTCTATTCAAAAGATAGTCATTTAATAAATCTGACAATGTATTTGATATGAACTCTAAAAAAGGAGTATCGTTTAACAATTCATCAAAAATGTAGGGACAAACAATCTGTCCGTCCAGTATCTCACTACGGACCATTGATGTTGATTATCTTAAACTAACATCCAATTAGGGTTTTCCTGGGCATAAAAATGCATGTAGTGCCGATTAATGTTTCCGTTATTCTTAAATGTCGTTTCATCTGTTCATAAAATTTTATTCAAAAGATTTGGGTTTTCTTTCAACATGCCTTGCAACCAATAACAATGATTTTGTCTTATTACGAACTCGTTATGGCTTGAGATGAAGGTAATTTTCTAATTTTTATGTTTGTATTTTTAGATATTCCCAATAACCTTTCAATTTCCCTGATACTTATATGAGGATTTACTTCAATGCTCAATGCTCTTTACTGGACGATGCCTTTCTCGTACTGGAATTGGTTGTATGTTTCCTGTGGTGCGTATGCTAATCGACGAAAAATCTTTCTACATTGGCATTTTCCATTTAGATAAATAGCGTTGTAAGATCGTAAAGCAATTAACTCATTTTCTTAGCAATGAAAATATATCCGTAACATGTCATATATGTACTTAGGAATTTGTAAAAACCATCTTTTACAAAGTATTTCAACACAAACGAGAACAACAAAAAGGTAACAAGGTTCAAATAAAAACACAAAATAGTAGCATTACTCAAGTATGTAGCAACACAAAACACAAAAATTACCAACGTTCAGATAGAAACACAATGCACAATCTCGATAGGTAACTTTTTAAAAGCAAACTAAATGTTTTGACAACAGATGCAGGTACTACGATAGCCGTTATAGCATTGTTCATAATACGTCATAATACGAAAAGGCAAAAAACAAATCAAGCAACCGATATTCTTTATTATTAAACATTTTAAGACATATCTCTCATTCCTCCAATGACAGAAAGTTCAAATTTTTATGACAGATTTGCTAACTCATGTACTTTACAGCTATACTAAGCTCATTATGCCGTTTTATTTAATTTTTTAAAGAAAATTGCAAAAATCTGGGAGTCTTAACTAAAATACGTCACACTTAATAAGAAAATTTCAAGGATCATTAATCAATTTTGGAAGGACTAGCTCCTTATGTACTCTTCCGCATTGTCCCTCCTATTCTTGCAATTTCTCTGATCTAAAATTACACATCCATTAAATGTAAACTAAACAGTTAGAAAACCACTAAAATCCTTACAGAATTGTTCATGTTCTCTTTTGTTCAAAGGTACTGTTTCAAATCGTCAAGTTTATTTAGAGAGATTGCAGGCCGCTTTAGCTCAATAATAGTAATGCTCGCATACCTATTGTTTGACTAAACAATTTTGTTAGAATAATTCTAACCTCACTTTTGCATATGTATAAAATCTAAGAACTATTTTTAAAATAGTTCATAAAAAATACAAAAACAAACATAGATACTTACCTCCAATCAATCACGCCAGAAAACGAAACAAAGGCGTGAAAAAGGCGCATTAGCTGAAAAGCCAGTGAAAGATATCCAACGGATTTAGTTTTAATGATCTTTTAAATATTTCATTTTTATGATATCTCTCGGTTATATATGTTGTTCTAAATTATTTACTATGTGAATGTTTATGCAAAGTTGACATACTATCTATAAAAATTAAAATTTTGAGTTCTTCATCTCAATACATTCTAATTCTCGAAAATTTCAAGTAAGACATATAAAAATGTAAGCCAATAAATATTTTAATTTCATTTGGCGTAGTTTGTTTGAATTTAGCTACATCTGTTTGATGACCGTTTATACTCGTTTTTTCACAGATTTCTTCAAATAAATCATCTGACAAATATCTGAGAAAGTAGAATATAGGTGACAAAACTTCATCTTCAGCACCCAATACTTGATTCAAAGTATTTGTAAGATTAAGATGAAATCTTCTCTTAGACTATTTAATATTGTCTTTGGAAGTAAAATTTGGTACAAATCCAAAATATTCTTGTGTTTCTTGGATGGCATTCTTTTTAATCAACGTTTCGTTTATAGTATCTTCACGAGTTAACTGTTCCTCAAGAAAATTTGTATCTTATTAGGATAATTCATCTGCCCCAATTATAATTCTTTGTTTTACAATTTTTAAGGGAATATCATCGTGGTTATCATCATCAGAAAGTTTTATCTTGGAAGAACTAAGCATTAAACCACATTATTTATTTAATTTATCACCATCTAACAAGTCTAACAGTCGTTTGGCCATTTTTTGGATCTTTTGGATTATACATTTTTGCCAAGAATCAAAACTTTGACGTCTACGTTGCCAATAAAATAAACAGGTGGTATTGAAAAACACAACGCTTAATGCTCGATGTCAATTCACGTGGACACGTCAATTCTAACATTGAAATTACGTATTTCTGAACATATACTATTTACAGAATGCAATAATATAATTATTTGAAACGTATTGATAACAATCCACTCATTATTTTTCAATGAAAAGACTTAAACAAAGCGAAAACAATAAAAACATATTTTGATGCATTCGCAAAGTAGACACCATGGTGAAACACAATGGAAATCTACTTTTAGTGACAAAAGTATTCACTAGATGTCACTGCAAATATCAGACACTAAAACAAAAGCCTTGGCACGTTGCATTACTGATACAAAATACGGATACCTAGAATTTATCAAGAAATAATTTTGATTAGGATGAACATGGGAATGCTTATGTGTAATTGGCATTGTAGATGTTCTGTGTTGTACTTTTTTTTTCTGTTTTATTGTTAAATGGATAAAATCCGAACACCAAGTGTTCTAGAAACAAACTAGGTTTCTTTGGATTTGTTTGAATTTCAATTGGGTTTCCAGATAGTTTAGTTATCAGTGCTAATTAATGTTTAGAGACATTGTTCAAATTCTTAATCTGGTATTTCTGTAAGTTTTAATTTTAATCTACGACTTACTTGATTATAGACTTTGCTATTTTGCTATAGCACGTCTTCGTATTATTTAATTTTTTTTCTTGTTTGAGAAAGTACTAGTGAAGACTGTTGTACAGCTTGTTGTAGTCTGATTATAAATGTTTTAGTAACTCTCTTTTTTTTATTGAGATGTTTAGGTCTATCCTGCAAATATACTGCAAAAATTGTTTTAATCTGTTTGTGCATTCTGTGCGTTTCTTGTGAATTACAAATGTGGCAATTGTTGTAAAAATTCAGTTTTTTGTCTAAAATCTTTTGTGTTCTAATCTATCGTAAAAGTGTTCTTTTGATTTTCATCTTCTATTTGATTTAGTACCTTTTTATAACTGTAATTGTTTTAGTTATTTCCCATTAATAGATAAAATTTTAGATATTGGAAAGTAGGTTTTTGTTTGATATAATAGCACAATTGTGGACTTCCATTATCTTTCTTTCTATTTTAACAACAACAAATGAATATACACAACGATTCGATTGCTAGAGTATCTGCAATCGTCATTAGATGAATAGTATTTGCTATATACAAACTTTCTAAGAAACGAAGGTTTATGTTGCTTAAATACGTTCTTTTAAAAACCGAAAAACCAGAAATAGACATGGAGAAGCGCAGATTATGCTGTGAAAAATTAAGCTGACTATGTGCTCTCAAATAACAGGAAAATATGCACCGACGTGACTGTCCTAAACAGATTTGACACGAGAAGCAATTGCAGGTTAGTCCGAGCATGTATTAAAATAAACACCTGGAAAGAGAAAAATAAACTAATAGGTACACCACGTTTTCCTACGATCGAAGAAATAGAATCGAAGAAAGAAAAATACCAGAATGAAATAGCGAAAAGGCTAGAACCTACCGAGGCCTATATAAATGGAAATGTTGACCTACTCACTGAAAATATTAGAGCCTGTATACAAACATCAGTGAGAAAAATATGCTCAAGAGAAGAAAAAACTAACGAACCAAAAACTCAGTTCGTCTTCCTTCTCTGTACCATCAGTTATATGATGGTACAGAGATAAATCTAAAACGGAAAGTATACGACTCCTGTGTTTTGCCAGTAACCGCATATGGCATAAAGACAATGTCACTAACATGCCAACAAAATAAGAATGACACAAAGGAGTATGGAACGCACAATGCTCAGGATTTCTCTAACGAACCACATCATGTTGCGAGACAGAAAAATGATAGATGGACAACTCGAGTAGTACAGTGGCGGCCGCGTGAAACAAACAGAAGCAGAGGAAGCCCACAAAGACGCTGGACGGACGACATTAAAGAGACAGCTGGAAAAACATGGTATCAAATAGTCTAAGACTGGAAAGAGTAGAAAATATTGGAAAAGGCCTACGTCCAGGAGTGGACGCAAGAAGGCTGAAGAAGAAGAATATAAGACAATGGAAATCTAGAATTGTGTTATTATATTAAACGCATAATTGTCTATCTTCTTCAAACGGACGTAGGTTTTTGTTAGCGTATTATTTATCTCTATTTTAAAATTTCAGTAAACGCTTAATAATAAATTTAATTTGTATGACAAAATTATAGTTTTTTTAAATTTTAATTTTAACAAATTCTATTCTTCTTTGTTAGGTCTTAAAACTATTTTAATTCAGTGTTTGTATTAATACATTGTATGTCCTTTACATTTTAATTACTTATTATATTTAACGTTTAATGTAATTGTTGTCTCATTGTGTACTATTGAAATATCTACTTCTTTAGTAATCTTGTTGACCTGATGATGTTGACCTAAAAGGTAACAAGTTAGTTACCTTAATTATATTGTTTGTGTATAGAAAAATAAATGTTGACTACCTAGCTTACAATTATCAAAGATTTGCGTCTTCAAAGAACGGTAATTATAAAATTGTAATAGAAAAACGTTGTGGTTAAGTAATTGTGGTCAAAGTATTTTCTTGTTATCTTATTTTTGTTTCGCACGCAGTTTTACATAATTCTTTTTGAAGTTTTTGATACATCTTAACTTTTTAAACTTGGTTTTATGTGGTTTTGATGTTAATCGTAATTTTTTATTTGCAAACTGTTTTAGCATCTCTTTAGTAATTGTTTCGCATTTTTTGTTTGTAAAATTATTGTCTTGGAATTTATTAAAACGTGTTTAACATTTTAAAGAACTGATATCTTTACCAAACATTTTAATTTAAATAATTTTCAATATAACAACTTGTATTCTCAAAATTATATTACATAAATTGACACTTGAATTTTGTGCTAGTTAGTATTAATCGTTCTAAGGTCATCATAGAAATATTTTAAGTATTCAATTATTCTTAACATTGTTATCTATCAAGTACTCATTAAATATTTGAATTTACATTGTCTTTGCAATTGAAAAGTACTCGAAATTGAAAGTATTACAATTTACCCATTTAACTCATTTCGCAGTTTTTTTGCAAAATCAACCATTATGCTGCATCTGAGAAAACTACTTAGTTTAATGCTAATACCGTTAAATGTTGTTCTACCGCGGAACAAACTACATTATTTCTTCAACAACTTAAAATTGTGTTTTTTTTTCAAAAAGAAAGATAATTAGAAAACAGCGCAAGGTTTACCCACGCTTGAGGTTTTTGTTTATATCTATCTCCTAAACATTTAAGAAGTGAAATTGAAGTTAAACATGCGTATTAAATAAGAATGTGTAACTGCAACCTTGACCAGTTCACAATACATCCTACTGTACCTGTTTTATCCCGGTCACCTACTGATACCTTGGCGAGCATCAATATAGCAAACGCGTTAAAATTAACCGTTATTATGATATACAGTATACTTATATACCTACGTGAATCAACTATAAGTTTGTCTAATGAATTATCTATAAAAAATATGTGTTATTGCTTTTTTAGAAAATTCTACTAGTATCAGAAAAACGCGTTTTTTCGTTAGTATGTGTCACTATATAAGGTATCATAACTGCACTATCGTAGTGCTGAAACCGGTGGTTAGAAGTACTTAGTTTTCAATGACAACAATGGCAAAACTACAAAAACCGTTTTTATCGTACAATTTAATACATTTTGTGTGGTCTTCAGTTTATTACCACTTACAGTACTGTCATAACAGTACGAATAATTTATATGGAAAAACTGATTTTAGTAAATGATTTATACACGTTTCCTGCTATTGTTACCGTCCATATTCAATTACAAACAGTTAGTTGAAAGTTCTGTTAACACAATCAAACATAAGCATATAATTAAATATATGAGTTTTTATGTTACTGGGATTTAAGCAAGTGTAAAATCGTTTATAGCTTAACTTATAAAACATTTATTTCATGTAATAATGATTTTTTAAAGTTACATAATTATTAATTTTTAACTACTTTATAAGTGTAAAATGTCAAGTTAAAACGACTACCACGAAATAGAGTTTTTACGACGAAACCTTTAGACTTTTTAAACAAGAATGCTGACACACCTAATCTTCGTTTTTATTATACAAGTAATGTATGACCAGTCTTTTAAGAGATTTATGCTGTTAGCCAAACTATGTTAACCTAGATATTCTTAAACGGTATTTTTTTATCGTTTACCCCATTATAAAAATAAGAAATTAATAAAAACACAATAGATACCATAGAATATATACATTCAAAAAAAAATTTATTCACGAAAAGAGAATTTGCAAAATGCTATAAAACACAAAACACTTACAGATGCAGATTGATATTGCATTTCGAACATGGATTAAGTCTTCTATTGTTGGCGTTGTACATGTGAATAGAATTTTGTTGGTTCACTTAGATACTACATTTTGTGTCAATCAATTTCTCATAGCATATCTTAGCAACTCCAAAAAAACTTATACAAATACAAATTATACTACACCTTGTCCGAAATTATTCATACGCGAATTCTGTTGGTGTGACTTATTTTATATATCTAAGATTTCTAGTGCTCAAAGGCGTAGCGTAGAAATTATTTAAAACATCTGGGGTAACCTAACCAATAAAGATTGTGATATTGCCAATGTGCAGAGAATATTGATTCATAAAGGAGTTACACAAAGCACATTTTCTTAAATATTTTGGATCTTGCTCAGTCCGGGTGAGAACATAATTTTCTAAATCTCTTTGTTTGTTTTGAGGTTAATTTAATGGCTTTTATTAGGTAAATTTAAAAATATGAATTGACCAGTATTCAAACATATTGTTTTAGATGCAACTTGTTTATGTTTACAAGTTTTTGCGGGAGATAGAAATATCGACATCCTTAATGAAAGTAATCGTGATGCAGATAAATATATTCATGTAATGTGTGAATTTGGGTTTTGCTCATGCATTATGACACCAACACGATCTACAGAAACATCTCAATCATGTATTGATCATTTTTATCTTCTGTGGGGTATTAGCTTCTAAGATTTCAGATCACTAACCGGTACTGTTAAGTTTAAATTTTAATAGGTTTTTACCACGTTTGATAAAGAACTTAGATACTCAATTGTACAATATCCTTGACCATAAAAAATTACAAACCTTACTATTAATGGAAAATTGGCATTTCTTAAAAAAATTGAACATAGATGAAGCTTTTACTAAATTTATAAACCACCTAAACTATTAAATTAATAAAGCAACGATTTGGAAAACAAACTAAAACAAAAAAAATGCAAAAACAGAAAACCTTGGGTAACTAAAAAAGTTATTAAAGATAAAAGTAATGTACAAGCCCGTAACAATTATAAAGTTTATAGCACAAAGGTGACTAATTTAATTTTTAAGACTAAAATGGATTATTTTAAACAAAAATTTGAGAAATGCAAATCAGTAAAAGATGTATGGACTTTGTCAGAAAAGCTCTAAACTTAAAACAAAGGAGTTCTTTGATAAATCAATTAATGACTCAGAATGGAGAAAGTGTAAGTGGACATGTAGATATAGCTAATGAACTTAATACTTACTTTATAACAATCGGAGAAACACTAGCTAATAATTTAATGCAAGACAAAAACTATAAAATGCCTATAGAGCCTTAGTATCATCTTATTTATGGACACCGATAACTAACAACATAAAATATTTTTAAAGAGATAAATTTATTAAAATTAAATAAATCAACGGGTAATGATGGTATAACTCCCAAAACAATAAAATTTATGGCACCATTCATAGTTGTTCCTCTAGTTACAGTTTACAATAGGTCTTTAGTTATTGGGTATTTTCCTTCACCATTTAAAAAAACCATAATAAAGCCACTACACAAAGGAGGCCCTGCCAACTCCGTAAGTAACTACCGTCCAATTGCAATAACGTCTATTTTATCTATAGTATTTGAAAAACTAATTAAAAACCAACTTAGTAAGTATTTAGAAAAATACAACATAATAAGCCAGTACCAATTTGGATTTAGAGCACAAAAAGTACAAATGATGCGTTGGCCGAACTAACATCAAGCATTTATGACAACTTAGACAAATCTTTACCATCAGTTGCGGTTTTTTTTTGATTTGGCTAAAGCATTTGACACTGTTTGTCACCGGGTATTACTAGATAAACTTGAATTATTTAGAGAAATCGTTCTAAATTTTTTTAAAAGTTACTTATCAGAACGACAACAACAGGTTTCCGTAGTAAAATCATTACGTAAAACTAAAACTATAAATTGCGGCGTTCCTCAGAGTTCTGTACTAGGACCACTTCTTTTTATTATTTAGATTAACGATCTTTTAAATATTAATATTTATTCTTCACAAATCATTTCTTTTGCTGATGATACCGTTTTGTGTGTTAGTGGAAAAACATGAAATAAATCTATGATAGAACTACATTGTGTGTGTCACAAATCAAATACTGGTTGGATAATAATATTCTTTCTATAAACTATAGTAAAACATATTTTATGACATTCTGTTTAAAGAAAAATTAACTTCCCGAAATATATTCATTATTAATTCACGACTGGAACTGTGTAAACAATAGTAGCTGCTTATGCAACATTTATATATCAAGAACCAAATCAATTAAGTATCTTGGAATTACTATTGATTGTCGTTTAAAATGAAACCGCCACGTTCAAAACACAAAATTCAAAATTAGACAATTTATTTATTTCTTTAGAACTCTTACAGATATTGCTGACTTTCGTTCGCTTAAAATTATATATTATGGAATGCACAATATTTTTAAAAAACAATAATATTTTGTTGAAAACTAATAATTTTTGTTTGCTTTTTAAAGAGATTGCAGACAAGGGGACAAGTGTCATTGACTACTTTACTTTTTGTGTTTATCTTTAGCAGCACGACCGTTTTCAGGTTTGTGCACCTCTATAGCCGTTAGAGTTGATATTTGCTTCTATCATTATAAACCCAAACTGCTGATGATGAAATACCATTTTCAATAATTCTCAAAAAAAAATTAAGATTATTATTAAAGTAGTTAAATTTTTTAATTATGTTTCTAATCTTTACGTTTGATATGCTGACGAAGTGCATATGTAAATTGACGATAAATTAATTTTAAGCCTAATGTAACTACAATCCTTGATCACGTAACGAGACGTATGTATAAGCACAGATTACTACGTTAAAATATCTGAACTGTTGATGAGTTCCCACTGTTTTCTTCTGATTTTAATTTCTTGAAAGTAAACGCGAATCTATATTTAATGATATTTACAATGTAACAGTATTTCCATTGTCATTATTATAAATCCGTCAGTTGACGGCTCAGGTTATCGGAGAAGCAAACGTGACTTATCACTACTTAAACGATCACCCATTAAAGTTGTGATTGGTTAAAGTTTTAGATGTCAACACATCTCAAATATTACCGATTTATGAAAATATCGCCGTTTCTTAATTATTTTTCTCTTACGATAATTTTATTACTTGCATGTAACTATGCATATTTAAAAAAATTATAAATAACAAAATTTGATAATTCGTTTTGACGCAATTCTTGTTATTCAAAAAATTAATTAAGGTTCTTATAAACACTTGAAAACGAAATTTTGGATTTCATAGTAATTCAAGCATGGCAACATCGCTATTAATCTACAACAACTAGCAAAGTGGTTAGTAAATGTACTGACCAAGAGATGGTTCAATACTAATTTTGGCATACTTTTTCGGCACGAAATACGTCGCAAGGTTGTTTATCTTTCAGTGAATACTAAAATCAATCAATTATCATACGGTTTCACTGCTGTAAGATTGCTGACTGTTGCGTAGTTTTAATTGTCTCTATTTCTTCAGATTTCAAACATTCCAGAGAGGTTTTTTATATCGATTTTCCTTACTGTACCGGTAACAACAAGATGATTGTTGTTAGTAATTGATTAAAAATTTTTAAAAAATTCCTAAAAAAATGAAATTATGTTTGGTTATATTTGAATACTGTAACAATATTTATTTGCCAGTAGGGTTTCGTTTAGTAACTATGTAATATTATGTGGGTAAACGCAATTATTTTTATGACAATGTAGGTAGATAAGTGTTTACATCATTACTTGTGCACTGTTACTGTAATATGTTTTATTGGTGTAATAATTAAAATGAGTGAGTGTAATGAAAAGTGCTCAGTTTTTATTACTTTAAGAGGCCGAGTTAAGTTATTTAAAAATAGATATACGTACAAAAAGAGCAAAGAATTGAATAATAAGATATGTCGATAACTTATGTTAAATTATTTTTACTTAAGGAAATTGAAATATAGAGCAACATTATTGTTAATAATATTAAAAATTGCCGCCAGTTCAATGCTTGTGGCTGTAAAGACCGTCAGTTCATCTGTCAAAGCATTGAGTAATAATTTAAGAAGAGGCGCAAATAGTGTGTTAAAAATCGTACTGTAGTTTTATCTCTCTTGTTTCTCTTTTTTTTACCCGTCATTACCCCCTCTTTTCATAAACTAATAGACGAAGACCTGCTGCCATCTGCAAAATCGTGGTTTTTATTTTGCGAACTTACTTATTTGTTATGATTATGAAGTACGAGTTACAACCTTTTCTTATATTTGTGTTTACTTTACCATTTACCTGTTCAAAACAGGTTAATATCATAAACAATAGCTTGTATTGTTACGGCACAAGTCAATGTCAAATAAACTTAAACAATATCATGCTTTATATTTAAGAAAACAAAAAAATATGTATATTCAAATATTTATTTATTTTTGTAAAATATAAATCGACAACATAGAAATAACTAAAACAATGCAAATTAAATTAAAAGAAAATTGTTATGGGGATTATTGTTATTATTCGTCAATTTTTAAAATTATTCAAATTACCAGTCCACCAATAATAAATTCGTTAACTTTCAAAATGTATATACTATTTTACATATGCTTCGAGCTTTAAAATAATGAAGCTCATCTTCAAAAAAGTAAAAATATTTACAACTTATAAAAAGTTAAGATTACAAAAAGTTTTTTAACTTACATTTTTTCGAACAATCTCAAATCTGAAAATTTGTAACTAGATAATTAAAAAAATGTAAGTTTTACAAAATGTTAAATGTTAATTATTTTAAAAAAGGAAGATGCACGGTGCAATTTAGAAACAAATCTAAAAAAATTTAAGTTTAAAATCATAATTGAACTTGGTTTGCTCGTTCAACAAAAAAATTGTATTTGATATTTTAATATAAATGAACTCTAGTAATTCAAGAATTTCTCAGTGAGCAAATTGCAGCTAAAACCGGCTTTTTTATAACTACTTTAGCTTTTAAAGTTACTCTTTAGAACACTTTTGAGTGGCTTGTGAAAAAACTGAAACCTCCATGAAGCGTTTAAGTAGCTAAAAATTCCGCAGTTATGTTGCTGTTAGGTAGCTCCTTTAATGCATTAAAATCGGGCTTATACAGCTCTTTGTGGTACTAGCAAAGCTTTAAAGAAGCTCTAAAAGAACCGTAAACCACACCTTTCAGAAGCAACTATACAGCTTAAATAGTTTTATTTTTACTACCTTTAAGTAGCTTAAAAATTAAATAAATATTTCATTAGAAAAAGAAATCTTGAAATCGTTACCTTTACTTAATTTCTTAAAAAAATTGAGAAAAGTGATAAAGGAGAACCCATTGAAAGACCTAGATTTTGTTTAAAAAATTGATTATCAAATTTATCACTTATTTTCACTGAAATCTTCTTAAACAATTTACAAAGTAAATATATTTCTGAACACCAAATTTTCTTACAAAAATAATATTATGGAGAAGATATGTTGATGACATTTTTTTTAAAAAAAGTTGTAAATATTTTTGTAGACTTTCTGAAGATGATTATTATTTTAAAGCTCGAAACATATGTAAACGAATTTTTTATTAGTGGACTGGTAATTTAAATAATTTTAAATTAAAATTAATGTTAAATTTCTGAAAAAATAATTGACCAATTCATCCTTTAAAAGGATTTTTGACGGAGAATCCATTTGTATCACTATGTTGTGTAGTTTAGTCAAAACTTAACGGCTTGCCGAATTTGAGAACACACTGCCCAGATAACACAAGTTATTCTATGATTGTGATATGAATATTCCCGCTCGAATATTCAAATATTTTTAAAACCTTCTAAGGATATTTGAAATATTTACAGAATATTCTTAGAAAATATAATGTCCGCTCTGAGAATATTCTCATAACATTCCTGTATATATTCATAGAAGGTCTTTATGGATATTCATAAGATCATTTTGAATATTTGTAATAGATTATATGAATATTTGTAGAACAATCAGAATAAGTCCTATGGATATTCATAAGATCATTTTGAATATTTGTAGAACAATCAGAATAAGTCCTATGGATATTCATACATTATTGTCAACAAAGTTCATTTCTGGATAAACTCGTGTATTATTTTTAAACGTACGTTTCGAAGACTTTCTCCGAAGCGTTGTACGTCTAAAAATAAAAATAATACAAGAGTTTATCCAGAAATGAACGTTGTTGACAATAATATACCCCGTGGAAGCTCAAATGAAAATATCATACATTTTTTCATGTTGTACAATCAGTACAATATTTGTTTATGAATATCACATCTTCATACAGTTCCTAAAATATGCATTCCTTAGAAGTTTCCATAATAATCTTGAATGAAACACATTTGCTTCAGACTACAAAAAATAATTTATTGAAAAACAATGTAAAACACATATGAAAAAATATATAAGTTCGTTTAAAAAAAAATAAAAAATCTAATTTTTGACAGGAAAAATTTTGTGGATACAAGAAGACTTAAGATTTACAGAGAAAGGTTTATATAAATATATAGCTAATGTTTTTTGTTTTGGCGTTCTTTAGATTTACTTAACCATATTGCAATTTCTAATTCTATATCTTTATTTAAAATTGTGCAGCCAGTTTTCTCACACAACTGTACAGCTCCTAAAATAAAAAAGTAACGTAGGTAATTTATGTTCAACATTATAAGTTTTTAAACTCACTTATGATTAGTTTTGATAACTCTTTTGTCTGAAAAACTTTCTTTCCTTTATGCCCTCTGTAGCTGTATAAGACAGATACCTGGTCTGTTAGAACACTGGCCATGATTCTTCTAACAGCCTCCTTATATTGATTGGAGCCACCAAGCGATAAGAATCGAACCTAAGAGAAAAAAAATCCTCATGAAGTTATATTGAAAAAAAAAACTGAGTTAATAAGCATCGAAAAACATAAAAAGAATTAAAAATTAATATTATATTACCACACAATCTTTGAATTCATTTGATTCAGATAACAATATTTCTTCTAACTTATTGAAATCGTCTTCTGTGGACAGAGGGATTATTTTTTTAAATTCAAGGATTCTTTCGTCGTCCACACCGAATGTTTGGTTTTGGATAGGAAAACCTGCTTCAGTTCCTCTATTCAATAACTGATTGAATTTGCCGTCAATTACATCTAAACTTTTTTGTTGCTCCTTAATCAATCTATTATTCATCACTGCCAATTTGATGAAATGATCCATTTTTGATTCTAAGGCTGTAAAACAATCTACTATTATAATTTATAGTTAGCAACAATGATCATATTGACTTACATTGAATTCTTGAATCTGTCAGATTATTTGTAACTGCAAAAGCACAATTTATCAATTAAATATGTTTTTTCTCTAAAACAACTCACCTAATTCTTGGAGCTGATAGGAAGATGTTGGATGATGTCCAAAAGTAGAGATACCGTCATCAGGTCCTAGATTACTCTCACTATGCACTAAAAATAATAATGTTAAGTTCAGAAAATTTCTTAGGGTTATTTTAAGCAAAAAGAAACGAATGCAACATAATATTTGAAGAATTTACCAGTGTTAATTGAAAGAGATGGACTGTCTAAAGGACGGGATCTCTTTGAAGCTGAGGTATCAGATCCCACACCAGTTTCTTCAATATAGCCTGAAAAAATAATTGTTAAGACATCATGTAAATCCTATTAACGTGTTATAGAACACGAATTTAAAACTTTAAAGACAGTCCTTACCTTGATTTTTGCTAATAGGTGATCCAGAAGTTGAAAATTTATTGTGAACGTTAATTTTAACGAAAAAGAAGCGATAATAACATACAAATTTGAAATAATTGCCTATACTTACACCTTTGAGACTGCTTCTCTGAATATGTACGTGAAGGAGTTACGCAAACTGACTTGGATGAGCCACCTCCATGTAATGTGCCTATATAACATATAAAAGAAAAGTAAAGTACATAATTTGTTATGTAAGGAAAAAACATACCGTTCAAATTTGGAGGAACTGGATAATTTGCTACTTTTACTTGCGATCCTTCATCAGTCTCTTCTTCTTCATCAGTACTACTGATTTTTCTTTTATTTAATTTGCGTTGCCGTTTATCAGGCAATTCAGTCTCGGTATTTGAATCCACGTCAGAGCAAAATAATGCTTTAGAAGCTTTCTTGAAGCCACTTTAAATTGATGACATTCCTTAGAAATTATTTTTACACTATATTTTTTCCAGTTAAGATTCGGAGACCATGCACTCTTGATGGCTTTTTCTAAGTCCTTTTTATTATTAAAAGGAGGCCAATAACAAATTTCTTCATCGTCACGTATCCACGATGAGGGAACTGTTTCGATACTTTCCTCTTCAGAATTGTCGCTTAGAAATTTTACGACTCTCCACAAGGTGGTGGTCATTATTATTAATTGAAGTTACCTGCAAGTAAACTTTGATTTAGAAGTGAAAAGACAAGGTCCAAATACGTTACTTCAAACACAGAGTGTTCATCTTCAACATTAAAACAATATAAAAGCATACAAATTAATTTAAAACAAATTGCATAAATATAATAATAAATTGCCGAAGAAAGAAATGTCTTTCATAATTTTACAAAGTAGGAGTATGAAGTAGAGACAAAGTAACAAAACTATTATTAGTAAAAGGTAATCTCATCATTTTCTCTTTAATAAAAGTAATGGACCAATAGGTTAAATCACTCAATTCTTTGACCAAAAAAACACTTGTCATAGAAGATGGACAAGGTACAGTATAAAATTCTTCTTTTACAACAAATGCACGACCTATAAGTACATAGTCATCAATTTTTGGACAAAAAGAAAAATTTTCAATGACAACTATTGTGTTATCTTTAAGAAGACAACATGAGTCTCTTAAATTAGTAGAGAGACTAAATTTTTTGAAAATAACTTTTTTAAACTGAGGGGATGTACATTCATTAATCAAAATGCCATTCGCATGAGGACACTTCATTTCAAACTCTCCTTTAATAGGTTTTGAACTCTGATTGAAATTAGTCGAAAGGCATCTATTTTCGGCAGTCCTTCGTACTATTTGTGCTAACACATTATCAGGCTTGCGAACTAATGTTTTCAAATACTGCAGGTAATTTTCGCTAGAAAAATTGCTAAAATTATCTAAAGATCCATATTTACGAACATCATCACTAATGTGTAACAGATTGTGAATATTGTGAGACAAAAAATGAGCCCCATATAAAATTTTTGTTGTGTCAACGAAGTGCTTCAATAATTTTTCAGCATAATCCACATATACTTTACTATACCTATCACTTATTAAAATTCTCACAGCTACATGAAGAGATAAAAAATGGTGATATTTTTTTCTTGACAAAACACTTTTTAGAACTACAGGCCCAGAATAAAGTAAGAACTGTCGCAACTCAGTTGCTTTCCAACGTTTAGATTCATCGAGACTTCTTGGGCGTCTTGCAAATTCTGAGGGAATATAGTTACGAAAAGAAATTAAGAGCGCCGATACAAGAACTGCTTGGTCAGTACTTAGTTTATGTGGTGGTCGACCAAACCGCCATGTATTAACTAAGAATCGTTTTACGACACCTAAACAAATGAGGTGCATATAATCTAGTGGCACATCAGTTACAAGATTGACATCTGGAATGCTCTCTAAAATAGAACGACCTGTATGGTAAAGCGGACATGATTGCAATACAACACTTTCATGTGTCCTTTTAACAAAAGTTGTAGAAGGAAAACAAACTCGACCTTGTAAGTATTCACCCTCCAAGGAACATTTTGTGCATGAAAAATATCCACTGTGACCTTTAACAAATAAAACACTAGACTTAGCCACTGCATCAAACAGAAACATAACAATTTTAAAATTATATTTATGCCCATTAATTAGTATGCCATTTTTTGTTAAATCCGATGTTTCCTTTACAAAATCCTCAGCAAGTCATTAAAATTTGAAGGCTTCTCATAACCATGATAAACGCCAACAAGAGTAACGTCTTTTTCGCCTTTTAAGCTTTTATTTACACATAATATGGGATACAGTTGGCTACAGGAACTATGAGCCAACGGAACTCCATCAATATTTACAGCGACTTCTATGATGTCAGAACATGGATGTTTCCGTAATTTAATATATTGTTCTTGAAGTGCTTTCTGAACACCAACATGAAAATAAGAACCTGGAGTGACAATGCGAAAAGGGGTTTGTCTAGGGGTAGAAAGAAATGATCTGGGATCTTTTGGTACACCCTCAAATCCTGGAATATCTGAAATTATCTTCAACAAATTTTTAACGGCAAGATGTGAAATTTTATGTTCAATACACCACCCACGAATCTTTTCAGTATTATCTATTTCACTATCAATAATGGTGTCATTGCTATTTTCATTATCGGATAAACCCGAATAATAAGGATTATCATAATTTTCAAATTCATTCACATTTAGAAAATCATCATCGGAGTTTAAATTACAATGAAGTAAGTGTGAAGTGTCATCATTTTTAGATTCGTGGTCATTTTGAAGAATAGTAGTAATAATGTCATTGTCTGCTTGTGAATGACCTATAACATTATTTGTGGGGGCAACAGTAACAAAGTCTTTTCGAATCATATCATCATCAATCATGCTAAATTCTACGTTCTCATTTGAAGAACGATAAATAATTGAATTTTGATCTAATGTTGTATTCAACATCTCATCTCGACTAGATGTACTTTGCATGAAGATCTTATAATCGTTATTAACTAATCGACGAAAATGCCTTTCGCTAATTCTACCTGTATGCTGACGTGTCTTAGGCATACTGAAACTGATAACAAAATTTAAAATTAGTAGAGCTGAAAACCCAGAAAACCTCTAAATCAATTTAAGCATAATTCTAAATTCAGGCAAGAAATAAAATTTAAATATTTGAGGTTATACATCTTTAGATGCAAGGAACATTTCCGGTCATTCGAATATTAATGAAATAAAATTAGACTTACCTGTCGAAAATAGATGTAACGGCCAATGAAAAAATAATTATAACAGTTTAATTTATTAAAATATGTACAAAACACAAGTCACAAATATTAACAATGTCCAACAATGGCGTAGGCGTGTAATACCGTTACCGCATCCGTTACCGTGCCTATACAGTTTAGCGTTTTGTCATGCGCTGCGCTCCAATCGTTTCGATTGAGTGGGAAATTTGAATTCAATGTTGATAACATACCTATTTAACTACACCATGAATCAAATACATACATATACATACATTTAATTACTAGTTATTTTAGATATAATGATCTCAGAACGGAGACCAAATAATTATTATTTACTTTAATTTATTAAAAATAATTTATTCACTATTTATAATGATCGCTCTTTGTAATAAAAAATTCATTGAATAAAATAAAATTTTACAGCAAAAATTATTCCTGTCAGATTCAATGAATAATATGTATGAATATTCATATAAGATTCTTAAATAATATTCCATGATTATTCTAGATATCGAGAGAATGTTCAAAGATTTACAGAATATTCATAGAATCATTGGTGCTGTCTGGGTGTGGTCGTTCCAGTATATTCAAAATATTATAGGACGTATCTTCAACTATAAAACATATATTAAATAAATTACTTATTATTGCTTGTCTACTTATACCTTCGTTTAGTAAACTGGAGCTGTAGAAAGAATAAATTTATTCGTCTTCACGATTGTCATCAATAAATAACAATCGACGCTTTCTTCCATATGTTTGAGAAACTACTACATTTGAGTATCTTAGGTTGATGTTCATATCAACAATTACAGCTTCTGTAAAAAATTATACTAAATAAGCCCAAAAAGTAAAAAAAAAATTAAGTTGTTAGTATTTTAAAAATAAAGTTTTGAAAATGCAATTAGTATTAGTATTTTCAAAATTTTTGCGATTTTTTTTAAACAATTGTAAAAATATTTTATGTATTGTTGGATTTGTATTGAAGTGCTTTCAGCATGCTAAAATAAACATAAAAGAATTTTGTTTATAATTTTTTTTATTTTTTAAAAACTAAGTATTTATTAGACAAGGTGCTAAAGAAATGCGGCCCTAACATTTACAAAAACGATATTTTTATTCGACATATGCCAACATCAACAAAAAACATTTAAAGCAATGGCCAGAACGATTATGCAATTACGATGAATCGATCATTATGCAAAATAATGATCGCAATATCGAGCGTCTGTACAATAACGATCGCAATCATTGATCGCTTATAAAATAACAATTGCGGTTGTGGAAAAGAAATTAATACTTTTAATTATCGCATAAACAAATAAGACTAATATAACACGATTTTACCTATAATATTTACTTTAATAGATGTATAATAAACTTTAAGTATGCAGATAGTTCACGGAAAATCGTAAAATTTTGTGTAAGTAGGTAAATAACCCCTTTGCTCTTTTCCTCCTAAGAATTTTAAACCACATACAGATTTTTTAATAAAAAAGTAACATGGATTTAAACATTGAATTATATTTTTTTTTTGTTTACAGAAATTTAACAATGCATTCTTTTCAAAGAGAATTAGAAAACTCTTCTAGGAAAGAACGTTTGTAAAATTTGTATCACACATTCAGCATTTTGGGAAAAACCTAGCTTTATATTATATAAACACCAAGGTAAATTATAAAAACACAGGAAGTTAAAACAATAAGCATTAACTACAAATGACAATACGTATTTGAAAAGCATTGCAAATTTGTTTTTAATACATAATTCTTATGTTTGATACAAATATCAACACCAGTTATGACAAATTACTCAATAATCTTTTTACGGGTTAATTTCAAATAGAAACATTTAATTTACGAAAAAACGACACTTATTTTTTAATATGTTGTTTATTAATGCTTTAAACTATTTGTTCGTAAGTTTGCATCAAATTCAAATAGCACGTCATGTCGAAAAAAACATCACAGTAGTATCTATTTTCTGTGAATTTTTGTAAATATTTTTAAATCTAAATATGAACAAATGTTAATTAATTTATTGTTTAGAAACAATATTAAAAAATACTTAGGTCTGTTGATTTTCAATACTCCAAACGTTATTGTATCCCGGAAAACGAAAATCGAATGTTTATGGCTAGATTTATGACTAACTTTACACGAGCGACTTTTTAGCAACAGTCGATTCGATTACTAATTAATTCTAAATACCATGATTGCGATCATTGATCGTGGAAAGTAATAGCGATCTCAGCCACTGATTTACAATAATTATTTTAAGTTATTGTACAATTAAGTGCAACAAGAAGAAGAAGAATCCGGACAAGGAGATTCTCCGATGCTAATTTAAACCATTTTTAAACGTTTGGTAGAAAAATTTTTTTTTAAATATTTATCTGATAGAAGGTGTAGAACAAGAACTGCAGTGTGTTTAAAATTTCCTTTTGTTGTTATACATTATCTCCGAAGATGCTTCATACAAATCTTCTTTTGTTTTAAATCTTCCAAGTCCATTGTGGCAATGTTTATATTTCCACAGTTTTTCTAACATTCTTTAGCACGCACTTTATCACTAATAAAAAACTTAAGAAAACTAGTACCTTTGTTTTCGGTATTATTATTTTCACAATTAATATAAACACAACCGTGATTTGTAACTTTTCCCATTTTAAAAATAAATTAAAAATATATTTACACTTAAACTAAACAAAAGTTCAAACAAACATTACTACTACCAGAATTTTAAAAATCGTATCGCAATGTTAACCCAAGAAAAACTTTCAATTCAATACCGAAGTTTACAAGTCGACAGACACGCAAGAACTGAAAAATCTCGATCCAATACAAACGTGGCGACCTCTACATCTCGATCCAATCAGTCGATACGATATCGCCCATTAAGTTGCATTTCTTCTTATATTTATTATTCAATGGTCAAAGTGACTATGCACCGCTCAGAAGTATTGTGCGCGCAGTATGTTTACGCCGCTGACTGACGGTTTTACCCCCGTTATAAAAACAGTTGACTATTTTTTTAATTATTTATAAAGTAGGAAAATTTAGCTGTATAAATTTCATAAGGTAAAAAATGACTTTATACTTCAACATTTTGAATATGGTTTATATACGTGACTGTCGTATAATCCTCTCTCTTCACTACAGCTAATGGTTATTTTTTAGTTAAAACTAACCTCAGAAATCACCTTACAAATTTGGGTATGGTATAAAATTACTCGCAGCATAATTTTTTCAAAAATTTTACTATGCTTGGTTCCCCCACTACCAGACTAACTGACGGCCAAATCTGTCATGTATTAGTGAAGAACTATCATTGTTACGAATATCGGCCGGTATCAAATGACGTCAAAATTAACGCTACCTCCCCAACTACTACAAAACTATCTAGAAATTAAAAAAATATACTTTACATACTCGTTTATATCTATTTTGTTTCGATTGGTAAATTGAGTAAGGTATTTTTACATAAAATTAAAAATTTTTTATAATTGCCAGTCTTTTTGAATTGTAAATTTCAAAAGAAATATTAATGTAAAGCGTGAAAAAAGTTTAGTTTAAATAGGATTTTTTTTCTTTTGATCACATTTTTTGGAACAAAATTGTTTTTTGTTGTTTTAAAGATTTTTGATTTTTGAGTTTAGCACAAAGAAGTTTTATTTTTACAAATTTAAAATATTTGAAATTTTTAGTTAGAACATTAACCTTACATATACCGAGTGGTAAATTGAACAACGCAGCATAGGGATTTCAATGCTAAAGTTTTAACATCAAATTATTTGCTTATGTAATTATTTTAGAGAAAAACTGTATACTAATATTCTGTAAAAAAAAATGAAAGAAATAGAAATTATATAAAAAAAATCTAGGATGCCGTGGAATTATAAAAATAACATGTATTTACATACAATGTAATTTACGTTTTACGTTTATGATTGACTAATTTACCCGTGCTGCTTGGCGTGTATTTTTGAGCTTTGATACTTTACTCATTTTCTTTGTGTCTGCTTGCAGAAGAAAGTAACTCTTGTGGTGGACGAGGTCGACAAAGTTTATATACGAAGATAAAACGATGTTGCTAGCGCGTTTTAAAAAAAAATGTATTTAACAGCGCTATCTATTGACATGTTTTCGATAGTACATAGTTTTTAAACATCCCGTTTTTTACGTATAGCCTATGTGATATTCTAAAATAAACAAAATGATGTTAAATCACTGACATGTAGGGAAACCACAAAGTTACTTTTGGAAATAACTTTGCATTCATTTCATGTAGCTATTTGTCAACGCCGTATCACGCCGACCACGCGACTGCGCCATGCTGTTATGTATCTTACAGACAAGCGCACTTTGCCCTTTGCTACCTACTTACACCAAAGCGTATTTTATTTTCTTTTAGAAAAATATGATTGCAAAATCTAAACTACTTGTCCAAACAATGCCGTGTATAAAGCAATTTTTATTTATATAAGCGAGTATATATTAATAAAAATTTAAGATTACCTACTTAAATTCCTCATGATATATTAAAAATAATTTTAAATATAGCTTTTAATCATATTTTATCAACTTGTGTACTACCATAACGTAATATTTCGTCATAAAGTTTTTTGTAGACTTTTTAAGTTCCACTTGTCTATAAAAAAAATTAAATAAATTTCTCTAACTGTTAAGGCATCATTCGTAAAAAACGCATAGCTTGACTATTGTTTCAACAGCAATAATTGTAAAATAGGTCACTACAAAAAGATCTTTTGTTTTAACAGGATAATAAAAGCTTACGTTTACTTTGAAAAAAAAAATAAAATTGGATAAGTCGTTTCTAAGATTACCTCATACATACAAACTTTACCTCTTTATAATATTAGTATACACTATTAAATTCTGCTTTCCTGAAAATGTATTCAACGCAAGAAAAAGTGGAAACGATAAAGCATTTTGTTTAGTGTAAACTACCTGAATCGGCAGATTTTAAGTAGTACAACAATTGATAAAATAATACACAAGTTTGAAACTACAGACATAGTATTAAATAATTGTAAGTGTAATCCTTACGATCATAACTTACAATAAACCGAGGAAAATGACAACACCTTCAATGATTTGTAATATAAATTTTAAAAAAATAGCAATAGACTTTGGTCGCAACACAACCGACTGCTGCAGATTTTTAAAAACTTTGATCTCTTAAAATGCCACCAAGAATTACGTAAAAGTCATTTGAAAAACGTTTTGTTTCTAAATGATGAAAAAATGTAACGCAGATAAGCAATTTTGAAAGAAATATTTTGGTTCCGGATGAATGACGTTTATACTGCATAATACACGAAAAGTGCCAAATTGCACGAAGGTAATGACAATTCACACAAAATCGTACAAACAAATATTACCAAAAAGTTAATGTTTTGGTGAGAATATTAAGTCATAAGATTATAGGACCCTTTTTCTTAGATCAAAACTGGAAAGCACTTCTTGCAGTTGCTAGAAAAAGATATAGCTCTGGCATTGGTTAAAGTTGCTGGTTTTAGATGGTGTTTTCAATGAAGTCACTGGTTTAAATTGTGCAATTAAGTAGTCTTTCCAATCTTTCGCCCATCAACTTTGTTCTATGGAGGACATTTAAAATCTAAGATTTATTCTAGACGAACATTTCAAAATGTAGTAGAGCTGAAAAATTGTATTCAATTCGAGTATGGCAAAATATCACAATATTAATTAGCAAATCTTAGACAGATTAGGCCACTGTTTACCAAAATAAGTGAAATTTGATGACACTTAAATGTAAGTGCAGTTGTATGGTTTTATAATTCGATCGCATTATCGACTTTTTAATAGAATTTTATTTCTTTTTTCCTTTGTAAGAAATAGAAAATTGTAAACAATTGTATTGCTTTATACTGTTTTTCAAAAATATTTAAGAATGTAAATTAACATCAAAGATTTAGCATTGAAATCCTTATGCTGCCTTTTTCAAGTTACCACCTTGTGTATTCGTTGTTTTTTGAGTATAGTGAAATAGTAATCTTTTATTGTTTTCACCAAGAAGTTCGAACTGCCTGTATGTATTTTTTAATGCTTTGTTTTTGTAACATCATTGAAAACATTAATTCTAATATTATCACCTATAACTATAATTGTTTTACTGTAAATTTTATCTACTAGATAACCTGGCATACTTTTTTCAATTTATTAATACGTATAGTTATGAGTTACTACATTATTTATCATTATCTTATAAACTCGCAAAAAAGTTTGAATTAACCATAAAATTAAATTTCATACATTATTTTTTTATTGCCATTGCGATAGTGTTTGGTTTTTGTCATTTTGAAGTTTTTAATCGGATTAGTTTTTAATCGTTCTAATAAATTTAAAGAAAAACTATTACTAATAACTTCTTCCGCATGTTTTAACACACACCGAAACCCTGAAGAAGTAATTGTAATAGCATTGTAATAGTGAACCGACCGTGAAAGCCTACAGGAAAACCTACTTTTTTTGCTTGTTGAAGTTTAAAACACACAGTGTGGTTCAGAAATGTTTTATCAATTTATAGATAAAAAATAATATCTAAAAATTATGTCATATATAGTATAAATTTCATTTGTGGTAACAAAAAAACTTAAAACAAAATATTAGCTCCTTTTTCCTCTTTCTCAAAAAAGTAGCAAAACTTTAAAAAAGGTTTAATCGCTTATGTTTACAAATGTATTTATTAAGTAGACAACGCTTAATTTATTCACATACGTAATGATTTTTAAACTGATATTGTATACATATTATTATAATTTGTAATGTTTTTTATTTTGTTACTTGATAATTATTGTTTTTATTACACGTGTGTTTGGCAAAAAAAACAACAAATATGCTTTTAAAACATTTTTTAGTATAATACAATTCTCAATTAATAAACGAATTTACTCATTTGAATAAGAAACTTATATTGCAACTATTGGATAATAATTACAGATGCAATTCAAGCATTTACATTTGTAATAAAATAATTTCATAAAGTACATTTTTATATATAGAATAGACATGAAGTGTATTCATTTTCAAGATAGAGCGCGCGTAAATCAAATAAATTGCATTCTCAATGCGTGATCATCAGGTGCTGTTGCCAATACCAATTGTATTCTACCGCTCGTTTTAACAAGTGGGGCAATTGTTCAGGCCTGGTTTCGGATAAAGAGTTTTATTTCTGTATTTTTTATGTTTGATTTTAAACTATCAATATGCCTAAAAATTTACGCAAACGTGTACCTAATTAATACTTTTAGCCAGATATTATATGTGCATGCTCCTATTGTTGAACTGTCAACAGAGAAGTAAAGAATGGTGGTATCAAGAGATAGAAACTAAAATCCAAGAAAGAGACAGATCACACAAGAAAGCTATATGTAAAAAAATCAATATGGTTGAGGTGCATTTAAGAGTAAAAGAAATATAGTAGGGTACCATAAAAGGATAGATGAAAGTAAAAGTAATTTAAGAAAAGTTTAAATTTGTGAAAAATTCAAGAACTACTTTATTGATAGCAAATTTAAGAAAATTGGAGAAAATCTAAGTCTTTTCAGACAACACTGTAAATTTAAAAATTACAGACAACTGGAAATAAGAAATCTCATAATAGCAAATATGAACACTAGCATGGATGGAATTCTGACAAAAATATTGAAGCTAGCTATAAATGTTATAGGAAATAAATTCTTAATTATTGGTGCAGTTTTTCTAGATTTTCGACGTGCTTTTGAAACCATAAAAAGATTTATTATTATTAAAATTACAAATGTATGGTTTTAAATCAATAGTTTTAAAATAGTTTAATGAATATCTGGAAAATAGAACACAAAAAACTATATATAAGCATAGCACATCAACCTAAATAGCTACTAAATATGAAGTTTCAAGAGAAACTGTTTTAGGACGTCAATTGTTTATCTCGTATATTGATGAAGATGTTAAAAAAGTAACAAAATGCAAGATACAATTATTTGCTGACTATACTTTAATTTACTATATAAGAGAAAATATGGAAAAAGCAGTGATTGTTATTAATGAATATTTAAATATCTTAGCATATTAGGGTATATGTTAAGAATACAAGATTGGAACAAGTGAATGAATGGAAATTATTTGGATATACATAAAATTTAACAATGAACTAAGCTTTTCTAATCATGCGGAATATACAGCAGCTAAAATTGCCAAAAAAATTAATTTTATGAGAAGACCATGATACCTCTGATACATAAAACCATTATTTTTTCACATCTTAATTTCTGCGCTAGCATTTTTTATTTGTGTAATAACTCACAAATAAATGAACTCTAAAAAACAGAATCAAGCATTAAGAATAATACTAGGATGTAACAGATATACTAGTATACAGTAGATGCTACATCTATATTAAGCGTTAGGCAAATAGTGTTCTATAATACAATTCTTGTAATACACAAACTGAAAAACACAAAACACATAATGCACAATCTAACATTTATACAAAATATGCATAGTTACTCTACTAGAAATAGAGACACTTTTTATGTATAAATTGTTATTACTTGTCAATAAACTTACAACAATGTAAGCCATTGTAATTATTTATGAAAAATTGTAGAGATCATGTAACAAATTATGTAAGTATATTAAAAAAATATTACTGAAATATAATCTAGCTAGCTTTGCACCACAAAAATGTAAGAAATGCAGCACTATTAACAAAAAATACTAAGTAGTGACTACAGTTCTGTAAATTCATGCATGAATTAATATTGTTACATTTTAGAAACGTTCAAGAAGCTTCGAAGTCGTACCGAAAGCGTCAGAATTTTCTACGCGAGGATATACGTGATGTGAAAAAGTCCTACATCACCTCATAAAATTCATGAAAAATAAACTATAAAGCACTTCACTCAAATAAGATTTAACTAAATTCTCTATATTAGCTCTATCTTAACTAAGAACTTAATGGCAATAATAAAATAAAAAAAGCAAAATAATTTAGTAAAAAAATATATTTAATCGGCTAACCCT
The DNA here is from genome assembly GCA_035610365.1 of Aquatica leii. NCBI lineage: Eukaryota > Metazoa > Arthropoda > Insecta > Coleoptera > Lampyridae > Aquatica > Aquatica leii. The sequence goes on from CM069436.1 coordinate 43,262,628, forward strand.
TGTTTTTGATATTTTTTAGCATGAAATTTGCTAGTTTTTTCAGTTTGTCCCTAGTGATACAATGATGCCAGGTGTGTGTGTGTATGAATTAGAGATTCGATGAGAGTGACCTAGGTTGTTGTTTTTTTTTCCCGATATGATTTTTGCTATTTTGTTCAACAAGATTTCGATCGCATTTAGGTCTGAAGATTGCACTGGTCAGTCTAATCTGTTAATTCCATTCATCTCCGTCCATGATTTAATAGCCTATATGGCAAGGTGCGTTGTCATCTTAAAACTAAAAGCTTTTTTTTCCCAAGCAAATTTTTTCTACTTCGAAGCATTTTATTCTATAGTACTTCGATGTATTTTGTGGCATTCATCGTTCCAAAGATAATATCCAACTGACCAGTTCCTCGGGAGAAGATGTAACCCCACATCATAACTGAGGTTGAATGCTTAATTGTTGAAATGATACATTTTGGTAAAAATTCTTTACCAGGAAGCCATCTGACATACGTATCTTCAGCATGATTATTAATGTTAAAAGTTGATTCTATTGTTGAATCTATTTTTTGTTAAATCAACCTTTGCCGAGCATATTCTAGATTTTAACCATAGCGTTCAGAGTACTACTCTTATTCGTCGCGTTTATAATCACAGCCATTTATTAGATTTACTTCAACTTATCTAAGGTGCTATCGTTGCTATCTAGTTTTTTGTTTTCAAAACCAACGCAACGTTAACATGTACTGAATTTGATTTGTGTCTCTTTTATTGTAATTATCAATTTTTGTGTTTTAATTATATATTTCTTCATACTTTTTTACAATTAGACACCTTTTTATATAACTTAATGGTTCTTAGTCATTGTTTGAGCCAAAACATGTCATTCTTAAATAATTAATTAAAAACGTTTTATTGGATTTCGGCAATAGTTCTTTATTTTTTCGAGAAAAAAAGTATTATTGGAAACTATGGGTTATTTTCAGCTGAACAACATAAGCAAATATTGAAACCTGCTTGATGCACCAAACAAAAATTTTTCACCAACCAATGTTAAATTTGCTATTACATTGTATTTATTGCGCTATGTGATTAATAAAATCAGGATTTGTAATTTTTTTTAGTATTTAGTAGGTACTACAACGTCTATTTAGTAATACATATAATATATAAATAAATATTAAAATTTATAAAAAACACATATTATAAATACACATTCAAACGCATAAATTTAATGTTTCTGGTGCATATTTCCATGCATATCTATCTGAAGCGTAATTATTACATACGTAACGTACTGTCCAACTTACATTTTGCGATGTATTCAACTACTTATCATGCTGGAATAAAAAATCATGTTTGCATCCAGCATAATTTTATAATATTTTTTATGTGTTTTATTATGTATTATTTTACGTATTTTAAGTTGGTTTTAGAATAATTGGCTGCATTGGTAAAAACGCTTGTAGTTTTCGCACCGTTGGTTTCAGCTTCCCATTATTTAGATCTTAACTTTTTCCAACCGATTGTTTACAGCAACGTCAAACATTCTTTTACTCATAGACGTTATTTATTCTTAAACTTCTAATCTGTTACAAAAATACGTTTTAAAAAACTTTTTTGATTCTTATTAAGTTATTTGACTCTCTAATAAATCCTATTGGTCGTTTATGTTTAAAATTTGTAATTAGCAAATATGTTTACCTATCTATTTTTTGCAAGTTGCAAAATTGTATGAAGTTGTACGTTTTGTATTTATTTTTTAATATTTTAATAACAAACTAATTTGGCATTACAGGTAAGAATTAAATAAATAACATAGTTATACTTTTATTTCTTTTGTCTTATTTTAAGAAAACGTTGATTGACTTGTTTTTAGTCTTTCTATTTTCTTTTAAAAGTTCTTTAATTGTATGTCTAACAGATAATTATCTTCACATAATTTAAACTTTTACTGTTTTAAGATAGTAAAATCAGAATGCACAAATTAAATGATTATAATTGTGAAATTATAGTATTACAGTTTAGTTTTTGTTGTGGTCGCGCTATATAACGTGCGTTTACTTTTTAGGATATTTTGCTTACGATTAGATTTTAATTCTAAAAGTAATTGTAAAAATGAATAAATTAGTTTAAAAAATGAAAGTTTTAATATATAGTTATGTAGGCTTACTGTTTTTTGTACACAAGAATTTTTGAAGTGGTTCGATACAAACACGAAAATAACACCTATATAAAATAGATCACAATGTAACAACAATAGCATTTATTATAACCGCGCATAAGAATGAAAAAACTAGAAAATTTGTTACACGCCACAAAACAATTAGAAAGCAAAGTTAGGGAACAACGAAACAAGCTATATAGTAAAAAAGAGTGATTTTAACATTACTGAACCATAAAGAACCTCACGGGAAAATGTTCCTATGTTTTATGACTAATTTGTTTAGACTATTATTATACAGGTTAACCACTTGTGTTTGTACATGTAATATGGAAAATGTGAAACAAATACGCAATATTTATTGTAGACACTACTAATAAAATCTAATATCTAATAGACGTTCGGTACTTTAGTTTGATTTTGCGCATGATGTCACGTGGTTAATAAACGTTTATTTCATCTACATAGAAGCTCTGATATATAAAACAAAATATAATTTTTTAATGCATTTTAGTCTACTATTAAAAAGTTTTAAATTTTCTGATGTTCTTAATTAAATTTTACAAAACAAACGTTTACGACGACAGAATATATTCTGATTATTATTAAAGTAAATAAATATACTTACACAAAAATAAATAAAATCTTTATTTTAATATTTAGTATTACACATATTATTACATATATTCTTCATAATTTAACTGCTTAAGAACCTTTTTTAAATATTTTAATTGATCCTCATACGCTGCACGACGCAAATTAATTATTATTTTTACAATAATATTTATTTCCCTGAGAAATCCGACAAATTTATATCGTGCATTCTAAAAGTGATTCTGATCAAAAAAGTTTCTATTCTATTCACCATAAGTCAATTCCTTTTCGTTTTTGAAATATTGATAAAAAAACAAATGTTGACCATTAAACATTTATTGAATTAACTACTTAATGATATAAAAAACTAATATAATAATTGCTTGAATTATTTCTCTGTGTTTTTCATGCGTGTTGCTAGTTTTTGAGCCCTTTTATTGTCAGTTAATATCTGTAAGTCTATTTTGCAAAGAATTTACTGTCTCAACTACTCTTGCTATTAAATCTTCTGGCGTATCTGGTTTACCATTATTATAAACACATGAATAAAGCAACCCCAAAAAATGTGTAGTGGCGTAATCTCAGCAGACCGTGCAGGCTATGGTATGGGTCTCTTTTCGTTATCCACCGTTCAGAAAAATTTTAATGTAGGATTTCAATAACTTGCCTAACGAGATGCGCTAGAACGCCGCTTTGTTGGTAAAACATGCCGCGTCAAGGATCTAGCACAATAGTATCTATGTATTCTACATATATTAACTATTCTAGAAAAGTATTTTCTTTAAGGAATTGTAATAATAATATTTTTCTTTAATAAAATGCGGCTCAATAATATGATTATTTAACAATCCACACCATGCATTCACAGAGAAATAATGTTGGTGATTGCTTTTATTACACTATGTACGTTTTGATTTAATAGGTTTAGGTGTGAAAATTTTTAGTATTGTCATACTATCTTAAGTAAATTGAGACTCTGTGTAAAAAAATGCGCAAAATAACATCTAAATTATTCTGAAACTCTTGGAAAAATTGCACCCGATTGGTCGAATGGTAGTAAATGATGACCTTTCTGAAGATGGTAAGAATAAACTTCATTCAGATGTAAAATTTGCCAAACTTAAGTACGACGAACAACGGTAACCTAAGAAATTTTGCTTATAATTGTAGATTAATTATTTTCAATTTGTATTTAGGACCACGTTTGTTACGTGTAAAAGTTGAAAAGTAACATAAACGGCGTTATGCCGGTGCTCAGTGAAGACGGGGTTATATTTAAAATTTTGTGATTGTTTTTGGAAAACTCGACAAAAAACACAATGAAAAGTCAAGAATCAAAGGGCGCCAGGAAGGATTATTGTCAATCACATGCCCGTTCCTGAAGGATACACTCTAAATGGACTTAGCTTAATAGAATGTATCTCACTAAAATCTGAAATGAACTTAAATTTTACATAACGCTAAGACTAACAGAATTAAAAGGTTGTTTACAGTAACTATTTAACATTTATTTGAACAAAAAGTACTCAAAACAAGAAAATAGAATAAACAAAAAAAACTATTTAAATTAACGCATAATAACAAAACTAAGTAAACATAAAGTTAAAAAATTAAAGTAAATTGAATAATCATATTAAAACATACAAAACTTTTAAAGCAATGAAACTAAAGTAAAATCATCATCAACAAAAAACAATAGAAAATCTCAATTAACCAAAGCACGGCAGTGTGCGCATTAAATAAATATCAGTTCAATACAAAATGAAATAAACTCATGAATTTTAAAACCAGGAATGACAATCTTAATAGTAAATTATGAAATTAGTCAATTTTCCGCTTCAAACATAAATTTTCTTTTTAACAAATATTTAGTCACATATAGTTCTGATAAATACCGAAAATTACCATTTAGTAATTGTATTACCGATAAAATCGTTAATTCGCCACACTCCTTTTTCCTAAAAACCAAAGCTGTCAAAACAGTTAAACGCGTAAATAAAATTCACAAACTTTAAGTAATTGATACAAAATAAATACCTTAAATCGTCGTCGTCATAAATTCAGGAAAGAACTTGTGGTTGATTCTAGGTTGCCAGATGTAATCAGGAAGAAATGTTTAAGGGCCGCCCTAGAAAACTACGTACCGTCGGAAGGTTCTTCATAACCGTCACCAAGGCGAAAATATAACCGCGTCGTACCACTCGACGAACACGGTTCAACATTACGTAAAAACTGATGTCACTGACATTATCTTAAAAGCCGTAGATTTCACAAATTAGGAGAAACAAAACTCCACTAACTGCACTAAAAATTTACGTTTTTTGCATATTCCTTCCGCGGCGTTACTTTACCTAAAGGGGATGAGTTTACCACCCCAAAACTAACTAATTATCCTTTTAAGGCATTTCGACGATTGTCAACCAACTGGAACCTCTAACTTCTACCAAAATCACTTATATATATTAACTAAATCGACTACCATTTCTACAATAGCTGTGTTCGAAATTCCATGTAAGAAAACCATACCACTAAGAAGTGCAAATAGGATGCAAACAGATTAAATAACGGCTCTTGCTTCTGTGTGAACTGTCAAATTGACAAAATATTGTATTTCACTACTGTCACAAAGATCAAACTGTCTAATAAATTTAAAAAAATTCATTTCCACTTAATTTAATTCAACTCACACCAAGAAAATAAAGTACGACTGTACTGAGGATGTACTTCAAAAATATATTTAATTACAGAATCTCAGATGGGAAACAAATTACAACTAGAATTTTTACAGAACAAGGAAACTGCCAAATAAACAAAACCGTAGAATACGGATGATTCAACAAATCAGTTCTAAATAAATGAATACATAATTTTATCTACAAGTTTGAATCATAAAGTCGAATTTAAAAAGATAAAACAATTTCTTAAAATCAATCTGAAATCATTAAATCAATTTCAAAATACACGAAATCACTAACCTCAATACAAATACCGGGTCAGCTTGCTGAACATTATTTAAATTCCCTTTGACCTTTACATTTAGAAAAAATTCTATCTTGCTCCAATGCTAAAAAACATTAGAAATTGTCGTATATGCGAAACACTACACGAGTTGGAAAACGTCGACGGTATGATTTTGTTACAGTACGTTCGGTTCTATTATAAAACTCATACATAAACATAATATCAGCGTATTCCACGTTGGTAAACGTGTTTTAATCTAACCTAAAGAATAAATAACGGCTGTTTTTAATATACATACTTGTTATAATTAAACGAATAATATAGTTAATCGGATGAATAATAAAGTTGATTACACATACGGTGCTTTAAATTGAACTTTAACATGCTTTGTTCGTTTGTTCGTAAGCTTTATCTACTCGATAGAACTAAAACTTTGAAATGTTGTTATGTGGTTTTTTTCGTAACTTAAAGAGCAATGACTAACTCAGTAGTTTCGGCGGTTGAGTCGTAAGATTCGTGGTGTTAGGTTATAAGATGAATTTAAAAAGCGAACCTTATAATGATATGTGACACAACAAAACAATTTTATAATTAATTGTGTTAACGACTTAATATGAACGCACAGTCGTCATTACAATTGACTGACCAACAAAATACTAAGAATTAAAATAAGAAGTATAATACTTACAGTTAGTTTTCCTCAAAGCATGCGAGTAGCTAGTGGCATTTTATCAGCATTTCCTAAAAGTTAATTGAAATCTAACGAAGTTGTACATACGGCGTTATCACAAGTAAACCCATTTTTAATTCATATGATGATTGAAAATAAGCGAATGCGCAAAGTTTACTTCAAATTAACTTCGTAAATTCGGTAATTGTTTCCTTTAATATGATGATAATTGTATTCAACTCTTTAAAAGTGTAGGTGGTGTTAACTGCAGTGACGCGACGTCATCATAGAAATGTGCTTATCAACTCCACAGATAACAAACACGAGTTGAGATGTGGAAACCCGCTACAGACAATACCGGAAGCTTTAAATTAAACCACAAACACAAGAAATAAATTGTTACTCCAAATAAAGACTTTCATTCAGATCGCAACAATATTCTATTTCATATTCACATGGAGGTGCGCGAAATTACTTAACAGTGGAAGCCTTGTTGGGCGTACACAAAGCTAGATGATGTCTGCGTTCTTCAAATATTACCAGAAGAATAAATCGTGTTTAAAATTTGACAATTTGTCTCGACTCAAACAACGAAAACTGGGCGTACCAAGAATAATAAAGCATTTTTAAAATAACAGTGTAAATAAACGACTTATAAAAAATGTCAACTAATGCCAATCAACGATGAAGTCAATTGGGCGATTTATTTTTAACACGAACAAAAAATTGGTTTACCTTTGTTGTACTCTCGGTTTTTTTTTTCATTTGAATAATAGAACGTGTTTTCTGAAAAAACACGGTAATGACGCAGGGATTATTTTTTGTGGTAACGACTACAGTTTATTTATCTTATGTACAAATTGCATTAGCTGATTCTTATTTTTGTTGATACCTCCAAAACAAAAGAGAATGGTGTATATGAACTATTTCGATAAAGACCACCTGTAATGCACAGGATATAAGTTAGCCGTTTACATGCAAAAAGCTGCATATCCGCCTAAACAAAGTGAATTAAGTGAAATTGATAAATTATTTATTTTTCGGTGTTTTTTCTTTCTATTGTAAGAAGAATGCAACCGTGTTTTCTTACTGAATTAAAATACAAAACAAAAGTAATCATCTACATCTAATTATTTTTCATTCGTTCAACAATATAACTGTTAATTACGGTACAGAAACGTGGAATAAATTATATTTCTTATCACATAATCTAAAGATAATAGACAAAATGACCATAACACAAAATGAGTCTGGATACTTAAAGAATGAATAAATTTCGTATTTAGAATATCATTGATACATTTGTAAAAAACGTTTATCTAATTACTTATAACCTTCAGAAACTATAAAATTTAAACCCCAATATGTTCTTGTGAGCTTAGATTTTACTTCACTCTTTACCAAAATGTTTCTTTAAAGACTTGCTTATTATCATAGATTCTGTCTGTAAATTTTGCCTCACCATGAGAACTATCTGAATTTCGTTCTTTTTATTATTAAGTGTTTAGTATCTATTTATTTCCAATTTGATAACAAGTTTTATAAACAAGTTTTGGATGCTGCTATGGGTTTTCCTCTATCGCCTGTTGTTGCTAACATTTTTATCGAATATTTTCAAACTGCTGCTTTGAAATCAATATTAAAACCTAAAGTCTGGTTTTGGTATGTTGACAACACGTTTATTGCTTGGTCTCATGATGATTTCCAATTTTAGAAGTTTCTTGATCAGCTAAACAATCAACACCTAGATATCATTTTCAAATCAATCAAGATCAAATTTACTATGGTAATTGAAATTAATGGTTCTCTCCTATTGCTCGACGATCCTGTGACTTGTAAGCACGCCGGACTTCTGGACCATTCTGTGTATTGTAAACTCACCCATACAGACATATATCTTCATGTTTTGTTTCATCAAGATGTACAGAAAAGTTCTGTTATTAAATCGTTGCCTCATCGCGCTTTTTCTGTTTTTGAACCTGAGAATCTAGACTCGGAACTCCGTCAACTTACTAGAACCTTGGTGAACGATAATTATATAAAACAAAATATTCAAACAGTTATTAATTGTTGTCTACATCCTTGTGCTCGAATATCTAAAGACATTTCTACTTTCGAATCTAGTTTAAAATTGGCATTGAGTGGCTTGCGTGTATGATCTATTGATATTGATATCGAAAGAGACAATTCTAAGATCTAGAGCTACAAAAAAAACCTATATTCATAAGGTTACAGATCAAATAAAAAAACTTTTCGTTAGAACGGTATTAAACCCACATTAAAGTCGAAAAACAAATATTCTCAGTTTCTTTCTTCTCCCAAAGACAAACTTCTTACACTTTCATTTTAAGGTGTAGATTATTCTATAGTATTTTTGCTGTATCTTTGTTGGTGAGCGATTAGCGTTTAATTTTAGAAATCACATAATCTTATATAGTTGTCCTCTTCTAACATATATATTATACTTACTTAAAATATTGGGCATGTCTAATCGCCTCTAGCAATAATCAGGTAAACAACACCATTAAGTATTGTATGTCCACAATGACTGTTTTTGTTAAAAGTTTAAAGTAAAAAGTCAGGGTTCTAAACTATTTATTTGTTTTAATCGATACATTATAAATTAGTAAGGTGCATTTAGGACAGTAGGACATTACATATCTATTATTGATTTTCTCATCACCACGTTCTTCGTCGTTTTCACTATTCCTCTAGTCGTATCGCTGTTATTTTCATCTTCTATTAAGTGTATTACAATATTATTTACTACGCAATGTCTTTTCATATCTTCTAGCATTAGCCAGTAATTCATAATTAAGTTTTCGGTTTTAATAATCGTATTAGACCATACTGCCGGTGTTACTTGCTGCAGAACCAGTTTCAATGTTTTTTTAACAGTGACGCTTGTATAACCGATTTCACCAATATGCCTATAATAATACTGCTTACAAATACCCCAAATTTGTGCAAATCGGGTTGAATTGGCAATGATATGGAGGAGGACGTAAAACCGTATCTTCAACATCTTTAATGAAATTGTCCATAGTGTAAACGTTTGGTTTTGGTGTTGTTTCGCCAATCTAGTAAATCATTTTAAAGAAAATATCGGAAAATACAGTATTATTCTTCGTTAACAACTATCTTACTTCTTGTTTTTTCCATTTAACAGAAGGCTGCTTTTCTTCTATGGTAGAGTGGTGGAGTGCATTGTCTATAACAATTATTGAGTTTGGATTCAAATTAGCTAATAATTTATCACAAACCCATTTTTTCAACAAATCCGCGGACACTTTGTCATGATAATTCGTCGTTTTCTTCTTTGATGAAAATACTAAACCTGCGTTAGGAACGAATCCGTTCTTTGTTCCGGCATATATAACGATGTATCGCTTTCTCTCACTGTGCAATTTACAAACATTTTTATGGACTCATCTTACCAGGATTGTTTAATACCACCTATAAAATTATAAAAGAATATATATGCATCAGAGACGTAGCTTTTTGTAAAATCGAAGTTTTATCAAAGAAACCAAATGTTCGAGACGCTGACAAATTCCGCGGTACATATTGTAGACCAATGATTTAATAAGGTTTTTGACTTCGTGCAAAGTATCAACTATTTTTTGCTTTCTTTTGATGCGATAATTATTTAGTGTGCGTAATATCTTCATTATATTTTGTACAGTCCCTAAAAAAAGATTCAAAGCATCACTCACCCTTTCAAATAATTCATTTTGACCATTGTTGCACACAAAGTTGCTATAATTCTGTTACTTATTGTACAGACAGCACGGGAATCAAGGGACCGCCGTTTTCCTTTTCTTATTCAAAATATTTTAATGATTTTATAACAAAACATTTGAGAATGGAAGTTTAAAACTTTACCATGCATTATTTTTTTAAAATAAACACGTGTAATCAATAAAAAAGATCTTTCTTGCCACGCAGTTACTTGACGAGTGACCGACGTATTGTAATAAAGCTTACTGGTACACATGAAATAACTTTATGATTATATATTAATCATAATAACATTCTCATTAGGGATAAGAGATAATGAAAATAAAACCTCTGGTCTATTGCAATTTTAACGCTGAGTATCTATGTAGAAACTTTAAAGTACCGCTGACAATTGGAAATTGTAGTCTACGTTGGTGAAACCGGTGGTTCCGTTATTACATGCATTTTAGAACATGATGATTGTAGTATAATTAAACGGCATCTTTCTAAGTCATCTATAAAAAGAGCAAATAAATCATCAAACAACCCAATCACTTTATTTATGATCATGGTTTTGAACTATCTCTTATTTGATTCATCATTATTACCCTTTTTCGACCGTAACCTAGTCAGAGTCAGCCTTAACCAACCACGACAATACTTTTATATACGGAGACTACTTCATTTCTAAAGAGTTTAGAATCTGGTTTGATTTACAAGTTGATTACCTAACTATGTAGTGGTTCCTTGTTAGTTTGTCGTTTGGTTTTTCAAGTTCATTGTTTTTTTTTTACTTCTTTAGAGTTTAGAATCTGACTTAGTTCACGAATTCATTACCTAACTCTTTAGAGGTTCGTAGTTAGATTTTGGTTGCTTGTTTGAGTCTTTCGATTTTTTTCTAACGCTCTGATGAAGCTTCTTACAAAAATGGGCGTAACGCTGGCAATTTGGGTTACAACAATGACACAGTTCAAACCCGGAAGACATTATTATATAAAAAAATTTATTCTTTTTTTTGTATATTTTAGAAATCTACTATATTACAAGTATTAAATAACACTCAGATCTCTTCAATACTCTTCAGATGTAGCCTGGAAACTTTTACTTTGTACGTAATTATTCTTAATATTGTTATAATTTTTGCTGAAAACAAATTAAATTAGACGTTTTATAGACACTTAGAAATTTTTTGCTGTATGCAATGATAATCTTTAAAAAAATGCGTTCTAAGCGTAGATAAACTCATTTTTGAATTAAATTGAACATTTAGTAGTTTTTGATATCAAAACTTGAATGACTACCACATCTGTTGTAAACGAATTTTCTATAGAAAGTAAATAAAGGAAATAGTTTATTATTGCATGTGCCATTCATAAATCGTATTTTTTTAAATAAAATAATTTATCTTGAACAAATATGGTGCTTAATTTATTATCTTTATTGGGTACAACAACTGTACAATGACATTTAATCGTAAGCAATTCTACAATTTTTTCAAATGTATTGGATTGATGAACTTGACATGTGAATGTTTGATTAATCTTTAACTAGATAAGCGCTTTGTTTCAGTTATCATTTGACAACTTTGTTTATGTCGGTAATTCTCACTGAGAAACGTTTCTTTATGATATTAATAACTTACTGTGTTAGTACTTCAAGATTACAAACAATTTTTTGCCAATTGCGCTGCAAGTTTTTTTATGTTTTACAAAAGTAATTAATTTTAACGTACTTTATGAGTCAATTTAATTTATTTTGTTAGTATTACTTATGCATCATGATTTCTTTAGTTTTTAATAAATAATTGTTTACTTAATTGTGGGTCGAAATAAAAGAACAAAATCTAGTAGATGTTAATCTGAACGATATATACAAAGTCGCTAATAATCTTTAAACGGTCGATTATACCAGGTATAGAAAAAAAATTTTAATAATGGTTTCAATGGCTACTAGACAATAATAATTTTTATTATACAGAGTTGGTCATAAAGGCGCGCCACACCAAAATCTATTTTTTTTAAATGGAATACCTTGTATATTACTCGATATTTTAACTATTCTTTTAATTTTAAAGAAAATTTGTAAGAAGCATAATGTACCTAAATTTAATAGATTCCGGGTTATCGAGTTTTGAAAATAAACGCCATTGTGTTAAAATCTATTAAATAAAGAACAATAACTAATGTAATGACGATTTTCTTTTGAATACAGTCTGTGGTTCTAAAGGAATCGATTGCGACGTTTGTTATGATTGTTTGGAATCTTAATTTATTAAGATGTTCAAAACGAAATTTTGAAGGTAGTTCATCAAGGTACCTTAGAAAAGCAGCATGGCTCTTTTGTTTTAAAATGTTACCATACCAACAAATGTCAAACAATCATTTAGTGTCAACACTCTAGTAGTACAAAATATACGTAATATATTAGTAAAAAAGATTTGGTAAATATATAAATGTCACATTTTCTTATATTGGCCATTTATCGTTATATCAATAATTTATATAAAATAAATCTTTTCTATATATTAGTTACAATTATCTTCTAAATATATGTTTTCAATATATGGCAGACATTAGATGTAAATGTCGTTTCAATATTTGTTTCCAATATATGGAAAATATTACTTTTTCATCTGTTAAAAATGTATCTCACTATTATTTGTGAGATATGTATAAAATAAATACCTACTACATATGTGTATGTTTGCAAATGTGATTTAATCTGGGTTATTTTATTGCTACGAATTGTACAGTTTTTAATAAACCGTATTGAAACACTGCAGATGTTCTGTAAAAACACGTTTATTTATAAAAATAACACTTATAAATGATAAATACAATATAAATGAAATATTTGTATACACTTTAAACATCTTTACAAAATAAGTACACAAAAAATGGTATCTTCAAAGTACTTATTACTATCATTACATATTACATAGGTACTACATAAATGTTCTAAAGTTTGCCAAATATAACGCAACGGATTTACGTATGTAACATCCGTTACATTAGGATGTCGTTTTGTGATGGCATATGACAAAAAAACACACAATTAAGATTTACTCTACCAAGTTGTATTAAAAAATCTACATTTTATAATAATAATTATGAAATGCATTAAAATGTATCATAGTTATTTTAATTGGTAAGAAATATACCCACAAATAGCTTTAGTTTGAATTTTTTAATAAAGAAACTCTATGAAGACATATTTTCTTTAAATATGGTTTACAGAAATTTCAACAGCATTATTATTTCTATTTATTTAATCACTTCAATGAAACTTCTACTACATATTGTAATGTTTGTCATTTTACCGACTAGAATGAATTAATAAAATTACAAAAAACTTTAAACATGATTAGTTTTAAAAGTGTACAAAAGCATTTTCGTGGGATTGCTATTTAAAATATAAGGATAATACTCAAATAAATTTTAGAAACTGTTTTTTGCATATATTTATTTATGTTTTTTAAAATGTGTTGTTTATTAATTATTGACCATAGTTAGGTACGTAAATAAAAGCATTTCTTTAATTTACGTTTTTTATTAGTGTTGACCGTTGAAATTTCTTTGAATTATTTTCTGTAAACGTTGAACAGCTAAATAAACAAACATCGAAGGTGTACTCGTTGCGTTAAAATAAATTATTTAAAAAATTATTTTTTGTTTTTCTATATTTAGAAAACATAATGCAAAAATAAAAAATAAGAAATTTAATTACTTACCTGATTATACAATTATGTTGCACTAGAATTCGACATAAAAATTTCAACTTCGCAAACTGCAAACACGAAATCCAAATGCATATTAGTAAAGAAAACTTTTCTTATTCTTGTTTAGGGCTTATATAACTGTTTCTGACCTCAGTACCCAAAAGCAGGTAAATAATATACTTCTTAAAATGTTCAGTGTTGCAAAGAATTCTACGAAATTTACTGAAAGGTACTTTGTGTAAACCCGTTTAGAATGCCACAAAAATATTTGGAAAAGATGACCTATAAAATCATAAATATCAACTAGTAATTTTAAAGCCGAATTACAATACCTTGTCTAAAAATTTTTTGCAGCAAATTTAGTTTATTATTGTAAAGTTACTATAGCTTTAGTTATAACGCAATTGGTGTTTCAATTCAATTCAAACGCAGATGTCTCGATTTCATATTCACCTTCTGTAGTTCTATAATAATTAAATTGCGGTTTTTATACAATTTTTAACAGATACATACTATGATTTTAGATTACTTTTTATTACAATATACGCACATAAAAAAATAGTTTAAAAAAAAGCATATTCAAATCGTGAGAACATTGTGTTAGGATTTTTAGCAAAAATAAAAATAACGTTTAAGGAAAACGTTTAACATCTATAAATACGTAAATTTAAAAGTACAGTTAAAAATAATCATAAAAATGTCAGGTACTGATTAAATATAAACATGACCTCTATATAGAATTATAATATACATTTTATGGCAGTTTTACATTTGTGACTTTAGAATACACGAACGATATTATTGGTACATATTTTTATAACATTGTTTTTATTTAGTTTTACAATATTTAGAATACATTGTCTACATCTTGCAATAAGTATCTAGAATTAAAATATTTACCTGATGTCATGTAAACCTTGAAAACATTTGTAAAGTTTGAAAATATATCAATGATATTGTACTTATATATTTTAAGAATATTAGTTTTATACACTTTAACAATATCAAGATTATATCTATTACACCAAGGAATTTTTATCCCACTTTAAATATTGTACCAAGATTATTTGAATATGGTACATATATTTTCTGCTACTAGGGCAGTTTTTGTACAAATTGACAAATTTGAGTGAAACCGAACGTATCAAAATTTGAATGATAATAGGGTATGGTGATAGAACCACAACCTTTGCTCAAGTAGTGGCTATGTTTAATAAATTGCATTTTGATCGGGAATCGATCTCTAAATTCACAATTTCAAAAACTTTGCATCATTTTTACGAAACTAGCGGTATCAAGGATAGACCTAAAACTGTAAGGCCAGCAATTGTTACAAATGAATTCTTTAATGTAGTATTGGATGTAGTGGAGAATTCAAAAAAATTGACACAGCAATGGACTTTAACTCACAATATGTCTATATTTAATTCAAAAGATCTATTGCAAGAACTGAATGAAGACGATTTTGATCGCAGAATCGAGTTCTGTAAAGTTATTATGGAGAAATTGCGCCAAAATTTAAACTTTGCTAACCACATTTTGTTTTTAGCTGAATCTACAGTTTGTTTGAATAGACAAGTGAACCGACACAACTCTAGATACTGGTCAGACGAAAACCCACATTAAATGAAACAAGTTCATTCCCAAATATCGCAAATAGTAAATGTTTGGTGTGGTATTATTGGTAGACATATCGTAGGATCATATTTTATAAACAGAAATTTAAACTATGTTTATTTGGCACTTTTGCAAGTATTAATTGTTCTAGACGTTAGTCGATTATTTTCGAACTATAATGATCAAATCTACCCCCTCATCTGGAATTGAGGTACGAGAATATATGATTCAAACTTTTCTTGACATATCGATAGAGCGCAGGGAAACGATTGAATGACCATCTAGGTCTTTCAATATGAAGGGCCATCTCAAAAATTTAATGTACAAAATATCGAGGTAGTATTCCTCAAAAGGGTTTTCTAAATACAGTGTAAAATTTTGTTCAGCAAATTCATTATTGTTAGGCGGTCAATAGTAAACACTTTGAACATCTTATAAAATAGGATTTTCAGTACCACAGGTTTTAAAAAGAAATTAGTCATTTGATTAACTATTGTTCTTCATTTAATAGATTTTAAAACAACAGCGTTTATTTTCAAAACTCGATAACCCGGAAACTATTGAATTAAGGTACATTAATGCTTCTTACAAATTTTGCTTAAAATTGAGAAAAGCATTGAATCGGATAATGTGCAGGGTGTTCCATTTAAAAAAATACAATTTTGGTGTGCCACGCCTTTATGATCAACCCTGTATAATCAAAACTATTACTGTCTACTAGACATTGAAAAACCCAAATACTTTTGTATACAACTTTTTTTGATACCTTGTATATTTATATTTCCCGAAAATCGACTGTTTTCAGACTTATATATGTATGCGTTACATGTATACATATATTTAACGCCATTATGGTTTCATCATAAAAAATAAGTAATAACTCAAATTAATACCTAACATTGCATTCTTTATTTTTTGTTACTTTTATGACTGTGTTTATTATTTTTCAAACTATTTAAATATTTACTTTTAAAATTTTTAAAATGTTAACATAACAATAGTGAATGATTTGATTAAAAATTACCAGGGTCTGTATTTTATTTTGTGTTGAGTATGTTTAAACAATGTGAGGACAATGACTGTTAATTAAATTAATTATGTTTATTTAGAATAATACGTTAATAAAATGCTAATGCCTGGTATAACTACACATAATTTTTCTCATCTTCAAATTCTGTGGTGATTTGCATTGTATTACTTTTGTAATTATATTTACTCTTGTACTTTAAAATATTTCATCTTGGTTTAGATTACTTATAAATGCGTTCTTAATCTAATCTAATTTTACTACGCACAAAGTGATTGAGTATCATAGATTTTTAATGTCTTTAATAATATGTACATAGAATTATTCATCAATTAATGCAAACATTAGCTACATTACGATAATCATACATAGGTACAACGAATAATAGAGTTTTACGTTTTTTTTATGTCCAAGTGTCATTTACTCGTATTTAATTGCCGAAACCAGAGCAAACAGCATTACTTATTTATTTACTAACGTTGGGACTTATTTTTAGGTCACAAAATACATTGCTATTGTTTGTTTTAATTGCTTTTTGCGCCATGCAATTAGGTATTTATGCATTTACAAGCGAATTAACAATATAGTTTCAACATGTATCAAAATATGAGCATTGTACTCTTATAATCGATTTTCTGCAGCTTAAAGTTTGTTCTAAATTCTTGCACCTGTTTAACCTCAATCCTAGCATCTAATAGTGACTTAATCGTGGGTATTTCCTTTTCAGAAAAAGAAGAAATTTAGTATATTTATCATAAATTTGAGTTTTAGCAATCGCTTTTAGCATAGGAACAACCCAGTTACATTTTTATATTTAATTAACGATTGCATTCAAAATAAAAAATTTAACGTTGATCAGATTTTGTTTTTAATTCCCATTATGTTCGTGAAAGTATTACGGATATCTTACAATGATGGCGCACAAATATGTGATGGTACACTTTTAAAAACCGGTTCCTAATTAATTTAGTTGATCTTTTAGAGTAGAAAGAAGAATAACAGCTAAAATAAATATTATTAATCTTTAAAGTGATAATTGGCTAATAGCCAATAGCAAGTCAATAGCATTTGTTTTAAAATTATGTTTTGAATTTTGACTTATGAGACAATTCGTTCGGCAAAGATTAATTGCTTGACTAAACGACATCATAATTAACTAATTTAAAGCGAATGCATTGTGCTTCTGGCATAAAAAAAATGATTGCGTTAATTTTAGGAAAGGAATTCAAGTTTTTCGACTGCGAAAGTAATGAAATGCATCAGATGTTAAAATGAATGAATCGCGAAAAAATTATTGGTGAAAGTTTCGATGCCTTTTAGAGGTTTTAAAATAACGGTAACCTGCAAATAATACTTTCCAAAGAAAAAATAACTGATTCATGTTTATTAAGTTTTTTTTTTATTCACGGTATTAAATATATGAGAAAATAGTGAAATTGTTAAATGTATTATTAAAACAAGATTTAAAAAAAGTTTATACTTTGCTATAGGTGTCAAAGGGATATCTACGAAAATTTTCGAATTCGGATAAACAAAATATAATGTTAATATTTAAAGCATTTATTACACACATTAAAACATTTAAAATAAAAGAATTATATATTTTCATCTTATTTATACAATGGATATACTTAAAATTTTATACTTTTTTAGTTTTCATTTTAATTTCACAAATATTTCATAGGTATTGCAATTGGTATTGCATACATATTTCAAAGTATTGCATATGTATTGCAAAACAATTTCATTGCCTATTACTATGTCCTACAATTGCATAGAGTGATTACCCCTTCGGGTTTCTCCCAGTGTACTCTACTTTCCGCTATTCTGTGAAGTATTTACTCATTGTTTGGCTGCTACGTTTCTAAAATTGAAATTCTTAACATATAAAGTTAAGTCACCTCCTACAAAAATTTACAGAAATAACATGATTGACGAATTTGAATGGAACGCGAAATCGACGCTTGTAAGCCTAATGCACTAGTCAAATATATGAACTGTATTATGCAACTGCGTTAACTTCATTGTTTTCTGACATTTGTTTTGAAGAGCTTAGGTATTAGTTCAGCTTTTCTTTGGTTTTATTGCCATTTTTATACTTGCACGGATCCTTATAACAAAACAATAGTTTCTTAACTTTTTTTGTGCTGCCAACAACGCAAACGTCAATATTCGTTCGTTAGTATAGTGGAAGTCATTAAAAAAATCTTGAAATTCAGTTAATATTGAATAAAAACGTTGTTAAAGTTACTATCAAATTTGACAGATTTAGTAATAAATCTAGTACCAACATTAAATTTCTAGTTACTTTTTTAAATTTAAAAAAAAAAATGTAATTTTGCAAAAGGCAATACAAAAAATAATATACGTTAAAGGTTCCCAATCTTTGATGGACTACCGCTCCCTTTACAAGAAAAAAAATTCCAACGCCCCTTTTTACATAATAGTTAAATGTACCAATTTTATGTTTGTCTATTAGAATCACAAACTAAAAATTAATTGTCTCTCTCTAACCGTGCTTCTCGTGGCCATAACCTAAACTTGATAGATGATAGATTTTCGTTTGCTTTTTCAAGTTATCGTTTTTTTTTTACCTTTTCAGAGTTTAGGTTATGGCTTGTTTCGCAAGTGGATAACCTAGCTTTTGAGAAGTTCTTAGTTAGATTTCGATTGCTTGTTTGAGTTTGCGATTTATCTCACGGCCTGATGAAGCCCCTTACGAAAGTGGGCAAAACGTTGGCAGCTTCGGTTGCAACAACTATGACACGGTCCAAACCCGGAAGACATTCTAATGTTAGTATATTATAATACAAACATTTAATTCAGACAAAGACCATACAAAGTGTTAAAACTGAATTACAACTTAACCCGCAAATGCAAGACAATACACGAAACTGTGCCATTCCGCACTGGAGCACTGCATAAAAGCAAAGACAAGACGATTAATCAAAATTAGTAAAAATTATAGTAAAAAACCAAAATTCAATAAGAGAACATAAATATCAATCTGATGGTTGAGGCTGGCGCAGTTTTAACAATTTGTTAAAATTACCACGCTCAGTAATCTGCAGTGTATTCCTTTTCTTAGACAACAAATTAACTACTGCACTGATGCCACGTTCGACCAAATATGATGAAGGAAACTCATTTAAAAATTAGTGTACTATTTCCCAGAATCCAGGGTAAAGAGCTGATATTGATTTTTGGACTCATAATTATTGGTATATATTTTTGAATTTTACTTTTAATTTTTTATTACTTGTGAGTTCTACGAGTTTTTCTTCTAAATTTGATGATTTTGCTGTATCTGCATTTGCAAAAGGGTCTAAAACCCAGCTTGGAATATTTAGATTTAAAATATCCTAGAATCGCTTTGTAAAATTAGCATAAAGGCGTCCAGGTGTTGGCAGTAAGCAAGTAAATTTTTTTGTTTTACCGATAATGCTGATAATGTTGGAAAGTGGCTGTATTCGGCTCTTTCTAGATTTTGTTTGAATAAAGTTTTTCCACAAAAGCAGTTATGACGTTTTTTGTTTTAATTAAATTTAACTCGTCACCTTGGAATTGTAAATTAACGTCATTAAATATCTTAAAAAGGTTTGTCAAATAAGCGATGTCATTTTTGGACGCAATCAAGTTTCCGCGCAGTTCATCGTCTTTGTTTTCAAGGAAGTCCCGTACTGAGTCAAATAGATTGAAAGAGCGATTTAGACAAACACCTTTTGAGAGCCATCCTACTTCTATGTGCAGCAGCAAGCGATTATAGTCATTATCGTTTTCACTACAAAGCTGCACAAATAATTTGTCATTTAATGAATTGCTTTTTATCTTATTGACTGCTCTAATAACGTAATAGAGCGACGTATGCAGGCGTTAATTAAGATTTTTGCAACCAAGTGCTGACCATAAATAACACAATGTACAGCAAGTACATTTGGTACTGCTTGTTTTAAATGCGCCATAAAACCCTTATGACACCTCGTCATTGCTAAAGCACCATCCGTAGCAACTGATAAATAAATATTACAAATAAGAATTATTTTCTCTTGGAAAAAAAACGTTTATGCTATTAAATATGGGTTCTCCCTTTGTATCGGTCTCCAATTTTTTTGCAAATAATAACTTTTGACAATTTTTTTCTTCTTTTATGAATCGGACGTAAGCCAACAGTAGTGCTTCGTTATTTGATACAGTTGATTCATCAAGTTGAATGGAAAATTTGAAAGTTTTCAAGTAATCGCATAATGATAGTTCAACGTCTTTAGTCATTTCATCTATTCTTTTTTGCACTGTATTATTACTCAGAGAATTTTTTTTAATGATATCCGATGGTGTCTTATGATAAAAACAGTTTCGATTACCTTTCTGACTGCCGGCACAATTAATTACTCACCAATTGTTTGTGGTTTTTCCGCATTTGCAATTAATAATGAAATATTATATGAAGCACAAAGTCCATCATCTTCTTGTTTAGAACACGATGCAAAAAAGTTTGATATAAGTGCTTGTTTTAAATGTTTCTTTTCGAGTCCTTAAAAATAGAATAAATCTTTGTCTTTTTTTCAGCATGTATTTTATACAAATGCTCTTGGAGCTTAGAAAACTTCGTTTGAAAAAAGTTTTTGGCAAATTAAACACATAGGTAATAATTAGTTTGTTGCAAACTGCGTAAATCCATATTTCAAATACTCAATATTGTACTGCCGACATTAATTCTTAGTTTTAGACATTTTGGAATTCACAATTTGTTACGATTTCAATACATTAACTTTTCAACCGATTTAGAAACAGTTATAAAACTAATAACTATAATGCGACTGGGTGACGGATAAAGTAAAGATACTTGATCCGACACCTACGAGTATGGATCAGTGACGAAGCACACAAAAACAATAAGATATTAGAAGAGCCTTTTAAAGGTTTGATTTTGAGCACGCAACAACTTGTATGCTTTTGTTTGTTTGCGGTCTCCCGGTGCACTTGCTCTGCAAACAGGTTGTTACAAGTTTTCGTTATTTGTCAAAACATGCTTGATTGCGTAAATCACGTCTTTGTTTATACTTAATATTTGTTTAAATGCTTTAATGTTTATTTACGCCATAATAATAAGATTAACGTTTTGGACGACTAGATAAAATGTTTTTTCATGAAAATAGAGGTATTTTTAAAGTATTTTATTATATTAAATTTTCAATTAAGTGGGTACGCCGCAAACGCCTCCTTGACTGTCATAACGTCCTCATCTGCTTTTGGACCCGCTACCTCCCCCACGAAAAGCTCCAGCGCCCAATAGGGGGCGGTACTGCCCCCGTTGGAAAGCTATGCTCTACTCGTAAGTATCATAGCCCTGCGGCCTCACGTTGCATTAGGGTTCGTTATGCTATGTCTTACTTTTGACCCATGTTATGTAAATTACTATTAATTAAGTTTTTGCAATTAAAAAAGAAGTTTACAATTTGAACTTTACTTTACTAAAAATATAACATTGCTTGCATTTTACACTCAATAAAAGAGGGCACCACAAGTTTTCCAGCTTTAATGCATTTGCAACTAGGGGAGTAGACTTCACGAAAAAAAAAGAAGTTTTAGAAATTTCAACGTTTTAGAAATCATTTAATTGTGTTTTGACACTAAATATATGTATCCATACTGTGAACTGATAATCAAAAATATATCATATAGTACATTAGACCTTATAAGTATTTAAATAATGTTTACAACATACCGTTACATAGATAAGTATTCGGATATTAAAGTGTTTTAATTAGAAAACAAAATCACGAAAAAAGGCATCAAGCCTAGTTGAAATTCCAATCTCACAAAACAGAAGAAAACGTTACTAAACTTAACCTTTCGTTAGGCACGCGGCAAATATAGTTAGGCGCGTGGTCTACAACCGTAGACCATTTGTATTATTAAATAATATGAACAATTAGATAAAATATTTTATAAAGGCTTATTGTAGAATGTTTTATAATAATAATAATAATAATAATAATAATAATAATAATAATAATAATAATATTACAGTTGATTTATTTTTGTTCCTTGGGCGTACAAAACAATTCGTCCTACATAACTTTCTAAACGAGACGTAGGTGTCGATGTTTGTTACAAGCTTTTTGGTTTTACGAACCTTGCACGGCCAACTCACAATAGTCGGAGATGGGGAGGTCCACAATAAATACAGAAAATATGTTTCAGGGCGCCAGAGCTGATCCAAAGCAACACTTCTGTTACGCTCACAACAGAACGGTTCAAAACTTGTAACACACTAGAAGGTTCGTAATCCCTCTACTCGGCTGTTCGAGTAGCCCAAATTAGTTCGTAGGGAACAATAACCATAAGAGAGAGAATTAACAAATTTAATCACTTTCAGATTATAGTTAACAGATATCACAGTTTAACTTATAGTAACAAAACAGTCGCTATACATCGAATTCGGAGATACTAAAGACTAGAAGAATTAACAATAACCATTAACAACGGTATTAAACTTTGATTTCGTAACAAGTAAATTCATAGAATTATATAAAAGATTCAGTACGTAGATGCCTACAGTATCGGCAACGCACCACACACAATTAAAGTAAATTGAAGTAAATATCCTTCACCTACACACAGTATGCGATACAGTGAATTCAATGATAATAATTACCTTATTGGTAGCTACACATTACGTGCATTTCCGAACGTTAATATGAATCAAAAGTTTGTGAGTAATTTTTCGTGACAACGATATACATAAGATTAATTAAAGTAACTCACCCGAAGTTCAGCATCCACTAGCACGAAGAAAAACGTTTTTCCCCTTCAGTGGCCTGTAATAAACATTAAACACGAATCGTGTCACACACCAACTCACAAAGGAGATTAGGCTAAAATAATTAGTATTAATAATTCATTAAATATATATAAAAACCGGTGTATCGACTACTGTACGCAGCGAATCAAAACAGGTGGCTGATAACACGATCAACGTCGGCCTTTGGTATTCAACAGTACTTCTGTGTATCGAATCAGATAAATAGTAACGTAGAACAGGTGGCTGATAACCCAGTCGTGTCATCCACGTGTAGTAATATCTTCCCCGGGAAGGATTAGCGAGACCCCGTTTTCGTGGCGTGGAAACCGCCTTCCGAAAGCGCACGTGTAGGGTAACGTGATTGCTTAATAAGAATTATTATTCAAATATCCCCTTTATCGAAAACGCACATATGCTCGAAGTGGAGGAAAAATGGCTGTTAAAATGAAGAAAGAATTACGAACGAATTTTAATAAACGACAGCAATAGCTTACCCTGTAACGCTTCAAATATTCTATATAATTAATATAATTACACTTGGATTTCCATTTTCCGGATGGCATCGGCTACAAGAAATATTCAACACGCACAGGCCATTTTATGCAATTCATAGTATGACGATTTTTCGTCAAATGACAACCACGAGAAAACGATCGGTAGAGGGCGTCAAAACCCGAATCTAATTTCAAGTCAATATACACAGTCGTACGTAATACGAATTTCGTACGTAACATGTTCACAAATACATAATAAAATGTTTACACATCTTTGTAATTCTCTAGGTAGTTTTTTTAGTGTCGCTGTAAATGCTGTTTATAGACGCATAAGTTCTCATGCAAAATCTTTAATAAATTTTAGCCTAGAAAGTTTCATCCTTGTTGAATTTATATATGCAATACGCGTTTATGCCAGATAGATTTGGCAAGTTATAAAAACTCATCATAGGCCATCTTTTAGTCGTTTTGGCTACATTGTACTTTTAGCATAGTTGATCGTCTAAATCAACACCTATTTTTGTTTTATTCTAAAAGCGTATTATTTCAGATTTTTTTCTGTTTATCTGTGAAATTATCTATCCATAGCATCATCATCGTGCATTCTTGACACTAGGATGACGGTTTTATTTTATTTTTTTTTTTTTGAGGCAAGGTGCAATCTTCTTGAAACCCAAATATCGAACTGTAAATTTATCTATTTTTATTTGGTGGAATGCTTGTGAACTAGTTATTCCCTGTTATGTTCGTATAAGTACCTTCTACTGGCTGGGTTCACTAAGACAAACGTTTTTACATTAAATTTGGCTGGTTTGGTAGGGATATATTGTATAAGTGTACATCGTCCTGGGAATGCTAAAAGCTGTTCATCGACAGTAAACTATTCCGTAGCAATCATTTGAAAGTTAGTAATAAATAGTTCAAAAATATTTCTTATTGTAGCTAACTTATTAATTTTCCTTACGTTTCTCCTTAATACTTACGTCATCAAATCGAAAACATCTAAGAAGAAACTTTAACCATCTTTCTCTTATTGTCAAGTACCATGCTTCACGTCCATTTCCATTATCCCATAGTTAAAAGGGATTTTTTTAATTACTTTGAGTTCTAAACAACTAAAATAAACCAAACAAAGATTTAATTTCTCTTTCATCAGTAAGCCTGGCAGCTCTTTGACAACGAAACAAATTTTGATATTTACGAATATATATATTTGTTGGTTCTGTGATTGTTTAATAGAATTACTAATAAATAAATTTATACATTCAACTTCTGATTTCGCATTAGACGCGTATGAGTTAGGACCTGGTGTTTGAAGTCCAATATTTTTATTTCTTCTGCGCGATCTGTGTCTGCGTTTGCATTGATTCCATTTTGTTTCTCTGTCCTGACCAATATATTTTTGTTCAGAATCATCCTTATTGTGCTCTTCTTTGTCGCTGTCGGCATCTTCTCTGATTCTGGGTCGTGATCACTTTGAGCGTTAATCTCTTCTTCATCAACAGGCAAGATAATATCATCCAATAATAAGTTTATCGTTGGTATCTATTTTGTTAAACCATTTTAACCTTTTATTAGAATTCCTAGATATCATGTAACGCGGTCCGACATCGTATTGATAAAAAAAGGAACGCAGATGAGCACGTGGTCTACATATACAGACCAGTTACAAATCCGGTAAATATCACCACAAAACACAGCTTGTAAACGCTAAAAACGGACTGACTGTATTAGGTAATGTTGAAAATGTAGGCACTCAAATCGGTACTTAATAATAGTGCCCACCCACTAAAAAAGAATAATCCGAACAGGCGTGGTGTACGAACGTAGAACATGCGCTAACGAAGGGTTAAAAACATTAAGAAAAAATTCACCCAAATTATCAAAAAAGTGAAGCAACATTACCAAAAAGATTTGATAAGCTCTATAGCAAAAAATTGTTACAAAACCAAGTTCAGAGACTTTTGTAAAGTTTTTGGTAAAAAATTGAACAAATATAACGCTTAAAGACATGAAGATATACAATGCGTTCACTACATTTTGCAGAAATGGAGAACAATATAGACCTCAGCTACAATCAACTCACTTCTTAAAAAAGATGACCGAAGCAATCCAGACAACTATAGAGGTATTGCTTTTTTAGGTTGCACATATAATATTTTCTTCAAGATACTATATAAGCGACGGATTATCACCTTTCCTTTTTAATTGCGCGTTGGCAAGAAGCATCCAAAAAATACAAAAATTTGAATCCTAAAAGATAATATAATTTTGAACTGTTTATACTTTGCCGATATCTTGGCTCTTCTGATAAGTAATATACAAAAAGCAAAACAATAAATAAACTCTATGCAAAAAATAACGCAGAGTATTGGTTTAAAAATCTTATTTCATGAGACAGAAATCATGTTAATTGGTCCAACACTTGTAAATAAAATTGTGCTGGGTAGCCAAGAGATAAAGAATGTAGAAAAATTCAAAACTCTGGGTGAGATAATCACATACAACTTGAACAAAAAACCAACATGGCTAAATAAAATCGATAAACTGGTAACAGCCCAATCCGTTACCAAAAAACACATACAAGAAAAAATGTCTCTCAATAGCAACCAAATTAAAACACTACAAAGCAGCTACACTACGATTAATTACGTATGCAGATAAAACAATATTCAAAACAAAAAACACGTTTGCGATAGTTAGATTGCTAAAAACTGAAAAGAGACTACTGGGAACTTTAAATAAAAACTATCAAGTACAGTGAGTCTGAAAACTATTTTCTAATGAAACTGTGTTTAAAAAAATAGAACCTGTAACAAAGACAATAAAAAAGAAAACAATATAATTTTTGGGACACCTTATAAAGACACCAAAAGATAGAATCAGCAGGAGGATAATAAAAAAAATTGTGTAACGGTAAATGCATCATTAGATAGATCACAGAACTGAATGAATACATGACGGAGTTACATATTACAATGGAATATTTAAAACACAAAACAGACAAACTCAAGATACATATGAAAGAACAGAACACACTACACTGCATAAATTAATAAACAAAGAATAAGGAGAGTTAACTGTGTCACTGCGACAGATTCTAAGCACAACTTGTACTTCGGATTGACAAAAATGTATTTCTTAACCGGTTTGTTATTATTCTTGTAAATAGTTTGTATACATGTGCTAAGTTTCTATATTATTTTGTGGTGCCATCCTTTCTAAAAATGAGTATACTTTTGTTGCACCATCCTATTGGGATTTCTCCCTCGTAGAGACATTTATCTAGAAGGATTTGTAATGATTTACTTGTAAAATTTAGTTTCAAAATATTTTTTGTTTTTTGAAAAGTTTATTTTGGTTATTTTTGGCGTTAATTGTAATCTTTATTCTGACTAACTTATGGTCGCTTGCGGTGTAAAACCTATTCAGACACATTATTACATAACTTCTTTTTGTAAGAGATTATAAAATCAATTTAGTTTTCTGTTTCTTAATTGGACTTTGTTATTTACGTTGTTTAGGTTTTTAAAGAACGTGTTAGACTACTTCGGTTTTCTCATGAACATGACGTCACGATTTCGCACATATATCCTCGTAAAATAAGTGTATTCTAAAAACATTGTCAATTTATCACTTAGCTTTAATAACCCCCCAATGTTTAATATGAATTCGTGCAACTAATTAAAGTAACTATTAATTATACGCAATTACTTGAACTTCGAAATAATAGATAATACTCTAGTATTTGAATTTATAAAATTTAAAAACCTTTTTTTACACTAACAAACTTTTTGAAATTTAATAATATTTTCTACCAGACATACGCTTCTATTTAAATAATAAATAGTTTTGAAAACAAAGTTTTACCTAGGTTTTGATTTGATGACTTTGCGACTCTAGAGTGTTTTTTTTGTTGTTACGTAACTACGCTAACAAACAAACATTGATGTTTGTGATGAAAGTAGCATAAAAAGGTTTCTTTTCTATTCTTGCTATTGCGTAGTCTAAAACGTTCAACGTATACTGTGTTTTTTCTACTGTTTTGCTGTGGTCAAATCGTCATAAAAGTTTTTTAATTCTTCTTTATGTGACGCGTTTTATTCTTTATATACAGTGTACCTGAATGCTTCAATCATAATAATCGGTATAATACACAATGTAGTTAGGTAAGATCAAAGTTTAGAAACCTGGTTCTCGTTGAATGTATTCGTTTGTTCCCCAACATGTAGATAGAAGATGTTTTTAACGCATATTCGCTTTAGTACCTGCTGTGATATTTTTCCTTTTTGCTGTTTAATACCTACTCTGAAGATTTATTTAGAGAAGATTAAGACAAACTCGACTTAGGCTTGAAGATTAACGAGATGATCATTAAAAACTTCAAATACACATACGACTGCATTTTACTACCGATAAGTCCTGAAGACCTGCAAACGCTGAGAGACCGCATAGTATTAGCAAGCAAAAAATACGGCCTGAAACTGAACACTAAGAAAGCTAAAATAGTAAATAGTAAACAGACCACTAATTTCGACTTCTACATAGAAAATAAATTATTAGAGAAATTAGAATATATCATCTAGATTCGTTGTTATTCGAATAACTAGAATTGAGAAAGCAAAAAACACATTCTTCTGCATGAAATAAGTCTTATGTAGCTATTCACTGAATATCAACACCAGAATACGGGTTTTACGATTCTATGTGTTCTTAGTATTTTATTATAAAGTGAAGGCCTAGATTCTCACAGAAAACACCACGAAACGATTGGAAACATTCGAATATCAGTGCTACAAACGCATGCTAAGATTTCCATAGATACATCATTTGTCAAAAAAAAGAGTATCACAAGTCTTAAAGAATGCAAAAACAAGAAAAACCGCAAATTTTCTATATATAATGAGAAATGACAAGTATGATCTTATACAGTTAATAGTGCAAGGAACAATTGGGGTAAAGAAAGGGCTTGAACGACTAAGAACTTTATGACTAAAAAACTTGCACCAATAGACCGGATTGTGTTTAACTGATTTATTCAGATCAGTAGTCAACAAGGAGTAGGATGAAGACGGATGCCCAGGATTAAAAACATACGCAAATGGTTCGAAATCTGTAATGCCGGTGAACTGTTTTTATTAGCCAAGGATAGCGAATCATTCTCCTTAGTAATCACCGACGTCCGTGGTACCGGATATAGTACATAAAGAAGTCAACAAGGTAATATAAGCCACGATGATAGCTAACATCCACTAAGGATAAAGCACCTAGAGAAGAAAAAAAAGTACTTTACTACTAGTTTTTGCAGTCTGGTTAAACACTTTTGGACTTTTTTTGTAGAGAAGTGTGAAGTTGTACTTAAAAATTTGTTTTGTTTTGTTACTTTTCTTTCTGTGCTTTTTGTTTTAGTGTTAAATGTGTTAGTAAATAATAGTATTTATTTGAACGAGTTTCTATATTAGTGGGTTATTTTGGATTCTACTCTGTGCAGTCATCAAATTCGCATGTAACAATACTTTATATATCCAGTCCATTCGAAATCATTTACTCGCTTTGCAGTTTGCATCCGCTATTCAAGAAAATAAAAAACGGAAAACCTTACGCACAGTTTTCTAATTTTATTCAAATAATAAAAGTACAGGAATTACGTTTGAGTTGTTCGTATTATTTAGATAACTTATTAAACATTGCGTTTCTTGCGGTTTCGTAGTATTTAAATTTATTAGTTATAAATAGCATTAAATATTTAGTTTTGATAATTTTGAAAATAAATACAATACAAAAATGTACTATAATCTTTATAATTAAAAACCTAAAAATTTTATAGTTCTAATGTTTGTAATATTTCAATTGACTACATTCTTTATTTATTTTTACTAGTTCTGTTCGTTGTATTTTTTTGTTTTGTGACTTTTATAATAGTAGATCTAACGGTTTATTCTTTTTAAAGTCTTTGTCATCACGGTGTTTATTAGAATATTAAAGTCGAACCTGTTCTAATCCAAGTTGTTACCTATTTCTTTTGATCTAATGAGTTCTTTCACTTTACATTTTATTGTTTTTGTTGTTACAGTCAAACTTATCCCATTAAATTTAATTTAATTTAAATTTAATAACCTTTCCAACCTACGCTTAGATAATTTAAAGCGATAGTGATTGACTTTTTTTACGGCTTTGTTATTTGTGGATTTACAGAAAGCGGATTAAATCAAAACTATCTTAATTGCAAATTAATTCAAAATGATTTCTGATTGGTTGTTTACTAAAATTTAGCTAATCACGTAACAAATTAACTTTAATTTTAATTAAATATTTAATATAGACCCCACCCTAAGTGATCTAAATGTAAATGGATTGCATTAATAGCATCTCCCGGTGTATAGACATCTCAACTTAGAACTTAGTTTTTAATTATGAACATTGTCATTTTGGTTTTTTGTCGTTTCAGAATTTAATAGTTACCGTCAGCGGCGTAGCGTAAACTATTAATTTGGGGATGCACAGTTAAAAAATAAAAAAGTGTCCGGGAACCATCCTTTAAAAAAATTCCGCATTTTACCGTAATTTCGTTATGACGTGACTGGAGCCCCCTCTTAAAATTTTCAAAGAAAATATATATCAATACCTACTAAATAGTTGTAAATTAAATTCTCTTAACAACGTTTTAAAGTTTATTTTGGACATAATTGTTTTTAACGATTAGAAGAAAACATGTTATTAGCTAAACTAGTTTGTGTAGACAACTTTAGGTGTAAGTTTTATTTAATAGAACATAGTCACTTTTCAGCTATATTTAAGAAACTTGCCAACTAACAAATTTGGTTTATTTTTTTTGCATATACTTTAATGTCATTTTTTGTTTGATAGCTATCTATCTCAAATAACTCGTAAGAAGTTAGTCTCACGGCTTTCTTGTCTATTTTGTATAACAGTGAAAAAGTTTGAGCTGCAAAGAAAAGCTTGCAGACAACTTATAGTACTTCAGAACAGCTTTGTTATCAATGGTATTCCAATCAAAAAGTAATTGGGCAATACTATACATTTTGTCATAATTGATTTTTGAAGAAACTAGATTGTATGTTTGCGATTATTGTGTCTAGCCCGGCAAAATAAATGGAAATTTTAAGCATTTAATCAGGTGACTGATGACACTGATTACTAGATTCAAGCTTTCTTGGAATCTTCCGTTCGTGAGGTAGAGAGGGCCAACAGACATGTCTTTTAGGCCATGCTTGTTTATCTGCTCTTCTGATTCATTTCACATTTGAGTAAATCTATCGTCATTTCTGTCTAGTTTTAAACCGTCAATGACTGACTAAACCTTTGCAAGAACCTTGGAAATATCAAGAGATTCATTCTTTGGAGAGAATATCAGTTTGACTTAAAACGTGGTGCAACATTTTTAGACTAAATATAAACTGCACACTCCATTTAGTTAGAGACAAACTCGCCAGTCTTTTCATTTAGTTTTGCTTACATATTGATTCAAAAATTGAAAATCTACTGGCCGATGCATTAATTATGTTATACAGATTATTTACCTTGGATAAACAATTTCTAAGCGGTTTGATTTCTTTACAAAGCTTCATAAAAGCCAGATAGAGCAAATGAGCATGGCAGTGAGTGTAGAAAGCATAAGCTGAAAAAGAACTCGTATATTTAGAAAAATGTTTGATTCTAAACTTGGAGTTTTTCGATGTTTTTGGTTAAAAAACAACCAAAGCATGTCTTATTTTGTATATTTGAGAAGCCACGATAGAAAGAGTTCATCATTCACTTCTCGAAAGAAGTGTTAAAGATGGAATAGCTAAAATGAATACAACACGTGCGCGATCGTCATGTGATGTTTGCGTGTATTGGCGTTTACAATTTTAATGTTTTTCGTGTTTTAATATTTGTGAGGTAAAAACGTGTCGTAAAATTAAATTTTACTGTGTTCGTTTGTTTATCTCTGAAAATACTCAATAACATATATATAAATTATAAATAAGAACTGTAACATTTTAGTGATTGGTTTTATTTGCGTATTAATGTTTTTATGTTAAGTTAATAAAACCATAGAAAACGATAAAACGTTTAAGTTAAAGAATATTTGTAGATTTTCAAATTTAAGTCATTTGTTATTTGGCGTTAAATGTCTTAAATTTTTTATGTAAGTAGAAAGACTATAAACGAAAATGTGTTTAGTAAAAAATGTTAGAATTTTAAACCTATAAAATTTACGTATTCATAAATAAAAGATAATATAATTAACCAATTTTTGAAAAGGTTCAATAATGATAAAAATCGGTATTTCGACGTTAAATTTTATCTATTTGGCATGATAGCTATTTATTTGACGACTATCTTAAGTATTTGCTTTCTAATAAAAATACCTATTCATTGTACTCATTATCTTGGTATTATTTTATGATAAAACTCAAAAATGTCAGTCACAAATACTCATTATTTTTTTCTATTTTCAGGGACTCTAGTGAATTGCAGAAACCGACGTCTACAAACACTGCCGTGATTCGATTTTACCGATATGTGCAAGCAGCTAGAGATGGTCAAGATAAAAGAGAATGTTTAAGACTCTACCCAGCATGCTCTATCAATACCGAACTATAACGTTTCCGTACCAATGTTTTTAAAAATTAAGTTAGATTTAGTTTACCTGTTATTAATTTATTGGGTTTGAACATAGAACATAGTAGCTGATGCTTGGGATCTTTATAAAGCGCATACGCGCTGTTGTGTATTTTCAGTCGTTATCTGGTTTTTTATGATACTAACATTGTTGTGGTAGCATTAGTTTCTAAAAACTACTATTTATTTATTTTTTAAAATTGTAAATCTATTTTTATTTCGTAATTTCTAGTCACTAGTTAAAGAATATAGCAACAATAAAAATAAGCATTACGTATTTAAGTATTTATGTATTTATTTATTTATTTTTTATTTTTGCTTTTATGTATGGCTTACTTGAAATTTAATTCATAATAATAAATCAATACCACACTATTGTTGTTATCTTAATTTGAGCTTAAAAACAGTTAAGATGTTACTAGATTTAAAATTTTGACAATATATTATAAAGTAAATCGTGTAATCATCTTATCATTTGTTTGTTTTTTTTCTTATAAACAAATCAATAATAAACTGATTAGTATATTATGTGATTTTTATGATATCCAAAGTGACAAAAGTTGCACAACAAATTGTTGTAATGTAATGATTATAAAAGAAATTAATTTAAATAATCTGTGTTTTTGACAGGTGATTAACGTAAAAAACAATTACAAATTTTGTTTTTAACAAGCTAGCGCTCTGCCTTGCCAATGCTCTTACTAAAAAATGACACTTTTAGTCCTAATAAAACAAGATCGTGATTTAAAATGGGAGTTTTCTCGTTAGCAACACTTTTCTTCACTATTTTTTCGTTCTTTCATTTATTAGCGTAAATTGTAAATGAATAACTTGTTAAATTAATATAACTTTAAATATTTACACTCACTGGAAAACTATCACTTTTCTAAACTTCTAGATCAATATACTATTTATAAAGTTAGTAATGTTTTAGCAAAGCTTTAAATTATATTGACTTGTAGTCTAATATACAGGGTGTTAGGAGGAATAATAAATATTTTAGGAGAGTAGTATAGAATTGCAATAAAAAATTTCATATAACTTGTCCAATTTTTATTAAGTATAGGTAAAGATAAAGCTTTTAGTATATAAACCAAGCAAATTTAAAGCAAAAGCAAATGAGGACGTTTGAAGTTAAATTAAAAAATTTAATTCAATACGTTTCGTTTTGTGTGTTCTTCACATCTTAAACATCAACACACTACTGTTGACAATCAATAAATAAATAAATAATAATAATAATAAATAAAATATTTACTATTACTCCTGAAACACCCGGTATACGCAATTAGCCGGTATATTTTATTTCATTGTTATAAATTGATAAAAAAAATACGTTGTGTTATTTTTATTATATAATATATAATTATAATTTACTTAATATAAAAGACTTCGTTAAAAAATTTCAAACATTGTCACTAAAAATAAAAGTATGTAGAAAAATATATCTAAGAAACATACAGTATAACATATCCAACCATAAGACCAAATGCAGAAATTAGAGAGAAGGATACTAAAAGGAAGAAGAGAATGGGAGACCATGTCGACAGAATGACAGGCGATCATACATTTCGAGCAAGAACAATAGTAACATAAGGTTCAAAAAACAACACCTGTGTTTTAATTTGAAAAAAACTAATAGCATTTATGACAACTATTAAAACAGTAACAAAACAATTAAAAAACAATTTTTTATAAATTGATAAATAAATGTAAACTTATCTGTAGAGATATATCTAAAGTAGGGTATCAAAATGTCAACAAAACTTGAAAAATTTAATTGGCAATTAAAAATATTAGTAAACAAAAAGTACAACGCTTAAAATTCAAACCAGTTATTGACTTTGTCTTTGTAGAAACCAAATATATAAAAACTAACCTCTTTTTTGCTTTTTTAGTGAATCTCTTGTTAGTTTTTGATCTCAAAAATCACCTTGGTTACAACGTCCAACTTGCAAATATAAATTAAATTGTCATATTCTATCTTGTAATGTAAAAACTATTAGATTATTTGTATTTCTGTATTTAAGTATGCTAAATTAGCAATTCTGATAAATTTTTCCTCGAATACAGTCAAAATCGTTTACGACGACATCGTTTAGAACAGCCTATTAGCTATATTGATCAAAGGGGAAATAAGAAGTACTTGTAAAATAAATGACACAACATATTGAAATACTAGGAATCGCGGAATCAAAAAAAAGGAAAAGGTATAAATAAAACACATAAAGAGAGAAAGCAAAAGAAGAAGTAAGCTTGATAATCGCCACAAATAGACTAAAGGACGTGATTTCAGAAGAATACGCAAATGAAAAAATATTAGCGCTAAAAATAAAACTGTTAGACAAAGAAATATGGACAATAACCATAGGATATCAGGTAAATAATAAGGCAAGAAGAGAAGAAAAAAGAAGTTCTTTGGGGAGATGCAAACCCAAATAGCGGGTGAAGACAATTTAATAATTTTGGTAAATCTAAACGGCCGAGTCGCAAATAAGAAAAGAAGAGCACATGGGCATAAAAAAAAGAAATTTAACAACGACTAAAAAATAATAGAAGTAGAAAAAACCAATGATAACAAACAAAAAAATTAAACACTAGGACATACACAAGTACACAAGAGTATTCGAGAGCAGAAAGGAGAAATCAATTATTGACTACTTTCTAGTAGGCACAAATAAATGGCAAAAAGTAAATGACGTAAAAGTCAAAAGAGAAGCAGAAATAGGAAGTGATCACGACCTATAGTGACAATGAAAATAAAAAGAATAAAAAAAGGAAAGGACAAAAGAAAAAAAGAAAAGAAGGAAGAAAGAGTAGAAAAATAAAGAGAGAAAAGTTACCAAAAGAAATACCAAGAGCTACTAAAAGAAAAACTAAAAGGAATTGAACAAAACACAGTACTAGAGGAAAAATGGGAACATCTCAAGAATAGTATATTAACAGTAGCGAAAAAATGGAAATAACAAACACGTGTAAAACTGAATAGAGGACAGATAATATACAAAAAAATAAAGACAAAAAAAACGAATGGAAAAAATTTGTAATCACTAAAAAGTTAAAACAACAATCATGAAAGTAAGTAGAAAAAAAAGCAATAAAGAACAAGAAACAGAAGTAATAGAAGCAGAAATAGAATAAGCAATAAGAAAGCTAAAATTAGGCAAAGCAATCAAAAAAGATAACGTCCTCTCGGAAATTATAAAGTATATGGGAAGAGCGGGTATAAATAAACTAAGAAAAATAATGAACGATGTATTAAAGGACACTAAAATACCAAAAGATTGGAAAACAAGTACTATACTGCCAATATATAAGAAAAGCAACTAAAAAACTGTAATAACTACAGAAGAATAACACTCTCCAGCATCCCAGAGAAAATTATTTGCAAGAATAATACAAAAAAAGTAAGGCATTTAGTAGATATAACATGAGAGGACACGAATATTATACATATGAAATTAGAGGAACTCATTTTCATAATTAGACAAGCAAGTGAAAAACTAATAAATAAGAACAAGGAAATATACATATGCACTATTGATGTAGAAAAAGCATTTGACAGAATATGAAAAAAAGACTTATGGAAGGTACTACAGAATAGGGGAGTGAATAAAAATATCATATGTAAAAAATTTGTAGAAATGCATTATAAACATAGAAAGAACGAACAATAAAGAATACAAAAAATTTAAAAGTAAACAAGGAGTCAAGCAGGCAACTGTTCTAAGTCTATACTGATTATCTTAACTGTACTGGACGAGACGATAAAGAAAGCCAAAAAGAATATGAAGAAACTAAGGCTGAGATACTAGAAAATGACACAAACTCAACTCACAGAACTTATGTTTGCAGATTACATGACCTTGATAACAAATACGAATGAAAACTTGCAATATAATCTTAAAGTAATAGAGGATGAACTAAAGAAAATAAACATGGGAAAGACAAAAATAATGATAATTACAAACACAAAAAAACACAATTAGTCTGAACGAGAAAGAAATAGAACAAGTAAAATATTTTAAATATCTAGGTGCAATGATAAAAAAGAAATGCGAAATTGGATAGACAATTAGACGTTAGAATAGAAAAAGCGGGAAAAATATGCAATCTAATGAAGACTTTCTATGGAAAAGATAATTGTCAAAGAATATAAGTTATTAAAAAAGTGGTCAGGTCATCAATCACAGACAGACACAAGACACATATTAATGCGATGGAAATGAGGTTCTTCAGAAAAATAGAAAATAAAACCAAAAAGGTCAGAATAAAGAACGAAACATTTTGACAAAATCTAAAAATCGAATCAATCAACGAAAAAATTATAGAAGGACAACCTAGACAGTTTGAGCATGTGTGTAGAATGTCGGACGATAGGCTAACAAAATGAATTGATAACATAATGAAAAAGGTAGAGAGAAAACAAATAACATGTGAGGGAATACAAACACTAACACATGGTAGGAAGCAATGGAGATAGAAGTGCAAGATTCGACTCCACCAGTCTTACACCTAAAGGTAGAAAGGCCTAAGACTAAGAAGAAGAAGTATCCTCTGCTTTAATAAATTTTGATAAATGCGTTATCGTTTTCGTTTGCAAAAGCTCTGCTACAGTTATTGAAAGACCAGCAGATCTGTGCTAGATGGCGACGGTGGTACACGAAAAGTACTGAGCCTGTCGCCGAATAGTACCGATAGCAGCGAACGTGGTAACTATTGTGATGAATCTATTTTTTTAGGCAAATTTATTCTATATGCTGCCTACAAGTGTATGTAATAAACTATAATGTATAAAAAATAGCTAAACTAGAAATTTTGTAAATAACAATAAGCAACAAAAATGTTGATAGGTTTCCTTCTAATAATAACTTATATTTTTCTTAAATAAAATGCAATTATAAAATCATATTTTTAATATCATTTTAGTGGTAAAAATTCAATTGTTTTATCGTAATGTTGTGTTTTCGTAACGTTTTTAATATGCCTGTCACAGGTCAAGAAAATCATTTACCAATCAACGAAGTTATTTATATGCATTCTTCAGACACAAATTAATTGAATGTCTGCGTAAATGTAACTAACCTTACGATTTAAATTTCATATAAGGAATTGTATCAGTAAATCATCTCAAAACATTTTAATCGTTTTGATTGATGTTAACAATGTAATTTGATGTTTTATTTATTGTTGTATCAAAAATATTAATAATGTTAGAACCAGATACTTTTTAAACTCATTTTAAGTAAAGTATATAAAATATATAATTAATTGTTATGGTATTTACGACTATTCATTGAAATATAAAAAAATTGTTGTTTTTTTATTACAAAAAAAAATTCATTTACGTTGTATATTTAGTTAAAACCTCGTTTACCAGTAATAGAATTAAAATTACTATATAATACATTTGACAAAAGGATTGTTTCAGGTTTCTTTCAACCATGTTACACTTTTAGTCTACACATGAATTGATCTTATTCAGCGTCGGATTAAACCGTATAGAGGCCCCTAGGCCTCGTGGAGACTTTCTCAAAATTTTCTAACACGCCAGAGTAAAACAAACATTGTGTCCACAAATCAAAACAACATATTTCAAAGGCGGACAAATAAATAGCTAAAAAATCGTATTTAACACGTGTGTTCAAGAATTTATCGTTGCTAAGATAAGACAACTTTGTTTTGATAAATAATTTTGTTTATGATTTGTAGTTCACAAAAACTTCATTTATAAACTTTTGATTACGTAACATCAAATAAAATGTTCTTCTTCAGCCTGCGGATTCGCTGAAAAATGCCTGGTTTGCTTCGGATTATTTTTTTATAACCATTTTTGTAACCATAAAAAAATTTAAAGAGGTTTAATCGGGTGATAAAAGTAAAACCTCAGTAGTGAAAGATGTATGAACCCATGTTGATAAGAATTTTAACTTAATTTGAGCTTCTCTTACGCCCTTGAACTTTTTTTCAACTTCGTTATGGTCGTAAGTCAATAGCAGATCTAATCAGGATCTGTTCCACTAAGTCTATCAGTGAAACGATAGCGGTGAATTTTCCTCTTGCTAAAGTAAAGATTCCATTTATGGTTTCTCTACTGAACAAAGCCAGGTGTTTAGTTACTGCAACAAAACCTAAATTTATTATGACCGTAGTATGAAAATGATATTGATTTATAAATAACATTATCGATCAAATAAAATACTTTTAGTGCAATGTAAATCTTGGAAAATACCAACGCATAGATGACAATATTTTGGCTTCAAGTAGGCACTACAAAGAAAAGCAAAATAAATTTTCTCATTCTCTGATCTTCAGAAAAAAGTCAATGGCGTAGAATGGATTGTGTACGCTCCACCTACAGGAAATGGGTATGGTTTTCTATGCTTTTTTTGAAGAACTCACTTTTCAGACGTTTTTTTTTCTTGGAAGAGTACCACACAACGATTGAGAATTGACAATGACACAGTAAAGCAGCTATTCTAAATGCTAATTTCACTATAAATTTTCCGTCTGCACGTCTTGTAGTTTTTTTTATAAAACTGTTTACAAAATTATTCTACTCTTGTTAGTTTTCTTTCAATACTGTTCTCCATCTTCCAAAACTTTTAGTAACTTGTCTTCCCTTATTTGAACTAGAAAAGTTTTAATGTTCTGACTAATACCATTCTAGACAAAATCCATCTAAATAAACGGCAATAAAAATGTAAGTGGTTTTAATACATAGGCATTAACCCGTAAAATTTTTTCAGGTTCCAAACGTGATTTAACTTCAATACCAGCTGCATGCTTAACCATCATTCGATCATCTTCTGAACTTGACACCTTACCATTTACATTTATCCGTTTGAGACCTAATAACTGAACTGTGTCATCAGAAACAAAATAATCTTTCGAGTCTTGGTCAAGCAACGCCTAAATAAGAAAAGATAAACCGTTTTTACAATTAATCTGTACAACATCTGCTTTCAAAAAATTGACTATCACATTTTTTTCGTATTGACAAATTTACTTCAATTTTAGATTGTTGTTAAATTTTCTATTTAATTTTTTTTCTTCTCGAATTATATAGTTGTTTGTCATTATTCTCAAAATGAAGCATTGTGTGATGTTTTTTCCGACATTTGTGACACTACGGAGTTTGGTGACACTTGAATACTGGATGGGTAGGCGAAAGCCAATCAAAGCAAACTCTTTTTGTTTGTGCGTATATGTAATGGGGCCTGTCACACATGGCGCATAGCTGTTTAGCAGATGTAATCGACCTTGCTGCAAAATAAAACGCTTTAGCCTTGACTAATTGGTTTGAATTCTTGTATTGTATGTTTGATTTAGCGCTTGTTAGTTGTTTACTAGTATCCACGATCTCAAAACTTCTAAACAGCATTTCTAAAATTTTTTCTAGTTGGATCCATTTAGGTAGGTCGTTTTTTACTTCACTTACATAATTTTTCTATCTGTCTGTGCAATTTCCCGTCTAATTTAGACACAATTAAGAAAACTGTAGTTGCGTCCCGTTCTTGTGTTATA
Source organism: Aquatica leii (assembly GCA_035610365.1). Classification (NCBI taxonomy): domain Eukaryota; kingdom Metazoa; phylum Arthropoda; class Insecta; order Coleoptera; family Lampyridae; genus Aquatica; species Aquatica leii. Next base: position 43,302,538 of record CM069436.1, read on the forward strand.
GTATCTAGGTTATTCAGTGCTTTTACAGATAAACTAGTCGTATTAAGTAACTCTCTTTGTATTTGTCGTTGTCGCGCTTGAATTAGTCGCCTCAAGGTACTCTTTAAGAAGAGATTTGTAGTAAATCACAATTTCTTGGAACACATTCACAAAATATGGTGTGTTTTCCTTTTCATCTGTTAATCCCGAAACTATTTTAAAATTATTTTGGTTAAACGTACACCTCCTCTAACACAGCGTTTCTCAAACTTTTTTAAGTGTGGAGTCTTTACAAGTTCAAGTTAATTTGGCAAAGCCCTAGTATATTTATTCAACTACTTAGTTAGCTAAATAACTGTTATCGAAACTTTTAATTTTAAGAAAATAGTAGGTGAATTTTAAAGAAAATTAATAAAAACAATTTTTTAAAATGATCTTTATTGTTAATTGTTATAAAAATGTTGGTATATTAGTGTGATGTGTGATATTAACACTTATTTTCGCATTTTTTTTTAATGTTCGGTTTTATTGAAGAACGTTGTAGTCTCATATCAATCTCTGCATCCAAAGCATTTCAATATTTCGATTTAGTGACGATGTACGAAGAAAACCTAGTTTCGCAAAGGTATGTGCTGACAAATGGAAGAAAAACAGAAATAGCATTTCTTGACTGTTTTAGATACTTGTGTTTAAGGTTACACCAAAATTTTGAAGGTGGTCGGTTGTCAAATGCCGTTTTTAATGTAGAGTCTGAAACCATATCTATAAATTTTTCATACTTCTGTGATGAAAAACCATGGGGGTTTTTCTCCAATAGTAAAAAGATCTTTCACCTATAAATAGTTTTTCAAAGTATTACTGCATTCATTCGCAAAGTACTGTGTTACAGAACTACATAGGTGTGTAAGATGCTCAATAATGTTATTTGATAGTTTTTCAGGCAGCTCAAATGTTTCCAACTCTTTACTAAATAATTTTAATGTTGGAAAACAGACAAAGTTCCCACTTTACCACGAGATAACCATCATATTTCTGTGTGAAGTAGTAAAGATGTATGTAGGCTACCCATATCATCATACGATATCTTCAATAACCGCTTAATTAAAGGCCGAGGCTTTATAAACTTTATTATTTTTACTGACTTCTCAAGAGCCATTTTAAAAAGAAACGGTAATATTTTGACAGCTTAGCGGTGAATTATACAGCTCCTACAGTTTTTCCTATCATCGATTTTGCTCCATCAGTGCAAACATTGATGTAATAATCCCATGATAATTCATTTTTGCAAAAATAGTTGTTAATAACATTAAAAATTTCAGCCCTTGTGATATTACTTTCTAACAGCTTATAAACAACTAGATTCTCTTCCATAGCATGTTCGTATTGATACCGTACAAATACCAACAATACTGCTAGTCCTGCTACATCAGTGGATTTGTTCATTTGTAGAGAAAACTTAAAGAACTTTAGACGAGAAGATAGCTCAGATTTTATGTTATCTAAGAGATTTTTTATGCGGCGAGATACTGTATCATTCAAAACTAGTATCATGGAAAGTTGTTTAGCCGACTTTTCGTCCAACATACATTTTACCTTATCAATTGCACACGATTTTATGTGCTTTTCTGCTATTGTGCAAGCCTTTCCAATCACCAAAAAATGTTAAAAGCTTCGGTAGCGTTTTTTTTAACATTCTGTGATGCTTGAGGTTGTTATTCCGGATGCAAAGATTGTAAATGAAGAAACATTGTTGCAAGAAACATAGAACTGTTTGGCAAAATTTTGTTACACAAAACACACTGAGGACCATTATCGGAATTCATAACTCCAAAAGCTATGTAACTTTCGTCATACTTTCTCTTTTTTTGTGTCTTACAAGATTTATTTAAAGATGATTGGTGTACTAAAGAACGCCGACAAGTGTTGACTGGGAACCCTGAGAACCATCATTGTTGCCAGAAGAAATTTGTTTACGTTGGTAGATCGAGGGCCGAGAATCATAAGGTTCCAAGCGACATTTACAGAAAGTGTCAGGAAACTAATTTTAAAGTTTGATCTTGGATAAAACTGTTCATTTAAAGTAAATAATAACTAATTGTGGTGGGTGTTTTAGCTTAAACATCTGTAATTAACAGTTTGTTAAAAAATATGCTCTAACTAAATCACAAATGCCAATTTTATTTATTTTTTTGATACATTGCAACTGTACTTAGAACCTTGTGGCACTGTAAGCTATGTAGTTGAAACCTTATGGCACTTTAAAACACAGTTAATTCAAACGAATATGATTTAAATTTTATTAGATGTTTTTAGCATAATATTTTATAAAAATAAAACAGCATCATTGTCTTAAGAACTTGTATTTTACTATAAGAAATCATAGAGAAATAAAAGTACAGTAATATATTCAAACATTATCAATCCATGACTTAAATTCAAAATAAAACTTTATTATAAAGTACCAAAAGGACACAAAAAAATTTACTTATTTTTAAATTCAGAAATTAAACATCTCATATACTGTTGATCTTCAAGTGGCATCCATTTGTAAGCAAACTCAATGTGCTTGATTTTGTTTGCGGTGACTGATTTAGTTTTTATATTTTCAGCCGGGGCAATTACAAAATTTGCAATGGATGAATTATCTTTATTAACAATACTTTGTTTGCCTGTTCTGGTAAGTTTAGGAGGGTTAACATAGACTGTAATGAATTCAGTACTATGATCAATTATCTTATACTGCAATTTAAATTTTTCTCCTTGGATAAAACGTAGCTGACATATTTTTGTGTATAGTATTTTATCGTATTTAAACACTGAAGCAGTTTTTTTGTAGTTTTTAAAGTAGGCTGCTTTCATGTTGATTACACAAAAAGACTTTCTTCTCTCAACCTTCAACAAAAGTCTCATAAAAGATAAGGGCGACCAAATGTCAGTAACTTTCATTGCCTTTTCTATGCGAGAATGGATGTTGTCGACAACTTGTATACAAGAATGTCCAGTTATGGAATACTTCATGGTAATCATGCGGATATTCGGATATCTGGTTAGAAAGTCAGTGACCGCGACTGAAACCAGAGAGTTTCTGTTCTGCGGAACGCAGCTATCACTCCAAGTTATTATTTCATTAATTTCTGGATGGTTGGAAACAACTTTCTCCAAAATTTGAACTAGCGCACTGGATAAGTCATTACCTGATCTTCCACACATTGTTTCAGGCCATATTGCACAATAAACTTCCTTACTGATGGAACAGTGAGCCGTTAGATTGTAAACGTTCAACTTTTGTTTATAAAAAAGAATTGATACATCAGATTTGGGCAAATTGATCACATTTTCCAAGTCGAAGCAAATAACAGCACAATTGGTAGTTTGTGTTTTAGTGTCATTTTTGCGCTCTTGGCGCATTATTACTTTTTTAGAAACGTGGGACTGATATGCAGTTTCCATTTCTTCATTTAATGTTTTCTCTTTTTTAGCCAATCTATATTCTTCACAGACGTCACACCTATCGGTTTTTGGCTGAAGAAACTCCAGATTAAACTGAAAATTAAAAATATCTCTATACATAGACAACTTTTGCGGTATTATTTGCTTTTCATTGCACATTTCCGCATAGAGTTCATACATCTTTTGAATGTTAAGTGATGGTTCAAGGTACTTCTTGTTGGAATCTTTTTTGCAATAATGGGCATCAACGGAAGGAAATGACTCTATGTGCTGTCTAATTATATCTTTGTCTTTTTTTGAGATACGATCTTTTGTGCTACGACCTCTTTTGTCTGATTGGGGGATTTCCTGAATCACTTTTTTTCGTGTGTACATTATAAATGGGTTTCTGGCTGATACAGAAAGTATTTAAAAAAAATGGCTTGCACACACGCAATTTCTCATTTTCTTTTTCCAAATAATAAACAAATGAAAATGACTTGTAATTAGTTGCTTCACTCCGTTTTCTTTTAATTAAAACTTTCTTTGTAATGTTCAGTAAAAAGCCATACTTTCCATTTTGATCTAGTGAGTAATAGCAACTTTTGATTTCCGATTTTATTTCGTCGTTAAATTTTTCTGTGCAATGAAAACGACAAGCCATACTGCAATCTTTGCTTGTATCAATTACCTTCGCTGGAATGATCCTTCCTTTCGCACTTAGATACTCTTTTCCTTTTTGATAATTTTCTGTTCTTATATTTTTCTTCCATGCTTGCGGATTTCTTTTTCGTTTCCGAGTTCTATAAATTTTTTTCATGGGTGTTTTGTCAGATGAACCTGAATCGGAGTTTGATGTCGCACTGTAGTCGAGTGTATACGAAAGACCTTATCTACCCTGTGACAATATTTTTAATCAATATTAATTCAAAACAAACGGTAAATATATTCTGTCGTAAAGCGATCTTCATGCTATATTTTTAAAATAAAAACATACCTTTTTTGGGTTAGGTCATTTGCATCATGTTCAGTTAAAGATAGAACTTTGGACGACTCGCCAATTTCCGGATATAACCTGTAATAAATTTAAAAAAAACATTTGTTTTTATTTATTAGGGATCAATCGGCAGAAATACAATAACTTGTCCATGTAATTTTTACATTATTAACAAATCAAAATATTTACCTTTTTTTCACTGTTGAGGTTTTACTTTCAAACGATTGTCGTTTTTGATTTTTCTTGGTAGTTTTACTGGCTTCAATATCGGAACTGTCTGATTCTGATGCATGAAAATATAATGCAGTACGTCTGCAAAAATGAGGTTAGTTATTCATTTCCTAAAAAATAAAACATTATTAGCCGTATTCATAGTCGATTTAGACTAGGTTTAAATTTTGTTTTTTAATGCAAAATTAATACAGCGACTAATTTTAAACTTGGTTTAATTCGACTATGAATATGCATTTTGTACAAAATGTCGCTTGGAACCCTATGGTTCTCAGCCCTCGAGATTACTTTGATAAATTTCAGTAGATTCAAAAACAATTTAGTAAATTCAATTTTTTAAGGCTTTAACAGAAAAAAATTAAATACGTAAGCTTTTTCTTGAAATTTTAAGTGCTGTAATTTTTAATGTAGCATTAAAAGCACTTAGTATTGCTTACTGGTATCGGTACCAAATTAACATCTCCCTATACCTACTTATAAAATTTTAAATATGTATACAAATAAGAAGTACATATCAAAAACATCTTACTAGTAAGTATTCATTATTTATATTTACATGTACATCCAAATTCAACAAACTCCAAAATCACAATTGATTGCTGAAAATATATTCAATGCCCAGAAGTCAGTGATTTGAACTGTTACATATGTATACCTTGATAACGCACTATACAAAACAAAGCATGCAGTACGTGTTTTAAACGTAAACATAATTCTGTTGAGATTAAAGTAGATATACTTTTAGTAGTTTAGTCTACGACAAACATTTTAAAAATTAAATTTTACTTTTTTTAAAGCTTACGCATGACTATTAATTTTTTTTCATGTGTTTGTTCGCTGAGTCCCTAAAAACACTCCGCGGAGAAATGTGAATTGTGAAATAACTAAGTTTTACTAGGGTTTCAGTATTTGCCTTTTTGAAATTACGTTCAATCTTTCTCAACTGCTCAAAAAACCCCATTCGACCTCTTATTACATTTTCAATTTTGATAGAGTTGTAATAAAACGTCTTTTAATTTCAAAAAAGTTTAATGTTTGCACGAATGTTCTCCATAGACGTAATTAGAAATAACAAATTATATTTCACAATTTCGAAACAACAAAATAATGTTCAGTTGTAAACACAACAAAGTTCATAATGTCCGTGAAATTATAAATAATATTTGCAAGTCTATAAAGTAAAATGTAAATTCAAATTACTAAACTTTTTTTTTATTTAATTACTCAACACAATATGTTATTAATTTTTTTATATATATTTTTAAAGATATTTTTTTAATTCTACTCGATAGTAACGATAATAATTAATAACCACATACATTTTATTCACTTTTTTTATTAAAAATGTTTTAAAATTCATTTGTTATTCTGTTACTATAAGTGCGTTTAGTGCTTAAAAGTTTCAGATAAAAATAGTATTTTTGCGTAATTCATTCAAAGCATTAAACAATAATTGAAAATCAATGAGTTAACTCAATCGCTTAATTGAGCAGTTTAAAGTGCAAGTTAAATGTTGCGTTTTACATATTGTAAACCAGTTAATCGAATATTTCACCACAAATAAATTAAGAAAAACAGTAAATCAAGATGTAATTGAATTTGGTTAAATACCTAGTACCTATTTAAAAATAATAAACATTAACAATTTGGCAAAAAAGACTTAACTACACAAAATATTCATTCTTGTAAGTAGCGTCGAAATGAATGTCCAAAAATGATTTATTCATGCAGTATTAACTTAACTGGAGTCGCATTTTCATGTATGTATTGACTAGAATAACTTAGCTTGAAAAACGCAAATAACAACCTTATTTGAACTACTAATTTATTTTGTTAATTCTGATAAAGCGATTATCTTAAAGATTAGATGATTACATTGTTACGTATATTTACGTTCGTCTTATATTACAATCAACCGTAGAAGCACAGGTGAAAGAGTGCTCATTCCATCGGTAAAAAATAACGTAAGAAAACAGGTAAGTTAAAAATGCATTTATGCGTTAAAACAAGAGACATAAGGAATAGTTTCGAGTTTGATTTGACTTGGCACGCAAAATTATTTTTAGCGCGATACTCAGTTAATTTCAAGGACTAATTTTAAATTTATCCGAACTCATTTAACGCTCTGACTATTGCAAGTAGTTTGTTTCATATCGTTAATACTGCACTCATAACAATGGACGACATAGATTTAATATCGATATCTAGAAATTTTTTAGACAAAATGCGAGGATTAACCTGGACCCAATTTATAGCTTCGTTGACACGAAAAAAACTGAATCTTCACACTGATGATACCAAATTAGCGCGTGTTTTAAGCACGTTGGATTTAACTGCTTTAGGCATTGGAAGTACATTAGGTGTTGGTGTTTATGTACTTGCCGGAGAAGTTGCAAAAACTTACGCTGGTCCAGCTGTAATTATTTCGTTTTTTATTGCTGCTGTTGCATCAATCTTTGCAGGTAAGTTTATATTTTTTTTAAATAAAACATTAACTATATATTACTAGGTTTGTGTTATGCCGAATTTGGAGCACGCGTTCCTAAAGCAGGATCGGCATACATTTATAGTTATGTCACGATCGGCGAATTTGTTGCATTTATAATTGGTTGGAATTTGATTTTAGAATATGTAATAGGTAAGTTTTTATTTTTTACAAGTATAATCTAACCAATACGTTAATTTAGGGTCAGCTAGTGTCGTAAAAGGACTATTTACTTATTTAGATGCACTAGTATACAATAAAATGTCTGATTTTCTTCAAGAAAATATACCGATGAATGTACCTGCATTCGGCAAGTTTCCGGACTTTTTTTCTTTGGGCGTCGTCTTACTATTTTCTGGTAAAATAAATTACTTAAATTATTTGAATAATAACATTTAGGTTATAGTCGCCCTTGCTCTTGGTGCAAGAGAGTCTTCGTTGGTTAATAATGTATTCACTATGGTGAATTTATCGGTTGTTCTTTTTGTAGTTATTTCCGGTCTGTGGAAAGGTAATAGTAACAAATTTACTAAATTTAGTTACTATGTTTATTTTTTAGTTGACGCTTCTAATTGGGCAATACCGCCTGAGGAGGTTCCTCCTGGTTTTGGGAAAGGAGGATTTGCTCCGTATGGTTTTTCTGGAATTATTAAAGGGGCTGCTACTTGTTTCTATGGGTTTATTGGATTTGATTGCATTGCAACCGCAGGTAAACAGTTTTACCACGTAATTTTAATTTATATTTACAACCACATTATAGGCGAAGAAGCCAAAACTCCTCAAAAATCGATTCCAATAGCTGTTGTAGTTTCTTTACTTGTAATATTTTTAGCGTATTTTAGTATATCAGTAGTGCTTACAATGATACTTCCTTATTATCTTCAAGTAAGTATTACTATTTACTGAAACGTTTTATTAATACGCGATTTAGGACGAAGAAGCTCCTTTTCCTCATGTATACGATGAGTTGGGTTGGCCAGTTGCAAAATATATTGTAACGGCAGGAGCCTTGTGCGGTTTATTTTCAAGGTATTTATGTTAAAATAATAATTATATATTTATTTAAATATTCCAGTCTTTTGGGAGCTATGTTTCCATTACCACGTGTAATATACGCTATGTCGTCTGATGGTTTAATGTTTGAAATAGTTGGTAGAGTACATCCACGTTTTCAAACACCTGTCTTGGGAACTTTAATTGCTGGTTGCCTTACTGGTATCTTAGCATGCATTTTTGAGTTATCGCAGTTGTTTACTATGATGTCAATTGGTACTCTTAGTGCGTACTCAATAGTTGCAGCTTGTGTCTTGGTACTAAGATACACTGACGATAAAAGTTCCGAGAAAAAAGTTGAATCGGAAATTTTGACTTATAAAACTGTTGTAAAACAAATGTTTAATTTAAAATTAAAGAAACCTAATGAAGTATCTAGTTCAATTGTCGCATGGGCGTCGACTGTTTATTGTAAGTAAAAAAATTGATTTTTACGTATATACTAAAGCCATTGTTTAGGCATAGTGTGTTTCGGACCAACTGCAATGCTTAGTCTATACGAGACTGAATTATTTAATGGAGAACCATGGGTTGTTAGTATATTTGCTATATGCTTAGCAGTGTTAATTTTTCTCCTTATTATTATTGCGGTGCAACCAAAATCTTCAAGAAAGCTTAGTTTTGCAGTACGTATTTTTACGCGTGTTCTTACAAGTTTAATAATTAATTTTTAGGTGCCGTTCGTACCATGGTTACCAGCTTTGAGTATTTTTATAAATATATATTTAATGACCACTTTAGATCCTGCAACTTGGTTACGATTTGTAATATGGATAGCTATCGGCATGCTTATATACTTTTCTTACGGCATTTGGAATAGCAAAGAAAAAGTGTATCAAAAACAAAATAATGCCAAAATTGTAGAAAATGTCGTACAAGACAAAATAGTTATTAGTAGCACTATAGGAGTTTAAACGTTTTGCAGTAGTACTTAAGTTAAGTATTTATAATGCATATGTGATACTACACGAGTTTATGACAAATAATGATTATTTTGTATGTTTGGTATTAATTTTTTTTTATTAAAATGATTTTTACTAATAAAATATCGAAATATTTACTTTATGTACGTTGTGTATAGTTTTCTGGAACAGACGCTTAATTTCACACATAGTAACGGTTATGTGAAACGATGTCTAGCGAAACAAAGCATTAACCTTCTTACATCAATAGAATTACTTAGAACTAACAGACGGTTTTAATCGATCAATTACATTCATTAAATAATATTAACGTAGATACGAATCAATATGACACTTAATTTTTAAAATCAGTGATTTATTTTTATTAGTTTAAGTGCGTTACTGATTTTTTTTAAATATAAAATAAAGCGCATGCAATTTTCTGAACTGTTATTCCGATTCAATTTAGAATTTAGTTAACGTATGTTTGGCCCGTACTTTCACTAAATTCTTATGCATTAAATATTTTTTTGTTTTTTTTGAGAAACGTTTAATCATCTTTGAAACTTAAAAAGTTAGTTACATTAACTATTTTTCACAAAATAAATGAAGTAAACACCTAAGTATATATTTTTACCAAATATTTTTTAAATTTAAATAAAATGATAATATAAAATTAATGTAAGAAAAGTCTAAAAAGTTTTAGAAATTCAAAGTAAATAATGGAAACAATTTCTTTTCTAGCGGATGTTTTAGAATAGGTTGCAACATTTGTGGTCAAATGAAGTATCCATTCCGGTTGTCATCACTAAATTATTTTATATACAGTTCAAAAGTAATATTACAACAAATTGTGAAATTGTTCAGTTAAATAAATATTCATTAATATACGAGGGTTATTCCGAAACTAAGGTTCGTTTGCTTATAAAACATGAAACATTACAGATTTTTTCAAAAAAAATTATTTTTTAAACGTGTCTATTTTTCTACATAGTTTCCATATTTGTTTAAACGTCATAACGTTCTACAAACTTCTGTATGTCTGAGTCGTAGACCCTGTGAAGATAACCAGTCTTAAACTGCTTTTTTCACCTTGTCATCTGTAGCGAAGCGCTTGCTCCCGAGGTAGCGAAATAAGAGAAAAACACTCGGCGCCAACTCTGGACTGTGGGTGGGTGGTCAATCTGCTCCCATCCAAAAAATCTGATCAGATTTTGGGTGTGAATGGCAGAATGAGGTCTGGCATTGTCATGCAGCAAAAAAACTCCAGACGTCAAAAGACCACGTATTCTGTATTGCACGTCTAAGTTTAGTTAGAGTAGCGCAGTAAGCGGTTGCATTTATTGCTGCCCTTGCTGCAAAAATTCGACTAACAAGACCCCATGTCTATCCCAAAACACGGTTGCCATACCCTTGCGTGTTGAAATTGTTTGCTTGGCCTTGACTCTGACTGGTAATGTGTGACGCCATTCCATTGACTGACGTTTAGACTCTGGGGTTCTGTGAGAAACCCACGTATCGTCCCTTGTGACAATCTCCTCTAAAAATTGCTTATCTTCTTTATGATATCTATCCAAAAAATTCACAGATATCGCAAATCTTGCAATTATCGGAAGGTATTGAAAACAAACACAATATCATCTACGTAATATAATGAACAAAATTTATTACAATTTTAAAAAATAAGAATGCATACATAAATAATAACAAAAAAACACAAATAACTCTAGGTACATATTAATCAAGAATAGAGTCGTATGATAATTCACTAATTGTTTTTATTTAAAGTTGTTCATGAAATACCTGAGAATTGTTTTCCATAACATCTTCATTCCTGGAAGATGATAAATCAGCAACCCTAATGACTTATAGAGATTTTTTTGTGATAACAAATTATGAGCGAGATCATTCATTATCAAGACTAGCTGCGCGCTGATAAAACATAGCTTTCAATGACATATCTAAAGAGAAACTCCATTGCGTTATCTTAAATCAATGCACTTAAACAAACATCACGGCATGTAATTAGGTCGGCGTCACTAATTTTTTCCATTTTTGTAGTTCAATTTGTTTGCCCTTTATCTCTCCAAGAGGAACGAAAATTGTGCTCGGCATTGAATTAGTATTAAAAAAGAGGGTACATCTTTTATAGAAAATTTTTCTAGAGAAACACAAAATATGTTATTTTGAGCTAATCTTTTCAAATCGTTAACAAAATGACAAGTAGTCAACTGTTGGCACCAACATTGAGACGCGATGTTTTGATTGTAAAGCTTTGATGTTGTGAATGACTGTACTTATTTACTTTCTCAAATCTAAGCTTTGTTTAGGCAACAAGTATTACGAAATATTTGGGTTGTGTTGGTAACGCTTAGGTTTTCTGTTCCAAGTGATGCACGGTAAGAAACATATCAAGCAACAAAATCTCAAAACATCAAACTTTATTTGACACAAAACATTTTTAAAGCAAAAAGTTACCTTTGCAAAGCTTAAAGGTCTTGCCACATAGCTTATGTCATGCTATGCCAATGTAAAACACAGAAGTAGAAACATAGTATTTTATTCATGAACTGTCACATAGTAGATGTTTGATTCTATGCTATTTTCGCATGATCCTGAAGTAACTTAGCATAGCACAGAAGTCGAACTCGACCCAACTTCTGTGCACGTGCACGTGCTTTTTCTGATTATTGTGAGGTTATAGGGTTTTATTTATTTTCGTTTGTAGTGTGATTTTTTAAATTATAAAAAAAACAGGGAAAGGTTTCTATTAACGACGAATTGCTAGTTACCTTAATTAACGCAAATACTTGCATTTATAACAAAAAGTTGAAAGAATATCGGAATGTGTACCAAAAAGAAAACGTTTGGAATTTTATTGCTTCGTCCTTAGGTGTAACAAGTAAGTAAATCAGTCGTTTTTGAATTTAGAAAGAGTAGAATGATATTTTAGAAGAGGAAGCAAAGAATCGATGGACCAGTTTACGCCAAAGGTTTTCAAGGGAAAAACTAGCGATTAATAAAGAGACCAGAAGTAGTGCAGTAGGAGGTCTCTATATGAATTGATGAGGTTTTTGGAGGAACATGTAATAACGAGAAGGTAATTACGAGTATATTAATTTTGTCGAAGTAAAATAAGAAATATTAGATCCACTTAAAGTAACCACAAAAATTAATGTTTTTATTGTAAATGGGTACATAATTATACCCCATGTTCATTTTTTTGTTAATTTATATAACTACGATACCATATTATCAATCGTAACTGCTTCAATAGGTAATACATATTGTTAAGTTGCTATTATTTTCTAGTACAATTATCAATATGAGCCTTGAAAATAATTCGGAAGTGAATGGCAAAGGTGTATGCTCCCAAGTTTTATTAGAAGAAGAATACGAGGAAACACCTAATAGTGACAATACAATCAATATACTGTCGGTAGTACCTGCCTGTGAATCAGAATAATCTTCCACTTTGACTAGAATTAGTACATCAGAACTTTCTTCTTTAGGTGCTCTTAACACTTCTTTGGGCACACGAACAAGTAAGTAAATTTAGTTAAATTAATTACAAAAATTTGAGACATATAATGTTTTTAATATAAGTATAAATAATTTTAATTGTGACATGTTGACTCTAAACTAAGTGTAGGTAGGAAGTTGTTTACTAACTCTTTTTTATCTGGTACACTTATTTTAAAGTCGACAAATTGGGAAATTTCTAAGACAGGTACTAACATTTTTTTGAATAGTACGTATTGAAAAAGTATAATTAAATATTAATGCAGGCCTCGTTGTACAATGTTTTCCTGCCATGCAACAGAGCCATTTTCTGAACAAAAATAATTCATGCATTTATCTCTTACATTCGTGGCTTAAAATATCCTGTTATTAGAGCCAAAATGACCAAATTGGCGTAAAGCTGAGTTATCTAGAGTTACCTCTCTTCTCCATATTCCTGGTTCATTATTATTGTCAACAAAGTTTAGGGGACAATACTGAGCACCATTATGTGTACGTAGAAAATTGTGTAAAACCACAGTAGCCTGTATGATTCCGTCTACATTATCTATAGATGTTTTTATAGGTTTTAAAAATATTCTCCATCTGGCCACCAAAATTCCAAATGTATTTTTAATCATTCGCCGAGCCCTGCATAAGCGATAGTTAAATTTCTTTTTACATAGAGGTAGTTCTTGTCGACCGCCAAGAGATGGTCTCATTAAATTAGGCTTCAATGGGAAAGCTTCATCTCCTACAAAACAGAATGGCATTTCTTCAAGTTCCCCAAGTAACGGTTGAGGCTCGGGAATTATTAGAGAACCATTCATCAATCGCTGACCAGTTTCAGAAACAACAAATATACCTCCATCACTTTGCACACCCATTAGGCCTATGTGCACCATAGTAAATTTATAATGAGCATCACAAGTCGCCATTAATACACAGCTAAATGTTTTTTTGTAATTATAAAATTGACTGCCTAGTAACCATTGCTAGTAACAAAACCCTTATTAGATATTTAATACATTACAATATAATTTTATTTGCACCTGTGTTTTTTGGACATTCAATGGTCACATGTTTCCCGTCAATTGCACTAAGACAGTTTGAGTACTTGCACAGTCTATCTCGAGCTATTTCTTGCCATCCATTCTAGTTTAGATGGAACATTCAAATAGGTAGGCATTAAATTCTTCCACAAAACACGTTTCGTGCACTATCCCAGCAACAGTGGACCTTTCACAACGAAAGTTAAATGCCAAGTTCTGAAAGGATTCCCCAGTAGCTAGATACTTATTATAGAAACAAAGTTTCAACCTACTAAATAATTTTATTGTTTACAATTTTATCTAAGAGTCATCATTAAACGTTGACTACATTCAATCGATGAACGAATACTTTTTTTCGAAAATCTTTATGAGTTAATCTACACAACTCTTCATATAGGTTATAATTCATTCTTGTGAATTGAAAGAAACTATTAGAATCACTCAAACGCATTTCCTGCACTAAGTTGTGAAAGTGTCCCTGTCGAATCCTACTCATGTATATGGGTCGTACCCACCAACGCCGTTGCCTATTTGCTTTGTGCTTTTTAATATTTAATAAACACTCGAGTATAAGCAACCCTAAACCAACATCAATTTCATCCATTGTTTTACTAACAACACTAACAAATTTAAGGTTATGTTGTCAATCACTTCTGCTCATATGGCACGTGTATATCGTCGCACATCTGCGCTATGTGACATAGCATATGCCGCATTATGTTATGCGCTGTGCGTTAGTATGGCGAGGCCTTAAATAATAATATTGCGTTCACAAAAATGTTATACGAGGAAAGGTCGAAAAATTGAGAATCATGTTCACTGACTGCCATTTTCTGCTGACTTAGATACGGTTGAGAGCATTCAGATAAATGTAATATTTTCTCTAGACACAATCAATTTTAGAGCCAATGTAGAACTTTCAGAAATTTAGCCAGACTTTAATTGAATTCGCTTGGATTAAATAAATAATTCAATGATTAAATAAATAATTTAAATAGCGTGATCCCTGAAATTGTTTCACCACACTCTAATTAATTGACACGTGTTTTAAAAAAAAACAACAGAACAATGATTACTGAATTTTGCCCGTGTTTTATGGCGGTTCACAGTTTTACAGCTTCTAAGATTATGACACAATTCGAGCTACGTTGCAAAGTTGCAAAGGGGAGATTTCACCTTTGGAAATGTAAATCCACAAATTAAAAACTAAATTTTTTTCAACAGTTTGTTCCGTTTGCAATTCCCTGTCATATCTAAAGAACATTTACAGCAAATTGGACTAACAATAAAAACATTTTTCGACGGGAAATAATTGACATGTCTATTTATTAAATTCTCTAGGTGTTCCTTTGGCACAAAAAAAAACGAAACTATTCTTATAAGCGACTTGAATTGAAGATCACGTATTGCGGTTTGTTGGGTCTTGACTGGACGCAGGTTGGGAACCACGTAACAAAAAAAAATAAATGTACGTGAAAGAAAAAAGCCCGTCAGTAATTCTCCTTTCGCGAGTACGAAAAGAAGACCCCACCCGTCAGTAACTTTTCTTCGGATAAGTGAAAAAAAACCAACGCGTAAATAACTTTTTCGAGTAGGTAGAAAAAAACCAGCGCGTAAATTAACTCCCTTGCGCGAGTACGTTAAATAAAACAGCCCGACAGTAACTTCTTTTTCGCGAGTAAGTCAATAGAAGAACTCCCGTATGCAACTTTTTTCGTTTTTGCATCGCGTCAGGGTTTTTATAACCTTCGTTTATAACACTTCTCCTTTTGTGTACGCAATTTTGACTTTATTTCCTAAAACGCTTTTTTCTGATTGGTTAAGTTCACGAATCCTTTCAGTACCAAATTTGCCAATTGGCTTTTCCTTCTTTTACCCAATCTGTTGAAAGCGGCGTTATGCTTCTTTCTAGCCTTAAAGTGTTACAACGTTTTGTTACTGGACGGCGCTGCGTGTTTCAAATAGAATAAAAATTTACCGATTCTACAATTTTTTCTTCTATTAAAATTAATCAAATGCGCTACTTACTATAAAAAAGCATTAAAGAGATGAACCTTACTTTAACATGAATCCCTTCTCTAGACTTAACAGATTTATAACGCTAATAATCTTTACATTTGCTTGACTGTTGATACAATTTCGACTTTCAAATTTTACCCAAATTTTATTTCACATACTTTCGTTCTATGTTGATACATTTACAGTGAAATCGTTTATGACTTAAAGTAATTACTGGTAGTTTTTATTATAAAACTATATAAACCAGATTTATTAAATTATTACTTCGTTTACGCATTTTAAAATTTGAACTAAATTATTGGTTTAGTAGAACATGGGTGTTTCGATCGAGTTGTTTTTGGTGACCACCGCGGTTTTTTTTGTGGTTAAGGGTAGCATTGTAACTATTACCCTAAAACGGTGCAAGATAAAAAAAAGTTGCACATAAACATTTTTATAGAGAACAACTATAAAACAACAAAAAAGTCTGCAGAAGGGTACAATTACCTTCAATAGTTTAGAAAATACAAGTGTGCAAAATTACACAAAAATGTCTAACGTTACATTAAAATTCTGTATCTCATAAAACTATTAGATATAATTATACTCTCCCGCGAATTTTTTTGTAGTAAATTTTGTGCTCAATAAATTGTTTATGTGTAATTTTCATCTATATTGTACAGTTTTTGCAGGCTGAAGATCGCGCGGATCTAATTCTACAATTACTATAATTATTTTTTAGCACTACATCCAAAAAATACAAAAAATGAAGTGAAATTGAGAATCACCGCAATTTCCAGCTTTGTTTCATCTGAGCGTTTCATAGTTTCGTTACATAAACCATCGAATCACGCATCTTATAAGTGTTTTCATCACTAAAATCAAGAGCACAAGCAATTCTTTTCAGTTTGTGTTCCTCAATAAGCAGCCTGAAAACCTAACGTGCGCACAATTTGCAAAATTTCAACTTTTTGGAAACGTAATAGCAAAGGCTTCCACGGCCCGAATTTATACTAACATTAGAATGTCTTCCGGGTTTGGACCGTGTCATAGTTGCAACCGAAGCTGCCAACGTTTCGCCCACTTTTGTAAGGGGCTTCATCAGGGCGTGAGATAAATCGCAAAACTCAAACAAGCAATCGAAATCTAACTAAGAACTTTTCAAAAGTTAGGTTATCCACTTGTAAAACAAGCCATAACCTAAACTCTCAAAAGGTAAGAAAGAAAACGATAACCTCAAAAAGCAAACAAAAACCTAACAAAGAACCACTACCGAGTTAGGTAATCAACTTGTGAACCAAGCCAGATTCTAAACTCCGTAGAAGTGACTTAAGAAGAAATAGTCTCCGTATTTAAAAGAAAAGGATCGTCACGGATGGTTGAGCTCGACCCTGATTGGGTTACGGTTCCTAGGGGGCGTGTTTTTGATAAATGACTAATAACCGGGAACTAAAGAGGGGATAGTTCGAAACCATGATCGCGATTGAAGTTATTGGGGTGTTTGATGATTTCTATGCTTTCTCGGAATTTCCTGTTGAAAAAGAATGGAGATTTGGCAATCAACGTAACATTATCAAAGTCTATCTTGTGACCTGTAGTAAAATGATGTTCAGCGACCGCAGACTTGGAAGTATACCTTTTCCTTATACAACGATCATGTTCTGAAATGCGAGTAATGACGGAACGACCGGTTTCACCAATGTAGACTAAACCACAAGAACAGGGAATTTGGTATACACCTTGAGATGAAAGTGTAGGAAATTTGTCTTTGGGAGAAGGAAGAATCTGAGAGATTTTGCCTGTCGAGTTGAATATGGGTTTAATACCATTCTTACGAAGGAGTTTCCCTATTT
The DNA here is from genome assembly GCA_035610365.1 of Aquatica leii. Lineage (NCBI taxonomy): Eukaryota > Metazoa > Arthropoda > Insecta > Coleoptera > Lampyridae > Aquatica > Aquatica leii. The sequence goes on from CM069436.1 coordinate 43,320,018, forward strand.
GATCTGTAACCTTGTGAATGTAGGGTAAAAAGGCCAATTTCGGGTTGGATTCGGGAGTAGAAATGTCCTTAGGTAATCGAGTACGTAGATGTAAACGACGATTAATTACTCTATGAATATCTCGCTTAACATAACCATTGTTCACTAAGGTTCTAGTAAGATGACGGAGTTCTGAGTCTAGATTCTCAGGTTGACAAATAGAAAAGGCATGATGGACCAAAGATTCAATGACAGAACGTTTCTGTCCAGGATGATGATGAGACGAAGCATTAAGGTATCTGCCCGTATGGGTAGGTTTGCGATAAACAGAATGGCCCAGATGTCCGTCGGGCTTACAAGTCACAAGAACGTCAAGAAATGGAAGAGAACCATTACTTTCGATTTCCATAGTAAATTTGATATCTAAGTGTTGATTGTTAAGATGATCAAGAAACTTAGACAATTCAAGATGACCATGAGACCAAACAATAAACGTGTCGTCAACATATCTAAACCACACCTTAGGTTTTAATATTGATGATTCCAAAGCAACCGTTTCAAAGGATTACATAAAAATGTTAGCTACAACCATCCGTGACGATCCTTTTCCTTTAAATACGGAGACTATCTCTTCTTAAGTTACTTCTACGGAGTTTAGAATCTGGCTTGGTTCACAAGTTGATTACGTAACTCGGTAGTGGTTCTTTGTTAGATTTTCGTTTGCTTTTTCAGGTTATCGTTTTCTTTCTTACTTTTTCAGAGTTTAGGTTATGGCTTGTTTCACAAGTGGATAACCTACCTTTTGAGAAGTTCTTAGTTAGATTTCGATTGCTTCTTTGAGTTTTGCGATTTATCTCACGCCCTGATGAAGCCCCTTACGAAAGTGGGCGAAACGTTGGCAGCTTCGGTTGCAACTATGACACGGTCCAAACCCGGAAGACATTGTAATGTTTTTGGAAACGATTTTGTGCAAAGTTATTCTACCTACATTCGGAAATTTCAATGCTAAAGTTGAAATTGTGAATCGCCGGTCTGCACGAATCTTTTCATCCACAGCATTGACCAAATCATCTGTGATCACTGATGGTTGACCTGAACGCGGTTCATCATGAATATTTTCCCGTCCGTCCTTGATGGCTCTTATCTATTTACGCATTTTGCTGCTATTCATTGCATTTGCGCCATACACGTCGCTTATCTGTCTATGAATTTCCGCGGCTGAAACATTCTCTGCTGTCAAAAACCGAATCACTGACCGTATTTCACAGTCGATTGTTTTAAACATTTTGAAGTAGCTCTGTATTTAGCACAGTGCAACAATACTAATGCAAATGGCATCGTTTGACGAGCAAAACAAACCGGAAGTTGGTACGCATGTGCGTTTTAATGTTTGCGCGTCATTCGATTAGCTACGACGATTATAAGCTTACTTTCCGAATAACCCTCGTATAATTAGTTATATAAAAATAAAGATTTTATAACTGCATCCTGTTAAAATATTACTATACTTGATTCACATTAGTAAAGACATAAAGATTAAAAAGTGATAGACGTTAACACGTGGTCTAAAAATTTTATTTTGATAAATAGAAGAAACTAAACATTTTTGGTCGAGCACAAATATTGCCTAGAAACAGATTTATTTTTCAAAGAAACCAGAAATTTTCGATTCGGCTAACGTATTACCTAAAATAAAGCAATACCAACCAAAGCCAACAAAGAATGCTAAAATATAAAAATATGTGTTTATTATGTTTATTTAATATTACTAATTCTTACAACAAAAATGGGATTTTGCTTTTGTATTTTATATACCCCACGCGCGTACACGGGCCACAAAACATTTAAAAAAATATTAGTTGTAAGAACACAAAAATGTATTCCTATAAAGGACGAATGTTGTCAGCATCATGTAAGATATTTTAAAATCTTGAAAATATTTTGTTTTTACATAAAAAAGGTCACCAGGTAAGCAATATTTTTCAATGATGATTTCCTACTTCTTCTGTAAACTATACTAATACTATTGAAAAGAGGAAATTATAAAATTGTTTAAAGGAAAATGTAAATCTTTTCCTTTCATTTGAGGGTCTACTTTTTTAATTAGGTTGGGTAGTTTTTGAGTTCCTGTTCCCAGTGATCTTCCGTTGTCATTAAAGTCTAAAATTAAACATAACGCAAACTTGAGTTCAAAAGTAGCTACCGACACACAAAATGTTGATATAGTAGCAATAATAGGTTTATCCATTATAACGTAGATGGCGTTGTGAACAGTCAATGACGCGCCTTGAATATTATAGTTCAGTAACTTATCTTAATTAGTAAAAATAAACTTTGATCCGTAAGCCGTATGTTATCCTACGAGATCTCGACTTATTTTGAGTCTACATTTTTACCTAATTACAATACGCGCATTTTGTAAATACGTCGCAGTTGAGTTACGTCAAAATCTTAGACACAAACAAACCTAAATCTTGAATTTTGAAAAAATTGATTACAACTTATTCCGGGTTTCCATTTTTAACAATTTTAATCTATGAATTGGTATTTGTGTATGCTACTATAAAAGTATAACAAACATATTTTTATTTTTGTTAAAAATAAAAGAAAATACAGTGCACGCATTGCAATCACGGATAATGTTATCAATCCGGTAATGTTATCATTTTGTTAAAGAACAGGCCGGACCTATGATACTACATAGAAAAAAAATCGTTTATAGTAATCATAATTTTGGTTTATGTTATTAATTTTCTTCTAAAGTTTGTTTCTATACATGAACAATAACATATTTTGTATGAATTTTTTTAGCTGAATTTTTGCGATACGCCTTTTACGATTAAACATCTGTTAATACGTTATTTTCGAGAATTCACTTGGAAAGCATGTGCATTCTTAGAATAGCATAACTTAAATTAACTACGTTTTATGTGATAACGTTATTTTGTATTCGTTTTTAATGTCAGCAAATTTCAATTTACCATTTATAGATGACAATATGCTTTGACATTTAAAAATAACATTATTATAAAATATTTGGAAACACTTGACTTCAACTGTCAAAATTTTGACAATTAAATATTTGAGTTTTAAGATCTCTGGTTTTAAGTGAATTTAGTGACAGGACATTTTGATGTATTTGCCATAACAAAATTTAGTGTATCTTATAATTCTAATAGCTAAAAAATGCAAAATAATGAAGGATTCGACGACACTCTGATAAAAAAATACTTGGTAGATGCCGAAAATGATATAATTACGTTGCTGAAAGATTTAGAATATACTTACAATTTAAATCCTACCAATCAACGATTGCATGAACTAAAAATGAAAAGTTGTTTGGTAAATCTTGAAGTGATAGATAGTAAGTTATTTCATGCTTACAATGCTCTTAATTTAGAAGATGAGGATGATCTGGCTAGTAATTTTGGAATTAGCGTTAAATTAGAAATAGCTAAAGAAAAATTAAATGATTTAAAAGAAAAACATAGTAATTTAAACAAGGAATGGCATAGTCAAGATGAACATTTGAATAAAATTTCAAAAAAGGTATCTAGAAAAGAGGAGGAACTGAAGGCTCAAAGTGTTCTTTGTACGATACAAGGCTTGACTTTTGGAAAATTATTGTGGAAGTTTAGTAAAAACAGTAAGTTTTTAGAGATTATTGTGGCTAATGAAAAATTAACTTTAGAATTAATTAAAATATACAGTGGTTGTCTTTATGGATTTATTCACACATTTAAAAATCAATTACCTGATCCAATGACAGACGAGCATCAATTTGTTCTGTGTCTTACGGGAATATTTAGTAATTTTGCTACAATACCGGATGGACGATTTTTTTTGTTGCATCAACCTATTTGTCGAGAAGTTCTCGATCAAATGATAAAAAGTGCATTTTTAATAACTACTCCCAATGGCGAACAATTAAAATTTTTAACCTTATCTACAATTTACAACATTATGATTTGTCAAGAAGGGTTAGAATTTACAAAAAATCATGAAGGTACAATGTATGTTTTGAAAAATTGTATTAACTCTTCTAATTCGGAACGTATTATTTTGATGAGTTTGAAAATTATAAACATTTTAGTAGGGACTAGTAAGCCTACAGTTGACAAATTGAACTTTCCCGTTAAAGAACTTAAAAAATTAGACTATTGTTGTAACAATCCAGCAGTGCGTAAACAGGCTAAAGAAATTTTAGCAATGCTACAACAAATAAACAGTGTCAAAACAAGTGGTAGAACCGTACCTAACAGTTTAGTTACAAGTAAACCAAAAAACGAAAATATTAATAGAACTACAGGTGCTCTAGCGTGTTACGTAGTTACAGATAAAAACATTTCGAACGGTTTTAGGAATAAAAAGCCCAATACTGTTTCAGAATTTTCTCAAAACTTTGGAGGAACTTGTTCTAAATCATATACTTCTTCTTCGTCTGTGAGTAGTGTTGTTGAATTCTCGAATTCACTTCAATTATCTAAATGTACCGACATGTCAACTTCTGGATCAGAACTAATTAGACAGAAAACTTCAACTACAGGTTCAAAAAATATTGTGATTAATAATCAGTTAAGCCCAAAGGAAGAAAAATCTGTGTCCTGTAAGTATAACCATTTAAACATTAATGTATCAAACTAAGTATTTTTTTTTCTATATTTTGTTTAAAAATATTTTTACTTGTGTTAAAAGTAAAAAGTTGTTTAATTCGTAAACATATTTGTATATAAAAAAAAGTTCAAAATAATATTTTCTCAAAGTTAAATTAAGTTAAAAATATCTCAACTCCATGGAAATTTTATAGTTTTATATTGGTTTTATTTTATTCTTATTTATTACTATACTGAATAGACATGATAACCTGCAAATCGTTGCCAAATCAAAAATAATGTTTGTTTAAATACTGTACTTAAGTATGTTTTTTGAACGATGCGCCATAGACATTTGTAAGTAAAATAATTCATTAATATTTTTTACAAATGATTTAAAGTTAGCTATAGCGTAAAGACGAAACAAAATATGAAGGCAGGCCCATCTCATAGTATAATTTACTATGTAAAGATTGCTGTAGAGGTAGAAACGTTGACAAGTTGATTTTACATGCACGTAATTCAAATAAATTTTAAATTTTACTGCAGATTAAAACAACAACGTAGAAGATAGTAAGAAAACATTATCAATGCAAATGAAAAAATGCCACAGCAGTAAACCACTGGACCGCCGTTTTGCTCTTTTAGGGCTTCTCAGCATAACACTCTAATCTACTTCCACAAATACATTAAAAAGCCTATAGCTGTATATTAACAAATGATGTAAGCACCATAAATAACATATGATGGCAAAGCATGTTAATGTAAATGTGAAAACGCTACCAGAGTGAACTACTGGACGTCATTTTGCCCTTTTGGAACTTTTCAGCAGTGGGATAAAACTAATGTAATCCCACAAATGCATTTGTTTGTTACAACAAATACTACAAACGATAAATAAAAATTAAAAATAAATGCCATATAAAAACTGAGTAGGCGTAGCCAAACAGTATAATTTAAAAAAATAGACCAAACTCTATTAAAAAAAGTCTTGGCTGGAAGACACAAAGTGTACATACTAACCCGCTGTACAAGAAATAGGATACAAACAAACAACTATCAACATCTCGTTGATCCGCCAAAAAGGTGCTGTACGTGTTTGATTAAAATAATGCTTGTTGTAATTTAATTGAAAATTCATAAATATCTCTATAACTGTACATGGCAAAAGAAAAAAAGAATCGTGCAAATCGATAGAGAATGACATTTATACAAATCCACTAGAAACCGAAGGCGGAGTAATAACGACGTCTGTACACGAAATTGTAAACCAAATATAAAAGGTGGCACAAAAGTACAACACAAAAAACAGAAAATTCAACATCTAACGTAAAAGAACAAAATGTTCAGTATTACACAGACGAGGAAGAACTAGCAAAAGAGACGGAGTGGATAAGTAGAAAAGATAAAAAAGAAGAAAAATGGATAAATTACTCACTCCTCCACAATCAAGTCCAAATGCTTTGTAAAAAGAACAAGAGTAACCAAAAACTAAAAAAGAAGGGGTTGCAAATTATTTGAAGCTACTAGAAAGCTAAAGTACAAAAAAGACAGCCATTTGGAAATGACAAGAAAGTTAATAAAATTTACGGCCTAACATAATGGTTATAAAAGTAAATTCAACCAAATAAAAAATCCAAATAAGTACCGCAGCGCAAACGGTGCTATAAGTTTATGGTCATACCCAAAAATACTGTTCTAAAGAGCCAACATGTGTTAAGTGCACTGAAAAAATAGCACAGCAGATTGTGAAAAACCAAAAGAAGCAAAACCAAAGTGTGTTCATTGTGGAGAACGGCACCCAACTAACTATCGCAAGTGTATAGTTGCAAAAGAAACGCAAAAGATCCCAGTAAACACGGGTTGAAACTGTTACAGTCACAAAATTAAAACAATTGTTTCATTACGTTGTTTCGTGTTAGTTCCATTTTTATATCATTTACATGTAACTGACAGTGAATAAATTGAAAGAGTTCCGATTTTTTCACAATCAGTTTTAAACCGTTTCAGTACTTGCAATTTTTATCCCATAATCAGCAACCGTCTAAAAACTGATTTATTAAAACCGAATATTTTTTGAATAACTAGAATTGGTTAAAGATCGATTAAATAAGATTGAATTATTTTCAAAACAGTGGAATCGTTCTAGGAAAAACGAATACTTTGTGATTAGTCAGCATTAGTCGTTGCTATACTTGATTACTGTCGTCAACGCTTGCGCTGCAAATTGATATTTTTTCACTTGTTCGGTTGTAGTTTGATAAGTGATGCTGTGTGTACAATTACGAAATGGAACAATAAACGGTAAGTCGAAACATTTTATTATAATCCATAAATGTAATCGATATTATCATCATTTCTGTTCTTTATGTATCATGTTTTAATTTGTATTAAAAAAATGTAAATTACCACACATGGTTGCGTTAAGGTAGATTATTGCGTAAATCTGATGATACTTTAGGATTTATAATTACAGTTCAATTCTTCAAGTTTTCTATACGATTATGTACAGCTAAAGGTATTCACATTTATAACTTTCTAATGATTGCTATAGTGATATTTATATTAAGTTTGTGTTGTTTTTGATTAAAAAATGTAATTAATTTTGTGTAACTCTATGATTATGTATGTATATAAATGAAATATTTATTTCTATGTTACAGATGAGGTTAAAAGTTGCTACCCAACAGTAACTGATGCAGTTTTCGAGGCTTCCGTGAAAAGACCACATCAAAGAAATTTGCAATTTGTAAAAAACTCAATGTGATATTGTATTTAAAAATATTTATTGTGCAATAAAATTTGAAACGTGCATTCGAAAATGTATTATTATATTATTGAAAGAATTGTTTTAGTTCATTATTGAAACAAAAAAATCATACATGTATCGATCATTTAGTATCAGTTCAAGATCGAAGCTTTTAAAACGTAAACCGAATGCAACATTTAGTTTGCAACAGATTTGAATTTAAAATACCGAAACTATACTGATTCAAATAAGTGAAACAGCGATGGACTTATAGCTATTTTATTGCAGTTAGGTTTCTTTTATGTTTGAAACAAGAGTGAATCATAATTTTTTTGTTTTGAAACTGTTACTAAACATTATCAATTTTGTGTTTACTGGGATTAAGCACCAGCAGCTCAAGAAACAAAGCTTACCCAAACAACCTCAATGATCTACTCAACTTAAAACAAATACAAATGCAGTTCTAGCGCAGCACGAAAGCAGATCTAAGAACAAGCACTACAGTCAAGCAGTGGCGAGCAAAACAAATAAGCAAGTATGCCTCATACCTGAGACTCATTGTTCTAGAGCATCATACATAAAATTGAAAGTTATAAAGCCTATCACACAATTTACCCGGGCAATACAGCAAATGAGAAAAGACAATTATTATAAAGGAATCCATCTTAAATCATCAAGAGATGGGTTACCAAACATTAGAAATACAGGCCACATCTGTCAACATTAAAACAGAAATATATGAATTATCGGAGATGACTTGAATGCACAGCACACACAGTGGGGATCTAGACTAACTACAACTCAGGGTAAAAAATTTTTAGCAACATATAATACGCTTAAATGCGAACTATTATCAACCGAGAAGCCAACGTATTGACCTACTGATCTTTACAAAATTCCTGATGTTATAGACTTCTTTGTAAACAGGAAAATCTCATGAAATTATGTCCAAATTGAAGAAGCATCGGATATGGACATTCTCCAATACTTCTTACATTAAGCAATGGAGTAATCCAAAAAGAAAACCTACTGAGTCTAACTAACAAAAGAACAGATTGGGAAGGCTTTAAAATCCAATTTGAAGGACAAATCAACCTTTCCGTTCCACTTAGAACAAAAAAGCAGCCAGAGTACAAAGTCGATTTATTTGTTAAAAATATACAACAAGCAGCATGTGTTAACATTCCTGCACAAACCCTTAGAACAAAAAGAAATAATTACCCAAAAGCAATTGGAAACCCTATCACAGAAAAAAAGAAACTCAGATGGAAATGGCAACAGACCAGAGCACCAACTAATTAAAATTGTTTTGAATAATACAACTCTGCAACTAAAACGCAAAGTTTAACGTATCAAAAATAAAGTAATTGCAGATTATCTGAGTGAGTTAACTAATAATAACAAAGCCAATTATTCACTTTCAAAAGCCACCAAGCGACTAACGAGACTTATTTTGCATAATCCTCTAATCCAAAATACGGATACAAGTTGAGCTCAAAGCAATACCCAAAAAGGTTATAAGTTTGCAAAACCCTTGGTTTTGACCTAATCACTGGTGAAGTTTTGAAACAACTTCCCAGAAAAGCTATAATAAAACTTACCAATCTTTACTAAGATAAGAAGTGATCCGGGTTTGGACCGTGTCATTGTTGTAACCAAAGTAGCCAACGTTTCGCCTAATTTTGTAAGGGGCTTTATTAGGGCGTGAGAGAAATCGAAGAACTCAAACACACAACCGAAATCTAACTAAAAACTTCTCAAAAGTTAGGTAATCAACGTGTGAACCAAGCCAGATTCTAAACTCTGAAAAGATAAAAAAGAAAACGATAAACTTGAACAACCAAACGAGCATCTAACAAAGAACCACTACAGAGTTAGGTAATCAACTTGTAAACCAAGCCAGATTCTAAACTCCATGGAACTTGGCAACTTCGGTTACAACAATGACGCGGTTCAAGCCCGGAAGACGTTCTTATCTTAGTATAGACTCCGGCCGTGGAAGCCTTCGCTATTAGCTTACCAATTTTATTAACGCATCATTCAGATTGAAGTACGTTCTTAAAATGTGAAAAGTAGGAGAAGCCATCATGATTCCCAAACCAGGTAAATGACGTAGCATCGTAAAGACCTATATGAAAAAATACTCTTGAAGAGACTAAACTACATAGTATAGAAAAAGAACTTTCCCACCAATTTGCTCACTCACTCCACAATTGATCAAATACATCAGACCACAAATATCATTGAAAAATCACTAAAAGAAAGAAAAGTCTGTTCCACCGTATTTTTTGACGTTGCTGAGACTTTTGACAAAGTAAGGCATGAAAATTTATTCCATAAACTCAACCTGTTCATGCCACATCAACTTTCACAGCTGCTACAAATTTATTTATTATAAAGATATTTCAGAATTAAACACAAAGATGTTTACTCAGAACTAAAGGAAATCCGAGCAGCGGTACCACAAGGTAGGTCCAGTACTCTATTTATTATATACTAGTAATATCTCAAGTGTTGAACATGAAACAATAGCAACATTCGCTGATGACATCGCAGTCATTGCCGTCGAAAAAGGCCACGAAAAACTCCAAACCTCTATTAAGAAAATTAACACCTGCACTAAAACTTGGCGAATCAAGTTAAACAAAAACAAATTTGTACATGTAAACTTTACCAATAAACAAAAGCAACATCTACCCATCCGGATCAACGATATCCAAATATATCATGCTGACTCAGCAAAATATCTGGGAATGACATTAGACGCAAAACTCTGCTGGAAAGTTCATGTCAAAAAGAAACGTGATGAACTCAGCATTAAACTGAATTAGCTTTTTGGAAGAAAATCCAAGTTGTATACATATAACAAACTGCTCTTATACAAACAAATACTGAAACCTGTTTGAACCTACGGGATTCAACTCCTGGGTTGTGCCAGCAAAAGCAATGTACAAGTAATTCAACGTTTCCAGAAGAAAGCACTAAGGACCTAAAAAACGCCTGAGTTTCGCGGTGGTGTCGTGTTTTTGCATATTTGTAATTGTTACCATTTTTGACTCAATATATATAATACTCAAAATGTGGTACGTTTAACACGCACTTGGACGCGTCAACGGCGATTTCATATGTGTCAAGCCATTGAATAACTATTTCGAGGTGCCGTAGGTGCTCCTCTTGATCTGCGGACGCTACTAAAATGTCATTAATGTAACAAAAGTTTAATTCCTGTAATACTGTATTCTAAAAACGTGGGAACGTTTGGGCAGCATTGCAAAGTCCGAAAGTCATAAACGGAAATTCGAATAGTCCAAACGGGGTTGTAACTGCGGTTTTTTTAATGTATTCTTCCGCGACGGGATTTGATGGTATGCGCGCATTAAATCCAGCTTCGAAAATATGTGTCTGCCATTTAATTTGTACAAAAAGTTCATAATGTGCGTAATGGGATAATGATCGAGTACGATTATTGCGTTAAAACGTAGGTAATCTTTGCATAGTCGCCAATCGCCTGATTTCTTTGTTACTAGGTGTAATGGATTAGCCCATGGACTGCAAATTCTTTGTTTCATCGTGCATTTGATTTTTGCTTTAGCGGCTTTTGTATTTTCTGGACGTAGGCGACGTGTTCGTTTTGCTACTCGCCAGCTCTTACAAATAATATGATTAATCATGGTCTGCTTTTTAGTAGCCGTGAGTATCGTTGTTCGCGTTATAGACGGAAATTATGCCAACAACTTATGATAAATGGAAGATTGTGCTACCGCAGTAACGGTTGTAACTTCTCAGCATGTTAAGATAGCAATCGTTGACAGTTGCGTAGTATTGTCAACTAAAAGGCGATTTCTTAAATCAACTAAACCTCCATGATATCAATAGGAGTCGGCGCTTATAATTGGTTTAGTGACGTCGGCTTCTATCCATCGAAATGCGCGGCGCAACGCAAAGTTCAAACACTAGGTATTTATAGGAGACCCTTTTGAAGCAAATAATTTAAACGACGCGCGACGTCGGAGATTTTTTACGTTGCGTGTTAATTGTGGGTATTACTGAAATGTCTGCACCGAGGTCGATTAGAAAACGCATACGTGACTGTCGGTCTTTGACGAATAAACGGCTTTATAAAGATGTTACGTCGTTTTCCGCATCTGCTAACGACGGTTTGAGTCGTTTCCCGTTTCAAAGAAAGCTTCGCGGTGAATACACAGAGATCGGTTCTTTCTCGCGTATTTTTAAAAAATTTGATATAGTAAAAACATTCGCGATTTACACTTTGTCTGCGGGATCTCGACCGTACTTGCAATTTACAATTTTGCATAATAGATATTTGTTTCATTTGCACAGTCAGTTCGTATATTTGTTTCTGCAATAAAGCAATGTAACTAGTAGAAATAGCTTCGTTGCGAGTTTATTGTTGCTCTTCATACTGGTAAGTGATTGCGGCGAAGTTGTAAGTGCTAATTTCTGAAATTTTGTTTGCCATCTCTGCTAGTTTTTGCAATTTTTCGTTTTGGTTGGCGAATTAAACAATTTGTATTTGTGACAGCATTCTCTAGAGCTATAGTGTATGAAGTACTGTTTCATCTACCTTGAATGCGACCAATCTTCCAATCTCGTGAAGTAATACTAAAAGTCGTTGGTCTCCTAATTCTAGGTCTGCTAATAGCGTCCTCAGCTGTTTGTCTTGCGAATTCGCAAACCACCTAACAAATCGCTTTTTAAAGCTTCGTATTCGTCTGCCGGTGGAAGGTTTTTAATTATACCTGCGACTTGTTGAAGAACGGCGGGGTATAAGGCGGCAACGATTGTATAATAGCGAGTGTTATCTGCTCGTTTACCAAATTGGTAAAATTGTTCGTGAACTTGAGCAAACCAGAGCGACGGACGTGTTTGCTAAAATAGTGGCAATTTGGCGTGTCGTATTTCATTCACTTCTGCTGCAGATGTTTTAGTTTTGTCGGCTCTGTTTGGATTATGCTCTCACTTGCATTTTTTATGGTTAGCTTGTTTTTTATCTTCGCATAGACTTAACACATAAACACTACACGTGGTACCAGAGTTTTCGTTGATTAAACACTTTAGTTCGTTGTGGGTCACTAATATAACGTGTGTAGGGTTATTAATAACAGTTACGCTAGATTATATACAATTTTATTTACAAACGCTTAATAATTGCTAAGAAATTGTTAGATCGGATCGGTAAGTACTCTTGTCACGCATTAAATTTCGTCGCTGTTACAGGACTGTCTTTTTTTCTTTTTTCCAATGCACTAGTGGCTTTTTAGAGTGTGTAAGGTGGCACTAAAATTAATTGTTTGACCGCTACAGACTTTTACAAACAAAACAGGATACCAACCTTATACCATAACACCAATACGGATTTAGGAGAAGGCATAAAGTGTGGCATGTTGGATTATTGCTTAAACTCAAAACAACATTACCATATACCATGTATTCCTTTCTAAAATCCTATCTTACAAACAGAGACTTTTATATACACTAGCCAGAGGTAAATACTAATTTTTGTCCGATTGATGCTGAGGTACCGTACGTTCAATCCTCTATCTAATCTATACAGCGGACCTTCCAACGACTTAGACTTACAATGGCAGCGTTTGCAAATGACACCGCAATATTGGCGACACATCATAATCACATTGCTTTTTCTAGAATTATAGTGTTTTTTTTTAATAAATCACCAAAAATATAATGTTGGTACGACATTTATTACAAAATCTGCCAAATTTGACATTGTTGGTAGCATTAAAATAGTGAGTTAAGGTACAACGAGTGTAGTTACAATAGAAAGTTAAGTTGTTCTATCTAGAGTTTTATTTTGGATACTCAATATATCAAAGACAAGACGAAATTGCTAATTTACAACAGACATTGACTTTCATAAAGTTAACGATGTTAGCTCACGGCGTTGTTAACTAAATCGAAGCTATTGATTTAACAATGGTCGCGTTTAGCAGACCCAACAGTTACGGAACAGTTGAGTAAAATTCTGGCGAAACGACATGCTACCAACCGCTACATCCAAATTTCATCGAATAACGTCAGGTATCGGTTGCCATTTAAAGTAGCGTATTATTTATATGCTGCAAATCTCGCGGAGCAAACACGTGTTCGTGCTGTGGGAGTGGAAAGCTGTATAATTTAAAAAAAACAGCTCATTAAAGAAAAGAAATTATATATGTAGCTCTTAACATACGGAAATGTTCTTTAAATAAATCTCTTATACAAAATAGCATACTATCTTCATAATAGTTTTCATTTTGTTTCTTGTATATTATTAACTAAAACTACTTATTGTGCGAAGCTTTCGACAACATCTCCTATTAATGAGATATTCAATTCATCTCCTTCAAAAAACTACACAATTTCAATAAACAATGAAAGACCGGTTGACGTTTTTTTAAAATTTGTTTGCATTGTAACAGGTGTTGGTAGCACAACCGTAACTTACATTTCGGCAGACCACATATCGCTATCAACTTTTTCGAGGTAGCGGTAGCAGCTTTTCTTGCTGAATGTGACCAATGTCAGAAGCAAAACAATTGATTTTATAACTATTTGACGATTAATAATGACACTTAATAATATAATCACGTAATCAATTACATGGTCAACAATGCTTTGTGCAACCGGGCCTTAGGTTTATGAGGATTTGTACTTTTCATTTTGCCGTTCTAGAGCTTTTTTTGCTCATTACGTTACTACACCAATAGACGATTAATGGCATTTGCAATGTTGGCACCACCAAATAAAAATTTGTTACAGTTTTATTTGAATATGCATTTTATTGGTTAATGTATGTTTTTTATTCTATATTTTTAAATTTGCAAAAGGATAAATAAATTTTTTTATGGACTTACAAGTTTATTTAAAATATAAACTTCGTAACATTCTGAATCCTCCTCTATATCTATTGCAACAAGTTTCTTATTCCTCACTTTCAAGGGCCAAGACAAACCGCTTTATACTATTTATAAGGCAACGTTTCGTGCTGCAAGTGAGCACTTCATCAGGCAAACAAATAGGTTACAGTGGACAATCCAACAGACCACGAACATGAGCACTACCTTATTAAACAATTTAATAAATAATAACATAAAAAGTAAAACATGAAAATGTCAATCCTTAAAAATTTAAAAATAACAAGGGACATGAAACCTTCAACAAACACTGCGTAAGTACATAACAAAAATATATAAGAGATATACGAGATGTATGTACAAGGATTTACGAGAAATTTTTTTATTATTATTTTATTATTTATTTAAATTTACTTAAAAAAGATGGTGTAGGTGTACATTTTTTAGTAAACTTGTTCACTCTTCTGTTTCTATGAATCATTTTTGATAAAGGCATAAGGTTTGCTGTACGGCGGTGAACGAAATTCTCACGATTTCCTTGTTATTGTTTCGTCTAAGCGTTCGGTTTTGAACGCTTGAGACATTTAGTACCGGTACACTTGCATCACTGTTTTTCTAACGATTAGCGATTGCCGTTGAACTTTTACGTTTCACTGTAACAGTCCCCGTACCTGTCACCACATGAGAAATAAATTCTAAAAGGTATTGCTAGTGAATTGTTGACGAATGGAATTATTAGAGAGTCCAACTCTAAGTACGCTAGTCTAGTTTTATTCGTGCAGAAGAAGACTGGTGACTACAAACGATTCAATGCCATTACTGTTAAAGATTAGTATCCTTTCTCTCTTGTTGAAGATCAGCTCGAACGTATTGGTAGTGACGGAAAAAGTGAGGCTGAGTTTAAGTACGTTACATCGCTTGTTTTCGGGGTTTTATTAAGTGTCGTTCAGTAAAGAATCAATTAATAAAACTGCATTTATTACACCTGATGCACATTATGAGTTTTTACGCATGCCATTTGGACTTGTAATTCTCCGGCAGTTATCCAACGACTAACGAAATACAAAAATACAGTAGCGTTTCTTTACATAGACGATATAATTATTCCATCGACAACTTTGGAGGACGGTCTGCATCACTTACGGTTAGTTCTTGAAGCCCTACGTAATCATAATATTACATTACTTAATGAATGTTCTTTTTTTTGTACTAAGATAGATTATTTAGGTCGTAAAGTTAATGGTGAAGGAATTAAACCGGAACGCGCTAAAGTTGCGGCTATTGCAAACATGAACCCTCGAGAAACATTAAGCAGGTGCGTCAATTTGTCAGTCTAGTGAGCTACTTTAGGAAAATCGTGCAGAACTGCTCAAAGATTGTTGAGCCTCTAATGCGATTAACACGTAAAGACGTTAAGTGATGTTGGGAGCCTGAGCAGCAAAGTGGTTTCAAACAAATTAAAATGCTATTTACTACCAGACTAGTGCTGGCTATCTTTGAATCATCATCATTACCGACTGAACTGCATACAGACGCGAGTTAGGTTGGGGTGGAGGCGGTGTTCCAAACACATTCCGGAGGAGTCCAATAAATCGTGGCTTATTTTAGTAAGCTAACGACGGTTGATCAAAGGCATTACCTCTCATATGAACTCGAAACCACGGCCGTTGTTTATGCCCTGCAACATTTTCGAGTCCACTTGTTAGGTTTACAGTCTACAGTAGTGACTAATTGTAATGCCTTGAGAACAACGTTCGCGAAAAAGGATTTGATACCGCAACTCGGTAAATGGTGGCTTCAAGTACACGAGTTTACTTTTGATGTTAAATACAGACTTGGAGCACGTATGCCGCATGTAGACGCTCTCAGTCGTTACCCTGTTACCGTTAAAATCAACAAAATTCACATTACAGAAGGTGACTAGATCTTATCAACGCAACTACAAGATGATAGAATAGCGTCGATTTGTAAAATATTGAAAACGGGTTTTCAAAACTCAGAAACAAAGCAGTACTTTTGAGAATTATGGGAAGTACCTCATGGCAGGTACTCAAGCTGTGCCATGATCAAACAAGCTACTTAAGTATCGAATCAACACTACGTCAAATCCAAATGCATGATTATTTTCCTAAAATGAGACGCTTTGTTACTAAATATATCACTGCACGTTTGAATTGCGCTTACTGTAAAAGTAGTCTTGGTAAGAAACAAGGTAAGTTGCACCCTATTGAAAAGACACCGATACCTTTTCACACTTTACACTTAGACCACGTCGGTCCCTTTGAGACTAGTAGACATAATAACAAGTTCTTAGTTGTGTTGCTTGACGCGTTTACAAAATTCACAATTGTTGAACCTGTCAGATCGACGAAAGTTAAACCCGTCCTGCGTATTTTGCAAAATATCATGTGTCTTTTTGCAGTACCTACTGATCCTAGAAGTGCGTTCACGTCTTAATCTTGCAAGATGTTTTGTGAAACTTATGCAATTCGTCATGTGTTAAATGCAGTAGTTACCCCTAGATCAAACGGGCAATGTAAACCTTACAATAAAAATTTACAATTATCACTATGCTGGCCACGACAGGTATAGAAGCTAAAGGAGAGCTTTGGGAAACTTATGTAAAAAGTTACAGAGTGCGTTAAATACGTCGTTTAATAAGGGTATTAATAGCACTCTTGGTAAAGTACTTCTTGGTTATCAGGAAAGGCCAATGGCCTAAGCTACGTTACTAAATTTGCGCATTGTAAGAGTTGAAGCGTGTTAACGTGATTATCAGGTGCCGATGCGATCAGAGTAGCACTCGTGGCATGTTCTTTCTGAGTGTCATCTGAGTTGAGACGTAGTATGAATTGCTCGAGACAAGCAATGTGGGTAGACGCTAACCAAGGTCTGTACTGCCTGCTTAGTGGTTTACATAAAGATCAAAGTAGTTAAATAAACAGTTGTTTATTTATTATGAGAACTATTGAGGCCGATACTGCTTGTTCGTTTTCGAGTTAGGGGTTAGGGTTGAGGCCCATTTACAATTTATTTTTTCTACGACTAACAGATAATACGATACATTGTATGTTTAATTGCGATTAGGCAACGTTGTGCATTGTGATTGTCTAATTCCATTTCCGTACAGGTCAAAGCCATTTCCGTACAGGTCAAACCTATTAACGTACAGGATAATGAATTATGAAAACATAATTTAGAAGACTTTTACAAGTATTCTCTTCATCACAAATTATGAAATTTGAAAACGAAATCATTGAGTGTCATGTGTAAGTTATTGCATTAGTTTATAGCGTAAAATAAGTGTTTTATAAATTACATATTTTAGGTTATATTCGTAAACGTTGACGTTTAGTGGTGACTTTCTTGTAATGAAATATAAATATATTTTAGAAGTTCAAGGTAATTAGAACAAATAAAGACTTCTAATTTGCAACCCAACTACTTATTTTCTTACAGGGTTTTCTTTTGATGGGAAGGAAATATTAATAGTATTTTATCAGATTTTTGCAGTGTTATAAACAGATTAAGTAATTTAATCCTTAAAATAAAATTACTCATTTTATGATAACATGCTCAAATTAAGTTAAAGAAGTTAGTATTTATTAGAACATTTATCAGTTTTTTAAACTGCATGACAATTCCGAAGTATCCAATTATCTTTTGGTGTTCATCGATAGTTGCAAGATATCAAAATGTTTGTTCCGCACATGCCTGATATCTGTTTGTTATTATTTATCCTTATGTTAATGCAGTTTTCATAAGTATTTTATGTATACTTTTACTACATATTATATTATAATCTTGTAAAAATAATGTATTCGCACAATGTCGCTACCTTCTTAAAAATGTAATCACAAACACTTTGGACTTACGTTTTAATAAATAACACAAGATAAACATAAATACAATCAATTGTTACAAGACTAATGCAAACCACTGGTTTATACATTGAAAAAATTATATATTTAGATGCAATTATAAGCAAAAGCACTGAATCGCTTGTTTCTTTTACCTACCGTGTGTTTTGTTAACAATTAATTTCTCATATTTAAACTAATTTTGCAGTAAAAATTATTACAGCATATTTGATCCATTAGAATAGTTAACTATTTTGCATTTTTTAAAAGGTATTTTTTTCAATTCTTTAACTACTTACGATGTTCTTATTACCGTCTTAGTTCGGAAAGCTTGATTCTTAAAAATAACACCTATTAATTACAAATTATCTTTAAACATTTACAAATCTACCTTATTTGCTTTGTAAGTCACATCTACATGTTATTTGGTTGAAGCTTCTAGGAAAAACTATCGCATATCAACATTTGTCAGAACTTGACGACATTGTTAACGATTCAGGCTTCGCATGAATAGATTTCTTTTATTTACTGGCTGCAAAAGCAAAATCTTGTTATTGAATCATTAGTACTTTTCAAACTATTCTAGCTCATTCATATTAGGTTATGCTTGAAATTAATGTATTAAAAAAAAATTCAAATACTAAATGATTTATTAAAGTTAACTAAAATTGCATGTATTCAAAGCAAGTAAATAACACTCACCATTTCTTTAACTAGAGATGAGTAAAAAGTTTTGACATAATTTTTTTATTGTCATTTTAGGTATTACCAATACAAATTTTTAAATTAGTTTATTTATTTTCTGCGTTATTTTTTCGTAAAATTCTGTATAACTTTGATTACTAATTAAATATAGAGTCGTAGAAAAAGTATAGTGTATAATTCGTAAGGAATGTGTATTGCCAACCATTCCTTACTCATTATACAATATACTATTCTAGGTGAGCAAAGGATCAAACATCGATGATATGGGGACATATAAACCGCAGGATAGCCGAGTGTACAAAATGCTTACGACTTTTTTGTTATTGTTTGGTCTAAGCCCTTGGTTTTGGAGGCCTGAGACATTTGGTACCGATACAATGTTTTTCTAACAATTATATATTATTGAATTATTGTGTTTATGATGTTGTTGGCGATTGTCGTTGAAATTTTACGTTTTACTGTAACTGTAAGAGCATTCTTTGATGAGTGTATTCGTTTTATTTATTAATCTTTTCATTTTTACTTCTAACAGCGATTATTGAAAGAAAAAGCATAAAAGCTTTTGTACAAACCAGGGAGTAAAACAACTGCTTTTTTTGGTTTGTTACAGTGCACGTCGCTTATTGGAATTACGGATAATGTTATCAATAAAGTAATGTTATCACTTTATTAAAGAACAAGCCGAACTATGCTACTACATAGAAAAAACACCGTTTATAGTAATCATAATTTTCTCAGATTAGTTTCTATACATGAACAATAACCTACTTTGCATAAATTTTTTAGTTGAATTTTTACAAGCTTGTTTAGAGTAAACAAATTTAATATTGTACCTTAAAAATAGTTATTTTGCTTATTTATTTAGCTTTATTCTTTTAGTGTTATTTATTTATTTAACTATTTTGATTGATCTACGTAACATTACATCATTACATTACACATTATCTTCGAGAATTAACTTAGAAAGCATGTAAAATCAGCAATATTCTAGAAAGAACTGTGTAGTTCATATAACAGTGAATTCAACATAACGTTTTTTTTATTTCTTTTTATTCACGTTGTCAACAAACTATTTAATGCTACAGGTCTGTTGGCTCAAAATTTTGTTTTTTAAAACGTTTTATAAATATTTTTATTTTGACAATTTTTGCTTGTAATGATGCTATGATTTCACTTTTTAAATTAATTACCTGTTAATCACATACTGCGTTCTAAATTTCGGATGTTGTTATCATTCGGTTATTGTTATCAAAAACCTTAAGTCCCAACGTGATTTTATTAATCGGCGTGCACTGTATAAAAACTCTGTGAAAAATATGTAGATTTTTTAGATTATTTATTTTTATTTCGACAGTATAGTTTTTTTTAAATTTTATATTTATAATTGTAGTGTTTAGTAAATTGTTTTAAACAAAATAGAAAAAAATATATTTGATAGCTACACTTCAATCTAAATACTAACAAATATCTATTTATTATTTTTTTAACAATAATCTTGTCAGGTCTTTTAACTTTGGTTAACTAATTTTAAGACAAAGAAAGTTAACTAATAACTAATATTCTTTTAGGTAACTTAGAACTTTCACCAGACAACGATCCGTTAAACCAATTACATAATCTTAATTCAATCGAAAGTGAAGAAATACAAAATGTGCAATACCAATTTCCATACACCAACATGGACAACACATTTGCTATAACCATAGGAGATAACTTGCACAATCCCAGACGTATAAACAGATTATCAGTTCGCGATGCGCACCACACTGAAGGAGAGCCGATTAACACATCAATAGTGACTGTTTACAGAGTTAACAATTCACAATTGTTTGCTGTATCGAATAACTCAATTCTTCCATTTACGCATGTACCTCATAACGATACGCAAACATCACCAATGATGTCTGAGAGTTGTCTAAAAGTCACACAAGGATTAACTAATATAATCGATCAACTTCTTGAAAACGTTCCAGTAATACCAAGTGAGGTTTCTAGTCACGAACTGAAAAACAATCATACGTTTATAGCCAACGCAAGTTCTAACGAAGACGATTATGACGTGCTTAACGAAATCAAATGTAATAAACCACGTAGAAAAAAACGTAGTAGAAAAAAGAAATGTAAGAGTAAAATTCCAGTGTTCAAAATTCCCTTTAGAAGAAGAAAAAAACGTACATAATTTGATTTACGTATTTGTCTAAATTACTTACTGTAAATTAACTACTTTAATTATTATAATTATAATAAACAAATTTCTTACAGTTTTTAATATTATTAAATTACATAAACTGACACAGTACTAAGTAAGCAAGAAATCAGAGAAGACTTTAACAATACCAAGTTTTCTCTGAAGTCTTTTTTAGTCACAAATCGGGTTTGAATTTAGGTCTAACATATGGAGGAGGACTTGGCCGACAATGTATGCCTCGAGTTGTTAAAGTGGGACTGTCGGGATGATTTCGAGCTACTAACTCAGGTGATAAGCAAGATATATCTCTTTTAGTGGACATTCCTTTTAGCGAATTTGTACTGTGAATTGTGGCATATCGGTTTAAAATCTCCTGTTGTGGTATTCTATCAGTTGATTCCCTTGAACTGAACAAAAACATATTTAGATAAAAGATAACAAACACTACTTAAAAAACGCAAATTCAAAAACCGTTATTAATTAAAATCACACTCAAACTGATTACGTTTTCTTGTAAAAACTGTTACCTTAAGTAATCTGTACAAATATGAAAAATGTTATCAAAAAAGTCTTCGCTCATCTCGTCGTATTCACTGTAAGAAATTTTTGGACGTATATTTCAACCGCAAAATAAGACAAGTGCATAAATTTGCATACTTACATCGCTTCGTGTTGGAAACACAAAATGAAGGATAACATTAGTGTCAGAATTGTAAATAAAAATATTGGAAGTAAGATGGTAATGGCAAATTCGCTCGAATAATTTCGTTCTGGGATTTCATCTATTGATATTGATTGCCAGCGGTCTTTTGCTTTCAAGTTTGATAATTTTTCTAATTTTTCAGTGCTTGAGGAATGATGACCCAGCGCTGCGCTACTATCTTCGATCTAAAAAATCATGGATTAGTTACATGTTGAAAGTTTTCATTAACTTACTAATCGAAATGCGCACCAATCTAGCGCAAATCCGGCGTCACGAAAAAATCGTTCAACAGTTGTTCGTTTAAAATCGCGAGGACAAGATGTATGCTTCCATAAAGGTTTAACTTCTTTCTGCAACTTTATTAATTCAGACGACAAATGCGCTTTACTTCCTATACGTAACACCACGCTGAAATTTAGGTTTTACTTATACTTATATAAAAAAATAAACAAATATAAAAATACCCTTCTCCTTCATCGGGATTCGGTGGAAGTCTAGCCCCCAGCTGAACGGCCGACGCTAAAAAAGTTAAATGCATGTCTTTACTGCTCTCCTTCCAGAGATTTCGTCTAAATACATTTTTTAAACGCTCTATTCGTTCATGATCAAACATATCCTCCACATTTAAGTTGTCTATTTTCAGATGCACTTCATTTTTAGCGGGATTTAATTTTTCATTTACGTGAATTGTAATTACATGATGACGAGTTTCATAATTTTTACGATTCAAGGCGACCACTTCAATGTGGACGTCTGAATATAGGCTATCGGGCGGAACTCCATATAAATACCCCGTGTGATGATTATTGCTATAATAATAATTTACCCATGACGGCAAATCGGGATAATGTAACAACGACGACTGGTACACAAACTGATCCGGGCTTCCTATTTTAAATAAAGTTGTAATTACTGCTAGATTATAAAACTAGTTACCTTCGTATGTCCAATTAAATAAAGTGGGTTTTAGGTGGATTACAAAGACTTCAGTTTTGGTAATGTTATGAGCGTTTGTTACTGCACAATAATATATAATTAAAGCGCAAAATAATATTTTCATGTTTACGAAAAGCAATCCGACGTGCACGTTAGCTATTGATCTCACTGCTTGAACTGATATTTTAAGAATTTTGGAGTGTGCGTAATGCGTTTTTCCTCAAACATTTACACGCCAGTTTGTTTAAATATATCTGTATCTAATTTTCATTAAACTTATACAAAACAATAACGAATCGTTCTACTACCAATGGTACACAAATTAAATTTACGTTAAATTAATATAATAGCCATTAGTTTGAATTACAATTTGTATAACCGTGTCACCCAGGTAAATTAGAAAAAGAGTTACATTACTCAAAGAAAGGATTTATAACAAACAGAATCACTTAAAATCATTATCAGCTGAAATCAATACCGATTTTGGCACACATTCGAGTATACATAATTGTTGTGAATTTAGTTTATTATATACCAGAAAAAATTACAGCAAAGCATTTATTATTTGTACCTATTGCTTTGACATTTTCTCCCAAAATGTTTCAGTTTTGTTTACAGGAAACTCACAACATTTTTCGAGTGGTTTGAAAAAGATTTAGTCAGAATATCTGCAATCTGCATATTTCACATCGACTTCACCTTTATTATATTTTACTCATAAAATAAAACTTTATTTCTATGTGATTGGAACGCTTATAAAATTCTGAGTTTTTTAAATTTTTAGCGCACTTACATTATTTATCTGAAGAGATAGAATTTAATTTTGTCACTTCACGTCAAATAATTTCTTTGACTGTTTCACTTACTGCGACATATCGTCGGCGAATAAGTGCATTTTGATGAATTTTTCAGGAGAGACCAAAAATATTTTTTTAGAAAGTGGTTAACCCGGTTCTTGTAAAATTTCAAACAACGGTGGGCCGTTCTTATAGTTGACAAATTTTATTTTTTTTAAATAAAGCTATATAATAGGTAGCAAAAGATGTCTTATGCACTCTATAAGACTTTTCAAAAAAGAACGGCGAAAAAAGTGAAAATCTTTTGCCCTCTACAAGCCCTTACATTTTAGAATTTCTTTAAAAAATACCCACTTACATTCTCATACTTAGCAAATGTAACTTATTTGAATCCAACTATGCAATAGGTACCAAAGTATGTATTTTGCAACATTTAAGAGTTTTTAAAAAAGAACAACAAAAAAAGTTTAAAACTTTTGCTTTCTACAAGCCCTTTAATATTAGGATTTTTTAAAATAACATATTGTTTGTGTATAAAAATGTTTTTTTTTTGTGCTTATTAGTTTAATAGCAAAAATTAAAGTACAGTAGTGTATAATAACAATAGAAAATAAATGTATTCAAAACATTAAACAATATTATATTCACTTTTGTTTTCAAAAGATGGAAGGCAACTTCCGGACTCTGGGCTCTTGACCACTGACAGATCTCAATGTTTATGTCACTAATTTCACACACTTTTCAACAGCCTCTGTGTGACATGGAAAGCGTGCAAAGTCTACTACTGGTGTAGTAGGATTATTTATAAACCTTTGAAGGGTATCATTAGTTATACTATTGTAATAAATCGGAAGTCCGCCGCATATTTGTATTCAAAAATTTTTATAATTTCAATCAAATTACGCGTGAACTTAGAACCCTACGCATCTAAACCCCTTCCTGACCGACGAAGCGCGCGCCATACCCCTCTCCTGTGTCCTCATACGTGACCCGCTATAAAAGGAGATCCCCTGAAACAAACTTCACTTAGCCTTACTTAGCCTTAATCCTGTTTACCTGTGCTCTACTTACCTGTAAACCGAATTAACCTGCCGAAATCCAGTAACGACAACCTCGCACCGTCTCTTGATAATTCTATCCGTTTTAATAATTAACCAGACCGTCCGCTATTCACCTTGCTAATTCTCTAATCCGTTTATTCAATAACAACCGCTACGTCTTGGCCTTCTCTCCTGAAACCGACTAATTATTCCTGTTACCAGAACCTGTTACACCGAACTAACCTGTTAAAAATTGATATTCCTGTTAACACCGAACCTCGCACCGTCCCTTCATTAATTCTTTAGTAATTGCACCGATTAACCTGACCAACCGCGATTCACCTGGCTCATTCTCTCGCTTGTTTTGTGTTTCGATAAATCCTCGTACTGACCAGATTTCTTGTATTTATTCATTCACGATTGTTGACCTGGTAGTAAGTTCACCGTTTAAGTAATTTCCAGTCCAGCCTTGTACGAAACCAGTAGCATCGCAGTGCTAGAATAGTAGTAGTTTAAGTGTACAAAGTAACTAAGCCTTTTGTATCGGGGACCTCGCTACAACTGCTTATTTACAATTGTTAACTTACCCTCGACAAACTCTGTTACAGACTACAGTTAACTCGGTACGTTTGTAATCGTTTAACCACCTAGCGTAAGGTAAATTCTCGAGTTTAACAAAAATAGTGCATTGGGGAACCGTAGCGTAGATTTGTTATAACTCGTTGGTTTATCCACCTGCAACGTATAGATTCACAAGAGCTAAATCTACGAGCATATTAAAACAACAATCACCTGAATTCAAGTATCAATCGTAGTATATTCAATACGTTTTCCTGGTCGAAGTAAATTGTATTAACTTCTCGAATCACCCTGGTACTCAGAATTAATTACCTGTAGAAATACCGTTTGCAATTAAGCCTGTAGTTTATTATTTTCGTTTAATACTTACCTGCAATTAGCACATAACACGTGTTGTTAACCTCAACAAGCAATCACACAAACTTCCCGTATTATTGTCAACCTGATCCGAAATAAATATTGTAGATCCAGTTACTTTGCACAGTAATCCTTTCCCGTAATTATCCGATTAACTCACCCACGTTCTTTACTATATTTATTGTATTTATCAGTACTAAAAATTACAACTTTCAGATATAAACGGAAGTCGATCGCAGTGTTACCACTACTTGGGGAATTACAGGATTGGTTAAATAAAATACATACAATACTTTTACTATACTACATACAGTGTATACCGTAAATAAATACAATTGTCAACTTTGTAAATTAATTAACTCTTAAATTAATTCTCTACCTTAGCTGAGCTACCCAACCAGTAACCTGAACCAGTACGTATCAGTACAAAGAAGTGTCGACCACGAGCAGGGACCCCAGAAACTGTGACCTAAAAGTGAGTACTAATTAATTAACCAGTAGATTTGTTTAGATTTTGGTTGGCGTCCGAGCATTTATTCCAGTCCGAAAAATCCAAAATCTAAGATGTCTGAGCCTGTAGAATTACCAGAAGCTGTCCCAGAAACCGATGCGCAAGTAAATTGGATTTGCAACTTGCGAAAAGAAGAATTGATCCAAACCCTGAGAATACATCAATTAGAAACCACCGGTAATGTAAATGAGTTAAAAGCACGTATGATAAATTTTATACGAACTGGAGAACGTCCAGCGACTATGCTCACCTGCCCCAGAAGCCAAGGTACTTCCCGGCCATCATCACCGACTCCGCTACAAGCTGCACCGCCAGTAACATTTACTTTTTCAGCTATCGCACAGGTATGTGAATGTGTACGTAAATGGGGAATAAAATTTGATGGAAAAAGTAGACCCGATTTCTTTCCTCGAGCGAATTGAATTTCAGAAAATTAATTATGGAATCCCAGGTACCATGTTATTACAGGCGCTTCCGGAATTATTGAAAGATAATGCTTTTTGTGGTACCGGAATAACCGTGATCAATGGACTCGATGGGAAGATTTCATCGTTCAGTTTAAACAACGTTTTTAGGTCCCCGATTTCAATACCGTCTTGAAGAAACCATTCGAAGTCGACTTCAAAAAGAAGGAGAAAAAGCAGGCGAATACATCGATGCTCTTCAAACGCTTATGACCAGACATGGCCAGATGTCTCCCGAAAGACAACTGGAAAGAATATATGAAAATCTACAAACATCGTATAAGTTATATATAAAAAGAAACGATTATACGAACCTGGCTGAATTACAACAGTTAGCTCACGACTTCGAAGAGATAAACAAGCCGAACTCCGTCCAACGCCAAGCCACCCGTTCTGCACCTAATCCTCCACCGATGAACGTTGTCCAGAGCCCACAGACGCCTGATCTTTCCCGAGTGTATAATCGCACAGCAGTATGCTGGCGATGCGGCCAACGAGGCCATTTTAAGACGCAATGCCGAGGACAATTCAAGCTGTTTTGTTCGCGATGTGGAAAAGATGGAATCTACTCCAGAGATTGCCCCTGTCCCCGGTCGGGAAACGGACAAGGCCGGCTAGAATAGCGGAGCCGCTACTAGTCACTTCGGCCAACCCAGGCTCCACCAATTCCGCCGAATGGACCTCCTGGTTAACAAAGGTTAAACGTTTCTTTTCCAGATCAAAACCGACAGTACCTGCCCTAGCCACCATAGATTCCCGGTTATTCTTGCCCATACGAATTTATGGACACTATTTTCAAGCCCTTGTAGATACTGGTGCAGCACGCAGTTACATCAGCTCCCGGCTACAACCCCTTGTCATCCAGGATATGCGACCAACAAACGGACAAGACAACCGCGTGCAATTGGCCAATGGAAACATCCTACAAACTAACGGAAATTACACGTTTCCAATCCAGGTAGGATCACAAACCTTACCGCTCAATTGTCAGTGTTTAGACGGCTTGACTACCGACGTCCTTGTTGGCTGGGATTTCTTGTTAGCTCACGACGCCATTATCAAAGTAAGAGAAAACGTTGTCATCTTAAATAACGAACCAGTCCCGTGTAATAATAGTAATAATCCAGGCCTCGGAGGCATCCGTAGCATTTCAGAATCCGAACTACCCGCTCTCAATTTATTCCTGGAAGAAGAATTAGAAAAATTTAAGTTGTTAACAGGACCGGCTTCAGGTATCACTCACCGAATAACGCTGAAACCAGGCGTTGAACCCGTGAAACAGAGATACTACCCTCGGAACCCGGCGATGCAGCAAATTATGGACCAGGAGATTGATCGAATGTTGCGTGAAGAAGTTATCGAACCTTCTCGAAGCCCGTGGAGTTCACCGGTAGTATTAGTCCGCAAACCAACGGGGAAATATCGATTCTGCATCGACTTCCGTCAAGTTAACGAGCTCACCGTCAAAGATGCCTACCCGATACCTTTTATCCAGGGCATTTTGGACAAACTTCGTGGCGCGAGGTACATCAGCACGTTAGATCTGAAAGATGGTTATTGGCAAATCCCGATGGATCCAGAAAGTAGACCAATCACCGCATTTACCGTGCCTGGCCGTGGTCTATTCCAGTTCAAAGTAATGCCTTTTGGATTACACTCGGCTCCTGCTACATTTCAGCGTCTTCTGGACGAGGTGATAGGCCCAGAGATGGATTCTAAAGCTTTCGCATACCTAGATGACATTATTGTGTTAGGTTCCACATTCGAAGAACACCTCCAAAACTTACGAGAGGTCTTCCACCGCTTAAGAGCTCGAGGACTTCGATTACAAGAAGACAAATGTTCCTTTTGTCAGTCCGAGTTAAAGTATTTAGGTCATCTTGTTAATAATACAGGTATCAAACCCGATCCGGAAAAGGTGGACGTTATTACTCAACTCTCTGCTCCTACTACGACGAAACAACTGCGAAGATTCCTGGGAATGGCCTCCTGGTATAGGAAATTCGTACCCGGATTCGCCCAGCTTGCCGCACCTCTAACCGAACTCCTGAAGAAAAGCATCAAGTATAGGTGGACAGAATCGCAAGAAACTGCATTCGAAGAATTAAAGAAAGCACTTACTACAGCTCCTGTCCTGACGTGTCCGAACTTCCAAGTGCCGTTTTTACTCCAAACCGATGCAAGCACTAGTGGTTTGGGAGCCGTCCTGATCCAGGTTCACGAAGGAGAAGAGCATGTCGTTGCGTATATTAGCCGAGCCCTAACCAAAGCCGAAAAGAATTATTCGATTATCGAATTAGAGTGTCTTGCTGTGGTTTGGGCCATAAGAAAACTAAAAGGATACTTAGAAGGGTATCGTTTTCAGGTAAGCAGCGACCATCGAAGCCTCAAGTGGCTTAAAACCATGGAAAACCCCACGTCTCGTCTCGCCCGATGGATCCTGGAACTACAACAATTCGATTTCGAAATCGTATATCGCCCTGGAACCCAGAATGTTGTAGCCGACACCCTGTCCCGTCTACATGAAGAAGAAGAGAAGCCACACCAAATTGCCACCGTGTCCGAGGATCCGTCTCCAGGTCGTTGGTATCAGCAGATGTTGCGAAAAGTACAGGAGAAACCGGATGAATGGCCAGAATTTCAAATACACAACGACCAGTTGTATAAGAATTTCCGGATGGTGAGTCCTGAAGTTAGTGAAGGGCTACAGTCTAGTTGGAAGTTGTGTGTCCCAAAGCCACAACGACGCCAGGTCCTGGAAGAGTGCCACGACGCAGACACGGCTGGACATTTAGGAGTCGCCAAAACGTTGAAACGAGTGTTCCAGAATTATTATTGGCCAGGTATATCTCGCGACGTCCGGAACCACGTACGCCGGTGCCAGAAATGCAACGAATATAAGGGTCAAGTAGGAAAGCCAGCCGGAAAAATGCATTTCTACCCGAGTCACCAACCCTGGGAGATCGTGAGCGGTGATTTGATGGGACCATTTCCGCGGTCAAAGAAAGGTAACTGCCATTTATTAGTGTTGCAGGATAAATTCACGAAATGGACCGAATTGCGACCATTGAGAGCTGCTACCACTACCGCAATTATCAAAGCCCTGAAAGAGCAGATCCTCTACAAATTTGGCACGCCTAAAGTCATAATCACCGACAACGGACCGCAGTTTACAAGCAAAAGTTTCCGCGAGGAATTAGCGTCCTTCGGCATCGAGTCTCGCCTCACACCCCCGTACACCCCGCAAGCGAATCCAGTAGAGCGCATGAATAAGGTGGTAGGCGTCATGATTGCTCAAACTACCGGTCCGGACCAACGAAACTGGGACCAAAGCCTGGACGAAATCGCGTTCGCCGTAAATACGTCGCACCACACGTCAACAGGATTTACTCCCGCGCTGCTCAATTTTGGCCGAGAATTGACAGCACCGAACGCCCTGCACCGAACCCTGAATCCGGATGTTCCGACAGGCGAGCCCGATGCTTCTGAACACGCCCAGGTAATCCACAAGTTACAAGATCTATTTCAGGTTACTCGTGATCGACTCACGCAAGCCTTCGTGCAACAAAGTCACTATTATAACCTGAGACGCCGACCGTATCGCCCTCGAGTAGGAGATGCCGTTTATAAAAAAGAAAGACCCCTGTCCGACAAAGCCAAGGGATTTGCAGCCAAATTAGCACCGAAATATTCCGGACCGTTTAGAATTAAGAACATTCTCTCGCCCGTAATAGTCGAGTTGAGGCCTCCAGATTCACGCAAGACGATAGCCCGTGTCCACGTGAAAGACCTCAAGTGCGTCTCCGACACTCAGGAAAACCTCGCTCAGCCGGCGTTGGAAACAGCGAGGATTGATCCAGTCGCAGTTACTAATCGAGTACCGCCCAGTACAGCAACACAACCACCGAGGTATCTTTTCGATTACTACCAGCATCGCCGTGGTAAGACCGTAAAAGAATTGTAAGTAGAAACCTAGTTATGTCTCTCCCTCAACCCCTGTGTTCGTCTTTTCCCCCAGGAGAGGGTGGTATGTAATAAATCGGAAGTCCGCCGCATATTTGTATTCAAAAATTTTTATAATTTCAATCAAATTACGCGTGAACTTAGAACCCTACGCATCTAAACCCCTTCCTGACCGACGAAGCGCGCGCCATACCCCTCTCCTGTGTCCTCATACGTGACCCGCTATAAAAGGAGATCCCCTGAAACAAACTTCACTTAGCCTTACTTAGCCTTAATCCTGTTTACCTGTGCTCTACTTACCTGTAAACCGAATTAACCTGCCGAAATCCAGTAACGACAACCTCGCACCGTCTCTTGATAATTCTATCCGTTTTAATAATTAACCAGACCGTCCGCTATTCACCTTGCTAATTCTCTAATCCGTTTATTCAATAACAACCGCTACGTCTTGGCCTTCTCTCCTGAAACCGACTAATTATTCCTGTTACCAGAACCTGTTACACCGAACTAACCTGTTAAAAATTGATATTCCTGTTAACACCGAACCTCGCACCGTCCCTTCATTAATTCTTTAGTAATTGCACCGATTAACCTGACCAACCGCGATTCACCTGGCTCATTCTCTCGCTTGTTTTGTGTTTCGATAAATCCTCGTACTGACCAGATTTCTTGTATTTATTCATTCACGATTGTTGACCTGGTAGTAAGTTCACCGTTTAAGTAATTTCCAGTCCAGCCTTGTACCGAAACCAGTAGCATCGCAGTGCTAGAATAGTAGGAGTTTAAGTGTACAAAGTAACTAAGCCTTTTGTATCGGGTACCCCCTACAACTGCTTATTTACAATTGTTAACTTACCCTCGACAAACTCTGTTACAGACTACAGTTAACTCGGTACGTTTGTAATCGTTTAACCACCTAGCGTAAGGTAAATTCTCGAGTTTAACAAAAATAGTGCATTGGGGAACCGTAGCGTAGATTTGTTATAACTCGTTGGTTTATCCACCTGCAACGTATAGATTCACAAGAGCTAAATCTACGAGCATATTAAAACAACAATCACCTGAATTCAAGTATCAATCGTAGTATATTCAATACGTTTTCCTGGTCGAAGTAAATTGTATTAACTTCTCGAATCACCCTGGTACTCAGAATTAATTACCTGTAGAAATACCGTTTGCAATTAAGCCTGTAGTTTATTATTTTCGTTTAATACTTACCTGCAATTAGCACATAACACGTGTTGTTAACCTCAACAAGCAATCACACAAACTTCCCGTATTATTGTCAACCTGATCCGAAATAAATATTGTAGATCCAGTTACTTTGCACAGTAATCCTTTCCCGTAATTATCCGATTAACTCACCCACGTTCTTTACTATATTTATTGTATTTATCAGTACTAAAAATTACAACTTTCAGATATAAACGGAAGTCGATCGCAGTGTTACCACTACTTGGGGAATTACAGGATTGGTTAAATAAAATACATACAATACTTTTACTATACTACATACAGTGTATACCGTAAATAAATACAATTGTCAACTTTGTAAATTAATTAACTCTTAAATTAATTCTCTACCTTAGCTGAGCTACCCAACCAGTAACCTGAACCAGTACGTATCAGTACACTATGCACCATCGAGGGTGGAGTTACTTTAAGATCAACTCAATCAATTAAGTCAGTGTAGTCCGTTGCGGAGAAACTCACTTTAGGTATTACGAATTGTCTTATTGATGTATACTCAACAGATTGGTCATTTCTTGACTTAAAAATTCGCCTTAAAGCCAATTCTCTAATAAAATGACGGTCGTCATTCAACATACTCAGAAGAATATTTTCAGGGTGTAGAAAATAAGCGTTTCGCTGAATTACTGGATCGATAACACACTTCAGTTTATCATTAAAGTAGCCCGAAAGTTCAATTGTCTTAAATACATGCAGAGCACCGTTTCTACAAAAAGAATGAACTTTTATCGAAAACCACATGGGCGCATAGGCTCTTACAAAAAATTCAACGAGAACCTTCAAATTGCCCGATGGATTCTCTGTAGCAAGATACAGCCGCAACAACCGGTTAGTCTTCGTAACCCACCTGGCGTGGGATAATTTTCCTGGATTGCGATTTGCCAAATTCGGGGGACAATGGGCAGAGGTAACTGCTTGACATGCCTCATACAAATATTGTTGATCATTGCTGAGATCTTTTAAATCGACATCTAAGGAATTCCCTAAATTAATTGCTTACAATTTTCAAGACATTTAACAATTGGTCCAGAATATTCTTTGGAACAATACTTCACATATATTTTTAATTAAAATTGTGTAAAGTCACCATCAAATCGAGGTGACATTATCCGCGCCCATAACAAAGCATACAAGTAATTTTAGAGAGCGACATGGTTGTCATTACACACAGAAAAGCTTCTTCTTTCCAACGATATGCATACAAGCTGTAAAATAATTTAAACAAATGATTGTCTGGTGTATATAAACTGAATTTATAACAAAAAGGGTTTTTTGTAAGATCGTTTATTTCATGATATAAAAATATAAATATTCAAAAATATCATCCTCTTGCTGGGCGGAGATGCCATCCTCATTTGGAAATACAAAACTTTCTTCCTTTTTTATCAAGAACTTTATGAGCAATTCTCGTCTATTAACTTCAACTATCTGCCCCACGAAGTGGCAAACAGTTTTTTTTTGTTGCAAATGCAACTACAACATATTTTCCAGGTTTTGGTATTATCCTTGAGATTTCGTTATTGTCTTCCTCCAGATCTTGTTCCAGTTAAGTGGTTTCGTTTTGTTCGCTCACTAAAATGTATTCTTCGTTTTCATTTTCTGAGACTCATCCTCTTGTTGCTTCTTGTTCAGACATTTCTTCATATGTGACTGATTTTCCAGGTACAACCTTCAGCATTTTCTTTCTTTTTCTCTCTAATGTTGGTGTGATGGGTGGAGTTCTTGTTTCTTTTAAAAAATTGAGCAAAGTATCGCTTATTCTGTTACCCACATGTTCTTCACCTCTTGCTTTTGGAAGTCTCTTAACAACTTGATGACGATCCAATGCGATAATTCCGGTAGTCTTGAATGCACTGGTTATATTTCGTATGTCTGTGAATGTTAGCTGCTTAACTAATGTTTTCAATAACCTTGGAAAAGCTGTCTTGTTAAGTGTTTTTTCTCGAAGATTCTGAATTTTATAGGATTGAAGTATTTTCCTCAACATTCCCTTCATCGGGCGATAATATCCAACGTCGAGGGGCTGAGTAAGGTGAGTCGAATGTGGCGGTAGAAACACAAATTTAATATCATTCCCTTGACATTCAGCAATGATGTTAATGTTTAAGTGTGAGGATAGGTTATCGCCGATTACTGCTTTTGGCCCTTGCTTGGATTTAGCCCAGGGGATTACAACTGATAAAAACCAGTCCTCAAACGTGCAAGACTCAAACCAACCAGACTTTGAACGATTGTAGCGGATTCCCTTAGGTCTAGCAATGGTCATAACTCATATATTCGTTCTGTCTTATACACCACATATGGTGGAAGGACTTCTATACCACCAGTAATAGCGAACATTATCGAAATTGAAATCTTACTTGTATTCATTACTCGTTCTGGGTATTTTATTACACGCCTGAAGATACACTTGGTTGATCCCGGATCATCAGAAAGGTTTGTTTCGTCGTAGTTAAGTACGTTCGCATTTCGCACACCTTCCAAGCTTCTGGTCAAATTGTCAAAATAGTCATTTATTTCTTCTTCGGTTTTTTGAGATCTAACACCCTTTATATTTTGACAACTTCTTTTTGACAATATGTCTTTGTATCGATCGATAAAATTCGACACCCACTCTTTACCAGTCAAATTGGCAGTAAATTTGTGAACTGTTCTCCCTGATGCATCCAAATATCTGTTTGTTACCAATTGAAGGTCCACTGCTGTTAACGGACTGCCAAACTCAGATGCTGCTAGAACAACATCAACTAAATGACGTTCCTGAACTTCCGATAAAGTTGTTTGGTCTCCATGTTTGTTTGTATGTTTACTGTTCACTTTGTTCCAGAGAGTCTTCTTAGAGATGTTATGTTTTCTGGAAGCTGCTGCATACGATAAGCCATTGCGTCTAATATCTGCGACAGCTTTTTCAATTTGCTCTTCTGAATAATTCATAGAATTGCGGGAACCAAAGGTTTTTTTTCTAAATTCGGCTCATAATTTTGATATAGGTAGGTTAGGTAGGTATGCAACAAATTTTTTAAGTTTAACTCTTGGGTAAAGTCACCTGCCGGTGTGCATTATTTTCTTAATCACCAAGGATAACCTTGAGAGCGATTTACTTTAAATTTTGTCAAAATATCTTTAAATCAGTATACTATCTAATGGTAAAATACTAACCTACCTAATAATTCTCAGTAGCCGGTCAGAACTCTTAGTTTTAACACTTTATAAAATTAAAAATTTTAACGTTTTCCTTCAACAGCTGATAACTTTAGAAACAGGCAACACATCATCAGCCGATGGTCTTGCGAATACTAACGGATGCCAACAGTGTCTGTTCTCGCGGCATTTTTTTCTACATTGTTGCAAGGTTTTATTCAACACTATCAAATGCACCAAAATGCACGACCGTGTAAAGTCACTAGGGGGGGCACAGTAACCCCCCTTTACGGTACCTGCAGATGTGTTCCGGAGGGAATTTCTGTTTTTCTTGCAAGCTCTCCTTACTTTAGTTTTGTCAATTATCTTAGATGAATTTTCTCTTGTTATAATTCCAACATCTTGTAAGACTGCAGACGCGATTGCGGAAGCCGATCTGTCTGAAATACCAAACTGGTCACATACTCTTGCTAGTGTTAGAAGCTGTTTCTAATGTCCTCTTAGTCGTAACATTTACATTGAAAATAATGTTGGATGAGCTGCTGGCTAGTGGTAAATTATTATTATATGCTTGATCTATATTAATCAGATTCTTTTTGTTTTGTTCCTTGTTCTTAGACTTTCTTTCTTCCAGTTTTTTTATTCGTGCACCTTCTGCAACATCAATACCTCTAATAGCCATTCTTCTAACTGATCTTTGATCAAAAAGGAAATTTTGTTCTATAACAGGCACTTTTCGGGATTTTTCACATTTACAATTAGAAAATAGTTGACATTTGCATGCAGGAATATCCAATAAATTAGTCTCACATGTGTTTTTAAAAGTTATAATTTTTAACTGATAATTATCATTACGTCTTTTTTTAGAAAATCTTATAAGTTTTAAATATTCATCATGATACTTTTCCAATAGTTGAATTATACGTTTACGTGATACTGTAGGAACTGAAGACAGTTTACAAACAATTTCAATTTTTTCTGCAACTAAACGAGATATTTCAAAAATGTTGGCTCTTTTTTTAACGGCTGATTTTTGTCTTTTATGGAATGTCTTATAAAGGAGTACAGAACTAAAACATCTTTGACAGTTGGCAACACCATGTAACTTAGGTCACTAGAAGGTCCAAAAATAGGGCAGTTTATTGTAGCTCTTGTAGGTTTTGTCATTTTAGCACTCAGTTTCACACGTTACTTTAAAATAACAAATCACAATCACAATCAGTCAATCACTCAATACGTCAGCCGTAGCGATGCAAAGATGCCTTCCTAGTAACGAACAGAATACAACATACGCTACTACAAGCGGTATTTCCTCTTATTAATGGAGGGGGAAACGAGAATATGTAGCGTTTAAATGCTTCTGAACTTATCAGTGATAAAAAATATAAAAATACTCATTTTGTTGCAAATATTGGATTGCTAATATTTTGAGGTGTTAAAAAAACCAAAAATTCATCGCCCTGTAGAGGGCAATAGATATTTATTGTTTTTGTTTTTTTTTCTGGGATATAAACGTACGTATATGCATATTTTGCGACCTGTTGGATTTAAAAATTTTGACGTTTATTTTTTCGGCCTAGCCTAATGTACACTATGTAGGGTAGCTACTATTTCTTAAAACTCTACTAGCCCTTTTCAGGTGTTTTAAATATTTTAGTCGACATACACAGATTTTCAAAAATTTTTAAAAACTTTTTTTGGAGTTACACAAGTTGCAGTGAATAAATTTGTAGGTAGACGGCAAAAGTCTTACAAAGACGTAAGTATGTAAAAAATAAAATTATATTGTTTAAAATACAAACATTTATTAAAACAAAAATGCAATGACTAAAAGTTAAAAATATTTAGTGACAAAAGGTTAAACCATTCATTCATAAGGAATGTTATCATAAAAGGAATTGTAGTAGTCCTTTTCTAGCAGGGGTGGGCAACTCTTTTCCTCATCGGGCCAAATAAAATTTATCGTATCGTGACGCGGGCCGGATTAGATTAAAGAACGTAATAAAAGAGGATATATACTAAATAAATTAATTTATAGGTATGCCAAATTCTTAATGTGTTTAATACTAAAAATAAAATATCTAGTGTTATCGCTTATACATATGTTGTAGATTTAGGGTAAAAAAAGCACAATTTGGAACAAATGTTTTTATTCTGATATCAAATTGAATACAAAGAAAAAAATTTAGGAAAAAAAACAAAAACTCTAATGACGATTAAAATTAGTATGTTCGTGATTCATAATTTCTTCAAAATTAGGATTTAAATCACTCGTGGCTATTAGTAAAATAGCCCCTAAATTTTCATCTGTAATTCGTGATCTAGTTTTGCCTTTTGCATTTTTTATTAAAGAAAATGCAGCTTCACATATGTAAGTAGATCCGAAGAATGCTAAATATTTTTGAGCATTATCCAACATATTTTTAAAAATGTCTGGATTTAAAGAAGCATAAAATTCTATTACCGTTTTTTCTGTAAATTTGTTTTTAAGTATCTGATTTGATTGTAAATTGATCAATTCCAACTGAATGCAAGATGGTGCATCGGCGACATTAAAATTAAACGGTTGGCTTACTAACGATAAATCTGTGGCAATCTTTTTAAAATCATCAAACCTTCTTATAAATTCATTGTACAAATTACTTACTATAGCTTCATACTTTTTAAAATTACTACCCTTCAAGTATTTCTCTCTTTCTTGCAAAATGGGAAAGTGGGTTAATTGTTTACTCTGATATTTGTTGTGAAAATAGTTTTAGTTTAGTGGTAAATGATGTAACATTAGTGAACATGTCAAAAACAAATTGCCCCTTCCCTTGTAATGACAAGTTTAATTGATTCTGATGTGAAAACATATCAATCGAGAAGAAAAAGTCGTTCAGCCAGTCTTTATCTTGTAGTTCGAAAAATTCATTCAGTTTGTCTTTAGCACTTAAAAAATTAATAATTTCATCCAACAATTCGTAGGATCGCTTTAGCACTTTTGCAAGACTAAGCCACCGTATTTCGGTGTGGTAAGGAATATTAGTAAACTCACAGTCAATGTCTTGCAAAAATGTTACGAATTGCCGGTGGTTTCAAGCTCTTCCACGAATAAAATTAACCACCTTTGTTACAACCGATACTACATGTTTAAGATTTAAAACTCTTGTACAAAGGGTTTCCCTAGTGAATCATACAATGTAGAAAAATTATTTCTTTTTCTAGAATCTTCTTTATTTCGTCGCTTATTCTTTTTAACAACCCGATGTTTTTCCCTGTGAAGCTAGGACATCCATCGGTTGTAATGTTAACAATTTTGTCCCATTTTATATTGTGTTTTTCTTCAACACTTCTTGAAGAGCCATAAAAAAAAATCGCCAGTCGTTGTGTCTTTCATAGGATATATAGAAAGTAATTCTTCTGTTATTTCAAATTTATGGCTTATACTTCGAATAAAAATTAGAAGTTGACTAATATTGTTAATGTCACATGACTCATCTATGCATTTATTTTGCGGGCCGGACTCAACAACCTCGCGGGCCTGATGCGGCCCGCGGGCCGGCGGTTGCCCATGCCTGTTTTCTAGGGTCATTTTTAACTGTTGCAGGCGATTAAACTTTCTTTTTTAATTTTTCTTCTTGTTGTATATAAATCAGGTAGCTCCTCTCTATTAAAGACATCTTGGTTTGCGTTCATTCTCGAATACAGTGGCTGCCATTCTTTAAAGTGACGTAGCTTAAGATCTATACCTCCATTAGGGTTGTATCTTATTTACTTTAGGTCTTTAATAAATGGGCCTCCTTTACATGCTGTCTCTTTACATCTAGGTCTAATTTAGTTGTAGTGCCTAATGCTACCAAATTGAAAAAAAAACAATATTTAACAAAATATGACCGCGGAATTAGGCTTGCTGTTTTGCAATATTCGATATAGTCCGCAGGAAGGATGATATTTTGATTACGCAAGCGACGTTCTATGACTGAATGTATGGAATTAGCCTCCATTTGCGTATGTCCTTTGTAAAGAAATTTTTGTATGATAACATTATATTTGATTGCACAATTTAAAATTGCGTTCGACAGCACATTGTTTTTGTTCTAGGATAAACAGCCATCACTCCAGAGAATAATTTGAATAAATTAATATCAATCCTTGGTAAAAGAATGTTTTCAATAAAATAAGTATGTATACTTAAAAATTCATTTGCGCCTACAGAACCTTCAATTTCGCTCCATAAAAAGCAATAGCCGTTGTTTGACTTTATATTGTATAAAGTAAAATTGTGAAATTTAGTCTTATAATACATAAGTGACATTTTGAATTTTGGGGTCAATAAAACTGTTCTTCGTATAATTGATCGGATATGCTTTTAGTCTTGTAGCGCATGCAGACTTCGCACTGGTCTTTTATTGGTCTAAATAAGGATAAATTCATTTTATCAAATATTGAACAAAATGACGTTATGCTAACAGCTTGTGCATTTTACTCTACATACCAGTTATTTTTATAAAAAGGAAATAGTTTTCTTTTACTCTGCGATAAGCGCTCTAAATATAATTTCCTTGCGGAGGAATGACATTAGTGTGACTCCATATAAGCCAGAGAATTAAAAAAGATTTTTAGGTATAGCTAATAAATTTTATCTTTTCATTTTCTCTTCTGGGTCTTTCAATCTTTTTTTTATGTCACCTTTAATCATTCTATTGTCTTTTACTAACCACAGTGATATAACATTTTCTGATATTCCTAAAGTACTTGTCAACATTTTTTTAACCTTATAAGTTTTTAAATTACTGCTTTTTAAGTAATACTTTTATGAATAATTCCTTCTACTATTTTCGGTTGACCCCCTGTCTTCTTTTCACATTTCATATGGAAACCAGACCTACTGCAAATTACTTCTTTTCAGGCCATGTCATTCTCCAGAATTTATTGACGATATTCCTGTATGACTTCAAAACATTTTAAAACTGAGTTCGCTATTTCTAATTTACACGAACATCCTTTTTTCAATTTTTTTTTGGTTTTTCAACTTTGTAGTCCAACTTATTTATCTTTAATTTACTCTGGTAGGCTTTACCAAGTTCCCTGTTTTTTTAATTTTGTGTGTAGGTTGTATCTGCTTTAAATAAACACGTCTCTTTCTTTTGGATGGTCCTTCATCGTTCTTTTCATTTTCTACTTCTTCTACATTTTTACTTTCGTTTTCAATTAGATTTCTTATCTTGCTAGGATTCTCATTCTCTAAATCTTATATTAGAACGAGTCACTGAACTATAATAAAGATGGAATCATATAGTAATACACCTGCGCGTGAACTTTTTAGATCTTTTACATTATTTTCAAGCCATTCATAAGCATGCGTAAAAGGATTCAATCTCAATCGTTTTACTGTCATTTCGAATTTGTTTATTTGTGGTTTATTTTCCGTTTATCAAACGAAAAAGTAAACCATCTTCGGGTGTATTGAGCATTACTGGACAAACAGATCGATACACTAAGATAATAATAAATGTAGTACCAACATTATATTTCTGGTAATCTTTTTAAATTTTTTACTCACTCACATGCAACGCTCGGCCGTGCGGCTTTGCGTCGCATTAACGTTCGCTATGCCTTATTTTTGACCTTTGTTACGCAAATTACTATTACGTTACGGCCATAAATTTTACGTCAATGAATTTTTAAAACTACCAACTGTAAAGATTTAATAAACTAGCGCGAAATTCAAGCCCAGTCAACACATTTATATAACATTAGCATTGCATCAACGTAACTGATGATACGGCAAATGTAACAATAACATTGCTATTGTTACTTACTTGTAATAGGTATGCACGTTAAAATGTCCGCCTCATAATACATTCCCGTTACTGTAATATTACGTTCAGATGAAATATTACAGTAACCGCACATTTACGTTAATGTTACGTGTAGTTAACATAAATGTTACGTGTAGTGTAGTTTTGTTGTTGCAGCCTTTGCTTGCTGAACCTAAAGCAGTTACTACCCACTTCGTTGAAGTCACGTTCTGTAAACATAGAAAAAGTGACATTACGGCATCTAAAAAACACTTTCAATCAAATCTATTTCATTTAGTATCACTCACCTTTAATAATGCCCATTAATTTTAATTTGCATACTTGGAAGATTTTTTCTTCCAAACTAACTACATTTCAGTTCAAAATCGTTCCTGAAAGTTTTGTTAAGCATTGACTTGATCGATTCTTTAAAAACTCTACCTCCAATTTTTTTAAGAAAATTTAACTAGAAATAATGAAAAGTCTATTCAAACATTCTAACAAATGTTTGAGACGTTTGCAAATTACCCAAAGTCATTTTATTAACTTATCTAGTTTTATTTATATAAATGTTTGTGAATTTTAACATTAAAGTTTATTTAAAATTCTATAAATAATAGCTTTTTGTGTTTTTACAAATAACTTTGATATACGTTAACACCAGGTAATTTGTAATTCTTTTTTTAAAATTATTTTCGCCCAAAAAGCTTTGGCACAATTTCTACACCGACTGAAATTGAACTGCAAATCAACGGGTATTAATTATTTATTAAAACAAAATTTAATTTTACGAAGGATAAAGAGATACCTGAACGCCCGTGTTAACAGATGCAAATCGATTGAACAATCCCAGTAAGGAAAATTGCGCATCAGATACGTAACCGATGCATTGAAATCTTGGCGGGAAACGTTTCTAAAACGTCATCCAATACGTTTCTGAAACCATGAAATGTCCTCCTACAATGAGCAACAGTGAAATATTACGCAGCTATGTATCAGATTTGCAACGGCGAAACGTTTCATAGGGGTAGCCATTATACAATGATGAAACGTTGCATGGTTACGCAACAGACCCGCAGCGACGAAACGTTTCATAGAAGTAGAAATTCTGCAACCATGATATGTTAGAATAGGTTGCATTATTATTGCATTATTATGCATTATTATATTATATATTTTTTATACAGAAACATGGGGGGAAAAGTCAACACAATAAAAATGTTTAATATATGTATATTTAACACATACAAAATAGATACCAAAAGGAACCAATAAAACTATAAACAAATATGAAAAATGTGTATGTATATAATTCAATGCCATTAAGTTACATTTTTCTTTAAATGTCGTTTCAAGCGTAATCCAGCACCACGAAACCAGTCGCTCACAGCACTTTTAAATACCTCATTTTGAAGATCCTCAAAATTAGATTGCACTGATTCTAGAAAGAATTCAACCAATATAGAATTTCTAAAAAAAAATAAAAGCAAACGAGTTTACCTTTTATAGTAGAAAGCACGGCAATGCCGTCTACCTTGACATTTTCCTTCTGTCCTATGTAGAAACACGTTGTTGCGAATTCGATACCAAACACCTCAGGCATTATTTGAAAGATTGTGTCCCTCTTGCTGTTGGAAACAAAATGGAAAGAAATGGCTTTGGTCACGTGTGGTCTATGCAGCAAATAGACTTGTTTCGCGATGGTCACCTGAAAGAAGTAGGGTGCTCGTCACAAATACCAAGTACAAATGTTTCAACCTTGCATTAATTTTCGTAACTAATATATTATGCAGTCAGCACTCGGAAACGTTTCCATGTCACCTGCAAGACACTTTAAATGTAAAGTAATAACATCTCTGAAACTCCACAGATGCGAAGCCATGAATCGCATCATCGTTGCAAAAATTACACGTTATGAAACGTTTCGGAAACATTAGCACCTTACTGGGATTAGTATGATTGCATAGGTATTGCAAATGCATTAAATGCAATATACAAGTAACAAAACAGTAATCACTTTTAGCAATGTTAAATTTGTGCTAAGTTGTATTGTAATATTTATATTACAAAATGATGTAACATTTTAATCTAATTTGTAACATCATTGGAATCTAGAATGTTACATAGATATACTTTACAATGCAATATTACGCTGTTATTTTATTGAGACATTATTGTAACCAGTGTTGTAAATAGATAATTTTTAAATTATATAGATACAGATACATTTTTTTCTTGCAAGAATTATCTAGTATTAGATAATAGATAAACAATTTAAACTTTATATAGATAACAGATAATAGATAAAATAATCTAGGTATAGTAATAACGATAGATGTAGTTCATTTGAAGAACTACTATGGAATGTGGGAAATTACTGAAGAAAAACATACATATGTATTGTAATTTGAATTTTACGGGACACTTGATTTTTATAAATTTTATTTAAATAATTTAAATAAAAAATTATATTTATACAGATACATATAACATGCTCTTTGATATAACTTATATATTTTAGATAGTATATAGATACATATAAATAGATAAAAAATATGAATCTAGATTAATTTATCTATATAAATTTATATAGATAATTTACAACACTGATTGTAACATTGCGGTTACGTTTGTATTTACTGGGAAGCCTTGTCAATATTTCTCGAATTTTATTAAATTGTGTTTAGTAGTGTTTATTCTAGTCACTTCATAGTATTGGGACAAAACTTATTCAGTATGACGGTTTGATGAAGTTATGTTCATAGCTAACAAAATGTCGCCATTAAACTGAACCGTTAATTTTTTATTCTGCTGACTTTTCACAGGAAGGTTTCAA
This sequence comes from Aquatica leii, assembly GCA_035610365.1. NCBI lineage: Eukaryota > Metazoa > Arthropoda > Insecta > Coleoptera > Lampyridae > Aquatica > Aquatica leii. The sequence goes on from CM069436.1 coordinate 43,363,327, forward strand.
TAACACTGAAAACTTAATGCATTAACTGAATTACGTAACGCCACTGGTAAAACATTAGTAAAACTACGTAAAACATTTGGCCATTGTTTGTAGGCCAATGGTTTTCGAATACACGAACTTACTTGCACTACCTGAAGGAATTTTTTTTTTCTAAGTGTATATGTATCTTTAAAAAGTTCTGTGTAAGTATTGGTTAGTATGATAAATAACCATTTTCGTATATTTCTTTCTGTTACAAAATGTGTATAAGATATAACCTCACTTATTTGATTTTATTTTTATCTATATAAAAGTTATTTAATGTATAACAAAATTTATGAAAGAAAATGTTGAAAACATCTACAAAATTTCGATCTTTGTGGGTTTCTCATAAATCTATCAACTTCGGACGATCATTTCTAGGACCCGAAAAGAATTTAATAAGTGTACAATGCTTTCAACAAACCAGAAGCAAAAAAGACGATGCTACTTTATCTACATTATTTAAACCAGTGTTAATTAAACCGACACCCGATGACATCAATGTAGGTGCAGAGTTAACGGGGACATTGAATAAAGCTGATTTGTTAAAAGTTTTAAATAAGTTTTATCAATTAAAAGAAATTAAACAATTATTGAACGACAATGGTTTAGATAGTAAGTTGGGTGTTGCTTAATTTTTGGTTGTGTTATTGTTTAATTTTAGATTATATTCAACATCAAGCGTATATAAGTTTTCGTAGATTTTGTTTAGATGCTCCAGCATTGCCTGTCGATTTACATGTCGTTGTTAGTGATATTATGCAAGGTGCCGGTCATCCCAGTGATATTTTTCCTTATTTCTTAAGGCATGCGAAACAGATGTTTCCACATTTAGAGTGTATGGATGATTTGAAGAAAATTTCGGATCTTAGAACACCTCCAAATTGGTATCCGCAAGCCAGAGCAGTGAATAGAAAAATTGTTGTGCATGCAGGACCTACCAATTCAGGGAAAACTTACCATGCTTTAGAAAGGTTTATGACTGCTAAGTCAGGCGTTTACTGTGGTCCACTTAAATTGCTAGCTACTGAAGTTTTTAATAAATCAAATGAACATGTAGGTAATGGTCGATACCTTAGTAAAATCCTAAGTAATTGTCAGGGTTTTGTTTCAGGGTACTCCGTGTGATCTTGTTACGGGAGAAGAACGTAGCTATGCAAATCCTAGCAAACAACCTTCATCTCATGTTGCATGTACTGTTGAAATGACATCACTTACAATGCCTTGTAAGTATTGATTTTAGATTGTATATGAATTTCATGTGCTTCGATTCAAAAACTGTTTTGTTAGTTCACTAATTTGGTGTTTGTAGATTCACGACTATCTTCTATAACAACTTCATGTCTCTCGTTTCAATTTATATTTTTATGTTCATTCTCATAACATTTCACTTTTTGTTCTTCAACTGCAACGTAAAATAGTAAATAAATAAGCAATGTACATGAACTCATTTTTATCATTCTTTTTTGTTAAGTCTTGTGGATTTGATATTAATTTTGCAAGAAAAAACAGATTCTAAGCAATGATGTTATTTCATATTGAATAATTGGATGATATTTTCTTAACAGACGAAGTCGCTGTGATAGATGAAATCCAAATGATTCGTGATCCATCTCGTGGTTGGGCTTGGACCAGGGCATTGTTAGGTCTTATCGCAGATGAGATTCACGTTTGTGGTGAACCAGGAGCAATAGATTTGCTTCAACAGTTATGTTTAACTACAGGGGAAGATGTTGAAATTAGGAAATACAAAAGACTTACTGAATTAAAAATCGAAAATTCCGCTTTAGGTACTTTATTTTAACATTTTGAACAGTAACTGAACATTGTATTTTAGGAAGTATTGAAAATATTCAACCTGGCGATTGTATAGTGTGTTTTAGTAAAAATGACATTTATTCTGTATCAAGAAGTATTGAAGCAATAGGTAAAGAGGTTGCTGTTATATATGGAGGTTTGCCACCTGGTACAAAACTAGCACAAGCCGCTAAGTTTAATGATCCAGATAACAGTTGCAAAGTTCTTGTGGCGACTGATGCTATAGGAATGGGTCTCAATTTGTATGTCACCTGTTAAAGATGTATTAAAATAAATTACATTTTGTTTTAGGAGTATTCGACGAGTTATCTTTTATTCTCTTATAAAACCTGTAGTCAACGAAAAGGGCGAAAAAGAAATGGATACTATATCTGTTTCTCAAGCTTTACAAATTGGTGGAAGAGCTGGAAGGTAACAATTTATTTGATATTTGTTTAAATTGTCTAAAGGTCAAAGAATGGTTTTAGTAGTTAATAAATGATACCACTATTACTAATTTATTTTTTTATTTATTGCAGGTATGGTACCCAATGGGAACAAGGATTTGTGACAACGTTTAAACCTGAAGATTTAAACACATTGCGGTCACTTCTTAGTCAATCTCCTGATCCGATCACTCAAGCTGGCCTACATCCAACAGCAGATCAAATTGAATTGTATGCATATCACCTGCCTAATGCAACACTTAGTAACTTAATGGTACTGCAATACATATTGCTTAACTCGTACTAAACTCATATTTTAGGATATATTTGTAAATCTGTGTACTGTCGACGATTCATTATATTTTATGTGCAACATAGAAGATTTTAAGTTTTTAGCGGATATGATTCAACATGTACCGTTACCGTTACGGGCAAGGTATGTCTTTTGTTGTGCTCCTATAAATAAAAAAATGCCGTTTGTATGTACGATGTTTTTAAAGGTAATTGTTCACTATTTATTTTGTTTCGTAATAACACTGTTCATTTAGTTTGCTAGACAATATAGTAAAAATGAAGCAATTACGTTTAATTGGCTATGTAGAAATATAGGATGGCCGCTACAAACGCCAAGAACTATAATTGATTTGGTTCATTTAGAAGCAGTGTTTGATGTATTGGATCTGTACCTATGGTTTAGGTAGGACACTGCACATTACTTTTACTGTAGTTAAAACGTATTTCTTCTAGCTATCGCTTTATGGATCTTTTTGCAGAAGGTCAATTAGTGCGGGACATGCAAAAGGAATTGGACGCTATAATTCAACAAGGAGTTGTTCAATTAACAAGGTTGTTGAGAAATTCTGAAACGGGAATTAGTTCAGGAGCCGCTGCCGCACCGGATGAAGACGAGTTTGCGATTAATCAAAATAAACAAAACTACTTAAGAGGTATGTGTTTATACATGTTATGTATTACATTAAGTTTTCGTTCGCAGAACAAAAAGCGTCACCGATCGGTAGAGGAAGACTAACAGAACGGTTATTAGCTCAAGGATTGCTAACACCCAACATGTTACAGGAACTAAAAAAAGAATGGACAGCAAATACAGATGACTATGAAAATTCAAATGTAACAAAAACGTTGAGAAGGAAACGCAAACCATTTATTAAAAAGTAAAGTTAAACAATTTTTAGTGTTGTACATATATATTTGATGGCAATAAAATATTTTACGAGAAGTTCTGGTAATTTATATTTATGAATTGATTCACGTTCCCTTGAAGTAATTTATAAGTATATGATTATTAGGTTTCGGATAATTATGCAATAAAAAATCTCAACATCGCAAAATACTATTGACTTCTAATTCTATGTTGGCTACGCTTAGATAACGATTACATATAGCACTATATAAAACTTTATCGCCTTTAACATTCAATATACTGGATAGATTTTTTTATTGTTTGCAACCAGGATTTTTTGACAGAAAGTGGGTTTTTTAATTCGGTAATTGCTAACGACACTTTCAACCATAACGATTTTATTCAATGTAAAAGTTTGTTAACGTTTGTGTGTTCGATACAAATTTCCATATCTGCCGTATATCTACTATCGGTAATTCCAGTAATATACGCTCTTCTCAAGGTTCCATCAAAACGGCATTTAATTTATATAATTAGATTACTTATATCGTAAGTACTTAATTAAATGCTTGCGAAGTATTTTAAAATATGGTTGCATTTTATTAGTGCAAAATACTTATAGTAAGTACCATTATCTAATTACCAAACACGCACGTGATAACTGTGTGGTACACACGTGCACGCATAATTGCCTACATCACAGGTTTTTCAGTAGCACAAAACAGCGTCGCATACCTTATAGACTGATTCAACCACTATAATTAATGTGGGATTGATTACCTCAGAAATTTGGAAGCAAATACAATGTTTTCTCCAATTAAGTATCCATTCTCTTCGAACAAGATAAGACTGCTGTAGAGGATACACTTACTAAATTATTCAAACTTTACAAGGGGTTTTAAGGCGATGTTACTTCTTCTAGTTACCAAAGATTTACTTCATTATGTGTGCATGCTCAACGGCGATGTACTTTACTTACTGTAGGTACTGACCAGGAAAGGGTTCTTCGTAATAAACTATTACTTTGTTTTCAGGATGTTTTTAATAAAGTTAATTCGCGGTGTAGAAAGTTTCGAGGTACTACTTTTGCTGATTTTTCTCACGTTTCTACTTCTAGTCCTAATTCAGGAGGATACTCATACTGATGAAGATTCGCCTGATTTGCTTTCTTCTGATTCGGATTCAGAGTTTGTTCCGATGGGGTGTGCTATACCTGCTTATATTTATAGAATGAAGCCTGGATCTGCTGTTAAACTGAATTTGGTATTCAAAGGGGATGGCTCGATTTCGCTGTTAGAGTTGTTAACTAAGGTGGATGAGTTAAGCTCGGGGCATTTGTTCTAGTCAACTTTTTGCTTCTGCTCTTGAACTACTGGCTGAAAAAGCTCTGTTACTTTATAGAACACGCAAAGATTCTTTAACTACATGGAAGGATGTAGTCACGCTTCTGAAATCGGAATTTCTCTTTACGGATTATAATGAACGCCTACTAGAGGAAATTAAAGCTTGAACCATGGGACCTGCCGAATCTATTGGTCTGTACATTGCAAATATGCAAAATCTATTTCAACAGTTGAGTGCTCCTTTAACTGAGGCACAGAAACTTTGCATTATTTGACGTAATTTTACTTTGTGTTTTCAGACAGCATTGGCTCTTCGGAACATCGGTTCGATCAACGAATTACTTCAGTTAGGAAAGAAGTTGGAATATAACCAATACCTGACTCAATCTGTTAAACCACTACCTTCTAGACACTTATCTCATTTGTTAGAATCAAATTTGGCCTATGTGGAGACTATTTTTCTTCGACTAGTTTGGTTGCGGAATCTTTTTGGTAAATACTAATAGTACTGGGGGAAAACTGACTTGTTGGAATTGTGGTACAAAAGGTCATATCTCTGCTTACTGCTCTAAGTCTCAGATTTTGCATTGTTACGGTTGTGGAAAAGTTGGCGTAATAAAACCTAACTGCCACGATGTAAAACGAAAACTTTAAACCGGCAATCGGGGTTTCGAGTCGAGTGATGGACTCCGATCATTCTTCAATCTCGACAAGTGCTTTATGTTTGTTAATGCGCGGGGTGACGAACGCCCGTATTTAAATGTGTCTATTTTTGTGCTTTACTCGATTCAGGCACAACTCGCACAATTCTAAGGGCATATGAATGGAATATTCTACGATCGCTTAATCTTTCTATTACTCTGGAGGTGATTTCTTCATGTTCTGTGGCGACAAGGGCAAAGTGCTCGGTGATTAAATCTTTATTGTTACCGATTACTTTAGAAGGTAAAGTAAAGGCACTGAATGTCTTGATAGTTCCAGAGATCTCGCAATCTTTGATTATTGGGTATTGACTTCTGGAAGATGATGAACTTCGTTCCGGATTTCCGTTCGGCACAATAGTCTTTTTCTTCTTCTATCTCTTCCATAGGTGTTGATGAACTTTCTTCCAAGTTTCATCTGACATCAGATGAACAAACTATACTAACGTCAGTTATTGATAAATATTTCTCTTCTCAACTTACGTGTCTAGGGTGTACAAACTTAGTCGAACATCGTATTCGAACTACGGCTGAACCAATTAATCAACCGTGCTATCCACTATATCCTACTATGCTACAAGTGACCAATCAAGAACTAGACGCGATGTTAGAACTTGGCGTAGTAGAACCTTCGAACAGTCCTTGGGCTAGTCCCATTGTGCTTGTTAAGAAAAAGGACGATACCTACCGGTTTTGCGTAAAGTAAACGCGGTTACTCAAAAAAATTCGTACCCTATCTCTTATGTGTCTGCTATTCTTGATCGTCTTAAAGGTGCTAAATTCTTATCTAGCTTGGATATTCGCTCGGCATACTGGCAAATTCCTCTTTTTGCTGATTAGAAACTGATTACTGTTTTTACTGTTCCGAATCGAGGACTTTTTCAGTTTACTCGGTTGCCGTTTGGATTACATAACCCACCTGCGACGTTGCGGATCTTGCGTCTGGAATTAGAAACTTTCTGCTTTGCTTATCTCGATGATATTATTATCGCTACTCCTTCTTTTGAAGAACATCTACACATTCTTTCACTAGCGTTACAACGTCTGGGCACGGCTGGTCTCATTCTTCGTAGAGACAAGAGCTATTTCTGTCGACCAGAATTAAAGTATCTGGGTTACGTGGTCAACCAACATAGCCTACTGATGGATCCAGATAAGATTTCGGCTATTTTGGAGATACCTACACCTACTTCAGTGACCGAGGTACGACGTCTTTTGGGAATGGCTAGTTGGTATCGAAGATTTACACCTAACTTTTTTTCTGTTGTCTTTCCATTATCGTTTCTTACTCTAAAGAATGTTGCGTTTCAATGAAATGATTCTTGCAACATAGCGTTTAGTACGTTGAAAGAATTATTGGTTTCCGCACCAATCATGTCTTGTCCTGACTTCTCAGTTGCTTTTGTTTAGGCGTTTAGGCGCTGTTCGCTCACAAATTTTTCACGAGGGAGAAAAAGTTATAAGTTATATTAGTTGCTCGCCGAAAAAGAACGAAAGAATCTATTCGATTACTGTGAAGGAATGTCTAGCGGTGCTGTAGGCTATTGAGAAGTTCCGTCCATACATCGAAAGGACTAAACTTACCGTGATCACGGATCATCATTCGCTTGTGTGGCTTAATAAACTACAGAGTTCTTCCGGACGTTTAGCGCGGTAGTCTATTCGCCTGCAACAGTATGATTTCTCTATTATTCATCGTTATCTCAATCTGTACCATTGCTAGAGCCATTTATACCGGAAGTACCCTTTCTTCTGCTAGTCTTTCTCTTCCTACTACAGACATCTGGTATCAAAACTTATCTCGTCGTATTATTTCTTCTCTTCGCAAATTTGCGTAGTGGTGTGTTGTCGATGGACTCATCTATAAGGGTACTTGTTCTATTTCTCTATCTGAACTTTTGAATGTGTGGAAGTACGCGTCGAAAATGATGTGTCAATGAGGAAAATATAGTCCTTATATTTCATCCACTACACAAACTTGACGCCAAGGCCACGGGCGGATTCTAACTACTTAATTACGGAAGCGCTTTTATTTATTGCTACCGTTTGGGAACTGCGGCAGCATTTAACCAAAAAAGGAGTTTAACTTATTTACTTCCAGAGTCTATTTTAGACCGGTGTATCATTTTTTTGTTGATATCGTGCCAGTGGCGTAGCCACCGGAGCAATAGAATTGTAGTAATCAAAAACGATTAGATTCCTGTCTTCTTGTCTAACAGGCCACTAAACTAAATAACGTCGTTTTTGTTGTTTGTCTCTTCTCTTTGTCAATAAACGAAACTGTCAATTAATATTACTACTCAGTGTTTTATTTTGGAATGTACTTTGGGGTTTGCGGATTTGGGGTTTTCTTTTCTCTAGCCTAGACATTCGGTACTTCATTCTTATGCAAGAAAAGGTGGCGCACAGGGCACTTGGCTTATCATAAAAGTAATTTTGTATGAATTTTCGATCCACGACCATCCGTGGCGAATCTAGTCAAACGGTAAGTCAAACATCTACTTATATTTATTTATTTTTCTTCAATTTCTTAATTAGTACGTTACAGAGAATACAAAAAGTGTAGTTTTCGAAATTCAAAACATTTTTGTCGCAGTTCGTACTTTAACATTGTTATCTACTACTTCTTTCGTAATTCTTTCCAACGCGAGAACATTATTTGCAGGCCTTCTTTTTTCTTTCTTACTTCTACGCATTTTTCTAAGATCAATAATGAGAGTATTGAGAACTATTTAACCCACTTTAAATCTAGGATGTTTTAGTTCTAGTCGAAGTATTGTCGATATGTACAATGCAAATATTTTGTTGGCTTGTTGATAGTACTCGTACGTTTTAGTTTTATGGGTTTGCGGTTATAGTTCTGGTGCAGGCAATTTTTGTGATGTCTGAATGTTTCAATCAAATATTTTCTGTTTTTAAACCACGACTAAACTGTATATGAAAGTGTTATGTTGCAGCAGCGGTTTAGAAAATTGATCCAGAAGTCGGTACAGTCGTAGCACTATGAGTGGTTATTAATGTGATTAATTTACTGATTAAATTTTATTAAGGTTACTTTTAGGTAATTTTATATACGCTTAGTATGAAGTATGCTATCATTTAATAAATATTTTTATCAAATAAAAACTAAGCCAAATATTTTAAATATATAATAAATTTACAAAAAAAATATTGTGATAAGTACCTTAAAACAACTAGATAGATAAATACTAATTCAAATATACAACATTCTTGTATAAATCATTAACAAATGAAACTATAAAAAAGTTTATGTACACAACAAATAAATTAAATCTATAAATAATGTTTCTACATAGATCTATGTAAATACTGATTCTTTTACATTATAGTACTTAGTTAAACGATATTGGTTTGGAACATTTTGTATATATTATATTGTGCTAATACCATAAATTCTTAAATCTAAGTACACGTACAGTTAGGGTTTCTCAAATATTTACTTAAGCACATATAATAAACTGACTAGAAAGTTTTTTTGGAATTATTACATTTTGTTTATTTGTGTTGAAACGACATATCGGCTCTATGAGCTTTGGTAAAATGTTTACATGTCAAACGCCAAAACGCTATTCTAAAGTCGGGGCTGTAGAAAGCGTATATAAATGGATTAATAGCCGAGTTAATCCAGCCAAGCCAAGTAAAGTATGCCATTACGACATTGTTGTCTACCATACTGCTTGGTAAAAAAGGTGTTAGTATGTAGTAGACGAAAAATGGCAGCCAACATGCTATGAAACCACCTACAACGATACTTAACGTTTGTGCCGTTTTTGTTTCTCTTCTAAAAGAAGAAACTCGCGATGCTGGTTCGTAGCTTAAAACTGACATGTCTAAATGCAACGATTCTGGTCGTGAACGTTGTGCGGAGAATGTGGTTGGAGTGTATAAATTGGAAGCTCTTTGAGGTGCTACTGGCTCGGTTGTGTACGAGTAATTAGAACGAACAGAACGGCTTGGGTTGCCGTTTTTACGTTGTTCATTGTGATTGTTCTGGTTTAAAGGTTCAGAAGACATGCTACATATAAATTTTAAAAAATATTAGTGTCATTTAAAGTACAATATAGGTGCACACTAACCTAGTGCAACGTAAATTTTGATCTTCACAGTCCGAAGATCTTCTTTCCATTTCAGAATCTTCCTTATTACTAGATGTAGTTTTATGCGACTTCTAGAAGTTATTGTCAATTATAAATAAAATAAGTTTAGGAATAACGTACCTTGTGCTTATTGTCCATGTGTGCTAATTGATCGTGACGCTGCGCCACCACACAAGAGATTCGTGCGTATACGTATACCATTACAACCATTGGAATAAAAAATGAACCCATTGCAGAAAATATTACATATCCTGTATTACGATTGTAACGACAATTTTTATCTTCATGTCTACCAGGTTCGTACCATCCAAACATCGGTGGACACGTTATAAGGGCTGAACTAAACCATACTATTAGAATCATTAACGATGCCAATCGCTTTGATCTCCTTTTTCTGGAGTAACTCAAAGGTTGAGTAACAGCTAAATAACGGTCAACACTTATAGCACATAGACTTAATATAGACGCAGTGCACAGTAAAATATCTAGCGACACCCATATGTCACACAGTATCCATCCTAACTCCCACGTTCCTGCAAAATAATTATGTTTTTATTAAATATGTATATAAAAAACGTTTCTATTAGATCTTAAGTTTATAAACTCAATTTTATTATAACATGAAATAATGTGGAAAACTTTTACAAACTATATCAGCAAGCTGAAATACAAACAGTATTATAATTGTCTTTTACTTAGTATAAAAGCTAAGCTGGATTTAGTACCAACAGTTTTTAATTTTTATTTTTAGTAAACTTTTAAACAAGTTTTGAATTTAGTTCAATAATTCAATTTAAAGGTACCTCTATAATTATTAATGAAAGTCGTAAAATACGTTATTAAATAAATATATAGATTTTACAGAATCTACATTTGCAATTCATATTTTGGTGTTGATAATATCTGAACATTATTTGTACAAAATATAAAAAGTTTAGGCAGTTTATGTACAGTTTCAAACAAGTTTCTTAATTATATAGGTTTTTAGCTTTAAACCGAAAGTTATAAACAATTTTAAATTAGGTTTAAAATGTAAAGTATTTATAAGTAAAACACAGTTTCTATCAAAAACATTTTAATAGACATATCAAACTTGGTAAATTATTGATCATAAACAGATTTCAAACAAACGGTATTACATCGTCTGCAACTGTACAACTGTAAAGCAAATGAAATGGTTAATGTGTTAGAATGTTAAAAATTGTCTAAAAAATTATAAAATATATATTTATATAGAGTAAATGTTTTCGGAGCTTGCATTATTAATATTCAAAATCTAAATTTTGGATTTAAAAGTTTTTCAATCTTAGATGCACTGTACTGCGATTGTTCATTGAAAAATAGACATAAAAAAATAATCAGAAATGTACCACGTAACTATTCTTAAAAATTTGGCGAAAAATTGTTTGCTTGGCTTTGTAAAATTATTTGCGACAATAACGGTATAGTGCTGTAAATTACAGCTAAAGTTTAAAAAACTTGTCAAGTAATAAAAAAAATCTTTTGTTGGCAAAGAAGATTACGTTACTTTTATTTTTTACCACGATTACTTAAAAATGGGTAATCAAAAAGACGCTATTAAATTCATAAGTATTTGAAACACCTATCAAACAAGAAAAAGCCTAAAAATTTAGGTTCTTTTTCTTCTTCTTCTTCTATAAGAAGTAAATCCAAAAATATTTGTTTGTTATTTATAAGAATAAACCTATTTATTCGATATGTAATCAAATTGTAACGATTTCAAAAGAGTATAGTTTAAAAACAAATTATACCACCAAATATTTGCAAAAATACTAAAGTTTAACACGGAATTAAAAAAATAGCAGAATCAAAAATTGGGAAATAATTTAGAGGGTCTACAAAATATATTTCTAAAATGCAGTGAAAAAACTGAAGATATATTGATCGGTTATGTTGTTAATAAGAAAGTAATGGAATAATCGAACTCGTCTCAGAAAGCAAATTGGTGAAATAATGTTTGATATAATTGGAAAAAATCTTAAGATCAGGAAAAAGTTTGCAGAAGTTAGTTTGTTCAAAACAAATAGCCACAACACGAATTGGCCAAAAACGTAAAAGTTGCTTTTGAAGAAATAGTGACAGTGTGCAAAGATAGGCAGTGATACTACAAATAGAACTTTCGTAATGATGAAAAAAGTGTAAAAGTAGTATCTAAAATAAAATCAGAATTATCACAGAGAAATTCTGAATGACACGTGATAGAGGCAACTGTATTTTTTAAATAAAGATGTTTGAATTAACTTTAGTTAATTCTTTCATGATTTGGAAATGTTATATGGAAAAATAATTTTTTTGATTGTTAACGATAAAGCGATTTTACGAATTAAAAAAAAAAGTGCAAATTTTTATATTGTTTGTTCAATTTTTAGATGTTGTATGGTTATCTAATTTGGCATTTTTGGTTGATGTCAATAGCTAATTGAACGAGCTAAATGGAAACATGCGAAACAACAATTTTTTTATAGAACCATAAAGAGTTTTTAAAGAAAATTTTTCGTTTTATTAAAAATACTTATTATTTTACCGCCTTGGCACTTCATAAAAAGTTTGACAAGAATTACTTAGCACAAGACACAAAACACTATTTTTATTAAATACGTATTTCAGAATTTTCGTACACGTAAACTTTGATTTTATATACATATACATGACTTTTCGACGTAGAATTGAAAAATTGGAAATGTCAAATAGAATTAATAGAAATCCAGACAGATGATGTATTATAAAGCCAGTTTAGATAAGTATATTTTTCAAACTTTTTATCTGATATAATATGTTCCAAATGATAAAATTTGAAACATTTTTTTAACAAAAACGAATAGCAAAAAATTAAAGAACAAATCAAAGATTGCAGATACTAATTTAATAAACAGTTTACTCGAAGCAGCAACTTTTATACCATATATTAAACTTCTGATAGAAGAAATGCAATGAAGTTTTCACATTAAAATAGTTATTTCTTTGTTGAAGTTAAGTTACATATCTACATACTTTCTTTTTCTTTAATAAATATTTTTACTATTATCAACTGTTTTGTTTTAGTCTGTGGCCCACATTAAAGTTTTTATTTAGGGCTACAAAAAAAGCTTTACATGACAAGACGTAAAAGCGAAGATAACAATTCTTACAAAATTTTTCCAATTTGATTTATTATTTTTGAACATAAACTAAAAATAATTTCAGATGAAAGTTAATTTTTAGATGCTCAGGAACGTGGACCTAGATGGCGATTAATAACTACGTGCATATTTTATTCTATATAATTATTGGTCAGCAAAGTTTTAGTGAAATAATAAATTTTCGTGTCTAAATGATCGACACATTTTGTTTAATATTAAACTACGCAAAATCAAGTTGCAAAATATAATTTAGACAGACTTTTTTTAATTCCAAAATTTTATTTGCTTTAATTTAATAACACGATTACTATAACTATAAAAAATTTACCAAACTAACACACAATACAACAAACTAGCCACGGCAATTACGTCGTCCAGATAAACCAAGCACATTTTTCAAGTCTTTGCAAGATGGTTTCCATCAAACGGTCGGAAGTCTCAGGAAACTTAAACAGACTAAAAAACATAACATTGAACTGTCACAAAACAGCTCAAATCGTGAACGTTGTCGTTTCACTGTCTTTAGAGTTCGATTTCACCTGCTAGTATTCACTTTTTAATACTAACGTAGTGAGCTACTGGGATCTTGACAGGCCGTTTAGTATAACGTCAACCTCCTTAATTTATCCTTAATAATAAACCGGCGTATATGTAGTTTCCGATAAACTTGGTTACGATTATAAGCGACTTTCAGCTTAGACCGCGTCGTAGTTAAACACCGTAAGTAGTTTTTCTTTCTTTTGGCGCAACCGATCTAAAGATCTGGTAGGTAAAAACACATCTTTGCCGTAGAAGTTTATAATATAAAATATTAAGCTTTTGCGGTTATCTTGTTTACGATTATAAGTGAGTTTTGGCTTAGACCGCGTTGTAGTTGAACACCTAACATCATCTTCTAAAATCTCATAATGAGCGAATTTTTCACAAAGCTGGCTTCGAACTGTTGCGTTCGAAAATTCAAAGTCATCAAAAAGGTATACAAACTGCATTTAACTTTCCCTAACAAATTAGAACGATAGATACGTGTAAAAATAGATGTTATCACTAAGATACCAGCAAACTAAGAGATAAGAGAGATTACGTCCTTTACAGCATAAGAAAACGTTTAGACGACCATAAAGTAATTGTCAATACAGTTTTGGATTAACAAACCACATTCTTAAAGAAGGATTTTAACTATGCTGTTACGTCTAAGACAACACCGGTAGAAGATATAGTATGTAGAGTAGAAGCTGCAATACGTACTCTGCTTAAAACTACTCGACAAGATGTTTGTAAGAAAGGCAAAACTGCCACGCTCAATATTAACAGAAAGGAGAGAGAAGAAGATAAGCGATTACGTAAAGATAAATATTATTGAAAGCAGATGAAAACGCTTCAGTCGTTATGTACACACAAGATTACAACGGCCAAAACAAAAACTTAGTCTTGGAAGATTGCTACAAACGTCTACAGAGAAACTCTTTATGCACTAAAGTAAACTCTGTCATGAAAACTCTAATACTGTAGTTATATTAACAAAAAACAAGGTTTGATTGTAAAAAATCCAGTTATGCCACGAATCTACGGTTTTTCCAAGATACACAAAGAAAGATTCCCTCTTCGACCGTTAGCACGTTATCTAACTTCAAACTTCTACGGTTGACAAGAAATACAGAAACACATATTAAAGATTTTACAGACGTAGTGGGGAAAATCTAGAACTTGCGTATAACAAAAGAAAATATCCTAGTCAGTTTTGACGTAGTATTTCTTTTTACTGAAGTCCTGGTTGACAAAATTTTGTTTTAGCTAAAGGAGAGAATTACTGAAGAAGAAGTCAATAGTCAATATTTATGTGGAGTATTTTAAAACTGAAATTATGAAAAATGTTGAGTTTAAATCAGAAACTTGGTTTAAATATGTTAATGATGCGTTTGTTGTATGAATTTATAGCATAGATAAACTAAATTCACATATAAATATTAACTGTTCTATGGAGTTAAAACATAACAGCAGTCTAGCCTTTATTGACGTACTGGTGATTAAGAAAAATAACGAAAAATTGGGACATTCCGTTTATAGAAAAACCAAAAAACGCACACTAATAATAGATACTTAAACGCCAAACCTCACCACCACTGGATGGAAAATCACTATTTTGCATATTTTAACTAAGAGTAAAAAGCAGCCAATCCAACAGTTCAAGAAGAATTATCATCTTCTACCAGCACCGTTTATTTACCATAGTGTATGGGCCCGACAGACAAAATAAGCAGAGTGCTAATGAAATATAATATAAAAACTGTCTTTACGACTTAAGATACCTTAAACAATTGGTTTAGAGTTGCTAAAAACAAACAAAATTGTGTGTTTCGGTGAATCAAATTCTATAGGACGGACGGGATGCTCTATTGAAGTTAAAGTAAAAGAACATATGGCTGATTGCAAACACCGCAGAGTTACATTATCTGCAGTGGCAGAACACGTGTGGCATAAAAGACAAACGCTAAACTTTGACCAAACTAAAGTGTAGCTAGAACTTATTTCTACTTTTCCAGACTAATTTGCGAAGCTGTGGAAATAAATAAACATTCGTTTAATATGAACAGGAAAGACGATTTTACGATATAAGATGCTGGATAGTGCATTGACCTTGACTTATCACGGTCTTTTACTTCCATTTTACTGGATTTGTGTTAACATTTAAAATCCTTGCTAGCATCGTGTTGTTGTATTAAGATTCTGTCATGCAATAGTTCATTTTTCACCAACTCGCTTTCCATTGGTTCGAGTACGCAAATGTAGTTTTTTCATAAAATCTTCATCCAGGTGTGCCATCGTCACACTCTTAGTTTTTCAAGACAAAGTCGTGTCATTTTTTAACAATAAAACTCGTACAGTTGCCATTTAGGACCAATAGAAAAGAATTTCTTTATCGTCAATGTTAAGAATATAACAGTAACAGTAACCAAGCACTTTGTCATTTAATTTTTCCATCAAGGTAAATGTTATGTAAGTGTTTGCAACGTAATGTACTAAATGAGATCACGTTTTGTCTTTTTGATCAAGTTTTTGGGTGCTCTTTTCGACTTATTTGTATGTTTAGTACGGTGTCGTTATACGTGGCCTATTTTGTCCTAGTTTGAAATTGTCACTTTTTCTTTGGCGCACTATTCTTTTGATGTTATTTTGTGTCTCTACCGGTCCTTTTACAACAAGCCAAATTTATGGTTGTCTCGGTGCGACATTTTGATGTTTCAAACTCTAAAGCATAGATTAAAACATCATTTAACGTTTTAGGTCAAGTTGAATATAAAGATTTTGTTATCTTTGATAATTAGTATCTTCATATGTCATTTTCAGATGTAGAATTAACAATTCGTAACTTTTTAATTGTGATCAAGAACGGTTCAAGCGTTTCTCCACTTAAGACCAGTATTATTCTGCTTGTTGCTATCTGTAGCTACGGCTTCAAACTACTTGTGATGTATTAATCAGAGATTTTGTATCAAAATTTAAAGGCACAATCTTACATTTGTGAATAATTTATTTCTAATGTATTATTAGTAACTCTTCAAGCAACTTAATTATTTCGTCTAATTTGTTTTTAAATTTATTTCACATTGTTCTCTTAAATTTGCGTTTCCTCTTGAACAGTCTTAATTTGTTCTTTTTTAAGTTTCTACAATTTTTGTATTCATTTTTTAGGGGTTCTAAAAATTCAAACATTTTTGATTTCATGTTTGTAAATAATATTTTTGTTCTTTTTTTAACGCTAAAGTTTAATTGCGAACGAGATTGTATTATTAAATTATACGCACTGATTGAAAAAGTTTAATGAACTAAAACGAAATAATAGTTATGACTACACAGTTTATAAGCAAACACACGCAAAGAACTAATTAATTACTTGTTTGTTTAATGTTTTAATTTACTAAATTAACAGACAATACAACAAACTAAGCAAATTAATTAAGTGGCAATCTAAAAACCCTTACTATGTTCGTTTGAATGAGAAATGCTGTACCCGTAAATCGATGCCATTTGCTGTGCCCATGGTTTGGCGTGAACCTCGCTGTCATCTTACAGATTGTTACTTTTGTATGATTTCCACCGTCAGGTTTTCGAGCAAAAGTAAGCATACAATTCAGTATCTCAATATTCCGTCAGCTCTAAGACCTGTTCCTCATATTGATACTTTGCCAATCCCAGAGCCCCCAAACACTTATACTCTAGAGCCGGAAATTGATTTAAAAGACTGTGAGCCACAACCTGGGGCTTTGAATGATACGTTAGTAGTATAGTGAGGCCGGTTCTGGCTCACTCGGGTAAGATCGGTAGGAGATCGTGAAGTTTCGTTGCTATCGTTTCGTTTCGGATATGCTCGAGTTGCATTCGGATTTGGTAAGTCGGGATACATCGTATTGTGGTGGGGGAATCGTAAAAAATCGTAAAAATCATTTCGTTTCGGGTATGGTCGGATGTAGGTCAGTCGATAAATATTGTATTTATAGTGTGTGATCGTAAAATGTATTATGTACTGTATTGTGTGTATATAAAGATAACGTTTTTGATGGTTCAATATTAGTTTGTTAATAACTCTCATCCCTTATGTGCAGTACAAATTATCTATATAAGTTAATATAAATTAATTAATTTCCATTGATATTTTTTATCTATTTATATGTATCTAAATAATATTAATAAATATATAAGTAATATGTATCTGAATATGTATATACAACATATATATAAAAATCCAGTGTCCCGTAAAATTTCGGTTTTGCAAATTACTATAAATATGTAATTTATGTAAAGAAAAAAAATTACTGCTTTATTTTTAAGATTAATTATAAGTATTTGTAAAACAAAAATGCTTACTTTACATTTAAATATTGTGTTTTCACTTACATTTTTTTCAATGTTACAGTTGTAGACATTACAAAGAATGTGCTTATTTGACAATTTCTTCACCTAGTTTTATGTTGCAGTTCTAGACATTCCAATGACATTATTAATTTTGCAATTCTGTGCTTTTGATTACAATATTTATGTTTGTATTATAATGTGTTACCGATAAAAAATGATACTAAATCATTCTTAAATACCCATGAAATGATTAATTGCGCTTGAAAATATTTGTCATCTCTAATAAGAATAACTTTTGTCTGTTCATGATTGAACAATTTCTATATAATTTAAAAATTATCTATTTACATCATTACTTATGTGAGTGCAAGAAGTCTATTAATAGACTATTAGTATAAAATTAAGTGTTTACCATTTGGGGAGCAAGTGATTGTGAACTATCATGATTTTAAAGTCTCTCTCTCGTGATTAATTCCGGAAAAGACATCCATCTCGTTAGCCGAGAAGCCGTTAGTAAAACAAAAAATATTGAATATATTCAATAATGAAACAAGAATGACTAAAAAAAATTTTCAACTACAGTTAAAAATCTATGAGTTGTGTAGATATTTAAAAAATGTCAAGTTGAAATCAGCAATAAATGTTGGAAATAATGATACCTTTTTTATTTTACTATTATAGGTTTTATCATACATTAGGAAATATATTAGGCAGTCGGTGATAGTAAGGGAGGGAGGAAAAAATTATAAAATTTTGATTTGAATTGAATATTATATTATTTTCGTGTATGTTTTCTATTTTAGTTTGATTTATTGTTATTTATGCAATACTGTTTTTATTTATCCAGCTGTTGTGAGTTTCATGAAAGCCTAACTATTTTACATACATTTTAATACCTTTTTTTTTTGGTGTTATATTACATATTAACGTACGAGTTACAGGCACGGTTATAATGTGCAGACTATTTATTTATTTCTTTAATAAAAATCATGCATTTAAAATTAATACATGGTTAAATTAAAGTAACTTGAATAGGTAGAATAAAACTACAGTTAACAATAAAGTAGTTTGGCTAACCCGTTCTTTCTAAAATATCTTGGGTGGTTTGTACCACATTTTTTAAACCTCTTTAAAATCACACTTCAGATTATAAATGATTACTGGACGGAAACCTTTAATGATTACAATTATTTACAGTTAAATACGCTGCCACCAAATTAATATAACAAAGTTTAAGGGGTAATACCTAGTCTGAATCAAAAATCAGAATTTTTTTGGTGATCTTTTTGTGATTTTATTAATGATTAGATCAATATGAAATTTTGAAGGTTCATTGCACTCATCTTGATGTGCAAAGAAAATTTCAGTAATGCGTAAAAAAGGTTAATTTTTTAGGCGTACTGCGGCTGGCAGCACAAGTCTTCAATAAACGTATCTAAAACAATAGACATTTTTTGTGATATGCACGAGTATAACTACAGAAGTACATGTGAATATACAAAAATATTGATTTTGTGAAAACTTGGGAGCAGTTTGAAAAAAAAAGTCGATTTTTTGACTAACAAATTGGTCTTCATTTGTCTACAAAAATCGTAATTCTTATCAAACCTAAAAATCGTGCGCACTTCTGTAGATAATCTATCTAAGAAGGTACAGCCAAAATTTCAAGTCAATCGGATAAAATTACTCGAGTTCCACTGCTAACCGTTTTTAAATACATGGTTTCGAGAAAAACGCCTTTTAAAGTTTTAAAATGTGTTTACTACAGAAGCAATATATGTTCATTATTTGCTTTAAACTATCAATTAAGCTTATATGCATCTTATTTTAAAAAAAATATGTAGTGTAAATTCGTAACGTCGGTCATGAATAAAACAGGGGGAACTCGTCCTGAAATTTAATTTGTCATTTAGAAAAGCTCGGACTTGCTTCGAAAGTTCGGTTTTTACGTGTACTTAAAATTTTTTTCAACAATGGAAAATTTAAAAAATTAGACTAGAGATTGCGCTTAATAAGTTTTTTGTAATGAGAAATATAACTTAACCTCAATCATTTTGGCTGGCCCTATAAATTTATGTAATAACGATTAAAATAAGAACTAAAATCAATACAAAACGATTGAATCTAAAATAAACAAGTAATAAATTAAAAAAAAAAATTATTACACTTTGTTTGAGTACCAATTGAGTATAATAGGTAAACAACCTAAAGAAACTGCAAACTTGATGTTTGTAGATTGGTTTTGAACTTTGCTGAATCAGCTTTTATTTCATTCCTAAATACAACGTGGCCAAGGTATTGCATTTTTTTATTAAATACGTGGCAATTTTTTGAGCTTAGTTTTAGATTTTCCTCACGTAGTCGTTGCAACACTCCCTTCAGATTCTTCAAATGTTATTCAAACGACTTTCTAACCGCAGTGACGTCATCTAGATAACCCAAGCACGTCTTCTAAAACAGTCTTTGCAAGATGGTCTCCATCAAACATTCGAATGATCCGAAGGGCATCACAGTGAACTGACATAATCCAGTTTCAATCATAAAATATGTCTTTTCATGATCTTTAGGTTCTAATTCTACCTGCCAGTAACTACTCTTGAAATCCAACATGGAAAACCAATGGAATCCTGACATGATGTCTAGAATATTATAGTAAAGGATAACTGTCTTTTTTTATGCACTTTGTTAAGCTGTCTGTAGTCCACGTAAAACCTCGTTGGTCCATCTTTCTTCTTTACTAATACCACTAGGGACCCTCATAGACAATTATTTTAAGGTTTCATCACACCGTCTTTTTCCATATGCATAATTATTTGTTTGGCTTTTTTTAATTTTGCCAAAGGAAGCCGGCGTGGATGTTGTCGTATAGGTCGAGCGTCTCTGGTGTTACTGCGTCAGTTCTTGTTTTGAAACCGCTTTCCAACGCAAACACATCTTGATATAGTTCGATCAACGCTTTAACTTTAATCAGCTAGTCTTGGCTGAGGTTTCGGCACTTGGAGAAGATAAGTATTTTTTGTGTACGATTGGTTTGTATTTGAGTTTGATTTTTTGTTGTTTATGCAATATCGTTTTGTATTTATCTAGCTGTTGTGAAATTCATCAAAGCCTAACCCGTTTACATACAGCATGCTAACACTGAATCACTTCCTAATTTGATAGCACATTTAACTATTATTTCTACATATAACGTTTGAAGTATTTTGTAGCAGTTGCAACGACATTTATGACCACGAGGTGCAAGACATAAGACGCATAACGTAATGCAATGTAATTAGCATAAATCAAGAATGCGGTTTTAATAAAGATATGTGATGTTGTTGTTTTTAACCAACGTCTTTAATATACAACCATGAATAGATAACAGTAACCTGCTTGCTTGTATAAGGTTTTCCATTTGTATTTAGTATAACTTTTTCAAACTTTACAGAAAATATATCAATTAAAGCTTTTTCCAATGAGAATGCATATGAACTTTTGTCTGACCATATCAAATATTATTATTTAAAAGTCTGTTTGTTTGAAATAACAAAATATGGTTGTTGAACATATGTATTCGCTATTGTTTTATGTCTATCGTCTTGTACTTTTTCAACCGTTATTTGAATATGTTTAATTATGTGGCGACCAAATTTGTCTAAAGTTATTGTCTTATTTAATTATTTGCACTTTTCGTACTTTTTCTATAATAAAGACAATTTCGTTTGTGTGATCTGTATGGCCAGCTATTTCAGATGCTACTAACAACCTCAACCTGTCAAATAATTCGTTTGCATCATCCCAATAAACATATTCGGTATGATAATTGTTGACTTCTTTAAACATTTATTTCTCTAATGTTTTTTTGAATGTCTTTGGTGTTTCTGAATACCCAGGCTGTACAAAATAAATAGGAGCAATAATAGATTTATATTTGTCAGATCGCGTTTCTCGTATGTGACCATTAGGATCAAAGTTACTTCTGCAAGCATTACCGATATCTAAAATTTCTTTATTTATATCCAAATCTCCTTTATTATACGTCTTAGGAGGGTAATTAAATATTAATTCGTACCGTCTAGGGGTTTCTTTGTATAATTTCCCATATACTTTTATATCTATCTACACGAACAAATTCTACTGCTGACGTTCCTATAAAGAACTTTTCTTATTATGCCTTATTTCAGTTCTGTGATTTATCATAAATCATAGCATCTATATATCTTCGAGGAGGCAATTCATCAAATTCTACTAAGTATTCTTCATAAATATTACTATCAAGGATTTCTTCTATATTTTGTTTACTTTCTTCAACCGAATTTTTGAATTAAATCGTATAATTCATAATTATCTACCTCAGCTAAAAGTTCTGAAATTATACCGTCTTCTTTTAAATTTGAAATTGTAGTAGCATTATGATCAAAAATCTTTTGATTTTCTGTTTCATTTACTTCATCATCTTTTAAGGATTGAATTTTTTTTAAGAAGATTTGAAAGTTTTTAACTGCATATATTTTTCGTATTTTTAATCTCTCATTGATCTGATATAGTTTCCAAACGTTTAGTTATAAGAAAAAATGCTTTTTTTTCCTTTATAATTTCGCCTTGTTTTAATAATTCAAATTTGCGTTTTAATTCTTCTAGTTTTTTGATTAACTTTTTGGTTAATTCTTTTTCATTCAATAAATTATGATATGAATGCATTCTGGTTAAACCTCAACGTAGTTTTTGTTTTTTCGAATATTAATTGAATATACTTCTACACCTTTTTATAAATCGTTTGCAAATACAACTATTAGACAGTTAAACAGCCTGCAAACTGAACAGAATGCTAACCAACAATAAACTATATGGTTTCTTCATCAGTATGATTTGTACACAAACCATTGATAAATGGCTTATACAGTTTTAAATCTTTTATTGTGAGATGGGTTGAATAAAAGAATCAAATTCTTTTCTGTATCCACTCGAATCAATATCTCTTTTCTTATCGATTACTAATAAACCATAATTGTTTTCCAACAGATTGAACACATCTTTTTAAATTCGTCAAATGATAAATCGGCACTCATACGTATTATCCTCATAAATATGATGTAGATTTAATACATCTTTGTTTGAATGTATTAAACAATGTTGCTTGATGTGAAGTAATAACATTCTGCTGAACTTTCATTGTTTATTATTTTGAAATGAATATACACAACGTTTCGATTGCTGTGGTATCTGCAATCGTCATTCGTATTCACCTGATGACGATTGCAGATACCACAGCAATCGAAACGTTGTGTATATTTATTTCAAAATAATAAACAATTTGGTTCAGCAGAATGTTATTACTTCGCATTAATACATCTTGTTTGAACACTATTATAAAGTTAGCATTATCGCGAATTAATTGTTTCGGAATGCGGCTATAGATTTGACATAAGTAAAAACAATCTATCTTATTGTGACTAAAATATTATCTCATTAAATTTTGTTTATCACACGCCACATCATTAAAAATAATCAAGGAATTTGATTTTGCTTTAGACGGGGGAGGTATGTTACTTTCTAAATTACTAAAAGAAAATGAGATTTAGAGTAAACATAAACGTTTTTGAAACGTAAATCATTGATACGTTCAATTAAGCTAACCATTACATTGGTTTTTTCACAGATTGATAGTTCATTAATAAAACAACGAATTAATGATGATAATAACTTTCCAGGTCTCCTATAGGTTTCAAAATTTCTTATATTATTATTTGTGACTGTTAGTAAAAGTGGTTGTTGTAGTATTTGTCTTTTGATAGTAGAGTGCAATGTGTCTATCACACATATGAATATAACAAAATTCCAATTTAGTGGGTTAGTGTGTATCCGATGGCAAACATGTTTCTAAATTACTAAAAGAAAAGCTGTTTATACCTTCAATAGCTGTTAACAAATTCTCTAAAAATTGGTAATGTGGATGAAAAAGAGATATAAAGCTGTTTTAGACCAATCAGAATTGACCACGCTCAGTAGCACCAGCTTAAAGAATCTGAGATCTCTAAAAGGTCTTCAATCAAATCAATTACCTTTCACGTTTATAAAAAATTAAAACTGATTAACGACTCATTAAATCTAAACAACACAACGTATTTCAGTGGGGTTATCTATATCAACCGTTTTGATGGGATTAAAAAATCTGTTTATTATGGCAGGTAAAATTTCATTTCTCAATATAGATTAATGACAAATCACCGCATGGTTTATAGATAATTAGCTTGCAAACAGCTTTACAAACAGTGTGGTTTGTTTGCAAACAGCCTTAAAAATAGTGTGGTATGTTTGCAAACCGCCTTACAAACAGAGTGGTTTGCTTGCAAACAGTTTTACAAATAGTGTGATTTGTTTGCAAACAGCCTTAAAAATAGTGATATTTGTTTGCAAACCGCCTTATAAACAGAGCGGTTTGTTTGCAAACAGCTTTACAAAGAGTGTGGTTTGTTTGCAAACAGTCTTACAAACAGAGTAGTTTGCTTGCAAACAACTTTATCAACAGTGTTGTTGTTTGCTTTACAACAGAGTTGCAAACCACTGAACAATTAGCAAGCTAACCACATTCAAAGTAAGCAGTTTGAAAGGCGCTTGTTTCATATATGGTTGGTACACAAACAATTAGTCGATTTGCGGTAATGGCAATAATAAATAGAAATCGGTTTGTTGTCGGCTTCCTCAAACGGATTCAAAACTGTTTTATTAAACTTAGCAATGGCAATAATAAATGAAAAAAAAAATAGCAACAGATTTTTAAGACATTTCAACAAACCGATTTTTAAACCAATGTAACAAACCGATGTGATTTTTGGCTAATCAAATTGGTAAATAAGAGTTGTTAGAAGTGATGTTAATGGGTGTGGTCAATTGTAATTAGCCTAAAACAAGTGGTAAAAGTCGTCTTAACAAAGCAATTAATCGTTCAACAACCGATAACCGCAAATCGACTAATTGTTTGTGTACCAACCATATATAATATAAGCGCTTTTCAAACTGCCTACTTTGAATGTGGTTGCAAGCTAATTATCTATAAACCATGCGGTGATTTGTCATTAATCTATATTGAGAAATGAAATTTTACCTGCCATAATAAACAGATTTTTTAATCCCATCAAAACGGTTGATATAGATAACCCCACTGAAATACGTTGTGTTGTTTAGATTTAATGAGTCGTTAATCAGTTTTAATTTTTTATAAACGTGAAAGGTAATTGATTTGATTGAAGACCTTTTAGAGATCTCAGATTCTTTAAGCTGGTGCTACTGAGCGTGGTCAATTCTGATTGGTCTAAAACAGCTTTATATCTCTTTTTCATCCACATTACCAATTTTTAGAGAATTTGTTAACAGCTATTGAAGGTATAAACAGCTTTTCTTTTAGTAATTTAGAAACATGTTTGCCATCGGATACACACTAACCCACTAAATTGGAATTTTGTTATATTCATATGTGTGATAGACACATTGCACTCTACTATCAAAAGACAAATACTACAACAACCACTTTTACTAACAGTCACAAATAATAATATAAGAAATTTTGAAACCTATAGGAGACCTGGAAAGTTATTATCATCATTAATTCGTTGTTTTATTAATGAACTATCAATCTGTGAAAAAACCAATGTAATGGTTAGCTTAATTGAACGTATCAATGATTTACGTTTCAAAAACGTTTATGTTTACTCTAAATCTCATTTTCTTTTAGTAATTTAGAAAGTAACATACTTCCCCCGTCTAAAGCAAAATCAAATTCCTTGATTATTTTTAATGATGTGGCGTGTGATAAACAAAATTTAATGAGATAATATTTTAGTCACAATAAGATAGATTGTTTTTACTTATGTCAAATCTATAGCCGCATTCCGAAACAATTAATTCGCGATAATGCTAACTTTATAATAGTGTTCAAACAAGATGTATTAATGCGAAGTAATAACATTCTGCTGAACTGAATTGTTTATTATTTTGAAATAAATATACACAACGTTTCGATTGCTGTGGTATCTGCAATCGTCATCAGGTGAATACGAATGACGATTGCAGATACCACAGCAATCGAAACGTTGCGTATATTCATTTCAAAATAATAAACAATGAAAGTTCAGCAGAATGTTATTACTTCGCATCAAGCAACATTGTTTAATACATTCAAACAAAGATGTATTAAATCTACATCATATTTATGAGGATAATACGTATGAGTGCCGATTTATCATTTGACGAATTTAAAAAGATGTGTTCAATCTGTTGGAAAACAATTATGGTTTATTAGTAATCGATAAGAAAAGAGATATTGATTCGAGTGGATACAGAAAAGAATTTGATTCTTTTATTCAACCCATCTCACAATAAAAGATTTAAAACTGTATAAGCCATTTATCAATGGTTTGTGTACAAATCATACTGATGAAGAAACCATATAGTTTATTGTTGGTTAGCATTCTGTTCAGTTTGCAGGCTGTTTAACTGTCTAATAGTTGTATTTGCGAACGATTTATAAAAAGGTGTAGAAGTATATTCAATTAATATTCGAAAAAACAAAAACTACGTTGAGGTTTAACCAGAATGCATTCATATCATAATTTATTGAATGAAAAAGAATTAACCAAAAAGTTAATCAAAAAACTAGAAGAATTAAAACGCAAATTTGAATTATTAAAACAAGGCGAAATTATAAAGAAAAAAAAAGCATTTTTTCTTATAACTAAACGTTTGGAAACTATATCAGATCAATGAGAGATTAAAAATACGAAAAATATATGCAGTTAAAAACTTTCAAATCTTCTTAAAAAAAATTCAATCCTTAAAAGATGATGAAGTAAATGAAACAGAAAATCAAAAGATTTTTGATCATAATGCTACTACAATTTCAAATTTAAAAGAAGACGGTATAATTTCAGAACTTTTAGCTGAGGTAGATAATTATGAATTATACGATTTAATTCAAAAATTCGGTTGAAGAAAGTAAACAAAATATAGAAGAAATCCTTGATAGTAATATTTATGAAGAATACTTAGTAGAATTTGATGAATTGCCTCCTCGAAGATATATAGATGCTATGATTTATGATAAATCACAGAACCGAAATAAGGCATAATAAGAAAAGTTCTTTATAGGAACGTCAGCAGTAGAATTTGTTCGTGTAGATAGATATAAAAGTATATGGGAAATTATACAAAGAAACCCCTAGACGGTACGAATTAATATTTAATTACCCTCCTAAGACGTATAATAAAGGAGATTTGGATATAAATAAAGAAATTTTAGATATCGGTAATGCTTGCAGAAGTAACTTTGATCCTAATGGTCACATACGAGAAACGCGATCTGACAAATATAAATCTATTATTGCTCCTATTTATTTTGTACAGCCTGGGTATTCAGAAACACCAAAGACATTCAAAAAAACATTAGAGAAATAAATGTTTAAAGAAGTCAACAATTATCATACCGAATATGTTTATTGGGATGATGCAAACGAATTATTTGACAGGTTGAGGTTGTTAGTAGCATCTGAAATAGCTGACCATACAGATCACACAAACGAAATTGTCTTTATTATAGAAAAAGTACGAAAAGTGCAAATAATTAAATAAGACAATAACTTTAGACAAATTTGGTCGCCATATAATTAAACATATTCAAATAACGGTTGAAAAAGTACAAGACGATAGACATAAAACAATAGCGAATACATATGTTCAACAACCATATTTTGTTATTTCAAACAAACAGACTTTTAAATAATAATATTTGATATGGTCAGACAAAAGTTCATATGCATTCTCATTGGAAAAAGCTTTAATTGATATATTTTCTGTAAATTTTGAAAAAGTTATACTAAATACAAATGGAAAACCTTATACAAGCAAGCAGGTTACTGTTATCTATTCATGGTTGTATATTAAAGACGTTGGTTAAAAACAACAACATCACATATCTTTATTAAAACCGCATTCTTGATTTATGCTAATTACATTGCATTACGTTATGCGTCTTATGTCTTGCACCTCGTGGTCATAAATGCCGTTGCAACTGCTACAAAATACTTCAAACGTTATATGTAGAAATAATAGTTAAATGTGCTATCAAATTAGGAAGTGATTCAGTGTTAGAATGCTGTATGTAAACGGGTTAGGCTTTGATGAATTTCACAACAGCTAGATAAATACAAAACGATATTGCATAAACAACAAAAAATCAAACTCAAATACAAACCAATCGTACACAAAAAATACTTATCTTCTCCAAGTGCCGAAACCTCAGCCAAGACTAGCTGATTAAAGTTAAAGCGTTGATCGAACTATATCAAGATGTGTTTGCGTTGGAAAGCGGTTTCAAAAGAAGAACTGACCCAGTAACACCAGAGACGCTCGACCTATACGACAACATCCACGCCGGCTTCCTTTGGCAAAATTAAAAAAAGCCAAACAAATAATTATGCATATGGAAAAAGACGGTGTGATGAAACCTTAAAATAATTGTCTATGAGGGTCCCTAGTGGTATTAGTAAAGAAGAAAGACTACAGACAGCTTAACGAAGTGCATAAAAAAAGACAGTTATCCTTTACTATAATATTCTAGACATCATGTCAGGATTCCATTGGTTTTCCATGTTGGATTTCAAGAGTAGTTACTGGCAGGTAGAATTAGAACCTAAAGATCATGAAAAGACATATTTTATGATTGAAACTGGATTATGTCAGTTCACTGTGATGCCCTTCGGATCATTCGAATGTTTGATGGAGACCATCTTGCAAAGACTGTTTTAGAAGACGTGCTTGGGTTATCTAGATGACGTCACTGCGGTTAGAAAGTCGTTTGAATAACATTTGAAGAATCTGAAGGGAGTGTTGCAACGACTACGTGAGGAAAATCTAAAACTAAGCTCAAAAAATTGCCACGTATTTAATAAAAAAATGCAATACCTTGGCCACGTTGTATTTAGGAATGAAATAAAGGCTGATTCAGCAAAGTTCAAAACCAATCTACAAACATCAAGTTTGCAGTTTCTTTAGATTGTTTACCTATTATACTCAATTGGTACTCAAACAAAGTGTAATAATTTTTTTTTTTAAATTTATTACTTGTTTATTTTAGATTCAATCGTTTTGTATTGATTTTAGTTCTTATTTTAATCGTTATTACATAAATTTATAGGGCCAGCCAAAATGATTGAGGTTAAGTTATATTTCGCATTACAAAAAACTTATTAAACGCAATCTCTAGTCTAATTTTTTAAATTTTCCATTGTTGAAAAAAATTTTAAGTACACGTAAAAACCGAACTTTCGAAGCAAGTCCGAGCTTTTCTAAATGACAAATTAAATTTCAGGACGAGTTCCCCCTGTTTTATTCATGACCGACGTTACGAATTTACACTACATATTTTTTTTAAAATAAGATGCATATAAGCTTAATTGATAGTTTAAAGCAAATAATGAACATATATTGCTTCTGTAGTAAACACATTTTAAAACTTTAAAAGGCGTTTTTCTCGAAACCATGTATTTAAAAACGGTTCGCAGTGGAACTCGAGTAATTTTATCCGATTGACTTGAAATTTTGGCTGTACCTTCTTAGATAGATTATCTACAGAAGTGCGCACGATTTTTAGGTTTGATAAGAATTACGATTTTTGTAGACAAATGAAGACCAATTTGTTAGTCAAAAAATCGACTTTTCTTTTCAAACTGCTCCCAAGTTTTCACAAAATCAATATTTTTGTATATTCACATGTACTTCTGTAGTTATACTCGTGCATATCACAAAAAATGTCTATTGTTTTAGATACGTTTATTGAAGACTTGTGCTGCCAGCCGCAGTACGCCTAAAAAATTAACCTTTTTTACGCATTACTGAAATTTTCTTTGCACATCAAGATGAGTGCAATGAACCTTCAAAATTTCATATTGATCTAATCATTAATAAAATCACAAAAAGATCACCAAAAAAATTCTGATTTTTGATTCAGACTAGGTATTACCCCTTAAACTTTGTTATATTAATTTGGTGGCAGCGTATTTAACTGTAAATAATTGTAATCATTAAAGGTTTCCGTCCAGTAATCATTTATAATCTGAAGTGTGATTTTAAAGAGGTTTAAAAAATGTGGTACAAACCACCCAAGATATTTTAGAAAGAACGGGTTAGCCAAACTACTTTATTGTTAACTGTAGTTTTATTCTACCTATTCAAGTTACTTTAATTTAACCATGTATTAATTTTAAATGCATGATTTTATTAAAGAAATAAATAAATAGTCTGCACATTATAACCGTGCCTGTAACTCGTACGTTAATATGTAATATAACACCAAAAAAAGGTATTAAAATGTATGTAAAATAGTTAGGCTTTCATGAAACTCACAACAGCTGGATAAATAAAAACAGTATTGCATAAATAACAATAAATCAAACTAAAATAGAAAACATACACGAAAATAATATAATATTCAATTCAAATCAAAATTTTATAATTTTTTCCTCCCTCCCTTACTATCACCGACTGCCTAATATATTTCCTAATGTATGATAAAACCTATAATAGTAAAATAAAAAAGGTATCATTATTTCCAACATTTATTGCTGATTTCAACTTGACATTTTTTAAATATCTACACAACTCATAGATTTTTAACTGTAGTTGAAAATTTTTTTTAGTCATTCTTGTTTCATTATTGAATATATTCAATATTTTTTGTTTTACTAACGGCTTCTCGGCTAACGAGATGGATGTCTTTTCCGGAATTAATCACGAGAGAGAGACTTTAAAATCATGATAGTTCACAATCACTTGCTCCCCAAATGGTAAACACTTAATTTTATACTAATAGTCTATTAATAGACTTCTTGCACTCACATAAGTAATGATGTAAATAGATAATTTTTAAATTATATAGAAATTGTTCAATCATGAACAGACAAAAGTTATTCTTATTAGAGATGACAAATATTTTCAAGCGCAATTAATCATTTCATGGGTATTTAAGAATGATTTAGTATCATTTTTTATCGGTAACACATTATAATACAAACATAAATATTGTAATCAAAAGCACAGAATTGCAAAATTAATAATGTCATTGAAATGTCTAGAACTGCAACATAAAACTAGGTGAAGAAATTGTCAAATAAGCACATTCTTTGTAATGTCTACAACTGTAACATTGAAAAAAATGTAAGTGAAAACACAATATTTAAATGTAAAGTAAGCATTTTTGTATACAAATACTTATAATTAATCTTAAAAATAAAGCAGTAATTTTTTTTCTTTACATAAATTACATATTTATAGTAATTTGCAAAACCGAAATTTTACGGGACACTGGATTTTTATATATATGTTGTATATACATATTCAGATACATATTACTTATATATTTATTAATATTATTTAGATACATATAAATAGATAAAAAATATCAATGGAAATTAATTAATTTATATTAACTTATATAGATAATTTGTACTGCACATAAGGGATGAGAGTTATTAACAAACTAATATTGAACCATCAAAAACGTTATCTTTATATACACACAATACAGTACATAATACATTTTACGATCACACACTATAAATACAATATTTATCGACTGACCTACATCCGACCATACCCGAAACGAAATGATTTTTACGATTTTTTACGATTCCCCCACCACAATACGATGTATCCCGACTTACCAAATCCGAATGCAACTCGAGCATATCCGAAACGAAACGATAGCAACGAAACTTCACGATCTCCTACCGATCTTACCCGAGTGAGCCAGAACCGGCCTCACTATACTACTTACGTTCAATGATGATGAAGTGTATTCCGCAGATTTAGTTTCTCGACAACCTCACCTCCTCACTTAATCTGAATTAAATGATCTTGTCAGGGATTTGTAGTTACTCAAGACTAAATCTCAGCTCCTAGGATCGCGACTTCAACAGTGAAATTTCTTAGAAAAGGGAGTAAAAAGATCTTCTTACAGGACCAGACAAGCAACCCTGAAATGTCTTTTCTCAGAAGATAAAGGTTTAGTGTTCTGCCCTAATGCAAATTTATTGATGACTGAGCTACATATGCCATGTGACCCAGACAAATAGAGACTGTGTATAGACTCATCAAAAACAAGCTTAAAAGTTGTCCTGTTGGCAAATAGGAATGACTTCCCATCAATTCCAGTTGCATACTCTGTTGATATGAAGGAAACGTACGAAAACATCTTCAGAATCTTTGATAAAATTAGTTATCATGATTATAAGTGGAAACTTTGCGCTGACTTAAAAGTTGTTGCTCTACGCATGGGCCTGCAATCAGGATTCACAAAATATTGCTGCTTCTTTTGTGAATGGGATAGCCCGAGATAAACATTACATCGTACGGGACTGGCCTCTGCGAGAAAATCTTATTCCTGGTCAGAAAAATGTCGCCCACAATCCTTTGGTTCCGAAGGAAAATATTTACTTACCACCTTTACACATCAAACTTGGATTGATCAAGCAGTTTGTGAAAGCAGTGGACAAGACAGGTGGCGCATTTCAATTTTTGAAAATTACATTTCCTCGTCTTAGCGAAGCTAAAATCAAAGAAGGCGTTTTTGTTGATCCCCAGATTAGACAACTCTTCCAAGATTCGACGTTTATTAAACACCTAAATCGAAAAGAAAAACGAGCTTGGTTTGCATTTCAAAACGTTTGTAAAAGCTTCCTGGGTAACCACAAAAGTGAAGATTATGTCGCTCACGTTGAGGAACTGCTTTTAGCGTACAAGGACATAGGATGTAACATGTAACATTCCTTCACTCGCGTCTGGACTTTTTCCCTGAAAATTTAGGAGCGGTCTCGGCTGAACACGGGGAACGGTCCCATCAAGACATCGCTGAAGAAGAAATTTTCAGGGAAGTGGAATGCAAGCATGTTGGCGGAGTACTGCTGGTTTTTGAAACGAGAGAGCTGTACCTCAGGGTATAAAAGGAAAGCAAGCACCAAGTGACGATGAATATCTTTTTATTTATTACTGTTTATAGCTAAAATAGTTCTTTTTCCCATTTAAATTAAATTCATGTCCATATATTTATTATTATAATAATTATTATAATTATTATTATCGTTCGATAAATAAATTATAATTAATTTATCGAAAAGTGGTAAAATTAGTGATGGAAGAAAACGGAAGACATATTTGGATTCAGGACGTCATTTTACATAAGAATCACCCAGAATAGTGTCAGGGCTCGATAAAAAATATTTTTTTGCAGACTAGTGTAATTTGAATAATTTTTTGAAAATTTATCGCTCCGATAAATATTTTAATGATCTATTGATTGATGCTAAGGAAATAGAATCCAGCTTAGACATAGAACCTAAATTCAAAAAACAAAAAGGTCTAAGACCGCAAAAAATAATAATAAACATTTTGATTATGAATGTAACGATGAACCGATCCACGACGAAACTTTAAAGCTCAAAGTTGATTGTTTTTTTTAATGCTCTAGATGTAATCATAACATCAGTGAATGAGAAATTCCAATTACTTTCTTCTTACTCTAATAATTTCGCGGTTTTATGAAATATTGATAAATTTAAAAATTATTTTCAAAACGAACAATTAGAATTATGGCAAAAAAAATGCAAAATTATTAAATGAACTCGCAATGAACGAGACATAACTGCCGTGGAACTGCTTAAAGAATTGCAATGTTTACAAAATTTTGATGAAAAAGTTGTTACGTCTCCAGAAGAAATTTTGAATTATATAACAATCAACAACTTAGTGGATTCTTTTCTTAATACGAGCATAATACTACGTATTTTATTAACAATGCCGATTTCTGTTGCTACCGCAAAACGATCTTTTATAAAACCCAAAATAATAAAAAATTATTTAAGATCGGCCATGGGGCAAAACCGACTAAATAATCTTGCTATCATTGCAATAGAAACGGACCAGCTAAAAAAATTAGACACCGAAGATTTAATTAAACAATCTGCAAAAATTAAAGCACGGAAACCTGCACTTATTTAGGTAAAATATTAATAGCAATACCTGATATAATATAATGTTTTGTTTTTATTTGTCGTTCAGTTTCGTCCTGTGATATATACATGAATATTTTTAATGTTTTAAATATTTTTTTTATTTCTTGTCCTTTTGTATGATATATTACATTTGAAACTAAAATACAAAAATTTTGAGTTGTAATACTGTTAGAATATATTTCTGTTTTCTATAAGTTTATAATTATGTTATGTACCTCAATGAAAAAATACTTGTATGGCTTATAGCTTGTAATTGTAAAATATAAAAATGAAAATAAATTTATAAAAATACTTTTTAAAATTATTTTTCAATAGTGGATAATAATAGCTAACTTAACCCGTATCTGTACTCACATATAAACGTAATACAAATTTGGGGCGTTATTTTAAATTTGCACAAGGGCTGTTCGGATTTTTTCTTAAATCCTCTCAAAGTTTTGGAACTGTTTCAAAAGTAATTGTGTTAATTTTTTTTATCAGTTATTTCTTCACTCTTTTCTTTTCTCTCTCTCTCGTCAGTATTCTTTTACTTTATCTTTTTTTTAGATTTATTTTAATTGAAATTTAAATGCACGTTTCAATTTCTTTTTCTCAAAAATTTAATTTGTTTAATATTTAAATTTTAGATAAAATTTGCCGATATTTTAATATATTTCCATTATTTTTTTATGATGTTTAACAGAAAACGAATGTTTTGACTAAATATTCATTAAGCTACTTCATTTTACGGCACCTAATCTAAAAATAATTTTGCAATGTGATGCAATATTATGTTATTAATCACCAATGAATTGCTTCACAAATTAAAAATTGAAACAGAAATTAAGTTAAGTAACAAAAAAAAATGAAAATTTGACAAGCGGATCCAATTACGAAAGTTAATTAATTTTCGTGTATATGATATTAAGACGGCTTTTCAGTAATAAATAATAACTGTCAGCAATAACTTAAAAAATATATTGTAAATTTTTTAATTAAGATTACCGATTTATTAAAGAGGTGGGTCTATTTGGTGATTAACGTACAAAACCAACTTACAAAGTTTTAGTTGATAAAGCTTCAAAGTGTCTAATTACTTGTATACATTTAAAAAATAATTATATGTGCAAAACGTTTTTTCCATTGTTACGTCTGCACTTAGTTTATCACCGTTTAAAGATAGTATCGTAATAAAATTCTTTTTATTTTTCAAACCGTCTCTACAACATTATGCAGTACCAGTGTTAAATACAGACGTTGTAT
This sequence comes from Aquatica leii, assembly GCA_035610365.1. Lineage (NCBI taxonomy): Eukaryota > Metazoa > Arthropoda > Insecta > Coleoptera > Lampyridae > Aquatica > Aquatica leii. The sequence continues at coordinate 43,398,167 of CM069436.1, forward strand.
ATTAATAATGCAAGCACTTGTAGGGTAAACTTAATTAACGTTAGTACAGGATAATACATACCCATTAGATGATTAGCAATTGCTGGTGGCATAACAAACACACCCACCAACCAATCAGCAATTGCTAACGATATGACAAAGCAATTTGTGACTGTTCTAAGTCTTCTTGTTGTAAGTACCGCAAGTATAACCAATGTATTTCCAATTACCGTAATTACAATTACTATACTTAATAATGCAACTAGTGCAAGTTCTTGGAAATGCTTTCCGGAATCGGGAATTGCTACGCTCGAATTGTTTGTAGAAATCGTTTCCGGTGTCGTTTCTTGTGACATCACTAAACATTTCTGAAACAAAAAAATTATTATTCTTTGGAAATACAAATATTTAAAAAAATTAATTTCCCTTAGGAGTAAAACTAGGACCGGCATTTTTCGCTCTTTGAATAGCAACTGGAATGTGATTTATGTTGAAAGGTTTATACGCAGGTTGTTGGGTTTGCTTACTATGCTAGTCTTATTCATAACAATTTAGGATCTAAGTATGAGTATTTAATAATAAAAAAAATGTCTTCTTAAATTATGGAATAACAGTATAGGAATAGAAAAACGTGCAAGTGCTAAAATTATCTTTACATGACGTTCCTTTATCGACTAACAGTCAATTAAAGCTGGTGGTTTATTTGCAAGTAAATATTTGAAAACAATCTAAGAATTATGTCTGTTAATTATTACAATTAATTTGTTAAAAATCTAAGTAAATAAATGAAAAAACGTAGTTGTTTAGATTATTTACACGCTTTGTAGCATTTTATTGTTAATAAAAATATATTTTGTTGAGAATTTTTTTGGTTTTTTATGTTGTAATTTTAGTGAATGTGTTTACTCGAGCATAATTTAAATTATTTTTTAGAATTTGAAGGTATGCAACAGCGTTTTAAGATGATTTGTTTTTGTATAAAAGAGGCTACACTGAATACTGAAAGCAAGAAATGTAGTTATACTAACGTATATAACCGAAGCGTGTATTTATAAGTAAGGAATATTGAATCGAGAGAATTTACGGATTTTATGAATAGATGTTTTGCTTTACTTTAACGTCTATTTTTCGCTGTAATTAAAGTTAAATAAATTGTGGTTAAAAGTTTTTAATAAGTATTTTTTTACAAATACATCAATGTCTACTTTTAGTAATTATTGTTCGAAAAATCTTTTTTTTTGTGTTTAACGACATAAAATTGTTTCTTATTATATTTATGTATGCGTTTTCAAACAGTATCCTTTGATAAATAAAAACACGTCAACGGTTATAAACGGTGGTTACGTCAGTAGTAGTACATATACAATGTATTTTATAACCGTAATGTAATTACTCAATGTTTTTAAAAGAAATGAAGTAGTTTTCAAACATATTGCAATTGGAATTAGAAAGAGTTAACAATGTTGCAAAAAAAGCATTTGAAAAAATTTAAGCTTCTATATAAAAACATTTTTAATGAAAATTATAAATAATAAAAAAAGTTACCATAAAAACAGTTGTTTAGATTGTCGCTAACATATGACAACAATAAATTTTCTTTGTTATGGTACATAATTAAACCAATTATTAAAGTTAACTATAACTATTGTATATAAATATTACAGCAAGCCAACGTAATGAAAAAAATTACTGCCGTATTTTAAGTACCTTACTTGCCGATACTAGGGGCGAGTGCGGAGAGCAGACACCAAAGTCGCGGAGCGGGGGGCCCTGTTATAAAGGCGCCCTATTATTTTTAATAGCGTAATGTATATATATTAGCTAAAGTATAAATATTCACTTATAAAACAAAATTACTATGGAACAATACTAGATAACGACAATTAAATTACTGACAAAAACAACACAGAACTACAACAAAAACCAAGTAATTTCTTCAACTCAGGAAAACAACAGAATTCAAATAATTTCCCAACGTCATAAGATTTAGACAAAAAAATTTTTATAATAGAATGTGGACCATGTCGTCCTAGAGGACCATTCCCTGTTTACCATAAAAACGAAAACCGTTCGTTTAGTGAATAATATTATACCATCAAAACTAAAGTAGGTGTTGAAATACAAAAGATCTGGCTGTGTTATTCGTCAAAATTAAATAAGTGCTATTGTAAACCAGGTTGGTTGTTTGCCGATAGAAGAAAAATATTTTCTAATTTTAGCTGGATTGATGGATATAATGATTGGACGGGATTAAGCAAGAAAATAAGTATCCATGAAATATCGGATTCTTATTTAGCGACTTGCGCCGTTTATAATGCATGGAAAGAAGAAAACAAAACTGATACTACTTTAGAATCAAGAATAAGGAAGGATGCAAACTTCTGGAGACAAGTTTTACATCGTGACATTATTTTTATGTCAACAAAATTTAGGTTTTAGGGTTGACAAGAAAGTTGTTGGTGATGGTGCGGCATCAGGAGGAAATTTTCTATCGTCTATAGAACTTGTATCTAACTATGGCCCTGTGTTAGAAGAACTATTAGAAAAACCAAAGGGCGATGTAAAATATTTAAGTACGGACATTCAAAACGAACTGATCACAATTACATCTAAGACTGTTGAGCGAAACTTAGTAAATAAATAAAATACTCCTTTTTATTCTATTATACTTGACACGACAACTGATATTTTTAACACAGACCAAATGAGTGTGGTATCTAGGTACGTCAAAATAATATATATGATACATAATCAAAACCAAGGTTTAATCAACTTGGTAATAAAACAATATTTTTTTGGTTTTATGTCAGTAAGGGATCACACTGCTGCTGGATTAAAAGATATTGTTTTAAAATATTTTAAAGAAAAGGAAATAAATGTAAATAAATGTAAAAGACAAGCGTATGACGATGCAAATGTCATGGCTGGTGTACACGATGGTTAGAAAACCAAAATTATGCAATTGCACAAAATGCTGATTTTGTTCATAATATTAATTTAGTACTAAATAATGCTGAAAAGGAGTTGCTAAAGTTTCTGATTTTTTTAATATCATAAGAAATTTGTATAATTTTTTTCATGGAAGTGCTAAGAAGTGGGAGGATGCCCAAATAGATAGTCGTCTCAGAATGATGCACTGAATGCTCTGCGATTTAGACATATCGATGTTCTAAAGGCTTTATCTAATATTATTTTTTTTGAATCCTATAGAAAGAATGAAATATCAGAAGCAAAAGAGTTAAGAAATAAAATTAAAAAAAATTCTTTTATTTTATTAGTTAGTATTTTTTCTAAAATATTTTTATTTATATCTCCTCTCTGTGCAATCACTAACTTCAAATGTGAAAGATGCAGAATGTTATTTAAACAGATACTACACGAGAAATTGCAAAAGTTCGGGCAATCTTTTGACAAAAATTTGATTTATTAGATCCCAAAATTTTAGAAAATGTAAGTGACGATGTACTATATGAATTGTCAAAGTTGCTGAAAGGTCAGTACAACAATGATTTCATGGATTTATATCCTCAACAAATAGTAAGTTTGCGGGTCATGTAGAAGAATGAAATTATCAAAGTTCTAAATACTAAAGATCTTGCAACATTGGCGATTTGTAAAAATGCGACTCTATCATCAAGTTTTTCGGATGTTTGTGCAGTATTTTATTTATTTCTTACTTTTCCAGTTAGTACAGCAACAATTGAAAACTTTTTTACAAAAAATTTAATAAAGAATGATTTGTGGAGTACTATGTTTGAAGAGAGATTAAGTGGATTAACCAAATTAAGTATTGAAAATGAGACTGCAAAAAATGTAGATCTTAATGATCTTACTAATAAATTTGCTACAGCAAAATTAAAAAAAAAATTTTAAGTACTGTTCTTTTTAGGTTAATTTTTAGTTTTTTAATGTATTTACTTAATTATAAGTGTACAAATAGATCTGATTATATTCTCGATATCAATTGTAAATAAATAATAATAAAATTTAGTCTGTAAACACTTTATTTTGTTTTCTTTTGAGGGGCGCCGCAATTAAATTGCCGATATATATCGCTTGTATGAAAGTTTAAACTAATACGCAAATTCCAACATTGAAATAAAAACATTATGACAAATTCTTTCATTAAGGAGATCATATACTGGCCTCTTATAGTACAACAGCTTGGAACGAAACACAAACGTTATGATCAGCACATTGGCATTCAAAGTCGGAATAAAAAATTATTTAATTTTGTCAATCGCTGGTGTCAAAAAACAAACTTCTATATTCTGCGGTAATTCTAATTTTTTTTCTGTCGTTTGTTTGGGAAATTGTGTTGAACATTGAAAACCATAATTCTTACTTGCTGTTACTACATGAAAATTTTCTTTGAGTTCTGAGTTCATATTAAAATTATATTCTGGGGAAGCGCTTACTTGTAAATGACATGAAAGTGAGTATGTTGCTTTTATAAAATTATTATCGCAAACATATTTTTTTAGAGTTTCTGGAGACAGAAATTTAAATAAAAAATTAACTAAAACAAAATATTCTGTCCCGTGTCTATTTGCTGTTATATTTCTTTAAATTTTCTTTAAAATGCAATTGTGTGTATGAATATAAAAGTCCATCTAAATACGAATGCTCAGCGAAAGCCTTGTTATTATTCCTATATATATGATATATTTTTGTTATTTATTTAGTAATTGCACGGTAAGGTATCAAGTTTTACAAACGTTCGATAACAATTTATTAATTCAGTGAGCAACCGAAGCAGAAGGTTGTCATGTGACAAGACTGAGAAAGAACAACAATTAAATGTGTAAATATTTCAGTTTCAAATAGGGTTACAGTTTATTAAAACCACCGGTTTAACGAACGATAATGTGCTGGAGTTCGTAAAAAAATTTATTTGTAATAGATATCAACCGTTATACAGTGAAGAAGATGTTTGAGAAAGTTTTTCAAGAAATATCTTTAACAACAGATGTTTTCATTTTATGAAATTTCTTTTTAACTTCTAACTTCAAACAAAAACGCGTAAACATTTTTGCGTTTGGCATCGAGAAAGAATGAAAGGCTAAATATTTTATTTATTGAGTTGCTTGTGTCTTGTCGATTATCAGTGTTATCTAAAAAATATATCGTTTCTTAATTACTTTTTTGTTGAGATAATTTTATTACTTGCATATAACTATTTATTCAAAAGTGATTGATGGCAGAGCTATCTCATAGTATAGTTTTACTATGTGTCTAAGGTTAACTGTAAATTTAACACCCGTGAAATTCAAAATCTGCTTTGAATAATTCGTCGGGATAAAACGAGAACGTAAAAGGACATTGGGGGTAAGCAATGTCAATGCAATTGTGCAAACGCCACCAGAGTGAACTACTGGACGGCCGTTTCGCCCTTTTAGGGATCATCAGTAGTAGAAGATACACTCTAATGTAGTTCCCACAATTGCATTGACGCCCCTTATAGCTTAAGTATGACGATGTTACAATTCAAAAGTGTTTGATGGCAGAGCCATCTCATAGTATAATTTTACTATGTGTCTAACGTTAACTGTAAATAGCTATAAACGACGGTAAACACGTTAAATTAGTTTAACACCCGTGAAATTCAAAATATGTTTTGAATAATTCGTCGGGATAAAACCACAACGTAAAAGGACATTGGGGGTAAGCAATGTCAATGCAATTGTGCAAACGCCACCAGAGTGAACTACTGGACGGTGGTTTTGCCGTTTTGGGGCTCATCAGCAGTAGGAGATACACTCTAATAAAGTTTCCACAATTGCATTGACGCCCCCTTAAAGCTTATATTGCTTACTCCCAATGTCCTTTTACTGATGAGCTCCAAAAGGGCAAAACGGCTGTCTTGTAGTTTACTCTAGTGGCGTTTGCACAATTGCATTGACATTACTTACCCCCAATGTCCTTTTACGTTGTGGTTTTATCCCAACAAATTATTCAAAGCTGATTTTGAATTTCGCGGGTGTTAAACTAATTCAACGTATTTTCCGTCGTTTATAGCTATTTACAGTTAACTATAGACACATAGGAAAATTATACTATGAGATGGCGTTGCCATCAAACACTTTTGAATTGTAACTTCGTCGTACTTATATATAAGCTATAAGGGGCGTCAATGCAATTGTGGGAACAACATAAGAGTGTATCTCCTACTACTGATGAGCCCCAAAAGGGCAAAACGGCTGTCTAGTAGTTCACTCTGCTCAATTACACTGACATTGCTTACCCCCAATGTCCTTTTATGTTGTGGTTTTATCCCGACGAATTATTCAAAGCAGATTTTGAATTTTGCGGGTGTTAAACTAATTTAACGTGTTTACCGTCGTATATAGCTATTTACAGATAACTATTTATATTAAATAAATTAGTACAAAACAAACGTTGTTAATTTGTTTTGACGCAGTTTTTGTTTTTAAAAAACATTAATTTACAATAAAAGATTAATAAAATCAAGATTCTGCAGTAATCTACAACAATTGGCAAAATTGGTAGTAAATAAGTATATAAATTATTACGCTGTTTAAACATGCGTGTTCAGCATTTACGTTGATTTGGCATTGTCTTTGTCTTGGTAAAATTCCAGTCGTATCTAATGTATGTTTTTATTTTGAGATATTTATTAGTGTAATTAAATACATTTTCGCAGTTTGGTTATTTAAGGTTTGTTTACAAGCTCATTGTCTTAAGTACATTTTAATGCATATGCACTTTAGTCAAGCTGTATTATATTGAGTTACATTTGGAATGTACTTTATAATTTATTACTTTCGATAGACAATTTTATTATTCAGGTTTTAACAAATTAATCTTTATGAGTAATAATTAAATCTTTGGAATTTGATTTTTTTTTGTTAACGCGGCATCTTGCCATTAGAAAGGCCGGCTTTAAACGATACTTTCACGTCGTATATAAATCTGTTTTGCGTCATCTTTCCACGTCTTTGTTTTACGGTTTTCTTTCACAAAAATTTCGATCTCAGCCTTTATGGAAGTGGTAGCGGTTGAGATTATAAGTATAGGTGACCTTGGTTTTGGGAGGAGGTGTTACACAAGTTTTCCATTACAAAAGACAATAAGATGTAGTTTGGGGATAATCAACCCTTAAGATTTGGAGATATCCGCGGAAGTTATCCAGATAACTGTGAAGTTTTAGTTCAGTTAGTGGAAGTTTGTTTCTCCTACTTTATATTTTTGGTTTTTAAAAATTTCACGTGCTTTTGCATTTTATGTTTCCGGAATAAAAGATCATGTGTTGAGTTGTGCGACACGGTTCTACTTTCACCTTAGGGCAGTTTATCGTTAATCTTCCAACGCACCCTAGTGATTTGAGGGATCCCTGCCAAATTTCTGGCCGACAACAGCTAGATATCAAATGGTCAACCAGAATTCGTTTCCTGGATCTACTACAAAAATTTAAGGTATTTATTTTTACCGACTAAAGTAATTTCGTCAATTTAATTACGCGATAATAGTGACTTTGGGTGTTAAGCAGAATAAAGATTGTTGCGAGTTACCTATTTTATGGATGTTACAATTATTAAATGGTAATTGTCTTTGGTGTATTTATCAAAATTTTATGTGACAATTTTTTTAAAATTAGGTTTGTTTGACGTTAAACCGGAAAAATGACTAATCTCGTAGTTTATTATAAAGATTTTCAATCTTGTGTTAAAAGGATGCACTTACTTTATTTTGTTTTGTATTTTTAATTTCTTTAAATTCTGTTTTATTTTGATGCGCTTATTTAATTAACTTTAATTTAACTTGCATGTTTTTTCTATTATTTGTTTTTTTAACTTGCTCTAATTTAAATTGTTTTTGTAAATTTATTTTAAGTGTTTGGTAAAATAAATGTTAAATAGTTAAATTGTAAACAAGTTACCGTCGGCCTGCGCGTTATGTGAATTGTTTATAATTTTAGACTTTAGTGCGATATACTATACTAAGGTGTAAGTCCAATTAGAGTTTATCCAACAAGAGCGGGCTTGTAGTTGGCAAGGGCCAGAAGTTCTTTCAGGCTATACACTTTCCTGGCGGCACTTTGATTTTGATTTTGTTTTTCTTTACTTTCAAGTTTTCCAAACGGTTACAGAATCTTAATATAATCCACACCCATCTTCAATGAAGAAATGTGTTTTGACGTAGTTACAGCTCTTTCTGCAGTCGTTGTTTTTTGCCTTGATTTATACAGGTTTAGGTATCACTACAAAAAACGCAACAAAAAATTGTCTGTATAAAATAAAACAGTGTTCAAACATGTTTGCTGTATAGCTAAAACACGTTGTAGCAAAAAAGCAGATGCGTTGATTTGAACTTTTATATAAGCGTGCTGTAAAAAACATTTTTTTATTTTGCTAATGACGTGGTTAACTTGCGGTGACTTCTCGTTTTACAACTCTGTGCAAACCATCGTTTACAAATCTGGTTATAGTTGTATCGTTAGTTTTTTTGAACACTTTGGCGTAAAGCATTACATTTAGTCGGTGCTAATTTACCTACTATTATATTGATTACAGATTTTTTTTCCAACGCCTAACTAAATATATCACATTTCTTTAAAGTTTTTATGTTTTTTGTAGATATCTTTTTCTTATAGCAGTTTGCTAAGAATTGTTTTATTGGTGTATTTAAGATCTTTAATTTGTATCACAAAATATTTGGCTTTACCGATGCTTTACAAAGATTATCGGTTTGCAACCTTAGAATCTAGACTCGGAACTCTGTGATCCTACTGGAACCTTAGTGAACAATGTTTATATGAAGCGAGATATTCATAGAGTTATTAATCGTCGTCTACATCCACGTAATTGCTTATTTAAGGACATTTCAACTCCCGAATCCAATCCGAAATTGGCTTTTTTACCCTACATTCACAATGTAAAAGGTCAAATTGGGAAACTTCTCCGTAAGAATGGTATCAAATTCATATTCTACTCAACAAGAACAAATTTCCTACACTTTCATTTCAAGATGTATACCAAATTCCTTGATCATGTTGTTACGTGCAAAATTTTTATAACGTAATACCCTGTACATTGAATTAAAATTAGATTCCGGTTTTGACGCCCTCTGCCGATCTTTTCTTGTGACTGGCATTTTTACGACGAAGTCGTTAAGCTGACAGCTGCATAAAATGGCCTGTGTCGCTTAAAGAAAATTTTCGAATATCATCCTCTGTAATGGAAATTAAATTATAACTTCATTACGTTTTTAAAATAATTTATTCGTCACAGGCCGTTCCACCACGTTTTGGCCTACATGTTTCTATTCAATAAAGAATACTGAGGGCTTAATATCCATAAATACTTTCATGGGACGAGTATAACTCTATAAGGCTTACGTTTAAAACTAAAAAAACCAAAGACAAGAACTTTTCTTCGAGATCCCACTCATGCGGCAAGCACCTGAGAAACCAACTTTCATTGAATGTGTACAACAGCATTCGATAATCGGGTTATGTTATTTGTACTTTTTTTTAGTAGTAATTAACAATTTTGAAGATCTTGATTTTGTGAGTCATTGTGTTGACACGATTTGCTACTCAAATTTATTTCAGGCTTACTTACCGGGGAAAACGTTTTCTTCGATCAAGTAGGTACTGGATTGTGGATAAGTTTATTTAATTATTTTATCGCTGTCAGAAAAGTCACTCACGGAACTTTGGCTAATGTTAATTTCCGTAATTACGATCATTGTTTTAATACCATTAAGGTAGTTTTATTAATTATTTTGGGTGTATCGCATGCTGTGTACAAACAATATTTACTACGAAATTTTCTTCACTGTTTGCTTCGACTAAACTTATGTATTGTCTGTTGCCGATACTGTTGGCATTCATCCACTGAGAATTAGATATACTCTTGTTAATCATCTACGTTACTAAATTAAAGTTTTTATACCTGTTAATCTTTCTTTTATGGTAACATACCTTTCTGTTTTATTGTGGTTACCCGAATATCAGAGTAACAAGGATTACGAACCTAAAAATTTGTTACAAGCTTGATCAAGGCAGAAGTGTGTCATAAATGATCTGGCGCCCTTATTTATTATTCTCTTGAACCCCCCTATCTCCGACTGTGTGAGTTGGCCGTGCAAGGTTCGTAAGACCTAAAGCTTGTAAAAATGTGGTTTAGTCTACGTTGGTGAAACCGATCGTTCCGTCATTACTCGCATTTCAGAACATTATCGCTGTATAAGGAAAATGCATATTTCTAAGTCTGCGGTTGCTGAACATCATTTTACTACAGGTCACAAGATAGATTTTGATAGAGTTTCGGTGATTGCCAAATAAAAATTAAAAACCTCATTCACAAAAAAAGTCAAAACTTTAAAACTTCATATAGTTTTGAACTTGAGTGAAAATGTTTGATAATATTGATATTATAGGTAATTATAGAATATGTTAAACTAAAATCCGAAAAAGAATTATTTTAACGTGTCTGAGAACGACTTCTCTATTAGGTAATTTGGTCAATGATTCACCACAAAAATACTCAAAAATTGTTTTATTATTATTTGTTATCAAAATTGTAGTATAATGATAAAATATTTATTTAATTGAATAGATTTGTGATTAATATAATAATACAAACATATCTTGGTTTTTGCAAATTTTGTTATTTTTACAATCGGAAGCTTGATAATTGAATTTACTACGCAAAAACCAAATTGTTCAACGTTTCCGTTTGAAATAAAATTAATGTAACTGTTTAAGCTTAAATAAAATTAGTATTATTCATTTCTGTTTGTTTTTGTTGTTTAAATATTGCAGATATGTTACTCCAATACAACACTGATCGGTAACAGTTACATTATTCAAACATAATTTTTGTGACCAACACTTTAAAGTTTGTGTACATACAGAGTTAATGTTACATACTTAAAAACGCTACATAACTTATACATATATCACTGCTAATACTATGTTTACTATTCACATTTTTATTACTTATTCGAAAAGTAAAGATTTTGTCAACGTAAAACTTTCATTTACATTATTATACATTTTTCTTAATAAAATAAAATTGAAAGACAAAAATTACATTTTTCCCAATGTCTCTCTAAATTTACAAAAATTGCTTAGCGTTATTACAGACAACTTGACTTTATTAAGAAAAAAAGAATTGTTCTGAAATATTGAAAGCATTATTTATATATGCGAATATAACGAGAAACTGCCACGGTAATTTTTTATACTTGCATGAAAATGTATTTATACAAATCTTTTATGTTATCGTTCTATAAAAAAGTTTCTGACAATTTTTTATTGACTTGCAATGAACCAGAAAATTAGAAACGTCAATACAAGTCGTTTTGAAACAAAATTACTTTCTGTGCAATTTCTTGAAACATAATTACTTGCACGATATTATAAATTTTGTCTAATTAAGTTTAAGTTGTAAATACGGTATCGTTTATAGAAACGTATTGTATTAAACGTTATTTAGCGTTAATAACAGTGTTCTTAAAGAAAGCGACGCTGTTTGAGCTAGTTTAAGGCTTGATGCACAATATAATTTTGTTACGTTTCTATCTTCCTTTTTAAAATTTAATTAAAAGTTTAAACTTTGCAACTGTTACTATTTACTAAAATAATAAAACAAGTGCATGATTGTAAATCAATAGTGAATAAAGAATACTGGTTTAGTTATGTTATTAATTAAGATAAAAATACATCAGTTAACAATGATAACATAAAATTTCTCTCAAATACTTCACAAACAACATTCATAATCAGTCGAGCGTTGCGAAGCACGAACGTAGATAGTATAAACAGATTAGTTTATTACTATTAGTTTAGTTTATTATGGTTGAAAATGATAGCATACAGAAACGCGTTTAATTTTAGTGTTATTTTTATGTTTAGAATAAAACTTGTTACAATATAATTGACTTGACTTTTAAGACATGGGATTAAAATACATAGGTACCTAAAAGATTATTGTTGGTATGTCAAATGCTTTTCGACTATTTTTGCAACACCAAAACAATAGTACAGTTTGAGCAATTAAGCTTGGTAGGTGTGGTTTAGCTACGCGGTAGTAAATTAAGTGTTGGTAATGGGGCTTTGTAAGTACAGTCCCAAGCAAATCTGTTATTGACACAGTATTAGTTCTTCCGTAAAAAAATATTTATAGTTTGCAAAAATATTAAAAAAGAACGTTAAACGTGTGGCAGTGGCGCCTCGTGAGGTCGGGATTAAAGTGTGCAACATTTGATACATTTGCGTATTGTTAATAATTAATGCAAAAACAATAAACACATACACTTTTTAACTGTTTGTTTAAGAAAATTTTTTGACGTATAATAGTACATTGTAAATAATTTAAATTTGCCATGATAGAATTTACATTAGAATAATTTAGAAAGGTAACCGGGTTTGCAGTTTAAAAATCCAAAGTTTCAAACTTATTTGTCCAGGTTTCCTGATTTAACAAATGGCAGCCTCTATCAAAGAACGGAAAAAATGCATTCTGCATTTTTTTTGAATAATAATAATAATAATGGGAAATTTTGCCAATACAGCGATAATGGTTGATTGTTTTTAATTGATTACTTTCAATTCTAAACCACGGATTTTTGTTTTGTGTGAATTAAAATTTGATATTAATAAAGCTACTAAAAAGAAGATTTTTTTTAATTATTTCAACCTTTTCTTTTAACGACAGCTTTTCAAATTCATTAAAATAAAATTGTACAGTACTTTTTGCATTTTGCAAAAATTATGTACGACAAGTATACCGTTTCACATAGAACACGTCGTAAAAGTACTACCGTTTTATGATTACTAATTTGAAAGATTGAAACCACAATTGAAATCATCGCGGGTCACAAACACGCGAGCCTTTTTGTACGTTAAAACTGCATATGAAAATCTCGTAGTGAATATCGCAACATCACGTTACATATACAGGCATGGGATTCAATAATTGTAGCCCAAACATAAAAACATACCTGTTTAATGTACGTTGCTTTGAATGACAACCATTATTAAACAAATGTTTATCGTAATAAAAAGTAGATGATACCTATATTCTATAAATATGTTTAAATATTTTAATTTATAATAATTTATACTGTTCTTTATTTTAAAGAGTGTCGTTTGAGGTGGTTTGATTACTTTTGTGAAAGACTCGGTATTTGAATTGACGTTATTCATTTAATGTATTTTGGAATTGTTTTATTGATTTCAAATTGATTTTATTTTACGTTTTTAGATTAAACTTTGTCAATCAAAGTTGTTGATAAAATGTTGTATTCATTTATTTAGAAATGATTACGTTGCTTAAACAACCGTATTTTGAGTTTGTGTTTATTTGGTATTTTCTTTGTTCGGTTCTGAGATATAATGGTAATTGAATATATTTGAGGCGTTTGTTTATTTTGAGGTTATTTAAAAGGTCTTTGTTTTAAGTACATTCTCGGTTCAGTCGTACTTATTTTTTTTTGTGTTACTTCGATTAAATTACGTTGGAATGAAGTAATTCTTTTAATTTATTAGATAGTTATCATTCAGGCCGCTTCAAATGATCTTTATGACCGTGATGTAATACAATATTTTGTCAATTTGACAGTTCACACAAAATAAAAAAAGGCGTTGCTTAACACTACTTTTGTGACGTAATTAAATCTGTTTGCATCCTCTTTGCACTTCTTGGTGGTATGGTTTTCTTTCATGTTTTTTTTCATGGAGTTTCGAACACAGCTATTGTGGAAATGGTAATCGATTGGGTTAATATATTTAAGTGATTTTGGGTGGAATAAAAAGTTAGTTGGTTGATAGTCGTTCGAAATGACTTAAGGATCGGTATGTAGTTGTCAGGTGTTAAATTCATCCTCTTTGGATGAAAATTTACCGTAAAAGTCTTTAAGAATAGAACAGTAAATAGTTCGTTCAATTGGAAAAACTCTTCTATTTCGTAAAACAATTACGTCTTATTTAATTTCACTGTATACCGGTTTGGTTTCGTATTAACGTATCGTGGATTTGTGCGTAACTTTGTGGTTCATAATCTAATTTTTGCTTTGGTCGCGGTTCATGGGAAACCTTCCAACAGTACATAGTTTTTTTATTAGAGAACCCTTCAACATTGCTTCCCGTTTACATCTGGCAACCCAGGATCAACCACAATTTTTTTTCTGGATTTATGACAACGATAATTTAAGGTATTTATTTTGTATCAATCACTTAAAATTGATAAATTTTATTTACGCGTTTAAGTGTCTTAAAAGCTTTGGTTTTTAAGAAAAATAATGAGTGTTGCGAATTAACGATTTTATTGATAATACAATTAATAAATGAGAATTGTCTATATTTGTCAAAACTATATGTGACAAAATGTTTTGGTGTTAAAAATTTATGTTTGACGTTAACCGTAAAACTTATTAAAATGTTCATCCTGGTTTTAAAGAGATAAATTTATTTCATTTTGTATTTGAATAAAATTGATTTAATGCGTACACGGCCGTGCTTTAGTTAATTAAGATTTCCGATTGTTTCTTTTTATTATGATTGCATTTCTGTTTCAGTTCTTTATTTTTTTTGTTTGTTTTAATAGTGTCATTCACTTTACTTTAGTTTTTTTTTTAACTTTTATGCTTATTTAAATTTAATTTTTTTATTTTCCGTTAATTTAAATAATTTCGTTTGTTTTTTTTATTTTTCTTGTTTTGAGTAACTTTGGTTCAAATAAATGTTAAATAGTTAAAAGTAAACAAGCTTTTAATTGCGTCGGCTTTCGCGTTATGTGAGATTTTCGTTTTATTCCAGAATTTAGTGAGATACACTCTATTAAGGTAAGTCCATTTAGAGTGTATCCTTCAGGAGCGGGCTTATGGTTGGCAATAGCCAGAAGTTCATTAAGCTATACTCCTTCTTGGCCCCTTTTGATTTGTGACTTTTCATTGTGCTTTCTGTCGAGTTTTCCAAAACAATCACGAAATTTTGAATATAACCCACTCCGTCCTCGCTGTGCACCGGCATAACTCCGTTTATGTTACTTTATTTCAGGCAAGTGTCATTGTTTCAACTTTTGCCCTTAACAGTGTGATTGCTGAAAAATATGATTAAAAGAGTTAAACTTTGGTTAAAATTGAAACAAAATTGGTTTTAACATTTCGAAATTTCAAATATTAGAGTATTACATATACAAGAGTTGGAACTACGTAAAACAGTCAAATTTCAAATTTGACAGATTTAGTTAGATATAAATGCACTACCAACATTATATCTATAATGTTCTCAATGTAGTTCTATTTTAAATTTCCTCAAATATTTCACAAAAAGCAGGACAAAAAATGATGCATGTTGCTCTCGTTGAAAGTCTTTTAACGTTTCTTACTTTTGTCGTTTGCTACATATAGTACTATTTGATGTTTTATTTAATTACATTATTTAAATTCGCGATTGTAAATTTTATTAATTAGCTAACAACTTTATTGATTCCTACATGAGAATATTATTCGTACGTAGCACCGATTGTACAAAATTGTATTTAGACTTAAATTTGCATATAAATAATTTTTATCTCTATTTTGCAATTTGGAAACTGAAAACATTCTCTTTTTCTTAAGTTTTGCATCAAACGCAGAAATTACACTTTTAGCTTTGAACAATTTTAATGTGTCACTTTGTAGTTTCAAATTAGTATCGTTAAATTTGGCAAATATATCAGTTATATAAGCGATGTTATTTTTTGACATAATTAAAAAACTATTTAAATGTCACATATTGTGTAGGTACTCATTGTATATAAACTTATTTTTTAAGAAAAATAAATAATGCAAAAACGAATTAACAATAAAATATAATAATACAGTAATATACAGTAATTTCAAATATTTGCTCATTTGGTTATTCGCAGAAGAAAATAAACAAAAATATAGGATAGCAAGTAAGCTATAACTTTTAGGGTGCATTATATTAAAGTATAAAACCAAATATGTCTAAGTTCTTTTACAGATTTCCTTCTTAAGTTTTTAATAAAAAATAAATATTTAATAAATGTTAAAAGATTACTGTACTGATAACTGTGATATATAATTTTTCTAATCAACTTAAACAAGAGTATAATTTTGCTTAAATAAAATTAAATTAAAAAAAGATATCACTTTTATTCAAATATGCTTACGTAACAATACAGAAAGTTATACTTTTTTTTGTCCGAGACTAAGCAAATTTGTTGTATGCACTTTACATCACGCACCACACCGAACTAAATTGTTGATTAAATCTTAACTCTTTTACACTTTATATTATAGACTAGATAAGCTTGACTCACCGCGATGCCTGTTATTACTCGTTGTAAAAACATAGTCGAGCATAGCATCAAAAATAAAGCAACAGTAAAAGTAAGCAAAGTAATAAATTCTAATTAGTCAACATCTGCGTTTTTTTTTCTCATTTTTTAGTAAAATGTTTAATAGTTTAACAAATTGTTCTTTTAGAGTTTACGCTAATAAATAAAATGAATGAGTAGCTAATTAAAATAGTACAGAAAAGTGTTGCTAATAAGAAAAATCCTACTTTTTTGCACGATTTACGGTTAAACAATGTGTCACTTTTCCAAGTACACAAAAAAAATATTGCTATACAACGCGATGTAAAAACGAATGCAAATATGAATTTCTTGCCGTACAGAACTGTAATCATTTTTTGCATTTGTTTTCATTATTTGCTTAAGAAATTATTTTAATGTTTCTGTCAAATTAAAATTATACGCACAAATTTTCAGTCTTGGATAAGTTGAAAAAAGGATTGGCAACATCTGAAATATGTTATTTTATTTAATCTTGAAGAAAAAAGTTTAGATCAACCAAGTTATTTATAAAGTTGAATATTTTTGTTGTAAAAAAAGAATAGTACGAAACACACAAAACTATAATTTAATAAAAATTAAATTGTTTATAAATGGGGACCTTGTGTACGATTATCAAAAACGTTTTTGCAGTTTCTACTACAACTAATAGAAAATATTATAATAATATAACGTTTATTGAAAAACATACATATGCTAATTTTGTATTGGTATACCAGTATTGAGTTTTTAAAATACCTTGCAAATAGAACGTCAGCAATAAGCATCTTACAAACGATTTCATAACATTTTGGTTGAAATCAAAATGAATGTGTTAACTTAATTATTTTTAACGTTATTTTAGCAATTTATTGTTGGTTTAAGTTTTAAGCAATTGCTTGGTTAGAGTCGAGTTTTATTAAAAATACTTCTCAAATTATTTAAATCATTTTACTTATTTGAAAAAAAAATAAGCTGTATACATATCACATTCAAAGCTTTGTAATTTTTATATTGTTCTTGAATTAAATTTTAATTAAAATTTTCATAAATTAATTAATGCATTGTCGCTATTGCAAATATTTAATGCAATTAAAGTTAAACAGTAATTGGAAGTGCACTGCGCTGACATAGCAAAACAATAAACAAATACACTAAATAATTTATAACAAGCAAATTTTACTTACAATGACATTAAAGTACATACAATATATTGCTGCTCTAATAAATATTTTGTATTTTAGGTAATTTGTCATAAAAGCCAAGTCGGTAAAAATATGTACGACTTATTTGCATGGTTCACTAAACGATTTATAATGTAAATTTGATGTAGTTTATGTAAGGGTTAAACTTTGAGTTTATCTTTGTAAGTACTCCTTAATGATGCATTATGCAAATTGGAGAATAAATCATCAAATTATCACTACGCATTACAAGACAAATTTTGAATATTATCGTTAAATTCATTGTTTGTGTCAAAATTTATTGAAATGCTTTGCATTTTAATCGCATTTAAAGTGTAACGATGTACCCATCTAAATTAGAAAATGAATTTGCACTAAGAATAATTATGCTATGATGTTCATAAGATATATGTACATTTAAATATAAGTTTGTTTTTAAATAGAAAATTACATTTCATTACAATTTTTATACTTTGTTTGACTGAAGTTACGTATGCTATAATTATCAAATATAAACAAATTTAAAAATGAATAAAAATGAGCAGCCTTAAGTAAATTTTTCTAAAAGTGGATTCGGCATAGGAATTCTCTAAGCCCGTTTTTGTTTACCATCGTAATGGATGAAATTATAAAAAAAGTATACAAACTAAGAGGATACAAAGTAAAAAATAACGATATGAAATACTTGTGATACGCAAACAATGCGGTGCTATTGGCAAAGAACGAGTATGATCTGCAGAGATTACTGTACCAGTTTATTAAAACCGCAAAATTTTTCTATGAGAGTATCAGTGGCAAAAACAAAATCTGTGAA
The DNA here is from genome assembly GCA_035610365.1 of Aquatica leii. Lineage (NCBI taxonomy): Eukaryota > Metazoa > Arthropoda > Insecta > Coleoptera > Lampyridae > Aquatica > Aquatica leii. The sequence continues at coordinate 43,416,457 of CM069436.1, forward strand.
TACATCTAAAACACAATCAGATGCAAGCTTATGGTCGATGGTAAATCATACACCAAGAAATGAAATTTAAATACTTGGTCATCGAATTATCTAAATACGAGGATGTTAAGATGGAAGTAAGAGATTAAGTTGCATGAGCGTCAAGGGCGCCAGCATACCTAAATAACACATTACTGCAATTATATTTATACTCATTTATGCAACAGAAACCTCGACCCGAAACATCCAAAACAAAAAAATACTAGAAGTTACAGAAATAAAAATTGTGTGTGGAATAGCTAGAAAAACACTGATGGACATAGAAAGAAGTTAGAAAATCATACAAACATGCAAGATAATCAATGACTGGGTATGAAACAGAAAGAAAAAGTAGTAGGATGAGCACATCAATCGTATGACAGAAAAACAAATTGTTAAACTAACAGAAAACAAATCACCATTAGGAACATCGGAAGACATAAAAAAAGATGCGACAATCTACCAAATAATCAAATAAAAAAAATGTGAAGAAGAACAGAAAATTATGCCTAAATACAGAAGGAAGAAAAATCAACTAAAGTCAAATATTTCACACAAAACACGTAACTTTTATGATTACTAAAATTAAATAAAACTACAGCTAGTGGTTTGCGTTTCCAAAACCGTTTATCTTGCTTTTCGTTATTAATCCAGTCCCTTCCATTGAATAGAAACAAACTAATCGTAAAAAAATCTTCTCTACTAGACATAATATCTGATATTCATAAAAATAAAATTTGAATATGAAATTCTCTCCAAAAAGCAGACACTAAGCAAAAAACACACAAAGTGGCTGAGTTCTCCGACTGTGATACGATATTCCAAGCACATATCTTAACTATGATAAAATATAATTTTCCTTTGCTTTTTCAAATATTCAAACGTATAAACCAGATTTTGCGAAAAGGAAATTTTGTCCGTTAAGGAAATACGTTCAGTTATATTTTCCTTTCCCACTAATAATGTTAGTACTTAAAATAAACATATTAAGAAAAAATACAAAGTGGTCCATATTTAGACCTTCTTTCTTATATTTATATTTTATTATTATATACTTACTAAATAATTTTTTTTACAAAAGTGTGATTTGTTTATATTTATTAGTCAAAAAGTCAATTTTTTATTTGATTTGATACTTTTAAAACGCAATCTTAAATACACAAAAAACACAGAAATTGTGAATGTGTAAAAAACAATAATGTAGTTTGCCGACTCACCCGTTTGACTGGCTTAAGTCAGAAATGGTTGTAGGTCAAGTTGTTGGTACCCAACTTTGTCTGGTAAGTCGGTGCCGTGTGATACTTTTTCTTGTGAGCAATAGAACCAAAAAAAAAACAAAAACAAAAAAGTCTGGGACAAGGAAAAGATGCCCAAAACCCGCAACCCAATTGTGCGTTGAGAATAAAACAACAGAATGTTATAAGATTACTATCACGATGTATTCAAGACTAGTACTGCACCGCAATAGACAACGAAGAAGCGAAGAAATAGCTCAAAATATCACAGCAAAAGTTAGGACTAAATTTCTAGTCGGCGGTAGACTCCTAATTATCAGTACATATATTATTTGCATATATTTACAGTGAATAACCATATAGCATCATATAAATTGGATTAAAAGTACAAATAGTCCTAAACCATAATTTGATCAATTTTATTATAGAAAAGTAATTAAAACAATACCATAGATTAAAATAAACAAAAAAAAAAGAAAATCAAATTCAATAGCTAATTTTAAGTGGTTTAACCGCTATAACGTTTATCTTGCCGGACCGAATGATGTCAGACGTGCAAACGGGATAAGATTTAGTTTAATGTATCATTCTAATTATGTAACATGCGCAACGTACTTCCGAATCTTTTTACAAACAAAATTATAGAATAGCAATGGCATAGAAAAGATCGATTACAACATGTATAGAACCGATTTTTAAAATTTTATACGTGGGTTCATTAATGACGTGGTGGCGTCGAACACAACACTTTCATATAAAAATTATTTGCTTGCTATATAAAATTGTTTAAGAAGCGTGAATGGTTGAGAGAATCTTGCTGAGAATCTGTAACAGATGTTCATAATAGGTCTTTTTCTGAATTAAATCCATTTCCAGGAGTTGACAAAAGTGTCGGGATAGACTAACTGTCCGTCACTTACTTGCCACCGTCAACTGACCGCGGCTAACTAGATAATATATGTAATCTAGAGACTACAGAATGCGTTAACAACACGATCAATCAACTAGTCGAATGTTAGTCAACTTAAAAGTACTTAGAATGCGACTTTTTGTATTTCTTATACGTTTTTATATAAGAACAATAAAGTATTTACTAAAAAAAGATATTTTACAATAATAAGTTACGCATTTGATAACATCGTTAATAAGCACTCCATGGCATTCCGATTGTCGTAATTACTTAGTATCGCTAACGAGATATTTATAACTAGGTAAATTCCAGCATAAAAGCAAACAGGTGTATTTGTTAAATTTCCACTGATTATCAAGTTTTGTTAATGAGATGTTTTTATGTAATTACCTTCTAATACAAAACCACGCAAAAACTAATTTCAAATCAGTTGATCTACACATTTTAAAGTAAGTAGTCATATGAAAAATGAACCTATTCAATCCCAACGTAATCATGCTAAGTTTTATAGTAAAGGGTATTTTTATGTTTTTAATAAATTATCCGCGGATGATGAAACGAGGTTTCGGCGATGTGACCAACGACTCCAGTGTAAAGCGCAAATTTATGTTAGAAATGGTGCAGTTATAAAAACTATAAATGTGGATATTCATGATTTATCAGCAGCCAAAGCAGAAGCTAATCGAATACTTACCAAAATTAAAAAACGCGCTCTGGAAACAGAAGAACCGACATGTCAAGTAATCAGCTCATAAAACCTCAACTTAGTTTGTCAAGGTACTCTTTCATCTCAAGGAGTTTTGAAAAAGCTGGTGCAAATACAACGAAAAGAAATATACCAAGCACGAACAACTCCATCAATTCTGAAATATTTAGAAATTCTGGAACGTTATGAAATCTACACCGGGTAACATAGAAAACTTCTAACTTTCGGATAGTGGCCATGAATAAGAAAAATTAATTTTTGACAGACAATGAAATAAAAAAACTGCAAAATTGCAAACACTTTTTTGTAGGAGGGACATTAAAAATAGCTCCAAATTTGTTTTACCAAGCATCTACCTTAAATCCAAGAGCACTTACGTCAGATTTTGAACAAGTTGTTTCTTACAATCTGAAAAATAACTTTCCGCAAACTAAAATTTGAAAATATTTTTTCCACCTAGCAAAAAACATTCAACAAGGCACATTTAATTGCCCGTTACAGCAACTACATGGAGTTTGCATTACATGCCAAAATGATCATCGGTTTGGCGTTTGTTCCAATACAAGGTATGCAATTGTTGGATAGTTGGCAAGATTTGATACCTGTATTAGATTTGTTCGAAGACAATTACATTGCTTGTTTAAACCATAGAGGAAACGGATTGCGTCAACCCATGACTTCACATGAGCTGTGGAATATGTAAGAAAGAGTGCTGGATTTACAAGATCGTACCAACAATGATGCTAAAGCAGCCCATTGAGTTAGGTGTAGATCATCCTACATATGGAGACTAATTGATGGGTTACGGAAGCTTAAGCAGAAGGTAATATTTATTATAAACAGCTTATTACAAGGCATGTATCTCCCCTCTCAAAACTTTAGAGAGACATGGATGCTGACGAACGCATTCTAAGAATCGTAAGAGATTGCGAAAATCAAGATGTAATTTCAAAGTATTTACGAGACCTTGCTCATAAATATCAAGTGAATGAATAACAATTTTGTTTAGATGTGATATACACATTCGTGACAAATATAAAAAATGTTTTAAAAACACCTAAAAAACGTACGTTTTGAGTTGGCGTATATTCAACTAGTTAAACACGTTCTGTGTTGACACATCTGTTTATACAATTATAAAGTAGCAGTTGTAAGCATCCTTTACTATGTCACTCCAAATTTTAGAAACATTACCTAATTAAATATATTTTTAGTTGTGCCAGCGCCTAGGTGTACCGGCGGCTATGGGCTGCGGTCACTTGGCGACAGTTAGTTGGCGACGGCCAGTTTTCCTAGACCGCAAAGTGGTAGACTTTTAAATGTCTGATCAACTTACAATCAATATACTACACATTGTTGATTTACAAGATTATGGTACTAATAAATCCTACGTGGATTAAAAAAAACTCAAACAAATGAAAAAAATAACATGAAATGTTTAAGAAACATTTGAAAAAGATGTACAGAAAAGTAAACTATTAAAAAAACATTATTTATCAAAAGATGTGCATATGTATGTATAACAAAACGCTTCTTCCACTTATGGCGTAAAAAAATCTTAGTTTTTCAATAGCTGTTGCGCAAGATAGCTTAAGAATTCACAACCGACTTTTGATTTCAAGTTTGGTTGTAATGGCGCTACAAGAGGCAAACAAGGTTTAGCTGGTGGCTTTTATTACAAGCCTAAGTTTAGGCGCGATTCACTTTAAAAGCGTGACTAGCATGCTGAAACACATTAAATTGGCGAGACACAGTGTAACCGTCGTTTAAGTTTGTGCGTTTTTTTTTCGTGAAAGACCTGGTATTTGAGTTGATTTTATTCGTTTCCTGTACTTTAGGATTGTTTGATTTAATTTCACGTTAATTTTAAGGAAGTTATTTTTACGTTTCATTTTGAATTCATTTTTGTCAATCAAAGTTGTAAATAAATATTTTGTATTCTATTAATTCAAAATTATTACGCTCCATATACATGCGTATTTTGCATTTACGTTGATTTGGCATTTTCTTTGTCCTGTTAAAACTCCAGATATAATTATGTTTCCTTTTTGAGATAGTATTGTAATTAAATATATTTTAGCAGTTTGTTTATCCTAAGTTTGTTTAAAAGTTCATTGTATTAACTACGTTCAGAGTGCATTCGCGCTTAATATATTGGTGTTAGTCTTATTAAGTTTTATTTCGAATTAAGTCATTTTTATAATTTAGTACTTCCTAGAGACAGTTTTATGATTCAGGTTTTAACAAGTTAATATTTATGACCGTAACTAAACCTTTTAATATTTTGTTGTCGTTGCAGTTCTCACAACGAGAAGACCCGTCTTCAAACTCTACTTTTACCTTGTAACTAAATTTGTTTGCATCTTCTTTTTCGCTTTTTTGTTGTATTGCTTTCTTTCACACTGATTTACGTCACAGCCTTTATGGAAGTGGTCCCGGACTGAGGTTTTAAATATGAGTGATTTGGGTTTGGGAAACAGTTGGCAGTCGTTCGAAATGATTTAAGTAACGGGATGTAGTTGGTTGGATGGTAATCTCACCTCATTTTGATGAAGAATTACCGCGGACGTCTTTAACAATGGAACAACGAATAGTTAGTTCGTAGCAGAAAGAACTTTCCATTTTGGTTGAGCAATTACGGCTTATTGAATTTCACTTCCGGCTTGACTTTGTATTAGCGCACCGTGGATTTGTGCGATGAGTTTGTGCTTCACAATCCAATTTTTGTCTTATAGCGGGTTATGAATATCTTCCGACGGTAATTTTTCTAATGGTTGAGGTTCCCTATCGTAGTTCCTGTCGACGTCAACTGGCCTAAAACCGTACACGAACAAAATTGCAAAGTATTTATTGATTACCGATTAAGCTATTTATTCGCAAGTTCAGTGATTGAAAAGCTTTGAATTTAATTATAATGAGAATTTACTGCTGGTTGTCGAATCTTTCGTTCATTCGCCAAACATTTTATGGTGTTTGTGTTAATTTTAATTTTATTGTTATTATTATTAAACAACAAAAACAAGAGACGATATGTAACTTTTACGTTTAAAATGTGTTATCGACGTTAAACCAGAGAAACTGATTAATTACGTATCATAATTTTACGATTTGCGATCTTGTTTTATTGTACACACTTACGAATTTTGTTTCATTTTATTAATATGTATTTTAATTTTTTCTTATGTGAACACAGCTGCGCGTTATATATTTTGTTTAACAGTTTTTTTTGTATTAGTTTAAATTATTTGCATTTTGGCTTCAGTGTAACCATGTTATTCTTTTAATTTAGTTTTGTTTCAATTTCAGATTTTATTAACTTGTTTCAAATTTTTAATGTCATTTCCTGTTTTGCTTGCTTGTCCAATTTTCATTTTAATTTATGTAATAAATGTTAAATTGTTAAATGTAACAAAGCTTTTATTCAGTCGCTCTTCGCGTATGTGAATTTTAAGTTTGCAGATTTTTGTGTAATACACTCGTAAGGTAAGTACCATTTGAATGTATTTATTTAGAGCGGACTCGTAGTTGGCAAGGGCGTATATTCCATTTGAGCTTTACACCTTCTTGGCGCTCTTTGATTTTGATTTTTGTTTTCGTTTATTTTTGAGTTTTAGAAACGATCACGGAATTTTGAATATACTTTACACCCATCTTCACTGAGCACCGGAATAACTTCGTTTATGTTACGTTGATTCATTGTTCCAATTTTTGCACGTTACAACAGACCAAAAAATAGAATTTGCTGCTAGCGGATACGGTTAAAAAAACGAAAACGCACAAAAAAGAATTAAGAAAATCAAAATAACAATACAGATAATAGAACTTTTAGTTTTTGATACGTTAAGTATTAGTGACAAAACTGCTAAACAGTGTCTAAGAAAACAAGTTTGCTGTACATGTTACCAAAAACCTGAAAGACAAAGCTTGTAAAAACTCACTGTTAGATTGAATAGTAAAAGAATCTATCCGTAACCACATCTATATATTTTAAACAAATCATAGCTATTATTGTAGGCAGAAAACAAGCCGTAAGTACCTGTTTACATTTCAAAAATGTATACATTGTATGAAACGTAATGGCAGACATGTGCAGACATATTTTTATGACTGAATTTAATCTTTTTTTGTATCGAAGAATGTGATATGTGTCATGAGCATAACAACAATTGCCTTGAAAACGTAGGTAAATAAGAATACGTACAATATATAAAAAATAAAAATTTTGCACAAAATCTTGAAAATGCAGACAAAGGAAAAGCCAACAATTTTTTTTTCTTTTGTGCTGCAGTGTTTAACTTGCAGTAGGTATTATCAGCATCAAAATACCAGATGCCATAACTGCCTATTATAAATAAAAAATGCGTGTCTGTAACTTTACTAGTTTAAATTTGGCATTAAACCAGGCTTTTGCAATAGGTTGTATGAATATATAATCAAAAAAGAGAATTCCAAAATTGTTAGCTGCCTTTTGATGTTTGTTGTTTGTTGAGAACTGAACCGAAACAAGTTCCTCTTCTCGCTTTGTAACGAAAGTGCACACTTTCTAATAGAATTACAGATAATGTTATCAGTCTGAAAATGTTATTATTTTATTAAAAACAAAATTATTAAAATTAACAAAATAATTTACCTTAAGTAAACATACTATAAAGTTTTCTTTTCAATTTAAATATTTAAAAAAAAATTCTTTGCTCTATTTTTTTATTAACTATTTTAAAACACTTTTAAAAAATTACATTTCACTTACGAATTAGTCATTAGTATATAACAGTAATAATGGTAATAATAACATACAACAATAACTAATAAATAAAAGAAATAGATTGAAAAAATCGGTTGTACAATTGGCCCTCTCCTCTTAAATCTCCGAAGTTAATTACACCAATTTATTTATGGAGATACATAAGAAAATGTCAATAATACGCCACCGGCAACACTACACGGTAAAAAAAGACGCATAAGAGACATTTTAAAACTGAAACTTCACAATTATTTCCTAAAGTTAGCAACAGTTTTTAAAAAAGGATATGTAAATGTTTGGAAACGGGCGATCGACATTTCAAATATATGTTATAAATATTTTGGTTTTGTTTTATGTTATTGTTGGTATGTTATTATCATTATGGTCCTTATAACTTGTTGGATTATATACTACGTTCCAGGTTTCTAAACATTTGTAACAATATTCTTTATTATTGTTCTTATCTTTACTTACTATCTGATATTTCTAAATACAACAGGCAACTAAATTTATGAGAACTTTTATTTAAAAAAACATCAAATGGTACAAAAAACGTTTATTTGGCGTAATGTGTAAAAACGGAAAGACTTAGTTATAAAAGATTTTAATAACATTTGATAGGTAATTAAAAAGTACATATTCTGGTAAATTAAAAAATATGGCGTTGAATTAATCAAGTTATATACATTTAAATTTCTTAATTGATAGTTTTAATTCTGTACAAAATATAAAATTTATTAGAATTAAGATATCAAATATGATCTATTGTTACAGTTCTTAAGTATCGCAAACATGAAAATTAGGTTTGACAAAATTCAAATTATTTAAAAAAGCTTAAGGTGTAGGCCGCATTAACGTTATTAAAACACAAACTTATTTTGATCGGAAAATCCAAAAATGCAATAGTATACAACAAAATTGATACGAAATTTACGATATAATAATCTTTTATATATTCTCAAAAAAATTTTTTTTTAAAAGTCACGTTTTTTGACCACAATATTTTGAGCTGTATTGTTAAAACATTTTATTTACTAATTTAAATAAATAACTAACAATATATTGTAGGTAAGGCTTTGTGCAATATTTTAAAATGCAATTTATTTGTAGTAACAATTATGAAATTTTTAGTAAGGTACGGTAAACAAATATTTATAAATAGGTAATAATTATTTTAAATAATTATTTATTGTATAACTTTATATTTTATCTTGTTTTGAACATGTAAAGCGTTTATTTACTAGCAGTAGTTTCTTAAGTCCGTTTACTGAAATTAGAATCGCTAATGATGAGATTTGCAATGCAAGTCAGACTCAATTTCTAATAGTATCTGCATTTTCAATGTAAGTGGTTTGTGTTAGTGCCAACATTTGTACTGTAAAATCTATTAATTCTGCATATAGAATTAGTATCGTCTTATGCGTATTGATTTAACTGTCATTATTTTCAGTATTTCATTAAAGCAAACACAAATGATTTATTAACTACTTGACAACGTTTGTTACAATTTTACTAATACAAAATTTGTAGAAATAATGCAAATCAATAATTTTGTCATTGTGATAAAATTTCATTAATAAATCTGTGTTAATTTCTGTCTTTGTATTTTAATGTGTGAGTATAAAAAACTTTTAGTAATTTCAATTTACTAAATTTATTCTCTTTATACTTGCAACAAAAAATTTAAATGATTTAAATGTTTACTAAAAAAATGTTTTGAGGTAAATTGTTAGTTTAGTTTTTTTTAAATATAATTAAATTAATTTAATAATTAAACATAATTGTATTCAAAGTAAATACGTTTATACATGTATAAAACTTTCATTTAATTAATTTTAATTACTGTAAGTAAATTGATTCCTTTTTTTTATATTTTAACTAATATGTTATATAAAACGTGTGTAAGGATTATTACTAAAGTTGGGTTTTAGAGAGAAACGAAGAATTTTAATAGGTGGTCAGTTGGGTTCAAAGCAATTACGACAAACTAAGATTAGGTAATGGCATTTAAACGGACAGCTATGCAATTAAAATAATTTAAAATTTTAGTAAATAAAGATGCTTTTATTTGAAAAAACATTTAAAATTTCGTAGCTTGGTAGCATTAAATATATTTTTAGAAACACAGTTTGTAAAAACGAATAACAAATAAATTAAAGAATTTTTAATAATTTACATTGGGTAACGTTGTGTTTTGTTACAAAGTAGCTGTTTCGTTTTTAATTACTTCTTGTTAAAAAAAATGAGTGCTTGTATATTAAGAGTAAACATTACAAAAGTTCTTTATACAAGTTTAATAAGATTCTAAAATTAAAAAAAAAAATTTAAATAAAAATTAATGAAACTAAAAATTATGTATTTTTTATGTAATGGTTTGATAAAAGCCGACTCACACAAATCATGCATAAATTAAAATTTCTACTATCACCTAGTTTACAAGCTTGTAACAACTTGCATGTTATGCAAACTGTGCTATTCAAATTTGTCACTCAATTATTTTTACAAGACAAATCATTTGACAAAGAATCTTAGCCATTAAAGTAATATAATTCTAATTGGATGCAATCAAAATTCAATTTACACTGATTTTAACTGTAAAATACTCCTTAACTAAAACTAGGTTTGATGTAGAATTTTTTAATTACCAAAACTAACATTTTCTCTTAAATGAACATTATTACTTACTCATAATTTTAAGTTTTTAACGAGTTTAGTCGTAAAGTTAATACTGTTTTTACATGTGGTGTCATCTATCGGGATAAACTGCAGCGATCGCCCTCTTAAGACGTATCGAGAGTTATATTACTGTAAACGAAAGTGATAAACGGTTATCATTCCTCGCGAGTGATAACCGATGACCTTTATACGGTCATAAAATTATCGCGCAAAGAAATTTTTTTACAACAAACCGTAACACAATCGCAAAATAAAGCGATAGTAATGCACAAAAATAATGCATTATTTTAAGAAAATTACCAACAACATTACAACAGTTGGAAATTATCGGAGAATGAAAAGTTAAGGGCCATTAACAGGCCGACCTACTTCAAATTCGATTAAACAAAATACGTAATATGTATGAAGAACTGAGCAGCTTAGTTAGAAAAAAACAATATTGCCTAACAACACTAAAAAAAAGTAGAAAAAGATGAATATTACACCGATAAAGAAGATCTAGCTTGGAGACAGTGGATTTGTATAAAAAATAGAAAAAAAAATGAATACTTTGCTTATCCTACAACAACAAACACAAGAATAAGCTAACAACACTAACGATGGAAAAGTTAAAAAAACGAAAGCAGATCCACCTATCATAGTGGTTGATATTAAGAACTTGAACGAATTCATGTTATGGTGAATAAAATTCTCCATACACAGATTAAAGTGATTAATGATAAAAATATTATAATAACTGTACAAGAGCAATAAACAAAAAGGAATGTTTTTGATATTCTTATGAGAATAAACAGATTCGACCAATAAAAGTTATGGCCAATAGGATACACCACTCCATAAAACCAGAACACATTGTATAGAAAACGAGAAAACGTGGGCAAAAATTTCGTGAAGCCACCCCCATACTAAAGTATAAGACCAAGCAACCGTTAATTATGTAACAAAGAACTACGTTGTGTTACATGTATTGGTAAACATTTAACAGTGGACTGTAATAAACCTAAAACTGTTTAGCCTAAGTGTGTTCATTGTGGCAAGGGGCATTCAGCAAATTACAGGAGATGCACTATACCAAAGGAATACAAAAAATGAAAAACAAACGTAGTAAAAATACTGTTTTGCCCACACAACCTCAAAGAATTAACCAACAGGCTAGAGCAGCCAAAGCGAACTAAGGGAAAATTACATATAGCCAAACTCTTACTAAGAATATAGAAGCTAAAACCAGTAACAAAATACAAAGTACATCGATTGAATAAACTCTCCAAAAAATTCTGAGGAAACTAACTACAATTGATTAGTGTATATTAAGATTAGAATATAGCACTAAGCACTAAAGAAGCTATTCCTAAGAAACTCAATGTCATTTAGTTTCAGAATCATGGAATGGAAAACCAATGGGCTCTTGCAACATCAACAAGAAATGCAAACAGTTTTTGACATAAAAAACATCGATATATGCTCATTTCTGAGACACGTTTAGTAGAGAATCTTTTATTAGATTTAAGGGATATAAAGTGTATTATACTTTACACCCTACAAACACAGCCAAAGGAGGTAGTACAGTTGTAATAAAGAAATCAATTAGGCACCAACAAGAAATAGGATATAGAACAGAGGAATTCCAAGCAACTGCCGTTAAAGTTGAACTTAAGACATATGAGTTTGTAGTTGCAGCAGAATATTGTCCTCCAAGACGTGCACTAAGAAAAGATCGGTATCTTTACTTTTTGGATAGCCATAGTCAACGATTTATCATAGGAGGCTATAATGCTAAACACACCTATTGTGAAACCAGGTTAACAAATAAACAAAGAAAAAACAATAGGAAGCAGTTAAACAGTTAAAATGCAAAATACTGTTCACTAGGAAGCTGACATACTGGCCTACAGATCCACAAAATATGCCAGACTTGATTGATTTTTTTATTATTAAAAATCTACCTTTAAACTATATACACGTTGAAGAGGAATGGAACATAAAGTCTGATTATTCCCCTATTCGTCTTACACTCAATTATACTCATTAGTTTCTTCCTAGATTAGTCAATAAATTAACTGATTGGTGTAGCTTTAAACTCTAACTTGCAGAAAGCATTAGTTTCTTAGGAATAAAAAACAATTTGATAATGAAGTTAAAATCTTTGTCAAGATATAGATATAGCTGCATCTACGAAGTTAGGTAAAAAGTAACCATCAGAAAGCTACTACATTTGCAGAACACCTTGCAAGCACATTTCAATCAAATAAAGGTGAAGGCACATTAGATTAGGAAAACCTTAACCGAGAAGAAAGTGAAATCAAACTCACAACTCTAAAAGATGTCGCAGCTAAAATTAAAAGCATTAATTCAAACATACCTACCGCTCACGGAAGTATGGACACTTACTCTTTTATTGAAAATCGATGGATAATAAAAAGAAAAATTCAAAATCTCAAAAATCTAAGAATATTTATTCACTGAAAACAAAAAATTCAATACACTGAACAATAATTTATTAATAATAACATGAAATTTATTCTAATTTTTGTCTCATCAAATAAAAACACCGTTTGACTTGATCACTGCGCGTACTATACGAGGCATGCGTTCAATTAGTTTAGTTAAAGTTTGAGTTGGAATCTTCCTCCACTCCCTTTCCAGCGATGACCAGAGTTCTTGTTGAGACGATAACTTTTCTTTCCGTATTTGCCTATTCAATTCATCCCACAAAAGCTCTATAGGGTTCAAATCGGGGCTTTGCAATGGCCATGCCATGGCTTGCAAGACATTGTCTTGCTTTGCTTTGTGGAGAAAGTCTTTACATAGCTTTGATGTGTATTTGGGGTCGTTGTCTTGCATAAAAATGAAGTTGGCTTCATTTAACCGAACGCCTGATGGTATTGCGTTGTCCTCCAGTATCTTTTTGTAATTTTCTTTTTTCATGATTCCTTCTAGTTTTACCAAATCTCCTAGTGCTGTAAGTGAAAAACAACCCCAAACCATTACGGATACACCTCCATGCTTTACTGTTGCAACAATACATTGAGAAATCATCTTCTCATGCTGCGCACGCCTAACAAAAATTCGCTTCTTGTTGCTGAATAGCTCGAACTTTGACTCATCGGTCCACAAGACTTTTCCTCATTGAGTAACTGACAATCTAAATGTTTTTTTGCCCACTGAAAACGTTTTTGTTTATTTCCTCGCCGTAATAAAGGTTTGCGAGATGCAACTCGCCCATGAAGACTTGCTTTCTTTAAACGACGTTTTACCGTACTTACCGAAATAGGCTTTTCTCGGCTCTGATTAAATTCAGCAGTGATTTCTGAAACCGTCTGAAGTAGTCTTTTTTTTTGCTGATCAATATTATGCGTTGATCATCTGCATTTGATGTTACGCGAGACGGTCCTGGACGTTATCGGTTCTCAAGATTGCCAGTCTCTTTAAAACGCTGAATTGTTAGGTGTACCGTTGATTTTTTAATTTTTAATTTATCCGAAATTTTTCGTACAGAGTATCCTTCGTTGTGTAATGTCACAATACTCGATCGAATTTTAACATCAAGTAGCTTTCCTTTAGACATTTTTATTATAAAACTCACGCAAAATACAAACTCGTAACAAAAAACATGCAATGCCTAAGGATGTCTTAAAATAAACTACAATGATCGACAAAATTTATAAACAGTAACCTTAGATAATATTGGAATAAGTTTTCCATCTTATTTTTTGAATAGATTTTTTAAATAAAATTTGAATTCTATGGATCTTACAAAAAAAATATTTGAATTATTAATGTATGTACATTTAAACTGTATTGTTTTTTTGCTTCAAAACAAATGCAAACTTTTATATATTAGATACATTTTCACATTTATTTAAAACTAGTAAAATGTATTTATAAATACATATATAGTCAACAGCACGAATCGATTCTTTTTTCATCTTATTGACAATTTAAAAGAAAACCTTGGTTTGTTTCTTTAATTCAAAACCGTCAATGAACAGTTAAGAATCTATTGAAACTAAGCCAGTTTGTTTACGAGAAGATTCGGTTTAGTTACTGTGTTCTGGTGTAAAACAGAATTCATTTGTAAAAAAAAGTTTCAATTGTTTTAAACCACTGTCTGCTAACTATACAAAATCAAAAATTTTTACATTTAAAAAAAAAAATCTTACATACAGAGAGTTAATTGAAAATTGTTTCTCACGTGACCTATGACACATCAACGTCATTTTAGGTTGGTAATGTTTCCATTTAGTAACATTCTAAAATGACGTTGTGTTTACATTGGTTGTGATATATTTTTTGACGTTTTCATTATTCTCTACTAACCTAAACACCACCACTGTCCTTTTAAAAAGACGTTAAGTTATGTAACAGAAATCTACCTTTATTTAAATTATCTCACTTTCTTGATCGCCATAGTTTAGATGTTTTAATTTATTTTAACCTATATTAGCACTGGTGTATATTAGTAAGCTTTGACAAAATTGAAATTGCTACTGAGTTTAAAAGTTACGATAAAACTTTAACGTTTTTTCCAGGGCATCACCGACAACTGGACGTAAGATTTACTCTTGTATACATGTAATATATGTAGTTAGATTTAGAATAATCTATTTATTATAGCTATGGTTTAATAAGTTTAATATAAGTGGCTTTTTTGTTTTGTGTATTTGCCACATAACCTCTTAAACATTAGGCACTGTTCTTTAGGGTAATTGCTTCATCAGTTACTATTTTTAGTTATTGGAAAAAGCCGATGACTTTAAATGAGTTGTTAGAAAAAGTAGAGAATATTGAAAGTGATGTAAGATTACCCAATAGTATCGCAGTTTTTTTGCTACTGGACACCAATGAAACGGTTACAGACGAGAACTCTGGCGATGATGAAAAGTGTTATTAAGGACAATTTGCTTTAAAGTATATTAAATTCTTAAGACGAATCAATAATGACATTGATGATGATAGCTACGAAAGTGGAGATAATCTACCCCGATCACAATTTAGTCGATATAAGAAGACACCAAGAAATTATGAACAATTGCACAGAAATATTGTAAGTAAATTCCCCGACTGGCAAAGTTCAGTTTTTGATTAGATGGTATGGCATATGATAACTGATTACAGTAATCTTTTCGCTTCACAACATAACACAGTTGGAAAGATAAACAAAATAAAAAAATAATACATTAGGAAATTCAAGGAATCGTTTTAATTTTATAATGCAAAACTTGCATTGCAGCGATATCAAAAATTTAGATATTACCAACAAATTTACAAAAGTTAGTCCATTACTAGATATCCTAAACAAACAATTTTTTATTTGCTCTTATCCAAGAACAGCACAGTATAAATGAGTCAATGGTGCCTTATTTTCGTACACATGGTTTCGAACAATTTATGAGGGGTAAACCTATTAGATAGAGTTACAAGCTCTGGATGGCAACTGAAAAGTCAGGTTACTTCGAGTGGTTTCAATCATTTCAAGGTTCTAGCACAAAACTGATAAAACGTTCCGAGATTTTAGGAATGAAAGCAAGTGCTACACTTGACCAATAGGCGCACGTACGCTCACGGTGGTTTTATGATGCGCTTTCGACAAAAATGTGTCTTTTCTTGGAATAAACCGACTTTCAGCTTTTAACACAAATTGACAAGCTTCTTGTGATGGCACGGTCTAATAAAGCATGGCAACTACCTGAGCCTCTCATGATGGGCTCCGGCTCAATTGAGTGAGTCAGTGCGCTGCGATACTCACAGTTAAATAGCCGCGTTTATGTGTAGTTAGTTTTAACTACATACTTGTACACTTCAATTGTTACAACGTCAAAAAACAACATAAGTAAAAGTTTAAGGACTTAATATTTTCATAAAGAGTAGGAAGAACAGTTCTTTTGTTATTGAATTTAACAGAAATGGCATTTGTTTATTATGCAACGCCAGTATAGCAGTGCCTAAAAAATTTAATATTGATAAACATTTCAATACTTTGCATGTGTCTTGTAACAGTAGTTTTCCGTCGAATACTAAAATTTAAAAAAAATACGTGTGCGTAAATTTAAAACAAATCTAACAAAACAACAGTGTTTTTACTAGACCAGTTCAACTTTAAGAAAATGCCACTATTGCATCAAATAATAAAGAAAGCTTTCTTAACAGCTGTTGACTCTGTATTTCAGAATTTTAAAAACAAAACTAAAATTATACCCATTGTCAGTCAGAACATGGGTGAAAAGAAAAAAAAGAAAAATTATTGCTATTGATGTGAAATTAAAGTTGGAAATGATATTAAAAAATGCAAGCTTTTTTTTCTTCAACCGATTTTTCCGACACTGCACAGCTATGTGTTATTAATAAAATTATATTTCATAATAACAAGAGGCATTGTGTGCCAAAATTTTTCGTTATGAACACGTCATCAAGATTGTCCTAAAGATAATTAACTCTATTAAAGCTGCGGCAATGCAACACCATTTGTTTCGGCAGCTTTTGCAAGATGAAGATGCTGAGTACGCCGACTTGATATTGCATACGGAAGTTCGAAGGACAAAACTTTTGGAATATTGTCGATAAAAATACATATCCCATTTTAAGATCATTATTTTTAAAAATAAACGCGTATAGTGTTTCAACGTACGCATGTGAACCCATGTTTTCAAAAATGAAGCACTTGAAATTAAAATATACAAGCAGAACGACAAATGTAAACTTGGACCATTGTATGAGGACAGGTACTTCAAATTATAAGCCGGATTTCAACAAGTTGTCGATGGAAATGCAAAGCCAATATATATTATGTATGCTTCATGTAAATGCTTAAGACACGTCTTGTTTTGTAGTTGTGTAAGATTATATTTGCGTCATCCATTCATGCGCTCTTCAGAAGTAAATTCTGTTAATGTTAGAAAATTTTTTTATTGGAAAAATTATTGATTATTGGGAAGAATTAACTCTATAAGAAACTGTAAAAATAAAGCAAATAATTTACATACGTATAAAATTATATAACAAAAACTATTAAAAATGGCGGATACACTCACTTTCGGTTTCTTTATCAAATCCATCTTTTGATAGAACCGAGAAAATGTGAAAAAACAGCTCCATACCAAACTTCAAGTAATTAGGACTTTTGGTTCGAGAGTTATCGTCGGTACATACAATATTTAAAATATAAACAAGTCAAAAGAATTTTGACAAAAATTGTTATTTTTTAACGTATCTTGCTTTCCTTTCAAGATATGGAATTTTTCTCTAAAAAAATCGTTGTAGGCAAGATTTGAACTTAGGATGTATCTAATAAACTGTTAATGCTAGAAAATTTTTTTATTTGAATAAATTGTTAAGAAGAATTAACTCTATAAGAAACTGTAAAAATAATTCAAATAATCTACATACGTACGTACGAAATTATATAAGAAAAACTGTTAAAAATGGCGGATGCACCCACTTTCGGGTTTTTTATCAGATCAGATTGATAAAACCGAGAGAATATGAAAAGCTAGCTTTATACCAAATTTCAAGTTACTAGGACTTTTCGTTCGAAAGTTATCGTAGCTACATCGTTACACACAGACACACACAGACACCCAAAATTTTTTTATGAAAAATACATTTTTCTGATTCAGAAGATCTTGAAACGTAAAAGTATGCAATAAAAAATGTTTGAAAAAAAATTGCGATCTCTATACTTTCCTAATCAGTGCAAGGATATTTGAAATCGTTGAAAACACTTGTAGTACGAGTTAGAGCAAAATCCAGTTCTTTTAATATTAGATGGTCACAGACATACGCGTTATTTTATATGCAAAAGAACATCACGTTCATACGCTAAGTTTGCTTTTCCACACCACACAAGTTTAAACTACTAGACAGAGCCGTTATGAAATCTTTTAAAACTGCTTTAAAAGGGCGAAGTTAAAAAGTTGGATCTATAAATCACTGTCCAAGATATCTGTGATTTGTTAGAAATGCTTTTAAAAAATTTGCAGAATGGAATCAACACAATCGGCATTCCAATGTACAGGCATATAACTTTTTAACAAAAGCGTTATTATAGATCTTAATATTCACTTGTATCAAACGCGTCGTAGCATCAGAAACAGATTTAACAAACCGTAAAGTTAATTAGTTTTTGGTAACTTCTTCCCTTTTAACTGCTGACATAAATTCTCAGACCGCAAATAAGACAGCAAAAGTTGATCCTCCTTTAGTAGATTTATCAATACCGTCCACATCTACGGCCTTCTGGAACGTTATGAATAAAATTTTACTTGTTGTTAATGAACTGCAAAAAAAAATAAAACAAGTGAATTTTTGACCGATACACCTTATAAAAAAAACTAGTGTGGCTACCATACGACATTCCTTTAAGGAATGTATTTTTATAAGGTTATGTTGTCATAAAACCACTTTGAAGTGATATGTTTGTATTAAAAACGATTAGTAAATTGCCAATTAACCAGACTTTTGTGCAACCGGCTATTTATTTTTTCTAAAAAAAAAATCGTTGAAGGCAGGATTCGAAGCTAGATTATATAATGGAAATTACTGTAAATTATAAATTAAATATCTAATAAACTGTTAATGTTAGAAAAAAATTATTTGAATAAATTGTTAGTAAGAATTATCTTTATAAGAAATTTTAAAAATCATTCGAATAATTTACATTCGCACAAAATTATATAAGAAAAACTGTTCTAAATGACGGATACACCTACTTCCGGTATCTTTATCAAATTTATCTATTGTAAAGCCGAGAGATTATGAAAATCCAGCTCTATACCAAATTTCAAGTTAATAGGACTTTTGCTTCGAGAGTTATCGTTACACACAGACAGACACAAACACAGACACCCAAAATTTTTTTGTCAAAAATATTTTTTTCTGACTTAGAAGACCTGGAAACGTAAACAAAAAAAATAATTTTGTTTAAATTGTTGCAGGCAGGATTCGAACCTAGATCATATAATTAAATTCACTTTAAATTGTAAATTAAAAATCTAATAAACTGTTAATGATAGAAAAATTTTTTATTTGAATAAATTGTTAGGAAGTATTGTCTCGAGAAACTATAAAAATAATTCGAATAATTTAGATTCGTACAAAATTAAATAAGAAAAACGGTTAAAAATAGAAGATACACCCACTTCCGGTTTTTTATCAGACCCATCTAATTTGACAGAACCGAGAGAATATGAAAAGCCAGCTCCACACCAAATTTCAAGTTACTAGGACTTTTGGTTCGAGAGTTATCGTGGGTACAACGTTACACACAGACACACACACAGAGACACTCAAATTTTTTTTTGTCAAAAATACGTTTTGTTGATTCAGGAGACCTTGAAACGTTAAATTCTTTAAAAAAATTTTTTTGAAAAAAAATGCGATCGCTATACTTTTTTTATAGGAAAGTAAAAATACTAGAAGAAAAAGCACAGTTTAGGTAGAGTTAAAAAAATTAAAGACAAAAAATTAGTAACCAAGAAAGAAAAAGAAGAAAAACTGCTTTCTGCCAAGAGAAGGTTGGATAGTAAAAATGAAGAGAAAAAATCAAAAAAAACCATAAGCACCACCGAGTGCATTGTTTGTGCTAAATGTTTTGATGACTGGAATCTGTGTTGCCGATGCAAAGCTCGTATAGATTGTGCGGACAGTAATAATGTTACTTACTTTGTTTGCGATTTTTGTTTACATATATAAATTAGATGTATTAGTAATGAAAGGTATTATTGTATACTATATTATTAATTTAATTTCAGTATTAAGCTTGGAATACATACTGTCCAGTAGAGAATTGATTTACAATACTTCTTAAAATTACTGTTAACACTGTGCTGTCAAAAAAATTTATCTAGTATAGTAAAATATGATTATTGTATTTCCTAACACTTTTTGTATATGATATTTAATTTTTCAAAAAATCTAACAAAAACCCTAAGTATTTAATTGTTAACAACAGAGCAACAAAATTTAAAGTTGTCATAAACAAAAGAGCGTTTTCTTTATTGATATCTTGATTTTTGAACAAATTTGTTGTGGATTAATTTTTTTTTGTTTTGTTAAACATATATCTTATATTTGAAAGCAATAGTTTGGGAAATGATTACATTAGCTTGAACTGTCTGTCACTACCATTAAAATAAACCACATAAATAACGCAATTTGAATCAGATATTTAATTATTGATATTTAAATTGTGTTTCTACCAAATAAACCAGAAAATGAAGGAAAAAAGCAATTAGGTATCAAAATGTTATTTTGAAAGTCTGCTGTTCTTATTTGTGTTTGACAAAAAAGCTTAAAATCTAATAAAAAATGTCACCTTTTCTAAAAAAAAAAGGTAGATATGTTTAAGTTTAAATTTAAGGAATTTGTTATAAGTATCGCGAGTTTCCACAGACAGGTGTGCTGATAGACGCCATTCGGACGTAACTGTATTTGAATTTTTTCTTGCAAGATTCATGTCCTCAAAGGGGTGGCATATTATAAACCTTTTTGGGATAGATTAATTCTCAGTAAAATAATAATGACAGTTTTGGATAAAAACCCAGTTTGGCGTATAATTAAAAAAGTTTATTTTTAGTTATGCCTGTATCAAAAGCACCATAAATTTCTTAAAAAAGATTGTTTAAGTTGTTTAAGTTTTTGTCATTAAAGTAATAAAAAATTTGGCAATGCAAGAAGATTATACTCACATCTGACAAAAGAAGTTCACTATCAACATATAAATGGTCGCTAGACACGTGTGGTGGAATTCTTGGTCAATATATACTTTATTCGACAGACGTTTAAGCATACAAATTTATTTTGATTTTTTGCAACACGATTTGTACTTGAAGACATACCTTTAATAGTGCGTCAACGCATGTGGTTTTAGCATAATGATGCTCCTGACCACTATGGAATTGGTGTAAAAAAAGATTTACATCATGAATATTTTTAACAGTGGATTGAAACAAAAGGGCCCGTAAACTGGCTATCCCAATCACTTGATATAACCAAACCCGATGTCTTTCTCTAGAGATATGTGGCATACAAAAAAAAACCTACAACTTCTGTCAATATGAGAAATACGTCACGTTTTAATATCAATCACGTTTAAAGAAAACGTTAACAGAAATTTTGCAAATTGTGTAAAGCATTGTTTACAAAATAATGATGGATTATTTGAAGCTACTTTAAATTAATGTTTTGTAGTTTATAAGTTTATTTACTAATAAATCTGAAGTTAAACGCCATCTCGTAGAAACGAACTACGTACAAGTTAATCTACAAATAAGAAACTATAAAGTTCTTAGTTAGATAGTAAATATTACAACCGTGAATCTTAAAAAATGTATTTGAATAATACGCGGAATAATATTCCTAACAGTACTACGCAAGTGCAAAAATTTGTTTATATAATTGCAGAAACCATCATCAGAGATTAGTGTACAGCTGTTTCGTTTTATTTAGACTCTTCAGTATTAGAATACTATAATGCAGTTTCCACAACTGTATAAAACAAATTGCCATAGTTTCTGGTTATAAATTTGTTAATAAATCTTCTATGTCTAAATAAACCAAAATAGCTAACAAAAATTATATTTTTGTTTTAAAAATATATAGTAAAAAACACATTTAAGAATATTTATTTAAAAATTATATTACACAATTTATAAAAAGAAAAGATATTATACAATATCTAAGTAATGGTAAAAAAAATATATCTTATTATGTTCAGAAAAAAGCAATGTATCTATTTTAAATAAGATATCTTGTTAAAAAACTTTGTTCAAAAAAAAATTATTATAAGATATTTACTACCGAATGAAAAAAACGGTATTTTCTGATTGATTACTTTTTAAGTATTTAACCAACTTAAACTCCTTCAGTTTGTTTTTCTTCCAAAACCTAAAACCGCTATAAAATATTTGTATTAAACTTTCACAAAGTTACTTTAGATACAAAGTTAATATTTAGACAAATCGATTTAAGAAATATAATATTCATTGAAATAAAATCGCATTTATTTGCTATACATAGTTTACGAATTTATAGAATATAATCGCATTTTCTTCAATATTTTATAATTTTTTTCAAATTATTGTTTTTGTAGGATTACAGAAGATAAATTACATATAAAACAAATTATATTAGTAGATTAGTGGTAAAAATAACCGTTACAAAAAATTGTAAGTAATTAATTTTGTTTTCATTTCTACAGGGATTATAAAATATCACGCAATTATAAAAGCGTATTTTACTATTTTTCAACAATTAATTATGCTCAATACCTTGAATTAAACAATATATGTTTTTTTTAATTTGTTAGATTTATTAAATTTAGTAATTAAGTGCTAAAATTGTTTATATACAATAACTTTTACTACTTTGTAAACTTTTTGTTTTATAAATTTGGTAATATGCGTTTACCTTAAATGTATATTAATCACAAAAAAGGCATAAATAGGTTAATGAGAAAATGCATAATCAATCATTCTTAATTGTACTACATTTAAAATGCAAGAATAAGGTAGTTAAGCAAAAATCAAAAATTAAGTTATCCGGAAATTGCGGTGTTTCTTAATTTTAACTTTGTAATTATGTTTGATTAAACGTTTTAATGTGTTAACGTTGTATAACATTTATATTTTTAAAACGTAAAAAAAACATTAACAGAATGCCAATAGAAACATTGAATAAAAATTACTTTGACATAAAGACATTAATTGCAAGTGTAACATAAAGTGGATAAAAATCAACGTATTTTTTGATTAAAGTGCTTTACCCAAACGCTTGTATCCACCAAAACGAACAACGTAAATCTGAAAAAAAATATTAATATGTTATTCTAGGTTATTAAATAACTAATCTTATTCAATAAACATTAGATAATAAATTTTAAATAAAAATACTAAATACTAACTAAATGTTTTTGATGTTTTTAATAAGTTTTAATGCTGTTTAAACAATTAATGATAACAGTTAATACAAACCATACACAAAATATCGCGGTTTCAAGTGAAAAATTAAAAATTTGCTGTGGTTAGTAAACGATGTTAAACAACGGAACAAATAAGTAAAAAAATAAACAAAGAAAATCATTATTGTTAGATGCTAAAACAAAAGAATCTATACAAGATTGTAAAATAAGAATTTAAAAAAATGTTTTACGCTATGGACACGATTCTAATTTATGCAAAGGTTTTTTAAGGTGCAGAGTATATGGAGAATTCAAAAAGCAAAACTACACCATTCTGTGTACATTGTAAGACACACGACCATTTATCCGTTAATAAAAATTGTCCAACATACCATAAACAAATGAACAATAAAATATATATAAGTTTAACTTTATTCATTGCCATTTGGCTTACAAATTTGGTCGTGTTGTCTATACATATATATTACATTTTCTTATCCCTTCTCCCCCCTTAACTTTTTCCTCCTGCTCCATACTTCCTCCATCCATTCCGCTCCTTTTCCGTTTTCATCTAAGATATCCACTGTTTTCATCACCTCTTCTCTTAGCTCTTAGTAATGGCTACTAAAAATGTTTCGTGTAAAGAAGCCGAACTGTTAATTAATAACCCCTCACATAACAAAATTACAACTATAAATCGTTTTGGAGTACTCAATACTATCGAAAATTTTTCGTCTTTATTAACAATAACATCATTTACGCAACCTATTTCTAAACACAATCTAAAAATACAAAAATTAAATATTTCGCGTTCATCGGTACAAGTTTAAAAACGTAAAGCACCAATTTCTTCAACCCTTTTATCTGATCAATCAATTAATAATATTGAATACAAGATTCCTCAACTAGTAACGTCAAAGTACTGGTATAGCAAAAATTTCTGACGTCATAATTGGAGGTGATTTTAACTGTCAACATACTTTATAAGGAGGAACCCATGATAACCTACAAGGAACAAAATTGGTTAAATCGATGGATGATTATAGTAGTTAATGATGGTACTCCTACACTTATCGCATCTTCATAATATAAGCCCTCAGCTTGTGATCTAACCATAATTTCTTCTCTTTTATCAGGAAAAATAGTTTGAAAAGCCTTAAATTATCCACTGGGTTCAGATTCTATTTATAGAAATTAACAAAAACCTGGAATCATACCTAATCTACAAAGTGTAATAAATCGGCAACTAACTCGAAGTGTTTTAAAATGGTAACAAATACCGGTCTAATAAACATATCAACCGCTTGTAACAATACCAACATTAAAATTTAAAAATACATGCAGGTTGTAGATAAAGCAGCTTCTCAGTATCTCTAAAAGTAAACAATCCGTTCTAGTCAAACTATAGAAAACCGATATGGTAATCCCACCAGATCGGTTTTGCTTAAAAAAGTATAAACAACAATCTCCTTTGGAAAACTATCTTAAATATAAAAATTGACGGCTATAAGTAAAAGATTCTTACTTCAATAAAGCAGAAATTGTTGGCAATCGTTTGTAAATAAACTTAATAGAAATACTCTAAGCACAGATATTTAGAAAAACATTAAACGCGTTAGCGCTTCTACCAACTCTTGCAAGAAAACTATAATAAACGAAACAGTGATAATGGATCTATTCAATAAGTATGCACCTCCGTTTGTTCGAAATTTAATTCAGCCTCTTACTACACTTAATTACAAGCACTTTTTGATCAACTTCTAATAATGGACAAGCTTCAGTAAGCAATTAAACATTCGCGTTTCTCAAACTTTTGTAGGCGTGGATCGTTTACAAATTAAAGTTAGTTTGGCAGAGTCTCAGTATATTTTTTAACTAATTAATTAACTAAATAAACGTTATCAAAACTTTTAATTTTAAGAAAATAGTAGGTAAATTTTAAATTAAATTAATAAAACCAATTTTCAAAAACGATCTTTATTGTTAATTGTTACAAAAGTGCTGGTATATTAGTGTGATATATATGATGTGATGTATATATATTGAGACTTATTTGTGCAAATTTCTCTAATGTTCGGTTTTATAGAAGAAAGTTGGAACCTTATATATAGTTCTGCATCCAAACGATTTTGATCGACGTACGAAGAAAACCCAGTTTCGCAAAGGTATGTGCTGACAAATAAAAGAAGAACGACAATAACTTTTTTTGACAGTTCTGAATATTCGAGTTTAAGGCTAAACCAAAATTCTGATGCCGTTTTTAGTGTACAGTCTGAAACCATATCTATGAATTTTCACATTCCTGCGATGAAAAACCGTGAGGCTTTTTTCCGACAACAGAAGGATCTTTTACCCATACATACAGAGTATTACTCTATTCATTTAGAAAGTAGTAAATGTTACAGAACTACATAGGTGTGTAAGATGCTCAATAATCTCATTTGATAGTTATTTAGGTAGCTCAAATGTTTCCAACTCTTCACTAAATTCTTTTAATGTTGAAAAGCAGTCAAAATTACCACTTTTTACGCTACTAAGCTAAAATTCGAATTTCCTTTTAAAACCAATAATTTTCTCATTTGATTTAAACACACTGATATTTTTATCTTATAGAGACATTAACTTCATTTAATTTCCACATTTTATCACTTATGCAAATTTTCAAATTAAAGTGATGCTCCTAGAAAAAAGAACGAACTTCATCTCGCAACTCAAACAATCTAAGAAAAATTTTACCTCGAAATAACTATCGTACTTCTGTGTGAAGTAGTAAAGATGTATGCAGGCTACCCATATCATCACACAATATCTTAAATAATCGCATATTTATTATTTCCACTGACTCGAGAAGAACAGGAAGAGGAAATAGTAAATTTTTGATAGCTAATGCTTGGCGGTGAATTATACTAATACAATATTTAGCTATTTTTTTTATTCTTGCAATAGCTCCTGTAGTTTTTCCCACCATCGTTTTTGCTCCATCACTGTAAACATCGATGCAATAATCTAATGGAAATCCACTTTTGCAAAAATAGATGTTAATAACATTGTGGTACTACCTTATAAAAACTTAAATTTAAAGTTTCTCTTCTATAGCATGTTCGCATTGGCACCGTACCAATACTAACAATACTGCTAATCCTGATACATCAGTAGATTCGTCTATTTGAAGAGAAAACTCATACGATTTTAGATGAGAAGATAGCTCAAATTTTATGTTATCTGAGAGATTTTTTATGCCGCGAGATACTGTATCATTCCTAAGTGGAATTACGGACAATTGTTTAGCGGACTTTTTGTTCAACATATATTTTACTATGTCAGTTGTACACGGTTTTATAAGATTTTCTAATATTGTGTGAGCCTCTCTAGTCATTGCAATTTTATACAAAACAATGTAGGAAACTTCAGTAGCATCTTTGTTAACAGTCTGTGATGCTTGAAGTATAAACGTTTTTGTTCAAAAAGCCCCTCTTGT
Organism: Aquatica leii; assembly: GCA_035610365.1. NCBI lineage: Eukaryota > Metazoa > Arthropoda > Insecta > Coleoptera > Lampyridae > Aquatica > Aquatica leii. The sequence continues at coordinate 43,443,113 of CM069436.1, forward strand.
TTTCGCAAAAAAAAATCTGCCGTCTTATTTTTATATTCCGGATGCAAAGATGGAAAATGTGTTACGTGCAAAAATTTCATAACGTACTACCCTGTATATTGGTTGAATTAAAACTAGATTTCTGTTTTTGACGCCCTCTGCCGAATGTAGTTTTTTTGCATTTCCTGTCAAGACGTCAAACCGTTAACTACTTAAAATCGTGCTTGTGATAAATGATTCTAAATCCAACAAAATCAACATTTATGAATATAAAATTCGAATTCAAAAGTGTTTGATGGCAGAGCCATCTCATAGTGTAATTTTACTATGTATCTAAAGTTAACTATAAAATTCCGCCGTTTATAGCTACTTCATAGATAAAATTCTAAATGGAGAACGCATTTCGAGTAGGTGAGCTTTTCTTATTAGTTTTTAGAATTCTTTGGTAATTTTCTTTTTAATTGAATAGTACGTTCCGCCACGTTTTGGCTAGATGTTTCGAGGCATTATCGATCGATGAGAGATTAATATCGACAAGTACCTTCACGAAACGATTAGTATGAAATATAACAACACCACCAAAACTGTTAAACAAAAACATTAAATTTCCATGCAACACAGCGCATATTGCAAATATGAAAACTAATGCAATCTACAATGCTATAGTAAACTTTATAGAAGAAAACAATATTTTGTTGTAATTCCTTTGCAATCTAAATTAAGAAAATACCTGTAGTTAATAGATAAATTTTTAAAACAAAAAAAATATTAAAGTTTATTTTTTCCATTAATTCTTTAATAACTCAAAATGAGTTTATTATATTATATTATTTTATTTTTTATAAATTCTCAAAACCTTCCCAGTATTTAATTTTAATTTTTTTTATTTTAATATTTTAATAAACATGTTTCGACTAATTGTCATCTTCAAGCGTATACTATAAAATAAAAAATATAAAATCGAATCTTATTTAAATATAAACTTACTACATTAGAATTGAAAAATCAAACTTCAAATATTACATAAACTTTAAAAAATAATAATTATAGAAATCTGAAGAATAATATAATTTAAAAAATCAAAAAGTTATAAAATAAGTAAACTTACCAACATATATTAATCAAAATAAATATGGTTATATATCTGAAGTTTGACAAATTTCTAAATTTGAACAACACAAAATTTGCTTAATAATAGAAAATCCTAGGATACAACAAAATAATATAATAATGGAAATAATCAAACAAAAACTAATTTAGAAAAAGTAAATTATTATTAAAGTTAACAATTTCGTTAAGGGATAATTCACGATTGGAATTGTAATTTTTAACAATTTCTTTTATTTCTAAAAAAATTATTCTCAAACTTTTATAACAAATGTGTAAAATTTCAAAATCTTTTGAAGTTTGATTTTTCAATTCTAATGTAGTAAGTTTATATTTAAATAAGATTCGATTTTATATTTTTTATTTTATAGTATACGCCTGAAGATGACAATTAGTCAAAAAATGTAGCGTTTATTAAAATATTAAAATAAAAAATTAAAATAAAATAATAAGAAGGTTTTAAGAATTTATAAAAAATAAAATAATATAAAAAAAGTTAGTAAATAAACAGCAAACGCTAAGATAATGTAAGTAATTAAACAATTACACAGGTCTGCAACAAAAATGCTGTCTGGATGTTTTCAACTGATTTCTCTGTATTTAGGTGTTCTGAAAACTAAAAAAAAATCCAGAACGTCAGGTTATTTTGCAAAACGCAAAGTTTTATTATAAAAAAGGGGTTTTTTGGGCTAACTTGAAGTTCTAAATAAATAGATACAATTTTATTTTGATTACTGTTTTTAAACGTATACAGGCAATAGATAAGTATCATTACTTTTTAAATAAATAACGCCCTATGTGAGCTAAATTAGCAAACATAAACATGTTGTAACCTGAACGTGCGCGCTCCGATAGTGAAGAAAGTCGTGCGGTACAATTACGTGTTAATTCGTCATTGTTTTTTAGATCTTGGTTCAATATAGTGCAATGTCGTCTGTGCGGAACTGTGTGAATTTGTTTGACAATTTTTGTTATATTTGTGGCTATGGCATTAAAGCAACAACTGAATATTACAAACTTTTAAAAAAAGTATACTTTGCGTATTTTGGCTTAAACTTGGAGATCAGGATAAAGTTTGGGCAGCTCATAATGTCTGCAAACGATGTGTTAAAAACCTTCAAATTTGGTTTAAGGGCAAGAAAAAAGCTTTCCGATATTTCTGCAATCAGCTATTCGTTTCATTCTTCACGGGATCGAAATACCAGTGCCCAATGCCCCTGCTGCCATCGAAGAGATTCCAAGTCCCAGCCCAAGGAAAAGTCAAGTTTTGAATTTGAAGATGACATCAGTCCAAAATTGTTTTCCCAGGTTTTGGTAAAAGACTTGAATCTTTCCAAAAACGCTGCTGAGTTACTTCGATTAAAGTTCAAAAGCAGGAACTTACTTTTGCCGAGAGTGTCTTCGTCCTGGTTTAGATATCGCAAAAAGAAGTTCACTTTCTACTTTGCCTAAGAAGACGAGTTGGTTTATTATATATATGAAAAATAAAACTCTAAAAGCTTAAATTAGCAACCAACCCAACCTAAGAAACTTTAAAATAGTTAAATAATGAATTTGTGTACCAAACCAGATTCTAACTTCAAAGAGGTAAAAAAGAAACCGACAAACTTGAAAAAGCAAACTATAATTTAAGAAAAAAATATTACAGATATTGGCAAATTTTTGAAGAGCTTAGAATCTAGATTGATTCACACGTTAATTATCTCACTCTGTAACTTTGGTTACAACACTGACACGTTGTCTAAACCTAGAAGACATTTTTATCTTAGTATAGAATAATTTCTTTAAAATTCCAATAGAAGCTTTCATAACAAACTGATGACAGTTTCATGTTCATTTTAAAAATTTTTTTTGGTTTAATATTATTATTAATGTCTGGATTTTGTTAAATTCAATTTTCTTTTATTTACACATCTATTGTTATTGTGCTAACTTTTTCGATGTAATCTATTGAACTTAAACACAATGTTGCATACAACTATATTACCTAAAACATTTTTAATAAAACGCAAAAACAAATATATTTAGAGCGCAGATTAAAAGTTAGCTAATATTGTTCAACGCCGTTATTAAAAATATGCATTTTACTACAAAAAAGCGTTTTCACAAATTTCTTGTGTTAATAATAAAGTTTGTGATAAACGTAACAATGAAAAATTTTCAATTTATTACTTTTAAATCTAACAAAAGTAGATTACATTTAACGCCGTATTTTAACAGCTTTTTTTATCAAACATAAAACGTAAACACGAAATTTGTTGAATTTTAATTTATTTCTTGTTATTGTTGCTTATAAAACTTCTATCCAAAATTATTTTTTCTCTTATTAAAAAAATTAAAAAACAACTTTCGAAGTTTTTCTTGTAAGTACTTTCTTTTATTGTGGTATTAACAAAGTTCTTGTGCAATTACTTTTAAAGTCTTTTTATAATTTGTTTTGATGGTTTTATAATTTTTTTTTTATTTATTACATTACTTATTTCAACTTTAATTAAACTTATAATTTTAGGTTTAATTTAAAATTTATAATCGAAATTGTAAATTATGATCATTAATTAATTAATAGTTTACAACTGTCGTTAATAGAAATTTTATTAGACATCATTAAAGTAATAGTTATTTAAAATTTAAGTTTTTCTTAAGAATGTTAACAATACATTTGCAATTTTGTTATAATTTGACAATGCTGCGTAGAATATTACGTATAATTTACATGAAAGAGTTAGAGTGCTATTAGTTAGTGTATGTTTGTTTTAATGTTACTTAAATGTTGTTTTGTATTTTATTATCAACGGACTCGAGCTTCCTAACTTCTTTACGTAATTAATTTTGTTATTACGTTTAATGTGTTATGAATATTACTTACAAAAAATTACAGTCGCTTGCAGAGTGCACACTTACATGAAACGTTGTCTTAAAAAAAGTAAGGTGCTTTTTTATTTTTTATTTTTTTTCACAACGTTTAGTTTTACAGTAATAATCATACTCCGCTAATAGATATAGTTATTAACGTCATAAGGCCGACATGTAGGAAATAGCAGACAACATTGAAGTTATAAAATCGAGGTAGAGCCGAGTCTGCTATTTGCGTATCGGCCGTGTGTCGTTCAGTACTTTTTATCATACCATAAATACTTTAATATTTAACGATTATTTGTAAGACTTGCATTTTTCTTTAACTTTATTAGTTATTTGTGCGTTTACCATAGTTGTTGTTTACGTACTTAAATTATTTGGAAAACTTTGACACTATGCAAATGGAAGATTTGTTGAAATCCTTCAAGATATTCTAGACGAAACGGTTGCAGCAAGTAGTGAACTATTGCTCATAAAAACAAGGGAACGAGAAATAAAGAAATAAGTAGTTTTTACAAGGTGGAGTAAGACAAAAAATGCGTGTGGCATGAATAAAGAAATTTTGCCGTGCCATATAACGGAATTATTAAAAAAGTTTGCACCGAATACCTTATGGACTAAAATCTCAATTCTAAAAACCATTTGAAGCTCCATCATAATGTTGACATTTCCAGGTTGGTATTATGCTATGTTGTTTGTCATTATTACTAGTTTCCGTTATATTTTTGCAGATATAAAAAAGTTTTTATTTTGCTACGTAGAAAATCTGAATGCTACAAGCCAAATAAAGCGAAAATATTGAGAACAGAAGAAGTGACAAAGTATCTAGTATCTAGTCAAATGATCGGACGAGCATCTGCTAGAAAAAGTTATTACTGTGTTTAGAATATTTAGCGTTTCTCGGCATAAAGAAATCATTTTGTTCTGCCTATACAAAATTGGCGATGCTGGTCGATTATTAATTGTTACATTAGAGGATACAAAAAAGTCTACAAGAAAGTTTACTATCACAGAAGATGACACACCCTTTCAAGGTTGTACTTTACATAGAAAATACGCAACACTTCGACCGTCAGGCTTATAAAATCAGAATGTTTTTGTGAACTATAGGAATAACACGTGCACACGACAATTTGTCGGAATTCATAAAATTGGAAAAATTCAAAGAAAAATTGCAAAGTTTTTAAATTTGAAAAAGTCTAAAAAGTACACAAATAATAGTTTTACATGACCTGCTGCTACTATGTTGGTTGAAAATGGAAGTAATACTTTGACCTTGACGAAATTTGGATGTTAGAAATCGTTCGCAGTAACAGAACAATATGTTGAACAATCCATTAATAAGAAGATCAAAATTTCCAACCAACTTTTTAATTTAACCGAAAATGTTTCTCATTTTTAACATTAGCAAATTCTTCAGTTACAAAACAAAAGATTTCTACTGCTCTAGTACTAAGCCCAAATGAAGAAATTAAGAAATTCATTATTTCAAGTAATACCAAATGATAAATTATTTCAGTTATTGTTCTCATACTAAATAGTTTTTTTTAAATAATAATGTTGTAATTGACATGATTAAAATTTATTAAGACAACAATCACAGTTTTAATAAAAAATCTCTAAAAACTAAAAAGATATCCGCCAATCCCGATAACTAAAAAGATATCCGCCAAGGCGATATAGGTATTATATCAATGAGGGATGGAGTATTGATAAACCCTAAATATCAGTATGGTATGATGCAAAATAAATTATTAGTCAAATTTGACACCACAAATTTTTATAGTATTCCAACAAATTAGCCAAGATGTCTTTATAGTTTTCACCCTTTCAATTTCTCAGAAAATGTATGCAAAGTCTGCCTTAAATTAGTCACGGTACGTTTAAAATATTAATTTTTAAAAAGCTTTACAATTTGTGGACCAACAAATATTTCTTCAAGCATCTTTAAAATTTTATTTTTTAAGTATTTAAAATAGTTGTTTTCTTTTGATAGTGCTTCCACAAGCTGTTTAATCAATCTTAATTTATTGTGTAAAAAATGTAGAATCTACTAATGACTTAACATTTATATTAAATTTTTCAGAAAAAATGTTTTTTTTCCTATAAGGAAAGTATAGCGATCGCAATTTTTTTTCAAACATTTTTTTAAGAATCTTATGTTTTAAGGTTTCCTGAATCAGAAAAACCTATTTTTGACAAAAAAATTTTGGGTGTCTGTGTGTGTGTGTGTGTGTCTGTGTGTAACGTTGTACCCACGATAACTCTCGAACCAAAAGTCCTAGTAACTTGAAATTTGGTATGGAGCTGGTTTTTCATATTTTCTCGGTTCTATCAAAAGATGGGTCTGATAAAAAAACCGGAAGTAGGTGTATCTGCCATTTTGAACAGTTTTTCTTATATAATTTTGTACGAATGTAAATTATTCGAATTATTTTTACAGTTTCTTATAGAGATAATTCTTCCTAACAATTAATTTAAATAAAAAAATTCTAACATTAACAGTTTATTAGATTAGTTTGTAATTTAAAATGAATTTACAAATATAATATAGTTTCGAATCCTGCCTGCGACGATTTTTTTAACTGATTTACTAAAGGGGTAAGTAATATCGAGGCGCACAAATATGCTAGAAAATCAATATAAACGTGTAAATATCACTTCAAAATGGCTTTATGACAGCATAACTTTAAAAAAACATGTAAATATTCTTTCATCATTCCTTATGGAAAAATCGTGTGGTGACCACACCAGTTTTTTTATTTGGTAATGTTGCTGAACTGCTCGGCTATCCCACAATAATAAAAACTAATATTGGGTAAATCCTTTTTGCAGTTCAAGTTATAATTTAATAATTCTAAATCACCACAAATTTTCCAAAGATGATTTAAATATTGAATGAGATTTAATATTGTTGACACACGCTCATACTTTTTTTTGTATTGGTAGATTCAACTAATGAAAAGGATGGTTTCAAGTTACCATTAGAAAGTAAAACGGCTTTGACAATTGTTTTTGACAAGTCGATAAACAATCGTCATGCTGCAAGGTTATACTCAATACTCATTATATACAAAAGCTTTTTACATTAGTGCAGAAACAGAAATTTCTTTCTAGATTTATCAAAAACCTGAAATATTTGTGATGTTTTTTCAATACTAAGATTTTTGTAGTAAAATGTGAAAAAATACATTCTTTTATTTATTTTATATACACACATTTGGTTGAACCCAAATCCCGTGCGATTTGATTAATTAATGAGATGTGCTGTGTTAGAAAGATTATACGTAATATTGCTTAAAATGGCACATTCAAAACGTCGTTTATGTTTTCTTCGTTCGTAGAATTTGCAATGGAATTTAAATGCATTAAAGTTGGAACAATCAGTTCAGTCCTTTTTAACAGTTTGCTTACAGATAGAATGTCTTTATACCTTACTCTGTGTTTGTTCTTTTTAAAAAACTTTTCAATTTTTTATAAAACAGAAGCAATAGCTTGGACTTAATTTGTTGGTTTATGTCAATGCATAGGCCTTTGTGACAGAACTTTAGAACAGTTTTTAATTCTGTTCTACTTAGTTGTGTATGTGGTATGTTTTCTCTTGGTTTTTAACCCGGCGTATGTACACTTATTTTTTGAGTACACGGAGAGACTACTGGGTCTTTTAAAGAACAATCGTGTTAAAATTTTCTAGGTTAAAAAGTTCTGGGTTACTTTTTAAAACGTCCACTATATAGCTCAACAGTTGCCAAAATCAAAACTTCAAAACTGATGTTAATAAAAATTGAACAATATTCCAAAAAGTCAAAAAAAAACCTAATTTTGTTAAAAGTTTCTTAACTCTAAACGAATATTTAAAAAACGGTTTTAGGCTTTTGTAGCTTACACTATGAGCTTCTAAATAAAGATGTTTTTTTAAAATACGAAATTAATAAAATAATAATAATATTGAGAAAATAAATAGAAATTTAGAGTACCTAATTTTGACACAAGCGCGTTCGATGATCCTCGCACACCGGAGTTTCGCACACCAGTAGCTGGTTTTTTTACTTTCCGTTCAACTGCACACAGCACACCATTTTTTTCTGCAATTTTCCAGTTGTGATGGGACCGCGTTTATTAACTCCAATAATTTCGGTAATCAGCGTTTTGATGTTTCTATGTAATACCAGCTTTTGTAGACGAGGTTCCAGTAAGGCTTCAATTTCAAACGCACCAATTTAAGGCGTGATTGGCGTCTTTTAAGTTATATAGAATAGCGCTGTTAAATCTTGCGCAATCCTTGATTTCAAGCAAGAAGCTCATAGGCCATCGCTTGGTGATTCACCTTGTTGTATAATTGTTACAAAGTTCGTCAAACGTGCCCGTTTTACTTTTTGTACCGTTATAAAAAGCTACGATTTTTGCTTTGCCGATTCTTTGGTCTATTCCATTGGCTTTGTCCAAATTAGATAATAGCAAAATAATTTTTCTAACAATAAGAAAATAACGTCATCCCATCGGCATAAGCCTAACGCACCGGCAGTAGCAGATTGTGTAAAACTGACTCTTATTTCGGGCTTGCTTTTTTGCAACCTGTCAACCACTGTCAAGAAGTGATTGTTTTTCATTTCTTAAACAATTTTCACGGACATAAACCAATCGTCGCATATAATGTTGCGTTGAGAATTGTATATTGGTTCAGTCAATTTATTGATGTAATAAGATGGCATTGTGTCTCCTCTGGATGTTTCTATTTTCCCTACATAAAGTTCAGCGTTTGGCATGTACTATGTTGCGTTGTAGAGACAATTTTTATTTCGTATTTATCCGGTTTAATAAAAATGTATACTCTTGCACCAAAACCACGAAATCCGAAAAGTTGTTTGTCGATTGTACAATTTTGCGTATGTTTGTCTTTAGCAAAAAGTACTGGAATTGCCGTTCCGGCATAACAACTCGGTACAAATTTGTTCCGAACTTAGGTTTCTACAAATCTTCTAAATTTTTGTGATTGTTTTTTTTTTCAGACCGGCAAAATATAACAATTCAATGGAAGCTTTCAGCTGGACTACATAAGTGGTTTTAGAAAATGGTCGATAATTGTTAGCGTTTGCTTCTGGTCTCTGATTGATTTCTTCATAAACTGAACAATGATTTTGAGCATCTCTTAAGTAAATAATAGTCTCCAAGCTTCTAAGGGTGTTGCGATATTCTTTGCTTCTTTATTCGCTGACGGCAAGTAAAGCAAATGGTGTCCTTTGGTCTCAGGTGCATTGTCTGTGTTTGTTTGTCCATAAATTTGTTACTTTGTGTTTTTTCGTTAACCCGTGGTTTTTTTGGTTGGCCGAAATTGAGATCCTCGTCGCAATCTTGCTGATCGGGTACTTCTTGGTGAATTTTTTCTTCGTCGGCTTTATTTGAACTTTCTTTATCGTAAACTAGGGCGACAGTCGCGTAAACCTCCAAACCACTTCTCTCACCTATTTTCAAAAACTGTTAAAACGACAAAATTTATTAGAGTGAAAGGCATGAACTACTAGAAAAAAAATCAAAACAGCAAAAAAGCAAGAAAGTGAATAAGACAAAGAAAACAAAACTATATTTTCTGTAGAAAAACTATGGAAAAACCACCGACTGATGAGTCAAAAATACAAAAAAAGTTCCTACTTCGTATGTATGCTGATCTTTTTAGGGATACTTGTTCGTGTCTGCACACATAACACAACTTGTAAAACACAGCTTTAAACTTTTCTAACTAAGTTACTGCGTCAATAACTAAACAATAAATAAATCTCTCCGCCGCATAGTAAAACCACGAGAAATTTTAGAAAGGTTTTCGTCTTTGTCTAGCAGACTTAAAAAGTGCAAGACATCGGAAAAAAGTGCGTTTCTTTAGACAAATTTCAAATTCAGAATATTTCTAAATATTTATTTAAAATTTAAAATACTTCAAATACTACTGCACAACGTTTTAGTGAAAATCAATCAATGCCGATGATTTATGCCAAAAGTTTGGCATGTTTATAAAACATTTCCATCATTAGATTATCCACTTTTTCCCAAGTCTCACTCTATCAATTATAAGCCTCAATTCCCGTCTAAATCCATTTTGTATTTTGTGTTTTCTCTCTTAGAAATTCTTTTTGTATTTACCTCACATTTGTCACGTTTGAAAATCTAATTGATAGGAAATATGCAAGAAACACTAAAAAAAATAAATCTATGCATAGAGTGTTGAAAAACCAAATTTGTAAGTACTTAACTAAACAACTCTTTCAGTAACTTTTTGAATGTGTTCATTTGGGTAGGGGTGGCACCACAAATTAAACAGTTTTGTGCTGATGTAGTTTCAGCTATGTAATTGAAAATTTTTCTGTCGATCATAGTAAGAACCAGATTATATGACACACGTTATTTTAGTATTATCATCAGCAACAACATGGATTTATATTAGATAATTTTCACTAAAAAGAAAAATGTTTACCTAAGTTTGTACTAGATTGTTGATTTATTTTTGATGTATTTCACTTCCACTGCGACCAGTTCAGCAGTTTTTTTTTTAAACTGGAATTGGGCAAGTCGATAATATCAAACTAGAATTTTAGCATAAAATAACGTTTATGCTAGAATTTTAAGCAGAAAACAGCTGGATAGATACAAATGCAATAATAAATATGTTAAAGCAGACGTGGGTTTCGTATGTTTTTGTTTATTTTTATTATGTCCTGTGCTTTCAGCGCAACCCTATTTTGAAATAAATACCAACTGATTTGACATTTTTGACGGATTTGCACCAAATACCTACTTCTAATTGAAAATTAATTATTCAAAAAGTATAGTCGACGAGTGCTTGTAAATTTATTTTGACTATATATTTTGAAATAACTGTCAATTCATTGTCAAAATAGCATTTTTCTTTGGATTTTCTTATTGTCTTGTTATTAGAGTATATATCAACATTTTAAAATTTTGCCTAAATCTGCAATTTTTGGTACTGACTTTGTATCTACAAATAAAACTAAAACTTTGTCAGGCAAATACGACACTGATACATTTTTATCTTAATTTAGCCAAACATTTCAAATTTTTTACGTTCTTGGAGGAGTTGTATGTAATGCCTCATTAATGAATTTTGCAGTTTCCCGTTTGCCTAAAACCATAAACTAAATTCGGTCTCAAATTTTAATTTTTCTGAAGAATATTCTTTCTAAATAGTTTTAGTTTTTCTTCGTTTTGATCGTTTGCTAACGTTTTTAAAGCACAACTTTGGACAATTTCGAATCACTCCCGGTGAAGCTGAAGGAACTGGTTTATTAATTGATGTTATTCAACTAACCACGTAGCATTTTTCTCTAAAGAACATTTTTATTCTTTGACTTTTTTGTCATTTGGAAAGAAATTGTGTAGTCAAGAAATAAACACGTTGTTTTACATTTTTTAACACATTGTCAAGACATTTTTAAACCTCAAGATATGTAACCACAAATTGGAATCCTGTCAAAGAAAAGGATTCCCGTGATGTGCAACCATCTACTGCATTTTACTCACATTCAAATAACTTTAGTAATAAGACGTTTAAAAAAAATGGTAACACAAAAGGTAATATGAATTCTAATAGCAAATTTGAATGTCAGTGTTATAATTGTGGTCAGAACGGTCACATAAGAAAAGACTGGCACAGGAAATTCTAACAAACTAAAAAAATTAGAAATAGTTCTGTTAACTTAGCTTCGAATAGAGAAAGGACAACAAATCGGCACAATGATGAGTTCTGCTTTTTTTTAAACTAGGAATAAAGGTAAAAAAATTGATTGAATTTTAGATTTTGCAGCAACAAAACATTTAGTCAACAATAGAGTAATGCTACATATTGTAAAAATGGATTAACTTATAAACGTTAAAGTAGCGAAATCTGGTTCGTACCTTTTAGACAAGAAAAAAGGAAAGCTAATGTTAAAAATTTAGCTATGGTAAAGAAACTGGACATACTAATTAAGAACATACTTGTGGTATCCGGACTTCAATACAATTTGTTAATAAGCTTTAATTGAACAATTTTGAAGTGGTGTTTAAAGATTTAAAAGCATTTATAAAGACAAATGATTGCATAATTGCAGTTGCACATAGGAATTGGTCAAATTTGTATGAAATAAACTTAGAATTTAGTAATGTTGCTATTGCAAATCTTTGCGTGTCTAAAACAAGTTATTCATTATGGCATAAACAATTAGGTCATTTAAGCTAATGATGAAATGAACAGATTGTCGGTATATTAATAGCAATAAAGAATAATTGTTAAGTTTGTATAGAAGAAAAACAAACAAAACACTATATATATAATGAGACAAGAGTTATAGCTAAAAGACCGTTACAACTTGTACATAGTGATTTATTTGATCCTATTGCACCTACATCATATGATGGAAAGAAATATGCTTTAACATTCATTGATGATTATACTTACTTTACGGCTGTATATAGATTGGAATTAAAAAACGAAATTTTACAATACTTTAATTTAAGGTTTTAAACAGAAGCAGTTTTATGCGCAGTGTATGTTATAAATCGATGTTGGACATGTTCCTTTAATGGAAAAGTGCTAGCAGAATTATGCTTTGACGAAAAACCAAATCTGAGTAAATTGTGAGTATTTGGATGTGTTGCGTTTCTAAAAATTGTAATAGAGGAATTTCAATCTAGATCAAAAAATGTTATTTTTTAGGATATAAAAAAATAGATACTAACTATGGTGCCCTAATGATCAAAAAATCTTATATGGAAGAGACATTGTTTTTGGAGGAAATAAATATTACTTTAAACCAACAAGTTTGGAAAATTGAATTTACAATAAAAAATGTTAAAATTACTTAAATGGAAGAATAACCACAAGAAAATAAAACACTCAATGCATTAAAAAATGAAGAAATTTTTGAAGAAAACAAAGAAATAGATATCAATGACAAATGCAATTATTAAATGCAATTTGACGTATTACTAGAATGGTAAGAAGAGCAACTTATCTTGATGAATATGCTGTTGCTTTTTTAAACGCACACACATTTGTAGAAGATATACCGCACTCTTAGAAAGACATATGTATTCGTTCAGATAAACTCTTCCACCTAGAAAGCAACTAATCGATAACAAATGGATATTTAAATTAGAACATCATAAAGATATAAAAATTGATGTATATAAAACAAGACTTGTAGCAAAAAGGTGTTTTCAAAGAAGTATTTATTAAAAAGATACGTGTGTTCCAGTTGCAAGTCTAACAACAGTTAGAACTCTGTTATCAATTATTGTTAATAAAAATTTCTTTCCGTATAAATGGATGTTTTGACATGGAAACCTTCTGAAAAAAATTTACATGTGATAACCATTGGGATACATTCAGGACAGTAATAAAGTGTGTAAATTAAAGAAAATTTTGTATGGCTTAAAACAAGGGTCATGTGTGTGGAATAACACTTTCGATGATTTCGTTAAAATTCTAAACCTAGACTATTCTAAAACAGACAAGTGCTTATAAATTGGTGTTTTTAGAAATTCAAAAATGTATTTAATGTTATATGTAGAAGATACTTTCAGTGCAGGAAACGACAACTTTTTAATTGAAGACAAAATGCAAACTTAAAGAAAGATTTAATATAAAAAACTTGGGTAAATTGAAATTATTTTTAAGTATAAACATTGTAAGAAAAAAGATGAGATGTTTTTAAGTCAATCAGTGCGTTTTAGAAGACTTTTGAAACATTTTGGTATTAAGGATTGCAAATCGACGAAAATGCCTATGGAATTAAATTCGATGATAGAGAATGGAGATACTAAACTTCAGTTGTCAGCATAGTTTACCACAGAGTTATGAAAAAAGCTGAAAAGAATTTGACGTTTTATTAAAGAAACACTTGACTACTGAACTAAAAAAAAGTAAACGAAACACTATTGTGTTTTGCCGATGTCGATTTGTAAAGTGAAAAAGCCGAAAATGTACGTCTGTACTGTAGCGGAGTATGTGGCACTCTTTTCAGCAGCAACTAAAATAGTTTTCTTAAAGAATTAAATCTAATTCCATTTTTTTAAGATAATCAATCGCGCAAACACAAAAGAGCAGATTGCTAACATTTTAATTGAACCAGTTTCAAAAAAGCAGTTTGTTGAGTTACGTAAAAAATTAGAAAGTTATATAGTCTCTCAAGTAAACTTTTGTATGTTATGTAACTGCCAAAATGTTTTTGTTTGAACATATATTTATGGTGCGCCATTTCTACATTTAATATTAAAATTAAGAATGCATCATGAGCAATAATTTACTAAGTTCTTGTTTGTTGTTACTTATTTCTATGATATCAATTTTTATTCCATGTCAATTTTATTTTTCTTTGTTTACAAGCTACACGGGCACATTGAATTGCTTTAAATCATAATATAAAAAACTATAATATTAATGTGTTTTATTAAAACAACTACATTTTTGTGATTCCTGTTTATATGAGAACTTATTTTATTGATGCTGTTGTACTCATATTTCATTTATAATTTAAGATTTCACATTATCTTTCTTGTGATAATTTTTTTATGAATATTAATTTTGTGTTTCTTTCCCATTATGTTAAATTTATTTTATGGTGATTTTCGATAACATTCAGTTGTTATGTAGAATCATTTTTATTAAGTTGATTTTTTATTATGTTCCTTTTTTATTATGTTGAATTTTTATTATGTTAAATTTTTATTATGATGAATTTTCATTATGTCTTTTTCCATTATGTATTTGATAATAAAAAATAACTTGACAACAGCGCAGCAAACAGTTGATGTACGCTTGCGTCTGTGGCTTGCAACTTGCGCTATATCCATAACGTTTGTGCGATTTGTGCCTTTTCTTTGTTTTAGAATTGTAACAATTAATAAAAGAATAAATACTTTGACCAAAAACTAAACAGTTGAAACCAGTTGAAACTCGAAAACAAAGATTAGGTTAGCTCAAAAGCGTGTATCTGTCATCTGTTTCTTGCGCTGGTGCCAAGTCATTTATTATTATCAAATACATAATGAAAAAAGACCCAACGAAAATTGATCGTAAGAATAATTATACATAATATAAAAAACATAATGTCAAAGGATAAATAAAAAAAATAAAAAAATAGAAACCATTATACATAACAACAGGATGTCATGGAAAATAACCATAAAGTAAATTAAACTTTATGAAAATAGAAGCTTTATAAAAATATACATAAGGAATATCATGTATTAAGTAAGGTGTTTAAATCCTTCAATTGTAGGAGATGGCGACAAGAAAACACAACTTAAAGTGTTTTTTGTAGGCTACGTTTCGTAAACCAGTGTGTTCACTTCATCAGGCCTCTATTTTAATAAATCAGAAAAAAGACAAAATTAACAAAACATTTTGTCTTTTTTCTGATTTATTAAAATAGAGGCCTGATGAAGTGAACACACTGGTTCACAAAACGTAGCCTACAAAAAACACTTTAAGTTGTGTTTTCTTGTCGCCATCTCCTACAATTGAAGGATTTAAACACCTTACTCAAATACACTAATTAGGAGGTTAAATAATTTCATCGTATCATGTATTAACTTAAGCCACTAAATAAAGTTGTGAACACCTTACTAGTAAGATATTTCACAAATAAATTAGATATAATGAAAATGTAGATATTTCAATAACATATTTTAATATTATTCTCTATTATTAATATGTCCTAAAGAAAAATAATATCCTACTTATATTTAAAAAAGGAAACTTAAAATAGTAGTTTAATATAATAACAGTATCATATTAAATGCACAAAATAATTTGAAACTTAAACGAAATACGTCAAATATAAATAATGAGTCTAAAATCTATTTCCAATGATTGTGATTTTTTATGACTATGGTATTTATCTAAAAACTATTCGAGTCAATACTTTTTAATTGTAGTTAATTATTTTGTAACAAATTTTTATGTAGAGCAATTTTTATTTTAAACTGAAAAATTTAAATCTTTAAACAATTTAAAAAAAAAGGAAAAACAATAAATAACTTAATTTTAAAATGTTTTATAGAAACGTTCTGATTTTAATGACAGTTAGTTTCCAGTTGCTTGTTTTTAAAAAACGTAAGTATTGTTCATATTTTTTTGGTTTGAAACGACTATAGTTATTTATCTTTGAAGGTATTTCTTATAAAGTTTACAAATAATATATTCAGTTTAAATTATGTTTAGTTTTGTTGTAACTGATTTTTAAGATGATTAATTAAGTGGTGTTTCATTGTGATTATGTCTAATTTTCAATGTACTTACGTAATTTCTATTAAGATAATTTTTATTATATATTTACATAATTTTTAATAATTATTAAATATTAATGAAAAAGAAAATGAAAACCACAGGCAATTGTGTTTCTCCTTACAAGAACTTCCGCATTATATGTACCACTGACAATACAGGAAAGCTTGCCTTTGTTGTCACATTATTTTAGTGTTAAAAACACTTATAAGTTGCTTGTTTTGAAGGTTTGTGTAACGAGTTGATGAAACGCTCAGATGATACAAATATGGAACTTGCGGTGGTGCCCAATTTCACTTAATTTTTTGTATTTTTTCGATGCAGTGTTTATTATTATTAAATAAGATATTCTTTATTATTCGTTTTATGTTTTAAAAATATAATAAGTCCTAATTTCACTTAGCAGTGAATGATTATAATAACTACAGAATTAGATCCGCACGAGCTTCCGCCTTGTACGCTGCAATAACGGTACAATATAGATGAAAATTGCACATAAACAATTATTGAGCACAAATATTCCTACAGAAAAGTCCGCGGGTGTGTATAATTATATCTAATAGTTTAAAGGCAGTTTGCACAAAGCAAATCAAAAATGTAACAACTAATTATTTCTGAAAACAATTGCTACATAGCCAGTAAAACTAAGTTTATTGGTGATGTAACAATTTTTGATTTGCTTTGTGCAACCTGGCTTATGAGTTACAGAATTTTAATGTAATGCAAGGCATTTTCGTGCAACTTTGCACACTTGTATCTTCTAAATTATTAAAGGTACTCTTCCGCCGACTTTTTTATAATAAATTTTATTTTCTATAAAAATGTTTATGTGCAACTTTCTTCTGTCTTACACCGTTTTAGGGTAATAGCTTATTGATTATTTTAAGTTATTATTTAAATCATTTTAATACATAAATTGTGGCAGTTTTGATGCTGGTGTAATCTTACGACACCGACAAAGCTACCCTTAGCCGAAAAAAAGCCGCGGTGGTCACCAAAAGCAACTCGACCGAAACACACATGTTCTATTAAACCGATAATTTATGTTCAAATTTTAAAATGCGTAAACGAAATAATTTTGTAACCTGATTTATAAAGTATTATAATAAAAACTATCAGTAATTACTAAATTAAATCATAAACGATTTCACTGTAAAGTTATCAACATAAGACGAAAGTAGGTAAAAAAAAAATTGAGTAAATTTTGAATGTCGGAATTGTATCAACAGTCAAATAGTTGTAAAGGTTATTAGCGTTATAAACCTGTTAAGACTAGAGAAAGGATTCATGTTTAAGTAAAGTTCATCTCTTTAATGTTTTTCTATAGTCAGTAGCGCATTTGTTTATTATTAATAAGAGAAAAAATTGTAAAATCGGTAAAAAAAAGAGAATTTAATAAAAAGACATGTCGATTATTTTGAGTCGCAAAATGTTTTTATTGCGACGGTAAGTCTTCTTTATATACGACAAAGAATCGCAAACGCGACAAACTGTTGAAAAAAATTGAGTTTTTAAACTGTGGATGCAAATTTCTAGAGACGAAATCTCCATTTAGAAATTTTACATGTGAAAAGATGTGGCGATGTAGCTCAAATTATGTCATAATCTTAGAAACTGTAGAACTGTGAACCGTTATACAACTCGGGTAAAATCCAGTAATCATTTAGTTTTGTTGTTTATTTAAAAATGCGCATCAACTAGTTAGTGTGGTGAAGCAATTGTCAGGAATCACGCGATATAAATTGTTTATTTAATTATTGAATAATTTATTTAATCCAAGCGTATTCATTCAAAGTCTGGCTAAATTTCTGAAAGTTCCACTTTGGCTCTAAAATTGATTGTGTCTAGAGAAAATTTTACATTTATCCGAATGCTTTTAAACACATCTAAGCCAGCAGAAAATGACAGTCAGTGGACGATAATCTCAATTTTTCGACCTTTTCTCGCATAACATGCTTGTTAGCGCAATATTATTATTTGAGCTTTGTGAAGGTGACTTTTTCCTTTGAAAATATTTTGTGTCAAATAAAGTTTGATGTATTGAGATTTTGTTGCTAGTTTTGTGTTTCTTACCGTGCGTCACTTAAATAAGAGAACCTACGCGTTACCAACACAGCCTAAATACCCATTTTTGTGCTTCTCTAGAAAAGTTTTTTATAAAAGATGTACCCTCCAGTTTGCAATCATTTCGCACTAAACTATTACATGTGATACTACTAAAGTTATAAATGGGAAAAAACAGCCGGTAGTGTTTGGATTCAGAGTTTTTAATGCTTATTTAATGCCGAGCACAATTTTCGTTCCTGTTGGAGAGATAAAGGACAAACAAATTGAACTACAAAAATAGAAAAAATTAGTGACACCGGTCTATTTACACGCTATGATGTTTATTTGAGTGCATGTATTTAAGATAACGCAATCGGGTTTTTATTTATGTCACTGCAAGCTATGTTTTATTAGCGCGCAGCAATTCTTGATAATATACGGTCTCGCTCATAATTTGTTATAACAAAAAATTCTCTATAAGTCATTGGTGTTGCTGATTCATCAACTTGCAACGAAGAAGTTATAAAAAACAATTCTCCGGCATTTCATGGACAAATGTTAAATTCAGACAATTGGAAAATTATCATACGACTCTATTCTCGTTTAATATTTACCTAAAATACTTGTTATTTGTGTTTTTTTTTAATTTTCTTATTATTTATGTATGCATTCTTATTTTTGAAAATTGTAATAAACTTTCTTCATTATATTACGTGTGTAATATTTGTTTGTTTTCAATACCTTGCGATAATTGCAAAGTTTTCGATATCTATGATTTTTTTATTATCAAATACATAATAATAATGCATACAAATACATTAAACATAATAAAAATGAATCATAACGAAGTTTAACATAATTGAAATGACATATCATAAAAGTTGGTTTTAATGGAAACAAACATAAGACTAATTAAACGTAAACAAAATTGTGTAAAATAATATTAGCGTTCTCGAAAACACCATAGTTCAAATATTATACATTAGAGACTTAACCCATTAGCGCCTATGAATACCATATGGTTCGCACCCCCCCCCCCTTTTCTCTAGCGCGTGTTGGTCAAGATCGAATAAGAAAAAAGCGCGCGTAAATGTTTTGATGCTCAGTAGTCAGCCGGTTTTGCATTTTCCTTGAGGCCGGTGCTTTTGATAATGTTTTGGCAGTTTTGTGAGAGTTTTCATATTAAGTAATTCTGTGCTACACGAAATAATGGATGTACGATAGGCGTAAGTATTTTTTTACATATTTTTATATTATTTTTTGTAGAGTATGATACGGTAGTTACAAGATTATGAATGATAGAATACGCCTGTCAATAAATAAAATTATTTCAATGTAATGTGATTGCAATATGTTAGGTGAAATGTCAGTGATACCATATGGTATCCGTAGGCGGTTTGGAACCTTTTAGTACTGTATTACTACGTTTTATTTTGATATCATTTTTAAAGTTCTAAAAGAGGATTTTCGCTTTCCCAAGCCATGGATATGCTGGAGAAAGATGATGACTTGCTTGCGAACGTAGGAGAAATTTTTGTAGAACCCCCCGATCCGAACGTTGACACAGATGCGGATTCTGCGGACAAAGACGAAGAGGGAATGGTTTGCAACCTCAATGGTAATGTAGTAGGAAAATAAAATAGATGTATGAATTTTATTCACATTTTATTTTTTACGTTGCAGGTTGTCAGTTGTGTGCTCCTGCTGAAATAAAATTACTAAATGGAGAGAAAATTGGAGAATGTAATAGATACGACCGGCCTGATAACGTAAGTAAAATTTAACCTTTCCCATGAAATACTAAATAATTTACATACATTTATAATTTTTTTGGAGATTTTTGTAGAAGTACCTGTAAGACAAATGCCTTCGACAAAAGATCGGGAGTGGATTACAAATCGGATTTCTGGAAAAGCAGTTCCCATCTGGATTCCTGGTGATATTGAACCGAACGCTGGACAGTTTCCTAAAGCAGATTATTCTATGTATAAAAACTTGTCACCTATTAAGCTATTTGAAATAATTTTTGATGGTAGCGTATTTGCTAAACAGACGCAAATTTATGTTAGTTTTAAAAATAAAGCCGATCTCGGAATTACAGCGTCAGAAATCCGTTATTTTATCGCAATCTTTATTCTCAGTGGATACAATCCTTTACCATCGAAATGGTTGTACTGGGATATGAAAGATGACGTTCACAACAAAATAATTGCAGATTCGATGAAAAAAGAACGATTTCTTAAAATTCAGAGATTCGTCCATATGGCAGACAATACCCAAATAGATCAATCTGACAAAGCTTGGAAATTACGACCGCTAATGAATGCTATAAAATCAAAGTGTTTGCCCAACTTTCAACCAGTTCAGGATATGTCTTACAATGAATTTATGATTGATATTACGGACACCACGGTTGTAAGCAATTCATCCGTGGCAAGCCGATCCACTTTGGTTACAAGATGTGGTCGTTGAATTCTAAAGATGGATATCTGGTGGATTTTGATCAATACCAAGAAAATGACCTTCGAGAAGACGTGGAAATTAGCAAGTTAGTTGGGAAATGTGTGGCACCGTTGATACTGATGTTAAAAGAAATACCAGTGCAAAACTTGCTCTATGTTATTTATGTTGACAATTTGTTTACCGGTATGAATTTGTTGGTTTTTTTTCGAACTTTAGGCTACAGGGAAATTGGCACAATTCGAGAAAATCGAATAAGAAAATCCTGCCCTCTAACCAGAAAACAAGATTTTTCAAAACAGAAACGGGGGTACAACAAACATGTTATTGAAAAAAAATGACGGCATTCTCTTAGTACGGTAGATGGACAATTCCGTTGTAACAATGGCCTCAACAAGTGCCGGTGTTCAGCCAGAAAGAACGGTGAAAAGGTACTGCCAAAAAGAAAGGAAGCATGTAATGATTTCTCGTCTAGACTGCGAGGCTGCTTACAATTGGAACATGGGTGGAACCAATCTGATGGACCAGGGAATTGCTAATTATGGCATTGATGATGAAACATTTTGATAAAACGTTAAAAAAACTAATTTCGGCGCTAATGGGTTAGTTTAAGTCATTATACTGTATCAGAAATATAAGTTCGCATGTAAATAAACCTTACTAAAATTGAGTTATTTTAATAAAACACAATTATATTACGATTTTTTATATAATGATTCAAAGAAATTCAAAGTGCTCGTGTAGCTTCTAAACAAAGGAAAATAAAATTGACTGACATGGAATAAAAATATTATATAGATTTGTTAAAATGTGAGTCTAATCAATTTGTTTTGAGAAAATGAAAAAACAAAATTACACTTCAATATTGTAAAGCTGTTAGAAGCTACAAGAATCGATTTATTAAGTTACTAAAAGCTTTAGATTACAAAGAATGCACTTTTAACTTACGGTAAAATGAAAAAAAAATTCTGATAATGATAGTATAGCGTTAGCTTCACAAGATTTATTATTGAAATAAAAAAATTAAATAAAAAGAACTGTAACAAAGTGTAATAAACAAAGTTTTTCAATCTATTAGTTAATAATTCGTTTGTATAATTTAAGATAGATATATAATTAACACTGACTTATTGATTAAACTTTTATATCTAATAGTAATTTGACATAACTATAATTTTTTGTTGTAATTACTTTATTGTTTTAATTATAATTATTTTTAAAATTGTATTTTATAAAAGAAATACCATGCAAATGTAATGTAAAAAATAAGTTATTGTAGTTGATAGCTGATGTTTACGATCGGATAGCTATTTATCTTCTTGCCTAATAAAAAGTTTGTTGTGTTTAAAATACTAGCGAACGTTGAATAATTGATAAAATATTTTATTTTTGACGTTTTGTTAAAGAAACCACTTTTTCAGAGTGTCAATTCTGTCAAATTATAAAAAAGCTTTTTGTATGGTAATAAATTAATAAGTATATATAAAAAAAAATGTATTGTCTTTTGCTTTTAAAATTTAAAATGCAATTGAGAAATAATCTAAAGATATACACAAAAAGTTAGTTAAAAAAAGTATTAGTGTAATTTGAAGTTTCTGGAGATGATTTATAGAAGTTTAGGGTTGAGATGAAAGCAGTGGAAAATGTAAAAAGCTTTAACTCAGCAATTCAGTGACTAGTTTTAATAATGAAACATTACATATAATTTTTCTTTCTTGGCACAAAAGAAATAACAGATCAGCGTTTAGTAAAATTTAATGCTTAGTACAACATAATGATCTCATTTGTCTTTATTGTAGCGGTAATTTAAAAAAATAGATTTATGTAGTTTGTAAACATTTATGTAAGAAAACATGTAATAAAACTGTCACAAACAATAATAACAACTATATTGTAAAATACATAAAACATATGAAAGAAATTTAATAAAATTTTTGGGTAATTTACAGTTAGTAAAAACATTGCAATTTGGTACACATTTATGGTTACAATTGTTTGTTTACACATTAAAAACATTTAGAAATATATTTCATAGGTTTGTTGTGGCGTAACTGACTAGCAAAGTTCAATAGTAGTAAAAATAGATTGATTTCTAATTGTTCTTATAAAATGTATAAAAAATAGGTAATAAAGTGTTACTAATTTATTGTTTATTAAACATGTGTTCAAAAAACTCAAAGCAAATATTTCGATAAAACAACATTTATTTACTGCATAAATGCAAAATGAAACACAAGGATTTAAGAATTCTACAGCTGATTTAAACTACTCAACAAATGTTACAGCTTATGAAAAAACATAATAAACTAAAAAAAAAGAACAAGAACACAGAGAAATTTAAAAAAATCACAAATTGCTACTTGTATAAAAAAAACAAAGGTTTTAAAAAATAAATAAGATACAAGTCAACTATATACGTTACATATGAGTAAAAAAAGTATAAGTTAAAAAAAAACATATTGGAAGCTTCTCCTTCTTTGTGTTTATTTATATATTCTACTAGTGATTTTTGATAATAGTAAATAAAATTAATCAAGAAAATGACAGACGTTACTACTCCTTTTCTACCGTAAACCTACATCTCGTCGTTCTTTTTGAATTAAATAGGCGTGAAAGAAGGTAGTAATCTACACAAGAAAGGTCGATGCAGAGATAAAAAAAGTGAGGAATCGTCAAACTTTTTGGATTGTTTTTTAATCAAAATTAATGACAAGGACATTTAGTTATCCAGAATTTGAATGTTTAGGCCTAGTACATTCTAAAACTAGCCAAACTGGATTTAAACGGTAGAGAAAAAAGAGCGGCTTTAAATTAAACAAAATCTCCATTATTTAATTAAAGTTTCTATTATGATGACGAGTGTTCGTTTCAGAAAAAATGACAGTACTGACTTTACCATGATTACATAGAAAAGTACTTAAGTATTAGACACATAAGAATAACTACAATAAAATGTTAACACAACGCATATGCTATTAGGAAAACAAACAAAAATATAGAAAAATTAGTTAAACTTTTTGACCTTACTATGTTAAACCGAGGAAATCTATTTGGCACAGGTAAAATGTTCTTAGCAAAAAATTAATGTAAATTTTATATTAGAGTTATATCATTTTTTTACTACTAGTTGTATAGGTTTTTATTATTATGTATAATACAAAATTGTGAAGTAGCATTTTTTTAACTGCAGATAAATAATTCTTCATTATCAACTACTAGTTAATAATAAACATATTTATATTTTTTAATAATTACCTAAGAGTTTAAAAAAAATTATAAAATTGTCAACCAGAAAATTCATGTCGTTAATTAAATCAATTAATTTGATTTTAAAGTGTAAGAATCTCACTTTTAACATTTATCTACAGTGTGATAATTCTATGACGTTAATTAGTTGTTTCATGTTTTTGGAAACAAATTTGTATTGCAATTATCATATTATGTAGGAAAATTTAGTGAAAAATACCTATCATGGATATTTTTTTTGCAGTTGTGATCTTATTCTTGACCAGTTGCTGTATAATTGCAATAAGATTAAAACATTGGTTTTTACTTACTGTAGTTATTAAATAATAGAACTTACAGACACTATAAACTTACAAAAAAGCGATTCACAAAATAAATGAAAAAAGCAATGCTTTATTCACAAAAATAAAAATTACACTCTTTATTGCTAATTCACAAAAATAAAAATTACTCTGTTTATTGTTCATTCACAAAAATAGAACTTACTTTCTTTATTCTTTATTGCTAATACACAAAAATTAATTTGTTTTTTGTTCTTCCTCTGGAGAATTGTTTACCCCTAACGCTTTATAAAAACCATGGTGCAGAGGTTTAATTTGATTGTTTTAGCAGAGTTCCAATAAACCCTTCTTTTTCTTTGCTGCTATTCTCTGTGGGACCTCATAAGCCTTTTTTAAGACTAAGTTTGGTGGCATTTCTGTTTTTCGTATATTTATACTCATAAACTCATTAGTTTCAAAGCTAGTTTTGTATTTTAGAGCATACGGATTCTTTACCACTTGTAGAATTCAATATCGCCTCATAACACATTTTCAATGCCTTTGTTTTTTTTTAAATAAAATTTGCCAACGCTTTCTAAGATTCTAATATCAAAAAAATCATCGTATACCAATTCTTAAAAGAGTAACTTTCTCTTTGTTTTTTTGAAGTCTATATTATTGTAACCCACTGTTCTGAAATGGATATAGGGCCAGAACGCAATGCTATCTTTTTTTGTTTTTCAATTTTCGTTTTAAGTGTGTCTGACCACTAAGAATAAATGTGTAATAAAAGCAATTTAAAAGTGCTGAACGGCGCAGATAAACATCCTTACCATAAATTTATTTTTATTCTGTCCACTGTTAGAAATGGCGGAGTGTAAAGTCGCCAATTTAACTTATGAGTGCAAAAGTTGTTTTTTAAAAATAATGAATGACAAAGATGTGATTATTTGTTTTATATGTGATGTAAAAATGCATAACTCATGTGCTTAAAAATAAACTGTGCTGAATCAAGAAATCTAAAACTTATATGTGATTTGTGTTTGACGGAATTCCCGGTGAAAAAACTGTCTTATAAGAACATAAATTCCAAAGAAAATGTTTCCAATTATGGACAATATGCTAAAGGTAATAGTACTGATAAAAAACTTGATGAACTTATTGCAATTGTTAAAACGTTAGAATTTGAGGTAAGTAACCTAAAATGTACAAACAAGAATGTAGCACCGTTTGATAAAGGCACAAGTGTAAAAAAAAGTCCACAGATGGAACCGCGTGTATTAAACGATTGCAATAATAGTAAACAAACATATTTAAATTCTCTCAAAATCAATGATAATGATAATGTGATGGTACAACGTATGTCTGGAGCAGTTAAAAAATCATACGCGGCGTCTACTAGTAGGTAATGCTAGTAATGTTGATAAAATAGCAATTAGTAAACACGCGGAAGCAAATGATGGAAATTAGTTAGTTCTAGCGCCACTAAGAATTAAGGCATCTAACAAGTCAATTGAAGGAAAGGATAAATCCCAATCGTTCCCAAATTCAACGACAGCTGCTGTTGTAAACAAGAACGAAAATGATGGTTTTACGGTAGTCACTAAAAAGAGAAATAAGAAGAAAATGAATACTATAAAGGGTGAAGTGGATAATTCAACCACATTTCAAGGTGTTCCGAAAATGGGTGAATTACACGTATATCGTTTACTCCCGGATACTACTGCAGAGCAATTAAAAAACTACCTGATCGAAAAAGGATTTCAAAATGTATACTATGATTCACTAACATCTAAATATCCAAAAGAATACGCCTCGTTTAGGTTATCTGCTCCAATGGAAGATATACCTGAACTTCGAGAAGCTACAATTTGGCCACGCGGAGTTTGCGTAAATACGTTTTTTCACTGGATAAAAAGAAAAAACAGCCTGGAGAGACAAACCTCTCAAATAAATCAAACGTCTCACTAAATAATTGCAGATCTTTACACATAAATGCGCAGTCTCAATTAAATAAGACCCCACAGCTTTATTTCTACCGCTGTCAATAACAGTCATACGTCGGGATATGTAATGCCTTTTGATCATGCAAATTACCAATTTTCTAGAATTTTTCAAAAATGTCTTGTCTTTGATCATTAGTAATCTTTTGTGTACAATTATAGATACATTTTTCACGCGTAGGTTTAATTTGTTTAGCAGGTACCTTTTTGCCAGTTTTACTGACGTAACATTCTCCTAAATTCTTTTTTTTGCCTCTTTTACCTTTATCTCAAGAACACGTTTTTTTTTTCTTACCCTTAGTGGGGGTAGTTATAGTTATATAATTTTTCGGATTTGTGACTCTCGATATAATCAAGTTTTTTAAATATGTTTTCTAATTTTAGCAAAAAAAACTTACGTTATCTATTTTTGTGTTGTAAATTACAATCACGTCAAAATCAATTGTTGTGGCAACTGTCACTATCATAATACAAAAAAAATCTTTATTTTTAATTTAAAATCAATATTACGGTTTAGGAAGTATAATGACGCAACTGCAACATTTTGAGAATGCGACGTTTATGTTTTGGCAAGATCAGAAATGCAAGTTCTACATGTTTGTAAATTGACATAAGTGTAGTTTCAACTTTAGTTATTGTAGAAAATCTGTCGTTATTATTTCCGCACTTATTTGCTTTCATCTCTAATAAAATAACGACACTTTGTTCAGTGGGCTATAGAAGTGAAAGGAAGACCTTAATTGCCGTAGCGATATTGACGTATATGCCGTTTATGACAATATTCAAACTTATTTTCAGTGTTAGAACGACGTAAATGCTCTTTGTGTCATTTTAATCTAATCATTTTTCGTCATTGTCATATCAAAATAGAACTTGAATTAAGTAATCAATCTTATGCAAAACATTCGTTTTGTGTACGCGAATCAAAACTCTGAAGTTCCAGAGAGAAATCCGTCATTAACATCAAAAGGTACTTTGCAGATAAATTTATTGTTTTATTATTTATTTGTTTATTTTCGTAGTCGGAAATGACGGATTAAGAATTCAACTGCTACAAAATTTGCCTTAAGGAGAATTGAGCCCTGTCAACGATATGTAAGCCCTTCAGAAAATGAAGAAATGTTTTTATCGGGTTTGAGTGACTTGTATAAACCCACTGATAAAACGTAAGGCAAAGATTGATCTAGTAAGGGTGTCATGGTTTCAGATGCATTGATGTCCATTGCAAACATTCCAATACTTGGTTCAAAAAAAGCACAATCCACTAAAAACCCTCAGCCGAAAAAGATAACAAAAAAGCGAAAAACAAACAAAATTAATGACAAAATAAAAAAATTAATGAAAAAGTTAAGAATTCAAAACCAAAAAAACAGTTAAGGTTTGGAAAATGGGATATGTCTAGATAAGTGTGTTTTATCCTGTACAAAGAACTTTTGAAATAAGCAGAGAGTCGAGTTGTTTAGCGATTATTGGCTTTACGATCTTTACGCAATTTTTCGTATTCGAGCATTGATAAACTTCAACTGAAGTACCGTCGCGTATCTGTCTGTAAGCCAAAAAAAGCAAATTACTGTTTTTATTTGATGAATAATGACAAGAAAATCTAGATTTGCAAGCCTTTTTTAATGAAAACACTTAGAATTACTAAAAAAGTTGTCCGTGCAAAGATAGAAGAAAAATTTTCGGAAAACGTATTTGCACCTGTAGACAATGGTGGAAAACATGATAAAAAGATTGGTAAAGAAATGATAAATTCTGTAAGATGTCACTACGTTAGGTGAGACATTTCAAGATAGCATATGAACGGTGGACTAACAATTTATTTATTTAACGCTGACTTTAATATTAAGTTTTTTATGTCCAAAAAGGATTATTGTGATCAATGTGAAAGGTATAAGAACGCTCAAGACAAATTTAAGTTTGAAGAAGATTACAACAAACACCAAGAAGATAAAAAAACTGAGTAGAAGTGAAAAAACTAGATAAAAAAAAGCATGCAGTTTGTGATTTGCAAGCCGTACTTTCCGTGTCAATAGGTCAACCATCTGAGAGTCGCAAATAATGAGAGATAAATAATTTATTAATCAATTAAAAAAATAAAAGTAAAATTTTACAGAAACAGTTATTTGCGTTCCAAATAAGGGTATGTTTACTTTTTTATTCAAGGTGGCAGTTTGTGAACCAAAAGTGCTGAGGTCTATAATCCATCGAGAATAAAGGAAAAACTTACCCTGCGAGAAAAAGTAATTATTCTATAACAAAAAGTTTGTGGTTTGTTAAAATAAATGTAATTCACAATAACTAATCAAAATTACTTCAACAAAAAAAAATGTCTTATAACAAGTAATGTATATCATTTCTGTTACTCTCTAGACAATGGTAAAGCCTGTTTTTAAATCCTTGTCAAACATTTTCAAAAACTTTATCTGTGACGGTGAGATACTTTTCAGTTGAGTTTTAAAAACGAGAGACTTTAAATAACCCCACAAAACAAAGTTTAATAATGTTTAATCGGGTGATCTGGAAAGTCATTTAATAAGTCCTCTTCTGTTAATTCATTGATCTGGATAATAAGTCATCTAACCATTGTCCAACTGGTTGTACGTAATAAAGAAAAGCTCTATCTTGTTGGAAATCAAGAAAAGCCTCATTTAAATAAAAATTTCTGTCTATGCCCCTTCTGTTTTCTAAGTCTACCAATATAAAATAAAATGCACCATCAAATTTCCATATATATGAAAACCATAGAATAAACATTTCTTAAAAAAAGGCGTAAGCACAACAAATACTACAATTATTTTTTTATTTTTATCACAGTTTTAGTAGATAAGTGGTATTAGAACGTACAACAAACCTGATATTTCATTAAATTTATTATTTCAATTTTGTTGTTAAGAAATTGTCAAAATTATAAAGTAAGCAAACTCCTGAATTCTTTATTAAATACCCTTAATAATAATGTATTACAAGTAGAGTCGTTAAAAAAAAGAGTAGTTGCTGAAAGTTGGGGGGTTAATTTTACAAATGTCAAAAGTTGTTCCTTTCAATATTAAAACTGTTTTTAAATTTTTTTATTTTCGCATTCGTTTAAAATTTAAAGCAATTGAAAGTTTTAAAAAACTTCTATAGGCCACGATTGAGACAATTATAACAACTTACGCAACTTACATCATAATCAGTTACTTAGGTTAAAATAATACGTTTTCTAACTTCAGTGGCGGCTGATGGTCAATCATACAAGAGGGCCATTTAAAAAAAAACCGCAATGATCACAAGAAGAACCAAGAACTATTTTGTGTTCTTATTTAAAAAATCAGTATCTTACTTCCTTTTGCAATAATGTAGTAACATACGTCCGGCTTGTTTCTTAATAAAGTGATAACATTATCCGATTGACAACACTATCCATGATTCTAATAAGCAGCATACAGTGTATATACCAGGCAACCCGTAGACAAATAACAACTTATAATTATAATTATTCTTTAAAGTAAGATTTGAAATTTTCTTAAAGAACAAAAACCAACTTATTATGCATGTTCGAGAAGATCATTTTTAGGCGGATCTAGTTGGAAAAAATAATGTATAAGTTTGTTTTTGAATTACTAAGTTAATGATCACTGCCCGTTAACTGTTATAATCAACAGTTAATATTACTTTTTATGACATATCCTGTATAGTAAAAATTTGGTATACAACTTTTTAATTTTTATTCTACTAACATTCAACAAAATAAATATATTCTATTATTAGAAGCCTTTAATTAGTTAAATGTTTACAAAAAATGTAATTAGTAGAAGTTTGATTCAAAAACAAATATAATTAAAAAAAGAGTATCACTTGTATAATTAAATTATGGACATTTACACATTTTATGAAGCTAAATTCCTATAAATTTTCGATTTTACGTTTATACAGAAAACAGAACAGTGATATAATTAATTAATTACATTTTACAAAGGCAAGGATTTTACACAAAGAAAGGTTCAGGGCAAGCATATAAAATGTCATTCCCTTTCTTGTAACAATCATAAACCTTTAAGTTGGTGCGATATTTTTAGAATGCAGTTATCTAGAAGTTTTGTGCATAGATAACAAAGTTTATCAATGAATGACTGAGTACGCAAAGTATTAATCATTAGAATTAACCCGGAAACTAACAAAAAGGAGTGGACGATCTGCACGTCTTGCTGTTTAATTAAATACGTTTAGGCGTGACAGTGTTTATTAGGGTTATTGAACACATACGGGTATTACTAGTTTAACATGTTAATACGTTTCTTTGGTCATTAGGTCTTTTGAACTAATGATCAAAAACATATTTCTTAAAATTTTTGATTTATCTAAATTAAATGTTCGAATAAGATTTTAATATACTAATACTAATTGTTTTGTAAATTTTAATTAAAATTTTGTCATTAATTTAAACATTTTTGTTTAGACGATTATAACTTTTTTCATTATTCATTCATTCATTCATTATTAATTAAAAAATAAAAAAAGTTTTTGATCTTATTATTTTTAGTTTTATTTACTACAAATAAAATAACTCGTTTCAATTTGTTTTTTTTTTCTCTAAAATTAAACAGTAAGATGCACAACACGGATCCAAGAGACTTAACTTAATATTAAGTTTAATAACTTTTTTGATTTAAAGTTCTAAATAATAGAGTGTTTGTACAAACATTTCTAATTTTTATTATTATAAAACAGAAATTTTACAATTTAATTTAAAATATTGTGCATACAATACATGCGTTTGTTCATAACAGTAGATTGTTTATTACAAATTATTGTTTATAAATAATAAAAAAGCAGAACAAATTTATTGAAATAATGGTAAATACACTGCACCAGCTCAAACAAAAATTATAAAAGATTAGTTAAACAAGATTAAAAATGTTAGCAGTTTTAGTGAAACATAAAACTAAACAATCTCTAAATATTTTTATTATACAGAAACACAAAAAAATTGATTTGTAACCTCTAAGTTAAGGTTAAGTATTTAATAAAGACAATAATAACAAGAGTACCTGAGTACTTTTGAAATAAAAACATATAATAACAATTATTTAAAATTTATTAACCCACGTTCAACTACTTTAGAAAACATTACGAAACTCATAAACTTAAATATTTTGAATAGCATCAGTAACTGCATGTTCCAAGAATTTAATTGTTTACAGCCTATTCTTATGTACCGTATTTTTTAAGTTCTATAAAGGTAAGATCGTGGAGGATATAATATTTAATTTATCACACTTTTATTGTAGAATTCTTAATTAAATTGAACTTTACCTTCAGTGATCTGAGCGCTTGCATTGTCTTGTTAAAAACAACCAAATTAAGGATTGTCGTCATCTAACTGCGTAAAACATTGACGCAAAATGTCAAGACAACGTTTTGCGTTTGCAGTATTGTAACAAAATATTTAACCGATTATTCTTCTTCTTAACATTGCAATATATACACAATTTTTTTAAAGTTGCAATCGTAGTTTACACAAAAGTATGTAGACTTTCGGTTTCCAAACTACGACAATTTTCATTATTTTACATATCCACTTAAATTAAACCATGTTTCATTTGTAAAACAATTTAAATTTAACAAGCTATTGTTATTATTATTATCGTTATTAAAAAAAAATATTAAGACACTGGGTGTTACGATTGACAACAATCTTCGCTTTACGGAACATACAAGGATTATTATTAATTACCTTGTTAAAAATTTAAATTAAACACCTCGTACTTACGTCATAATAAAGCGCGCAAGATAAATAATACAAAAACAATCAATTGTTACAACTAGTGCAAATCACTGGTTTATAAATTGAAAAAACTGCATGTTTAAAAATAATTATAAGCAAACGCATTTAATTACCGTTGTCTTCACTTCTGTAATTGATTTTTTATTTTCTTCTACAGTATCATTTTTTTAAGTAACACGATTGCTAAACTACATTACATTTCCTTTGTTGAAAATTTTTTTATTGCAATATTTCTTATATTTAAACCAATTTTGTAGTAGATTGTTGTAGCAGATTAGATCTATTAGGATAGTTATTTTTATCTTGCAGATTTGTTAAAAAAAAACTAAAATAGTTTTTATACTAAAACAAGAGTATTAAAACAATTTATTTAGCAGCGATGTTCTTATTACCTTCTTAATGCGTACAGCTTCATTCCTAATAATAACACACACACAAATTAGAAATTATTTACAAGTTTACTTTATTTGCTTTGTATCGCATTCAATAACAATTATGTTGCAACTTCTTAAAAAATAATGAACACATACCAACATGGTATTTGTCAGAAGAACTAAAAAAAGTATAGTATATAATTCCTAAAGAATATGTATTGCTAACTAGTATAAATTGTCAGCCTCGCCTTCGGCTTGGATGCAAATTTTCATACTGGTTGGCAATGGCAACGATTTCTTACCCATTATATAATATGTTAATTTAAGATTCATTACTAGTCATATTAAATCCTAGAATTTTTTTAATTTCTAGTCAAGTGTGTTTCATAAATGAGGTACACATCCACTTTTCAGTATCAAGGACTACCTACAATTCAAGTTGGTAAGAAACCTGTTTATGTGCATTTTAATTTAAAAATTATTAAATATTTTTTTTATTAACATTTATTAGTTAATTTCTTTTAATTACATATTTTTGTCTTTCATTTCTTGTTATTGAAAAGTCGTAGCTATTAGCTTTTGTGTAAATTTAATTTTAATTATTTATTTGTCAAATATTTATTTGTTGTTGTTTAGAGAAATTTAGTTTTTTTTGTTAATTACTAGTTTTCGAGTACCTCTTAGTAAGTCTTAGCGTTTGACATATTTTTGAAAGCCGTACTAGTTACACGCATCAACATTGCTTTAGTTTAGTGGTGTTACCATTTAGTAATTAACATGCTTAAAGATCAATCTGACATTTTATTTAGATCGACTGTTATATATTCTATTTTTTGTTGTTGTTTTTTTATTCCCTATTTTTATATTTTAATATTGTTATTATAACTATTCACCAATGCTTGTATTTGCTGAGGCAAGTTTTGAATAACATTTATAATTTTTGTAATTATATATTAATAGCATTTTACAATGTTTACTCCTGGACAAAAGCACCGTTATTGTAACAACGTATTTTCAAAATCGTTTCCACAATTCTAATAAGCTTAGTTGTATTCTCTGTAAAGTTGCATCTATCAATTTATCGAACATTTCCTAGAAGCAAATTTGAATGACGATTCTTTCTGATAACATAAATATATTGTAATTTAGTGTTTCTTAAATAAGAATTACATTTGCAATGCAGAATACATAAGAAGGTTTACTATACTCACTGCACCTGTTGTCAAAGAAATTCGCAATTGAATAAACCAAAATTCTAGTAAATTGGTAACAAAATTATTTGCGGCATTTAATTAACTACAACTTTTTTGTGAGGTACGAATTCTTACACACAGCGGGAAAATAATTAATTCCGCGAGATAATGCCAGACTGACACCAGCTAAAGCTTGGTCTTGTTTACTCCAATACCATGGGCTAATGTTTTTAATTAGTAACTTCGTCCAGAAGATTTTTCTTCATTTTGCTTGCCATAGTTCTTTTGTATGAACTCTTTTAAGTCTCTCGGTTTTGTTTTCAATTTAAAACGTATTAAAACCAAGTTTGCATTCTAACGTAATAAAATCATTTAGAAATCTAGGAAACTGTACCACAAAGACTAATATTTTGCGTACAAAACAAGAGAAATCATACGTACGCATAAACAATTACATTAAAAAAAATCTAATCGTATCAAATATTGTACAAACAAAGAAAAACTTTGTACTTCAAATAAAAATGTTGTATTAAAAAAAAGTTCTAATCGTCATATCAATAATCGTACAAACAAAGAAAAAGACCTAAGAAAAAATATATTAAAGAAAAAATGATTTATCCAAGAAGATCTAAAACGTAAAGTTTAAAGAATACATAATGCGGATAAAAACAAAAAAAACAATTTCAAAATTCAAGTTTTTCTTTATCAAACACAAGGACCGCAAGTCAAACGACAAGTGCACATTTGCAAAACGCAATAACAAAAGCAATTTATACTAGATTTTCAAATTTAACATGTGGCTGCTGCCGGTGCAGTACAAAAAGACATCCGCTTTGCACCAACGTGCAACCAAAGATAACTTTAAAAAAATGTCTACGGATCACGCACGATTATTGCGCATTATCATATACCAGTAACTAACCATTTTGTTCATTAATCTATTTATTAAAGTAATTGATCCGTAGGAGATACAACTTCAATTGTAATTTTTAAAGCATGATTAGTTGAAATCAATTTTTGTTTCTTTTAGTAAACTGGTTTTGGACTTTCAGGTATTTTTCTAGTGTTTTTTGGGTTTACTACAGTTTTGTTGTACATAAGCAATTATACACTAGCTTCAAGACGTCGTTCATCTTTAATAAAGCACTCTCGCACTATTTTTTGATATTTCCTTGTGTCTGTACGGATTTTTTTAGTAGCACAGCAAAAATTATGATAACTTTGGTTATTATCAGATTAAAAATCATATTTACCTTAAAGACAAATCAAATACATTTTCGAAATTTAAAGCAATAATGAACAGATCTGTTACATCAAATGAAAAAAAAATAAAATAGAATCATTAGTTCTAAAACACAAAAGATATTCAATTAAAAAACAAAATATTGGCATGCCGTTGTTATTAGTTATAACTTTATTACAAAATAAGCGTAAATCTAAAATTTTGAACATGGTAAAACAAGTATCTGCAATCGAAACGTTGTGTATATTCATTTCAAAATAATAAACAGTGAAAGTTCAGCAAAATCTTATTACTTCGCAGCAAGCAACATTGTTTAACACATTCAAACAAATGGTAAGAAAAGGTTGTGTTTAAGTAAAAGATCTTTAAAAGTACCAAATACACGGAAAATTATTGGAAATACGTATCCCGATCTATTGTCTAATGGATTTAGTAATTCCACTTATTATGCTTTTCTACATAATTTATACGTGGCAACAAAGAATACTTTGAAATCATACAACAAAAGGAGATTCATGAAAAGAAGCAAGAAAACGTGAAAGCAAGAAATGAAGAAACGCATTTTCGTGTATCTGGAGATGAAACTTGGAAGAAACGAAGGTACATTGCTTTATTTGGCAATGCAACGCTAGTTGGAAAATACACGCACAAAGTTATAGATTTGACGGTCAAGTTTACCTGAGCTAGTAAAAAAACCTCTTGAATGTGATGCTTGGTAGGACATTCACGTAGAAAATTGTTCTATAAATCACTCCGGTAGTGTTAGTAAAATAGAAGTAGATGGCATGATCGAAATGTTTTCTCACTTAATAAAAAAGCTTGATCTAATGTATACCACATATATCGGGGGCGGCGATATTAAAATTTTTGTTTCACTGTTGACAACGAATCCGTACGAAGAGGTTACTGTACACAAAAAACATGTATAGGCTATGCACAAAAGAGAATGGGCACTCACATATATTATCGATTGGTTATCAGAAGAAACTCGGATTTAGTTGAAGATACGAAAAAAGCTGTGGGCAACATTCCACCACAAATGTTCCACGAATGAAATGCCTCGTCATGAATTTTGCCCGCCAGGAGAAAGTAGCTAGTGTGTGACGCGTCGCAAAAGCTAAGAGAAAATTAAATGATTTTGACGATAAACCAGCTCTTAATTAATTTGTAGAAGAAAAGATTCGGCCAGCATACGAACTTTTGTTTAATAAGGATTTGATTGAAAGATGCACTAGTGCCAATACGCAAAATGACAACGAGAGTTTCAACGCGTGCATTTAGAGACTGGCACCGAAATATCTTCATTGTGGGACAAAATCTACTGAAATAGCAGCATATATAAGTGATGTTATATTGAATAAAGGTTTTTAATCCATTTTAAAGACTATGAACTTGTTGAAAATTGTCTACGCGCAGCTATCTGACAGGAAACGCGTAGTCGCCGCGGAGCAAAAAATGTCGAAGTTTCCAAAAAGAACCCGAATTGAAAAATACAAATGCAAAAATAAAGCATGTTTGAGGAAAAGGAAGAATAGCTTTATAGTCCTAATATTGTAGATTAGCTTTAAGTTTTGATGCAATTGAAATTTTATTCGCCTTTTACGATTTTTTGTTATTCCAAACTTTAAACGCGTTTTTCTCAATACCACATTTTTTAGCGCGCGCAGCACTCTAGAGCTTCAACAAATTAACCGATTCATTTTAATCTTTTTTTTTAGATAAAAGATAATTAAAATTTGGGAGACCTAGCAAGCCATTTTTGTACTTTAATTATAAACATTTTTTTTAAACATTGTGAGTTAAAAAATTGACACTTTTTTTCAAAGAGCTGCCATTTTTTATTTTGAGGAGTTTTTCAAAACCATATCGTGATGGCTTTACAAATGTATTCTAATTTAAGAACTTTTTAGGTTTTTTGGTTACAGAAATAACCAGAATTCTGTACAATGCTGCGCGCAAACAAGAATACGCGGCAAAGCGCACACTTTTTTTTTGGTTTTAAAAAAAAATTCTAAAGTTTAACCAGTTTTTATGGTTTTCGACCAAGGGATGTCTTTTCAATATGAATCAGATTTGTCAATTCAAACTATTTAGAAATTAGGATTGAAGAACACTACCAAATATGTTGTTCTGTTACTGATGTTGCCGGTAAAGGTTTAATAAATTTCTTGTTATTGACGCGACGTTAGAAAATAATAGATTATATAATTTTAGTTTACGCGACCAAAACTATGATAATAGAGGTAATATAAAGCATAAGCATAATGGTTTACAACAAAAAATTAAAGACTAATTCAAGAGCATTTCTTATACCCCGTTGCAAACTTAGTTTAAAGTTTAAATCTCAATAGCGTAATACGTCACATTTTCAAAAAATATTTTATTTTTGTTTTTAGGTAAACGTAAAATTTAAAATTAAAATATTGTAACAAGCTCAAGCATATTCGCAATTCAGTGAACGGCGGCGGCAACTAGTACAAGACATATACATTTTAAATTGATCGCACCATGTCACAATTTGTTTAAAAAATGCTCTAAAATAAATAGTAAAGTTGTACACAATGTTGTCATATTTTTTTCAAAACTATGCTTGAAGTATTTTTACCCAATGGTATATTAAATGTCCAATAGCGTTAGATTATCTAGATACATATTCTCATTGGTTAATTTTGCACAATATTGTGCAAATTATTATTATTTCGTATAGCTTTTTATTGTACAACTTTATGCATCTTGGTTAAATGTTATTTACTTAAAAGTAACATATATTGGGTGAATTGTCAATAAAACGTTGCAAATTTTAAGAGCATTATTTATTTATATTTAAATGGTATACTAATTTTTTTTACTTATTTTTTCTTTGGGGGATATTTTAAAATTCCATTACTGCTTGTTATCGATTCACTCCAAATTTTTTTATAAATGTGGTTGATTTGCCCGTTGCTACAGCAGCTAGTTTGGTTGCCTTCTCTAAAGAGAGAATTTATCGAAAAATTTTTAATAATGTTTCTTGCTTTGAAATGAATGGTTTTCTTCGATTTAGATTTCACATTCATAAGTAACAGCTGAAACAATACAGAAAGTAAGTAATGTAAAAATCTCTATCAGAAATTAGTTGTTGTTCGTAGAATTAACGCTGGAATTAAATACAGAATTTAAAGTAATGAATGAGGTTAAGCTACAAAGGTTACACTTAAAAAATGTTATAAATACACTTACCTTGTTCAAATAACAGCGTTTCAAAAAGTCTTGACAAAAACTAACTGAATAACTACGAATTTTTCAGAAAACAGGAGGTAAAGATGTAAACAAAACCAACGGAATCAAAGAATTTTGATTGTAATTTAATTTTTCAAGCAGACGCTACTTGCTAATTGTGATTGGTTGAAACATTTACCGCTTCAAATTTTTAAAGTTAGTTCACATATTTTCTGTGGACTTTGTTTACTTCGGCGCTCTGTAAGTGTCAACATCAGCGTCTTTACATACAACGCGTTGTCGCCTGATTTTTTTAGAGGGAACGTTCACCATAAAAAATTACTGCTATTCTACAGTTCGTTCAATTTTTTTCTTTATTCCGAGTTTAAAAGAATTGCATATTCTTATTGTAATATATATTATCAAAGCTGTACGAGAAACTAAAACAAAATTGTGCAAAATACTAGCACATTGTTGTCGAATACAAAGCATACTAAAGTTTATAATATTTTTCAAACAATTTGTCACATAAAACTTCATAACATATTTATCCAAACGTATTAAATAAAAGCGTGCAAGCCTATGGTATAAATATAAACAATTGTAGTAATATCATCAACAATACAGTTATGCACATTCTTGTGCAAAATTGTGATACAGCATTTTTCTCTGTGTACTAAAATAGAAACTTCTGGAATTGATACGTGCAGATAGAAACGTTGATACTGGCGGAATGAGTCATTTATTGTTTTGTTATTAAAATAGTCTGACAAGAAGCAAATGAAATGTTTGTTTCAAAGATGTTACGAACAATGTTTTGGTTTCAAAACTAGGATTCAACAACACTGAAATACAAGGGTACTACGCATATGTTTTATTTCGTGTTATATCAAATTAACTCAGTAGAACAAAAACAAGAATTCTTCGGAAGTTTTGTTAGAAAAGTCGATGATTTGGCGTTAACCAACAAATCACGTCACGGACTGTTACTGCTCTGTTGTAAAAATTAAAAAGTTTACAAAAAAGAATCAACACATTGTAACGTATTTAGACATTCCATCTGTAAGCAAATCGTTGAAAACAACTGATTGTGAACTTTCAACACCAATGCATTAAATTTTTTTTGCAAATTTCACGGATGAAAAAGATAAAAACGATGTTTTTTAAATTTGTCGATTTGATGTACATATGTTCTTTCAAACGAACTATATCTCATTACTCAATCAGATCTCATTGACTTGATATGAAATTTGGGTTTAACTAAAGAAATATTACAAATTTTGGGTTTTCGATGGAATGGAATCTTACATTCTACTACAACAATCTAAAAAAAGTTTTGTTTTATAATGCTATCTACAAATCATCAATTTCATCGGCTCATTATACAAACAAATAAGAAAAGTATGACAGTATGTCAACTATATTGAATCTCATTTAATGTTCAAATCATCTTTGACAAATCTGTGGCGACTTTAAGGTTATTTTTTTTTATTATTTGGTCTGCAAAAAGAGTTAAGCAAATATTCTTGTTTGCTTAGCTACATTACCAAATAAAAGAATGAAACTCATAAACTAATATTGTTCTTAAAAAATTTAATGTAAAATTTGAGCCGTTAAGGATTCCGATTTAGTGATTCTACCCCTTCTACACATTCAATTAGGATTGATTCAAGAGTTTGTAAAAGCACTACAAAAAGAAGGCCACCGTTTTAAATAAAGCGGTCTGATGCAAAAGTTTGCTAAGGAACATTTATTTGTCCACAAATTAGAAAGGAAATCAAAAGAGTGCAAACTTCTAAGATATTGTGGCTAATTTGTTAAAATATATAAAAACTTAAGGTGCCAAACGTTGCTCAAAGTTTATTTTTTGCAGTCACATTTAGATATCTTTCTTGGTAATTTAGGAAAGATTAGTGATGATCATTAAGATATTTCAGAAATGGAATAACAATATAATAGGTGGGATCTCGTCATGATGGGAGATTATTCTTGGTTTCTCATCAGAAAAAGCTACAACCGACATAAAACAACGAAATAACTCTATTTATGCAAAACTTTGATATATCATCAATTTTTCTTTGTGTACAGTTAAGTGTTTTTGTATTCTTTATACTACTTAAGCATTCTAGTATTTGTTATGTTAAGTTTTTTGTACTACGATATATTTTTTTTATGATTTTTGTTTAACAAAGTTTGTAAATACAATTATTATTTATCTACTAGCAGAGTATGATTATAACTCTAAAACTAAACGTAGTCAAAAAATTTAGTTTTTGATTATGTTTTTAGGTAAAAACTGTAAGAACTATACACCTATTTTTACAACACTTATTCAAAAAAAAGTTTAAAATTGTCGATTAGTGTTATCTAAGATCCCAACTTAAATGACTGTAAGCTGAATGTGTGCAAAGTAGAAATCCTACTATCTTATAACAACGTTTGTTAATTTTTTTTCTAAAAATGTAGAGGCACACTTTCTATTTTTGCATGTAATTTTTATACTAGTAAATTATTACGAAAATGATTTTAGCTTTAATAGCAGTTCATTAATAAAACTTTTAAAATTAATAACATTTGCCACATGCAAACTATCTATGTAGTTTAAAACATAACAAAAGCAATTCTATTTAAATAACAATACTTAAAATGTGTTGTTTGTAATTTGCGTTAAAGTTTCAATAAATAGAAAACTGTATAAATAAAACGATCGTTTGATTGCTTTAGGAATAGAACTTGCCTAAATATTATTTTTTGTGTTTGATAAAATAATTAAAAATTAAAACAAACAGTAGATAAACCACGCTTGATAATACATACAATTCAATTACTAAACCAAAATCAATTTTTATAAAAAATAGAAGCTTAGCAGGTTTAGTTATCCGAGCATCAATTTTGTATAAATCTTAGTGCTTTAGGCGTTACAAGTCTTATTGGAGTGTCGTGCTTGATAAAAAACTATTGCTTTTCCACCCACAAGAGCACATATACCGATTGCCTAAAAATATAAAATTTCTTTTGCAAACGGAGTTTAATTTACATTTAAATGTATGAATTTCTTTTAGTTTAAATGTAAATAACAAAATAGATTAAATCAGATACGAACTAAAAAACTTTTGATTGTATACTAATTTGGTACACAACACTTGCAGATTACATTATTTATAAAATCAAAAAATTGTGTTATAATAAAAATGTTTATTATATTGTGAATTTTTTTGACAGGTACGAGTTAGTTAAAATTTAAAATTAAGGGAACATTTAAACAATGATGTAACCTTACTACTATCCTTTTAAACAAATGTTCATTTCATTTCAAACATCTTTCATCTTTGTCTGATTACTCAAGCTGTTGTGTAATTTACTACTTTTAATAAATATTTAAGTAAAAATCTACTGGAAATTTTAAAAATAATTAGCATAAGAAATATTTTACATTTACATTTCATTTACACGTCAAAAATTTAAAATTAGTAGACAGTGGATCAGATTAAAAAACTGATTTGTTTAATAGAAAAAAATAATTAAGTTTTATAAATATAACAGTTGTATTTTTAGACCTTAAAAAGTTTATACGTATTATAAAACAAATTTTTAATTGCTTCTCTAAGTTATGTAGTTATTCCCTGATTCTTAACTTTAAAATAATAAAAAAAAACTTTAATTCAAATATTAAAGAATGCTTTTGTCATTTGAAAAATAAAAAAAATATTCGAATTTTTAATTTCGAAAATTTTACGTTTAATGGCAATTGCTAATGCGATTAAATGTTGACAATGTTATTAGCAAGTGCAAGAAAAGCAATAAAACTGAAACTAACTTTAATTATAAATTAAATAAAAATTTGGCAAATTTTACAAAATCGTTTGTAAAACACAATAAAAACATACATTTGTAAATCGAATAATGCAACAGTGTTTATACACAAAACTGACAATAATAAATAAGGAATTGTAGTAATAGTAAATTTATACGAGTTTTGGCAATGCACATTTCTTACGAATTATGCACTATAACAGAACAGACGGAAACAAGTACCGCCTACAAATGCTGTTGTAATTGGTTAATTTAAAGTACGCGGGTAAATAACATTAAAATTCAGATGCATTTATGTAGAAATTATTGTGTACTAACAACCTAGTTGTTTGAGCGTTTTGTTACCTTTTACCAGTATTTTTTTATGTGTGCACAATTTAATATTTTAAATATTTTGAAAAATACTTACCAACTGACATAACAGAATATATATATATATTATAGGTTATTTAATACATTATTATAGATCTTATAAAGTGTTTGATGGCAGAGCCATCTCATAGTGTAAATTTACTATGTATCTAAAGTTAACTATAAATAGCTATAAACGGCGGTAAACACGTTCAGTTAGTTTAACATCCGCGAAATTCAAAATCAGCTTTGAATAATTTGTCAGGATAAAACCACAACGTAAAAGGACAATGGGGATAAGCAATGTCAATGAAATTGTGCAAACGCCATCAGAGTGAACTACTGGACGGCCGTTTTGCCTTTTTGGGACTCATCAGCAGTAGGAGATACACTCTAATGTAGTTCCCACAATTGCATTGACGCCTCTTATAGCTTATATTTAAGTATGACAAAGTAACGATTCAAAAGTGTTTGATGGCAGAGCCATCTCATAGTGTAAATTTACTATGCATCTAAAGTTAACTATAAATAGCTATATACATTTTAAATCGTTACTTTGTCATACTTAAATATAAGGGGCGTCAATTCAATTGTGAGAACTACATAAGAGTGTATCGCCTACTGCTGATGAGCCCCAAAAAAGCGAAACGGCCATCCAGTAGTTCACTCTGGTAGCGTTTGCACAATTGCATTGACATTGCTTACCCCCATTGTCCTTTTACGTTGTGGTTTTATCCCGACAAATTATTCAAAGCTGATTTTGAATTTCCCGGGTGTTAAACTAATTCAACGTGTTTACCGCCGTTTATAGCTATTTATAGTAACCATTTATTTTATTTGCGTTTTTTATATATCTGCATGTAAAGATTTATATTAAATTCACTTGTTTATATAGGTATTTTTGTCTCTACTAAATACAATGTGCTAAGTGAATATAACACAGATCTGTATTTGCCGAAAGTGTATCGTAAGTCAAGGCTAATATTAAATATGTTACTGAAGAAACGGCAAGTACCCTAAGACGTATTCGTTTTTTTACGTAACAAACCACCAACAGCACAGAAAGTTATGACTAGTATTAACAAAGATAAGAAGCTGCTTTCCTTTAAAGTTACCATGTTACAAACATTATTAACAGAAAATTGGTTTAAGTAAGTTAAACAAACTAAAGTGTAGTATTGTGTTTGTAATATACGTTGTTTTATAGGTAAAGAAACAAAAATAGCAAAGTAACCTACGATTTTTTTCTAAAATAAGAAAATACGTTATTTGCATAAAACTTAAGTTAACACAGGCAATGTTATTACAAAAATTTGAACAGATGCAACAATTCAAACAGCACAGCAATCCTTTGTTTTTGAATTATCAACTGAAACTCAAAATCATTCTGGTAAAGTCAAACGATTGATTGTGCTACATATAGAATTAGATACACAATTTATTAAAAATAATTTGTTTATTTTTGAATCGAAAAAAAATGACTACCATAAAAAATAAATTCTGTGGTTTGAGTAAGTGCTATGTAACTTAAAAAAAATGCTGCAATAGTGTTAGTTCTACATATCATAGCAAAAAAGTAAAAAAACTTTTGCAACTAAGAAAGCTAATATACAAGATTGGTTGACAAGTAAATCGATTGAATTTAAAAAAAACATAGTTAAAGCAAAACTAGCACATTCTAGTAACAAAATATGTAGTGAATAAATTAACAAAAAGTAGTAATCGAGTTGTGTTACGATGTAGCCTACTAGTGTAAATAGTTTGCATTTAAAATATAGCTTTACGAAATTAAATTCAACTCTCTTTCTATAGCGGACATCCCTCTATCTTTTTTTTCTTAAGTCCTTAGTGCGCTCAGTGTTGGACATACATTTTTTTTCTATTTATCTCTATTTTGAGCTGTTGATATCCATTTTAATCCAGAAATTTTCTTGAAGT
Source organism: Aquatica leii (assembly GCA_035610365.1). Taxonomy (NCBI): domain Eukaryota; kingdom Metazoa; phylum Arthropoda; class Insecta; order Coleoptera; family Lampyridae; genus Aquatica; species Aquatica leii. The sequence goes on from CM069436.1 coordinate 43,487,227, forward strand.
CATCGCTCGTCTTGTAATCGGTCTTCCTCTACTTCTTTTCCTATCCCAAGATCTCCAGTGTATGTTTTTTACGTTCTATCTACCGTCTTTTAGACTTGCTTCATGTCCTGCGGAGTTTTATTTTAGTTAAGTTTAATTAATTAATCTTTCTCTGTGTAGTTTCCAGTTTGTATATTATTTGGAAGTGACCATGTCTAGGCTCCGTACGTCAAGACCGGTAATACACATTCCTTAAATATTTTAGATTTAATATGTTGGGGAATTCTTTTTTTTAAGCAGTTTCAATAATATTCCGAAAGCTACCCATTCCAATCTCCTCTCTATTTCTATATCTTTATTTTATTTGCCAATTTGTATCATTTGGCCTAGATATATTCTCAGTAACGTTTTCTATTTGTGTTTTTTTATTTTTATTTGGATGTTTTGGAAACTCATAGTTTTGCTTTATTTAAATACATTTTCAAACCAACCTTCTGCGATTCTGTTTCCAGGTCTGTTCTTATTTTCTGTAGGTGGTCTTTCTCGTCGGCAGTTATCGCAATATTGTCAGCGTATCTAAAACGGTTTAATCGTTCTCCATTTACATTAGTTTAAAACTGCTCCATTCTAGAGTTTTAAAAATGCTTTCCAAGGTTAGTTGAACAGTTTTGGTGACATTTTTTCACCTTGTCTGATTCCTCTTTTTATTGGTATTTTGTTGGTGGTTTTATGTATTTTAATCACAATCTATATATTTAATTACGTTTTTGTGCTTGAAGTCAATGCGTGCGTTATCTAATTCTATCATAATTGCCTAGTTGTTACGTACGAAATTTGCATTACGGAATACCCTGTATATGAATTAAAATTAGATGCCGGTTTTGACGCTCTCTACCGATCTTTTCTCGTGACTGTCATTTTACGACAAAATCGTGAAGCTGTCAATTGCATAAAATGGTCTGTACGTCTTAAAATAATTTCAAAGGACATCCTTAATAATGGGAATCAAATTATAATTTCATTACGTTCGTAAAATATTTGAGTCGTCACAGGGTAAGATAATTATTTCCGTTTTATTAAAATTCGTTTGTAACTTCTCCTTAATTTGATAGCCATTTCCCCACGCTTTGAGCACATGTTCGTTTCAATAAAGAAATGATGAAGATTAATTATTATTGAGAAATACCGTTACCGAACAATTACGATTTTGGGAAGGCATATTCTCCACCACGAAAACGGAGTCTCGACAAGCCTTACTGTGGGAGATGTTATTTCGTATATACCAGTCGATTGTGTTATCAGCTACCTGTTTAAATTGCTACCTACAGTATTCGATACAAAGGGTTTTGATATAACATTTAATGATTTATTAATACTAATTTTGTAGCTTCCTATTCTCGTGAGTTAGTGTGTGACACGATTTGCTTTTAAATACTTATTACAGGTCGCTAGCGAGGAAAACGTTTTCTTTACCGAAAGTGGACACTGGATTTTGGGGGTGAGTTTATTTGCTTAACTTTTATATCGTTGTTACGAAAGTTACTCACGGAATTTTGATTAATGTTAATGACCGTAATTACGTTTACTGTTTATATACCAATAAGGTAACTTTAATCATTCACTTAACTGTATCGCATGCTGTGTGTGAAAAACATATTTATTAGGAGATTTTCTGTGCTGTTCGTTTCTACCTAACTTAAATGTGTATTGTGTGTTGCCGATACTGCGGGCATTCATGCACTAAAAATTATATATAATCTTGTAAATCTTATATGTTGCGAAATCAAAGTTTTCTACACTTGTTAACGATAATTGTTAGTATTTATGGATTGAGAATTTAATATATAGCTGTCAATTTGCTACGCTACTAAATTAAAGTTATTATATTTGTTAATTATACTTAGAAATCATTCGAGCATAGATGGGTGAAGAAATTTCACTCTTGTTAATATTCAACGTTAACACATTAAAGTGGTTATATTTGTTTATCTCTCTTGTTATTTTTTCTTTCTCCTGTAATTATCGTTATCTATTAACTAATTTTGGCTACTCGAACATCAGAGTAATAAGGATTACGAGCCTCCAATTTAGTTACAAGTTTAGACCGTCTGTCGTGATCGAGGCAAAAGTGTTATCTTGGATCAGATCTGGCACCCTTAAGCATTAACTGACAACATTCACAGTTTTTTGCTACTGTTTCTATATCTTTATTAATATTATGCCAGTAAATTTGTTGTCTGGCTTACATTTTCAGTTTTACTACGCCAGGGTGTTCTGCGTGTAATAAACTTAAAATGTTTTTTTCGTAAAACCGACGATATATTATTTTCTTAGTAAATGTCAAATAGGCCCTGTTCAAATTAAGGTTTTTTTGTATTTTATAATATGATAGTAGTTGCTCATCTATTTCCCTTTCTTCCGACTGACCACTGAATAAATAATATTTTACTGCTCTCAAAATTTTAATTTGATCATATACATATTGATGTCTTTCTTAAATTCTTGTTTACAGATACATTTTTTTATATTTTTTTTGGTTCATTGTGTTTGAATAATACATTTTTAAGCTGCTACTACGTTCTGGTATTTGGTAACTACGCCGCTATTGTATGTTGCATTTCCTATGATTGTTTAAAGCAAAAACAATTGCTCCATCCGTTCCACATATGACGTGACTTTTGATGTTTTTGGATTGTAATGTTCAATTGACCCAATTATCGACATCATTTTAGATGCGACTACTATGTTAGTTCGACACTATCCTTTTTGCCAAATGTTATATATTTTACAAACTTATCCAAAAAATACGATCCATAGTTTACATATAACTTTTCAGTACACAAAGACTGTTTACTATTTGACAATGGTTTTAGAGTGATGACTATTTACCAGTAAACTTAATTTAAAGTCTTTAATTTTTAATTAAACCAATTTGTGAGTACGAGATGCTCCGGTCACTCCAAAAACTACTTGCTCGCGCCATTTTATAAAGCGCTTGTATGCACACTCATACTTTTTTCTAGATTTTTTTGGAATTACTTCTAAAACTACTTTTTGTGCATCTTCTATCACCTCTCTTTGGAATTGTGTTAAATACAGAAATACACTATTTTATAATTTGTGTTTTCTAGTTTTGCAAAGTATTATTAGATATAGAAAAAATAGCATGTCTTTTAGTGTTGAAAACACTTATAGGGAGCTTAATTCGAAGGCTCGTGTAACTAAACGATAAAACACTCAGATGAAACAAACCTGGAACTTGCGGTGGTGCTCAATTTCACTTAATTTTTTGTATTTTTCGGATGCAGTGTTTATTAAACAAGATATTCCTTATGATTTGTTTAATGTTTTAAAAATATAACAAGTCTTAATTTCACTTAGTAGTGATGAAAAATGATTATAGTAAAAATAGCAGAATTAGATCCGCACGAGCTTCCGCCTTGTACGCTGCAAAAACGGTACAATATAAGTAGTATAGTAGGGCCGGTTCTGGATCACTCGGGTAAGATCGGTAAGAGATCGTAGAGTTTCGTTGCTATCGTTTCGTTTCGGGTATGCTCGAGTTGCATTCGTATTTGGTAAGTCGGGATACATCGTATTGTGGTGGGGGAATCGTAAAATATCGTAAAAATCATTTCGTTTCGGGTACGCTCGGATGTAGGTCAGTCGATAAAGATTGTAGTTATGGTATGTGATCGTAAAATATATTTTGGTATAGATACTATTGTGTGTATATAAAGTTAACGTTTTTGATGGTTCAATATTAGTTTGGTAATAACTCTGATCCCTTACGTGCAGTACAAATTATCTATATAGGTTAATATAAATAAATTAATTTCCATTGATATTTTTATCTATTTGTATGTATCTAAATAATATTAATAAATATATATGTAATATGTATCTGAATATATACAATATTATATATAAAGCCAGTGTCCAGTAAAATTTCGGTTTTGCAAATTACTATAATTATGTAATTTATGTAAAGAAAAAACATTTACTGCTTTATTTTTAACATTAATTATAAGTATTTGTATACAAGAAATGCTTACTATTACATTGAAATACTGTGTCTTCACTTACATTTTTTTCAATGTTATAATTTAGACATTACAAAGAATGTGCTTATTTGACAATTTATTCACCTACTTTTATGTTGCAGTTGTATACATTCCAATGACATTATTAATTTTGCAATTCTGTGCTTTTGATTACATTATTTATGTTGGTATTATAATGTGTTTCAGATATAAAATTATACTAATAATTCTTAAATACCCATGAAATGATTTATTACGCTTGAAAATATTTGTCATCTCTAATAAAAATAACTTTTGTCTGTTCATTATTGAACAATTTCTAAATAATTTAAAAATAATCCATTTACAGCATTACTTATGTAAGTGCAAGAAGTCTATTAATAGACTATTAGTATAAAATTAAGCGTTTTATAGTAAAATTTACCATTTCGGGAGCAAGTGATTGTGAACTATCATGACTTTAAAGTCTCTCTTTACAAAGATTTATTAACAAGTTTACGATTGAAGTAATAAACAAAATTAATATCGTGATTAGTTCGGGAAAAGACATCTATCTCGTTAGCCCAGAAGTTTTTAGTAAAACAACACATATTGAATTTATTCAATAATAAAACAACAATGAGTGCGACTAAGAAAAATATTCAACTAGAGTTAAAAATCTATGAGTTGTGTAGAGATTTAAAAAATATCAAGCTGAAATGAGCAATAAATGTTGGAAATAATGATACATTTTTTATTTTACTATTATAGGTTTTATCATACATTAGTAAACATATTAGGAAGTCGGTGATAGTAAGGGAGGGAGGAAAAGATTATAAAATATCGATTTGAATTGAATGTTATATTATTTTCGTGTATTTTTTTCTATTTTGGTTTGGTTTATTGTTATTTATGCAATACTGTTTTTATTTATCCAGCTGTTGTGAGTTTCATCAAAGCCTAACTACTTTAAATACATTTTAATGCCGTTCTTTCCTAAAGTATTTTTTTTTAAATTTAAATTTCGGGTGCGTTTGTAGAAGCTCGGGTACGCCCACAATTTTTCTAATTTGAATTTCGTCTAAGTTCATATTCGGTCGTAAGATCGAGTTAGTTCAAGGTTTCGGGAGGAGGTAAAGGTGGCAACGTCTATTTTTTCTTTCGGTGTTAAATTACATATTAACGTACGGGTTATTGGCACGCTTATAAAGTGCAGACTATTTATTCATTTCTTTAATAAAAATCATGCATCTAAAGGTGATTAGATTAAAGTAACTTGAATAGATAGAATAAAACTACAGTTAACAATAAAGTGGTTTGGCTAACCCGTTCTTTCTAAAATATCTTGGGTGGTTTCTATCAAAATTTTTTAAAACCTCTTTAAAATCACACTTCAGATTATAAAGGATTACAGGACGGAAACCCTTAATGATTACATTTATTTACCGTTAAATACACTGCCACCGAATTAAGATAACAAAGTTTAAGGGGTAATACCTGGTCTGAATCAAAAAATGAGATTTTTTTGGATTTTTTTGTGATGTTATTAATGATTAGATCAATTTGAAATTTTGAGAGTTCATTACACTCATCTTGATGTCCAAAGAAAATTTTTTTTTAGTTTTTATGACAAAATGGCGGCTTAGCAATGCATAAAAAAAGGTTGATTTTTTAGGCGTCCCGCGGCTAGAACCACAAGTCTTAAACTAACGTTTCTAAAACAACAGACATTTTTTTCTGATATACTCGGGTATAACTACAAAAGTACATGTGGATATACAAAAATAATGATTTTTTGGAAACTGGGAGGGCAGTTTGAAAAGAAAAGTAGATTTTGACTAACAAATCGGTCTTAATTTGTCTATAAAAATCGTAATTCTTTATAAAACTTAAAAATCGTGTGTACTTTTGTAGATAATCTATCTAAGAAGCTACAACCAAAATTTCAAGTCAATTGGATAGGAATTATTCGAGTTCTAATGCTTGCCGTTTTTAGAAATATGGTTTCGAGAGAAACGCATTTAAAGTTTTACAATGTATTTACTACACAGGCAATATATGTTCAATATTTGCTTCAAAGTACCAATTAACTCTATATGCATCTTATTTGAAAAAAATTATGCAGTGTAAATTCGTAACGTCAGTGATGAATAAAATAGGGCAAACTTGCTCTGAAATTTAATTTGTCGTTTAGAAAAGCTCGGATTTGCTTCAAAAATTCGTTTTTCACGTGCATTAAAAATTTTTTTCAACAATGGATGATGACAGGCACTATTCTTAACATGTTTTTGCTTCATTTAAACCAATTAAAAAAATCCAACAAATAAATGAATTTAGACTAGAGATTGGGCTTAATAAGTTTTTTTTCTAATGAGAAAAGAAAGTAACTTAACTTCAATCATTTTGGCTTACCCTGTAAATTTATATAATAACCATTAAAATAATAACTAAAATCAATACAAAACGATGTAAATTAAAATAAATAAGTAATACATTTAAAAATTTAATTAAAAGTTTAAAGAACTTCAATAAAAAAAATCAACTTGTAAGCATTCTTTTGCGAGTACAAATTGATTATAATAAGTACACAGCCCAAGAAAACTACAAACTTGATGTTTGTAGATTTGTTTTGATCATGCTTGTACTACTCGAACTTTGCTGGATCAGCCTTTACTTCATTCCAAGATACAACGTGGCCAAGGTATTGCATTTTTTTTAAATACGTGGCATTTCGTTGAGTTTAGTTTTAGTTTTTTCTTAAGTAGTCGTTGCAACACTCCCTTTAGGTTGTTCAAATGTTTTTCAAACGACCTTACAACCGCAGTGACGTCATCTAGATAAGCCAAGTACGTCTTCTAAGACAGTCTTCGCAAGATGGTCTCCATCAAACATGCGAATGTTCCTAGACCGTTACACAAACCGAAGGACATCACAGTGGACTGAAATAATCTAGTTTCAATTGTAAAAGATGTCTTTTCATGATCTTTAGGTTCTAATTCTACCTGCCAGTAACCACTCTTCAAACTCAACATAGAAAACCAATGGGATCCTGAAAAAATGTCTAGAGTATCATCAATTCTTGGTAAAAGATAATTGTCTTTCTTATTCACTTCGTTAAGCTGTCTGTAGTCCACGTAAAACCTCGTTAATCCATCTTTTTTCTCTACTAATACCACTAGGGACCTTCATAGACAATTATTTTAAAGTTTAATCACACCTTCTATTTCCATATGCATAATTATTTGTTTGGCTGTTTCTAATTCTGCCAAAGGAAGCCGGCGTAGATGTTGTCGTATAGGTCTCTGGTGTTACTGCGTCAGTTCTTGTTTTGAAACCACTTTCCAACGTAAACACATCTTGATACTGCTCGATCAACGCTTTAACTTTAATCAGCTAGTCTTGGCTGAGGTTTCGGCACTTGGAGGAGGTAAGAAGCTTTGTGTACGATCGGTTTCTGTTTGAGTTTGATTTGTTGTTGTTTATGCAATACTGTTTCCATCTATCTAGCTGTTGTAAAATTCATCAATGCCTATTCCGTTTACATACAGCATTCTTACACTGAATCACTTCTTAATTTGATAGGACATTTAACTATTATTTTTACATATAACGTTTTGAAATATTTTGTAGCAGTTTCGTGACCGCGTACTTCAAACGATATCTTGTCTCCTAACTTAAGTCGACAATCAGTAACTGTAATGTATGAACAATCATATGATGCGCGCCTAACAAAGAAAAATGCAAGAAGGAGATGTTAGCGCACGATCGAAGGTAATGCAACGGCATTTGTGACGACAAGGTGCAAGACATAAGACGCATAACGTAATGTAATGTAATTAACATAAATCAAGAATGTGGTCTTAATAAAGATATGCTGTTGCTGTTTTTAACCAACATTTTTAATATACAACCATGCATAGATAACAATAACCTGCTTGCTTGTATAAGATTTTCCATTTATCTTTACTATAACTTATTATTCAAGATTTATAGATAATATATCAATTAAAGCTTTTTCCTATGGGAATGAATATGAACTTTTGCCTGACCATATCAGATATTTATTATCTAGAAGTCTGATTGTGTGAAATAACAAAATATGGTTGTAGAACATATATATTAGCTATTGTTTTATGTGTATCGTCCTGTACTTTTTCCACAGTTATTTGAATATGTTTAATTATGTGGCGACCAAATTTGTCTAAAGTCATTGTCATATTTAATTATTTGCGCTTTCTGTAATTTTTCTATAATAGAGACAATTTCGTTTCTGTGACCTGTATGGCTTGCTATTTTAGATGCTACTAACAACCTCAACCTGTCAAATAATTCGTTTGCATTATCTTAATAAACATATTCGGTATGATGATTGTTGATTGTTGACTTCTTTAAACATTTATTTTCTTAAGATTTTTTTGAATCTCTTTGGTGTTTCTAAATACCCAGGCTATACAAAATATATTAGAGCAATAATAGATTTATATTTGTCAGATCGCGTTTTTGTATATAACTATTAGGATCAAAGTTACTTCTGCAAACATTACTGATATCTAAAATTTCTTTGTATACTTATATCGAAATCTCCTTAATTATACGTTTTATGAGTGTTTTTAAATATTAATGGGGGTTCCTTTGTATAATTTCCTATATACTTTTATATCTACACCAACAAATTCTACTGCTGACGTTCCTATAAAGAACTTTTCTTAAAAACTATCATGCCTTATTTCAGTTCTGTGATTTAACATGAATCATAGCATCTATATATCTTCAAGGAGGCAATTCATCAAATTTTGCTAAGTATTCTTCATAAATATTACTATCAAGGATTTCTTCTATATTTTGTTTACTTTTTTCAACCAACTCTTGCATTAGATCGTATAATTCATAATCATCTACCTCAGCTAAACGTTCTGAAATTATAACGTCTTCTTTTAAATTTGAAATTGTAGTAGCATTATCATCAAAAATCTTTTGATCTTCTGTTTTATTTACTTTATCATCTTTTTTTAAGATTCAAAGTTTTCAACTGCATGTATTTGCATTTTTTTAAAAGTCTGAAGCGGAGCAGATTCAACAATATTTTCATGTTTTGGTTTTAGATTTTGTTCATATTTATTCTTAATAGAAGAGAACTTAGTATTTTTAACCTCTCATTAATCTGATATAGTTGCCAAACGTTAATTATAGGAAAAAATGTTTTTTCCTTTATAATTTCACCTTATTTTAGTAATTCAAATTTGCGTTTTAATTCTTCTCTTTTTTCTATCAACTTTTTGGTTAATTCTTTTTCATTTAATAAATTATGATATGAATGCATTGTGGTTAAACCTCAACGTAGTTTTTGTTTTTTCTAATATTAATTGAATATACTTCTACACTTCTTTATTAATCGTTCGCAACTATTAGACAATTAAACAGCCTGCAAACCGAGCAAAATGCTATGCAACGGTAAACTATATAGTTTGTTCAACAGTATTATTTGTACACAAACCATTGATAAATTAAACAGTTTTCTTATTGAGTACGCAAATTATCTATAAATGAGGAAGTGATTTGTTGTTAATCTATATAGATGGTTTATACAGTATTAAATCTTTTGTTGTGAGATGGGTTGAATAAAAGAATCAAACCATTTCTGTATCCACCCGAATTAATATCTCTTTTCTTGTCGATTACTAATAAACCATAATTGTTTTTTCAACAGATTGAACACATCTTAAATTAGTCAAATGATAAATCCGCACTCATACATATTATCCTCGTAAATATAATGTAGATATAATGCATCTTGTTTGAACACTATTATAAAGTTAGCATTATCGCCAATTAATTGTTTTGGAATGCGGCTATAGATTTGACATAAGTAAAAAATCTAGTGACTAAAACATTATCTCATTAAATTTTGTTTATCACCCGCCACATTATCAAAAATAATGAAGGAATTTGATTTTGCTTCAGACTGGGGAGGTATGTGACTTTCTTTAATTACTAAAAGAAAATGAGATTTAGAGTAAAAATAAACGTTTTGAAACGCAAATCATTGATACGTTCAATTAAGCTAACTATTATATTGGTTCTTTCACAATTTGATGGTTCATTAATAAGACAACGAATTAATGATGATAATAACTTTCCAGGTCTCCTATAGGTTTCAAAATTTCTTATATTATTATTTGTGACTGTTAGTAAAAGTGGTTGTTGTAGTATTTGCCTTTTGATAGTAGAGTGCAATGTGTCTATCACACATATGAATATAACAAAATTCTAATTTAGTGAGTTAGTGTGTATCCGATGGCAAACATGTTTCTAAATTACTAAAAGAAAAACAGTTTATACCCTTAATAGCTGTTAACAAATTCTCTAAATATTGGTAATGTGCATGAAAAAAAGATTTAAAGCTGTTTTAGACCAATCAGAATTGATCACGCTCAGTAGCGCCACCTTAAAAAAATCTAAGATCTCTAAAAGGTCTCTAATCAAATCAATTACCTTTCACGTTTATAAAAAATGTTTGCTTAATAAAAAAAAATTTAAACTGATCAACGACTTTAGTTAAACAAAGTAAAATTGTTCTTAGTCCTTATGACGATAAACGCATTCTCAGTTTTGATAGTACTGAAACAGGACCGTGGGTTTATCTATATCAATCGTTTTGATGGGATTAAAAAATCGGTTTGTTAAGACAGTTAAAAATTAATTTCTCAATATAGATTATTGACAAATCACCGCATGGTCTATAGATAATTAGCTTGCAAGCAGCTTCGCAAATAATGTGGTTTGTTTGCTAACAGCTTTACAAATAGTGTGGTTTGTTTGCAAACAGCTTTACAAACAGAGTGGTTTGTTTGCAAACTGCTTTACAAATAGTGTGGTTTGTTTACAAACAGCTTTACAAACAGAGTGGTTTGCTTGCAAACAACTTTACAAACAGTGTGATTTGCTTGCAAACCACTGAACAGTTTGCAAGCTAACCACATTCAAAGTAGGCAGTTTGTAAAGCGCTTATGTCATATATGGTTGGTACACAAACAGTTAATCGGTTTGTTAGACGTCTTTCAAGATCTCGTGAACTGTGGCGCTGTAGTCTGTATATGTCAAAATATTGTTATTATCCGTCTTACAAACATTCACCGGTACATTTTTTCTAACTTATTTTTGCTTTTATCGTTGTATTTGTTGTTAATAAGTCTAGGTATTATTATAAATAAATTAATTTTTACTTAATAAATAAGTATCCGATTATTATCAAATTTTATTAACGTGAGTGCCTTTTAAATAGACTAACGTTTTTGGAATTCAGATAGACTTGTCAAATTTTTGACTTTTCGTATATTAATTCCAATTTTCGACTCAAGGTCACAGTTCACGACATAATGAAATGCCTCTAAGACGACTTTCACCACTTGTTTTGGACTAACTACAATTGGCCACGCTCATTAACATCACCTCTAACAGCTCTCATCTACCAATTTGATTGGCCAAAAATCACATCAGTTTGTTACATTGGTATAAAAATCGGTTTGTTGAAGCGTCTTAAAAATCGATTGCTATTTTTTTTCATTTATTATTGTCATTACTAAAAATCGGGTTCCTCAAACGGATTCAAAACTAATTTATTAAACTTGACAATAATAAATGAAAAAAAAATAGTAACCGATTTTTAAGACGCTTCAACAAACCGATTTTTATACCAATGTAACAAACTGCTGTGATTTTTGGCCAATCAAATTGGTAGATGAGAGCTGTTAGAGGTGATGTTAATGAGCGTGGCCAATTGTAGTTAGTCCAAAACAAGTGGTGAAAGTCGTCTTAACAAACCGATTAACTGTTTGTGTACCAACCATATATGACATAAGCGCTTTACAAACTGCCTACTTTGAATGTGGTTAGCTTGCAAACTGTTCAGTGGTTTGCAAGCAAATCACACTGTTTGTAAAGTTGTTTGCAAGCAAACCACTCTGTTTGTAAAGCTGTTTGTAAACAAACCACACTATTTGTAAAGCAGTTTGCAAACAAACCACTCTGTTTGTAAAGCTGTTTGCAAACAAACCACACTATTTGTAAAGCTGTTAGCAAACAAACCACATTATTTGCGAAGCTGCTTGCAAGCTAATTATCTATAGACCATGCGGTGATTTGTCAATAATCTATATTGAGAAATTAATTTTTAACTGTCTTAACAAACCGATTTTTTAATCCCATCAAAACGATTGATATAGATAAACCCACGGTCCTGTTTCAGTACTATCAAAACTGAGAATGCGTTTATCGTCATAAGGACTAAGAACAATTTTACTTTGTTTAACTAAAGTCGTTGATCAGTTTAAATTTTTTTTTATTAAGCAAACATTTTTTATAAACGTGAAAGGTAATTGATTTGATTAGAGACCTTTTAGAGATCTTAGATTTTTTTAAGGTGGCGCTACTGAGCGTGATCAATTCTGATTGGTCTAAAACAGCTTTAAATCTTTTTTTCATGCACATTACCAATATTTAGAGAATTTGTTAACAGCTATTAAGGGTATAAACTGTTTTTCTTTTAGTAATTTAGAAACATGTTTGCCATCGGATACACACTAACTCACTAAATTAGAATTTTGTTATATTCATATGTGTGATAGACACATTGCACTCTACTATCAAAAGGCAAATACTACAACAACCACTTTTACTAACAGTCACAGATAATAATATAAGAAATTTTGAAACCTATAGGAGACCTGGAAAGTTATTATCATCATTAATTCGTTGTCTTATTAATGAACCATCAAATTGTGAAAGAACCAATATAATAGTTAGCTTAATTGAACGTATCAATGATTTGCGTTTCAAAACGTTTATTTTTACTCTAAATCTCATTTTCTTTTAGTAATTAAAGAAAGTCACATACCTCCCCAGTCTGAAGCAAAATCAAATTCCTTCATTATTTTTGATAATGTGGCGGGTGATAAACAAAATTTAATGAGATAATGTTTTAGTCACTAGATTTTTTTTACTTATGTCAAATCTATAGCCGCATTCCAAAACAATTAATTGGCGATAATGCTAACTTTATAATAGTGTTCAAACAAGATGCATTATATCTACATTATATTTACGAGGATAATATGTATGAGTGCGGATTTATCATTTGACTAATTTAAGATGTGTTCAATCTGTTGAAAAAACAATTATGGTTTATTAGTAATCGACAAGAAAAGAGATATTAATTCGGGTGGATACAGAAATGGTTTGATTCTTTTATTCAACCCATCTCACAACAAAAGATTTAATACTGTATAAACCATCTATATAGATTAACAACAAATCACTTCCTCATTTATAGATAATTTGCGTACTCAATAAGAAAACTGTTTAATTTATCAATGGTTTGTGTACAAATAATACTGTTGAACAAACTATATAGTTTACCGTTGCATAGCATTTTGCTCGGTTTGCAGCCTGTTTAATTGTCTAATAGTTGCGAACGATTAATAAAGAAGTGTAGAAGTATATTCAATTAATATTAGAAAAAACAAAAACTACGTTGAGGTTTAACCACAATGCATTCATATCATAATTTATTAAATGAAAAAGAATTAACCAAAAAGTTGATAGAAAAAAGAGAAGAATTAAAACGCAAATTTGAATTACTAAAATAAGGTGAAATTATAAAGGAAAAAACATTTTTTCCTATAATTAACGTTTGGCAACTATATCAGATTAATGAGAGGTTAAAAATACTAAGTTCTCTTCTATTAAGAATAAATATGAACAAAATCTAAAACCAAAACATGAAAATATTGTTGAATCTGCTCCGCTTCAGACTTTTAAAAAAATGCAAATACATGCAGTTGAAAACTTTTGAATCTTAAAAAAAGATGATAAAGTAAATAAAACAGAAGATCAAAAGATTTTTGATGATAATGCTACTACAATTTCAAATTTAAAAGAAGACGTTATAATTTCAGAACGTTTAGCTGAGGTAGATGATTATGAATTATACGATCTAATGCAAGAGTTGGTTGAAAAAAGTAAACAAAATATAGAAGAAATCCTTGATAGTAATATTTATGAAGAATACTTAGCAAAATTTGATGAATTGCCTCCTTGAAGATATATAGATGCTATGATTCATGTTAAATCACAGAACTGAAATAAGGCATGATAGTTTTTAAGAAAAGTTCTTTATAGGAACGTCAGCAGTAGAATTTGTTGGTGTAGATATAAAAGTATATAGGAAATTATACAAAGGAACCCCCATTAATATTTAAAAACACTCATAAAACGTATAATTAAGGAGATTTCGATATAAGTATACAAAGAAATTTTAGATATCAGTAATGTTTGCAGAAGTAACTTTGATCCTAATAGTTATATACAAAAAACGCGATCTGACAAATATAAATCTATTATTGCTCTAATATATTTTGTATAGCCTGGGTATTTAGAAACACCAAAGAGATTCAAAAAAATCTTAAGAAAATAAATGTTTAAAGAAGTCAACAATCAACAATCATCATACCGAATATGTTTATTAAGATAATGCAAACGAATTATTTGACAGGTTGAGGTTGTTAGTAGCATCTAAAATAGCAAGCCATACAGGTCACAGAAACGAAATTGTCTCTATTATAGAAAAATTACAGAAAGCGCAAATAATTAAATATGACAATGACTTTAGACAAATTTGGTCGCCACATAATTAAACATATTCAAATAACTGTGGAAAAAGTACAGGACGATACACATAAAACAATAGCTAATATATATGTTCTACAACCATATTTTGTTATTTCACACAATCAGACTTCTAGATAATAAATATCTGATATGGTCAGGCAAAAGTTCATATTCATTCCCATAGGAAAAAGCTTTAATTGATATATTATCTATAAATCTTGAATAATAAGTTATAGTAAAGATAAATGGAAAATCTTATACAAGCAAGCAGGTTATTGTTATCTATGCATGGTTGTATATTAAAAATGTTGGTTAAAAACAGCAACAGCATATCTTTATTAAGACCACATTCTTGATTTATGTTAATTACATTACATTACGTTATGCGTCTTATGTCTTGCACCTTGTCGTCACAAATGCCGTTGCATTACCTTCGATCGTGCGCTAACATCTCCTTCTTGCATTTTCTTTGTTAGGCGCGCATCATATGATTGTTCATACATTACAGTTACTGATTGTCGACTTAAGTTAGGAGACAAGATATCGTTTGAAGTACGCGGTCACGAAACTGCTACAAAATATTTCAAAACGTTATATGTAAAAATAATAGTTAAATGTCCTATCAAATTAAGAAGTGATTCAGTGTAAGAATGCTGTATGTAAACGGAATAGGCATTGATGAATTTTACAACAGCTAGATAGATGGAAACAGTATTGCATAAACAACAACAAATCAAACTCAAACAGAAACCGATCGTACACAAAAAGATTCTTACCTCCTCCAAGTGCCGAAACCTCAGCCAAGACTAGCTGATTAAAGTTAAAGCGTTGATCGAGCAGTATCAAGATGTGTTTACGTTGGAAAGTGGTTTCAAAACAAGAACTGACGCAGTAACACCAGAGACCTATACGACAACATCTACGCCGGCTTCCTTTGGCAGAATTAGAAACAGCCAAACAAATAATTATGCATATGGAAATAGAAGGTGTGATTAAACTTTAAAATAATTGTCTATGAAGGTCCCTAGTGGTATTAGTAGAGAAAAAAGATGGATTAACGAGGTTTTACGTGGACTACAGACAGCTTAACGAAGTGAATAAGAAAGACAATTATCTTTTACCAAGAATTGATGATACTCTAGACATTTTTTCAGGATCCCATTGGTTTTCTATGTTGAGTTTGAAGAGTGGTTACTGGCAGGTAGAATTAGAACCTAAAGATCATGAAAAGACATCTTTTACAATTGAAACTAGATTATTTCAGTCCACTGTGATGTCCTTCGGTTTGTGTAACGGTCTAGGAACATTAGCATGTTTGATGGAGACCATCTTGCGAAGACTGTCTTAGAAGACGTACTTGGCTTATCTAGATGACGTCACTGCGGTTGTAAGGTCGTTTGAAAAACATTTGAACAACCTAAAGGGAGTGTTGCAACGACTACTTAAGAAAAAACTAAAACTAAACTCAACGAAATGCCACGTATTTAAAAAAAAATGCAATACCTTGGCCACGTTGTATCTTGGAATGAAGTAAAGGCTGATCCAGCAAAGTTCGAGTAGTACAAGCATGATCAAAACAAATCTACAAACATCAAGTTTGTAGTTTTCTTGGGCTGTGTACTTATTATAATCAATTTGTACTCGCAAAAGAATGCTTACAAGTTGATTTTTTTTATTGAAGTTCTTTAAACTTTTAATTAAATTTTTTAAATGTATTACTTATTTATTTTAATTTACATCGTTTTGTATTGATTTTAGTTATTATTTTAATGGTTATTATATAAATTTACAGGGTAAGCCAAAATGATTGAAGTTAAGTTACTTTCTTTTCTCATTAGAAAAAAAACTTATTAAGCCCAATCTCTAGTCTAAATTCATTTATTTTTTGAATTTTTTTAATTGGTTTAAATGAAGCAAAAACATGTTAAGAATAGTGCCTGTCATCATCCATTGTTGAAAAAAATTTTTAATGCACGTGAAAAACGAATTTTTGAAGCAAATCCGAGCTTTTCTAAACGACAAATTAAATTTCAGAGCAAGTTTGCCCTATTTTATTCATCACTGACGTTACGAATTTACACTGCATAATTTTTTTCAAATAAGATGCATATAGAGTTAATTGGTACTTTGAAGCAAATATTGAACATATATTGCCTGTGTAGTAAATACATTGTAAAACTTTAAATGCGTTTCTCTCGAAACCATATTTCTAAAAACGGCAAGCATTAGAACTCGAATAATTCCTATCCAATTGACTTGAAATTTTGGTTGTAGCTTCTTAGATAGATTATCTACAAAAGTACACACGATTTTTAAGTTTTATAAAGAATTACGATTTTTATAGACAAATTAAGACCGATTTGTTAGTCAAAAAATCTACTTTTCTTTTCAAACTGCCCCCCCCCCCAGTTTCCAAAAAATCATTATTTTTGTATATCCACATGTACTTTTGTAGTTATACCCGAGTATATCAGAAAAAAATGTCTGTTGTTTTAGAAACGTTAGTTTAAGACTTGTGGTTCTAGCCGCGGGACGCCTAAAAAATCAACCTTTTTTTATGCATTGCTAAGCCGCCATTTTGTCATAAAAACTAAAAAAAAATTTTCTTTGGACATCAAGATGAGTGTAATGAACTCTCAAAATTTCAAATTGATCTAATCATTAATAACATCACAAAAAAATCCAAAAAAATCTCATTTTTTGATTCAGACCAGGTATTACCCCTTAAACTTTGTTATCTTAATTCGGTGGCAGTGTATTTAACGGTAAATAAATGTAATCATTAAGGGTTTCCGTCCCGTAATCCTTTATAATCTGTCGCACTCATTGTTGTTTTATTATTGAATAAATTCAATATGTGTTGTTTTACTAAAAACTTCTGGGCTAACGAGATAGATGTCTTTTCCCGAACTAATCACGATATTAATTTTGTTTATTACTTCAATCGTAAACTTGTTAATAAATCTTTGTAAAGAGAGACTTTAAAGTCATGATAGTTCACAATCACTTGCTCCCGAAATGGTAAATTTTACTATAAAACGCTTAATTTTATACTAATAGTCTATTAATAGACTTCTTGCACTTACATAAGTAATGCTGTAAATGGATTATTTTTAAATTATTTAGAAATTGTTCAATAATGAACAGACAAAAGTTATTTTTATTAGAGATGACAAATATTTTCAAGCGTAATAAATCATTTCATGGGTATTTAAGAATTATTAGTATAATTTTATATCTGAAACACATTATAATACCAACATAAATAATGTAATCAAAAGCACAGAATTGCAAAATTAATAATGTCATTGGAATGTATACAACTGCAACATAAAAGTAGGTGAATAAATTGTCAAATAAGCACATTCTTTGTAATGTCTAAATTATAACATTGAAAAAAATGTAAGTGAAGACACAGTATTTCAATGTAATAGTAAGCATTTCTTGTATACAAATACTTATAATTAATGTTAAAAATAAAGCAGTAAATGTTTTTTCTTTACATAAATTACATAATTATAGTAATTTGCAAAACCGAAATTTTACTGGACACTGGCTTTATATATAATATTGTATATATTCAGATACATATTACATATATATTTATTAATATTATTTAGATACATACAAATAGATAAAAAATATCAATGGAAATTAATTTATTTATATTAACCTATATAGATAATTTGTACTGCACGTAAGGGATCAGAGTTATTACCAAACTAATATTGAACCATCAAAAACGTTAACTTTATATACACACAATAGTATCTATACCAAAATATATTTTACGATCACATACCATAACTACAATCTTTATCGACTGACCTACATCCGAGCGTACCCGAAACGAAATGATTTTTACGATATTTTACGATTCCCCCACCACAATACGATGTATCCCGACTTACCAAATACGAATGCAACTCGAGCATACCCGAAACGAAACGATAGCAACGAAACTCTACGATCTCTTACCGATCTTACCCGAGTGATCCAGAACCGGCCCTACTATACTACTAATATAGATAAAAATT
The DNA here is from genome assembly GCA_035610365.1 of Aquatica leii. Classification (NCBI taxonomy): domain Eukaryota; kingdom Metazoa; phylum Arthropoda; class Insecta; order Coleoptera; family Lampyridae; genus Aquatica; species Aquatica leii. The sequence continues at coordinate 43,505,930 of CM069436.1, forward strand.
GCACATAAACAATTTATTGAGCACAAAATTTACTTCAAAAAAGTCCGCGGGAGTGTATAATTGTATCTAATAGTTTAAGAGTCACAGAATTTTAATGAAATTTTTGTGCAACTTTGCACACTTGTACACTTCAGCCGACTTTGTTATAGTAAATTTTGTCCTCTATAAATATTTTTATGTGCAACTTTTTTCTATCTTGCATTGTTTTAGGGTAATAGTTTATTGGTTATTTTAAACTATTAAGCAAATAATTTTAAAACAAAAGTTGTGGCGGTTTTGATGCTGGTGTAATATTACGACATCGGCAAAGCTACCCTTAGCCGCAAAAAAGCCGCGGTGGTCACCAAAAGCAACTTGACCGAAACACACATGTTCTACTAAACCGATAATTTATGTTCCAATTTTAAAATACGTAAACGAAATATTTTAATAAACCTGATTTATAAAGTTTTATAATAAAAACTATCAGTAATTACTAGTTTAAATCATAAACGATTTCACTGTAAAGTAATCAACATAGGACGACAATAGGTAAAATAAGATATGAGTAAATTTTGAATGTCTAAATTGTATTAATCAAACGATTGTAAAGATTATTAACGTTATAAATCTGTTAAGATTAGAGAAAGGATTCATGTTAAAGTATAGTTCTTCTCTTTAATGCTTTTTTATAGTCAGTAGCGCATTTGTTTAATATTAATATGAGAAAAAATTGTAGAATTGGTAAAAAAAAGAGAATGTAATAAAAAGACATGTGGATTATTTCGCGTCGCGAAATGTTTTTATTGCTGTAAGTTTTCTTTAGATATGACTAGGAATTGCAAACGCAACAAAATGTTGATTAAAAATCAGTTTTTAAACTGTGGACGCATATTTCCAAAGATGAAATCTCCACTTTGCAACTTTTTCATCTGAAAGGATGTGGCAACGTAGCTTAAATACGCAAGTCTCACACTTTTCATTTTGTTCATAATTCGATAAAATTAATCTTCCTAGAATACAAGTCATTTGCAGAAAAAATTTAAAAATTTTATAACCAGAGTTATAAGCAAAACAATTTTGTTATTAATGCGAGGCTAGAAAACGTACCTAATAAGGAGACTACCAAGGTGACGTCAGTAGCGTGCAACTTCAGTATGTGCTTCATTCGAAACTGAAGGTTTATCTAGATTAAACGCTTCTTCTGCGAAATCATTCACCCTCCTAACATCTACAAGGTGTTTTTTCACTTTCTTCGTATGTCTACTAATTTCATAAATTTTATATTTGACCCAACTTGAGCTAAAACGTTTTTTTTACAATAACAAATGATTGAAGTAGAAGCTGATTCCTCCGACCGAGACATTTAATATCTTTAATTGTATTGTTGTTTTCCTTAATTTTGCTTATGACTGAATAGGTTTTAGTCGCACTTTGTATTCAGGCAAACGCGTCCACAAACAATACATATAATACCTTGTTTTTTCACCTGGACGTATCCTACGGACAAATCTCCATACTTTTCTCTTTTATTTTAACAATAGTGTAGATTATATAATACATGCACTTGACTTCAATGTCGTTCCCGGTTCATATAAACAATGGTATCAATTTTATGTTTCAATAAAGAGGGTGTTCTCAAAAATGACTTTTTTGCACGAATCACTTAAATTCATATTTGTAACCCGTATCGTAAACCGTAGGTACGTAGACTATAGAAGTTAATCTTTGAGACAAAATTTTCTCAATGTTTTCACTTGTATGTATGTATGTAAAGTTTATGATTCAGTTTTTCTTTTAATTAATTCTGTTACACAAGATAATAAAAGTGCAAGAAAATATTTAGTTGTTTCTGAGAAAAATGTGTAAAATGGACTGTTTTTATGACACCTTCGCACATTTTGTGGTGCTTGAATCTTTGTCGGGTTGTTACTGTATCCTTCAATAAATATAAATGCATTTAGAGAATTTGCGTTGATTGTAAAATAGAAGTTTGTCTAAATATTATAGTTATCTTCTAAAATTTAAGTTTACCGAACTGTTGAAATACCAGAAAAACTGGACGTAAAATGAATAAGTTGATATAACATTTGTATATCAATACGTGATAAAATTGTATCTGTCAGTTTTTTGAAACACCGTTTCAATGTTGCAGATTAGAAACAACACTAAAAGAATAAGTAAGTGAAATATATGCCACTACTTACGAGCCTTTCTTAATGCAAGTACGTTTTAGCGAGCTACTGACGTCAAGCCAATTAAAAACGTTTTACTTTGCGCGTAAAATATTCAAACTGTTTATGGATATTTTTAAGCCGTTAAGTGATATTTTCCAAAAATTCTTTCGTTGGTCTAATGTGACTTAGTATTTTTACATTTTTGAGTTGTAGAACACAGTTATAAAATTTTTGGGACTTCCCTATTGTGTCAAAATCTTAGAAATTGTAGAACTGTGAACCGCCATAAAACTCGGGTAAAACACAGTGATCATTTAGTTTTGTTGTTTTCTTTTTAAAGTGCGCATCAACTAGAGTGTGGTGAAGCAATTGTCAGAAATCCCACGATATAATTTGTTTATTTAATCATTGAATGATTTATTAAATCCAAACGTATCAAATTAAAGTCTGCTTAAATTTCTGAAAGTTCCAGTTTGGCTCTAAAATTGATTGTGTCTAGAGAAAATTTTACATTTATCCGAATGCTTTCAGTGGACGTAAATCACAAGAAATTTTTTTTATAAAAGATGTACCCTCTAGTTTGCAATCATTTCGCACTAAACTATTACATACTACTAAAGCTATAATTGAAAAACAACAGCCGGGACTGTTTGGATTTAGAGTTTGTAATACTAATTCAACGCCAAACACAATTTCCGTTCCTCTTGGAGAGATAAAGGGCAAACAAATTGCACTACAAAAATAGAAACAATTAGTGACGCCGGCCTATTTACATGCCATGATGTTTGTTCAAGTGCATGGATTTAAAATAACGCGATGGGGTTTCTCTGTAGATATGTCACTGGAAGCTATGTTTTATCAGCACGCAACAATTCTTGATAATGAACGGTCTTGCTCATTGTTTGTTATGACAAAAAATCCTCTATGTCATTGGTGTTGCAGATTCATCATCTTCTAGCTATGAAGAGGTTATGGAAAATAATTCTCAGGCATTTCATATGTTAAATGTTAAATACAAACAATTGGTGAACTATGATACGACCATTTTCTCGTTTAATATGTACCTAGAATACTAGTTATTTGTGTTTTTTTATGTTTTTATTGTTTATGCATACATTCTTATTTTTGAAATTTGTAATAAACTTTGTTCATTATATTACGTAGGTAATATTGTGTTTGTTTTCAACACCTTTCGATAATTGCAAGATTTGCGATATCTGTGAATTTTTTGTATTAAAGGCATTTCTGAACGAGGTGTAGTAGTCTCAACATCATATTGAGCATAACAAAACATTAAAACTTTGAATGAATACAGTATTATTATATAACTATGTATTATATTTGTCTATATTTTTAAATGAATTTGTTTTAGTTATGTAACTTTAAATTGTAAAATCTTTAAAGTTTTAATTTTAAAGTATTTTATTGTGTCGGTTTATTTAATGATAAACTTAAAGCATTTTAAAAACTTACTATTCAGTATTAATTAAAATGCTTTGCATTTAATTTTTATTTACTTTTAAGTAAATTTAAATGAAAAATAATAAAGTTACGCTATTAAAAATTCTACAATTTAATTTTGCTTAAGATTGAAACATAAAAAATCAATGTATCCATATTTTAGTCCTTCGAACCGGATTAGAAAATGTTATAACTATAAAATAACAAGAATCAAAAATAAAAGTATTTAAAGTTCCATTGGTATTACAGCAAATTTAATGATATTGAATCTTAATGCATTTCCATTAAGCATTACAAGAATTCCAAGTAAGTGTCCTTTCAATTGTTCCAATCATAAATTAGTACAAGTTTTTAAATTACACTTGCTATTAAGTATTAAATATTAATGTGTTATTTTCAATGTGCGCATTCATGGTACGTATTTTCCAATTTTTCGTGTACATATTTGCTATACGCACTAGGTAATTCGTACGTAATTTGCATTTGAACGTTCATCAATTTTCTTTTACGCACACTTCCTGTACATTTCAACATTTCGATTACTTTGAAGTAAACACTTTATTTTTCTTAATTTTAAACTCATTTAATTAATTTATATTTATTTTTAATTACATTTTGATTACATTTTTGTTTAAGAGGGCAAAATCGAGCAAGCAGTGTCAAATTAATCAATTATTCGCTCATTTGCAATATTGCGTTAAGTCCTTAGAATAAGCTAAAGAATTTATCGAAAAGCTTCATCTAAACCAACTAAAAAAATTCACAATGAAATGTTCGAAATTTTAAGGAATGATCTTGTTGTGAGAAAGAAAACTTATCTTCAAACTTATACCGAATTACAAGGTAGTTCCGAATTAAAAATTTTCCAGCGATAAAGACATTTGATTTAGACGTTAGATCAACCGTTGCAATGATTAACGTAATAGTGAAAGAAAATCGTTCTGTGCCAAATTTGTCTCGTACTGATTTAAATAATCAAGGTTTAAATTTTCAACAATCATTTTTTACTTAACTTCTCAGGTGACATTAATGCTTAAGCATTTATTGATAGTTAAAATTCGATGATAAAAGTTGCTAGTTTAGAACTTTCTCAAAAATTAAATTATTTAAAAATACGTTAAAAAGCAGTGCACCAAGCTCTATTGCTAATCTTACGGCTATTGGAAATTCTAACTTTGTGTTATAATTGACTAAAATTAATAATCCAATCTCTCTTGTTTTCATCAAATATGTTAAATAGATTTATTGAGTGGTACGTCTCTTTCCTACGATTTGTTTATTGAGAAAAATATTTTGTTAGATTAAAAATTATCATTACTTGAAAATACCGTATTAGGATATATTGTTTCGGGTATAATCGATTTAAAAAACTTAAAAACCTTTAACCAAACTATGATTCCAAATTGTTGTATTTCTATTACAAAAACAATTAGGATTTACAAAAATTCTGGGAAATAGAAAATGTGATTCCACAGAAAATAACTTTACTTCTGTCAAAAGAGAAACAAGCTTGTGAAAATTATTTTCAAAAGACTGTATTTCAAACTAAAGATAGAAGGTTTACAGTTTCAATCTCATTTAACGACAAATTTTTTGGCTTATGTAATTCACATCAAATGGCTTTAAATCGTTTTTTATTTTTAGAAAGACGATAAATAAAAATCCTACGAAAGTTTGGGTCATTTAAGCGAAATTGTTCCGCATGACGTCGAAAGTTGTAATTTTCTTTGTATTGAAGTATTGAAGCCCGATTCATCTACTACTATATTGCGTGCAGTCTTTGACGGAAGTGTAAAAACTTCTTCTGGATTATCTCTGAATTGTTGTCAACTGGTAGGTCCGGTGGTTCATAACGGCTTATTCTTAATTTGGGTAAATGCCGATCAAAGAAGATTTCAGTGCATTCTCTGGAGAGACCGTCTGAAGAAATAAAAACTAAACAGAGTGAGTTACAGTTTATCTAATTTATCCTATTTGGCAATAAGTGTCTTTATAACTTATGTCAAATGTATCAAAAAATACATCCTGAAGCATCATCCAAAATCATTCATGATTTTTATATAAACGATGTTATTTAAGGCGCTAATTCAGTAATTATTATTGCAAACAAAGTTACAAAAATCCTTACTTTAGCTAAATTTTCTCTCAGAAAATTCCTATTAGACCCATCTGCTGTATTTGACAACCTTCCATCCCAAAATTTAAACCTAAATTTTGATAGCGCAGAAACAAAAACATTAGGAATTTGATGGAACTCCAATTTTGATTGTTTTACTTACGACTTACGACATGTAGTAGATTTCAGCTCTAAAACTAAAAAAAACATATTATCTGCTTTTTCTAAATCATTTGACTCTCTTCTTCTATTATCTACCATTATCATCCAAAAAAAATTATTTATTTAAGCTTTTTAGAAATTGAAATTATAATGGGACGAAATTATTCCTGCTTCGTTACAGAACGAGTGGGCATCTTTGGCGAAATGTATTAACAATTTAACTACGTTGAGCATTCTTAAAAGGGTGTTTTTATCAGAATTTAAGCATGTTGAGTTACATATGGGTTTTACAACGCTAGTACGCGAGCTTACTGTGCTTGCTTCTACGTTCGATGTATTTTTGATAATTGCTATTCATTTATTGCATACTAAAAGTCGTGTAGTTTTTTTTTTAAACGTGTTACCTTACCACGAATTGTACTCTGGCAACTACACTATTAGCCGACCTTGTGTCAAAAATTTGTAGTATTTTGTCTCTCAATTTTTCTAATATTGATCTCTGGTTACATTTAAAAATAGTTTTAGGGTAGATCAATTCCACAGCTAACAAATATAAAATTTTTGTTGCAAATTGAATCGCTTCTATTTTAGAAACTACATGTGCTTCTAACTGGCATTAAGTTAGGAGTGAAAATAATCCTGCTAATTTAATTTTGTGTGGTGCTACTATGAAAGATTTGTTTGAGGACAAATTCTGGTTTAATGAACGTCTATTGCTTCATTCATTCAATTTATCCGCCTCTGAGGTAGTAACCGTCCAAAATGATTTAACAGAGCAAAAATTAATTCAAGTTACTATTACATGCAATTCTTTTCAAATATTTTACAAAAAGCAGTTTGCAAAATATTGTTTTTACCAAAAATTACAAAAAAATGTCGCATATGTTTTTCGATTCTTAAAAAATTGTTGTGCGACATCATCTGAAAGAAACTTTAGTCCTCTAACTGTATCTGAATTGTCATTATCACTCAATCAAACTGTTTCAATATTCTTTATATTTTTTGACAAACAAAATATTATAGGAGTAGGCGGTAGAATACGGCATTTTAATTTTTTTATAGTAAGATACACCCAATTTTGTCTTATTATAAAAAAAATTTGTATTGCGGCTCTAACCAGTTGTTAATAGGACACATTTTGCCCAATTTTTGGTTGTACTCGTTGTAGAAACATTGTTCATAGCTGTTTAAATTGCTTTAAAACAAGACCTAAATTAGCATTAGCTTTTATGGGTAATCTTCCACCTGCGCGATTTGCTATTTACAAATGGTGTTTCTACAATACTTTTTAACGAAAGATTGCCATACGCGAAATGCAAAACTGGTAAAGGTGTAAAACGAAGAAAAGTATTGAGAAATGTGATTGCATTTGACCTAGTAAAAAATGAAATCACAGTTGAACGATCAGCTTTAACTAATAATGTCAAGCCAGCAATGTTGGCAATTCCATTAGGTACAAAGGTAGCAATAGAATAAGTAGGTTGATTAAGCAACAGTGTTTTAATGACAATTTTTAACACAGTTTTATCATGACACCTGGTAAGTAAGAATTTTTTAATGACAGAGTTAATTTACAGTTGTTAACAACAGTTGTAGTCGTAATTATAAGAATTTAAAAGCAACTTAAATAAAGCGCTACATATGACACCTTGTACATTACATAACAACACATCACATTTAACAGTCATTACATGGCAACCGGCGTGACACAGTAACATTAATCAACGTTACATCTACTGTTAACATTGTCAATTGAACTTTAAAAATGAAACAACAAAAGATACGCTAACCACGCAAACCTTCCTTATTATTACAAACGTAGCCATCAAAACTAACATGAAATCGACAACAAAATCTACGCCAGCTTTTATTTAAATATTTAAAACATTTATTTTCAGGCGTGGCAAACCCTTAATTGTGTTCAGCGATAATGCTACAAACTTTGTTAAAGCATTCCGAGGAATAAAAAAATTGTACAATTTTTTTCAAACTGAACTGCAAACAAATTCAAGCAAATACTTACTTAACCAAATGATTCAATTGAAGTTTGTTCCATCGATTTCTTTGCATTTTGGAGCAATGTGGGAAACGAACATAAAGCAAAAAAGTTACACCTTCTAAAAGAAATAAGTGCCCCACAAAAAATCAGTATGGAATTCCATACCTTTTTCTCTTTTGTCCGAAGATTCAAACAATTTCCGAGTTCTTACATCTTATTATTTCCTAATTAGAGATTCCTTTGAGACTTTGCCAGAAAAATCTTGAGAATCGGCTAAGGAAAATCGATTGAATTTATTCATCGGAAAAAACATCTCTAACATTGTTGGAATCAGTAATCTAGATAAGTTTTACCGGAATTTCAACAACGCACAAAATGTCATCATGCTTCAGCCCAACAACTGCAAGTAGGTTTCCCAATACTTTTGTCTGAACCGAATGCTGCTCCTTTTCATTAAGTTGCTATTGAATATATACTATTTGATCAAGTTTTATCCTATTCCTTTGCATTATATTTAACACTGTGTTTCCTTTTTGAAAAATAACATTTCAAGACGGGCGCCACTGATTTATATTAGTTTCAAATTTCTATTAAGCGCAGTCGCGCGTATTTTTAGTTTGATAATTTTAAAAAAATGTACTTTCATAAGTGCAAAATAATAGTAATGTTACTCAAGATTCTACAATTCAATTTTGCATCAGATTGAAACAATAAAAAAATCTATCTATTAATATATTTTAAACGATGTAATCTAATAACAATCACGTTGAATATAAATTGTTTTTATTTAATAGAATAAAATTATTTTATCAACTTATTAAAAAATAAAAAGTAACAAAACACAAATGTTCTTTAATCTGCCTTATTCCTTAAAATGTAAATTACTTTTTATGCTATAGTACCGGCTTTAACATAATCTGTTAAATGCAGGTTTAACCTGAAGAGCTTTAGAAAGTGGTTAACAACTAACGTTGTTATTTTGTTACCTACAAAGTTTTTTTTTATGGAATGCGTTAAGTTTGTTTTAAACTTTAATACGATCGTTAATTATTATAAATTAAAATTTTAAAAAATCACAAATGATTGTTTTTGTAAGTAAACTTTATATAAAGATGGTTATTTGTTTACGTATTGCGTACTTTAAATAAATATTATTAAATTCGTAAAATTAGTAAATTTGTACTACTGTGTTTAAATTGCATCAGTTTATACGGTTTTTAATTGATTTACATAAAACTGTTTTTTACAATATTGTAACTGCAAATTACGAAAACATTCTGCCAAATCAATTTTATATGAGAATTTGAGAATAAATAACATATAACGCACACAATTAATAATAGCAACTTTAAATTTTTAATTAAGAAATAAGAAGTTGCCGTGTTATAAGTTGCGTGTGTATGTATTGAAACTATAGTTGATGAAAAGCATAAAAAACGCGAAAATAATTATTATAATTTTTTAACTTGTATAACATGAATGGGTTTTAAACGTTTTAAAAATTATTTTAAATTAAAATGTAATATGGTAACTACTACTTAGGTCCACCATTGCGGATTAATAATACAATTAAACTGATAATATCAAAAACTGTATTTTGTTAGTAATGTTATCAAAACTGTAATATAAAAAAATTCATAAATTTTTTTACTGTTTATAACTATATCATAAATTCAAAAATAAAATGTCGTACTTAACTTGTTCTTGTCTAATTGGGAATTTTTAAACCCGAGTGAAACAAATAACTCGTTAAATAAATAATTATTTTTTACATTTTGGAGTCATAGAAACATTTTATTTTAATTATAAATTGTGAGTTCAAATTTGTGAAAACATTTATAGTTTGTACAAAACACTAGCAGAAATGAATTGAGAAAAGATTAAAATTAAATTTTTAAAACTAAATAATTAAAATCAGTATTTTCAACAAACTGAGTAATAAATTTATAATAAAAAATGCAACTCACACATATTTCAAAGCGCTTAATGCACGTAGAATTCATAAAAACGCGTACACTCAGGAACGTATTATTTCATACACTTTTGTATATATATATAGATATATATAGACTTCAATACGAGCATAGTGATGTTACGTAAACTTTTTGTAATTCATGTTTTATTAAAAAGAAAAACTTTATGTGTACACTAAAAGTTTTTCCAAGAAACTTGATGTGAACCGTTTTATTTACTTACAAATACTAATCTGCGAACAAAAAAAATAAAAGTTAGAGTTCATAAGTTAAAATTAAATCAATGACCTAAAAAAATTAACCCAATAATAAATTTGAATGCTACAACGAAATAAGATTTTAAAGTTAGGTGCAAATTAGCAAAAAAATATAACTTAACCAATAAAGTGAAACCTTTAATATTATTAATTTTTAATTGTTTGTTTTTAATATTATAATTTACCAATTAACTATTGTTTTAAACATAAAAAAACTGCGTCAATTTTGTTTAGAAAAACTGGTTTAACTTGTTTTTACTAAAACAATTGAATTTTGAAATTTACAACAATAATGCATCGGTATATTTAGAAAAAATTACAATAAGATTATAAAATATAATATGTAATTATTTTTCAGGACCACTACCAAATATATCTTTTCTGAAAACATTTTTAATTACGAAACGTAAATACATCATCATTAGTTTTTTCCAATAACTCCAATTTTTTTGCTGCTTTTTATTAGATGGTCCAACTATTTAAATTATAGTGTAATAAGATAACTATTTTTTTGAGAAAATAACACATTTACCGTAAAAAATAGAAATGTAACTTTAATAGAAGAAAATCATAATTAAAACTCAAACACAAACGAAATTTAGCGCAAATGTTCAAATAGCGCTCCGTTAATCATTTGACACTGATCGATGCAAGCGTAAACACTTTGTACACTCAAATATTTCAAGAGTAATGTGCATTTTGCAAATTAGTGTTATCACGTCTGTATCATTATTGACAGATAAAACAAAAACTACTCGTAAATTTGACTATTTAAAAACATCACTTGATTTAGTGGGAGTGTGAAAAAAGCATTTAACAAGTTTTTTAGAAGCGAATTCTTTTTGCTGTTAACAAAAAATGGCACGTTTAACTGAACGGGAAATAATATAAATTTTAGTAATGGTTGGATATGGGGATAAATTAAGAACACATGAGGAAACATGTGATTTATTCAACCAAGAACATCCTAATAGACTATTGCAAAATCCACAGTAAGTAAATTGGTTGCCAAATTTACTGAAACGGGATCGGTCCATAATTTGCCTCGGCAAGGTCAACCTTGAGTAAACAAAAAAATTAGATATGTTACCCTAAATAGACTACAGTTTTGTCGTGACGTTAAAGTATAATCCAGACCGCCGCTTGCAGTTTTGTGAAGAACTAATGTTACGCTGTGATGGAGATCCCAGTTTTATAACCATATGCTATTTTTTAATGAAGCAACTTATTGCCTAAATGAGACAATACATCGTTACAATTGCAAGAAAATCTCAACTAGACTCAAGACTCTCACAGTCAACGCCAAGGAAAATTAAATGTTTGGATTGGAATAATCGGACGGCGTATAATGGGACCTTAAAGCAACACGTTGTTTAGACTTTTAGCAGTTTGATTTAGTGCCAGCTCTGACAGCAATGTTTCTAAATTATCACGAAGCAGATGTACTCTATCAGGATAATTGGTGTCAACAAGATGGAGCGTCTTCTCACTTTGGAATCAACGTCCGACAATATTTTGACGCCACATTTTTTGGAAGATTTATAGAAAATCGAGGAGCTATTGAGTGACCACCGCGTTCTCCAGACTTAACTCTCTTAGATTTTTTTTCTGTGGCGTTATTTAAAATCAAAGGTTTATGGTCAGTGCCAAATGGTTAACGGAATGCAATTTTAACATTTGCGATTAATTTCGTTTGTTTTTGAAGTTTAATTATGACTTTCTTCCATTCAAGTTACAGTTTTATTTCTTACGGTAAATGTGTTATTTTCTCAAAAAGATAGTTATCTAAAGTAATTTTTTCACACCAAGTAGTTGGACCATCTAAAAAAAAACCGGAAAAATTTGGCGTTATTATTGAAAAAAAAACAATGATGACGTCATTTTGCAAAAATACATAACGTCATAAGTAAAATTTTTATGTCATAAGGTGGCTAATTAAAAAGTTAAATTGACTTATCGGAGCGTTTTGTTTGAAAACATTAAATAATGCAATTATAAATTTGGTTTCTTACTTTATCACCACACTGTATATTTACGTCTGTAAAAAATTTTTCGACTACTGGTCAAACAAAATTGATAGTTATAAATATTAAAACTATCAAAAATAAAAACGATGTCTTAATTTTGACGTTTTTATCTAATTTATATCTAAATATACCTGTAATTCACACTTTTTAATTTCAAGAATTGTAAAAATAGTAATTATAAATGTTAATATAATGTAATAAAAATGAGTTTTTTAATGATGTGTCTTTTTAAATAACTTAAATTTGTTTAAATTATATTTTATTGCATTTACCTTGTACCTTTTAGTAGCGAAAAAAATACGATCTGTTACTCTGTTAAAAAAATTGATACTCGTGGATTCTCACGCTCGCATACGCTCGAAGATTTTTATTTGTATTAAATTTTTATTATATTTTAGTTTTAGAATACATTATGAAAATGTAGTAAAACTCTATAAAAACTGTACAAGAAATATAACATTTTTATACTAATACAAAAACTTATTAAATTTTTGTTAATCGCATCCATTAAAGTTGTAGTACAAAAGCAATAATGGCAGTGCATACAAATAATTTTTTTTAAAAAAAATTGTAGTGAGCTTTCTGAATTTAATAGCAATGACGGTGGTGATGACATTAATACAAAAAATATTAATGATAGTGATAACACTATCAGACGGTTTTTAATTTTTTTAAATAACTGTTGCAAAAATAGATGTATAGTTTTTGCATTCTTTAACTAAACACTTTTACACTACGTCTAAAGTAATAATCGTACTCCGACTGTATTTAATGTGATTTAAAAAAATTATACGAGTATATCTCACCCACATACTCTCACAGAAGATGTGAAATTTATTTACTAATTAATTTTATTATTTTTTATTTTTGATTAAAAAGCAAATTGTTTCTAGGATTCTATATAAATGTCGTTTACATTATATTTCACTCAATTAAATTAATTGAAAATTTAAAAAATATCTAAAACGCTTTAGAAACACATAAATAGTCACAATGAAATTAACGGTAAGAATGGCTCATTTAATTGTAAACGTCAGAAATGTAAATAAAAAATATAGTTTGTGGTGACTGTGCTGCCTCTATTTTCGTTACGGTGCAACTTACCAAAATTTCAGATTTACTTCGCTAAAGAAGTTAAAAAAAAATAGATAACTACAAAAGTCTTGACGTAACAAGTATTAGAATGTTTAATTAGTATCAAAAATACAACAACAATTTGCTGTACACAAAAAAAAAACTATTAAATGATTTCTTCTTGTTATGTAGACTGTTGCTTGTCTTAATAAAATAACCAGCGGAAATAATCTCTCATTGTGACGGGATCCCACCTACCTTAATAGTGTTTTTCCGTTCTGAAATATTTTGATGAAATGTCGTCCCAGTCATTCAGATCTGATTGAGTAATGAGATGCGGTTGTTAAAAGTAACATATTTAATATCGTTTCTAAATTATTCATTCAAAACATCATTTATATCTTTTTTGTCTGTAAAATTTTCAAAAACATTTGAATGCATTAGAGTTGGTAACTTAGAATCAGTTTACTTTGAGTAATAGCAAAAACTTCCACGGCCGAAGTCTATACTAAAATGAGAACGTCTTCTGGGTTTGCACCGTGTCATTGCTGTAGCCGAAATTGCCAACGTTTTGTTCACTTTCGTATGAGACTTCATTTGGCGTAAAAAATTGAAAAACTTAAACAATCGACCGAAATCTAATTAAAAACGTCTCAAAAGTTAGGTGATCATCTTGTAAACTAAGCCAGATTCGAAACTATAAAAAAGTAAGAAAGAAAACAATAAACTTGAAAAGCAAGCAACAATCTAACAAACAACTACTACAAACTTAGGTAATCAGTTTGTGAACCAGATTTTGAACTCCATAGAAATGACTAAAGAAAAAGTAGTTTCCGTATATATAGAAGAAGTATTTGGTTACAGTCGAAAAAGGGTGTGTTTATAATAAAAAAGTAATAACTGGGTACCAAAGAAGGGATACCTTGAAATCATGATTACAATTGAAGTTATTGAGGTGTTTCATGATTTCTATGCACTCTTGGATTTTCTTATCGAAGAAGAATGAAGATTTTGCAATCACCGAAACGTTATCAAAATTTTTATTGTGATCTGTAGTAAAATAATGTTTAACAATCGCAAACTTAAGAATATGCTTTTTCTTTATACAACGATCATGTTCTAAAATGCGCGTAATAACGGAACCACCGGTTTCACCTAAGTAAACTAAACCACATGAACAAGGAATTTAGTATACACCTAGAAATGAAAGTGTAGGAAATTTGCCGTTTTGAGAAAGAAAAATTTGAGAGATTCTGCCTGTTGAGTTAAATATGGTTTTAATACTATTCTTACAAAAAAGTTTTCCTATTTGATCTGTAACTTTGTAAATGTAGGGTAAAACTGCAATTTCGGATTGGGTTTAGTAGTAGAAATGTCATTAGGTAATTAAGCACGTGAATGTAGACGACGATTAATACCTGCTTGAATATCTCGCTTTATATAACCATTGTTTACCAAGTTTCTAGTAAGTGACGGAGTTCCATGTCTAGATTCTCAGGTTGGCAAATAGAAAATGCGCAATGAACCAAAACAGAACGTTTTTGTGCAAAATGATGCTGAGGCAACGCATAAAGGTACCTGTTTGTATGGGTGGTTTACGATAAACAGAAGAACTCAAAAGTTTGTTGGGATTTCAAGTCACAAGAACGCCAAGAAATCGGAGAGAACCATTAGTTTATTATTTCATAGTAAATTTGATATCTATGTGTTGATTGTTTAGATGATAAAGAAATTTTGACAATTTGAGATGACCATAAAAGCAAACAATAAACGTGTCATCAACATACTTAAACCAAACTTTAGGTTTTAATATTGATGATTACAAAGCAACCATTTCAAAAAAATGTCATTAAAAATGTTTGCTATAACAGGCGATAGAGGAGAACCCATAGAAGCGCCAAAGACCTTTTCGTAAAACTTGTTATCAAATTGGAAGTAAATTCAAGTCCTTGCCATGTTGAGACAGAATCTGTCTGATGATAATAAGCGAATTCTTAATAGAAACTTTGGTAAAAAGTAAAGTGAGATCAAAACTCAAAAGAAAATCTTAGGGTTCAAGTTTTATAGTTTCTAGACTTTTAATAAAATGCTGAGGCTTGAGTATCTGAGAAGAGGGTTAATCTGTAAATTTGCAAAGAAGGTTGTACAAAAACTTGTCTAGCTTGTAGGATGGATACCGGAAAGTACTGACAATAGGTCAAAAAGGAATACTTTGTTTGCAAATTTTGGGAAGTTCGTATAAACAAGGTGGTTTTGAGTCTAAAGAGATAACTTAACGGTTAGTTTCTAAAGGTAGATTGGAAGATTTGATAATTTAGTTGACCTCGCGTTCAATCCTCAAAGTGGGAGTACGAGTTACAATAGCGTACATTTCCTCAGTCAAAATAGCAAGGATTTTTGTAGCATAATCGATTTCCTAAAAGAAAAATACATATTATTTACAAAGATAAACTTACAAACCATTAATGATAAAAAATACAGATAAAAACAAAACAAAGAATAATAAATTTCAACATAACTTTCATTCTGCTGGAGACACTTTAAAATTCCTTTTCTACATTTTCTAGTAGATGTGCAAAAAATAGTATCTGAATCTAATTCCACAAAAGCTGTTTGTACATAAAATAAAAGTTCTTTTTGGTTACAAATGGTGTGATGTACACATTGTTCTTGAAATATTCCAAAAAAAGATTAAGTGTGGATTTAGCAGGTCACTTTCATAAACCATTAAAACCAATCTATTGATCCTCAAACATATATGACAGCTGAAAATATACCTCCTAAAGTCAATGTTGGTTAAAATGCTCAACAAATCTGCCACTACTCTTCTCAGAATTTTCAATTATTTTTGTTGATTGCATTTTTAAAAACATATGCTTTCAGTATTCAGTTTTTTTGAGATCGTCTCCATTATGCAAAATTTGTACTGTAATTCTTGAGTATGAATGAAGTCTATGTAGTTTCAAAACTCTTTAGATTGACATCACCGATATGCTTAAATCTGTAGAAACTGATTTTATTGAATACCAAGAATAAACTTGAAAATAGCCTCAAGTGTTTAATTGATTATTTTTGTTATTAGCAATTGGTTTAGAAGAATTTTTACAGGCTCTTATACTTCTTGTTTTAACAAAATTTGTTTTTATTTATCGCGGATAGATTACGATATCTTGCATTAAATGTTCTATCCAATATTTTTCCACATTCGCCATGAATAAAAAATGTATTCAGAATATGAGCTTTTCAGTTACTCACAATCTCATCTATTTCTTAACAATTAGACTAAATTTACAAAATTAACGACAATCTTTTATCTGTGCAAAACTGTGTTAAGATGTACTTTTGTTTTTACGACCATTTGCGCCTACCTGAAAAGAGATCTTCTAATAACAGAAAAATAATGTAAGATAGGTATAAGAAATGATATATTAGGTTTGTGCAGAATTAACGTGCAAATTGCAACATGTAAAGATTTGTGCGGGTGTTCATTTAAAAAAAAAATGTGTTGTCATTTTGAAATTGTTAAAATTTAGGATGAAATTGTCATCACCCTGTATAAAGTAATAGTTTTAAAAATTATTGTTGAAAGATAAATGTATGAATTTAAAACACCCATTAGTATTAGTTTTTCATTTTTTAAAACAAGTGAGATCTATGAAAATTAATGTAAGGGTGGAAATAACAGTTTTTTCAAAATAAAATTATATAACAATTCCTACAAATAGATATAGAAATAACAGTTGAACCAAAAATTGTACAGTTTTTAAAATATTTTGCTTCTATCAAGATCTACACCTTATTTAAACCTTTAAAATTTAAAAACTGTAGATGTATTATTGCCAATATCTTAACCCATGAGTACCATGGTAGATCCTGTATTGTAAAACGAGTGTTACAATGACGATAATTGTAATGCAATTAAGTTTACTTTAAGGAACGGCAAGTGAAGAATTATACAAACGTTGCAAAAAAGAATAACAAATGTTTTTTATATTGATTTCTCTATTTTGATTTAATTTTCATTATTTGTTGATAAAGATTTTAATATACTATAGTCGGTCACAGTGATTAGCATCTGCCTAATTTTTGAAGTAAATACGTTAATCTGACACCTAATATTTACTTTTAATCTTACATATTACAAACACAAAATAGTATATTGTAAAACGAGTGTTACAATGACAAAAATTGTAAGGTGAGTAAGTTTGCAATATAGCAATGTAATCTTTGGGCACGAAAAGAGGCAGTCCACTAAGCTCAAGCAGCTGTCATAGAAAATAATTGGACGTTCTTAATATAATATAATAAATGAAATAGATACCAAACAAATTAACTTAAATAATTAATAATTTTATGTATAACATAAACTAAACAATGTAATTAACAAAAAACAATAAATCTTGTTGCATCACGTTTTAATACTTCTCGTTTAGGGCCCTACTCTCGTCTCGTAGTTTTCAGAACCTTAGTATAAAATGGCAATACTTACTGTTTACTGTGTGAATTATGTTTAGCTTACAGTAGTGATTTTGGGTTGTAGGCTTGGACATTAGTGACAGGAGTGGTAGTGGGATTGCCCAAGAGTCATTGACGATAAGTATTTATAAAATTAGTTTACAGAAGTTGACCTTTGTTTTTTGCCAGACTTTAAATTGTTTTAACGGAGAACGGTTAGCGATAACGAGACGTTGTTTTTAGTATTTCATAGTCTACTTCACAGGGTTCAAATTTTCTTTGAGTTAACAAAAATCGCTGGAGAAATAGAATTACAAGACGTAGTTAACGCTTGCGCCAAGGTCGTGTGTTTTAACACAAAATACGCCATTGAATAGCGAGATGATCAATTAATTTAGTACATAAATAAATTTTGCAAAACGGTAATTAGTTTATTAAAATACATGTAGTACACGGTAGGGTATATTTTAGGGTGCGTATAACGACTGTACTGCCCTCAGAGTCGCTAAGTAGCCTGTACAGGTTTTTAGTGCTACATTAAGTCGGCTATATAATCTCTCGCAAAAAAGTTTGTCAGATATGAACGCCTCTAGAAAACCCTCGGTAGGTTATATTTTCTTGCACAAAAATAATCACAAAAGTGTAGCTTACCAAATTAAACAAAATCACTGACGCATTAAGATAAAACGGCAAATGAGATAAATAATTTTGAAGTTAAACGTAGCTTTTCGGTGAGAAAATCAAAGTGATAAATGTGTGGCCGGTTTATATACCCATCGATGCTTCGATTGAGTGCTCATAAAAAAGAATTATCTTGCGCGTCTTCGAGCAGCTGATGGGGTAAGTTTAAAAAGCTCTAAGTCCTCGCGTAATTTCTTAATTACTAACTAAATTCGTAAAAATGTTAAGGACCGGAACCGTCTCACTACACCTGCGTTACAAAAAAGAATTGTAACACAAGTTTTTTATACTACTTTCTATATTTTGCTTTTACTTACATTATTTGTTGAAAAAAATTGTAATATATGTGTATTAGTATTTTTGAAATATCATTGTTAATAACAGTAATCAGCATCAACCTACGTTCTAATTTCAAATTTGAAAACACTTAGCATTGGTATTGTTATTTTGATAATTTTAACAATAACTAAAGTCAATAAGTTTATCTGACAGCTACTACTTACAACCAATCTTATACATAACACAAGCAATATAAAAAAAAGTTTTTGAACCACATGATAATTTTTTAATTTGCCAGCGTAGAAAAGTGTTGTTGTCTACAATGTCTTCAAATTTTGTTCAATTACAACAATGTTTTTTATTATTATGGTAACAAAAACATAATAAATAAAACACATTCCAATTATTAATCTTAACAATAATACATTTTAAATCATTTAAATTTTGTTTAAACCATTTAACAATTATTGATTTGTTTTTATTAAAATTTCTACTTAATAATTACACGTAGGTTTACATAATTTCAGTATATTATTAACTTATTTCTTACTAAAATATTTTAATCTTTAATGTATTATAAATTAACAATTTTTAAACGTAGTTTTTACAGATATTTTATAAAAAGCGTTTTTGTATTTATTTTACTAGAATCTCAAATGAATTTTTAACGCTACTTATAAGAATGTAAAAACACAAAAAAGATTTGTATTTAAGCATTATTTTTAACATAGTAGTAGACACAAATCTACACTTACCTAGTAACTACAATATTAATTAAAAGTTTTTTAATTTTGCTTGTTATTAAAACTTTATTGGCAGAACTTAATAAAAATACTGTGCATAATAAATTGCTGGTTTAAATTTTTAAGTTTTATAAAGTATATCATAATGTTAACAAAAAGTTTTTGTTAAAACATTAAAAAAGTTCTATGTTTTCTCTTCAATTATAAAAATAATGAAAAAATACAACTTTATTAATTATAACGTTAAAATTATTTAGACAACATTAAAACGTATGTCAATGTCATCATCAATAAAAATCTGTTATATCCAACGCATTATATATTCTAAATAACACATACATTATGATATAACTGAGAACTTAATAATGATAAATTTATACTTAAACAACAAAAATACATATCTTTAAATTTTACTATTGAAGTGTTTTTAAATAAAAATTTGAACATATAAGAGTTACCAAATAAAATAAATTTAAGTAACTTACGTAGTTAAATATTAAATGTTTGTTAATAAAAACAAAGTAGGTTTGTGTCATTTTTTATAAACTATAGCAACTTTATGCTATCCAAATTTACTTTAAGAACTGCATAAAAATAAATTGCGTTTCTAATAACAGATAACTTCAAGAATTAATCAAAACACTTATTTTTATAAACATTAAATTGTCATATATTAGAATTACAAAAATATTTTTTTTACTTATTAAATTTCATATAAATTATACTTGATATTGAAGACACCTCGCAGTGTAATTCGATAAAATAAATATTCACGTCAGAAAATTGAATATATGTCATTCCATGACACTAAATCAGACAAAATAATGGATTTATCATAATTTATAAAATATATTTTTTTCAGACCTATTTATAATAAATACCAATTAATAATTCTTAAAAACGGCATTTAAATAGCAAATAAGCTGTCACAAACTTTTTAACCGAGTTTAAAAGTTAAGTATTGCGTCTTAATTTTGACAAATTTTAATTTAAAATTAATTCAAAAATTTAACAAGTCATACAAAATTAGTAAAATAAATGTTCTGATATAAATATTAAATAATCTATCAAGTATTACAATTAAAATTATATTACTTTTAATATTAAAGTTAATGCTAATGTTGTTGTTAATTCAAATATGTAAATTCGCGCCGAATCAATTTTGTAAAAGTATGCTTATCGGCGCGCATTAAAATGTACGCGCATAAAAGATAAAAGGCAACTAATGGCCGAATATTGGTATTGTTTAAAAGTCTTTGTAGAAGGTCGCAATAAATGGTTGTTGAGCTCGGATATATTAATTTGTTAATGGAAATATTCAAGTCCTGCAAGTATTTTATGGAAAATTATACAGTCCACTGGGTTGAATAAACATTTTGGTCCTTCGAGCCGGATTTGAATTACTGAAGATTTTTTGGAAATTTATCACGAGCAGCCATTAAAGATAGTAGAATCGGCAAAACGACAACGAAAAATCAGGTTTGCCTAATTCCTTTTGTTATTTCCATGTTATGCATGTCTATTTGTGCTAAATTTGATTTATTTAAACAATCCGTATATACGCATTTGTTATTCTAATTCTTATCAAGTTTATTTTAAATTAAATCATGGAGGTCATTCGGCAACTCAAACTTAAACGAGCGAGTTTTAAGGGTCAATTAACACGTTTAAAAAATTATTTCGAACAATTAACGGTTGAAGGAAACGCACCCACACCGGTGGAATTACAACAATTACAAATTAAGTTGCATAAAGCGGGTCCTATATATGAACAGTTTTTTGAAATTCAATTAGAAATCGAAATATTAGAAGGGGTTGAAGATGAAAGGGAACGTGAAAGTTTTGAACAAAATTATTGTACGGTTGTAGCCGAAGTAGAAACATTTTTTAAATGCCACGAATTTGAATCGCGAATTTCAGAGATAATTCCCGAACACAATTTATCAGTAAGTGCACATGCATCAAGTAATATTAAGTTACCGGAGATTCGTTTGCCTGTCTTTTATAGTCAATACGACCAATGGATTGAATTTAAAGATACGTTTACGGCATTAATTCATGATAATTTATCGCTAACTGACATTCAAAAATTTCATTATTTGCGTGCGGCTTTGAAGGACAAGGCATCAAATCTGTTAAGTTCCTTAACTGTATCCGCTGCAAATTATATTGTTGCATGGAATTTATTAAACGATCGTTATGAAAATAAAAGATTAATTATTCAAAATCATGTTTCGTCTTTGTTCGATGTACCGGTGATACAAAAAGAGTCTCATGTAAAATTACGACAATTGCTCGATAATGTTAATAAAAATTTACGTGCGTTAGAAGCGTTAGGGCAACCGGTTTCAAATTGGGACACTTTAATAGTTCATATTATTGTGTCAAAATTAGATTTAAATAGTAAAAGGGAGTGGCAGGAGTACGAGTTTGATAACGAATTGCCAAATTTAAACGATATGAGATCTTTTTTAAAAAAAAGATGTGAAATTTTAGAGTCCATAAATAAGCCCACTAATTCAAATTCAATGCGTCACACTCACACGTCAATAATTAAATCCAGCGCTGTGTCAAATACCAATTTTGGATCTACAGTTAGCCACTGCCAATTTTGTAAGTCAAACCATAACATAAACAAGTGCAACGAATTTTCAAAATTATCTGTCGGAGAAAGACGAGAAGAAGTAGCTAAATTAGGGCTTTGTTTTAATTGCTTGCGTCGCGGTCACGGCGTTAGACAATGCAGATCAATGAGATGCACTACATGCAATAAAAAACATAATTTTCTGTTACATTTCGAACAAAACAACGTCCTCAGAGATTCTGTAAATAATCAAATTGAAACGGTTGAACAATCTTTACCAACGGTTGCATCTAATGCAGCTAACCGAACCAAAGTAGATACGTCATTAGTACTTTTAGCTACTGCTTTAGTCAGTGTAAATGATAAATGGAATAATCCACATAAGTTTAGGGCAATGTTAGACACAGGGGGTCAAGCTAGTTTTGTAACAGAAAATGTTGTATCTGCCTTAGGTGTAAAGAAAACTGCTTGCAATTCAAGCGTTATAGGAATTAATAATTCAAAAACTAATGTAAGTAGTAAATGCAATTTCGTTATTTATAATCCAAATAATAAATTTTCTATGAGCATCTCATGCTTAGTCTTACCTCACATTACTACCAAAATTGTTAAATTAAGCTTACCTACATTGGAGGTACCTGTTAATGTAATGCTGGCCGATCCGGAAATCAGCAAGGGTGGAGACATAGATATATTACTGGGTGCAGATGTAGTTTGGGACATTTTTGATGCTGGCCGACTGTCATTAGGTAAAAATAAACCTACATTAATTGAAACTAAGCTAGGGTGGGTTTTAAGTGGTAAACTAGAACAGTTTAACGATCAGATTTTGTCAAGTATTTGTATCACAAATGAGTGTTTATCGAAACAACTAGAAAGGTTTTGGGATATTGAAAATATAAAAGGTTCCGATAAACAATTCACACTCCAGGAACAAATATGTGAAAATCATTTTGTTAAAACACATTCGCGAGACCTTAATACAGGTCGATTCATAACAAAAATACCATTCAATGAAAATTTGAGTAGGAGATTCGCATCAAATGGCATTAAATAGATTTTTAAACTTGGAAAGACGTTTTGAAAAAAAATCTTGATGAAGGATTATGAGTCATTAGGACATATGGAACAAATTAAAAATACGAAAAATGATAAAAATAAAGGTTATTTTATACCCCATCATGCGGTTTTTAAGGGAGGTAAAATACGGGTAGTATTCGACGCGTCCGCTAAAACCAATACTGGATTGTCATTGAACGACGTGCAATATGTCGGACCAACCATCCAAAACGATCTGTTTTCTATATTATTAAGATTTAGGCAACATCGATATGTTATGACGGCAGATGTAATTAAAATGTACCGACAAGTATTAATTGCACCAGAAGATAGAGTATATCAAAAAATATTTTGGCGTGAAAACAGCTCGGAGACAATTAAAATTTATAGTTTAAACACGGTAACGTATGGAATGTCGTGCGCTCCGTTTCTAGCTATTCGCAGTTTGGCCGAATTAGGTAACGAAATTAAAGAAAGTGAACCAATTATCGAGCGAATAATAACTAATGATTTCTATGTAGACGACATGTTAACTGGGGCTGACACAATCGACAAATTAATTGAAATTAAAAATAAAATTACAAAAGTTTTAGCCGGTGGTCAGTTTGAATTAGGAAAATGGTGCTCTAACGTAAATAAACCAACGGGTGAGAATGAATCGAGAGGATTCGTTCGTGATACTCATGAAAGCGTCTTAGGGATTCGGTGGTGCGCAAAACGAGATGTTTTATACTATTCGGTTCAAAACTTGTATGATAATTCTATACCTACTAAACGCGTAGTTTTGTCGTCGGTTTCAAGGCTATTTGACCCTTTAGGAATATTAGGGCCGATTACAATTTTAGCTAAATTAATGATTCAGGAATTATGGCAAGCAGGTTTGGATTGGGATCAACCCATTCCGGAACCAATATTATCAAATTGGGTGGAATTCAAAGAACAGCTGCAGGTAATTGAAAATTTAAAAATTACTAGGGATGTAGTCGGTCAGCCAATAGAGATTCAGATACACGGTTTTTGCGATGCCAGCGAACGAGCCTACGGAGTTTGCGTGTACATTCGAGTGCGAAGTCTCAATAAAATTAGTACGAACCATCTTTGCGCAAAATCTAGAGTGGCTCCGGTTAAAAAATTATCACTGCCTAGGCTCGAACTATGCGCTGCTGTTTTGTTAACTAAGCTTATACGATCAGTAAAAAAGATTCTTTTAGTAAAGGTAGATCAAGTTTATTTGTGGTCAGATTCATCAGTTGTTCTACATTGGATAAAAAATACCTCCGCGCAATGGAAAACCTTCGTAGCAAACCGCGTGTCAGTAATTCAAACTAATACAAACATCGAAGAGTGGCATCATGTAGCTTCTGGTCACAATCCGGCAGATTTAATATCTCGAGGTGTAGTACCTAAAATGTTAATAGTTTCAGATTTATGGTTTTATGGACCAAATTGGTTAAACCGAGAATTTGTTGACTGGCCCACAAATGAATTCTTATGTTTTGATAATCCAGAAATTTTAGAAAAAAAGCGTGTTAACATTGTAGTAACTGAAGGTACCGGTTTAGATATTTTTGATAAATTTTCAAGTTTCAAAACTTTATTGCATGTATTTACTTACATATTAAGATTTACTCATAACACTAAAAGTAATCAGAGTCAACGTTTAGGACCCCTTTCTCCAACAGAGATTAATAACGCTTTAAATAAACTAGTTAAATTAGTTCAGCACGATTCGTTTAAATTAGATATAGAGATGCTTAAAACAAATGGTAGAGTCGGTAAGAAAAGTTCATTGCTATCACTCAGTCCATTTTTGGATAGTCACGATCTTTTAAGAGTTGGCGGCAGACTTGCAAACAGTAATTTCACATATGATAAAAAATACCCACTATTATTACCTAAACGACATAATTTTACGTGGTTACTTTTCCAACACGAACATAAAAAACTTTTACATTGTGGCTCACAGACACTTTTATTAGCAATTAGAGAAATGTTTTGGCCAATATCAGGCAAGTCGATTGCGCGAAAGATCATTCGAAATTGTGTTACATGTTTTAAAGCAAGACCTCAAGGTTTTAAGTATAAAATGGGCGATTTACCGTTAGCTCGTGTGTCTCCTTATACCCGTCCTTTTACTATAGTCGGTACAGATTTTGCAGGACCTTTTTTGCTCAAAGACCGGCTTACTAGGAACTCTAAATTGATTAAGTCTTATACTTGTATTTTTGTATGTTTTGTGACCAAAGCGGTCCACTTAGAGCTAGTATCAGACTTAACCACCGAAGCCTTTATCGCCGCATTGAAAAGATTTACGTCTCGACGAGGATTGTGTTCAGAAATTTACTCTGATAACGGGACAAATTATGTAGGAACAAAAAATGAATTAAAAAATATTTATGAATTTTTGAAATCAAACGAAAGCAATTTGCGTTCTTATTTAACAAACCAAGAGATTAATTGGCACTTTATACCCGCCCGTTCCCCTCATTTTGGAGGGTTATGGGAATCCATTGTGCGCTCCATGAAATCTCATCTACGAAAAGTTATAGGGAATGTTCATTTAGCTTTTGACGAATTTATTACTATCTTAGCACAAGTAGAAGCATGCTTAAATTCCCGACCTTTATCCCCAATCAGTGATGATCCTACAGATTTAAATCCTTTAACGCCCGGGCATTTTCTGATTGGAAAAACGTTACAAGCCATTCCAGAGAAAATTTTGCTGGGAACAAAATGCAATACTTTATCTCGCTGGGAGCGAGCGCAACAAATTACTCAAAATTTTTGGCATCGCTGGGTACGAGAATGCACTTCGCAGATGCAGGTCCGATCCAAGTGGCAACTAACTCTAAAACCAACCGATCAGCTGAAGCCAAGCGACATGGTGCTTGTTAAGCAAGACAATTTAGTTACGTTACAGTGGCCACTAGGCCGCATATCTCAAGTGTATCCTGGAACTGACGGTGTTGTTCGGGTCGTCGACGTCATCACGACAAAGGGGCTTATCAAAAGATCCGCAAGAGGCGTGTTTCGCTACATGTAAACCTGTAAAAATATAAAGTGACGTGCAAAAACATTGTGTTTAATTTTAAGTTCAAAACACAAAATTTAGTTAAATTATAATGTAAAGAGTACCAAGGTTTACTTTTTTTCTTTTTGGAATGTAGTTTTAATTTCGAAACTTTATTGATTTGTTATATATTTTTTTTCGAATGATCCGACAATGTTTATGTTAAATGTGAACGGATCTAGTATTAATTTCGAAAACTATATTGATTTGTTATATTTTCGAGCTGGCCGAGATGTTGTTGTTAATTCAAATATGTAAATTCGTGCCGAATCAATTTTGTAAAAGTATGCTTATCGGCGCGCATTAAAATGTACGCGCATAAAAGATAAAAGGCAACTAATGGCCGAATATTGGTATTGTTAAAAAGTCTTTGTAGAAGGTCGCAATAAATGGTTGTTGAGCTCGGATATATTAATTTGTTAATGGAAATATTCAAGTCCTGCAAGTATTTTATGGAAAATTATACAGTCCACTGGGTTGAATAAACAGCTAATATTGTAAAATGAATAAAAGTAATTGTAAATTATTATAAATATTAAAAAAAATTGCAATAAACAAAATAAAACTTTACACACAAAATGAATTCGTAATAATATAAATAATTACAATACAAATTAATAAAAAAAATGAGTCTAAAATTAAAAAAATAAAATAAAAAGCAATGAAGCTAAGTTCAACATATAATTAAATTCAAATGATTTGAATCAGTAAAAGTAATGAAATCAAATTAACAATGTAATTTGCATAGTTAAATAAATACAAACGAGTTACATTTATTTGTCACTTTATTTGCTTTAAATTTGATTAAATGCATTTGATTGTAAATCACAAAATGTGACTACAATCTCCAAGTAAAGTAGCCGGAAGATGTTCTCAGAGCTGCTGTGGTAATTTTAGGCAATCCGCTACAGAACGAATGTACTTTACGGAAATATATGCCTGTGTTTACCAAATGACAAAACCCGTTAACCAAAACAAAAATAAAACATTAAATTTCCAACTTAACTATTTTACAAACACATTGTAGTACAGCAAACTGTTACCTTTAATTTTGAGAAACTGCAGCGTGGTAGTGCTGCAGTTTCTCAAAATCTTATTGTTCGCCTTAGATGGAATTAGCATCCAACTACTTTATTAATTAAAAATGTTCTCTTTTTATAAACTTTACACGTACTGTCTATTTCAAAAAATTTCTAGATGATGAAAATGCGACAGACAGAGATGCGAAATTAAAAAGAAACGTAATAACTCGTGAGTTTAGACGAGGTTTTTCACGTCGTACATGCAATCGTAAGCAAAGATAACTAAACATAGACAAAACTCTTAACACAACAAAAAAATGCTAAATCGACGCAAACGCAGCAAAGTAAAACCATAAATTAATTGAACACAAAAATTTACTTACAAATTTGAAATGACAAAGTTCATGTGAAATACATCAATTAAATAGCAAATACCTCAGGATTTAATCAAAAACTTACAAAAAAATTGTTAACTGACAAAGTAAATTTAAAACAAACACGTAAATACGAGGGTTTGTCATAAATATAAGTACAATAATGTATGCTTATTTTTTAAATGTTTATTATTTTATATCAACTGGGGTTTGACAAAAAAAAATGTTTGAATCAGATAAATATTATAATTTTACAAAATCGGATTAATAGACTTAATTTCGTAATGATTTGTATTTTCAGTAAAAAAAATAGGCAATTTTGTAAACAAGAAAACATATGCATTAGTATACTTTAACTAAAATATTAAAATATTTAAAATACATAACATTTTGCTATTTTTTACTTTGAGCAATAAGTTTAATTTTTTGTTTGAGTTATTAGGTTTAAAAATAACACATCTTTAAATCAGAATTCTGAATTTTTCACAGAATTTTCTTATGCAGATGTAACTGTTGCGTAAGTAATTAATTTTAAAGAAATCTATGAGGTAAAAACAACTGAAAATAAAAATACAGTATTAAGAGAGCAGAATCAACACAGAAGATACAACGGACTTGTATATATGTAAATTACAATTGAAAAATACTGCACTGTTGCAATATAATAATAGGTTGGCTTAATTATTTTAATTTGTTATAAAACAAATATTAAAAATAGGTCAAACAAATTACTAATTTAATTTAAAACGTTTGCATTAAAATTGTTTGGACCCATAGTAAATAACTAAAGCAGTTTTAAAGTTAAAAATGCTTACAATTACACATCATTAAAAAACCAAAATAGTATATTGTGTAAAACGAGTCAACAATGGTAATCAGGGCCAACAAGTATGAAAGTTTGCAGTCAAGCCGAACGCAAGGCTACAATGCACATTCCGTACGAATTATATACGATACTATTTCTACGACTTAATTAATTTTAATTATTTGTAGAATAGAAATTAAATTCTTTTAAAAAGCAAATAACGTGGAAGACAAACATTTGTGATGGTAATACATAAAATGACGATTAAAAAATTATATGTCAAAACGTTGTGTTTATTTTATGTCAATTTGTCAGCGTTCAATTACAAGTTATAAGTGTTACTATTATTTAATTTTTGATTTTTAGCTATTTATCTCTATTTATAAAAATGATGAGTACCATTTACGTACATGCAGTTTTTCTTAAACCATTTATTATTTTAATTTTTTCAATAAATTAATTTCTAGTGAAATTTAATATGAATGAGCTGAACAAGTTTAAAAAATATTAATTATTTACAAGAAATCTATTTACGCCAAAGCCTGAATGACCTAATATTGTCGTTCTTTAAACAAATACAATACTGGTATGAGAACGTTTAGCTTAAAAGCTGCAACAGAATAACTCGTGAATGTGAAAACGCTTATAAAGAAAATTTGTAAATGCCTGAAGATAATTTGTAATTAATAGATGTTATTCTAAGGAATAGAGTGTGACAAACTATAAAAGCAATATAATAATTGCCCCAATCTAATATGCTAATACAATCTTTACTGCAAAATTTGATTAAATATAAGAAATATTGCGATAAACGAAAATTGTTAATAAAACAAATGGGCACAAAGCTTCTTCAATTGACACCCATCTTTGGTCAGGTTAGCTTTGGAAACAATTGTTATCACTTAACTGACGTTTTACAACGTTACTTGTGTTTGTAAACGCCACACTGATCAGTTTCTATCTTTTGCATTTGACAGCAATTTTAAATATTGTGACTTTAAAATGGCGTTCGTTGTTAACAATCCACGTATAATCAGCGTGCGGTTTTTCAATCTTTGCGTGCTGAAGGAATGTCAAGGAATGATGTAAAAATTTTGAGAGTGTAAGAGAGAAGACAAATGATAAGCCACGACTAGGTGAATTGCGTACTGCATCAACAGACAGAAATGTGAAATATGTGGAAGACCTGATTAAAGAAAATCGTCAAATTTAAATCAGAGCAATTTCAAAAAATGGTGGTGTATAGGATCTGCCTATAGTATCGCAATGGGTTTTTCGCTTTTTGTCAGAGAACCAAAGAAGCTTACGAATAAGCTTATCTTAGCAACATCTCACGGAAAACAGACAAAATGGTAATACATTTCTTTCGTTTTCGTTGCTGGCGACAAATCTTGGCATTATTATTTTGAACCATCCAGTAAGTTGTCATCGATTCAATGGAAATACGCCTATTTTCCGACACCACAAACGTTTAAAACTCAACCTGCTGCAAGCAAGATCATGTTAACATTTCTTTTCGATTATAAAAGACTCTTCCTCATAGAGTTTACAGAACTTAGAGTGAATATCAACGCAAATTTGTATAATAAAACTTTGAACAAGCTCCATCAAGCAATAACACGAAAGCGTCCACGGAAACTTTTACTTGGTGAAATTCTGATGCACGACAATGCTCGGCCTCATGTTGCCAAATTAGTAAAAAAATCTACAGCGAAACAAATGGAGGGTATTAGAGCATCCACCCTATAGTCCCAATTTGTCGCCTTGCTATTTTAACATCTTTGGGCCACTGAAAAAGACGTTAAAAATTAATCGTTTTAATCGAACGAAGAAGTACAAAATGCCGTAAAAGAATTCTTTAAACAGCAGCCACAAGAACTCTTTAAGCAGAGTATACATCGATTAGTGAAACAATAGGAGGTGTCTTAATTGTAGTGGTAACACCACCATGTAAAACAAAACATATTTTTCATGAATACAAAAGGACTGTCTTTAAGTAATAAAAATAGTTTGTTTTCCAAAAAATACGTTATATTTTGCTGTTCAAATGTCCGTCAAAGAAATGTGGTCCCATGATTTTATTATTAATTAATCCAGCCTAAACTTTTACGAAAATTTTTGTTTGAAAATAAGTTTTTTAAACAGCATAAATAGTTTTTTTATGTTGCCAACATTGCAAACGTCAATATTCGTTCGTTAGTGTAGTTACGTAATGAATAAAAAAAGCTCTAGGGTGGCAAAATGAAAACTAGGAATCCACATAAAATTAAGTGTTTAAAGTCAGTTAATATATTAAAACGAGTATGCGACAGGTGGAAAAATCATTTTAAAAATCTTGAAATTCAGTTAAAATTGAAGAGAAACGATGTTAAAGTTAATGTCAAATGTGACAGATTTAGTAATAAATGTAGTACCAACATTATATTTTTGTTCATTTTTTTTTATTTTTTCAAAAAAAGATGTGATTTTATGAAAGGCAACACAAAAAATAATATACATTACTCTCGTCGAAAGAATCATAAGCATAACTCACTCACATGCAACGCTCGGCCGTGCGGCCTCGCGTCGCATTAACGTTCGTTACGCTATTTCTTACTTTCGACTCTTGTTACGTAAACTACTATTGATTTTCTATATATATTTGTTAAGAAAACTAATGATTGTAAATCTTGTAAGTGTAGCTTTGTTCTTAAAAAGTATCTAGACCGTTCCTCTACTATTCACAAAGACAACCTTTATGTGGAAGATATGTAGGTTCTAGTACCCATTAGTTATAATAAGGCCCAATTTCTTATAAGCTACGGTGCACAGCCGTCCTATAGTTATTTTGAGGGAACGTTAGTGTAGCACTCTTTATATAAGTTCTCTTTTACAAGTCGATTTAAAGAATCTGCTATGTATTACGTTGTAAAGGTCTATTAAACGTTTTTTTGTTTAAAATACGTTAGTTTGGATATCGCCGTTGTCTTTAGCTAAGGTACTACAGTTGATATATGCATACAAGTAAATTATATTCACGTATTCTTCATATAAAAAAATAAAGACAATTTTAGGACAAATAATGAGCATTGACAAAATGACAAACAGCAATTTATGTTCTCATAACTGTCAATTTGTTCATTATTAAATTACCTAGATCAATATTCGCAACAATGTTATTTACTTCTATTTAACCTGAATCCATACGACCTGGCGACTTTAAACCTCAATATTACAAGAACCATTAAGAAATCAGAGAAAGTAAACAGAATCGTTTATGTTTAAAACGAGTCATAAAATTTAGATACGAAGTATTTTGAAAAACTCGATAGACGCCACGTATGAAAATACAGTATATAGTTCATTTATTATTTATATGCATGTAGGTTTTAATAGAAAGTAAGAAAATGTGTGTATATATATTATATATCTTATAATACGCAGTATTAAAAAAACCTAATATTTTTTACTAAATTAAGGCGTACTTTATTTAAAGATTTAAAAAAAATGTTATTAAGAAGATATTAAGCGAATTTTGTCTGAAGATAATAAATAATTATGAATTCAAGCATTGAACAACTATAAATAACACTATTTATTTTAAAGATTGGGTTTGTGTGCAGCTTCGAAGTAAGTTTTCTATTTATTTGGCAATTTTGTAGTCATTATAAACTTAATCTTAGTCTACTAAACCAAACTCAGAAACTGTTAACTATATATTTTATAAATAATGTAAAGTTAATCTAATCTATTTTTAATTTTATGTTCCGGAAAATAACAAGGAAACATTTTAGAATTACATAATTGCATTTAGTTGCTTTACGTTGTTTTTTATGCAAATAAAAAGAATGTTAAATTTTCAGATACGTATCAGGCATAACCACAATAACAATTGATATGAAAAGATACAAAATAAGGGGGTATATAATTTAATGTTAGGTGGTAAGCTGTGGCGTAGTAGAATTAATAAATACGTGGAGTTATTGTGATACAGTTTTGTTCTATGTTGAGGTCTTTGGTTGTAACCAAAACAAAAGTTCAGGTAATTAAATGCAAAATTCAGCTTTCTTAGAACTGAGTTCGACAATCTGATTGATTTCTGTCTCGATTTTTTAATGGATTTTTTTATGTGATGCTAAATGTTTTGTGTTAATATGTAATTTAAATTTTTTTTGTTATGTATAACAGTGATACTGTTATAATGTACAGTGAGTGTAATTATAACTTCCACACCACACGTAGATTGTGGGTTGAGCAATATTCTAATAAACAATTGCCTTTAAGAAACTTTATTTTGGCGTGTGTGCAAGGACTTAGAGAAACTGAAAGTATTTTTTCTACCTACGAAAGCTGTAGTTGAGTAAAGCCACCTTATGTATTATTAATGGAAGAAGAATAAGTCTTTTCAATAAAATAAAAACTTTAATTTTTTTTTTCTTTAATGCATGTGCAGATATTGTTAATTGTAAAAGTTCAAACACCAAGTAGCACTAGATTTTCTAATAGATACATTAAATGGCAATCAGAAAAAACTATAGTGACAGAAAACAGAAATTTATAACACTTTTGATGGTGCGCCATCAAATATCAAAATGGGTCGTTTGTTAAGTTGCTCATTTGAATATCCCAGTTTAGTAAAGTTTAGTAACAACATTTTTATTAGTAAAATTTGGGTTTCCACAGGTTGCATTCTTAATACAATTTCCCATGCTCGACAATTCCCGCGTTGTCGTTATCAAACAAGCTGGGCTTTGGTCACACGTCGCAGTGAACATCTTTAGAGCCCGGAACAAACTGATTGACTGCACCGTAAAGTCTCCAAATATCCGGTAAAAAAAAAACTAGAATCTCAGTTAATATTAAAAGAATATTTTATTATTTTAATATTTCTTTAATTGACAGTAATTAAAAACATTTTCCAAAATCTTAGTATTTTTACATAACTTAATTACATAATTAACATAATTTAATGAGCCACCGCTGACTTTAAGATTGTTAAAGACGACTACATCTTTGATGCTCTTTAATACAAATTTTTAAACTTCTGCTTCGTTTTTCTTGTGTATGCACGACTACAAGAGCAAGGAATGCTATAAACGCCATCAGACTGAAAAGGAATAATGTCCTTCACCAAACTTAATAATTTAGGAAAAGTAAAAAACCGAGTAACATTATTGTGTTTAGACATGGTACTTTTGACATAGGGTAAATAAGCGATAGACACTGATTGAGACATTGATTGCGCTGTTTTTCTTAGTTTAGCAGACTTTGTAATAGATTGTTTAATACTATTTGTATTGTAATTGTTTGCGACATCTCGATTAAATGACTACTCATTTTGAAGTTTTTGGGGTTAACTTAAAGAAACAACTCTGTAGACTAACAAATGTACTACTAATAATTTCTGAGAAGGGTGATGATAAAACAATCTATTTAAATATCTATTTGTATTGGTAGGTTTTGTATATACCAAATGCAATAATGAACCATCTTCATTTCGGTTAACTAAAACGTTCAAAAATGATAAAGAGGAGTTCTTTTCCAATTCTATAGTAAAACGAATATTTTGATGAATTGAGTTTAAACGAAGAACTATGTTACAAAATTACTAAAGCGCTATTAACGTATTTGTACTAGCTCTTGTGTTTTAGATATAGCTTTTTCTCAAAATCTTCTGTAAATATATTAGCAACAACTGGTGAAAGCGCAGAACCCATAGCGGCTTCTAATGTTTGTAAGTAGAACTTTTCTAAAAAAGTAAAATATGTACACGTCAAACGTTTTTAATACTACTATGTCGCTAAATAAAAATCTAATATTGTTAATTGAATCAGGTACCAGCACGTTAATAAACAAAAACTTAATCAAAGCTAACCAGAATGTCAGTCGATTGCAAAATTATGTCTAAACAAAACTCTACAAAATTTTGTGTTCTTCTTGTAATTTTTTTTATGTCGGCCAAACTGAAAGTTCAAAATTAGATTAAAAGAACATATTTATTTTGTTAATAAAAATTTAAATACTGACATCTCTAATACCTGTTCTTCCTGTTCTAATCACATTTTGTATACTACTCATTCTTTTTCTCCTGATCTTAATATTAATTTTCTTCATTTTTGTAATAAAAGCTATTATCTCAACAATCTTAAAATTTTAGAAATTCATCGTCTTTTTAATGATAATTCTTCTACGTGTCTTAATGAACTTCTCGATACAAGCACTCCTCCTCTTCTTAATCCTAAATTCTAATTTTATCTTTCTAAATTAAATTTTATTTTTTATCATTTCTGGCTGTGTGTTTATTGATAGTTTTAATTTGTTATTTTTGACATTTGTCAGTTTAATTATATTACTTGGTTTCTGTTACAAAATAATTAACCATTCTATTAATTTGTTTATAACCTACATTAATATTTACAAATAGAATTATTAACGCTTTGAAAGAAAGAATTAATTGCATATTATCTTAAAAAGAAAAGCTATTAATCTAGAAAATCGTAGTTCGTAAAACATTTAATAGACTACATAATCATAAACCCGTACAAATAAAGCGTTCATGTTACTATAATTGCAATTAGGTTAAAACTTATTTTTCTTTTAACGACTGCAAATTTAATTTGTAATAGATAACTATTTTTTAATAAAATAAATTATTTAAGAAGAATAATCACGTTTTTTTTACATAAATGAGATATACTTACGTTAAATGAATTTATTTAAAATTAGCGTTTTAATAACGTTTGGTCTTAATAAGTTTTTAGTGTACAAACTCTCATAATTGTAAATGTGTATTGCAATTAACTTGTTATAAATACCATAATTGCTTAATTCATAAAGATTGTTTACTCTCTATCTATATTATAAAGCTTTGCTATTAATTAATTTATGTAATTATGTGGTTTGCATGAAAATTAGTGTTTTGAATCATACCATTTTATTA
The DNA here is from genome assembly GCA_035610365.1 of Aquatica leii. Taxonomy (NCBI): domain Eukaryota; kingdom Metazoa; phylum Arthropoda; class Insecta; order Coleoptera; family Lampyridae; genus Aquatica; species Aquatica leii. The sequence goes on from CM069436.1 coordinate 43,541,146, forward strand.
AAGTGAATAGTTTATTAAATATAATGTTTCCTTTTAAATGGCAATTAGTGTCTTATTGAATAATACACTGACAGGAAGCGTTTAATAGACTGCTACACTCACTGTAAAATTTTAAATAAGAGTAAAAGTTGCTATTAACACTATTTATCTTGTGTGAATTTTTATTGTTACCGATGTTTAATACACATTTACATTTACGTTTACTTAGCAATTTTAATGTTTTTTTACGTAAAAATAGAGATGATGCAGTATATGCAACTATTAATAAGTTTTAGTTAAGTTCAAAGTTAATGATCTTTACATCCCGTTATACCATTAATTTATAGATAATTGCACAAACTTGAACGCAAATCAAACATAATCTTAGTTAACTCTAATACATGTAGAGATTTACCTTTCAAATATAGCTAAATTATTACTTGTTGTAACTACCAGTGTCCCTACCTACATCAATAACTGTCTGAGAATAACCACTCTGGGTACTTTTTGATTTAAAAATAACAAAAACAAAACTTTACAAATAACTCTAAAATAAAACAAACATTAAAACATATTGTCAATAAATCACTATTTAATAGAATTTTAAACACTAAAAATATTAAGAAAGACATTACTACATTGTTTTCCACCTTTTTAAAATTAATTTAAATATACTAAACCTTTGTTTTAATTATTTTGAAACATGAACTTAAAAAATACCTATTTTTATTTAAGATTTGTATTCATATTTTTATGTTAAAAAAATACTTGGAGCTTGTTTGTTATTTTAGCTGTAATGTTACAATTAGTTTCATTTGTTATTTTTAAAACACTATTACAGTATTGTCATACTGATAATATTTAAGTTTTTGTATATTTCTCAAACGAAATGATCTACTCTGTTTTACAACTTTTAACAAATCAAATTAAAATGGTTATCAATTAATACATAGCAAGTCTATAATGCAAAACTTCTATCGCTTGAAATTGAGTATTCTGTAACTCTGATAGACGCTAGCGATAGTTTCCTTTTAAATTCATCAAACGATAAAAACCAAATTTATTTATTCTATTTCAAAAGGCTTGTTTGAGCTGGTAACGATTTATTTTCAAGTAGTAACAATTTTGTAATAGCAAAAGCTTTCACAGCCGGAGTCTATCGTAAGATAAAAACATGTTTTTATAGCATGTCATTGTTGTAACCAAAGTTGCCAACGTTTGCCTGTCAAGTTGAATATGGGTTTAATATCATTCTTACAAAAAAAGTTACCTTTTTACATCTGTGACCTTAAGAATGTAAGGTAAAAATGCAAATTTTTGTTTAGATTTGGAAGTAAAAATGTTAGGTATTTGATCACGTGGATGTAGAGAACTATGAGTAACTACTTAAATATCTAGCTTTTGTTTACCAAGATTCTAGTTCTAAGTCTAGATTCTTAAGTAGGTAAATAGAAAAAGTGCACCAAACTAACGATTCAATAACAGAACGTTGAGTTTACAAGTCACAAGATCGCCGAAAAAGAGAACCATTAGTATCTATTGTCATGGTAAACTTGATATCTGGTTGTTAGTTGTTTAGATAATCAAGAAACCTAAACTAATCGAGATAACCATGAGACCAAACAATAAACGTGTCGTCAACACACCTAAACCAAACTTTTAGTTTTAATATCGATTATTCTAAAACAACCGTTTCAAAGGATTCCATAACAGTGTTGGCTACAGCACCATTAAAAATTTTGTTAAACTTGTTATCAAATTGAAAAAACAGAAGTGTCTCTGTGAACATTAAATTCTGAACAACTAAACAAATACTAGTAAAGAGTATAATTGAACTATTTAATTTAATTTAATAAGAATCAAAAACATTTTTAAGTAACTGAACTAAGAAAACACTGTGGCTTTTTTATAACTTTTTTCTTATAATTTTTTTTAAACCGTAGTTATATGTAAACTTTTAAATAGAAAAAGCGCATGACCCCAACTTGGTAATAGTTTTTAAATTCGACGTTTCGTGACGTTATTGTGTGCACTTCATTACGGTCACTATTTTATTGAAAAACGAAAGAAATATGTTAGATATTAACGTACCAGTAAATACATATTGAAAGATATAAAATGAAATTTAATTAACTGAATTAACACATTAAATAAATAAACAAACAATGAGATTTACAATTTGTACAGAAATTATAAAATACAAACAGAATTGACTGTAACGATTATAGCAAATGTTACATAGAACAGACGTAACAAAAAACAAAAATATACTTAAAAAACATAACAAACGACTGTAAAAACAAAAAACCTGAGTTAGTGTAGTTGTACATTATATTAACACTAGAACGCCCGATGAGTCCATACCCCTTAGAACGCATGGTGGCACAAAAATGAACCAGTGGTAATTTTTTTAAAATTTTTAATTGAAAATTGGAGTAAATAAGGTAAAAAATAATAGTTGCCAATACCTAATTGAACAGTTTTTTTGTCGATCGATATTCATACAATGAAGTATCTAACTCTTGCAGTTAATACAAACAAAAGTCTTCGTCACAGTACGTTTTTTTACAGAACTTTGTTGCATTTTGTACACAGATTAGGATTTCTCGCGTTCAAACAAATGTGTTTTACTTGACACTCCTTTAACCTTTTGGTAACTCAACTGTACTACCATCATCCGTCAGCCTGTTTCTGGTTTTTCTATTTAGTTGGCAAAGCTTTTTTCTTAGTTTTCAAATAAAAGATTTTTGAGAAATCGTAACTTTCAAAACCATTTTCTAAAGGACCCAAGCGTTACTAACAGCAAGATCTAAGACGTAGTAAAACGTGTGAACAGACCATTCGTCAAGATGACGCTTTGACAGAATATACCCACCAAACTTGTTTTCTTCTTCCTCAATTCTTCCACGAAATAAAAACAGGCAAAAAAGCTGTCGCATAATACATTTTGTCCTTTATTGAGATACAGCTCCGTTAACTTCAAGACAACGTAATTGCCAAATTCCTGATTTTCTAGATAATTGTTATCCTTTTTGAGATACGGCATCGCGTTGAGCAAATACTTGGAATCATTATCAACTGCAAACTAAAATTTTTGCCCGTATATGTCAAATTTGGTTGGCATAAATTAAGTAAAGAGACATCTGGCTGTTCATCAACTGTTACATAAAGATCCGCTTTGTAACAGCTTTGAATCTTTCAAAGGAAACGATTCCATATCTCAGAAAACAACGAATACTTGTCTGTTTCTAATTTATCTAATCTGGATGACTCATCGTCGAATCGCAAATACGTCAAAATTTTGGTGAATCTATTTCGCGACATACTGTCCTTGATAAACTTTATTCCTCACTCATTTGACCAAAGTGAATGAAATTTAAGGTCTTTCGTCTCTGCGGCTCTTCTCACGTACATAATCCCGATAAACGCACGAAGTTCCGCACTCATAGTCCCGCTTCATGTTTTGTGTAGAATTTGATTTTCTACAACATGAAGTCGTCGATCCTCAAACTCTAGGCGAAAGCAAAACTGTCCTTAGAAATATTTCACTTAGCATACGATGTAAGATCTGGTTCTTCTTTTAGTACAGTCCGCTGATTACAACGCTCTGCTAATCGATTATTTAGTCCTACTACCTCTCACTCCGTCCCATCAGTTCAAACCACTTTCTTACCAATGACCAAACTCTGTTCTTCTCTATGTTTTATGTCTGGCCGAAGATTCGCACATAGCGAAATTACTGGAACCTCCAGCTGTGAGTACTTTTGCGACTTTTATGATTACGACCCCTGGATTTGCCGCCCCTGCCTCTTCACGACGGTGTTTGCGCGTTGTCATTTATAATTTGTATAAAAGAATGAATAAATTACAATTTTAACTATCTCTATATAAATGTTTTAAATAAATTAACTCATGGCATCATAAAAAAGGCACACCGACGAGCAGTGGCGAAACTAGAATTTGCATAATGCCAAAAACGTAAATATTACAATCAAATACTAGAAACGTGGCGTTTACCCTGGTTACATACATTAAAAATAAAACATTACAACATAGTTGTTTTGCAAAATATCGAGGTCTTTTGTGTCATCTAATTTATCCTCAGAATCATCAGATGAGCTATTAATGCACCCATACTTGCTGCCATCAGAGATGCCACTTTCTTCAGATAAATCTGAATTATATGTTTCTATATTGCAAAGTAATATTTCAAATTCTTGTTTATCGAAATTCTTAGTCATTTCATGTAATGAAACGTGCGAATGGCAAGCCACAGTGCGGTAGTAATAAGTCACGGCGCGCGAGTTATAACGCGTCAGGGGTGGCAAGTTTGGTCGTGTGTAACATTTAAACAATCGAACTCAAAGTGAATTTCACAGTAATATAATGTCAATTGATGTTAAATTTATTTTAATTTAATGATAGAATGTACTGTTACGCTCAAACATTAGTAAAAAAATTGTGATATAAAATGTAGTTATTTCTTTTACTTTGGGGTAAAAATTGGGGTAAAAAATATTTATCAAATGGTTATACAACAAAATAACTTTAAATATAGTATAAACAATTAAGTTAGTTAGTTTAAACATACTAATTTCATATCTAAGTTCATTAAAATACACTTTTATAGATTGGCACAAAAATGTGCCAATTGGCGTTTAAGAGTGTCATGATATGTAGGGTCTAAAAATGCTACTAGGTTAAATTATGATAAGTCACTAAAAAGCAATTTATTTTATTTAAAAATTTAAGTACGGTCTACCATAAACTTTTCGAATGGCACAAAAATGTTTCGTCGGGCGTTTTAGTATTAATACAAGCCAAAGTTTTGATTTGATTGTTTAAATCTTTTAATCTTAGATGTGAAACAAAGTATTATAAACAGGTAATAGTGGAAATGACTTTTATCGCAATAATAAAACACAATAATAATGTAATTTTTAATACTGATACTAACAATTTAAACAACATCTACTAAAATTGAATTTACAAAATTTGATTGGAATCACTGACTTATATCTTTAATTATACTAATCATTTTTCTAATAACTAAGTTAGATGATGTTTGTGTAGATGTCTCCTGTTTGTATTTTATAATTTTTACACGCATTGTAAATGTTATTGTTTGATTATTTATTTAATTTTAGCTGGATTGGGACCTGTATTTATGCAAATGGTATCTAAATAGGTATTTCTATTTATTTACTGCCATGACCGTGATAAAGTGCGCACAATAACATCACGAAGCGTCGTCTTCAAAAATTTCCATCAAGTTGTGGTCATTTGCTCATCGTTTAAGTTTCTCAAATTGTGAAAATTAAACCATTGCATGCAACATACACATGCGAATGAAATAGATTATACCAACAGCTATTAACACAAATAATGCAATAAGCCTGTTATACCTTTTGTTTAATTGTTCGGATGTTGTTTCTGTGTTATTTTTGAATCTAGCTGCTTCTACAATAATTTGTTCTTTAATTGCTTGTGAGTTACCCATTTTGTTCGTTTTACGTTAAATTTTACCCCGTTACTTTGTCTCAATGTTCACGGCTACCATGTAACGCAAGATATTATAATTTGTTATAATCGCTATGTAACATCAGATGTTGTAAGGTTGCCCAACTATTTCACTCTATTTAAATTTCCTTTTATTTTTTGTAATTACGATTACATTACGATTGACAACTAACTATTCCCTTTTAATTATTTAGCACAACCATTACTCTTAACTTTTAGATTATTTATTAACAACTCACTATTAAAACTACCATTAAAAACTGTTGTTAACTGGCCCACTTATTCTATTGTATGTACAGAAATCGTTAACGATCCTAACTCGTCATTATTGCTCAAAGCTGTTCGTTCATTTGTAATTGCATCTATGTTTAATATCATTCCTTACTACTACATATCCCAATGTTTATTTTTTTACAAGTTTACTATTACTTTTACTTTATTATTAGAAAATTTAAAACTTACGTTTTTTACCTTTGTTTCATTTGCTTTGTAAAAGTTTTTGTTTTAGTGGAAAAGGATTGTGTAACATTTTTAAGATATATGATATTTTGCATTTAATTGACGTTTTAATAGACGACAAGTTTATTTCAAGAATGTGCGTTTGCATACAAAAGACCATAAGGTAAACACTACTGTCTTATCCGCATTTTTTGTTTAAATTTTTTTCAATAAATTTTTTTTTGATAAAAAACTAAAAAAACTTTATTTGGTTTTTTAAGTTAAGAGTTGTAGCAATCAACCAGCACGTTGACATCAAGAAAACAAAAACATGCTAAAAATTCTTAAGAATCAGAATAAATGTAATCAAAAACTCTAGATAAAGAAATATTAAAGCTAGCTACGTAAAATGTGCAAAACGTAAAAACAAACAAAAGTATTTGAAAAAATTACAAAAATAAAAATTAACATTCGTGTGCTCATATAAACAAAAAAGAAAGAAAGAAAAATGGAAACCGTAATATATCTAGCGACCTAAACAAGAAAACTAAAACAAAACGGAAAGTGTTAATGGCAATACACATAAAACAACTAAAACAGTTGCAATAAAATAGACACAAAAATCTTAAAACAAAAAATATACAAAATGGCAAATACATTGTAATAACAAGAGTTTGAGCTTCTAGTAACGATGCTGATGCAACAACATAAGATCGGTTTTTAATAAACGAAATTTTGTAATATTAGCAATTAAACAAGACAAAATACTACAATTGAAGGAGACATTATCTCAATAATGAAAAAAAAATCGATAGTTAGACAATATAGAAAAATGTCAAGAACTGGTAATAGTCGTAGGTTAAAAAATGTATGCCAAAACTTTAGTTACAAAACTATAAAGTTTTTTTTACGCAGACATATATAAAGTTTATGTAAACACAACCATCTAGAAAACTACCCTCTATAATATATACTCTTCCCTACAAAATTTAAACTAAAAGCTATTGACGTTAAGCCATCATCTGATAGTAGCAAAAATACTAGTAGAATACAGAAAAAATGATATCACAAATAAAAAAACAGTGAACAGTGAACATAAAAACATAGTAACAAAAAATACAATAACGTAACCTAACGTAAAAACAATTTAGAAAGTCTTATACAAAGTTTTTAGTAATTTTTTTTATAAATTTACACTAACTAATAAATTAAACACATTAAAAAAAATATAAATGCTATAATTTTATATCGCCAAACAAAAATATGTACCTATTTGTAAAGTATCTAAAAAAACTCAAGAACAACAAAAAACAGGGTATCAATAAAATTCTCAGAACAGTGATTTAAACAATAGAGAAAAAAACGAGATTACCAAAAATAGCATCACACTCAGGATAACAATAACGATAGACAAATATATTCAAAAATAAAAAAAACATATAAATTTAAAAGTATTTAAAAGCCAAAATGTTACGCAGAAAAATAACTTTAAGAACTTACAAAGATAAATAAGAAGTACAAGAGTCTTAGAAATATGAAAAGATACACAAAAAAACAATACACAAAAAGGTAAACTAGAACTAAGTAACATAAAAAATAAGAAAAACCTTATAATAAACGCTTACAAAAGATAGAAGAAATATTAACATTAAAAGAATAAAGTTAGAAAAAATCCGCTAATATAGAAGTTAATTACATACTTCTACATTAAATAAAAAAAGGATTAAACAAGTCAAAAAAACGATAAACTCAAAAAAATATTTTTAAAAAACATATTTGTGTTACAACAAATTATAGAAAAAAAACCGTACAAAATTTAGAACTTACAAATTAAAGAAGAACAAAAGTAAAAATTAAAAATTTTAAGAAGTATACATAAAATTGTAGTGACTAGGAGGTGATATAAACAAAAAGAAACTCAAAAAAACATGCAGATCAGTAAACAACTAAAGAAAGAGTAATTGGTATGCTAAACTTTCTTTTATGGTCAAGTAAAATAAATATTCAAACAAAGGTATAAATTTACAAGGCACTCATAGAACTATTTTTAATATACAGTGCGGAAGTCTGACAACATAAATATAAATATTTAATATAAAATTTTAAAAGTAACCAAACCATTAAGGATAATTTCTTGAAAAAGCTATATTAAATTTTACATAAAAAGAATGAAGAACTAATAACTATGAGAATATATGAGAAATAAAGCTATCAGTAAAAGCTATAGGACTCCTCCTGACATACATACATAGTTGACAAAAATTATTACTAAGATAAGAACGTCCCGTTTAGACCGTTGTTGTAAACGAAGCTGTCAACTTTTGACGTTGTTGTGATCACCACAATTAAGTTGCACATTTAGACAGTGCTTCTAAAAACATTTTAGCGTTGATACGCAAACGGATTAAGCAAACCAGACAAGAGTTAGACACTATTTCTAAACAATTCCTTTTGGAATCTTTTGACGACATCACTCATCATCAAAGATCATCTCATAGAAACCAAAAATTATAAAATTTCGTCTACTGCTGGCTGTTTCAGAACAGAAATCAGTGCTATCAAAGAGTTTGAATTTTACTGTTGCTTCTAAACGCATTTCTAAAAAACACATTTTATGTGTTATTGAATTCTCTATAAGACATCTTTCTAGTCACATTTCAGATCCCATTTGTATTCACACTAACAACATTTTTGACACATCTATAGTTATTAAATTCAACATTTTTGAGTCGGACGAGTTAGCCTTGAAAAGTTTATGTAGAAACCTCAATATCAATTTCAGCTGACAACGGCAACACTGATGTCGTCTTGAACTAAGCTGATTATGCTGCAAAAATCTATTCTATTCTGTCAAAAACTATACGCTTTTGTTGTGAATATATAAATATATAATATAAATATAACTATAAAATTCTAATAATCTATAAAAACAAGTAAATTATATTTGTTTAACAACGTTCGAAATTTACTTTTGGTTTATTTTCAACATCGATTAAAAAATTTAAAATTCTTTCACACTTTGGCCCCATTTTTTTATAATTAAGATGATGCTAAACATAAAAAAAAACAATAAATATAATAGCAAAATCAATTGTTTTTTAAAACAAAAAGTTACAATAATAGGGATATTTGGTGCTTGTTACCTAACATCAATCGTTTTTTTATAAAATACAACAATAACAAATGTACAACTCAAGCTGTTTGCAGCAATTACAGAATTTCTGTCATCGATCTACAAGACACTGTTTTAGAAAATCATCAGCAACTTTATTGATTGATTCTGGTGCAAATATACCCACAATTAAAAAACATAAGAGATCGAAATATTTGATTGTCACCGACGGGTACATTGAAAGTATCTATTTAAAATTTTGCCAAAAAGGTTACTTTCTTCAAATGTAAGTGCAATGAGTACTTCAATAAGTACATTTCAACATTAAATTATTATATTACATCCAGTCAATCGCAAAGTGGTTCCACTCAAGAAAAGGGAATAAATATTAGTAATTATTGAAATTGTAAAATAAATGTAAATCACTAATTAAATATACGTAAAGGTATTAGTAAAAAGCAAGAACTACCACCAGCGAATAATACGTAAATTTCTAGAAATCATGACCAACCTTAACAATTTCTATCGTAAATATAGATATAGAGTAACGCATGTCGATGTACGTAAAAAACGCATAAGAAGTCACCAGACTGCTACAAACGCGGCTCAACATACCAGAACGGACACCGATCAGCGAAACGGAAGTATAACGAGGAGTACACGACAATAACATCAGTGTTTAAAAAATCTTCTGACCGAAACGTCAAGTAAAAATTTTCTTAGGCGGAAACACCCGAAAACAGTTCTATATTACAAAAACAATTAAAAATAGAGAAAAGAATTGCATGAGACATTGCTTAACGAAGGTATGCTTTTTAAAGCAAAAAAAGAGAGAAGAACAGAAAACCTCTAGAAATGAAGAAATTTTATTTGACTGCATCTGTCGACTGGCAGAAGAATAGATGTTGAGCTTGTGATGGATACACAGCTATGTTTTTTTATTAGTTTTAATTGCTTTTGGTTTTTAAAATAATATAGTAAATGCATTTTAGTAACATTTATAACTTAATAAAAAAGACATTTTTCTTTAATGCAATTACAAATCTGGTTTACTATACACTTTGTTAAAAAAAAATTACCAATAGTATGTACTAACATTTTGTTAAGTAAGTAACTTGTATAGCACACAAGTTATACTTGTTTGAACTTAATTTAACTTAACTAAATAATTAATTGCGTAGTTTGTTTTAGTTACAAAATTTCATTTATGTAACTAAATTAAGTATTCTTTTATTCCAATAATTTTGTAATTCTTTATTTGTTTTGTTTTAATTACTGCTTTAAATAGTTACTAATTAATTTTAACTTTATGTTAAAAAATATTATTATGTATTTTGTCTATTCTTTATAGAAAATGTAATTTTGTTAAATTTGGAATTGATCATAGACAATACTGTAGCTAACAATATTTAGTAATAAAAATCGTTGATAATCTAAAAATACAAATGTTTTACTCGTGCTGTAATGAATTGTATTAACTCAATTTTTATTTTAATTAGTTGTTTACTTAACAAAAAATGTTCATATTTAAATTTAATTAAAAAAAGTATTTCAAATGCGTCTTAAGTATTCTTAGAAATGAAACAAATAATAGCTTGATTTAAAGTTGATCAGTTAATTAAGGAACGTATTTAAATAAGTAATTATTAGATTTATAAAACAACGTAGATTAAAAATCAAATATTGATTAAAAATGACTAAATTAGCAATTTAACACTAATAACATTACTAAAAAAACTAAATCAATTTTTTATAAAAAAACCAAGTTAAGTTTAAAAAAAATGTATATACTACAACAGCTACAATTCTTTACATAAACATTCAATTAGTACTTATCTATATTTTGACAAATCTAATTAAATTTAACATAATCAATATTTAGTAAATCAATATTAAGTTTGATATATAATAAGTGTCAAAGACCTGTATTTGTGTGATCGAAACAAGAGAATGGGTATCTTACTAGTACAAACAAAAAATATTTGACTACTGTAGTTACGTCCTCTTTTTATATTTAATTAATGAATAGGTTGTAGAATCTTCTTCACTAGGAGGGGCAAATTAAACCACTTAAGATTTTTTTATGGCGACGTTTCGTGCAATCAGGCGTGCACTTCTTCAGGCCACTGAAATATATTGTAAGTAAGCTACACATTTCTTATTACATAACAAATAATACATTTTAGGTACAAACAACGTAGAAACTTACACAAAAAGGTTAGAGTGGAATAGTCCTTAACTCCAAACGACATGAAAACTAATTACACAATATAAATTAACATGAAAAATTGTTAAAATATTTTAAAAAAAGTTAAATAATTAAAATAGTGTAAATGAACAATTAACTGTGAATGACAAACACTTGACACATGTATAATCAAAAATTCAATTTGCAATGTCAAGGTAATCAAGGAGATAAGAACGAAAAATACCGCGAATTTAATAGACCTATCTAAAGCTAATAAGCAATCTTTGATATTAAATCGTTGTAAACGTTACTTAAATTGTTAGTGTCTGTATTGAAGTTAATGTTGTTTTTGTAAACGTTGATGAATATTATCTCTGAAACTAATCGCTTTTTATAGTTACAATCTCTGTCTAAAATTTTGGGATTGTTGAAGTCAAAATTATATCCCGTATTGATATGATGTAACGCTAACGCAGTTTCACTGTTTTTATTATTACAATCATACATGTGATTATTGATCCGATTTTTTATTTTCTGCTTCGTTTGTCCTATGTAACACGCTTGGCATCCCATACAATCTAGCTTGTACACTACATCACGTTTTTCAATTATATTAGTTTTATCTTTAGTTCTACTGTACAGCATTTTATAGATAGTATTAGTGTTATAAGTTGTTATTTTAATATGATTGGTTTTTATAATCGGAATTATTCTTTTTATTAGGTTTGGAACATTTATTATTTTTGTGTAAATAACGTTAGTGTTAGGGTTAGTATTAGGGTTAGTAATGGATGGGTTTATTGGTGGTGGAGTATTATTATTATTAGTTGTGTTAGTGTGTATGAGTATTCTGTTTATTATGTTATTAGGGTAGTTGTTTTTCCTTAATATGTTCTTTAAGCAGTTAAGGTTTTTCGTAACGAACTGTAGACTGCTTAAACTTGATCGTATTAATCTTTTGATGGTGTGGGTGTTTCGAAAAGTAATTTAACGTTCTGTTAGAGGTTATGGGTTTAGTATACCATTCACTAACTATACCACCCGTGTTAGTATCTTTACTAAGTCTTACATCTAAATACGGTAATGAACCTTTTTGTTCAACTTCATACGTGAAATTCAAATGTTAATTGTATGTAACTATTAAAAGTGTTAAGGGTATTTGTTATAGTTTTAGCTAGTTTACATTATTATCAATATTTACTTCTTTAGAATTAAGTCATCTTATCAAATTGGTGGTGCCAACAATCTGGTCACTTAATCCGCAGTACATGTCTTAATAAATATTCCTAATCTAAGAACTCGATTAGCTCTTTATTTTGCTTTCTCAATGAAATTATTGTTCAAGTATAAAATTACTCTTTCGATCTTCGCGATTTTTGTATCATCAGCAAAACATTTTCGGCGTAGTAGAATTTTCTTTCTCGCTTCTTCAAAAAACTTCGGTGGGATCCGATGCCCGTCGGTGGCCGATTTTGATCATCCGGGGACGGGATGTAAATAGGAAGGCGCGTGAAAATATGATGTTAATTAATGTTTGAAAATTAACGATTTTGGATTGATCGTTCGGAGACGTGGTGAACGCTAAGGTGGAAATCGAAAAGTGAGTGCGTTTCGGGCAAAAGTGTCTTGACTTGAAGTCATTTTCGGATTTTGGTTTGGTGTATTCGTTTCCCTGTTTTTGTGGGTTACATCACACAAGTTTTGTAGATTTTTCTATGACGTCAAGAACACAAAAAGGCCTCCGGCTCTACTGTTCTAATTAAAAATATCTGCCCAACGCAACACACAGCATTGAACGCCGACGCTCTACCGCAAAGTAAGGTTTGAGAACATTAATTAAATAAAATAACAAATAACATACATAAAAGTAAACAACGAATGGACCATCTCCGAACGTATAACTTTGAATTGTTTTTAATATAATCTGCTTAACGTTAAACCACTTTTTGTTGCTAATCGCCTTCTTTCTACGAAGTGGATTTCGCAACTTGGAGTTCGACGAGAAACTACTCCAGTTTGTTTATATGCGGAAGTAAATTTATTGTATTTGTACGTATTTACACGTTATATAAAACTGTTATTTTAGGTGTAGGAAGTACTAACCCCTTTTAGATTTAGTGTGTTACGACGAGAGATCCTCCCGTCGGAATTGTAATATTTGTTTTATTATTGCGTTACCTATTTTTTTTGTGTGTGTTCCAATATATGTATTAATCTTACTGTTTCTTTTTTTTATATACATTGTTATTTTAATTTTTGTGACGAGTTGCGAACCATACAGACCGTCGAAAGTACCTAGTTTTTGTAAGACAAATCAATCATTAACTATTAGCATTGAAGCTCCCAGAATTCATGTTTTTAGCTTCCAGGACCTCTGGGATGGCGGCCTAACTTTTACTGATTTCGACAATTCAGACAAAAACTTAATTAAGGTGAGTACGTCGTCGGGTACTGTGTTGCGAGAATTTTTATGTTTACCTCGACCCTCTTCACTGAGCTACCGTTGCAAACACCCCCTATTTGGGGTATTTTGTGTTAACCCAGGTTCGACGGCCTCTCCCGCCGTTTAGTCCCGTAACATATTATAAATTATAAGTTTCGGGTATATAAGCAATAATATCATCAACGTAACGAAATAAAAAGACCGTTGAATATGATAAATTGTTTTTACATATTTAAGTAGGTCATGCATAGCAAGATTAGCCAATATAGGTGACGCAGGATTAGCCATAGCAGTACCAAATTTTTGAGTATGCATCTTGTCATCAAATGTAAAATAACTTGACTCAAAAAGAAATTCGATAGTATAGACTACATCAACTAATTCTAAAGTTGTATGGCTCTTCAAATCATTCCAATATTTATTTATTAATTCAACAATAAGATCTTTAGTAATGTTAGTGAATAAAGATGTAACATCAAACGATATGATTTTATAATTACTCGGTATTGTAGTATTTTTGGTTTTTTCAATAAGTTCGTAGGAGTTCCTTATGTTATAATCAAATATGTAAGAAATATTTTGAATTATGCTAGAAACATATTTAGATAATTCATAAGTGGGAGCTCCTATACAAGAAACAATAGGTCTGGACGGATGTTCATCTTTATGTATTTTAATTAAACCATATAACTTAGGAGGTATACTAATGTACGTCACAAGTTTTTATAAGTAATAAAGTCGATGTGTCTATTATCATATAGCCGTCTACATAGTCTGTTGTTAGTAGGATCTACGTTAGTCTTTTTATAGATGTTTTCGTCATTTAGTAAAGTCAACATTTTTTCTTTGTATTCGTCTTTATGTATAATAACTGTAGCATTGCCTTTGTTGGATTTTGTAATAAGAATGTCTTTGTGTGTTTTAGTAAACTTTCGTGTAGATGTCACTAGTTTGTTAATGTAAAAGTCTTGTGGTGTCTGACATTTGTTAGTTTTATTGTTGACGAAGTTGGTAACCACATTGACAATTTTCCCTCTTAATCCCTCTCGTTGCTCGTCATGATGGTATGTAAGTATGTCTTCCGTATATTTAATTAAACTAATAATAGGTGCCTTATTATAATAATTGCACATAAATTTCGGGGATAAAGCCAGACATTGTGCTACTTTTTCAGGCAACTGTGCATCCGTTAAATTATATATACAACCCTGTTTAACAATATTTAAATTAAAGTTTTGTTGTGTGTATAGATTCTGGAATTTGTTTTTTAGTTTGTTTTTATCGTTTAAAGAAATATATTTTTGTTTATTATTTAGTATTTTGAGCAGAATCTGGAAATCTGTTTGGTGGAGCACACTGTATAGATTGACCTTTAGACTAACGATTGTTTTAGTAAGGTTATGTATCTGCCAATACGTTATATCTTGTTATGTAATAAGAAATGTGTAGCTTACTTACAATATATTTCAGTGGCCTGAAGAAGTGCACGCCTGACTGCACGAAACGTCGCCATAAAAAAATCTTAAGTGGTTTAATTTGCCCCTCTTAGTAAAGCAGATTCTACAACCTATTCATTAAAAAATATTTGTTATATATATGTACATAAATATGTACTATATAGATAAATACTTCTTACAAAATTTACGTTTTTTAAAATTTTTAAAACACAAATTACTACTAATTTGGATTCAAATCAAATGCTTTTTAGTCGTCTTTAATTGCATTAAACTTATTGGAAATATATTTACCTATTTGTTTAATTAAGTTTTTTTAACATATAATTTTTCACTATATCGACTATAAACTGTTGCAGTTCTGAAAGAGAAATTAACACTACATCTTAATAAATTAAGTGTATAAATTAACTAAACCTAACTGCTGCAATAACTTAAAAGATCTAATGGTTTGTGGAATTACATGCGAAGGGTTCTTTGTCTAAACTATCAATGTACTTTTTTCAAAATAAAATATTATCGACTTTAGATAAAATGGTACTAAAAAGACATAATTAGAAAACTAATTAAAAAATGTGTAAATGCAAAATGTTAATATGATTAGCACCATTTTTTTATTTATTCTTGTTTTTATATACAATTTTTATGTTGATAATACATACGTCTCATGGTAAATTTTTACATATAGTTTTACCAATAGTTTGCTTGGAAATTACAGTTTATCTATAATAATTACAAAAATAGTACAGGATTAATCACATAAAGACGTAGTAGTTAAGCAAATTAAATACGGCTTTATAATGACTGTAAATTTGTTTATTCATGAGTATCGTCTTCTGTCATACAGTAATGTTTATACTTTTATTATTTTGACATCTTGAATATTCTAAGATTAGAATGTCTTCCGGGTTTGGACCGTGTCATATTTGCAACCGAAGCTGCCAACGTTTCGCCCACTTTCGTAAGGGGCTTCATCAGGGCGTGAGATAAATCGCAAAACTCAAACAAGCAATCGAAATCTAACTAAGAACTTCTCAAAAGTTAGGTTATCCACTTGTAAAACAAGCCATAACCTAAACTATGAAAAGGTAAGAAAGAAAACGATAACCTGAAAAAGCAAACGAAAATCTAACAAAGAACCACTACCGAGTTAGGTAATCAACTTGTGAACCAAGCCAGATTCTAAACTAGGTAGAAGTGACTTAAGAAGAAATAGTCTCCGTATTTAAAGGAACAGGATTTTGATAAATGACTAATAACCGGGAACCAAAGAGGGGATAGTTCGAAACCATGATCACGATTGAAGTTATTGGGGTGTTTGATGATTTCTATGCTTTCTCGGAATTTCCTGTTGAAAAAGAATGGAGATTTGGCAATCAACGAAACATTATCAAAATCTATCTTGTGACCTGTAGTAAAATGATGTTCAGCGACCGCAGACTTGGAAGTATACCTTTTCCTTATACAACGATCATGTTCTGAAATGCGAGTAATGACGGAACGACCGGTTTCACCAATGTAAACTAAACCACAAGAACAGGAAATTTGGTATACACCTTGAGATGAAAGTGTAGGAAATTTGTCTTTGGGAGAAGGAAGAATCTGAGAGATTTTGCCTGTCGAGTTGAATATGGGTTTAATACCATTCTTACGAAGGAGTTTTCCTATTTGATCTGTAACTTTGTGAATGTAGGGTAAAAAGGCCAATTTCGGGTTGGATTCGGGAGTAGAAATGTCCTTAGGTAATCGAGTACGTGGATGTAAACGACGATTAATAACTCTATGAATATCTCGCTTTACATAACCATTGTTCGCTAAGGTTCTAGTAAGATGACGGAGTTCTGAGTCTAAATTCTCAGGTTGACAAATAGAAAAGGCACGATGGACCAAAGATTCAATGACAGAACGTTTCTGTGCAGGATGATGATGAGACGAAGCATGAAGGTATCTGTCCGTATGGGTGGGTTTGCGATAAACAGAATGGCCTAGAAGTCCGTCGGGCTTACGAGTCACAAGAACGTCAAGAAATGGAAGAGAACCATTACTTTCGATTTCCATAGTAAATTTGATATCTAAGTGTTGATTGTTAAGATGATCAAGAAACTTAGACAATTCAAGATGACCATGAGACCAAACAATAAACGTGTCGTCAACATATCTAAACCACACTTTAGGTTTTAATATTGATGATTCCAAAGCAACCTGTTTCAAAGGATTCCATAAAAATGTTAGCTACAACAGGTGATAGAGGAGAACCCATAGCAGCACCAGAAACTTGTTCGTAAAACTTATTATCAAATTGGAAGTAAGTAGATGATAGACATTTTTCAATAAGAGGAACCAAACTCAAGTCCTTGCCATGTTGAGACAGAATCTGTTTGATGATAATAAGCGAATCCTTAATAGGAACTTTAGTAAAAAGTGAAGTAACATCAAAGCTCACGAGAAGATCTTGGGGTTCAAGTTTTATAGTTTCTAGACGTTGAATAAAAATCTGAGAGTTGAGGATGTGAGAAGAGGTTTTACCTGTAAACTCGCAAAGAATGTTGGACAAGAACTTGGCTAGCTTGTAAGTAGGAGATTGGATAGTACTGACGATAGGTCGAAAAGGAATACCTTGTTTGTGAATTTTGGGAAGTCCGTATAGACGAGGTGGTTTAGAATCTGATGGGGTAAGTCGACGTTTAGTTTCAGGAGGTAGATTGGAAGATTTGATGATTTGGCTAACCTCGCGTTCAATCCTCGAAGTGGGGTTATGGGTTAGAAGAGCGTAAGTTTCCTCAGACAAAATAGAATTGATTTTCGTAACATAATCAATTTGGTTCAAAACTACAGTGGCGTTGCCCTTGTCGGCTGGAAGAACAATAATATCAGGGTTCTTACGAAGACTTTTTAGAGCTGACTCTTCCGACTTAGAAATGTTGGATTTAGGAATTTTAGATGATTCAAGGATTTTGCCAGTGTTAATACGATTGGGATCTGAGATGTGGCGAGGAAGATGTCTTATAGAAGACTCAACAGCACATAGAATATCTTCTTTAGGAATACGTTTAGGAGCAACCGCAAAATTCAAACCCTTAGAGAGCACCGATTCCTGTTCTGAAGTGAGAACCAAACTAGATAAATTGACAACCGTCTTTACTGAGTTAGTAGTAGAAGAAACTTTACGATTCTTGGATTCCAATAATTGAAACTTTTTGAGATGACCTTCAGTGGTTAGTCGTAGAGTGGTGTCAGACTGCTGGTAAGTAATGTTGTCAAAGAATTTCCAATCATCTGGGGATAGAGTGTTGGCCAACTCAAGATGAAGATAAAAGAGTTGTTTCGAAATGGTGTCTAACTCTCGCCTAGTTTGCTTAATCCGTTCGCGTATCAACGCTAGACTAGCACGGTGTAGGATGTTTTTAGAAGAACGTGTCTGAATGTGGAACTTAATTTTGAGGAATGCAGGAGTGATGTTGTGGTCACGACAGCGACTAAGGAAGGTTAAATTGCACAAAAGTTTGACGAGTTTGTGGCGAAGTTTGGAAAATACGGAGGTTTTAGAAGAAATATTCTCCCCGTAGAGATTGTTAATGTAATAGCGAAGGCTTCCACGGCCGGAATCTATACTAAGATTAGAATGTCTTCCGGGTTTGGACCGTGTCATATTTGCAACCGAAGCTGCCAACGTTTCGCCCACTTTCGTAAGGGGCTTCATCAGGGCGTGAGATAAATCGCAAAACTCAAACAAGCAATCGAAATCTAACTAAGAACTTCTCAAAAGTTAGGTTATCCACTTGTAAAACAAGCCATAACCTAAACTATGAAAAGGTAAGAAAGAAAACGATTTACTACAGGATTAATGAATGAATAAAACTTATATTCTAATACTTTTTCCCAAATTACCAGAACATTATCAATAAATTTTACAAAACAGCGGTAACAAATTTTGCATAAGTTTTGCAAACCCAGTCTCTCTCAAACATACTTTTTGTAAGCTCAAAGACGATGTTGATAAGTCACAGCTTAGTGGGATGTTCTTGTGGAAAATATATATTGGTAAAACTAAAAGAGCATATAAAATTAGGCTAAAAGAACATTTGAAATATTTATCCGACCTCCATCTAGTCAACCTTTGCTGAACACATCATAAACCACAAACACAATTTACACAGCGCTAACATTATCCATTCTAACTTTAATTCCGAAAAATTATTAGATATGTTAAAAATCATTTACATTTATTTTAACCAAAAAGATTGATTACTAAACGATTAAACAAATTTTAGTTGTAATTTTAAATTCATTAAGTTTTAGTTCCATATAACGTCACTTTATATCTGTTGTATACTTGCGCATTCTGTTTGATTGCTTGACCATCGCTTGATTTCAAGTTTTATATAGTTTACAGTTTGTCGACATATACATATGTTCGTAACTTAGTTTGTTTTATTCATTGCCTGTTTATATTGTTTTATGACCAAATTGTTATTGGTAAGAAATCGTAATTAATTTTGTGTACATCTCATAAGTTTTGTATTTCTTTATTGTAGTCTGAGGATGGCTTAAAGTTTTATTAGCCGAAACATGTTACACATTTAATAATTAAATACAATTTTTGAATTTTTGATTATTGAAATACTATATTTGCCTACATTTAATTTAACTTTATTCTTCAAGTCGACAAATCAAAATCAAAATATCTATGTTTGTGAAACACAAAAAGTGTAGATTACAGAAATAGGGATTTGCGGGCAAGTGAGCTTACAAATTTATTGAAAAAATGCGCGAAAACGAAGTTTCAGTGACTAGGATAGATGTAAAGAACCGTATAAAAAGTATTCGAACAACTTACGCTACAGAAGTGAGAAAGATAAAACAGAGTGCCAAGAGCGGTTTAGGTACACATGATATATAAGTACTCTTATGTGCATGGTTTAAAACAGCTGATGGTTTTCTCAGAAATACACTGGCTTTACGAGAAACATGTGACAACCTGGTAAGTATTTATTAGTATTTACTTATTAGATTTATATAAGTAATAATAAGTACTTCTTATATTTAGAAAATAATTAAAATATACATGTAATTATTTAAGTTATCATATCCCAATCGCCATAAGATAAAGACATTATTTCTCCGCAGAATAAGCCCAACATACCTCAGCCTCCAACGTCATTGACAAGAGTACACCAATGTCTAACATAAAACGCTCTCAAAAAAGGAATTAAAAAAGAAACCCTTACTGACGTTACTGCCGCCGTAATGAAACTTAAAAGTATTTGCAAAAATAGCGCACAGGGTCTCACAGAAGATAAGTTTGACACCTATGGAAGGTACATAGCATCACAGGTGCGATCTATGGAGCTGCAAAAAGCAATTGATGTTTAAGCGCAATTTCACAACATTTTATCAAAAGCCAAAAATAGAAGATTGAAAAAAAAGAACGCTATGTATATTTCTAATACATCTTTAACTTCAACTTGAATTAACTACCACCAAACAGTCACGATGTAAATTATTCAGAACGAGCGAGTCATAGTCAAAGTAATATTTTCTTTAATTCATCACCACCAAGTTATGGTTA
Source organism: Aquatica leii (assembly GCA_035610365.1). NCBI lineage: Eukaryota > Metazoa > Arthropoda > Insecta > Coleoptera > Lampyridae > Aquatica > Aquatica leii. The sequence goes on from CM069436.1 coordinate 43,561,849, forward strand.
CGGTAAAGGGTACTCAGAGATAGAAAAGGGCAGTAATCAAATGCCTACAAATCAGGGTGGCAGTAATATTTTATCCCAAGCTGTCAATTCCATACTCAATGATAATTATAATACAAATTTTGAAATGTAAAAATGCCTACCTGTCATAATTATATAAAATAAACACTTTTTTAAATTTATCTTAATACAAAAATTCCATACTTTTTAAATAGTCACCGGTTGCTAAGTAAGTGTTATTTGTAACTATAACTTAGGAGAAATTGCTTCTCGCATAAAACTGTTAATTTTTAAGAGTTCTAGTGCTACTCTTTCTAGTAAAAAGTTAAACTGCTCCTTAATCATTCTAAAAAAAAATTTAGAATTGTCTGGTTCTTTATCTTTCAGTTCGTGCGTTAACCTTGCCGAAGCTCTTAGTTTACTTCTCTGTTTAATATATTCTCTACACTAAAATCTTCTTTGGTGTCGAACAGTTTTATTGACAATATTTTTTTATTTCATTAGCAATACCTATGTAGATCTTTTTTTTTTCAAGCGTTCAATTTATTTGAATTCAACTGAGTTGATCAAGTCACTTTACCCGTGTCAACGCAGATTTATTCTCTATTTTTATATTTCAAAACAATTATTATTGTGACTATTTAACAATATTTGTGTTTTATGACCTGAAGAATAAAGAAAACTGTAGTTTTAAGAAAAGTTGTTAACTTTTGAACAAGACACCGTAATTGTAATGACGCATTTTTTAAATGGTATTTACAATCCCAATAGGACTTGGTCGTATTTTCTTTAAAGTTGCATTGATCAATGTATCGAACATTTTACAGAAATTACCTTTAATTACGATATTTCCCGACAACATAAACTAATTATAATGCATTGTTTTTTAAATAAAAATTGCATTTACAAGAACAAATACACAGAAAGGCTTACCATATTTACTTTACTTGTTGTCGAAAACGTTTGCAATTGTGTGGGACAAAGACCTTATTAATCGGTAATAAAATTATTTGCGCCTACAGGTATAAACTTTTTTTAAGTTCAATTTTTAAGCATACAATTTTCAGAATTCTTTCTGAAAACTCATCACAAAAACTACATGTTTCCAGTTTTTTGCACCGTGAACAATTTTGTGAATGATTTAATCAATATTTAACTAACGATAATCTGTTGGATTTAATTTTCTTTATAAAAGAAGCAAGGTTTCATTTAAGTGGATATGTAAAACTTAAAAATATGTCTTTTCCTTATACAACGATTATGTTCTAAAATGCGTGTAATGACGGAACGACAGATTTCTCCAATGTAGACTAAATCACATGAACAAGAAATTTGGTATACACTTTGAAATAAAAGTGTAGAAAATTTCTTCTTAAGCAAAGGAAGAAACCAAAAGATTTTGCTTATTGAGTTGAGTATGAGTTTATAACTATTCTTACGATAAAGTTTTCTTATTTGATCTGTAACCTTATGAATGTAGGGTAAAATACCAATTTCAGATTGGATTCAGAGGTAGAAATATCCTTAGGTACTCAATCACGTGGATATACACGCTTAACCAGCCGCGACAATACTTTCTTTATATACGCAGACAATTTCTTTTTAAAGCACTTCTATGGAGATTAGAATCTGGCTTGGTTTACCAATTGAGTACCTAACTCTGTATTGGTTCTTTGTTAGATTTTCGTTTGTTTTTGAAGTTTATTGTTTTTTTTCTTGCTTTTTTAGAGTTTAGAATCTGGCTTGGCTTACAAGTTAATTACCTAACTCTTGAAAGGTTTTTAGTTAAATTTCAGTTACTTGTTTGAGTTTTTTGATTGTTTCTCACACTCTGGCAACTTTGGTTACAACAATGACGCAGTCTAAACTTGGAAGACGTTCTGATCTTAGTATACAATTGAATTTATTTGCAATTATACAATGAAAGTGTGATAAAACTAGCTTTACGATTTTCAGATCTTATGCCATTGAATTTTTATATTTTAAGAGGTTTGCAAAATACAGTATATAAGAGTGCATAATTATAGACTTTGAACATGTAATTACTGATGCTATTCGAAATATTGAAATTGATCATTTGCGTAAAGTTTTTCAAATTTTAAAAAGAAGAGTTTACGCTTTTATCAAAGTTGAAGGACAATATATAAAATTTTGGTTATTTCAAATAGTTGTTATTAATCATTTCTATTTCAAATAAAGATGTATTGTTATTAATGTGTTACTGTTTTTAATTATTTACTTAACTTAAATTTAGAAGTTACAAAACAAAATTTTTATTTAGTCATTTTTGTTTTACTTCATACCAATCCAAGCTATGTTGGTTAAAGTTATTTTTAAAAATGATGTATCTATTTTTAAATTTAAAACCATAATTGCATTTAAGTAAAACAAAATCTTTATCGTAATATAATTTTTTGATACTATACGTATAATATAAAAAATAACAAAATGGTTATGGCAGAAACATTGACGTTTATCTTATATTTGCAATACATATGTTAAGGCGTTTGTCAAATGCAACTTTCTGATAAGTTCAAAGTAAACAACTTCACAAATTAAAAAAAATGTAAAAGTTGCATATTGAAGTCAAAATAAATCAATTACTTTTAGATTTATAAAGTATTAATCTTTATTAAAACGCTAACAAATGAGACAATACATATTGAACCTATTTGAGTTGTGAAACTTTTGTTGTTAATACAATAAACCTTTGTAAAAACCTAATCTATGTACTATCAGCATCTTAAGTATAATACTTAATTGATTAGAAAAGTTTTGCAATTTTGTTCTAAAAGATTTTAAAACTTTTGCTACAGAATACAAAAAGCCGTAGAAACACTTTCGATAATGTAAGTTTTTTAATTTTTACTAATTATTGTCATATTTTATAAAAACAATAGTGTTCTTAACAATAAGTGTGTACAAAAATAACATTAAATCTCTGTTTAAAAGCAACAGTGCCGTATTTTTATTAAATTAAAACACTCAAAGGCTCTTACAATTTAAATTAAAAAAAAATACAAATAATAATAATGCATAAAAATACATTGAATAAATTAAAATGCCTAACGTTAATTTAATTAAAACAGTAATTTAAGACGAAAAACATTATTTCTTTTTATAGCTTTGAAAATAAAAATTTACAAACGGATCAAAGCAATAGTTTTTGATTATAATAAATCCCGTTTGTAAAGCATCATAAAAACTTTAAATTTACTTTTATTCCTGTATTAAACATATAAGTATCTTTTTGTCCTGCGTTTGCCCTCTGGAAATCTTATATTACGATCTCGAACTACCTTGGAATGTAAGACACGATATTTACACTGTGCAATCGTTCAAGTAGAAAAAAATCACATAAATACGTATTTGAAGTATAGTTTCATAAATGCCAGTACTTTAATGTTTATTAAAATGTTTAAGCTAATAAAAAAATATTATGAAATTATTTGGGAATACAAGCCACAACTTCCTGTAAATGCAAAACGCGAGGTTCTAAAAGCCGCATGATAAACGGCTTCCTGAATTTGCTTATAATAAAATAAGGTAAGTTCCTATATAGACTGCACTAAATGCAATTTCAAATTAATTGATTGCCGGCGACTGTAACTTGATAAACTCATTCAGCCGATTAAAACAGCATTTACTCTTTTCATTGTTTTGCAAAAATAGTAAAACTCGTTGTTTACCTTTTTTATCCAATTTTTTCTGTTACAAGTAACTCACTTTCACACACAAATTTTTGATAAACAAAATTTAATAAGTTTTTCGAATAAAGTTTATATGCGAAGTAAGTTCTCCACTGTCACGACTTTATGTATAGCAGCGCAGAGTCGATTCTATCAACTAAACAAATATTGTAATGTAGTACGTAAAATCTAAATTACTGTTGATGGTGTGTTTTCATATGTACGCATGTATGTATATGCTATATGGTTTAGACATTATAGATTCTCTAGGCGTAGAGTTGTAAAATATTTTAAAATAAATAATAGCCGGGAATAATGCTATACGTGTTTGAACGTATAAAATCGAAGCTACTGCCTATTTATAGACTAACGCAATAACTACCAATAAATTAAAACCTAATCAAAGACGTATCTACTTTAACACCTATTCGTTCATACAAAAAAAACTCATTTATTGATTATTCTTTTTCTTGGTAAAATATGTTGAACATTTGCGTGTAAATGTATACGCAAATATAAAATTTTACAATTTATTGTTTATTTTCATAATTTACATTCAAATAGTTTATTTCCTGTAATAGCTTACATTTACAATAAATAGTTTTATTAAAAAAAATTAATATGTTAAAACTTTTTGTTTGGGAGTGTCAACTAATTCATTAAGATAAATTTTCCTTTTACATTTGTTAAATTTATTTAAAAAAATTGTTTATTTAAGATACTATATAGCAGTCTAAAATAAACCAAAATAAGTAACAACATTTTGAGATAACATGTTTCTAAACTCAACTAATTTTGTGTTGTCTGGGTAATTACCACCAAATTTTACAAACAAATGAGACAATAAAAATAAACAATAAAACAATAATATTTGTACTTACACATAAAATAATACACAGTGTGCTCCACATAAAATAATTATTGCTAAATTTAACCGTTTCTTTTTTAATTTCACTAAACTAAGTAATAAAATATAATTTTTTTTAATCACTAAAATTTTTTTAATATTTTTTTAATAAACACAAACTGTTGTAAACATTTACAAAAATTACTATAAAATTAAATCTAAATCTACTGTTTTAAAATTATAGCAAATTTTATTGAAAATAAAAAAGTTGATGTTGACTTCTTGTATAATTGGAAATGTATTATAATTAAAAATATAAGTTAGAATAAGAGACGTAAGACATAGCTTGTTAGTTGCACTCGGCAGAAATACAATAAATGATAAAGCAACTAATAGAATTTAGCCTCATGTTTTTGATGTGTCGATTATAATTAGTTTAAGTTATTAATTATTGTTAAAATATTCATGCTGTACAATATGTTTTAGAAAATGGTGTATTTATGTTTCTTAATTATATATTTGATTGTCACATTTTTCAAATTATAGGGTCGACTAGGGTAAGTGGAATTAGGGCAAATGGATACAGTGTTAATAAGTTTTTGTTGATTGGCAGTCTTGGTGCGCGATTATCTTAAGTAGGTTAGATAGTAGGCATAAACGTCTGTGTTTCCAACTAGTCGGTGCCAACGGTAAAAAAGAAGTGAAAATAAAAGTTATTCTTTTTTTCGCTTTCGTTGATCTTATATTTAATATCATTACTAAAAAGCGGACAGTCAGGCAAATGCCTGGAGCTTGCCTATTTTGCCTTTTTGTGTAACTTTGGAACAGTGTTTTAATAGGTAGATGACAGTAACGCATTACAGAATTTTACTTAAATTACGTACAATAAAATAATTAACAATTGTTCCTCAAAAGGTCTTACCACGAATCTATAAATAACAACAGGGATTTTTATGTTTTGTTTTTATGGATTATATACAATGACAGGCTTAACAGAGCACTATTTACAAAACCAAAAGAATTTCGGAACGAATCATATTTTATAGGTCTATTCAGTACCTAAGTTAAGCAAACAAATATAGATAATTTTAATTCTGTCCAGTGAGATTCCTTTAATCACTAAAACACATAACTAAAATATTCTGTGTTTGTTATAAATATCTGTGATATTGTCACACTGTGATAGTCTATTGCTGTTGTGCTGTGAGTAAGTTTTAAAAAATGCCACTTAACAAACAATCAAAATTTGAAAAATATTACAAGTGGAGTAAATTGGAAAATAATTTAACAACCGAAGGGGAAAACCTTTTTTGTCAAGTTTGTTCAAAATAAGTAAGTTTGTATTATCTTAATTTAAATGCTTTTCATTACTAGTATATGTATTATTTTAGATCGGTGCTACTAAGAAGTATCATGTAAAACAACACTTGGGTAGTCGTTTACATGTAAAAAAAATTTAAAAAACTATGAATCAACCATTGTTATAAAACGTTATAGAAGATCAACAGAATAAACCTGGTCTATCAAAAACAACTTTTGCTCTAGATTTGTGCAAAGCATTGGTGTCGGCTCAAATTCCTCTTAAAAAACTTGATAATATCAATTTTCGCAATTTCCTCAAAATATACACTTAACAAGTTGTTCTAGATGAATTAACTTTGAGATAAAACTTTTTAGACATATGTTACCAATCGGTAAGCAGTTTAATTAAAGTATTAATAGTATTCAAAATGCTGGTTTACTTTTTATAGAAAATACAGACAGAATGACATTGGGGACCATTACATTTGGACTTTGGTTGATGAAACAACCGATTGCAGAGGTCAATATATGGCAAATTTTGTAGTTTGTAAATTGTCTGAACTAAAACCAGGAAAAGCTAATTTGCTAGCATGCAAAGAAATTCCACAGACAGTTTTTTTTTCTTAAATATTAATTAATATAATCAAATCTATTAATTACAATTATATAACTTTAGATTTGTAGGACTTTTGTATCCCAATGGCGTAAAAATAATGCTTTCTTATTGGTAACCAATGCAGCACCTTATATGATCAAATCTGCTCAGGTATTAGAAATATTTTATCCGAATTTAAAACATTTAATTTGTCTAGCACATGGAATACATAGGGTGTGTGAATTCATTAGAGACCAGTTTGTAATAGTAAACAAGTTAATTTCTACCATCAAAAAGCTAAAAATATCTAACATATTAGATTCTCTTTTTGATTATTGGATCTTGTTTCAGGTTTTTGTGAAAGCACCATTACAGGTAAGGGTCTATAAAGAAAAACTTCCAGATGTTAAACTTCTACCGGAACCTATCATAACAAGATGGGGAACTTAGTTATCTGCTTACATTTTTTGTGCCACACATTTTGAAAAAATTAAAGAGGTACAGTTCATACTATAATCTGACATTGTCTTATACATTAATTGAATTGTCTTATTTTAGGTGGTTGAACTATTTGACGAGACGGCTTCTGCAGCAATTGCTAAATCTCAAATAGTTTTTAATGGCAAAGCTGTTAAGAGAGAACACATTCAAAAAAGGGAGGTCATAATGCATCAACAGAAAATATCATTAAAATTTGCTCCACTAACATCTTGTAATGTCGCTAAATTTTTTTTCTTTTGAAAAATATTTTAAATGGTAAAAGGCAACAGATTCTTGGTCAAAATAATGAAAAAATATTTGATTTCTGCTTGAGAAAATAATAGCACTTAATAAACATTGTAAAATAAAAAAAATAACTGTAAATTTTAATAGATATTTTTTTTATTTCCTTTTTGGCAGGTTTAATATGCCTTTTACGTCACCTTTTTTGATATTTTTTCTTACCTTACTATCCGCTCTTTAATAATTACATTCAATAAATGTAGGATTACCTACTTTGCATGGAATGTAAGTACAGACATGTACTTTCAAAGTTAGGTTACCCGTTTATAATTTTACTATCTGAGTTGAAAATATTGACGTGTCTACATATACCCTAAGTAACAGATGTATTATAATAAATTGATAGAAAATACCTGAAAATGTGTAGGCATCTGGGGTATGCGTAGACAGTTACATATGACGCTGTGTTATCTATAGCGTCTAAATGTAGATATCACAATAAATAAATTAACTTTACCTACAGGTTCTGTACGTGGATATTATTTGCTTTCGGATATTATCAATAATATTTAATATACCTTGCAAATGCCAGCAAATACCCCACCATGTTATACAGCCGAACAGGTAAAAGCTGCATGTGATGCTGTAATAAACAGATGAAGGCGGTTAAACATTTCCATGTAAATATATCTCTAATATACCAAAAAAAAGAAAACAAATAAGAATATTATTAGAAGCAACAGAATGCCTGCATTGCCTGAAGAAATTGAAGATTATCTAGAACAGTGCATTTTAGCCAGAGCACAGTGAGGATTTCCTGTTTCCTGTTGATCAGATGGAGTTTGTAGAGATGTAGAGCTTGTAGAATTTTATGTAACTACGAACAAAAGTAATACCTCCTTCAAAAATGGTAGACTTGGCGAAAGATTGCTACTTCAGTTTAATGCGTCGGAAAAAAATCTTAGTCTCAAAAAAACCAAAAGCAGGGCAATGCTGCAGATCAATTCATTGTACATGAATCTTATAAAATCTCCAAATCCTATTGAGAAAAAAAACTAGAAAATAACTTTCAATTGGTTTTTAATTGCGATAAGAGTGGATTTAGTAATGAACCGAGTAGATTAAAGTCTATTGGTCTCAAAGGTAGAAAAGCTTTCCAGTGACGAGTGGCAGGGACAGGCAGGGAACATTTTCGTTAATTGCTATATTTCAGTAGATGAATTTGTCCTAACACATTATATTATTTTTTGAGCAAAGGAAGTCGTTCAAACCCGCTGGGTAAATAAGGCAGAAGAATATCTCGCAACCAGATATTCTACATCGGATAGATGTTACATGGAGGAGGATGTTTTTTATAGTTGGTAAATGCACGAAAAAAAAAGAAAGCGACGATTAGGACAGTTGTTGCCGGAGACCGAGTCGCAAGCTTCGTGATGCTAAAAAGGCGCCAAAACGAAGGACTAAATCAGGGAAATATTGTTTAACTCTACCCGCAGCTGGAAAAGAACAAATAACACTACAGAAATGATCACAGAATGTATATTTATTTTATCACAGGACGTAGTTGAAGAGGACGCAGTTATATAAACGTTGCAAATAATATTACATGAGTTGATATCACAGCTCAAATATAAGTTACGCATTTGACTGGGCAACATGTCGCACATCAATACGACCCAATTGGTGTAACTTTTACATTTAAAGAAGGAATGACTTTACTTTCTTAAGTTAAATTACAAGAATACGAAAATCAAAAGTCTGGAAAATCGAAGCGCACCAGATAAGTATGTGACAACCAAAAAAAAAAATTTAATATTGATTGTGATTACAGCCTAGTAGGCACGTATGGCCATTTTAACAATCGCCACGACCAACAAAGTAGTACTTATATAAATAAAAAATGAAATATTTACAGTTTTGTATTATCCAGTATGGGATTAGCTAATTCTGCACCAGTATGACCTAAAACATAATATAAAATCTGACACAAAAACGTACATACGGCGTTATCACAAGTAAATCTTGTTTTTAATTCATACAAAAATTAAAGTACATAAATGCACCGAGCTTCTTTTTAATTAACTTTGCACTTGCCTAAATACTTTTTTCAATAAGATTGTAGATAACCCCTTTGAAATTCAGCGACGTGACATCATGGAAACTTTCCAATTTTAACAGGTGTTTTATCAGCTCCACAGATAAAGGAGGAACACAGGTGGAAGGGTGCTGACTCGTTGAAGAATCAATTTAAGCTCTCAATACAAAAAAGTTATATAATCACATACCGCAAATAAGCTTTTACTTGACATAATATTCATTTTTATTTTTATTTCTCTTTTTTCTGCTATGTTGTCCATTTTTTATTTTTTTGTAGTTGTTTGCGCTTAGTGTTGGTTTTAGATGTAATGTGATGTTTTTTTTTGTTGATTTAGTTTAGTTGTCAGGCTACATTTTTGTTTTTATTTTGACGTTTGCAGCAGTTCATTTGTGGGATGTATAAGGTAAAGTGTCTTTGTGTCAGTCGTTGCTTGGTTGTAGGATTTCACATGTAGATCTCATAAAGCACAGCAAAGCTTTTTCTTAATTAGTGTCCTTTGCTTTGTGTTGAACCTTACATTTTTTTAAATCTTCAGCTTCTTGTATTTTACCGATTTTGACGAAATAATTATTTATTACTGAATTTGACAATTCTTCTCTTCCATTTTCTGTGCTTTCATTTTTCATTCTTTTTTCGTACTTCTTTATGCCCAGTGACTTGGACAAATCGTAGTTGGATAGTCGCTCCCTTCTCGCCTGGGTTTACTGTATTGTTCAGAAGTGTCTATGATCAGTTTTACTCATTGGTGTTAGCGTCTGCTGCTGCATTGTGGAGGGTTTAATTGCAATGATGGAAATATTTTTTTTGGATCATATTTAAGTCGTTGGATTTTCACGTTTATTGTAGTGTTACATTTATTTTTATGAGAGTAATTTGAGAAATCACTTTTCCAGTAAAGGGAGTGTAACCGTCGTTTGATCTCTGGACCAATTCTTTTGTGAAAACCCCGGTATATAGATTTGCTTTATGTATTGCATTTTATTTTAAGATCGTCTTAGTAATTTTACATTAACACTTTGAGTGCTAACGACGTCAGCTGCTTTCTTTGTGAGATGCGCCCGACGCGCAGGTGCGCTCTCGTAATTTTATTGAAAACAATTTTTCAAAAGTCTTTATTGTACACATACCTATCACCCTTTGATGTTTTTTAAAGACACGAAACAAAAATTGCGAGCAGTTTCTGGGACTATAATTTCACTCACCATTAGCAGTCAAAGTGTTAAGGCATTGAAGTTATTTTACGTTTTTAGTTTCAAATTCAATTTTTTTGTTAAGTGGATTTAAGCTTGAGTCATTTAAGTCAATTTTATTGTGTTTTTTGAGTGCACTTTATAATTTATTACTTCCTACAGTTATTATTATTTGATTTTAGAAATATAGATTGTTACGCTGGTTTTCGTGTAACAAAAACAAATAATTGACGGCTAACACAGTTGTTCTCAGAGATGGAGTCACAGGCTTCGTAATGCTAATAAAATAAAATAAAATCTAAAAAGGCGCTAAAACAATGAAAGATAAAATTAGGGAAAAATTGTTTAAATCTACCCCCAGCTGAAAACGAAAAAATAACATAACAGAAGTGATGACACGGAATATATATTTATTTGTCACAGAAAGTAGTTCCAAAGAGGACGAAGGAGGTACATAAATATCATTACGTAAATTTTTTTTCAAATGCGAATACATGAGTCGGATAAGTATAAGTTACGCTTTATACTAGGCAACACGTCGTACAGTAAACTGACCTAGTCAGTCTACTTTTTGCATTCAAAGATAGAATGAGTGTATATTCGTAAATTCAAAATAACAAAAGTATATAAAAAATTGAATTGAATTGTGTTAGCAACCTAACATGTACGTACGGTCATTCTAACATTCGACATGACCAACAAACCACTAATCATAAAACTAGAAATTGTAATAGTTACAATTATGCTTTATCCAAGAGAAGATTAGCTAATTACGTACCTATATTACCTAAAACGTAATATTAAACCTAACACAAAAACGTACATACGTCGTTATCACAAGTAAATCCTGTCTTTAAATCATACAATCATTAAAGATAGCGAATGCGCAACGTTTCCTCTCGAGTTAATGTAATAATTGGTGGTGAAAGTTCCTTTCAAAAGAAATCGCAATCTTACAGGCCCCCAACTCTTGACGGTGTAAATGGTTACTTTACAGCAACGTGGCGTCATGAAAATTTTTCTCAAATATACTATCTGTTTGTTATCTTCATCGATACAGAAAACTTGTACGGAAATCCGCTATAGACAATTATAAAAAAATCAATTTGAACCCCCCCAACACAAAATAATTATAACCACATACCACAAATAAGCTTTCACTCAGATAGACACCAAACTCAATTGCATGTTCACGTGGAATTCCGTGAAACAACTTAATGATGAAAGCATTTGTTGGGCCGAGATACCGCTAATCGGAGATCTGTGTTGCACCAAACATTACCGGAAGACGAATGAATTCGTACTTTTACAAATTTGACAATCGTCCACAAAAAGTGGGCGTGTCAAGGGCAAATTTTAAACTAAAAAAATTTTAACTTACCAACTTTTTAACATAACAAGATTGTAATTCTATATTAAAGTACGCGCGTATGTTTTAGTCACTTATGTTTCGTTCTCATTTGATGCTTTTGCGTGTTTTTGTTGTTTATATTTAAATACATTTTAACTTTGTATCTATTGCTGTGCTGGTTGCATTTTTGATGATATGCGTTTTTCTTTTAAGAGATCGCGGTTGTTATTAAGACAGTCATCTAGTAATTATAGAACAAATTACATCATGAATAAAAAGACGACGCGTAACGCAATGGGTGTTTGACCTCCGAAAAGTTGCGAAGTTGTGTGTTTAGGCTTAAAAAATCTTCAGATATACAAATTAGTTTTTGACGTAATATAGATTATTGTTATGTTTGGGTGATGTTTTGCTTTGTAGAAACCAACATATCAAAATGTCATTTTGCAACTAAATAAAATATTATACCTGTCTGTCTCCTCAAACAAGTTTTATTCATCCTTTAAAACTGGGTTTACTGTCTAGCTTTTAGGTTCAGTTACCCGCAGCTTTCATAAAAAAAATTACCTCAGATATTTAACAATTGCAAAATATTTACAACTATATTTGAGTTCAGTGTAATTTAAGGGCTTTATACTTATCAAAGTAAATTTTATTTTTAACTTTGGTTTATTTAATTTTTCCAACTAAACCAAACGTAAATGTAGTAATTGATTTGCTGTTAAGGAATAAATTCAACTGATCGATAAGTAACCATTTGTGAATTTTGGTCTTATCTTAAACTAAATAAGATTTGCGTCATTTATTAATGCGTCGTTAATTTTTTTTTTAATAACTCTGTTTTAAACTACATACGTCGCGCGACAGTCGTTTGGTATTTCTTTGTTTGATTTTTACGTTTGTTTGCTCGCTTTATTAATAAGTAATCATGCAATTTCGTTTTTTTAGTTAAATTTGAACGCTTTGTTTTGCAATTTTGTGTTTATGTGAATTTATTTAAATTATGTCATTTATTTTGCTCGTTAATTAATTTTAATTACTTGTTTCCTTACATTGCATTTTTTGGTTTTATGATAAATTTGTAAATTTTTAATGTACTACAACCATTTAATTGCACAACGTGCGCGTTGATTCTGTGTTATAATTTTAGATTTGTGACGTTACAACCCTAAAGGTAGGTTCATTAAAAGTTGTAACCTACCCGATGAGTTTCTAGGTGTCAAGGATTTAGAAGCTAATTTCATAGCCGATTTTGAGTGGCTTACTTAAGTTTTTGATGTTTTGGAAATAGACACGAATTTTTATTCTGAGCTAATCTACCCGTTACCGCTGAGCACCGAGTAAAAATCTCGTTTATGTTGCTTTTATTTATGCATTTGTTTATTACCATCTTCTATTGTGCTTTTTTCGGCTTTTCTGACGTTTTATATAGAATTCCGTTTAACTTTTATTAACAAATAATATGAGATAGCTGTAATTTCTTCATTTGCAATAAAGTGGGATAAGTTTTTAATTGCTGGTTTCTTTGAAACTGCTCTTTTAACCTTGTCGTTCAGCTTGTCTACAATTTCTTTTACATTCGGCAAATATTAGCAACATATCGACTTTTTTATGTTTTGAATAGATTTTTGTAAATTGGAAATTACGTCACATAAACGACAGTTAAAGGGCTTATAAAAAGTACAATACTTATGTCAAATAATTCATCATAGTACCTTTTGTTTCCAAGGCTTACTAACATAATTGGTATAATAGTACTAAATGAATGCTTAAATTTGTTCCAATTGTAGAATTTTGATTTTAGTTTTTAAAATTAAGATTATGAATTTTGTACTTACAAACTTGATGACAAATAGTTACTTTACAATAAACCAAAATGAACTACAGTGTTATTATTTCAGTTTTTTTTAACAGTTTGCGTTGTTTTTTGTTTCATTTAATTTTTTTTAACTAAATATGATATTTTAATAATGCTGATTCTACTAAAGCTCTTAAAATATAAAATTAATATTGTCATAGAACTAAATTTTTGCCTCCGTGGTCTATTAAACATTGAACGATTTATTAATGCATTTGAGAAAGAATGAGGACCACCAGTATTTATTATTTTTGTATGTAACTTTAGTTGCAATTATAACTTAATTTATTAAATAATGTTAAAAAAGAATTTCGCACATAAACTACTAATTATTGCAATTCTTAATACAAATTACTATTATTATAATCATGTACATATATAGTACACCTTGACAAATTATATCGTAAGCTTGTAAAGTTTGAGGACTATCGAAATCTTTATCTCCTTTATCCTGGACCCTAGCGTTTGTAAAACCACTGTGCAAAAGACGTGAACACTTTAAATCTATCCAAGATAAATACTTGGTAACTATTTGTTATTGTCGTTTCAAAACGATTTTACTTACAAAAATGATTGTGTTCAGATGAAATTTAAATGTGGGTAAACTATAATATAATTATATATAATTTTAAAAGTTTTTGTTTAACCCATTTTTGTAGCTTTTACATGCTATTATTTAGATTTATTGTTACTATGGCTTAATGTGTTAGCAAGTTTACCTAATTTGTTTTATTTATAAGCGCGGGTTTGTTAGACATTCGAAACTTTCCTACGTACATTTTTAATTAAATAATTTATTCGCAGTTTTGCAACTTTTTGTTTTGTACGCAAAATCTGCGTCAGCAAGTTTGCTGCTACTTAAACATCTATACGCAACTCGTTAAAATTGCCAGCAAACAATGGAATATTCGATTTACTTAAAACATTAAAAACATTGCTACAGTAACAAAGTTTGCATTTCAAAAATTTAAAAATTTTGTTAATTACTTACTTATTTGTATTTTTATTATTTATCACATGAGTTTGTTAATTGTTAATAAAAAAAATTAATAGAATACTGTATTGTTTACTGTCATTATTATATTGATTCTTAATGCTTATTGAATCGACACAATTTTGTTAAACGTTTAATTACCACCGTTCCTTGATTTTTTGCTGTATCGTAAATAAATTCATTAGGTTAAACGGTGCTTTTTAAAGAATTAAATAAATTTAATTGCCTGCAATTACAAAAAATAATTTATTGTATTTACTTGAATTGTATTTATTAAAAAGCACGTTTAAATTATTTCTTATTTTGTATTTTTGTAAAATGTTAGAACTTTACAGTTTAAATAAAAATATTCGATTTTTTAAATTTATTTTATTGTTCTTAACTGTCATAAACTTTAATTTTTCGCTATTGTAAACCGTCTTTGACAATTTTTTCGCACTTGTCAATATAAACGTCATATTATTTTTGAGCGATTTTGAGATTTTGGAGACCTCCTAGTCTCTGTTCGAGCAATAAAATGTATTTAACTCGATCCTGCTTTTTTTCTTTTGAGAAGTTTTTAAACCCGATTGAAACGATTTAAAAATGACCTCTTGGAAAAAAGCGTTTAATTTACACAGAAAGTCGTTAAATAATAGTAGATTACTATTTAAATTTTGTTTTCTATAAAAATGTTTATGTGCAATTTTTCTTTATCTTCCACTGTGTTTGTAGCGTTTGTGTCGAAATTGCTAACGAAGCTAATACTGTAACTAGAATAAAAATTTTTTGGTTTCACTTTACAATTATAACTATTTTGTATTCATTTTCAAGATAGAGCAAACGTAAACAAACTGAATTGCATGATCAATGCATGATCATCACGTAGTGTTTTAAATGCTACTGTATTCTATCGCTCATTAAACAAGTGGTGCAATTTTGCAGGCTGGGATTCGGATAAAAAGTTTTTTGTGTGATAATATGTTTAGTTTTTTTACGTAAATTATTTATGTATTTTTTTATGTTTGATTTTGAACTATCATTATATAGAGTACCTAAAATTTAACGCATACATGTAATTATTAGACGCACCACAAAAGTTTAGGAAATGCATTATTATCAAAAAAAAAAAAAAATACTGAGTACAGCTCTGTCCGGCATGTTCACACCGCATGTATTTGTTTACGCTCGCTCTATCTTGGAAATGAATAGACTGTAGTAATATTATAAAGTTATAAATCAAATCGTAGCAAACATCTTTTGTTTGAAATTGTTTTTTGAAACTTATTGCATTATCATCCCCTACATCTAATTTAATTACCGGCAGCGGTTAGAGGTGGAGCGTGTTGTCACTACATGTTACAGCAGCTGAACCGTCCAGTTGTTACGGTAACTTTTGGTGGTAACAAAATTTAAAATACTAAGGCACGGTGGCTCAGTACCAGTAGGCAAATATTGGGGGTTGGCTAGTAAGTCTAGATTTTTAAGCATGAGGTGGTAAGCAATAATTGCGTAAAGAATAGTTAAGAGAATGGACACCACGTACTTAGTTGATTAAAGCGTTTAGTCGCAAGTACGAAACAATTGATAGCGTAGAAATGAAAGACGAAATAAATACGCAAAAATAGGGTTAATTAAATTATAATTAAAAAAAAACAAACTGAATGGTAACATAAATATAAGCTGGACAAATAAAATATGTACCCGGAGGGTGTATGGTAATATAACAATTATTACAATAGGAACGAAGTATAATGAGGATGATTGAATCTAATTTACCTCATTGAAAATATTAAACAAAATGTTCAGAATCAGTTATGTTATAGTTACAAATTATTCAGGATTCAATTTACTTGAAGTGCGCAAGCAATTAAGTAAAAAAAACAATATTACCTTTATAATTATTCTTCGGTGTAGTTCCCTTGCGCAAGTAACGTTAACCGAAGCGATGCGAGCTAGATGGAAAAGTAATAACAAGCCAAAACCATAGACAATATAAGTTGGTCCGTATAATGAATACGTTAATTACTTACTGAGTACCGATAAGTTCGAATGCTGACGTTAAGTGAGTAAGTTATATTTGAATAAACAAACAAAGAGTTAAGGTAAATGTGATTTACAAATTCAGCAACAATTTTAACTGTAATAAGAAAAATGAGTATTTACTAAACTGAATAATTTTAGCGGGCAAGTTAATTAACAGTTAAAAGATAAACAATTGATGGTTTTGAAGTGAAAGGAATGTAAGTTAAGCTAGTACAATACGTTGATATTGGATTTCTTTGGTTTACAATAAATCGATGTAAATAAAGATGACAGCTCGACGTTGATCGATATGGAAACCCGGATCGATGGATGCGGCTCCACAACGATTAAAAAAAATGGGGTAGAAAATTGACAGAAAGTAGATCAACCCAAGTAGAAAACGCTAAGGGCAAATATCCAAAATTCGTGACGAGAAAAAAAAAGGGAAAAGATAATATTGAAGTATAGCAAATGCGTAAGTACGTACCCGTCAAATCTGGCGTCAGTTAAGCAACGATGCGGCACACGTGGTACTTTCGAAGTCCAAATATCCGTAAAGGAATACGTCTGGTGAATGTCAGCAGATAGCAGAGGTCTTCGACACACAGGAGTTATTTGAAACATCCACTTTATATCCGAATAAATCGAATTGTATAGAAATTATGGAGGTTTCAAGGCACAACAAAAATGGCACACGTTTGGCACGTTTAGCAAGTTGACGGCAAGTGAACTTCATGAAAATGCACCAATCAAGTAAATAATATAAATGTAATTGTATGAATGAAAATGAACCAATCAGGTAAACAATTTAAATGTGATTGTATGGATGAAAATCGACCAATCAGGTAAATAATATAAATGTAGTTGTATGCCATCTGACGGTAAAACTAAAAACCAATAATTCCATGGAGTATGGATTGATAGAAATGTGAACGAATTGCATAACACAGTGTTATTAGAAAACAACAAACTTTGCAACAACAAGGAAATGATATATGGTGTGTTTAAAGCGTCCAAAATTATCTTCAAAATGAGTCCGTATATATTGGCAATAGCTAAATCAAAGCGCAATAGAGCAGAGTGTAAACGCTACGTTATAATTGGAAGCGTAATCCAATGGAAATAGTACGTCTCGTGTAAAAAGAGTACAGCTAGAGTGTGAAGATGCACAACACAACCGTTTCTAGACGAGTACGGAATAAGTCCCGTTTCACATGAAGCGTAAGGTACGCGCTACACTGTACGCTTGAAAATAAGTTTACATTGTACAAGATACAAGGTTTCAAATGGCCGCATTTTTTAAAGACGACACGCGCGCGTTAAGTTTTACGTCGAAAACAGACGCTCAGCCCTTGCGCTCCGCGTATCCACGCGACGCGTGATGGCATAACATCTATACAATCTTTTCACATGCTGCGTCGCGCGTTTAACTAATAACAAATTCAGGTTTGCCATGTGTACTCTTTTTCTCTTCTGCATTTGCTTTCCACAAGACGATAAATAGTGTTCAATTTTTCAAATCCATTTTATTACTGCTCCATGTAGGGCGTAGCGCGTATCGTACGCTTCATGTGAAACGGGACTTAGTCCGTGCGCATCGGCAACGGTTAGAACAACGCTCAATAGAAAAAGTACAAATAAAGAGTGAAGGTAAACAAGAGAAACGGACAAGTACAAAAGAGTCCGTGCATATCGACAACAGCTAAAGCAACGCAAAATAGATCAACGTGTCAACGGTATACCTCAAAATCGAGATCACCGATAGCAGACAGTAATCAGAATCCTAATACAGCGTTTGAACATAATTTTCAAATGTACATGCAGAGAAATTTCTTCAATGATACTTTGAATGACTATCGTCGTGTTTGTGATTGACGAATATGGTGGAGTAAACGGTTGGTTGCAGTCGTACCAAAATACACAATATGTGATTTTTTAAGAACTTTTAGTTACAATACTTTTGAGTGTGCAACACATGTAATAACGCAATACAAAGACAGGTAGTGCCAACGTTGGCAACTATTAATGATTATATTTACCCGAAGATTTTTCTTTATTTGCCAAATTTGTGCGCGCAATTGCTCTACGTCTACCGTTTATGCCGATTTTCCAATTAAGATATTTTAATACGTCAAATTGTTTGGTTAGCAAGTTGATTAATGTTACCGTAGACGTGATCACAGTAGTTATTCATTCACCACGCAAACTGGAAAATCATTATGTATTCGACCCATTGTTAAAGCGCAGTTTACAGCATAAGAGATTCTAGTGTATTGCAAAGCCCAGTAAATTATTGTATGATTCAAATGTTTACTAGATACACTATTATATCGCAACATTGTTGTCAAGAATGCGTTTTCTAAAAATCGTTTGTCTCTGAAAGAGAATGAAGACAGTGTTAGTTATATGCAGCGTCGTCAACACAGCAAACAACGTGTACATTTCAATGCTTGGAATAACATAATCAACCTAGAGTTCGGTCGCCGAGCCACGTGACTTTGAAACAGAATACTACTAAAATTGTATGATTGATTCCAATACTATTTGTTAAACTAAATCATAATATGTGGGGTGCCAGAGTGGTTAGGGCAACTTTAAATATCAAAATTAAAACTTTGCGGGACAAAAAAACAGAAACTACTCATTTTACTGCAAATAAAAGGGATTTATCAAAATTAAATATATGTAGTTTAATAAATGTTCATTATGTTTTATTTTATTTATTTATTTCATTTATTTGAAAGTAAAATATGTCAGAAGATATCAACTGCTGCTTTTTCAACTGCAATCGCACTAATTTACAAGGGATTGCTAGAGTAGATCAACTAAAGAAAATTTGCTGAAAGGAGTAGAAAGCGTGGTGACACGATTCATACACAAATTGAAGATGATTTACAAGATGGAAATTTACAGAATTTGCAATTTCACAAGGTTTGTGTAAGCCGTTATACATCGAAGCTTCATATTAAAAGTGCAGTAAATAACAGTTTCAAACAACAGCAGTCAACCCAAGCGCACTAGACGATTCTATGAACGCTTTTACTTTCTTGTACACCGTTTCTTTTGCGAGCAGAAATGTCTGACATGTAACCCTAAACACCAAGTACAATGGAATACTTTCAGAAAATGCAGAACATTAGATTTAAAAAATGGTGACTTACTAAAAAAAACATTATTAAAGTTTGGCAAAATGGGGAGACGATGTTTGCGTACGTATTAAGGGAGCAACGAGTGATCTACATGTAGCAGAAATATGGTACCATCTTTCAAGCTACGCAAAATATATGCTCATTCAAAATGTTAAAAGTGTACAGAAAAAAAGGTTCGTTGTTCCCTTATTCAAGGTCCAAGTCTATTTTCTCATTTGGTGACCAGATTAGAAATATACAAAACTGAAAAACACACGAGTCCTGAAGATATTTTGACAGTTACGCAGCAAACGTCATTTTGAGTAGATAATGTCATTTAAACATGACACTTGGTCAACTGACGTGTCCATTAGTGCTAGCATTTGATGCACTTTCCTTTTCCGCTATTTATTTAACTTTGTGGTCATGCAACTTCTTATTCTATTGCCACTAGTGAAATTTGTAGACGTGGTCGGCGTAGTGGCAAATCAGATTAAATATTATACAAGTCGTCAAAAATATTTTGACTACCTTGCCAAGATGGTGTCCACATAACGCGCTTGCAATTAAAAGCTCGTTTCTTAAAACGACAACGAATAGAAATAAATCGTTTTTACAACATATTTTTAATTTTGTTCAATAAAAATAAAAACCAGCATTTTAATACCTGTAACTACAGATTTCCAAAACGAGTTTAAAGTGAAATTCTGTCATACTCTGCATATAAATTTAGAAGTTTAAGAATATCAAGATGTTAATCGTTTCTTACAAATCCATTATATTGAAACTTACAAAAAGTATTTAGATATTTTACGTCACCCAATTTTACGTCTATTGGTGTTTCTAACACGTAACATTGATAATATTTATAGTTAAATTCATGCATTTCGTTAGTATTGCAATCAAATACGGACATTCCGTTTATTTGGGATAAATATTTCGGTGTACGTTGTAACGACTTAAAATACTTTTTAGTACATTTTTAGGATAGACAGTTTTTCACTCGTATTCGCGTTAGGGTAGATATCGCAATGGCTAGTAAAGTTTTCGACCATAGACGGTGTAGCGTATGCTTGGAACCCGAATATAGTGCTAGTAAGAGGTTGAAAGCAACACTCAGAAAATGTCTCTTAATGCAAAACATATAAACTTCTAAAAAACCGCTCGATGTTAATTTTTTATTTAAGTGTTTTTTCGATGTTAAAGTCTGAGGCATATCGATCGTAATCGATATATCTTAATGTATACGATTCTTTCTGTATTGTACTTTAAAGTATTTATACTTTAATTTTTAAACATTGATCCAAACGAATCAAAACGCTTTAAATAAGGCTGTCGTTGCGGAGTCGTGCTCTAGTAGTTTTGTTGTGGTTCGCTAAAAGTAATTTTAGAATCTTTGGTACATAAAAGTTTAAGTGTTAATTGTTTGCTACAAGGTCGGCAAACACATGATAACGTTATTGGGAAATGTCCCATTTTTCTGTCATTTAAATTACTATTAATTTTTTATGTTATTTAAATCACTATTACGATATTAAAATTTTTTTGTAAGGAGATTTGGAAGTAC
Source organism: Aquatica leii (assembly GCA_035610365.1). Classification (NCBI taxonomy): domain Eukaryota; kingdom Metazoa; phylum Arthropoda; class Insecta; order Coleoptera; family Lampyridae; genus Aquatica; species Aquatica leii. Next base: position 43,583,192 of record CM069436.1, read on the forward strand.
GTTGCCCACGTTAAGTGATTAGAATGGTTAATTAAATAAAAAATTTATTTTGCTTGCACGTCTGACGTCATTCGGTTTGGTGAGATTACTAAAAGGAAAAAAATGTTATAGCGCGAACGCGGTTAAACAGCCTAAACTTAACTATCAAATTCGGCTTAATGATTATTATTTCATGCACATTTCAATATAGGTTAATAGCTAATTAATTTTAAATCTACAATAAACCTTACCAAATTCTGAATTAAAACTAATTGTAAAGTTAATTCAATTTATATTATACTTGATGATATCGATTTATGCTTTAAAACTGATTGTAATTTTAATTAAAATTATATGATACCGTGTCGTTATCAACTGTGTAGCTATTATATATAAATAATTTATGTACTAATAATTATTCTCAACGCACAATTGAGTTGCGGGTTTGAGCATCTTTTCCCGCACTCAGAATTTTTTCTATTCGAAAGAAAAGTTAGCGCCTAATTGACGAAGTTGGGTATTGGCAACTTAGCAAACGACCATTTCTAATTAAACCTAGCCAAACAAATGAGTCGACAATCTACTTTATTGTTTTTATCTCCTTCACAATTTGTGCGTTACTACCTTGCCGAGTATGTTTATAATTAAATTGCATAAATGAATTGAGTATAAACGTACGCTGAACAACGTAGAAATGTGTGCACAAAAGACAATCTGGTTTCTTTTGCTTTTGCAGATGGCGCAGGCACCTGAAAAGATTGTGTATATACCTACACAACATCCCCCAGAACAGTTCTTAGCCCAAAATAAAAAACAAAACAAGAAATGAATCCAAAGACGTTTGGAAGTCCAATATAATTCGAATAATATATGAACAACGTTCACCTGATACGAATGTTATTCACTTTGCTGATTTTGTTGGTCTTTATGGGTTTGCAGTCAAACAAATAACGCTAACGAAGATACTGCATTAGATAAAGATACTAATCATAACATAGATATTTGGTGACAATTGTAATAATGAAAAAAATTTGCGTTTGTATAAAAATCTTATAAGTTTTTTCGCAAACGGTAGTAATCAAAAGTGTTTTTACTTTGTTTCGGTTATTTCGAAGTGAGGAACTTAATTTATTAGAAAATCTACAAAGCTTGTCATTGTCATGCGTGTTAATTAATGGTTGCAGACCACACCAATATAAAGCACACCGCCCACAATGTAGTTGTTCATGAGGTTAAAATACCGTATGTGGGACGAATGATATTATTCAACGGTCATTGAACGATGGTCAAAACGGTTTTGTGCTGCAATTTATGGACCGTTTGTTAACTGAACAGAGTTATCTCTTTCAAATTTTTCTCACAGGATCAGCAAGATCTAATAAAAATTATGTTCTAAAAGAGCAAATAGGAAACTGCAAAATAATTTAATTTTGGTATAAACGGCAATAAGTGTGCATATGTGGTTTGTACTACTACAGGAAAGGCGGTGCTAAATATAGATGAGAACCTGTACATATATCATGGATTGGAATATTATTCTTCAACAGAAACGGTCAGATAAAACTATAATTGCTTTTCGGGCGTGTTGACAAAAATTGGAAATGATTACACATTGCGAGATGTCGAGCGAGCGCTTATAGAATCATCTTCTTTACCAGTGAACAGTTGTCGGATATTCATATTGATGATGTGGTTTATTTGTTTTATTCAAACGTGGATATCGAATTTGTTCGAAAATCAATCAAATAATATGTTCTTGTCTAATAATCAGAATACTCAACGTTCGCCTTTTCATAATACATTTGTTAAGTTTTTATGTTATCAAAGTATGTCGAGAATTTGCTGACCTGGTAACAAAATATATGACCAAGTAATAATTTGTCAAATAACGGTCATCAAAAATGAGCTCATCAAACAAAAATAACAAAATCAGAAGCAGAGTCAAGTTTATAATCAAAGTACGAGAAAACATACCAGCAGTTCTGTGCCTGAAGAAATGAGAATAAGTGCAAAGCCAAATAAACGTATCCTAATAGCGTAAGTACTTTGTGGGAAATATTTGTTTTATTTACAAAAATTGTTAAGATTGGTTTTTAAACCTTTTTAAGTGAAAACTCTATAATTAGTATAATGGATGCTTTTAATTTACCAATAAATGTGAATATTTCTGCACATAAAAAACAGATTTTTTGTAAGTGCTCAAAAATTTAAGTGCGTGTAATTTTTACAAGCGATTGAAATAAAACTTCTCTGTCGTTTAACAGATATTACTAAAAATAATAAATTTAAATTAAATTACATTTCAAGTTGTTGATTACTTTTTATTTTTATTTATTGATAAAAGAGTAAAACCTTCTTGGGACTATGCAACCCAAATGACTAATAGACAAATGTAAACCAAGTTTTAAAAACTCTAATTCTTCATTGTTGCACCAACATAAAGTTCAAAATTGTTTTCAATTAAATGTATCCATTGACAAGCTACTAGTTATTTACCAAAGAAATCAATAACATTAAAAATGTTTTGCGCTTCGGAATGAACAACTCTTTTGGTTCTGTTTTTCATGGGTCAAAATTGTATTACAAAAAATTCCTTTAATGAATACTTATTACTGATTTGGTACTGTAAATACAACAAATAAATTATTTTGTGTTCTGAATTAAATAGAAATAACTTAATTTAACCTAACCTAAAAATACTTTCTAAATGTTGTGAATCTACTTGTGAATTTATAGTTAGTGTTCTAATAGCTTGGCGAATAAAATTGTAATAGAAACGTTCCATTTTTAATATTTACATTTATAGTTGAATCATATTTTTAATTAATAATATAATTGTTAAAAATTGTTTTATTAAAACAAAACGATTGATTAAATACGTATCGCAACTAAACGCAAACTTTTTTGTTTTTGTTTAAATGTATACATGTAAAGTTCTTGCCATAAGAGAAGATCCCTACGTCATTAGCTACTGATGTAAGAAATAACATACCGACTATTATATAAGCAAGACATAAACTATGTGTAAAACAAAGATGGAAGATTGATTGCATGCGTTATGAATAAAGTTATTCAATTGACTTCAATCAAGTTGACGTTTTGTCAAACAACGTTTGCTGTCATTTTCGTTTCGTTTTGTATCTCTGGTTATTATTATTTTGCATTATTTTATTTCAAACTGTTCTTTTTAGAACAAAAACATGTCGGGTTTTATACAAGGTAAAACATTACGCTCTCAGTCTCCCCAAATGGTGGTTAATTTACTTGCATACTTTCAACAAGAAAAGGATAATGGGGGTCCTTTGATCCCATTAACGTCTGTTCAAGAGGTAAACTAAAGAAAGAAATGATTAACTTGCATTACAATAAATTATTTACAGAGAGTTTCAACTGCATTGGGTGTAAGCTTAGCTTCTGTTAAGCGGATAAAGTCTGAACACAAATTGAATCCAGTGTTATCAAGTCCTGGAAAGAAAAGGTCACGAAGGAAGTCAAAAACTGTAGACTTGCCAGAATCTTCAAAAATGACTATAAGAAACACGTTGTATACGATGTACACAAACAGTAAGTTCCGATGAAAGCAGCCTTCATAATCTTTCTAAAAATAACTTTTTCTAAAACAACATGTGACTGTAAATTCGTGAAACAGCGAACTCAAACATAAACATGTTTTGTTAAGTACTCGCACTTTAAATAAAATTGGCTTTAAATTCAAGAAAGACGATCACCGTAGATCCTTAATAGATCAATTATGCATAGCCCTTATAAAGATTAAACTTTTAAAACGTTACATAGAAAATCTAAACTCAGAATTTTCACGTGAAGTAGTATTAAGGGATGAAACTTGGATATTTGCTAAACGAAGTCTGGGTAAATCGTGGCAATATGATAATTTAAAAAGTGTACGTAAACCTGAGGGCTACGATGGTAAACGATTTATTGTCTAGAATGCTTCGTTATTGTTTTCATCTAAATCTCAGCATGAAGATTATCATGGAGATATGAATGGTGAAACGTTTAAAAAATGGATTGTGGAACGTTTACTTAATAATTTGAAAGAATCGTCAATTATAGTGTTGGATAATGCATCATATCATTCCATGTTACTAGAAAAAATGCCTTCGTCAAGTTGGAACAAATCTGATTTAATTTCTTGGCTAAACAAAAACAATATTTCGTATGATGCTAACATGTTCAAAAGTGAATTACTTGACATAGCTAAACAGCACAAGAAAGAAAAGAAATATGAAGTGGACGAACTGTTACAACAACACGGTCATGAAGTGCTACGACTACCACCCTATCATTGCGAGTTTAATCCAATCGAACTAATATGGGCCCATGCAAAGTCATATTACAATAAACACATTGGTAGGGATGGGTATGGAGATGAAAAAGTAATTTCAATGTGGAACGAAGCACTACAACAATGTACTTCCGAAGTATGGGAAAAGTGTGTGATTCATACAGAAAAACTAATACAAGAGTGGTATAATCGAGAAAAGTTTTTAGACATTACAGTGGAACCTTTAATTATTAATGTTGGTTTAAACGATTCAAGTTCATCGGAATCTTCAGATAGTGATGTTTAAAATAAATGAGGTTCAGTGTTTTTAAAACTGAACATTTTTATAAAACCAATTGTTACTCAAGAATCAAGATGTTGCTCATTTCGTTGTTTTATGTATTAAAATTACGTTTAATCTTACTTCAATAACTGGATTTTACAAAAATGTAATAATTACATATGTTTAAATCTAAATTTCACTTTTATAAATATAATTAATCAAACATAAACAAATTGCAGTCATTTTTATTAATATTTATTTTAATATTAGTAATCTCAAATTAAGCGAAAATTAATTTTGAAGGTTAAACGTGTTGTGACAGCAAAATTAAAATTCTTATAGGTACCAACTAACCAGGATTGCCAACACTGAGTTTTTAATTGTAACTAATAAACTAACACTTAATTTGACTAGTGCGTTAATCTTGATTCATATGAATACGATGATGACGTAGGGCTCTTCTCTTATGGCAAGAACTTTATATGATAATTACAATTAATTCTGATTCACACAATACATTGTTGATAATATTTTTTGAATTATTATATTTTAAATAAGATTAGTCTTGTTATTAAAATTATTTATACATTTTCTGTTATTATTTTCTTTTTATAAATATATGAATAAATAAAGTTACATACACTGTATTATGTTTACACTGAAGTGAACTAATGAAGTTGCGTCTGATGTTATAATTACACGTTTATGCAAAGTTAATGAAATAACAATTATTGTCATTAATAACAGAATTAATTGTAAAATAGACAAAAAAAGCTTGTATTTAGTTGTAATATCTGAGATTTAAAATCGTTGAAACGTGTCTAGACAAATTCTAACCTTACCTGTATTGCTTAAAAATTTTATAATATACCATTCGTTAAAATAAAACAATATTAGCATTTAGTATTGTTATAGTATTTGCATTATTTATCCTTATAGCATTCCATATACTCAATTTGTACGGTAAGTAAGTGCTTAAAATATATACGTAAATCTGAAAAAGGTATTTATTTAAAGTTAAAAACAGTTTAAAACACAGATTTAAAATTTAGCAGTTTGCAAATATTTATGCAATATTAATTTAACTTTTATTTAAATTTTTGTCTACTTAATCATTTATTATGTTTTTTATTTACCTTATTACCAAAAATTATGTAAAAACTTATTGCAATACAAAATTTGTCAAACTAAAAGACAGGTAGACAATGCAAAATTATACCTTGTAAATTTGTATTTCATACTTTTATAGTTCTTAGTTAAGGAGGAGCATAAAAACTACTGAAGTTTTTTATAAGCGACGTTTTGTGTACCATGTGTACACTTTTTTAGGCCACTACATATTATTAAACGTAAGTAAGTGTTTACAGTTAAAAAAATAGCTTCAGCTATGTTACTTTTAATACTGATAGGTTGGCTAGAGTCAAAGTGACTTTCCCAGCGTTATTAAACTGTACGAAAAATAATTTTTCCGAAAATAGTGTAGTATATTAAATAACTTTTAGCAACAATGTTATTCGAGTCAAACAGTTTGCATCTGTGGATTTTGATTTATCACTAACTGTCCATTGATGGTGAAAGGAAACTCGCGCTTTGCTATATATTTTCTTCAAAGTGTTGTGTATTTAAATTTCGTATTTTTATTTAATTTTCTAATTGCTTATTCAGCCTATTTATAGTACTCATGTTAACACTGTTATTAATTATATTAAAGAGTTCCTAAAGTATTTTAAAACTTTGGAAAGTTGATCGAAAGGAATAGAATGTTCTTGATCCCGATAACGGACGAAAAAAAGTATTCAAAGGAAGATCGAGTTAGTTTTTCTAATCAAGTCAAAAGTAAAAAGATTTTGTCGGCTTCAATAAGTAAAATATAAACGCGTGTGTTAAAAAACTAAAAGTACCAATGCAGATAAACAAAAATTGCGGGTAGTAAATACCTATTATAGCCATAATGGTAAATAAATTACTGTGGATTGTTTTTCTTAAATACCGTGGCATGTTATTAGTGTTAGTTAAAAGCAATTATATTTATCGTGTCAATAAATATGTGTAAAATAAATTTAATTTTAGGATTCCTTACAGTTGGTGTCAGGCGTAGGACGATCTTACGCTCGGTAATTTAATATTGAGTAATTAGTGTGTGCTTTGAGTGTGTTTATAAATTTTCAGTTGCTTAGTACATATTATTTAGCCATTTAATAATAAAGAATTAGTCGTTTCTTAAAATTTAATGTTATACATGAATTATAAAACTTTTTATTTCTGTTATTAACTTATGCCGGTAATTCGTTATCAAAGAAATATGAATGCAAATATATCTGAAATTCTCGAATCATCGAAAATGGAAGAAAAATTGTCCAAAAATTCTCAGAAAAAAATTTTAAAAAAGCGGTCCAAAAATAAGAAATACGAACGAGCCTTAAAAATCATGTAAATCAAATACAAGTTAGTGTAGAACCAAATTAAAACAATCTATAAATGACAAAATAGAAGCAATAGAAAACAAATTAGAAAACCGAATAAGACGGCTTAAAGAAAACATAAATAAAATTAATTGCCATGGTAAAGAAAGTGTCACGAGCGAAGATCGAAGATCGAAAGTCACGCACAAGTTTAAGATTTTATCTCAAAATGTTGGTGGTAAAATTTCATGGTCAACCTACCACAAATAGTTTGAAACTGTAAGGAATGAAGCAACAAACAGAAACCGATGTTCTTAATAGTGGCCTTACGTAAAGATGCGCTTGGAATTTTGCAAACCTCTAAGGAAATCACGAACTCTTAATTTCAAGTTTAGAAGTGAAACATAGAGATCCTTATCTTCAACAATTGTACCAAGCCCCAATAAAAAAACGTGCTCAAAAAGCTGTGAAAAGTCTTCAAGAGTTTAAGGCTGACATTGACATTGACACGGCTTGCGCATTCTACAGCACCAGATATCTTCCTGGAGCAATTTGCCATTCAAACTTTTGTGGGCGGTTTTCGAGACAACCAAACGAAACAAACGCTACGGTTAGCTCAAGATAAAATGCTGGATGACGTTTTAATACATGTCTTAAAATATAAAGCAGCAAAACAAGCATTGCACTAAGACCCGTGCGGATACTAACAGGCATTAAAAAAATAATACAATAAATACTTCTGAAAAGAGAAGTAACGATTTTAAACTGTGGTGAAATAGGTCACGTACGACGACAGCGTACTTAATATAAGAAAAAGACAAGAAAAGCGCTTGAAAGTCTGAAACGAGTTAACCAAAAAAAATCAGTATTTAACCTTACTTAGCTATGTATCGAAGATTACCATTTAAATGGAAACCCCAATAGAATAATTGCACAGCATTTATTTTGATAGCAAGATCAATAGACGTTGTGTTTGGTTACTAGTTAACACGGGAGCGACAATGACTATTATTTGTCCTAAATTGTTATTAGAAAATGAGAAGACATAATCATTAACAGTATAACTTTGAACGGCAACAAAAAAAGAACTACTTACTCTACATACATGCATCTACTACATTAGGGAAGAAGTTATGGGGAATGAATGTTATACATACATACATACATACATCTACTACACCCAATTCTACAAGAACTTATCTTGGGAATGAATGTTATAAAGAAGTATGGGTTTTATTTTGATATGAAAAACGATGCTCTAAAGATCGACGGTGAATAAATTACTTTTTATTTGTCAGAGAAAACAGTCTTGCAAATCTTATTAAATGAACACGCGACTCTGCTTGAAAGAACTGAAAATTTCCCAAAATACTACATTTGCGTTATCAAACTAATAGGAAGAAACTTGGTTAAAAAAGGACTACTAGTGGGCAAAACATTAGTACAAGTAAAAAACACGATGCCAGTAAAGATCTTAAATGTAACGTTAAAAAAAAGACCGTAGTAGGCCAATGCAAGCCAACGACCGACGACCAACCTGGAAAGAAGTGAGAGCATCAAAGCATACTAGCGTAGTAGGACTCCTTGAAAGTGGAAAACGGAAAACATCTTAAGTAATCCCTAGTGTTGAGGGCACGGAAAACAAACTACAGTTAGTAGTGAGTGCTAAAGAGCCGAGTGTCAAAGGTGTTGCAGCACTTGCACGATGGTACATCAGGAAGACACTTTGGCGTAATGGAAAGTTTGAAAAAAATTCTACTAGATAAACCGCAAAGAAAACGTCATGGAATGAAACAATATAACGTGGGAATCCCTTTAGGGAGAGTAATGATTAACATCGGAGAGTCGTTTCCAAAATTGAATTTAAAAAACAAATACAACCTGGTAGCGATGGATTATTTGACAAAATAAACGGATACTTACTCCATATCTAATCAAGAATCAGGTACAATCGCAGACGTTTCAGTAAAATAATTTTTTGCTGGTTTGGAATTCCATTAAAATTATATTTTTCAACCAAGACCGCAATTTTGAAGCAACACTGTTTCAAGAAGTTTGGTGACTGTCGGAAATTAAGAAAATTAGGAAACTCTCCATTCTCAATCTAATGGATAAGTTGAACAATGGAAAAGTACTTAGTCAAAGTAGTTTGCAAACACAACACAAAAGACTGGTATCAGTATTTCAACCTTTTCCTAATGGCATACTGACCATATGTTTGAATTTACGACACAGACCAAACACCATACTATGTCAAGTTCGGTCGCAAAATACGATTGCTATGCAACCTCCAATATGGACGAAAATCGGAAGAAGCCGTTAAAGAAAACTACGTCAACAAGTTGATGAAAAAGCTAGACGACAACTTGGCAACAATGTGGTTGTATAATTTTCCAGAAGGTGTGGTTTGTCGCCGAAGCTGCAGAGGCAATAAGTGGGTTTTTATAAAATTGGACAGAATATTAATGACGTCATATGTCGCATCCGAAAACCAAAAGTTTTTTACATCGATTGCTTAGCCCTCTTTGCAAGCGATAACAGAACAGAACCAAGAATCAAATAGAAGTAATTTATTTAGACAAGTTTATAAGTATGTAAGGGGGTTCTAAAAAGGCTTAGTTTGGAGTTACAACCAAGGAGCAACAAGATTTGTTGTAAAAACAAAAGATTACGCTATCGCACATTGCGTGAGCAATAACCTCAAGATGTTGAAAAGGGTTGCAGTCGTATTTAAGAAGAAGTTTGGGCAGCTAATTCAACTACAGAGACAGCAATCTTTAGTCGGCAAAGTCTTAAATTTATGTACGTGATAACAGACACTTCGTTTTCTATCTGGTTGCAAAAAAGTACTCATGTGCAAAACCATCGTACAAAAATCTGTAGCGAGCATTATGGAATCTCAAAAGAGAAATAAGCAACTTGGCAATACCTAATTTTGGTTGCGGCTTATATCAACTAAACTAAAAGACAGTTTGAAATATGTTTAGGGTCGTTTTTCGAGGAACAAACATTTGTTTATTGGTCTAAAGTTACCATCCAAATAGAACAGCGGGTTAAAGAAAGTCCACTGACTACTACTTTTACGCTAATGGACGGTTACCGAAATGGAGAGAATTGCCGCCATCGCCTCGGTCTTTTCTATCAGCACCGCATCCAGTTACTGTTCTGGGACTGATCAGTCTTAACCCGGCAGTGGTCGCGCACCTTTTTTTAACAAATGTAGTCGCGCCGGGTCTGAGAAACCCAAACTCATTTTATTTCCATTTAAGCACCTTCAGAAATTATTTTTTTCTAGTATCATTTATGGACACAAATAAAACAATAATAGACAATCTTGAAATTTTAATTTTGAAAGTAAAGTTAACAATAACAGCGAAAAAAAACTCATTATTTCAACCGGCATAAGTTCATGTAAAAGGCGCATTAGCCTTTATATAGTCGCGCCGGCTCTGCGTTAACAAATAACGCTTCAAATTGCACACTTCGAAGATTAAAAATGATGACTAATGTTGTAAGCCGATTTACTATCCTAACATAGAAAGGTAGGCGGTTGGATAAATTTTATAATGTTGGCAGTGTTGAAATATTGAGTACAGTAACATTAGTTGGGTCTGTGAGACCCGGCGCGACTACTGCGGGGTTAAGAAGAAGACAGTAAAGCGTCCCCAAAGTATTTCGAAATTTCGGAACTCTCGTCGAAAAGAATATAATGTTCTGGATCTCGATAAGGGATGAATATAAAAAGTTTAAACAGTTTTTCAAATCGAGCCAAAAATAAGAAGACTTTGTAGGTTTAAATAAATAAAATGTTTAAATGCATCAAGTGAAAATAAATACTAGTGTAGATAAACAAAAGTTGGGGATATTAAATACCTATTACAGCAATAGTCATATATAAATTACTGTAAGCAGTTTTTCTTAAATACTGTGTTTTATTAGTATTAGTTAAAAGTAATTATTTTTATCTTGTAAGTAAATACGTGAAAAATAAATGTAGTATTAAAATTCGTTACAATATTTTGGTAATGTAGAAAGGTATCGTCGTAAGCTGATTTTATACGCTCATAATTTAAATTTGTTTTAAATAAATTTAAAATAAAACCATGACGTATAACTTTGTAAATTTAAATAATGTCATTGCAACAATAAAAAATCAGAGTAAACTACTAGACGTCCGTTTCTTCCTTTTGCGGTTTATTAGCAGCGCAAAATACACATTGATAAACCTCTAGCTTCATATTAATAGTAAATATTGAATCCATAAACAAATTATGTGATAAGCGCCATCTAGTTGTCTAGTTTAAGTTTAATTTACATTTTAACAAGTAAATTGCTATAGAGATGTATCGTGAGTTGATGTTATAACCGCTTAATTTAAATTGTTTTGAATTAACTACGTTGTAGGTTTTTAATAATGCAAATACGTTTATATAAAACCATAGTATTTTTTACAATGACAAAAATAAGATTTATAGAAATTTTTTGTAAAAACTGAGTACAAAAAAATTCTGCTGTTGCAAGTATTAATATTGGCTTCAAAGCACGCTAGAACGTTTTAATTAGTTTTAGTATCTTTACGCTGAGCTTTAGTAAAACCCTGTTGTAACATATTTAATTTCAGTTGTTTAAACGCTCTTTTAATATGACATATTCTGCTAAATATTAATTTACCTTACTATAGGTAAATATTAGATTCTGAATATTGGTAAACAATTGCATATGAAAAAGTTATTACCATCAATGCACTTTTTCTTGTTACTACTTATAAATAAATTTTGTAACAATATTTAATAATACAAACTCTAAACGTACGTGAGAGTTCTGCTTCTACTGCTTCTACTTTAGTTAAAACACCCTGTAGGTTCTAGTACAAACAATAAATCAAACTTATAAAATTTTAATGCAAATCGTATTATTTAAGTTGGTCAATTTATTAAGTTAAAATTATTTTAAACAAAATATTTTATTTCATTTTGTGTACCTAAATAAATAAAATGTAATATTTAGAAAAACTAAAGAAAGTTTTCTCAACACTATATATAGATTTAATAATAATTTGTATTTAGGATGATACACAAATTTAATTAGATTGTATTTCAATAAAAAGTGGTTTTGCAAAAAGTATTTGGTTACCATTCTGCAAAAATCAAATCAAACGCACGCGTTTTTATGTTATTAAGCGTATTAAATTTTTAATAAATAAATGTATAAGAGATACCTTTTGCGTTTTTTAAACACGTTTTACACATAAAAAGCAAAAACTGGGTTACAACTTCGCTTAGATATTAGTTTTAATTAAATTTTTAAATTTGATATGTTTTTAACGCTTAAAATGTATTTTATTTAGTTTAATATAAAAAAATTGCATAAAACGTAGTATTTTTAGTTACAGCAAAAGTTTTTAAAAAACGTAGTTTTAAATGTAAATTTACTTATTCAGTAACTAATTTATTCAACACGTTATAGTAGTATTTAGATGCATAGGCATTATTTGAATTGCAAATTAGAAGTTTTTAATTTTGTATGTTTACGAATATAGCAAAAGTAACCTTAATTGCCTATTATAAAAAGTACTGGTTAATTAAGTTATCAAACGTCCTTTAATTTTATTCTTGTTGGGTTATTATGGAATTATTTTAAAGTGTTAATGACATTTTGTATCTGTCGTGCTCGCAAATTAATATATCATATCTCTTAAACACACTAATCAAGTATGAACTATGTTAAGTAGAACTTTCAAATTTTAATTGCAGATTTTCTAAGTAAGCACAAAATCTTTATATTATCGGACTTCTACATGAATATTTATGGCACGTTAATGCTGCAAATATGCAGTGTAAAAGATAACAGCTTACTAAAGATAAATCCTCTCATGTAAATCACCTTCATTTTCGAAATCATTTTTTTTGTTTCAATGGAAATTGAATTTGTTATGAATAGAATCGATACAGTAAAAACATAAATTTTAGTGACTATTGCGAATATTTAAGATATTGCCAACATTTCGTCAACAAAATTATATAATTTTATATGTTATCTTTAAGTTTACAAAGACTTGATTTTTAAGTTTACAAAAACTTGATTGACGTACTTTATTGAACATTATAACATAAAAATGAATTTTTTTATTAAATTTTTAAAAAATTGGCAAACAATTTAATTTTATACAAGTATTTTATAAGCATTTTTAGAAAGTACTGACAAGATCATTTTTTTATTAACGTAAATACTCAATTTTTAAATTTGATTCAACATTATATATTCTCAAATAAGCAATAATTAAAAAAAAAGAAATATCCAACCAAAATATAAAGCAAAAGCAAATTCTTTAAAAATTCTTTGCGGTAAGTTTTAAATTGTGTTAAAATTTATTAAGAACATCTAAAAAGCTATTAAAGAAAAAGTACTAAAAAAATTATTTTCAATATGATTTCTAAAAATTACGGCAACAAGAGCCAAAATATTAGATCCCATAGCTAAACCAGATGATTGAAGACACAATTTATTATTAAACTAAAAAAAATGTCTAAAAACCAATTCAAGTAAAGAACAAATATCTTAAATCTGTTAAGGTTTTATAGAACCATTAAAAAACATTACAAACAAAAAAATACATTTTTCTGGAGGAATAAAAAAAAAGAAAAAATAGACAAAAAATGAAAACTGCATTGTTTCCTTTAATGGCTATTTAAGTGATAATAATTTTGTTAACTCTTTATCGCTCATTATATATTTCAACATACGTATTGATAATGTTGTTATTGTACCACCTATAATGTTGCCTGTCCCACAGATGCCAGAGAATGCATTCATCAGCAATCTGCAAATGCAACTACAGAAAATAAATAAAATTAACCAGCTAAAATACCAAGTAAATACATTACAGCTACAAAATAAGAAACTACTGCAGTCAAATGTATAAAAAAACGTTTCCAGAAAAAAGCCTTACAGCGCAGCAAATAATGATGAGATAATAAGAAAAAAGAACCTTGTTCCCAGAGAAATAAACTGGCTGCTAACCAAAGCCAAAAAATTTAGAAACAAGAATAAGAAACGAAAGACTACTGAATCGCCTAAAAAAGCTGACAAAAGTGAGCTACATTTGTTTACCACTGTATATGTTGGTTTTTGATAGATCGGAAACTATCAACAAAATTTATAGTATCCAAGATACATAAGGATCAAAATAGAAGTAGTAAAAATATCAAGCTCATTCCGCAATGTAAAAGATGTCAAACACGGTCACACATAGAGTTTCTGCAAAAGAGCGCCTGGTTGTGTAAAATATGCAGAAGATCACCTAACTAAATAATTCTCTAAGTCCAGAGAGACACCTACCAAATGCGTTAACTGCAAAGAAAATTATCCTTCTAATTTTAGGGGTTGTAAAGTAGCAATTTAAGCTACAAAAAAGACGAGATAGTGTTAAGGCCAAGAAAATTACATTTCTACCAAGACAAATTGTTTCTAATACAGCAATGAAACCTAGAATATCTTATTCCCAAAAGATCCACCAAAACTGGCAGAAGTAGTACCTGCTCCATTGACATCTGAACCATCTATAATATTGCAGCTTATGCAGAATATAATGAAAACATTATATAGGGTCAATGCAAGAGTCGACAAACTAGAAGCCAGAAGTACTGGTACTATACCTAAGGCAAAATAAGTTTATGAACCAAAAAGACGAATGGCATACTAAACAAATACACAACTTTGAAGTATTTCTGAACACTCAACACATTAATGATTGTCTCATTTTTGAGACACATATGAGAAACCATTCCTAACTTAAAATAAAAGAGGATACAAAACATTCACTCAAATAACCAATCCAGGCGTTTACATTAACAGATAAGATCAACCATTATGATAAATGTTATCTTAAAGAGATAATATTCAACTTTCAGTGGTTGAAGTATTGTCTCTAAAAAAGAAACTGAGAGTAGAGGTTGTATATTGCTGACCAAAACTAAATCTTAAAAAAAAAGATGAGTAAAGACCCTTAAAACAGCTTGCCAAAAGATTTATTGTTGGAGGAAACATCAACTTGTAACATGTAGACTAGGTATTCATGAGGATTTACGTTAACTACGACCATAGGTAGGAAACTTAGAAAAGCAGTAAAGGAACTAAACTGCAACTCTCATTTGACAGGAAAGTCAACGTACTGGCCACTGATTCTAATAGAATTTAAAAATTACTCGACTTTTTAAATCTAGAAAAGTGTAGCCTAAGTTCATAGAAGTATAAGAAAACTTTGATATAGATTCTGATCATTCAGCAATCATCTTGACACAAAATAAAAAGATAATAAAAAAGAGTCAGAACTATTGTTACTAAGAAAACTACTGTCTGGGAAAGTTTTCATATTAACCTTTAAAACAACATTAACCAAATATTGGTTTAAGAACAACTGGACAATTAGAAAAAGAAGCTAAAAGCTTCAACAGTTTTATCCAAAATGCAACATATAACAACACTAAAAAGATAACAGGCGACATCATAGATGTAAATTATACAGTCGAAATTAGAGAACTTGTTAAAGGAAAACAAATAGCTAGAAGAAGATGGCAGCAGTCGACGTATCTTACAGACAAAACCATACTTAATAACAAGATTTAGCAGCTGATAAAAAAAACTTAAAGGAAAGGTATTGTAATGCTCACATACCTGTTCAACGCAGCTTTTAAACTGAAACATTCCTCTGCCTCTCAGAAAGTTACGGAAGTAATCATGTTACCAAAACAAGATCAAATCCTATAGGCCAATATCATTACTGCCAATAACCTCAAAATTCTTTAAAAAACTGCTGCTAAAGTGGCTACGACTAATAATAGACAGTAGTTGCCTAATCTCAGATTATCAAATTAGATTCAAGCAAAAGCACACAACAATAGACAAGATGCATAGAACAACTAACATCATCAAATACGTTTAGAAAAAAAAGTCTGTTCTGAAGTATGAAGGCTTGATACATAAATAAACAAAATGTTGCAAAAGCAATTCGTATAAATACGTCATACAGCACAGATAGACTTTTCAGAATTAAACAAGAAGAAAAATATTCAAATTTTACAGAGATAAGAGCGGGAGTGCCTTAAATTAGTGTACTGGGTCCTATCCTCTATTTGTTATATACTATCGATATATCACACTTATAGAGAACCACACTGACTACGTTTGCAGATGACATCGTAATACTAACAGTAGAGAAAAACTAGGAATTATTTACTAGGAAACTACAAACAGTCAGCAATGCAATATTTGACTGGAGTAACCCATAGAAGATAAAGTTAAACGAGTTGAAATCCACATATATCAACTTCACAAATAAACCATTAAAAGCCGTTTTTAGATAAAACTGGCACTTCTGTACATTATGAAAACAATACGAAGTACTTAGGCATGACTTTAGACGCCAAACTTAGGTGGAAATAAGCCAAATTCTAACTAAAGTACAGACAGTATTCTTAGAAGGAACCACGGAGATTCAATCTCCAATAAATTACTGATTCATAATCAGATCCTAAAAGCAGTACAATATTCTTTTTTAGAGCTGTACTAGTGATTCTAACATCAAGTGTACTTAAATATATATGTATGTTTAAAATTTTAATATCCATAGAGACCTTTGCATCCCAACTGTCAAAGAAGAAATTAGAAGGTTTGGTAAAAACATAAAGCTAGACGTTACCTCTACGCCAATGCAGAGGCTCTTCAACTGCTGGACAACCAACACCATTTCCCAAGATTGAAGAGAAAAGAATCATCTAATCTCGTCTAGTAAGTTATGTATAAATTCAGAGCACATTGCGCGATTAAAGTGCAAACAATTCTAAAAAATCTAGAAGACATCAATGGATGGGTATTTGACTGGTAAACACAAAATTAGTGTTCAAGAACTAGTTTTAATTCTAGACATAACAATACATTTAAAAATTTAAAATAAAATATTTATAAGTTTTTAACTTGCTCTCCACCTGTAAAAGCACAAATTGCTGGGTCGGTCTAACCATAAGAAGGAATGATTCTGCTAAAACGTGCTAAATTGCAGATTACTTCAATAAAAACGTTTGTCTTTGTTTAGTGTTTGTAGTGAAAATTATTTATATAAATACAGTTTGTTGCTTCGTTTGCATAGCCTTGGTTTTCATTTTTGATTTGGTTAAATAAATTTTTGTCTTTATAGTCATAGATCCCAAATTATTTTATGAAAAGTTATTTTAGGGAGATGATTTGTGGATATAGCTTCTGAGGAGAGTGAAGATAATTTATAAAGACAATGATAATAGTACCCAGCACAAAATTAGGTAACCTACAGTTTTTTAGTACCATCTTAAGTTTTTTGTACAAAAACAAAATTTTGATAAACACATCAGATGATAAGTATGATAAAGATAATGCGTCACCTACACAAAACGACTCGTTTGACAAAGACGATATGTTTTTCAGCTCGAAGTTACCATTAACATTTAAAGGTAACATTTCTTTAGTCTAGACAAATACTGATAGAATATCTCGTAATGTACCAGCTTGGAATAGTCAGCTATATCTTAAATCTTTGGTTTTTTTACATGTAGAGTAATTTAGAAAACTATTTGATAAAAACCTTCTCACACAAACTAATTTCTTAACAAGGTTTCCACATCAAAATTAAAGAACTGGACAACTTATTAGCATGAAATTTAAAGATTCTGCAACAACAAATGTAGAATTTTACAAGTATCTACTGTAATGTTTTTTAAACATTGTGAGCAAATACAAAAACACCCACTTTTCTGACAACTTTCAGATTCCAGTTGCTCCTTCTTCTGATCGTCTCTTTAAAATTAGGAAGATCATGAAAAGCTGGAGAAACAAGATAAAGAATATTGTATTAAAACAACACTTGTCAGTAGACAAACAAATTCTACCTTTGAAACGCCGTTTTGAATTGAAACAATACAATATTAGGTAGCCAAAAAAATAGGGTTATAAACTTTTCTGCTCGGCAATTTAAGTGGAATTGTAAGTTGTTACAGAATTTTTTTTGCAATTTAATTGTTGGCTATTAATTGGTTAAATCGGCAAGCGGATCGCAAGTGTCGCGTGCTAATTTTAACGTAAGATTAAAAAGTCGGCAAAACGGTTAGAAACTAAAATGGAAGCCACTGTTTAAATCTATCCAAAGCTCAAAGAAAACAAATGACAACACACAAGTTGTAACACGAATATATTCTAATTTTATTATAGAGAAGTTAGAAAAGAGAAGCAAAGTAGATTTGCATAAATACCATCAAAGCATGTAGGTATAGATCACAAAAAATAATTGTCAATACATGCCCCTTTTGTCGTACATAAAATTAAACTAATCGGCCTAACTTTTGCATTCCAAGCAAACACATTTATATTGGTAAATATAATACGAGCGCATCTTTGAATATTGTATTACACACAAAAAAATTTATAATTAATTGTGATATGTACGTGCAGTCTTACGTGCAAACGACTGACAACGTAAAAAGTGATAAATTAGAAAATACAATACTTACAAGTTATTTTTCCTTTCGATGCAAACGGCTAGCGTTCGCGGATTTTCTTAAAATTTGCTAAAATAAACAATGACACACATATGGCGTTATCACTAATAAGTTTCCTTTGGTTCTATAAAAAAACCAGACGCGCCAAGTTTCCCTCAGATGAATACGGATATTTTACTAAGCGGGCTTTCCAACACGGTTAAAATTGTAGTAATTAATTAAAAGTTTTGATATCTTTAATCAACGTAGAAGCAACACTACATCAAAGGTTGTAACCTCATTATAGGAATTTTTCTAATATGAATATTAATATCTCCGCATTAATGGAATGTGTGGAGATACCCGAAATTTTCCAGACTTTTACATAAGCAGCTCATTTATAACCTGCATGCGTGTAAATATTTAGAGATAAAAAACTCGCTAAGTGTGTATTTTAGATGACTACCGTACTACAGACAACGGAAAAAATGGTTTTATCCAAGTTGACAGCCACCAGTCGCAATGTAGCAAAAAGTAGACAAAACTTATACGGTACCAAAATCACACCAAAATTAACATAGCAAACTTTGAAAAGTACACAGGATCGGTGGAGCAATCATCACATCTCCCAAATATTAGTGCAAATTCTAACGTTGTTTTCCGTTTAGCTGGTTGTATACGAGAGAATTTAAACTTTAGCTACGGTTTGAAAAAATTGAGTAACAAATATTAATATACCTTCTGATACATCATTAGAAAAAACAAGGCAAGGCTTATACGCTGAAAGAATTGCAAGTTGCCACGATGTAACATTCGGAATGGTCAAATAGATGAATAATAAGGTAGTAAACTTAAATACCCATATAAGTGTTTATTTAGAAACATGAGTAAAACGTTTTGATAATGTCGCAGTGTCATACTGTTTTACAATTTATGGAAGGGGGAGGAAGTTGAATTTTATATACTAGAATTTATGGCGGGCATTATAAAATTTAAAAAAAAATCAGGTTCAATAACATTAAGAAAGAACTCAAGCTTAATTGCGGCTCGGAGGACAGTTCAAAATATGTTAGAACTCGTTTTTTGAAAAATGAGCGTTTAAGAGTTGATCTGCAGTCACCATTCAAGTAGAGCATTAATACAAAAAAAAAATACATTCTATCAGTGCTGCGTCCAGTTTCCTGTTTTGAAACAGCATTGGAACTTTAAAATCTTTTACATCATTTGAAACAATTACCGAAAGGGACGGAATGTTTTAGCTGCAGTACGAAAATATGAAAAACAATCGTTTGAAGTTAGTCTGAAACCTAAACTAAATAAATAAAATGTTATAAAAAGCAGGTAGAGGTATAAATAAATACAACGTTGTATAAAACGTGTTGTTAAAAAAACAAGTGCAACAAGTGGTTAATTATTCGCGGACGATATACTATTACAGTGATAAATAAATTAATGTAAGTATTGTTTCCATAAAGGTGTTAGTATGCTATTTTACTTTAACTTGTACTGTGTTTTTAGTTAAGTTCATAATATTCAATAATTGTGTAAACAGTTTATTTAAATAAATTATTTTTTTTTGGTTATTTAAAGAGCTTTTTCCTGAGAGTAGAACCAAGAATGTTAATCTTTCCTACATAGTGAATAATGAATTGATAAATTAAAAATTAAGCCTAACATGGTTTTTTGATTTGTTTTGTTAACGAATATTTAAACCAGCGCAACATACTTGACTAAATATAATAATTTAGTGCATTAAATCACTGTGTTAATTTTAAAAATTGCAATTTTTTTCCGCCATACTGAATTAAGACAAGTTTTTATGTTAGATTCCAATTTACATAACTTTTTATACATAGACATTTTTTTATTATTGTAGGTTTTTCTCTACTTTTTGTTTTTTATTGTTGTTTTTTGTTTCAATTTTGAATTTAAGTGTTTTCGAGCTCATATTGACGTAACCTCATTATTAGTTACGATTGTTGTGGATTATTTGATTAATTACAACATCTTTTATACTATCGTTTATAAATTTTATGTTTTCTTATTCCAATGATTTTAACTTTAATTCTATGTAATTTATGTATTTACATTTTAATAAATAATCTACTTTAAATGTCATTAATTTACGGTTTATGTACTTAATTTTGTTCCTAGTTTTAGTACTTAAAACTTGTTTAACAGTTGTTTTTACTTAAATGTATATTTACTAAAGTATTTACTCTTAGGTACTTATTTTATTTGAGAATTATATCAAACAACTTGAATATTTAACAATTTTAATAAAAAATGGAAAACAAGTTTTTGTAGGAAATACCAATTAGCTTAACAATAGTATGATCCTCTTTATGATTTAGTTTTTTTTAATTTTTTTTATGTTATATTATTTAATACAAATTGTTTATTTTGAGTTTGTTTAAATAACATACAATTATATTTTTGCTCATCTAAATTAAAAAGTTATTATGTAATCAAATGAACTCTTCTAAAGATTATAGTGTGCTCATAAATATCTATATTTCTTTTAGATTTAAAATTAAAAAAAAAATGTATAACATAAATTTGTTGTATTTTTTGTATACATAAAATATGAAAACACCACTATAAATTATTGTTTTAAAGAAACACAAGATAAGTATGTAAGATTTGAATACTTATATTTTTTTTAATTTTGGTTAGTTAAAAATTAAACTGCATTCTTCTGATGTCAAATGCGCAAATTTGTTATCTAAAACTTGTATACATTTTGGAATATGTCAAAAACTAATGATAAGAAATCTAAAGTTGTATTTATGTTTACACGTCTAAGTTACGTATAATTCTATTGTATTTATACAATATTTTAATGTAAGCAAACAACAGCAATTGAAAATAAAAATAATATTTTCTTAAAATAATTAAACAAATATTTGAGCAATTAAGTGCTACGTTGTTTAATAACTTTGTATTTTATTTAAGTTTGCGTCTATTAAACTCAAGTTAACTAGTAGAACTACACTCTACAGTTTTCATTAGGTTAAAGTTTAACAATTACAAAACCGTAAGTTTAAAACTTTATTATTTATACAACTAATTTTTTAATTAAAATAAATTTATAATAGCAACATCATATTTATTAAATATTTGTAAAATAAATTAAAATTAGAGTAATTTTTTAAATTAATCTTTATCTAGTTTTTTTATTTTATTTATACAATTGAAATTAGTTTGTAGGAAAGTTCTCTTTAGCCTATGTAACGCTTCTGCAATGTTCGATAAAAACCATTTTGCAACAACTATTTGAAGAACGTACTTTGTTTATCTGGATGATGTAGATGTAGTTTAAAGGTTGTTTAGAAAACATTGAAACATTTCATACAACGATTTTTTGGAATAATTCTCAAAGTGTACTCAAAAATGGGCTACGTACTTAGAAAGGAAGGAAGTAGAGACATCGCCATTATAGTATACTAAAAACAGGAAAAAAGCATGCAACAAGGTTGACTGAGTTAATTCATAAAATTGTGTGATTGTTTTTTAAAACGAAATTTATTTTGTGGGCAACTTTTATAAGAAAATGACAAACGTGTGACACAAAATCCAAGGGTACAGGGATTGAAAACAATTAAAACTGCTGCAGAAAAAAAGCGTTTGTTCCCAAAAGATTTTGCAACAAAGGATAAAATTCTAAGAGGAAAGATTATGGTAAAATTTTCTTTAATCTAAAGACAAACATTTATTAGTGCGCAAAATATTGGACATATTCCTCAAAACAGTGAAAACAAAAACGGGTCATCGTTTTGGACCAAAAACCATAAAGATTCAATATTGGAAATATGTGTTTAATATGTAACAGATCTAGAACGAAAGGTCAGCAACGCTTAACGTCTGTTCAGATAGATAGGTTGATAATTAATTATGGACAATTTTGTTATGATGATACCACAACTTTTTAACCATTGAGAGATCTAAGTGTTTTGTCGAAATCAAAATCAACCAGCTGAATTTTGAACAACTATTCTTATTTAACATAAAACGGCAAAAATTAAAAATTGCAGAATTCAATACTCCACAGAGCAACTTTCTATTAAACAAAATTTGGAAAACAATGTTTCTAATGAGTTGCTTCAATTTTATCATGGTTAATAGATAACAATTGCTACCAAAGTGTGAACGATAAAATAATATCCCAAACAGCTGCTCCGTATGTTATGATCTTTTATGACAAAATGTTTAGAAAAATAACTTTCAATGGGACTGGGAATTTATGTATATCGTTTAATACGTAGTCAGATAATTTTAGACATTTTATCAAATATTTAATTTACAAAATCTAACAAGTTAATTATTTAATATACGCATAGAAAAAATCGCAGAGGAAAAAACTGATAAAGCTTAAAGTAATTTTTTTGAAACAGCATATAAACATATCAAAACTTTATCAAATAGTTTGCAATAAAGTTTTTGGAATACTATGAAACGAAACAAAACTTATATTTCTAATGACAAAAATAGACAAAAAAATATATACTAAGATAAGAATGTCTTCCGGGTTTGGACCGTGTCATTGTTGTTGTAACCGAAGTTGCCAACGTTTTGCCCACTTTTGTAAGGGGCTTCATCAGGACAAAATTTATAACTTACTTAACGATGTAAACACCTATAAAAAAATTAGTGTGGACCGGACAACTAAATTTTAATAATCAATTAGCTAAAAAATTGTTTAATAATGAACACATTGATTTAATGATATAAAAAATTAGTCACTTGTAGCCGCAACTCAGGTAATTTAGGTAAGAGAAGAGCGCGCTAACAAACAATACAAGAAATCAATCAAACAATTAGAAAAATTGTCAAAATTGGTCAATTAACTTCTGATGTCAGGGATGCCAAATAGTTTTATTTGAAGACTAAACTATTAAAAGTCTTAATCTGCAATAAAAGTTACACAACATAAAATTCATTGAATCACTCTCAAAATATTTAAAATCCTATATTCAAAAACAAAACAAAAACAATAATATAAAATTCAGTAAAGTTACTTAAAACTAAAAATGGAAACTTTTGTCATTTAAATTGTTAAACTTAAAATTAAGAGAATACCGGTATTTCTTTACATATAGTAAGAAAACAATATTAATATAGTTACTTTAAATAATTGCAGTATGCAAATGTAATTTTGATATTAATTAGAGAAATTTTATTATTTAGTATTTAACAAGTTACGTTAAGATGCAAGTTATTTAACAAGAAGAAAACTTAAGTTTGTTGCTAAGGCAATTATCAACGAAAATGAAGGTAGAGATAAGGCAACTCACGCATACGGATCAAATTTCCAATTGAATGCAAAGTTGATGTCGTCCAACGTTGACATTGACGGATAACCTTGGGAAATTTCCCATAAAAAGGATGATGAAAGCGTATTTTCTTTACGAAAATTGATTCGGATCGTTGGTATTTATTGTATTATGCACATACCAAACCCATTCGAATTATTAAGATAATGATAATTTCGTTAAAGGTAAAATCGGAATCGGTATAAAAAAAAAGTCTAAAACAAATAGAAACTGGAAATTAGATAAACCTAACAAAATAGAAATAAAAGACATACCTGTATTATTAACACAGACTTTTTTCAATAAAGATATTGTAGATATTAGTTAAGATAAAGAAACTACATGGATACTAATAAAGCACTACATGTGTACTTGTCAAAGATTCGGTACCGAATGAATCTCAAGGTTGACAACGCCCTTGAAAAGTAAGAATACCACAAAATAAAAGTAAAGGAAGGTTTACACGCAAATTTAGTTAAACTAATACAGATAATTTAAAATCAAGTAATAACAGTAACGGAAACGTTACACACTTATACCAGCATACCTCCTAAACTTTATGGTTTAATTAAAATACATAAAGACGACTATCCTGTTTGACCTATTGTTTCGTGCATAGGTGCACCAAGTTATTTTTTATCTAAGTTTATTACAAGTATTGTTAATAACATCTCTTACTTATTTAAGTATAATATCACTAAAAAGCTCGTTTTAAAATTAATACATAAATATTGGAGGTATCTTAAGAGTCATAACACTATTGAATTGTCAGACTTTACTGACATTATTAATTTCTTGTTTGACTCTAGTTATTTTATATTTTAGGATGTTATTTATTTACAAAAATCTGGCACTGCAATCGTAATCCAACATCCCCAGTTCTAGCTAGAATGGTTATGCATGATTTACTTGATTATGTATTAAGTAAACTATCATTTCATCCCACATTTTTGTTATGTTATGTGGACGATGTCATTACTTGCATTCCTGAACATGAGGTTTTGAACATTTTGAATGTTTTTAACAGTTACGATTTACATCTATGTTTTACTCATGAAGTTGAAATTGAAGGCTCTCTACCGATTTTAGATATTAGGATAATTAAGCATAACAACACGTTAATAACCGATTGGTTTAGTAAACCGATAGCCTCCAATCGTACTATAAACTACTTTTCAAAACATGCTCAACATTAAAAAATAAACATTATAAAGTCTATTAAAAACAAAATAATAAGATTAAGTAATTAATAATTAATATAAAAAACCTTAATATACTAAAAAAATTACTCAAAAACAACAATTGTCCTAATAACCTGATTAATAGAATTTTGTTTCACACTAACACCAGCAACAGTACTCCATCACCATCTATTCAAAATAATTCAAGATAATAATTTTCTAAAATCAATAACGTTCCTGGTCTTATTAAGAAGCTGATTTCTATTTTAACAACATCAAACCTTAAAATAACAACTTATAATAACAATACTATTTACAACATTATTTATTCCAACATTAAAGATAAGACCAAGTTATTAAACAAACATATGTTGTATATAAAATCGATTGTATGAATTGTAATAATTGCTATATTGGTCAAACGAAACAAAAAACTATTAACAGAATTAAGAACCACCAATATGATTGTAAAAATAAAAAGGCAGAATCAGCTCTTGCTCTCCACAATATTAATTTACAGCATAATTTTGATTTTAGTAATCCTTCAATACTAGATGTGGAACCTAAATTTTATAAAAGATTAGTTGCAGAAATGATATTTATTACACAACATAAGAATAATGTTAATTTCAACACTAATACTAACAACCTTAGTACAGTTTATAATAACCTTATCTCAAAATTTCTTAGACCTTGGGTTATCTTTTCATTGCTCATATTTTATATCACACGACCAAATTGTTTGTTAGTGATTTAGTTTGTACTGGCTTTCGTGTATTTTAACAAAAATTGTTTTTTGTTATTTATTAATTTTGTATTAATGACGTTGTTTGCGGACCATTCTACTATGTATTTGTTTTCCGTAAGTAATCACCCATAATTATCAAACAGCATTTATAATAAGTGGAAGATAAATTTGTAGCTCTCACCGAATTGTAACTGCCTTTTTACTTATGTTGTTTTCTTTTTAATAAATTTAATTGGCCTGAAGAAGTAGACACAACAGTTCCACGAAACGTCGCTCTAAAAAAACTTATAAAGTAGTTTTTATAGCCACTCCTACAAAATAAAGGGTTTACCAATCTTAGTTTAAACATTTATTACATTATGTAATGCATTATACTGTAAAAATTGCACGTTTATTGTTGTATTGTACAAATTATTCTGGTTATGAGTTACTTTGAAAGCTGTTTGAATATGAAAATTAATTATATTGAAGCTAGAGCCGCGGTTATTGTGGTTGACATTTCAAAAAATAAAACAGATATCCGTAAAAAAATTACAACTGTGAAAGTAAACGAGTTTTCTGCATTGTGTCTAGTAAGAAAGTAAATGTCTTTGCGTCTGTCAAGCACAAAAGATTTTTTTAGCGCTGCACAGTTTAACCTGTTGGGAAAAATACATTTGGAAAAGTGCCAAACTTGCTAATTTTTTGGGTTTGCCAGATCCAGAAGTTTTCACTCAACATTGTCTGCGGAGGACTTTTACGACTGCTTTAGTCAATGCAGAAGCAGATGTGACAACATTGAAAAGACATGGTGGCTAACAAAGTTTAACGGTAGCAGAAGAGTATTTATTTAATAGCATAAAATTGAAAAATAAAACTGAAAGAATGTTCGACAAAAAATTCTTGCAATTCGGTAAATAATTCTAGTAGAAAATTTGAAAACTTATTGTCAGTTTATTTTTGTAAATACATTAGAAAGAGAGAGAGAGATTCATAACTGCTTGGTATAACTCTCTTAAGGTGTTATAAACATGTTTATGCTTACGGTAACTAAGAGTTTATTTGTTTATAATGTACTAGTATAAAATAAACAAATTAATTTTAGAATAATTGATATACTATCTCATTAAAAAAACAGATAATTTTAGCAATTAATAATCTTTTAAATTACTTAAAATTTAGTGACGTTTCGCAGATAATGATTCATGGAATAATCTGTTTATTGTAACATAGCACATTAGTAACATACAGTGATTATAAAAACACAATTATGAGATAATTAACAAACAAATTTAAAAAAAACAAAAAAAAGTACTATAAATTAAATTTAATTTTCTATATTCTATGGTTTAAAACTTAGTTCTAAGACATGTTTTCATTTAGTATTAAATGCAATAACACGTGAAAAAATCATAATATATACATTCCGTTATTAAATTACAAACTTGTCATTGAACCAGTTATATATTTTTAGGTTAATACGAGCTTTTAAGCAGGAACAAATTTAATTCAATACTAAATAACTTTAAATTTTAAGTTTCTATAAATTACATATTAAGTGTATCCTCAATTTGAAAAAAAAATATTTTAAGTATTGCATATTAAAGGTTTTAAGTTTTTAATTTGTAATGTTGATAAATAACAAAATAAATAACAGTTTAGTTGCTGTAAATCATTGTAATTGCATGTATTTCTTGTTATTATTATTTTTATTAAATTTTGTAAAATTTAAGAACTACATTAAAACAGCTAGAATAATTTTATTACAAAAGTGCAAATACAAAAAAATTAATAAGTCAGTATAATTTTATTTGACATTTACTTCTTAAACTACACAGAAACAGCATGGTAATCAATTTGATGAAAATAGTAAAAAATTTAAAACAAACAATTCATACACAGATACAATAAATTAATATTTAACGGTGTTTATTTATACTAAAAAAATATTTGTTTTAACATTGAAAATAATAATCTAAATATTTTTTATATCAAATGAATATTTGTTTTATGACAAAAATTTCAAATTACAACATGCTTATGTATTACAAAAAATGATTTCTTAAATAAACATTTTGCTTTGATGTATTAAAAAATAATTGATGTAAATTTGTGTTTTAACACTGATATCTAAATATAAATAATGCTGTAAAGATTACACGGTATTAATTAGTAAGTAAAGAAGTAATATAGTTTAAAATGTAAGCCTAATTTAGTAAATAAAAAAATAGCCATACTTTTGTTTGTTTTCAAACTTAATAATTTGTACAGAATTTTGTGTTGTTTGTAAAGCGTTTATAATAAATGATCGTAAAAAATTTTAATCAATTTTAAATGTAATAACACATTTCATAAAATACATTTTTTACTTGTTATTCCAGATTCTATTAACCAAGAGCAATTTTAAAACTAAGACTTTTTCAAGAGCAAATACTAAATATAAAATTATGTTAATTTGAAACCAACAGTCAAACCTAAAAATGTATTAGATCGTTATTTAATTAAAATGTTTAATAGAAAATGTTTTATGTTTTATAAGATGTATGTACAGATACATAAGATTTAGCTGTATTTTATTGTAAATTATTTTCTTAGTTATTATGAAAACCATGCAAATTTTTTAAGTAAAGTTTTTTTCAGCGCTAATTGGAAATTTATACGGACTTAAGCTATTGTAACCTTTAAATTTGTTGTGACTATCCACGTGTTTATAAAGCGTTGTTTTATTTTTTTTAAATTTTTAATTAACTTAATTAATGACTCAAGTTTTTTTAAAAGTAAGCGTGATATAATTCAAAGCATGGTTAATATTAAATAAAAATGTCCAGTTTATTTAAAATGGCAGAATCGCAGAAACATTTTACTATTTCGTCAATAAATAAAAATTAAAGAAAAAGTCAACTAGGAATGATATTTATTTTAATGTAAGTTAAATTTTTTTAGTAATATCACAAACAACAAAAAAGTTAGACTTCGAGTAAAGATTGCACGCACTTAAATTTATTTTATTGCGTATGCTTACATTTGTTTATGTTTGGATAACATTTTATAACTAATTATTTTTAAGTTATTATTCTTTAATCAAACACAAAAAATGTTTAACGTAGAAGTGTAATAAATTTATATAAGAATAAAAAGAAGTTATTAATATGCATGTTACAATAAAAATATTTTTTAAGAAGAACCTAATTTTAAAGCTTTTTATGTAATTCGGTACTGTTTGAGTTGTGAACATGAATCAAAACCGTATTAATATCACAATGGTTTATAATGAATTTTATGCAATAACTAAATGATTATTTTCTGTATACTGTTGTAAAATAATTATAATGTATTAAAACAATAATAATAAGCGAATCATTCGTACGTATGTATTTATTGTTATTATTTATTTAAAACCAATCAAGTTTTTAGTTATTCAACATTTTTTTTAATAACAATACTTTTTCTAATGTTATGAGAGTAAAAATTTAAAACTAAAGTGTTATTTGATTTCGAAAAAGTTGAATTGTGTAAATATTGTAACCATTGCGGTTAATATGTTTTGTTTTTCCAAATGTCCTGATTTTTAATTTTCAGTCGCACAATACGACTGAAGAAAAACTGAAATTGTTTTATTTTTACAAATCGACTTTGTATGTTCAAGAATAAACATGGTAGAATTATTTATTAGGGTCAAGTTAATTTTTTTTCGTTCTAACATTTATTAAATTCTGTTATCTTAAGATGGTAGCAGTGTATGTTTGTACAAGTAGCAAAAAATTAAACCGCATTATAGAAATTATGTAATGTTAGAAATAAATTAAGATATTAGATTTTCTGTTCCAATTTTTATTTTAGTATTATTCTAATGCATTCCCATCACAAATGTGCAATATTTAAAAATTATAAACTGACAAAATCAAATTAAACTTAAACACTCCGATAGAGAACATTTCAGAGGTCATAGCGCAAAAGGTTAAAATTAACTGTTATTTTATGTAATCTTCTGCATCAGTAAATACCATAATCTCATGAAATTATTTTTAAAATATTTTATCAACTAATTTAATTTATTTATTTTACAAAGTTGCAGATAACCCCATGCGCCTAGTTATGTGTTTTAAAATACTACATGCGCTTAGCTCTGCATATGGAAAAATGGTACTATATTTTTAAGTTTGTAATCATAATTACCTCCTCCTTATTCATTTTGAAGTTTAAATAATCAATAATTACATCCTATAAATTGAATACACATATTTTAAAACAACTGACTGCTAAAGCACTCACGCGTGCTTTGAAAAACAATCAGTTTAAAAAATGTCAACTCATTTTACTTTGAAGTTGACACCCAAAAATTAGAGTTTGCAAGATTTTTTTTTTGTAAAAGTTAAAACAACTACAGATGTTTTAGAAAACGACAAAATAGAAAGTCATGGACATGAAATGATGCACACGCTTAATAAACATAATTTTAACTATTAATTTATAATAAAACATATATAAATTAATCTAATCTAAATTAACCGTTTAAGATGTACTACTATACTATAGTAATACCAATGCATACACATTTTTTTGCCGGAATATATTAGTAACATTTTGTAACCAATACAGATTATTAATGAATTGAAATATCAATTTAGATTTAGTCTACAGTCCTCCCACAGGATTTATTAAAATTTCAGATATCTGAAACAAATTTTTAAATTTTATCAGATTGTTTTAGTTTTTGACTATTACAAGAACATTGGGTGGTGTGCTAAGAACGTAGCAAATTGCATCTGCAACATCTTTTGGATCCAAAGAAGGTATAATGCGCATGGCTTCGACGTAATGTGCGTTTGCACCACTTGCTTTTATAAAATTAGAGTTTACATTGCTTGGACTGATACTCTATAAATGTAATTATTATATCAACGCGTTGTTACAAATATAAATATTTACCGTTATTTTGATTTTTATATTAGAAATGTTTAGCTCTTGGCGTACACTTTCTGTTATTGCTCGTACTGCAAATTTTGATGCAGGATAAACATTGAGATTAGGAAAGCATTTTATTTGATGACCAAAATCGCCATTTATGTTAATAATCTGCCCATTCCCGTTATTATTTTTCATTATTTTAATTGCTTCTCTTGTTGTAATACATAATCCTAGTACATTTGTATCAAACGTTTCTTTCCAAAGCGTTGCATGAGAATCGAGTAAACTGCTAAAACGAAATATACCCGCACAATTGACCAATATATGAATAGGTCCCACATTTACTTCAACCCATTTAAATGCTTGAACAATATCCGTTTCAGCAGTAATATCTGTTTTCAATGCAAATAATTTTCCTTTTTTATTTTTTAACCGTTTTCCCAACTTTTCTATTTGTTCTTTGCGACGTGCTAATCCAACTATCTGTAGCTTTAGTTTTAGGTAAAATAAAACAACTAACAACTTTACCTTTAAATCATAGCACAGAAGTTGTTCAACAACTGCTGCACCAATTCCTGCACTTGCGCCTGTTACCACTGCCACTTTACCTTTCCAGTGGTCTAATACAAATGCCATGCTTTTAGTAGCAAACGTAAAAAAAAACTACTGATAATCATTTTTAATTATAAAACATACATTTACTTTTTATTTATAAAATTGATATAGTTATCAAATACGTGTAATTTGTGATAACGTTTCCTGTTTATAATGAACGTGTGTATTTATAATCTAAAATTACAACTTAATTACTTGTTAAAGATTTTTAAATTAAAACTACTACAAAAATTATTTGGTATAAGGTTTGTTATATACAAACGATGTTTTGTCAGCAAGCTGTTTATATATTTACAAATATTTTATAAAAAACAATAAGTAAATAGTATTTAACAAATTTTAAAACTAATTAATTTATACTAAAATGTTTACACTAATTAAGTCTAACGATAGAAAAACACACTAATTTTTATACTACAAACACTCGAAAGATAATGTCCGCGGATAACTTTTGTCTATCGACAACTAACTCAGTTATATTTATCTCATACACACCCGTTAATCACTTATTTATTTAGACATCTTCTTAACGTTTCCGACTGGAAGTGGATAGGAAGTTTGTGATCGCTCTCAAAGCTGAACGTTTCAGTATATTGGTGACTAATAAATGTCTGGCAGAGAACAGTGAAACCTTTGCAGGATTGAATAGTTTGAAGAGCTAGGCAGTTTCCTACAATTCTATTTCATACGTCTACATTACTTTGATAATAACTTTGTATACTAGTAGTTTATTTTCTATTATCAATTGTGACTTACGGTTTATAAGTCAGTGCATTTTGCTAAAACTCATTCTGATCTATTTTTGTTTCATGAATATACATATTTATTTTTGCAGTCAATCTTTGATCAGGAAAAGTTCCTAAGTATTTTATATCCGGTTTGCGGCAGATAACAGTTATTTAGTAATACCGCACGGCATATATATTTTTTTATTGTAAATGTTACGTGTTATTTGTTTGTTTAACTAGTTCTTATTCTTTACTTTTTTAGCCACGTAGCTATTTTTTTTATTTTGCAGATTTTTTGAAGCAGCATCTGCATATTATGCAAAGCTAATTTGCGGTGTTATCAGCAAATATGACTACTGTTCTAAGTCTAGTAGTTAGTAAATCAGCCGTTTAAGTAGAGCACTGGTTCTAAAATTCTACTTTGTAGAACTCTGGAGTTAATGAGATGGATTTCTGTGTGTTTTTTTTGCTAATTTAGTCATTTTTGAGTTTATATGAAACACTGTCACAAGAATTATCTCGTAACTTAAACGTCAGCGACTAACTCAGTTTAATCGTAGGTTTCTATGTACTAATTATAAAATATACCGTTTAAATCTACCCAAAGTTGCAAGAGAACAAATGACAAAACACTAGTTATAACAACGAGTACATTTATTTTATCACAAACAGAGAAGTTCGTAGAAACAATAGATAAATTTACATAGGTGCGGTCAAACACTAGAACGTAAGTCAACATCACCGATAGTAGCAATTGAAATAAATTTCCTTTGGTTATGCAATATGTCGTA
Source organism: Aquatica leii (assembly GCA_035610365.1). NCBI lineage: Eukaryota > Metazoa > Arthropoda > Insecta > Coleoptera > Lampyridae > Aquatica > Aquatica leii. Next base: position 43,615,904 of record CM069436.1, read on the forward strand.
CAAAAAATTAAACTTTTACATTTACATTCCAAAAAAAAAAATTACATTTGTAAATAATAACACAAATATACAAATCTCGATGATTCAAAGAACCAGGGAGCATCGTCTAGTAATATGTTACACACACAAAAATTTTATAGTTAACTGTGACAACTTGATATGTACATCCAGTCGTACGTGCAATCGACCGGCAACGTAGATGCAAAAAATTAAGGTGGAAAATATAATACTTACGATTTAGTTTTCTTTCAAAGCGCGCAACTAGCTAGCACAACCTTCTCAGAATTTCTTAAAATTAGATGCAACATAACAAACACGTACATACGGTGTTATCACAATTAAATTCTATTTGATTCATACAATTATTGAAAAACAAACGAATGCGCCGAGTTTTCCCAAATTCATTTTGTTATTTCGGTAAGTTGGCTACCAATATGTTTAGAATTATCTTGGTTTTGCAAAGGTTTTGACATCTTTAAACAAGCTAGGGTAACGTCATTGTAGGAATTTTTTTAATAAACGCAAGGGTTATTGATATCTTTACCTTAATAGATGTGGTATCCAAAAACCGCTAATGAGAATACGAAAAAATTAAAGCAAATTACAATACCATGGAAAAATGCTTACCCCAGCAAAAATTATAGAAAGCAGCAAAAATACTACACTTTACTGGTGTAATGGGTGTGTTTTCTTTTCGTTTAAATTAAAAATAATTACTTTTTACTTTTTTATAGTCGATAAAGGAAACATTGTTCGAATATCTTGTATATATACATTTAGAATGCGTAGGTTTTAATCTTAACGTTATATTAAAAGACGCAAACGTGACAAACGGATAAACACGACACAGTATAAGAGAACATCTGTAGTAATTTAAAATCAGCGTTTCTTAATATGTTTGACCGTGAACCAGAATTGAAATGCGGGGATGAGAGAGTCGAGCTCGACCCTGAGCAAAGAGAGGTCCAGTTGCCACTTGGGACCAAAATTTTATTAAAAAAAAGTGAATTTAAGTAAACGCTAAAGGCGCGAGTACTGAAAAGGTACCAAATGCTAATAAAACGTATTTTGATAGCGAGATTCTAACTACGGTGTGAAAATAAAAAGCGTAGTCTAATTCGTAAAAGTGCGAAGGTTCTTAAATCAAGTGATGATAAACAATTGCTTCGAAGAAGATATAAATAAATTAAAGTGCGAGTGTTCAAATAAAATAATAGAACAAGCGAGTTTTATTTACCGCAGAACCGAAAAGTGCCAAGTTGTTACAATAACTTCGTTTTAGTTTTGGAGTTGAAAGCGTGTGTGTGTTCTTTGACATTTAAATAACGAAGAAACTAAGTGAATTAGAATTGGAAGAACCAAGAGCTAAGGTACCGTCGGCAGAAGCTGGCTGACCTAGTGCATCATTCGCAAACGGTTTAAAGTGAGAATTGTCATCGAAACATTCGCATAGGCGTTGTACGTACAAAATTCAGGTACTCTGTTATACATTCTATTATCATTGCTAATTAAGAATGAAAGAGAAAAACGATAACGCGGAATTTTATTGAATATAATTTCGAATTTGAATAGGTATTTTACTACTATCACTTTTTGATAAATGGCCATTTAAGCTTTGTTTTTTTTTCCGTTAGGTTGTTTATGTAAAAATTAAATGCGTTTTTGTAAGAAGTAAATAGATTGTTTGAACTTATAAATATTAACGTTAATAAATAAATTGAGTTGTATTGTTTGCATCTATCTTTCTAATATTACGAGTTTGTAAAAAGAGTAAAACGTAATTCGGTTCAAAGCAACGCCAAATGCAAGTTAAGTAACCCTTTCAAACCTGCTAGAGTATCTAATTACCAAAAATCATTTTGCAGTTGCTTAATTTAATTTCCATTAAATTGACAATAATTTAATTTTGTTGAATAGATAAAGTTGTGTAACTAATTCCTTATTAACCTTATGTTTTTTTATACTGAGCTAGCCTGGCAAGAAAAAATACAAAAAGGTAAGTACACTTGTACTACCCATAAAAGAATTTGTAAAGGAACGACTCACCAAAAACCCAACAAACAAAAAAGTTTTAATCAACAATAGTAACTCCAGTTACAAAATGGCGCCCAACGTGGGGCTCGATTAGCACCCTGAAAAAGAGAATTTCATGCTTAAGGTACTCTTAGATGGATTTGTTTTTATTTTTAAGCATCAGCTCTTTGAAGTCTAGCTGTTTTGTAAATTTTTTTAAATCAGTTTTTGTCTTGTTCGTTGCATTTTTTGCGAATCTTTCTTTTTTCTGTTTAAAAACCGATGTGATTGAGATGGTTTTTATTTGTAATGTATAAAGATTTATTCAGGCGTTTGAAAATCATTAGTTCATTTCCTACTTAACAGAAGGGTTAACTTTGACAGAGTCGCTTGACTTGAAATTTGGTTTATTGTTACTTCGGTGGTATAAAGTAACGCTAAATACGTTATCACAGCAGTAGTAACCAAAATCGACAAAATGATCACCTAAATTTAAGCAAATATACATTAAGGTATCCAAGTAAAGGTACAAAAATTTTATACAAAAACTTAATCTTCTTTGTTTTCAATCTTCTTAAAACGGCTATTGAACTAAATTTAATTACTATTTACAAACAAAATATCAAAAAAAAAAGAATCCGTAACGTGCGCTGTTGCACTACCAAAATTTTTAATAATATTTAAGAAAATGTAGTTTATGTACCTATTAAAATGTATGCATAAAAAATCTTCTATTGCAAATTGGTGTTTCGTACCAAAAAGTATTTATGTGACTGTGAAGCCTGTCTAATTTAAAAAGTTTAAAATATAAAGGCTTGGTAATACTAAAAAATAAAATATTAATACAAATACATTATCTAAGCGCCAAATGCAAAAGGTTTATAAATTACACTCAGCAACAATAATAAAAATACTTCTTTAACGGTCTCCCAATGTAATGACGCTTGGATCAGAATATTATTAGATACCTATAATAAAGTAAAAGTGCCAACAAACACGTTTCATTTTTTACTTTTCAGTTTTTTTTATGTCGTGGGTTATATACATTTTTATTGTTTTTTTTAGCTGTTTTTAACTGACGGTTTTCAATTCGACGGAATGTTATTTTTATGTATGTTTAGCGATCATTCTGATCCGTTTTCATAAGTCTTTTTTTATTAGAGCATACTTCATAAGTGGTCTTCTCTCAATTTGTTTAAATTTTATTGATGAGATCCTTAAGAAAATGATCAAACTCTCAAATTTACATTGACATAGAATGCTGTTGAACAGTGTGCATATTCAATATTTTTAGTAACAATAAGCACAATTGTTAACATAACTAAAAAAACACAATTTTTTTTAACAAAAAAAAGAACAGACTTAAAAAAATTCATCAAATAAAATTATTTAAAAAGTAAAATATAATTACGTCATTTAGTTACAATTTACATGAAATTATTTTTTTTGTCAATGCCAATCACATTAGATTTAAACATATTCCAACTACCAAAGTTTATATTAAAAATTAGGCTTCATCCTACGTCAATGTCATGCATGGAATTGACTTCCAAAAGTAATTTTATGTAAATTGTAGCTAAATTACATAATTATTTTTTACTTTCTAATGCATTTTATTTGATGATGTATTTTTTTTAAATTGATTTTTTTTGTAATTACTATTAGACATGTTTTTTGACTTACATTGTTTTCGTTAGAAGTTGTTTGCCAACTATTTTCTGTATGACTTAAAATTAACATTAAAAAATATTTAACTGTTTAAGCACGCTAGCAATAGCTGTTAGCGTTCCATATAATTTTTATCCAGGCCATAAGGCCAGTTCTACAATGACAGTATAACATAACTTTTATTTGTTTTATTAGTTTTATTTTATTTTGCTGATGTCCTTTGATTTGAGATTATCTGATTAACGATTTAATTTGGTTGGTTTAAGTTGAAGTTATTGAGACTGCATTCCTACTTATTGTAAAAACGATATTCCACGTTGATACTTAGTTGTTTTAAGTTTCCAGAACTGGGTACATTTTTTGTTTAAGTTGCTTATGAATCAGACACTCTTGGCAATTGACAAGTGTTTTTTTTTCTTATAATTTGTAATTGAGTGTTCCCACGCGTTTGATGGATTTTAGCTGTCAATACCAAAAGTTTTTAGTGTGTTCAAATCTTTGCTTATCTAAAAAAGTAGTAGATATTCTTAAAAAATAATAGATTTGCAGTGAAATTCCTAGATAATCTGTAAACAGATTTGTTCAAAATATATTTTCGCTGAAATCACCACTTTTATCTTTTTCAAACATATCGGGTATTTAGTAGTTAAGATAAGCACGTGAATCATCATAAAATTCTTCCCACAAACAACATGTTCACGTTGCAAAAAAACTGTGTTAAAAAACATTATAACCGAATTATTCATACGTATGTATTTAATTTTTAGATGTTGATGCACACCACTGGATTTTAAGTTGCAGCCTACTCATAAGCAATCTCCCTTCGAGATAAAAGTTAACTAATGCGACTTTAATTTTATAACACTCTGTTTAAAATGCGGTTTACTATAATTATCAAACGTAGGATTTTCAATAAAATTAATTTTGATAAGTATGTTACATCGCCAACAAAAATGTTGGTACTATATTAAGTGCGCAAAAAATGATATACGTTTCCAATTTTACGTGAGATAAAGTATAGTAGTTACTTAATTTTGTTTGTTTCTTGTCTTTATTTTTTAATCGTTGTGGCTTAGTAATGCTGAAAATTTAGTAATTTAATATGGAGGGTTGATATTCTTGGTCAGCAGTCTCCGATGTGTTAGGATATGTGATTGATTGTAGTACATTGCGTTTTGTACGTTTGGAAATTAAATTTGTGAATACGCAGTGTTGGTTGGAGGTAGTTGTAATCTGAAATTGATGGCGTTAGTGCACGTTGTTGATAAGTTAAGAATTTATTTAATCGGATTGAAGTTTACGCGCGTGAAAGATTCCGAAGCCCTTGTGCACATGAATGCATTAAAATCCAAAAGTTTACAAGATGCACGCTGGTTGCATTTACTCCTGGATTTTGACATGGTACTGTGACTCCGGCTAGAACAAAGGATGGCTCATGTCGATACTTTATTGAGAACGCTCAAGAAATTTGCAAACAGTATTATGGATAGTGCGAACAAATAGTTAGACATCTTTAAAACTATAAGTGAAAAAGATTAGATTCTCATAGTGCAACAAAATGACGCGGAATTAAATACGCTGATTAACATTTTATCAAAAGCACCGAGTGATTGCGATCGAGCTGAAAAACTGAAACTACGAAGTAGGTAGCATTGTTTTAATTAGAAGTACTTCGGTGCATACTGGTTAATCTACAAAGCTACAACCAAAACAACGCGGACCGTACGTGATAACTGAAGTATTAGTGATACCTATAGGAACAATGAGTTGAACAGTACGAAAAATTGGAAATTCTCAACTAATGTACACGTTAGTCAGATCACGATATAACGAAATTACTACGAATGAAAACCAGACACCGACACAAAAAGCGAAACAAGGGTAAACAACCGGAAGCACAAATAGTGAACGAAGCATTAATTGAAATGTTAGAGAATGTACCTGGCGACAAAGAAGAAAACCGAGTTCCAAACGGAAACGCTGATAACTAGAAGAGTGGAGTTTTTGATAAAGTTGATGTATCGCATTGCTTACCGCGCGCGAGTAAAAGAAAAAGAAAACCGCTACGATATTTAGAAAAAAACTAATCATAACTTTTATTTTTGTTTATTATTGTCTGTATTGATTTTTAGTTTTTTCGATTAGGATTATTGTAAAAAATACATATGTTAATTTAACGTTGTTACGTATCATTTGACAACCATATTAGAAAAAATATAAAAAACTTCACTTTTTATTTTTTGTGCAACCTGGGTAAAAAAAATTAAAGTTTTCCTGTGCCTGTAAGAGTTAAACAAATGCACGTGACCCTAGCAGGACGAAGTAGGGGGTAGAGGCGGTGCAAGCTTAGAAACCTCCAAGTTCGAATTCTTGAAATGTGTAAGTAAAAAAATTTGTATTGTGGTTTAAACTAAATATTTAATGTTTTTTAAATTATCAAGAATAAATCAGTAACTTCTGATTTTTAGTGTCTATTTATACATAGAAAACACAAAGTCGACGTTGTCAAATGTAATAAAAGCACATTTTAACAATAACAATATTTAAAAAATATAACTAGGCTTATTTTTCTACATAACTGTTTGTACCATTCATTGAAATTAAAATTAATTTTATGTAAAAACAATAACAACGTTAAACTTTTTTTATTAACAAAAAAAATCTTTTGTTTAAATTAGACATATCATAATGATTCTTTGTAATATTGTAGGTTTTAAAATACTTGTACTTTGACAAATACATTTTATAAGATAAAATGTAGGTTTTAATTTTTAATGTTTTAACATAAATAAATTAAAAGCTGCATTAAAATGTAAAGATTTTATTTAAACAAAAAAAAGCTTTTTGTATATTTCTTACTAAATAACTTTTTAGAATAATAACGTAAAGTTAAAAGTTTACTTTTTTTTATCAAAAAAATTAAACATTTAAAAACTACTTAAAAAGTCAAGTTCATTAAATAAATAATTTAATTTAATTCTTGTAAGTTTAAATGAAAAGTGTTTATAACATGCTAAAAATATATATACAACTTTAAACGCCAGGAAGGTAAGCTAAAAGTATTTCTTTTTAGAGACATATTTCTTATTGTAATCTTATATTTACACACTTTTGCTTTAATCCAATACAAAGCAAACCTTACTGTACTCGCAAAAACCTTTAAATGAGTTTTGCTAAAAATAGCATTAGATTTACATTACATCGTATAAAAAAGGATTTGTGAAGATTTTGTACTTTGTAGTGTCTAAAAAAATATTTAAACAAAAGAATAATATAAGATCTTATATTATAAATTTTAATGCTGTATACATTATCTTAAAATACAAACTCAAAAATGAGTTATTATAAAAAATATATAAAAAAACAAATAAATAATTTAAAAAAAAAATATTTTATTTTATCGAGAAATTTGACGAAGTGCATTTGAAATTATATACATTTATTACAAATAAATACGTTATTTATACGTTTAAATAAAAATAAAATATTATTGTACGTTGACTTATGTGTAAAAGAAATAATTGTACATTTCAGCACATTTTTTATACGAAAAATTCAACTGTGCGAATTTGCAATTAGTAATAAATGTTAAAAATAAATCGACAAAGACTAAAGATAAAATAAAATATTATAAAAGATTATTACAGATTTTTAGGTAATACAAACATGTTAAAAGTAAAAAATATAAAAATGTGTATATTCAGTATAATACGATAAAAAGTCATTAAAGCAACCTGTAGTCGAAAATCCTAATGAAATGCTAGAAAATACTATTTGAAGTTTTTAGACAAACTATGCAACGTTAAATGAGGTATCGCCGCAAGCAAACTGAAAACGACTTATTTGATAAAAAAAAAGAATCTTAAACTGGATTATTGGTTATCACAAAAAATATTTTTCTAGAAAAAGATATAACATAAACGCATATTTTTTAGAAACAAATTTAAGAAGAAAGGAGATTATTTAAAAGCAACAGTACGAAGAATTTCGGAATGTAACCGTTGTTGGATTTAAATGCGCACTGTCGATCCTTGTATTACGTTCATTTTAAATTTGATTTTTCAGATTAGTCAAGATTTGAACGCTTTTGGTTAATTGAGTTGACGTATTTCAGATTATCTTCGTCATTTCAAATGTTTCATGTTTAAAGTAAGTTTTTTTGTGTTTATTAATTTATGGTTCTACGATGTGAATACCTTCGTTTATTGAACTTATGCTAACTTATTACGCCTTAACTTTGTTTATTGCATTTTGATAATATGTGATTTTTTTTTTAAACTTTGTTGGTAGAACGTGTACCATTTTATCAAAGATAATACGGTTTTCACTGAGTTAGTGATGATGTAGTAATTTCAGAACAAGTTATAACGAGAAGTAAGAGTTAGCGCGTGACGCGATGTGTGTTTAACTCCTTAAGTCCTTAAGGATCGTAAAGTTGTGTTTAGCGTTCAAAAAACCCAAGATTGAATTTTTCGGATACACTAATCAGCTCTTCACTTCATATCGGCTTTTGTTAAGGTTTATATTTTGATGATGTTTTGCATCGTAAAAGTAAACATACTCTAAACTCGTAATTTGAAGTTAAATAAATATTAAACTTATTTAAACCGTTCAAATCTGAAATTACCGTTTAACTTCTGGGTTTCGTCACCAACAGCTTCTTCAAGAAACCAAATACTAATAGAGATATTTACAATTTACGTTTGTTGCAAATTACTCTATTGAAATCGGAATCAGTGTAATTTAAAGGCTTTGAACATATCATAGTGAATCTCATACTTTTTCATACATTTATTTGTGTAAGTTTTTAACTAAATAATGTTAATGTAGTGATTAATTTGCCGTTAGTAAATAAAGTTAACCGACCGACAATTATTCATTCTTGTATTTTTACTTTAATCTTTAAACTAAATAAAATTTACACAAGTTACTTATTACTTTAGTAATTAAGTTTTAATAACTTTGTTTTAAACTACACACATCGCGAGGCCTATGCATTTTACATTTAATAATTTTTTGTTTTATTAATTAACGTTCGTATGTTCACCATATTTATAGGTAACCATGCAGTTTGTTATACTAATAAAATTTTGATATAGGTTTCGTACTGTATAAATTTTGTCTTAGAACGCCCTTTTTACATCTAGAACATTAAAAGTATATTTCTTTTTTTTTTTTGACATGCATAAAAAATATAAAAAGAGCATCTTTGCTCTCAAGATAAGAAGGGTGCTTTGAATAAGTTTCGTATGTGTTACTTGTAAAAGGTTTGCTGGGATAAGAATTAACTTTTATTTTTACGACGCGATTTAATTTTCTCGTATTATGTTATAGACTTGGGCTACCGCCATATGTTTTGCGCTTTTTGAATTGTACATGTTTATTTAGTATATCTCGTTGGAGTCGATAACTTGGAGCACGTACAAATGTATACATTGGTAACTAATACCAATTTCTCAGAGTAATTTGGAGACAAGTGGTTGATGTACATTGTGTGATGGAAGATACAGGGGATATAAATACTCAAACTCATTTGAAATCTTGGTATCTTTGATTTCCAACGTTCATCGATTGACTTACGGACAACTTATTTGTGATATCATCTTATATTTAATTTTAGAAGACGTTGCGGGTATGCCATTAGCTAATAGCATATGTTTGGAGAAACGTGAATAAGACCTGTTTCTATTTTCTATTAAATTGTATTGGTGTTAAATGTAAATTACGTACGACGTAGATATAGATGTTGTCACGACTAATGCATGTCAATTTGGTTTTTACGATTATGGGTTAAAGGTATTATAAGTGCGATTTGCTTCAAATTTTTATTCTTTGCTTAGTTTCTCAAAAAGAATGCCTTAAATAAGAAATTATTTGCTCAAATTTGTTTAAAAAATAATATGACTATAATCCTTTACTACTTAACACAGAAGTGCGTTGGTTATCTGTGCATGTTTGAATCGGTTCTATTCGTATTTTGAGTCAGTGTTAGATGTGCTGAAGAGTAAAGACAATGCTTTGCGGCGCAATTTAATTATCTCAAAAAATGACTTCGTTTATATGACTGATTTATTGCCAGATTGTAACGTTAAAATAAGAACTTAGTAGTTCAATTCGCGAGTAGGGAAAATGTCTCGGTAGATATTATGAAACTTGTCAGGATCGTTCTGCTCTTGCGCCAGACTGTCACAATTATGACAGCATATCCGGAGTCACTCTTCATTAAATCTTTGCCGAGTTAACTTTATTTGTTTGCCCGGTTTAGCCTTCACCGCTAAATTGTGTCACGCTACAAATTTCTAATGCGTTTAATTGTGGAAGGTTGAAACGGGGTAAGTGGTATACAATTTTCTTTATCGAGGGTTTAAATTGACACCTACTAATTTTCTGTAGCGGATCTTGGTAGTCACCAATTGTCCGGCGTTATCAATTAAGATAACCAACAGGTGGTCGTATTGGAAACATTCCATGACGTCGAAGTAGTGTTACATACTGATAATATCCACCGTCGAAGGTTGAGAACCGCCAGGACTATTCTTTTCTGTTATGAAGTCAAACATGGGGAATTTACTCGATTAAGCCACAGGGAAACGCTGCGCACTTACGTTCGTACTAATTGGATGCTAACCAAACCTTTCTTGTTACTTGTGTTAAACGGATATGCCCGTTTCGATCGGGGTTTAATAGTATTGTTTTAGGTGTACTGAAGTCGGAGGTTAGCGCTAACAGTCCGAGTAAGGTCCAGCTTGTAAGTATTACTATTTAAAATTTATTATTCGTGTTTCGGGGACTAGGTCGTTAAGGACCGTACGTGCATGTTAACTTAACACAATTAATTATATTTTTGTGCTTCGCGAATTTATCGTTTGTGCACATCGAATCTCGAAAACTTAATTGCTTGATTTATCTACGATTTATGTATATGTATTTATCTATTTAGTCGCTAAATGTATGTCATTATCTTGTTCGACAAGAGCTTTTGGTTGCACAGTGTGTTGCTCGCCACTAGGCACAAATTTCTAATTTAGTCAACCTACGTGTGTATGTTTTTCAAGAATTTATACTTCTATATTTGTCTCGACTTCTGTGATACAATAAGTATATATATTTGGTGTTATTATTTTTGTAAGGTTATTTATTCTTCGTGTACTACGAGGCGAGTTAGACGGTCTCCCTCGACTTTAATTTTTCATCGTCTTGGCGCCTTTTTATTAGCTTCACGTTATAATCACACATAACAAAGCCTGCGATCCCTCTCCGAAGAAGCTGTGCTGGCCGTTGCTCTGTTTGGTTACGAGAAGACCGGTGGAACTTGTTATTTGGACATCTCAACTCTAGGAACCCAAGTTTCTCGTAACAAATTTTGGCACCCAACTGTCTGGGCCCGATTTCTGTGTGTGCGATTATAATTTCTTCTAGTTTTATTGGTTCTTTTACCTTTTCTTAGTCTTTCGTGGGTTCGATCTACTTTGCTTTGCTTTTTTGGTTGTTGCTGCAAGACTGGATATGTCGGAGTTACTTCACTAATTGTATTTCTTTGATTTCTAGTGCTGCGGTCTGAATTCATATTAGCAATTTACTTAATTACTTTTCTATTAATTGGATTACTGGTCAGATACGAGTCGTGGGACTTTGCTGGGATTTTTGGGATTGACTCGACTACGTCGGTTAACCCTTTTGCTTATTAGATTAGTTATTAGTGATATTACTTGTACTGTTATTTTGATTTGAGTTTTAGGTCAGACATGTGTTAGCAGCTTTCTGCTTTTGATTTACTATTTTGATTCTACTGTTTAGATTTTATCGTAATTTTAGTGTGTTAACTATGTATTCTTCAGATGAAGAACCACCACTTCTTACTTCTTCAGACTCTGATTCAGAAACGAACTTAGGAAATTGGAATGTAACGTTTTCTGGCGAAGATCCTTCTTTACTTATTGAATTTCTTATTCGTATTGACGAGTTGTGTTTATCTCGTGGTGTGTCACAGCATCAACTTTTTCTTTCAGCTTTTGAAGTTTTATCTGGCAAAGCCCTTCTTGTTTTTAGGACGAATCGAAGTTCGTTACGTTCGTGGAATGATGTTGCTGCTTTGTTGAAGTCGGAGTTTTTACCTTTGGATTATGATGAGCGCTTGATGGATTCTATTCGCAGTCGTACTATGGGGCCTAACGAAACCATCGGTACTTACGTTACCAATATGCGATACCTTTTTCTTCAGCTAGCAGAACCTGTCTCAGAGCAAATGCAGCTCAAGGTTATTCGCCGGAATCTAACGCCGTTCTATCAACTTCCTTTAGCGTTGATGGAAATCAAATCTATCGCTGAATTAATATCTTTAGGCAAGCGTTTGGAGTCGAACATCAATTCTCGTGATTCTTTCCACTCCTCAACAACAGAGATTAGTGACAAAGTTCAAAAGTCATCTGTAGTCTTTGCTAGTAAGAGTTCTACTTCCGTCTCTTCTGATATTCCTGCTACTTGTTCTCTTAATGCTTCTACACTTTCTTCTTCTGTGTCCCCTTCTAATTCGAATACTTGTGTTCGTTGTCGTTCTCAAGGTGATAAGCCTTTACGTACTGTTCGTTCTCTTCTTTCTCTTCCTTCTAATTTCTTTTCAGTTTCTAGGATTATTAGGCCTACTACTGATCCTTGGTATTTAGGTATGATATCTAAAGTTACTGCTTCTCCTCGTCGTTTCTCTCGTTGGTGTGTTGTGAAAAATCTTTTATGTAAACGTGTACGCATTTCATCTTTTGATCCTTGCGTTTGGAAGTTAGTCGTACCATCGGACCAGCGCAAGCAACTTATCCAGGATTACCACATTACATCTGGTTCGGATCACCTCAGTGTTAAGCGTACGTTGGAAGCTCTTCGATGTCACTTCTACTGGCCTCATATGAGACCTAAGGTTGCCGAGTTCATACGTTATTGTTCTTGTTCGAACTCGCAACGGAGCAACCCTATTAGGTCGCGTCACGTTTTGCCAGCAACGACGAAGCTTTCCAACAGTAGTGTCGCTACAAAGTCTACGCGTCTACATAAGGATCGTGCTGTTTCTCCTGATGTAAAAGCCACTACTCTTACATCCATTTCGTCAATTACTTCTGCTTATTCTTTGCTGTCTCCTTCTTCTAATCGTTCTCTTCTTTTTCATCGGCGTCGCAAGCGTCGTAAGTGCTAGTTCACTTTTTGGGCTTTCGACTTTCGACCTTTGCTATTCTTTTGGTTCTTTTCTTTTGGTTTTGGTGGTTCCATTCTTTGAATACGTTATTGGTATCTTGTTTGTTGTGGTTCGGATGCTATCTATTTGCTTTCACCCATTTTGCTGTCACCGATATTCTTTCTTTTTGGTTAAGTTCTGCTAAAATTCTTTTTGTTTCTTTCTGCTACATCTTACTTCAGGACAGACTATCTTTCCGTCTGTATATATTTATATCCGCTTAGTCGGCCTTTTTGGATTGGTACGTCATCTATAGAATTCTCTCTTCTACTTTTGGATTTGGTTTTTCTTTTCTTGAGTTTTCTATTCCGCTCGTCGGCCTTAAAGTCTTGAAGTATATTTTCCAATTTGGGGATAGCAATTGGTACGCTCGTGGTCTATGACTAACTGTGATATCTTTTCTTTTCTCTTTCTTTTTTTTCTTTTTTTTTATTATTGGGCGGTTGGTTGGGCAATGAAGGGTTGGTCACTCCCTTTCGTTTCTTCTACGGAGAGAAGAACGAATCAGACATTTACACCTTGTCTTATCTTTCTCCGTCTGTTTCTTTTCTTCCTTTCTTGTTGTTCTTACTTCTTATTTTTTTTCTCTTCTTCTTGATTTGTTGATCACCTACATGCCACATCTCTTTCTTTTTTTTCTTCCTCCTCCTAAAGGTTTACCCGTTATGGCGGTTGGATGGGCACCGTAGGGTGGTCTCTTTTTTTCATTCTTCTACGGGGTGAAGAATGAATCAGGCATTAACATCAAGCCTTCTCTTTCTCCGTCTTTCTGTATCTCTTATCTTTTCTACTTTTCATTTTTTTCTTCTTGGGGTCTATCTTTTCTTTGTGCCAACCATTATTCTTTCTTGTGATTCTCTTTATGGTTCGCCTTTAGGGCGGTTGGTTGGGCATTAAAGGGTTGGTCACTCCCTTTCGTTTCTTCTACGGAGAGAAGAACGAATCAGACATCTACATCTTGTCTTATCTTTCTCCGTCTGTTTCTTTTCTTCCTTTCTTGTCTTTCTTACCTTTGATTTCTTTTCTTTTCTTTTTCTTACTTTTGCTTGAACTCTTTTTTTTTTTCTTTTTAGTAACTTTCTTTCTTAGTGTTCACTGCAACTGTGTTTCTTTTTTTTCTTTTCTTTCTCAGTTACTTCTCTGGTTTTATTGGGTTTAGTGGGTTTTTGTTTTGTTGTTTTTGGATTGAAGCTTGGGATAGACTACAACGTCGCTTCTTGTACTTTGTACTTCCGCTAGTCGGCATTTTTGATGTTGTTAGTCACCGTTAGGATATTTCTCTTCTTTGGGTTTCTTTTGCTCTTGGAATATTCTAATCCGTTCTTCGGCATTTAAGTTCCAACGTGACAATCTAACACAACCGGCACTGACTCACTACGTTCAATTAGCAATTGAAGTTTTCTATTCTTTATTGGTTCTTACTTCTTTTTCTTTCTTTCTTTTGGTTTTGTTTTGGGTTTCGCGGTTTGGATTTCTTTTGGGATTGGCACTCATTTAGTGTTTAGCTTTTTGGTAACTTTGTTGGTGTGACTCTGGGATTACTGATTTTCTTCTCTGCCTTTTTGGTAGTACGACTTATGTCGACTTTTAATCAGAATCTTTCCTTTTTGCTTGAGATTTCTTCGTTGGTTTTCTTTGCTTAGATCTTTAGGATCTGTTTGGTTTTTTTTTGGTGGAAGAATCTCATATCGTCTGTTGACGACTTTTTGAGCACAACTGCATTAGTTTTCTTGTTGACTTTTCTTCTAAATCCGCGTATCCCAATTCAACATCTAGATACTTTTTTTCTTTTTACTTCTTTAGCTTAGTTAGCTTTGGGGACTTATACTTGGGGTTGGATTTGTAGTCATGGGCTGGGGTTTCAAGGGATGTTAGGGCGTTGTCCTTGACCGTGGTCTAAACTTCTTTCTTTCCTATACTTCTTCTTTTTCTCTTGGTTTGCTTAGTATTGTCGGTCAGTGAGGTCTATGGGACTGCGTTGCTTTCTTGCTTTATAGCGTAACGACTTTTGGTCGACTTTCAACGAGTACCTGTTCTGATACTTCTCTTCTGTTGGTTGATTTTTTTGGTTCTTTGAAGTATCATTGCGCTTCATGCGACTTTTGGACACATCTGGTTGGTGATGCTTAGCAAACTTGGAAAACTTCTTTCATCTACGTTTCTTCTGGGGTTGGGTGTTATTGTATTTGGATTGGTTTTGGATTTCAGGGTTTTGTCCTTGGCGTAGGCCTAAATTTCTATTCTTGACTTTAGCTAGTGTCCATTTCCCAGGTTTTCATGTTGCTGGGGGGGAATTTGTAACGTTAAAATAAGAACTTAGTAGTTCAATTCGCGAGTAGGGAAAATGTCTCGGTAGATATTATGAAACTTGTCAGGATCGTTCTGCTCTTACGCCAGACTGTCACAATTATGACAGCATATCCGGAGTCATTCTTCATTAAATCTTTGCCGAGTTAACTTTATTTGTTTGCCCGGTTTAGCCTTCACCGCTAAATTGTGTCACGCTACAAATTTCTAATGCGTTTATTTGTGGAAGGTTGAAACGGGGTAAGTGGTATACAATTTTCTTTATCGAGGGTTTAAATTGACACCTACTAATTTTCTGTAGCGGATCTTGGTAGTCACCAATTGTCCGGCGTTATCAATTAAGATAACCAACAGGTGGTCGTATTGGAAACATTCCATGACGTCGAAGTAGTGTTACATACTGATAATACCCACCGTCGAAGGTTGAGAACCGCCAGGACTATTCTTTTCTGTTATGAAGTCAAACATGGGGAATTTACTCGATTAAGCCACAGGGAAACGCTGCGCACTTACGTTCGTACTAATTGGATGCTAACCAAACCTTTCTTGTTACTTGTGTTAAACGGATATGCCCGTTTCGATCGGGGTTTAATAGTATTGTTTTAGGTGTACCGAAGTCGGAGGTTAGCGCTAACAGTCCGAGTAAGGTCCAGCTTGTAAGTATTACTATTTAAAATTTATTATTCGTGTTTCGGGGACTAGGTCGTTAAGGACCGTACGTGCATGTTAAGTTAACACAATTAATTATATTTTTGTGCTTCGCGAATTTATCGTTTGTGCACATCGAATCTCGAAAACTTAATTGCTTGATTTATCTACGATTTATGTATATGTATTTATCTATTTAGTCGCTAAATGTATGTCATTATCTAGTCCGACAAGAGCTTTTGGTTGCACAGTGTGTTGCTCGCCACTAGGCACAAATTTCTAATTTAGTCAACCTACGTGTGTATGTTTTTCAAGAATTTATACTTCTATATTTGTCTCGACTTCTGTGATACAATAAATATATATATTTGGTGTTATTATTTTTGTAAGGTTATTTATTCTTCGTGTACTACGAGGCGAGTTAGACGGTCTTCCTCGACTTTAATTTTTCATCGTCTTGGCGCCTTTTTA
Source organism: Aquatica leii (assembly GCA_035610365.1). Classification (NCBI taxonomy): domain Eukaryota; kingdom Metazoa; phylum Arthropoda; class Insecta; order Coleoptera; family Lampyridae; genus Aquatica; species Aquatica leii. Next base: position 43,632,234 of record CM069436.1, read on the forward strand.
TTAGCTTCACGTTATAATCACACATAACAAAGCCTGCGATCCCTCTCCGAAGAAGCTGTGCTGGCCGTTGCTCTGTTTGGTTACGAGAAGACCGGTGGAACTTGTTATTTGGACATCTCAACTCTAGGAACCCAAGTTTCTCGTAACAAGATTTAACGAAACTAGTTTGAAATTACAAGATGTCATTAAATTTAATCACAGCTAAAAGTGTAATATATCCGTTTGTTGCAAAACTTTTGCTGTACAAACAAAACTTGAGAAGTTTTAAAATTTTTCAAAATTGCAAAATTGAGATGAGGATTTGTTTGTCAACACTTAAAGGCCCTTGAGTCGGACCTTAACCATAGACTTAAAAATATTCTGCACTCGAATATTTCCGACTGGGCGTTGAAGCATTTTGCAAGTAGTCAAACTCAGAACACAAATACAAATGGATACATACTAATACAGGGGCAACTTATTAAATTGTCCACAAATAAGGGGCTGAAGTTAATATTTAAACAAGGATATTTCTGGTTACTGAAACAGATCCATATTTTAATAAATTTGTTGATTGATTTTCTGTTTTTTTATTTGGTAGAACGTAGATTCAATGCAGTTATGAGCCTCATCACAAAAAAACCAACTAGAAATTCGTACTCGTACTCACAAACATTGAGTCGGACATAAATACAGTCATAACATTCCATCAGGTCAATCCAAGTCATTAAAAAAATTCTTTTTTGTATTTTAAACTAAAAGTTCCAATTTCAATAAATATTACTTCAACAAAATGTTCCAATAATATTTATTTTTACGTCATCGTTTACAATTCAAGACATCACAGTTAAATATGTAATTTTTCTATTATGTAGTTTTTTCACTCAAGTGTCCGAAGGTAAGTTTTGACTATGAAAAGTAGTCCGTAGGCCAAAAGAGTTTAGGAACCACTTATTAATCAGATACACACTGTGTGTATTTATTGCTTTTCAACCAATAAACATTAATTTTTTTAATATCGGATATTGCTATCATTCGGCTATTGTTATCAAAAGTCCCATAATAATTCTATTAAGCGACCTGCACTGTATATTGTTAGTAATACCAATAATAGTTTATATAAATTTAAATAAGAAATAAACTGCTAAATATATTAATTAAACCTAAATAATTAATTTATAATGAATACAAAATCTTTAAAAGAGACAGTTCACTGTAAATATTTTGGTTGTTTTGCCTGGCTAATTTATTAGATACGTTAAAATCATCATACGTTTTGATAGGTTACAAACACATTTATAAAAACTACAAAAATATTCTTTTAGATTTGATGTTTGCAAAATTATTAATTTACTATAAACTGGTTTTAAATTAACCAATGCTAAAACAAATAGAACTAAACACTAAAATAATTCTCAATTTTTTAATTTAAAAAAAAAAAATTTCAGTTAGCACCGTTACTAAAATTTTAAAAGTATTAACGCAAACTATTTCCTAAAGCAACTGTAATTTATGTCAGAGTATTAAATAATTATAAAATTTAAGTGTTGTGTTATTTTATAAATTTAATTATTATTTTTTTAAACTTCTAGAGAAAAAGCAACTGCAATTGAAATAGTCTTCTATTTTCACAAAACACACATTAGGTACGTATAGAAATTTGTTGTTTTTCTGTTTTGTAATGGTTTGTATCATTTTATTTGTTTTTTTAGTTACTTTCGTTTTAGGTTTGTGATTTATGAATTTTTCAAGTAAGGGAAAATTGAACTATGTTATAAAGTTTGTGAGTGTTAATATTTACATTTACTTAAAAACAACTTTTATCTTTTATATGATTTTTAAATTTGTGATATAATTTGTGTAATACACATTTACATTAAGTTTAATAAATACATTTAAACAAATAAAAAATTAAATAAATCTTTGTGGATAATTTACAATAGTCGTTATAAATACTTGTTAAAAATGTTAAATGTTATTTGAGTGTGTTTTATTAGTAAAAACTTTGTTCGATTAAATAATTTACTCAATAATTTGAATTGTATTTGTTATTTAACACATGCGACTTTACAGTCACTGCTGGAATCGAAATATTTTAAATAGTAATAATAGTTACAAGTTGATTAACATTTGGCAAAACACTTTATATTGTAATTTTATACAATAAATACCTGATTTTGTAACATTTAATGGCTTTGTTTAAAAAAAAAAGCTTTGGAACGAAAACTCGTTGTTGCAAAAACCTGTATAATCTATATAATCAAATAATTACATAATAAATTGTACATTTTAATTTTCCTTAGAAGGGTTTTAACTAAAATTCAAGTTAAATGTAGTGTAATGGCAATTATATTTTACAGTTAGTACTATTTTAACTCATTAAGCTGTAGAAATTTATTTGTACTAAATAAATTACTTCTTAAACTTTTTTTAAAAATTAACAAAAAAGTGCATAAGCATAAGAAATACTTACAGTTTATGTTTCTTCTCCACAAAAAGTTTGAATCTTCTTTAATATTGGAAGTTTTTCAACTCAAACATCTGTAACAAACACATTTTATTATAACGCGTAACAAAAGTTCAAAACGAGTATTACAACTATTATTGCAATTCTCGTCCGTAATCGATAAGATTAATTTTATTTGATTAATTATTCAGTATATACAAATTAATTGATTGGGTTTTTATATGTAAAAGTGTGCATGTGTATGTTTTGTTAAATTACAATATAGCTATTTAAGAGGGTTTTTAATTAAGCTATTTTAATGCTTATTTCACATTTTACGTATAATTAGAATTCGTGGGTAGTTCGTACGTAAAAAAACATATTTATTAGTCATTGAGCATATGGGACAATAATAGATAAAAAACATTATTTGTTTTATCTTTATAACTCTTAGAATTTTTTGTCATTCTGTTCTCAGTTGTTTTGTAAGTAGGAATATTTAGTATACAAATATATGTTAAATTTTTAAGTTTATACGGTGTTTTTGTAATCTTTGTATCAGCAAATACGTTTTTTTAGCAAAAAACAGAAATTTTCATTGAATAAGAATTAGTTCTTTCGTAGAAAATTAGAATTAGCATATATTGTAGACTCACCAAATCTGAAATCTGCAAAAACTTGTAAAATATTGCATTTACATACGTTTTGCTATTTTTAGAATTTAGAGTTTCTTTTATTGATCCAACGTTTACTACTTTAGTTTTATTTGTTTACATAAATTTCAATAAGCTTTCAAGGCCGCATAATACATACTCTGTTTTTAATTGTCTTTGCTTTGTGTATTTAGTTGCAATTTCTAATATTTTTTATTTAACTAAAATTGAAAACGTAAAACTAAAAGTAGTTTTTTTGAAATAAAAGTAACCGTTTGAAATCTTACTAGTCGTTTACCAGTTCTATATTTGTATTAATTACTGTTTCTATATTAACTGAGTTTTAATAAAGAACGGTACACTATAACAGTTTGTTTGAATTTTTTATACATTTTTTTGTAAATCATATACTTATATACATAACTAAAATTAGTTAAAAGTTAAAAATTATCACACATTAGCCAACTATGTTAAAATAAAAATAGTTTAAATATAAACTTAAAACTATCTACAACATTGTCTTAATATCATTTTAAAATGTTAATTTAAAATTATTTTCCCAAATTAACTTACGAATAAGTTTAGAGATCAGTTTAATTTTAATTTTAAAAATTTAAAGTGATTAAGTTTACTTAAAAATATGTCAGGCTAACTTAACTTAAAGTTATCTTGGCAAGTCAACCCTACAGTTTATCTAATGTTAGGCTTTCATAAACTGTAGAGAGTAGCATAATACTAGTTTTTAGTGTTTAAAGTTAAAGCATTTAAAGTTAACATAAAGATTTATTTGCACAGTAGCTTAATGCTAAGTATACTAATTAAATTAATATTAACTTAAGAGTGAGTGTACTTCAATATGTAAATAATCATAAAAACAGTAAACATTTTTTTAAATACATTTAAAAATATTTACACAAAAAATAATTATACAAATCGCACAACTAAGTATTTAAAAAAAATATATTACATTTTTGTTGATGAATCATTTTTATTACTGAAACTAGAAGTAAATACAATAATTTCAATAATTTTGAGGATGTTTTTAGACACGTAATTAAAAAACAACAAACAAATACACATCCAATTGATAACTGTAGGATTAAACATAATGTTAAAAAATACGGAATAAATAAATTAAATGATTTAAAAATAAAAAAACATAAATTTAATTTAAAAACAATTATATAACTTGCATAATCAGGTACTTTTTTTTAAATTTCCGGTTTACGAAACTAGATCTGTGTGATCACTCATTTCGAATTTGGAAGTATTACTTTGTAAATATCAATTGAAAATAAACTCAATAATTACATTGTTATTATAAAAATTTTGTTGTCTTTTAGAAAAGTGAATAAACAAAACAAATGTGAATTTAATTAACAGTTTATAAAAATTAGGTATTTTTTATAATACTTAGTGATAAGATAATTCAAATGGAAATAACCGATCATAAAAATAATCGTTGTAATTCGGTTATTATATTCGAGTGTTCGAATGGAAAATAATCGAAAACTATAATACGCCTGAGCCAGCAACTGCTTACGTTATGTGCATATGCATAAACTTATGAATCTCAAATAAAATATAAAAATTCACAGTATTTAGTATGTAGTATCTAGCTATCTATAATTGATATATTACAGTACAAACTGCTTAATAGAATCATATTGAAACTTGGGGTTTTTGACAAGAATAACCGAATGATAACAATATCCGATACTCAACAAAAACACAAATAATTGTTTATTGGTTAAAAAGCAGTAAATACACACAGCGTGTATCTGATTAACAAGGTTTTAATTTAGAAAATTAAATTATCGCATCAATTTAAACAAAAAATATTGTATAATAAAACAATTAAAAAATCTAAATTTTTAGTCATATACCTGAATAAAAAATTATAGATCTGTTGCATTAAACAGTTTGTTGACACCGTTGATGAAAGAAATTTAAAAAAATGTTATTACGTTTAATTCCGTGTTTTAAGAAATACACATTTTTTACAATAGTTTGCTGATACTAAAAATAAATACAAAATATTGTTATCACATAAGACATTGGATTTAACATGGTGTCTACCTATAATTAATTTGTTAGGTTACACTTACATAAGTTAACTATTATAGTTAGACGTTACAATCTATTTTAATATGTACTTATAGTCTGCCATGTTAAATCTTCATTTTCTGTGATTCCAATAAACGGCGTGCACTGTTCAGAACAAAAAAGAACATGTGCGATTGTAATTAACGATTTTTTACATTTTATTATTTATTTTTTTTTACATTTTTTTATTGACATTGATGCGGACCTTAGTGTTCTACCAACATCTTTCAGGTACAACGCATCAAGTGTAAACTTTCATTTGCAATATACAGATGGTTCTGATATTAAAGGGTACCGACAAAAAACTATTGTTTAAGATATAGGTTGAAGATGTAAGTTTACGTGGTTTTTTATAATTGCGGATGTATTATGTGCAATCATAGATGCAGATTTTTTTCATCATTTTGCTTTAAACGTCGATATACAAAATAATAAATAAAAAACTGAAAGATTTTTTTAAACATCTTGTGCATATATAAAAAGACGATAGTCATACCATGTACGATGATACAAAATATCTTGATGTAATTAGAGCCTAAATTAAAAACGATTAAGCATAATGTTGTGCACCATATTAAAACCCAAGGTCCACTTGTGTCTTGTAGACCTTGCAAACTAGTATTGAATAAATTAAAGTTCGTAAAAGAAGAATTTTGCCAAATGCTTTAAGCAGGCATTATTAAGCCTTCTTTATCGTCTTGAGCAAGTATATTAGACATGGTTCCAAAAGGCCTGGAAATCTTGTGACAAAATTTGAACCCCGCAAGTACAGCGGATAGATATTCAGTTCTTTATATTCACAACTTCAGTGATAATTTATGTGGAAAAACAATTTTTTTATTCATCGATCTCGTCAAAGCGTACCAAATCAAACTCAAGTCAATCCAGCAGCCAGTTCAAAAACATAACCGCAGTTTTTAGTTTATACAAATTTGTAAAAATGCCATTTGAGTTAGGAAACGCTACACAAACATTTCAAAGATTTCTCAATGATGTGTTGCGAGATCACAATTTTGTATATGCCTACATCGACGATGTGTTGATTGCATTTAGCACCAAAGAAGAGCATATAAATATCCTCAAGCTAGTGTTGCAGAGATTTCAAAAATATGGTATAGTTGTGAACCCAAATAAATGTGTATTTGAAAACAATATACTGAAATTACTGGGATTGCAAATCACTAAAAAGGGAATCCATTCATTTTCTGACAAGATGCAAGCGATTAATGATTATCATAAAAACCTAAAAAAAATAAATTACAATTTTTTAGCATGATAAATTATTACTAAAAATCCTTTCGAGTCCACACACAAGCTCCATTGTATGCGTTATTGAAAGACATGGAGCAACACTGCTGTTGCCAAAGCATTCACGAAAACCAAACAGGACTTGGCAGAAACAACTATTCTAGTGTATTCAAACCCATTATATTTGATCATTTTGACAGTAAATGTATCGGACATAACGATTGGAGTAATTTTGCAACAAGACAATAATATGGGTATGCAACAACCAATTTTTTTTTCTTAATTTGGCTTAATCAAGCTGAAAAAAGTACAATCACAGATGATTGCAAATTATTAGCGATTTACAGGAGCATCAAACATTTTAAACATTTAAACAAGGACGAAATATTACTGTTTATACCGATAAACCAATAATAATAAACAAGTGCGGAAACAAACAGATTTTATGTGTCACAACGCTATCGTCGGAACGTGTTTGACATTCGACACTACGCACAACTTGTCATATCCGGAGGCTATAAGATCAACGCAGTTAGTGATAGAAAAATACCTTTGGCTAAATATAAAAGGGAATGTTACGAGTTGGGTAAAAACATGCATATTATGTCAGAAAGCCAAGGTAAATAAACACACGCGTGTCCCAACAGACACTTTTGTCTCACCAGATGCTCGCTTCGCTCCCGTCTACATGGATATTGTAGGCTCATTTTCGTATTCAAATAGGAAGCAGTACATATTGACAATGATTGACCGATTTAGTCGTTGACCCAAAGCGGTTCTAATGCAAGAGATCATCGCCAAAACATATGCCAAAACATTTGTAGAAACCTAGATTACTCGTTTTAGTTGTAACACCCCGGTGTCTCATCGTCTCGGCGTTGGGTTTAAAGCGTTATTAAGTTGAATACAATTAACATAAATTTATTATAGAAACTAAAAATGTAATTCTTACAATAAATATGTACACTTGGGGTCGTTTGATTCCCCTTATATAATTATTAACATTAACTACAATTATGCTTCGGCACTTTGTTGAATGCGGCAAGTCGTTTCGGATTTGTGGGTAGGCGAACGCGCCTTACGATCCGTATCTAACCTTAAAAGACAATAAATTAGTAATTTCTTAAATGAAAGTGAACAGATGTAAATGGCGTGGTTAGAATCCTTTTGAAAACTGCTATAAATCAAGTTAATGACAAGCCGGAAAATTTATCAGGTAAGGTAGGTAATAAGAGGTAAAGACATGTGTTATTAATTAAGTATTTCAGGTAATACATTGCTACGGTTAACAGGGTTTAATTTTGAATTTACGGCGGGTTGACCACTGGTGTCTATTAATGACAAAGTTTTATACGAATAAAACACGGCAGAATTCGATTACGCTATTAGTATTACTTGTTGTTGCGGTTTGGTTATACTGTCAAACGAAAATTTTGGCAAATTCAGGTGAGTATTTTGAAAATGACTTATTGATTTGGAATGATTAATTTTAGACCTCAGCCCGAAGTCAAAACGTAGCGATGCCAAACGTACTGACATACTCTAAGGCTGGTGCTTGGTTTGGGCAGTATTTCAACGCGCCAACTTACGTTAAGGGTTGAACGTAACTGGAGATTTAGTTTACGCTTGACAAATCCTACACCAGCCTGGCGCAAATGATTTGTCAATTCACTAACGGACTGCGGTTCGGTTATAACAAATACTACTCGGTAAAGATGAAGCCCTTGGTCAACTTGAGGGTGGGCGTTTGACGTAACAGAGGTTCTAATACAAAATGGAAAATTGAATACAAAAATCGTGAGAGTAGCAGAGTTTGAAGCGGGTCGGTATGAGTTCAGAAGGTCTTGGTACAACAGCAGGTCTCGTTTAATCGGTGCACACAATTATACACTATCAGGATCCGTTCAGAAAAGAGTTAGCCGGGTACAAAAGCATTAAGTCGTGAAATAATAATCAAGTCAAGAACGGGTATTAGTATATAAAAGGTACTACCAGGACTAGGTCGTGGAAGAGAGAGCATTTTCAGCGTTGACGGCGGCTTTTATTCGGTGTTTCGTTCCGGTTGACTACTTTTAAGCAGGGGAACGTCGCGCGCTTCGAAGCGGTAGAGGTGGTCCGCAGCCGAGCGTCCAAAGCTCACGCGTAATTGAAACAAATTCATATATAATTTTTAAAACAATTACGGCCACCTCTGTCGTTTCGTTACATAGTGTTTCATCAATAATTACAATTGACGATAGTAAACAATTTAAATCAACTACATTTTTAGACTTGCAAAGAATCACGGAAAATTTTCACATTCTGATTAGTTTTACCTCACTTCTAATTGATCCAATCCTATCGTAAATACAATTTTGAATTATTACTGACCAAATATTCTTAATAAGATTGAGGTTTGAAGAGAAAGCTGACTACCTTTTTTAATATTATCATTATCCTCAAACTAATTTTGAACAATTTGACCAGAATTTTTTCTAGCAAAAAATACTAGAAATTAAAACATTGATGTTTATGTAATCAACTACAGTACATCGTCTTAGAATCCGTACGAGCAACAACAAATTGGGCATTTTACAAGGGTAAATCAAATATGAACCGGACTTTTCTGTTTAGCGCCCTCTAGGTAATTCGAGTGGCGTGACGTCTCGATATATGTTAGGTAGGGATGTCAAGAATAGGGGAGTTCGTCAATTTGGCGAGGCTTAATCGATGCGCTATTAGTAGCATCATGTCTGGGCAAGAGGTGCATACGTCTCTTGCGCTTGTTTTTATCAAATTTTTGGCGCGGAAGGGCGTAAGACCGTCTGAAGTATTGCGTCGATTATCTGCACAGTTCGGCAATAAAACACTTTCAAGGACCTAAATGTACGACTGGCACAAAAAGTTTTCAGATGGCCGAGAGACAGTGGAAAACGAGACTCATGCACGCCGTCCCAGGACAAGCAATAATGAGGCAAATATCCATGCAATTCGAGAGCCAGCCATTGCTGAACACGTTAGAATATCATACAGGAGTGCTCAATCAACCATTTCAGATGAGTTGGGTTACCGAAAAGTGTGTGCAAGATGGGTTCCTCGCTTTCTGAGGGAAGATCCGTCTTGCCGTATATGAAAGGCGGTTAGCAATATATCGAGCAGAGGGGGGATTAATTTTTTAGACATATTGTCTCCTGTGATTAGTTATGGGTGCATCATTATACCCCGGAGTCCAAACGTACAAGCATGGAGTGACGAAAAGCTGGAGAGGCAGCACCGCGGAAGGCCAAGACCCGACTGTCTGCAGGAAAAATTCTTGCAACAGTTTTTTGGGATTTGAAAAGCGTACTGCTGATCAATTATCTGCACGAACGCCGTACAATTAATGCTCAATATTACTGCCAACTACTCTATCAAGTGAATTTTGCTTATCGGCAAAAAAGGCGAGGTATGCCTATCCGAAGTGTGATTCTGTTGCATGACAACGCTCGCCCACACAGCTGCATTGACTCAAAGAAAATTGAACAAAATGCATTGGGAAACCCTTGAACACCCGCCTTACAATCCTGATTTGTTGACATGTTGACCTTATGTTTGGGCCACTTAAAGAAGAACTGGGAGGTCACTACTTTGAGGACAACGAAGGTGTAGAACTGTTTGTGCGCAATTGGTTATCAACACGACCAGTTTCATTCTTTGAGACAGGGATTAAAAAACTTCCTATTTGGTGGGAAAAATGTGTAAATAAAAGAGGAGACTATGTAGAAAAATAATATGTATGAAAATTTGTATTGATTGTACCAATAAAATTTTCAAAACAACAGTCCGATTCATACTTGATTCACCCTCGTATCTTGTGCCGACAGGTTTTAAAAGTTGAACTAGAGTTTCTTTAGAAGATGAAAATGTATTTTCGTCTCAAAATATTGTGTTCTAATTACAATTATCATTTATTAAACAAAAATCAATTCTGGCTTGTGCGTGTGATTTTGTTAATTTTAGTTTTACAACGGTAATCCTAGCATGTAAACCACCACCGTTAAATCTTTGGCCGATAGTGCGGATAGAATAATTAAAAATTAATTTTTCCCAAAGCTTTTCTTCAGTTGTCAATAGTGATTTACGTAGTGCTGTAATAATTTCGTAGTTTGTTAGAGAAGTTGTGATTTTGTTTATGCCTGTACGTGATGTTTTTAATGTGCGAACAAAATCATTGTTATGTGCCCAAAGTATTTATTCTCATACTTTCAAAGTTCATTCACGTTGAGCTAATTTTTTTTTCATTGTTGTCAGATCACAAATTATTATTGTTAACCATAAAAATATTTAGTAGGATTCAGGTTTTTACTGGTTGCATTTGTATAACAATTTTCCATTCTGGATAATTTCCGTGTTGTCGTTATTGCACAAACTGAGTTTTTGTTACGCGTCAAAGTGGATATTTTTAGAACCTAATATAATCAATCTATTTAATATTAACTAAAATTTTAATTTTCTTTTACCGGAAATTTGGAACCCAGTTTTATCGATCAGAAGCCGGTCTATAAGAACGAGACTTCTCGGTTCAATCAGTCAGTTTATTCCAGGCTTTAAATATGTCCACTGCGACGTGTGACAAAAGCTCAGCTTTTGCGATAACAAGACGGGAATTATACAGAATAAAAAATTGTAATAACAAAATATTTACTCTTACGGTACCCTAGTATAAAAAAGTAATAACAACAAACAAACATTTTCAAATTCTATTTTCTCTATTACAATATAACTGAATACCAAATAAGAGATAATAAAATTGTATCGGAATTAAAAACGTCAAATGTGGTTCATAATAATGTGCTCAACGTAATTAGGTTTAGTAGAAGAAAAAAAAATGTTAATTTTTTATTTAATGTGTTATGGTTTTTATTGGAGATACATTTTTAATAAATTTAGAAAAAATACAAATTATATTGTCTCTTATGGAAAAACGTTAAATTCAATAAATATCTCTACTCTGACAAATAGAAATTTTGATACAGTTTTTGTATTTACGTTTCTCTCGCTATAACTCTAAAATAAGCGTTTTATAGAAAAACTGTATTTTGTTAGTTTACCTTGTTATTAAGCGTTATAAAGGTATTATTACCATAATTTTATCATAATTTATAAAGATGTTAAGCAAATATATTGTATAAAAATTTGATTAAAATAGTCAACCATAAAATAATCATAATTTAAAACAATAAATTTAAACCGTTGCTTTTTTAATTAAATCGTATGATCATGTTATAAGAAAGCAATCAATCTTTAATGAGATCAAATTATCCATTATTTAAAATAGTAACATCCTGATAGTTTTCTATATGATAATTATTGATAAAAGTTTGAATTTGTGTTTTATGATAATAAAAGAAAAGAAAACCGAGGTAATTATCAAAACATTCAAGAATTTTTGTTGCGTTATCGTACGTACGCAATTTCTCCAAAACGAGACAGAAACAATTTGTGTATTATTTTTGTATTGTATGTTGGTATAATTTATTAATTGCTCCTATGAGACTCTAAAAGAGGTATGTAATTTTGCTTTGATTTTACATTAACTACACATTCAGAATTTAATTTTGTATAACTAACTGTTTTTACAGTACCAGAAATTTTTAAATATTTAACTTGAATGCTTAAACTTTATATTGCCTTAACTAATTTAATTAGAAATAATAGGTACATAACATTTTATTGAAATAATTAGTAAACAAAAAGTATCTACAAATGATTTATTAGTTAGTTTTGATAATTTGACAAGTCTCAGCACGGTTAGCAGTTGTGACTAAGTTGGTATTTAACAACAATGCTGTAAAAGAAGATTACTAAAACTATTACCTATAAAAAATAATTATTTACTTATATAAAAAAACCAACATTAATTTTTATTGTTTTGAAATTAAGGTTCTAAAAGAAAAAATTAAGGAGAAAATACAATTAACGAAAATGATACAAAAATAATACAATTTTGTCAGATTTAGTAATAGAGAATACGTTGCGGAAACGAGAAGAGGATTTTGTTTTATGTAACAAAGTGCTTTGAAGAAGAATTGTATTTATGTAGTGGTAACACGATATTAGAAATAGAAGCTTTCATGATACTATTTGTCTGATTGTATAATAATTAATAGTCAATTAGATTTGTTCAAAATTTTGTTGTGCAATCAAACGGCAACACTTAAGTATTTTACTAAAATACACATATTTGTTGCACATAATTATTAGCATAAGTACACTAATGTTTTTTTTATATAACGTTAATAACACTTAGACGTAAAACAAAATAAAAAATGCAATTTAGTTTGTTTTGGTTTTTGTATTTGTTTAAATGCAAATTAATTGTTTAACAAAACTATTACAAATGTTCTTAAATAAGCTATTGGTTAGATTAGGTTGACTGTGAACACGTAAACAATTTCAATTATAAACACAATTAAAGTAATGAATTTCTTTCATTTCTTAGCTCTTCGTTTTGTATTGTTTCTAATTAGATATAAATCTTATATATATTACCGGATATACTAAAAGTCTAATCTCAGGAGATTACTTTCGTTTTGGTAACGACCTAGACGCTAAAAAGATTTTTAATTGAGTTTTTTACATTTTTTTCTCTTTAAAAATTTAAATTTCTTTATTAAACTGAAATGTATATTTTAAAATATTTTAATTGTTTATTGAGTACATTAAAGTACAAAATTTATTTTATAATTGTATTACATTATTTTACATTTTTTTTAGAATAAATTAATATTTTAAATAGTTTGTAGTAAGTATTTAGTAAATAATAACAAAGAAATTGTTTTAAATGTTTAAAACTATAATATTATTTCTGTGGTCAAAAGGCAAAAAGATATAAGTCAAAACTGCCGACTTTACAGTAGATACAATGAACTGTTTTCTTTTGAAGCACTTTCACGTAGCTCGTAAAGTTCAGTCAGTAAGGATACAAAATAAGGAAGGGAACGTTTTAACAGTGAAAAACATTAAGATACTTGAGCAGATCGTCTAAAATTTCTTAATAAAAAAAATTATCCCTCTTGTTTTTTACTTGGGTGGCTTCTGCGTATTCACAACTTATTCCTTTTTTAACGTATCTTTTTTTTCGTATCAACTAATTTGCATTAGACAAAATGAGTTAGGTTTACTTATGTTTTGACCATATTTTGACTCAGTACTTCAAATTTAATACTTTAATTTTTAAATAATAATATACATTACCTACCCAATCACAAAAACAAAACTTAATAAACATTAACAGAACTATGTCTACACTAACATCAACAGGTAATTTTTTATAGTATATTTTGATAATATTAAAAGTCTTCAACATCACTATTTAACCTACCTAGGTCTGGATCTTCATCTTTTATGGTTTTGGTCAACAACATTTTATAGAAATCATGAACATCTAGGTCAATTTGACCTTACAAATTCAGTAAGTTTTTTTTAGAGTACTTATTAATTGCTAGAGGACCTGCGTAAGCTTAAATTAGCTGAAAATCTTTTTGTTGTTTTCTTTTGAAATTGATTATGTTAAACTCAGTGTTTAAGTTTAAGAACGAATTTTTTTCCATAACGACAACACTAAATTTGTGTTTTGTACCAGACATTAGCACTAGTTGGCACCAGTCTCTTGGATGTGGTCGACGTTTTTGCTTTTCTTTCAATAATTGCATGGTCAGTGTTGCACTCCAAGTGTGTGTGGCCAGGTACAAAAAATTTATGCTCTATGGTTTTTAAACTAAGGTGATTCTTTATTGCATCAGTTCTGGTCACCACTTGTATCAAAATAAAATATAATGTGTAACACCTGCGAGTGAACACTTTGAAGAAACTTGCATAAACAAGAAGGTAATTCTATAGAACTACGTTTTCCAATTGTTTTGTGCCACATGAAATGAGTGGAACTACCATCCGTACGATTATGTATGGTTAATTGTATGTCTTTAGCTGTCGTTTTTGAATACATTTCCACTTAATAGTTTATAAGTGGGTAGTATTTGCTGAAGATCAAAAGTAAATACTTGCAAATTAGGTTTACTTTTGCTTATGGCTATATCATTTTTCTTGGAAGCATAAGCTAGATCTGCTCCTTCTTGATGATTTTTTAACTGAGTTTTATGTTTACAATTTTCATTAGCCTTTGCATTCTTTATCGAAAAATTTAAAGTATAGCATGTAGTGCAAGTATCTAAAGCAGGCTTTTTAAATTTTAATCTAGTTTTATGAAATTCTCTTGAATATATTGGCTTAGAAACTGGATTTTGTTCTTGTTTGCAATACAATTTATACATAATAGTAGTAAGATTTAGATCTAAACCCAAATATTTCTTAGTGGTGTGCTTTCTTGAATAAGGTGACACATACGCATTTTATTCGATAAAGCGTGTTTTTCTCTTTTATCACTTCTTGTGGTTCCAGAAATTTATTTAATTCTGTTTTTCATAGCACATTCTATAAACTTCGTAGTTTCATTTAATGTCTTTAAAAAACACGTTTTACAAACAGGTACTTTATCTCTTACATTAAAGTGATAAAAATAAGTTTACATTATGTTCTTAATATGTGTGTCTGATAGTCTTTTTTTTTCTAAAGCTTTTCTTCTAATCTGAATTTGACTTGTTATAAAAGCCACTCTTCTATTATAGGCTGCCAATTTCCAGTATTCTATATACAATTGTTTTCTTTCTTTGTCGCTTAGTTTGTCTTTGCATTTCATACGACACTGGTTTAATTCCTGCACATTTCTTGTTGGTTTCAGCTTGCCACTTTTAGTTACATAACTACTATCGCTGTTGGCGTATGTTTTTTATTTAGTTTTCTTGTTTTAGTTTGGTTCAGGTTCCTTAATATCTCTTGAGAGTTGAGAGTGTCGTTATCTTCGTTTGGTGAAACATACTCATAGACTACAACAGCTTTATCGCAGTTATTATCTTCTGATGCAGGAAATAAGTCTGGTACTAAATTTTCGATTACCAGATTTTCTTCTATGACATACTGAATAACATTAGTATCGCCTTCTGAGATATGAATCAACGAGACATCTTTAAAGCTAATTGCATCTCTTCGATTAGTAGTGGAACAATCAACATTTTTTACTAATGTTAAGAAAGCGCCTGAAAGTAAAATAGCACAATCCATGTGAAACACATAGTTTTAAAAATTTCTAATTTACGTATAAAAACATAATACAGAAAAATATACATAATTGTTTATTATTTGTACCAAGAATGACATTTTTGTTATCACTTCAAGCTATTTTTTTATTAATATCAAAAACGTTTCGCCTTTGTTGGCTCTATCAGTTTTTTTGTCTATAAAATCTATTAAAACACATTCATCTTAAATTTACGCATAAAAATTATAAATCCATTAAAAATAAAATTAACTTGCAGGTTTTGGTGAGTTTCCAAATTATTTCATATCAGACTTAACCGTGAATACGACATTAGAATTAGTTTTGTCTGCAGATTCTCTAGCAACCAAGTCAATATCAAGGTCATATGGTATAAGCAAATCCGTTCTACAAAATTTGCTATCTATCTGAATTCAAAAAACGTTAGTTTATTTAAAAGATACGCCAAGAAAAATTAAAAATAATCGGATATTTACTTATTAATTAAAAATTAGTGTATTTATAATAATACCTAAAAACTTATTAACAACAAATACAACGATAAAAGCAAAAATCGGTTAAAAAAATTGTACCGGCGAATGTTTGTAAGACGGATAATAACAATATTTTGGCATATACAAACTACAGCGCTACAGTTCACGAGATCACGTTTACTAGAAATTCTACAAAAATTAGTTGGTCTGATCACAAAATAAATGTACACGGTACTGATGTGTAGTAGTGTTACGTGCATTAATTTGTGATGTAATACCCTTTATATTCATTACCTTTAAATTATTTTTTTGTTTTTAACGCCCTCTGCCGAGTGTAGTTATATTCCATTTCCTGTCAAGACGTCAAACCGTCAACTACATAAAATCGTGTTTGTGATAAATGATTCTGAATCTTACAAAATCGGCGTTAATGAATGTAAAATTTTAGTTTGAGAACACATTTTAAGTAGGTTATTTAGCACAACGTAAGCTTTTCTTATTAGTTTTTAGAATACTTTGGTAATTTTCTTCTTAATTTGATGGTACGTCTAAGCACGTTCCGCCACGTTGATGAGGGATTAATAACGACAAATACCTTCACGAAACGATTATAATTCTGGAAGGCCTACGTTCAAACTAAAAACGAAGTCTCGACAAGAACTTTTCTTCGAGATACTACTTCTTATGCGTCAGTCGATTGTGATACCAACCTTTTACTAATTGCGAAAAACAGCATTCGATACATCGGGTTCTTATATCTAATTTTTTTTAGTATTAACAATTTTCTAGATTTTGTACTTTCGTACAACATTGTGTTGACACCATTTGCTATTTATAACTATTTTAGGTCTACTCAACGAGGAAAACGTTTTCTTCGGGCAAGTATTGGATTGAGGGTAAGTTTTATTTAATTATTTAGCCGCGGTCAAAATAAGTTACTCATAAAATTTTACTTGTTTTAACAATTACAATAGTTGTTTCAATACCATTTAGGTATTTTTAGTAATTATTTCTGTGATATCGCATGCTGTGAACCATAGTTATTTATCATGTAATTTTTCTTCTCTTATCGACACCCTATGTGTAACTTATGTATTGTGTGGTGCTGATACTTCCGGCATTTATGTATTTAGAATGTACTACAAAATTTCTGTAGCTTGTTGTTAATAATTTACGTTATTAAATTATAGTGGTTATACATATTTTATTTTTCCTTTACGATAACACATCTTTTTCTTTTTTGTGGTTACACGAACATTAGTGTAACAAAGATTACAAACCTAAAATTCGTTACAAGCTTGAACCTTCTGTATTGGTCAAAACAAAAATTTTATTTATAAAAGATCTGGCGCCCTTTAAATATTATTTATTTGAACCTCCCTTATCTCCGAATGTGAGAGTTGGTCGTGCAAGGTTCGTAAGACGTATTGTAACAGTAGTGCTGTCGGGGAATTCTTTCTGATGTTTATTATTTATGAAGACCGGCAGTTGTACTGTACTTGGTGTAATGATGGACTAATTAATTGCAGCTATAATTGCTCACCATCGGTTTGTATGAAAGCTCCACTATTCTTAGATTGATTTGTTAACTGTTTTATGTCATGCACAACTGAGTTAAAAAAAATTAATATTAGACGGTCATAGCTCTTATATTACTATAGACCTTATAGATTTGGTTGTGAAAAACCATATTAGAATTTTCCCGCTAACACGTCACACCTTTTAGACGTCGGCGTGTTAAAATGTGTAAAACAGTCATGGAAAAATATTCTACGCAAGTTTTATAAAGAAACAAAGTACAAAAACGTTGATAAATTAGTATTTCCTTCCCTTATAAAAATGCTGTACAAATCTAGTTGTTTTTCTAGAACTAATGCTATTGCTGTTTCTGAAGGATAAGGGATATTCTCACATTCTAAAGATAAAATTATGCAAAACACTAAAATGGTTTAAATTGTCGAAGAAGAACAAATGCACCTCTAGTGTTTCGGAGCCTTAAGCTCACTTGTATTTTTAATATGTAAAGCGCGGTAAGAAGCAATTGCGCGCGCACCAGGACCTTGCGTCGTAGGAGTTTTTTCGCATGAAGGGTGGTAGTTGTTGAACAACACTTGCAATACACGCGTTGTACGTTAAGGGTCGGAGCGCGTTGGCTCCTTCCCGCCAATTTTGTACCTTTATTGTAGACAATGCTATAGTGTGTAAATTAAATTAGTTGTATTGTAAACAGTGTGTTTTACTTCCGAACGGGTCGCGGCCCAGTGCTTTGTAGGGTCTTCCCTTTTGAAGGCCTGGTAATTTAAAATTCTTTAAAAATACAGTCCACTCCGATTAAACTTTAACGAAGCCTTAACATTTTGGTCCTTCGAGCCGGATGTTTGAAGTCCGTTCGGTTAGTGATTAAAAATAATAATAAATAAAACTTTAATAGTTGTAAGAGCTGTGGAAGTACTGTTGTGTTTAACGTGTACCACGTGCAAGGTTAAAACGTTACGTGAGTAGTGTTAAGAGAGAACATTGGCTTTTCCAGTTTTCCAACTTCAGGAAAGAAAAACCCGCGAGGAAAAAGCTTTCGGAAAGTAATTTTAATTGACTTTTAACTGCAGTGTTTTCTTAGAACAAAGGGGTTTATGTGACGCCATATTGGAGCGCGCGAAACAGTGCCGGTTGATGCTTTACTGCCGGTAATATAGAGTGCTTGATGATCATTCAGCGCCATCTCCCTTCGAGAGGCCCGCAGAAGATAACCAGCAAGGTTACAGTTTCCTACCGTAGCGCCATCTGCTGCTGTGAAGTTGTCGGGATCTACTTGGAAGTCTTATCGGTAAAGAGCGGTTTTGTTTGGAATTAGCGTCGCTTCGCCATTTTAGATAAGGTCAGTCCTACGATCTCATTTATTTAAATCATTTTATTCCTTCCTAGTGTGAATTATATAGGCACTTTAATTTCGCTTCAAGGTACCTAGTAAATGTATAATTGCTTAACTATACAAAGCACATTCAGTTTCTTTCAACCTGTTGTGGTAAATTAATTAATTCTACAGGTTGTGCATTTTTTCTTTTTGCTTGACTTTCATTCAGAGTTTTAAAGCTAAAACCTCTCGAGTGTTTGGTCCGATTGAAAACTTAAGGTTAATTGGCCATCGCCAGCACATTAAATTAGAAAATATTTTAGGCGCCAAATTTAATTAATACATAATCTAACGTTTAGAAAAGGGGGAGTAACGCTACGTCAACGTACTCCTATTTAAATTTGAATTTTGAAGTTTATTTTTTCATTAATTAGGTAAAAATGACACGCCCAGACGCAAAACGGTTGCTGTTAAAGCTAACCATTTTAATTGAAAGATTAGCATCGTTAATGAATTAAAATCAGTAGTAATATCAGATTCAGTTATTCGTAAGGCAAAAATGAAACTAGATATTTTTAAGCCGTCATTGGTAGAATTTACGACGGCATACGAACAGTTAAGAGAAACAAATGAGGGGGAAATTCCGTCTTATGACAATTTTGAGGAATCGTATATTTCCGCGGTCGCAGAAGTTGAAGGTTTGGTTGAAAAATTTGCCGTAAATGAGCCCTCGAACACTTCTTCAGTTCTAAACGGTTCCCACACAAGGTCGGAAAATATCAAATTGCCAACAATTTCCCTACCCACCTTTGATGGCACTTACCAAAATTTTAGGAGTTTCTTCGAAACGTTTCAGGCGCTAATTGATTCGAACGATAATTTGTCTGAAACGCAAAAATTCCTTTATTTAAAAAATTCTTTAAGAAGTTCTTCTACTCAAATTATCCAGGAGTTAAAAAGCGAACCAGCTAGCTATTGTTTGGCAAAGAAAATGCTTAAAGATCGGTTCGACAACGTAAAATTGTTACTATTTTCATATCTCGATAGTTTGTTAAAAGCCCCTAAGCTTACCAAAGAATCGAATCTTCGCGAGTTTTACGATAAGCTATTTAAATGCTTAAAGGCTATCGAAAATGAACAATTATCAGACGCTGAGTATAAAGCAGCAACCGTTGCTTACATTATTAAAAATAAAGCAGACAGCAAAACAGCCGAGGAATTTGCTAAACAGTTTCTAAAAAGAATTCCTAGCATAGAACAAAGCTTAGAATTCATTTCGCGTCGTTGCGACATTTTAGACGACGTATCTAATTGTGCAAAAATTAGTCCGGTCACATCCGCTACCAGTAAGCCTCATAATAACAATTCAACCTTTAATAAAAAAATCAAAACCTTCTCACAGTTTAATAGTTTATGCGTAATTTGTAAGGAAGATCACAACGTAACCGCATGCCCTAAATTCATTGACATGCCAGTTAATGTTAGGTTTTCAAAAATTAGATCTTTAAGGATTTGCAAAATTTGTTTAAGACATGAAAGAAATTCTAAATGCACCTCTAATTTAACATGTCGATTCTGTCAACAACGACATAATCACCTACTTTGTTTTAATTCAAATCAACCAAGTATTGCGAGCAGAGCGCAAGAAAATTCAGTTGAGGCTTCATCCTCAAGGGTCACAAATCAAGCTACCACGTCAACTCCAACAACATCTTGTAATTTCGTACGATATGCGGAGACGCTGCTGTCTACAGCCAAGCTTCGCGCAGTTAATGAAAATTCCGAAATTATCGTTAGAGTTTTGTTGGATAACGGTGCCCAAAGTAATTTTGTCAGTGAAGAACTCTGTCGTCGATTAAATATTAAATGTGAAGCAGTTAACGTTGAGATTGCTGGCGTGAATGGAATGACCTCGCCCTGTTTTAAGATGGCTAAGGTTCAAATCAAATCCCTAACAGGAAAATTCAATTCAATAATTTCGTGTTTGGTCTTACCCAAGGTAACCGGCCGGTTACCTAGAATTACGTTCGATAGAACAAAATTACAAATTCCTCATTACATTCGGTTAGCGGACGATACATTTAATCAGTCCAATGACATTGATATGTTGATAGGATCACAAATGTTTTACGAATTAATATTACCAAATCAAATTTCACTTGGTCGGTCCCTACCTTTATTACAAAAGACCCTTTTGGGGTGGTTAGTTACGGGAAATTTGCCGAAACGTCTATCGCAAGAGGCGTCTCCGGTTATCACATCTGCACATCACCTTCGTGTTAATGATTGTAATGACTCATTTCAGGAGTTAAGCAGCTCAATAATAAAATTTTGGCAGCTAGACGAGGTAAAACCCAACACTCCTCTATCCTTATTATCGCCCGAACAAAGGTATTGTGAAGATTATTTTCTAAACACAGTAACGAGGGACGAGACCGGAAGATTTGTTGTTTCTATACCCTTTAAGGGCAATGTTTCCAATTTAGGCGAATCTCGTACGATGGCGGAAAAACGCTTCGTGCAGTTAGAAAGTCGGTTTGTCAAAGACCCAGCTTTATTCCGAGATTACACTATCTTTATCAAAGAATACGAAAGGTTAGGTCACATGACTAAAATTTCAAATGCGGATATTGAACTCGGCTTATTAGGGACAATTCCGACCAAGGACGGGCCCGTCGTTGCCAACGAAATCTTTCCTCAATATTTACCGCATCACGCTATTGTCAAGGCTTCATCTTTAACAACTAGGTTACGCGTCGTTTTTGATGCAAGTGCTAAGACGTCGTCGGGAGTTGCTCTCAACGATACTCAAATAGTAGGTCCACCAGTTCAGGACAATCTTTACGATGTTTTAATTAGATTTCGTTTGTACGATGTCGCGATTTGTGGCGATATAGCAAAAATGTACAGAATGATTAATGTAAATCATAGAGATCGATATTTCCAACATATTCTCTGGCGAGATAACCCACGACAACAATTTGACGTTTTCAGGTTGAATACGATCACATATGGGACGAGTGCGGCCAGCTATTTAGCCACTCGAGTTTTTCAGTACCTTGCTGACGAAAACATTAAACAAATTCCAGAAGCGTGCGCGGCCATTAAGGCAAATTTTTACATGGACGATTTTCTTTACTCTTGCGACTCAGCAGGACGTGCTCGCGAAATAAAAGAGCAAGTGTCGTCAATACTTATTTCGGCAGGGTTTTTAATTCAAAAATTCGTCTCAAACAAACTAGAAGTTTCGCATTCCGGTAACAGACTCGAGGAAACCGCCATTCCTTTAGGGGAACTAACGAACTCGAGAGCGTTGGGGTTACACTGGGATTCGGTAACTGACTCCTTGTTTTTTGAATTCACTACTAAAGACGCATCGATCGTTAGCAAGAGAACCATCTTATCAGAAGTTTCGACATTGTTTGACCCATTAGGCTTAGTTTCGCCGTTAGTTATTAGAGGAAAGTTGATTATTCAAAAAACTTGGCAACTTCAATTGGACTGGGACGTTCCAGTTCCAAAAGAAATATCTGACCTCTGGTTAGAATTGAAGGAAGAATTGAGATTTTTACATTCGGTTAAGATACAAAGATGTATGATTCATCCAACAGCAGTAACTATCGAACTACATGGCTTCTCTGATAGTAGCTCTTATGCATATGGGGTTTGTTTATATATTCGCTGCATTTTAAGTGACGATACAATCGTATCAAATTTGCTTACTTCAAAATCCCGAGTAGCGCCATTGCACACAACAACTATTCCACGACTTGAGTTGTGTGCGGCGGTAATGCTGTCTGAGCTCACCAATAAAATAATTGAAACGATGAAACTTCAGTTCCATGCAGTTTTTTTGTGGACGGATTCTTCTATCGTTTTACATTGGATAAATTCTAGTCCCAATAAATATAAGGTGTTTGTGGCGAACCGCATCGCAGTCATACAAGAACTTTCGAAGGCGGTAAATTGGCGACATGTTAAAAGCGAGAATAATCCCGCCGACCTCATTTCTCGGGGAGCTAGTTTAGCAGTGTTGAATAACAATTCGGTTTGGTATCATGGTCCGAAATTCCTGTCATTAAGTGCTGACGAATGGACGGAGTCGAACGTTCAAATTAATACTTTAGACGATTGTGAAACAAAGGCACAGGTAAACGAAATAAACTTATATAACGAAATCAAGGAACCATTTAGTGCATTCATTTTTGACAAGTTTTCGTCGTATTCAAGGCTTCTTCGTTGCTTTGCATATGTTCTTCGATTCATCAATAACCTAAGTGGTAATAAAACATTGCGTAAGACAGGTAGTTTATCGATTGAAGAGCTCAACAGGTCTTCTCTTGTTTTAACCAAATTATGCCAAAACGATACATTTGCCAACGAAATTGATTTATTGCAAAGGGCAAAACCTATAAAAAATACACATATTCAAGCCTTGCGTCCGTTTATTGATGAAAGCGGTTGCATAAGCGTGGGGGGTAGGATAAAAAATTCGCCATTTGCTTATGATAAAAGGCACCCCTTACTCCTTCCAAAAATTCATAAATTTACTACATTAGTAATTGATAAATACCACCGTCAATTTTTACATTGTGGCCCTCAGCAGTTGCTCGCGGTTATTAGGGAGAAGTTTTGGCCCGTATCAGGCCGGGATATCACAAAGAAATTTGTTAGAACCTGCGTTACTTGTTTCAAGGCAAAACCGCGAGTTACACACCCAATTATGGCTGATCTCCCTACCAAACGTTTACAAGCGAATGCTCATCCCTTTCATAGCGTTGGAACAGACTTAGCTGGTCCCATCCTAATAAAGGACAAACGCACGAGAGGAGCGCGTTTAATTAAAAGTTATATTTGCATTTTCGTCTGCTTGACGACCAAAGCTATGCATTTAGAATTAATGACTTCCTGTACTACGGAAGCCTTCCTCAATTGCTTAAAGCGATTTATTGCTCGTAGGGGGTTACCGTATGCTATCACTAGTGATAATGCTGCATATTTTCGTGGAACAAAAAATAGTCTTGACGAATTTCAAAAATTATTTAAGAACACAGAGTTTAAAGAAACTGTATGTGATTATCTGAGTTCGCGTTCAATAAAATGGGAATTTATTAACCCTCGTTCTCCTCATGAAGGAGGCATTTGGGAGAGTGGGGTAAAGTCCGTAAAGGGACATTTGAAACGTATTCTAGGAGACTCAAAACTTGTATTTGAGGATTTTTATACTACGTTAACCTTAATAGAGGCCGTATTAAATTCACGTCCTTTATCATACCTATCTACCGATCCAAATGACCTGCAACCTTTAACTCCTGGTCATTTTTTAATTGGGCGTCCATTGGATTCGACGCCTAGCCCTGACCTGACAGACGTTGCCGAGAATAGGTTGTCAGTTTATCAACGAGCCCAACAATTGGCGGCTCACTTTTGGAAACGTTGGAGTCGAGAAGTGGTTCCAGAGTTGCAGCGTTTAACAAAGTGGTTTCGGCATCGAAGCCCACCGATTAAAATTGATTCGGTGGTTCTCATTCAAGAAGATGGATTGCCTCCTCAAAAATGGTTGTTGGGACGCGTTACGGAGCTCCACAGCAATACTGACGATATCGTGCGTTCAGTGTCGTTGCGCCTGGCAAATAAAAATATTATAAAACGGTCAGTGCGTCGAGTGTGTGTTTTGCCTTCGGGTAGTGAAGTTTAAACATTGTTTAGTTGTTACCGTAATAGTTTAGTTATCAATAGTAGAACGCTTGTTTAAATGTTAGTTCTTAAGTATATTTAACCAGTTTAATCAATGTTTTTTTTGGGAATGTTGAAACACCCTCAGTTGTTCCAAAGGGGGCGGTGTTTCGGAGCCTTAAGCTCACTTGTATTTTTAATATGTAAAGCGCGGTAAGAAGCAATTGCGCGCGCACCAGGACCTTGCGTCGTAGGAGTTTTTTCGCATGAAGGGTGGTAGTTGTTGAACAACACTTGCAATACACGCGTTGTACGTTAAGGGTCGGAGCGCGTTGGTTCCTTCCCGCCAATTTTGTACCTTTATTGTAGACAATGCTATAGTGTGTAAATTAAATTAGTTGTATTGTAAACAGTGTGTTTTACTTCCGAACGGGTCGCGGCCCAGTGCTTTGTAGGGTCTTCCCTTTTGAAGGCCTGGTAATTTAAAATTCTTTAAAAATACAGTCCACTCCGATTAAACTTTAACGAAGCCTTAACATCTAGTGCTTCCAGTTCTGCTATAGATTCTAACGACAAAACAAACATTCCTTCAGAAACTAGCTTAGAACTGCCATTCAAGGCTGCGTTACAGGGCAACCAGGCATTATTTTTTTGAGAAAAAAAATCTTTTTTTTTTAAATGAAGAATACATTCTACCAATATCAAACTAAAACATTGTAAAAAAATTAACCAATTCAGTTAGTCAACGGGGAAAACATTACCTTGATTTTTAGAATTTTTTTTTGTAATTATAATGAAGCTTTAAGTTTAAGATTAAAAATGTTGGAATATTATTCTTGTGTTTATGAAAAAATTCTCAAGTTAGTTATTAATAACGACTTCTAAGTATTTAATTTTTTTCTTACACAACATGTTAATGTTTGTTTCTTATCATCTATAAATGACATCATACATTTTTTTCGGGGTGTCAATGTTAATCTTATCTATGGGTAACATTCCCATTGTACAATTTTTTTCTTAAAGTGGCGAAATTGTGAAAGAAATTTTTTATTATATTCTATTATTGGTACATTAATAGATCAACGTTGCTATAAAACAATAGCTAAAATATAAGTAGTAACTAAGATGCTTAATATTTACATAAAGTCGTGTTAATGTCAAGGTATTACCTTACCTAAATAATTTCTTGTAGAAATGTTATTTTTTTAAATTTTTAGACTGTATGATATATTTTTATAATTAATTACTTTGTAATAAATTACTTTCATAATTAACATTATAATAAAAAAAAAAACTTTTTTTTTCATTTCAAATTTACGAGAATATTTTTTTTATAAGATAGTCAATAAAATTTTCTCAACCATAAAAATATATTACTTTTACTTTTCTGCACAATAAAAAATTCTATTTTAAGAGTTACAAGTCAAACTGCTAAAATAGTTTAAAACTTTGTTTAACAGACTTGAGTATGCAGTCCGTAGATGTGTATGTATTTATGTATGCATACGTATAGAAAGTTATGCATACGTATATGAAATTTTGCATGTACATAGAACTAATTTTCCATGATTACATCTACAAACGCTACATTATGTATTAATGAATTTTAGCATCTAAACTAGAGGCTGACCAAATTATAGTAACACGTTTAATGTCCACAGTCAAACTTTACTTTAAATAGTTTCAATTTACGTTTTACTTAATTTATTATTTTCAAAATAAACAAATTAATATAATATGAAAGATTAACAACATTTATTATTAATAAACTTTTTTTCAATTTTATTGTGGTGTAATAAACAATTGTAAAATTTACATAGTAGCTTAAAATATTATCAAACAAAATAAAATTAATGTTTCAAATATTTTTGTACTGATTATAAATAAATTAATTAAAAATTTGTTGTAATTAGATTACGATTTCTTTATTTATATTTTATTGTTATAACTTTATAGTTTTTTTTAAATTTTTATTAAATTAATCTAAATCTGTTTTTTTAAAGAATAAAATCTAAAAATAAAAATATTATTTTAATTTTTCTACTTATAACCATGATTACAAAAAAAAATTTTTATGGAAACTTGTGATATTATAAGCATTGATATTGCAATTAAGTGTAAACGTACTATGTAAATTATACTAAAAATGTAAAATTATTTTACACCCTTAACATAAATTTGTTTTAATAAAAATAATAAATTAAGTAACCGTTCTTTTGTTTTCTTAAGTAAACACGCTTTGAACGAGTTCAAATCCATTAAGCTGGAAAAATATTCTGCCAACTGCAGTTGCTGGTGATGTGGGTAAGTACGCCAGTTAGTCATTAACACAGAGCTATTTATCAAGCACTTTATTGTTTTTTAATTCTACGTTGCAATTTTTTATTATGTGCATTTACCACAATGTAAAAGTTAATTTTAGAAATTGGTTAAAATAAGTGTGGTTTTATTCGTAAAGATAATAATTTTCTTGTTGTTTTTTCTTGCATTTAATGATTTATTTAATTACACTAATTAAATGAAATATTTTTACAAAGGTAAATGTTAGCGTTTACATCACGTCGTAAATTTAATTTTTGTATTGCGTTTTTACAGCAATTCGTAAACAACGGCAGCTATTGCAGGTTTATGCAAACACTTAGTTATTTCAAAACGAAATTGATGCTATAAAACAATCTTTAATAAATAATTAAATTAAGATAACTATAAAATGTTTCTTAGTTTATTGATTGTTTCTAATTGGTGATTTTTTTTTTAATTTTTAAAAGTAGTTGTAGCAGTTTTTATAGTCGGAACAATAAAGGAGCTACATATATAGTTCTGTTACTTACAAATACATAGGTTTCAGATGTTCGGTCGTCATCTAACAATGAATAATATTCTGACAGCAATTTGAATACTAACATAGAGCCTTCTTCTTTGCTTCATATAACGATTGACTATCTTGATGTCAGCAAATCTGATGCGAAATGAAGCACAAATAATAAGAAGCAATTAGACAACTTTCTTAGAGTTTTCAAAATATCAAATAAAAAAATAGATAATAAAAAGAATAAACGTATTACCCAAGTTAACTTCAAATAGTTCAAGAAAGAATTTCAGCATGTTCAAAATGATAGTGATAGTGAATTGTAATTCAGAACCTTAATAGTTTTATATGATTTGAAAAAATTGCTAATTTTATGCTTTAATACATCTAAAAAAAAACTTTCACAAAACAGAAATTCTAATGGGTGTTGTTCGCATGCTATCATTACTAGTCTATTCAATTATATCACAATATAATTGCAGATGTACTGCTAGTAAAACGTTTACAAAAGTTACGTCAAATGTCACATTTCTAAGACAATGCGGCTATTCTCTTGATAAAATGATGACTTTGTACAAAAGTACAAAAACTGGCAATTTTCGACAATTTTTCAATACAATACGGCAGCTGCAACCGGTGATCGTTTGTTCAAAATAAAGGCGCATCTGGAAAAAATAAAAAAACTGCAATTAAATTAGAGATAAAAATCGCTATTCTATTGATGGCATGATGATTACCTAAACCGACGTTGTATCTTGGAAGATACTAAATGTTTCTTTGTTAAATTAAGTAAAGAAACTAAAACCTTTTGGTCGTGTCTCTGTATGTCTATTTAATATACTTAGTGACATTAATGTGTTATACTCTGAAGCAATAATTTTTTCAACTAGATTTTTTGACAATGAAACAAAAAAGGAATTTTAACATGTAATACGAAAAAAATTGTAATGTTTGGCAACCCCGTAGCTGAGTACAATCCTGTACACGACATGACAAAATGAGATAGTCGATGTCTGCTTTTGGTACCTTGTTCTGAGCACCTTGAACTTTGTGGATTAACTGTGTCAGAGTCTCTGGAGGATCATGCAGTAGATAGTCTACTTCTCATCACATACCACACTTGTTCGATGGGATTTAAATCCGGTGAACGGAATGCCCACGGAAAATATTAACGTTTGTTATTTTTTTAAAATCCATTGTTTGACTATCAATATTAAGACGTGCGTTGTTCTGCTGGAAAAAAAACAAGTGGACGGCCATCTAAATAAAACACGAAACGTGCATCTGTTATATTGCTTTAAATAAAGACATGTGGTAATTGGTTACCGTAGGTAATAATTTCCGAAACTATTACTCTAACAAGTCTGTGTACATGTTTCTCAACAGCAAACCCAATATTACGTCGCTTTCCACAGTGGCGTTTTACCCTTCGACGATCATTGTGCATAACTACACAAAATTGCAATTTGTCGCTGAAGATGGCATTATGTCATTCTGCCTTTTAATGCTGCCGTTCTCTGCACTAATTCAAACGTTAACGACAGTTAGCCGCAGTCAATGAAAGTTAATGGTGAACGGCGCAAAAAAAGTTCAAAAGCTCAAATACGGCAATATAGTCTACGCATAGTAACAAGTTTACTTCTCCATTGGTCAGGGATTTACCGCATAGTAGCATAACGCATTAAATTGCCGTCATTGTAGTACATTTTGTTACGCTTAACACTAGTAGACTAAGGCACAATAACTAAAAATATCTGTACTAGTCAACTCTTGGTAACCAGTTTCTTCTTCTTCTTCTTCTTCTTCTTCTTCTTCAAAAAAAAAAAAAAATAAATAAGTTAGTGATAAAATTTTATTTTCGCTAAAGATGAACAGTTGACATAGTTAAATATAGTCATTCTGTTGCCAAAAAAATCAAGTTGAGTAAACTATTGCTTCTGGGTATAATACATCTAATGTCATTGAGTATACAAAATAATAAAACAAATTGTACAAATTGATTTTTATTTTTAAAGAACACATTTACAGAAGACAAAAATCTGTTAATAAAACTTTTCCAACTCAGGTGTGAAAAATTCCTTTTGCTTTGTTGACATGCTAAAACTATTTTATTGTAATTGTTGATTACGGTTTCATAAACAAGCAGGTCGGTTTTGCAAATAATTTGTCAATTTTTTTCCTTTAACTCGCGGATGTTTTGAAGTCAATTGATGTAAACTAATGATTTGACATTATTTCATTAAAAAAAAATGTTGTAGTCACTATAAAGCAAGATGAACTGATTTGGAATTTTTTTATGCAGCGACGCAATTGGTTTGCCAGAAGTGTGGCACGTAGCAACGTCTTGTTAAAATAATAACTGCTAAAAGTCTATTGCGTCGAAGCTATTAAGACTTTCTTATAATCGTACGGTATCAAGTTTCGTTAACATTCACAGCGTCTTCTGTTATTTATTTAACCCTAGAACACTAATATAAGTTTTATGTGCGTTAACACTAATGTATCGTAAACATTACGATTATACAAAAAAAGAAAGTTTTTAGTAAAATTTTATTTACAAAAACACATAAAAAGTAGGGTCAACTAAATACATATAACAAAATAATCATGCCTAAAAATTTTGTATTTGATTACTCTGAAGAGCACAAAATGCAAAATTTTAAGCTATTTTCCGCACAGATTGCGTGTATACAATGGTTGCAATAATTTGTTGTCATTCTTCAAAGAGAACTTGGACAATAAACACATATAGTGCGTTTTTTTTCCAAAAGTTAAGGATTATCTTGGATTTGTTAAATATTCAAAATTTTACAAATATCTGTGCGAATGGACCGTCGCAAATTTGGGATTGTCAGTCTATGGCGCATCCAGGGTTCGGCAAGACTTTTACCAAATTGTATCATAAAACTATGACGAAAAATTTGTTTAGAATTAACTCTGTATTTATTATAACAGTATATGACAAAAGAGTTAATAATAGCCATTCCATAGACACATAGCGACCACCTTCGTGTTTTTCGACTGCAAGTCATATTGTTGCACAGCTGGTCAAATGTATGTTTACTCCAGACTTAGATTTGTTATAATCGACTACTATATCTGGTTTCCCGGTTTCACTAATGTTTACAGTAAAAAACAAAGCCAAAATTTTCACCGAAAAATGCCCAGAAGTATTAGAATAAAGTCTACCACTTGCATAGAATATATCAACGTAAACATTAATATGTAGTAAATTTCACGACGCAAAGTCAAAATAGCCTGTTAAATGTGACAAATTCGTACAACTAACCACACCAACGTTGATTATGCCAGTAATCAGAAAGCTATTAAGCGCGACATGGCAAACCGATTTCCCAAACTCATCGAATTTAAGCGAAATAAAACATGCCAACCTTGCCAAAATCCACACTAAACAGTTACTCGCTGCAGATACATTTTTTTATAATTTAAATGAAAATTTTCTAATTCTTTAATCCGGCAGTTTTGTTTGTGAACAAATCTCTTTAAATGGAAGTGTGTTTTGTCGCTAAAAAAAGATCATCAACAGTTTTCAACAAACACTAGAAAGTTTAGCGACTAAAGACGAGTGTACAACTTAAAGTATTTATAAATTAGGGTATAAAACAACTTTAAAATCACAAAAATTTTTGCAAAAAAATTTCTCTTAAAAGTCGTCGTTCTTCGTTACTCTAAAAAAAAATAAGAATACCAGTATGTATGGCTATAAAGATGGAAACGTTGAAAGCAGATTTTATAACCGCGCAATTCAAATAAATTATTTATACAAAGTAAATTTAAACTATGAGATGGTTCTGCCATCGTATTTTACTTATGTTAATGAGAATGACATTTAGCGACAAACACATAAAAAAAAGTATGGTATTGAGGTATTGATTTTTATTTTTTCAATCAAGAGCAATAAATTATCTATTAAAGACTTATCAAAAAGTGTTTTTATTGATTAGTATAGTGTTAAAAACATGTAAATGTTACAGACTATTAAGGTATAACAAAATCAATTTTTTATTTAGCCAAAGTATACCGTTGCTGAATTTTAATTAAAGGGTTTGGTGCAATAACAGTCCACGTTTGAAAAAAAATAAGAAAATTCGTACTATTCACTTATCTTAAAATTAAGGTTTATTTTTGAAATTTGCACATAAGTATTGACTACAAAGTTATTTTAGTAAGTAATTTGTACCTTGATATTGCTATTGTAATATATATTTTTAAGTAAGTTATAAAAGTCCATGTAGCCGGTTTTTACCCCAAATAAAGAAAACTTTAACGGAAAGGTTAAATGATTTAATAATATTGCTTAAGACACTTTACTTGAGTATAACGAAAATAAATTAAGTTTTTCCATGTTCTAAGTAATTTATTGATTATAAAGCCATCTAAAAAAATATACTGTAATAATTTCTTTTAATAGAAATTTTTCTTGTATGCCAAAGGAACATTACTTAAGTCAATCATGGTACCTATATGTTTAAGTAAAAGATACCAAGTAGTAACAGTCAGATTGTTAGCTTTAATTACAAATACCTAATCTGGATTTTTATAATCGTACAGAAAAAATCTATACTTTGGGATTGTAAACGGTTTTTTCTTTATAACCGACCATTTTTTAAAATAAGGTTCGAGGTAAGATTTAAAATCAAAAATGATCTCCTGTATGATACGTTCAACGATAAACTTTTACCAACCAAGGTATACCAGTCTTCAGGCAAATTCAGAGTTTTTTTCGCTTTTTTTTAATTTGCTCAAATTCATGATCACAGTAAAAACTATGACTCTGGTACATGATAAATTGTTTCTATGCAACCTTTTTTTTTCAGTTTCGTCAATCATGTAATTGACATACTTGTAGTCAGGACATAACTGAAACATCTTTTTAAAAACCTAGATTTTTCTGGCATAAAATATATCCTCTGTTAAAATTGGCAATAGAAAATTTTGCTGGTAATCAAAGCAGATCGTTTTAACAGTGAGATCAGCCTCTGCTTTGGAAAGATGTTTTTTTTTAATTTGTTGTTGCTTTCTTCCTTAGTAGAAGCAGCAGCAGCAATCTGAATCTTTATCTGCTTGCAAGTTGCACATCTATCAGTTTGTGGATATCTAAACGACAAGTTAAAGTTTTCCGTTAAATATCGGTAATAGTAGTCATATGTTATTTCGTTTAATTTTTTTTGAGGTTTTTTAATAGGTTGTACTGCTCAGGTTTGTACTTATGCAGAAAAAGTTCATGCATTTTTTTTTGACGTTCAAGTCGATTAAAACATTTTTTTTAAATTTTCGTTTCTAGAGTAATGGTATTAATGTGTTGGGATACTTTTAATATGACCATTTATTGTCGCAACTAAGTTCTACGATATTTTGTGCTTGCGATTGAGAAATGTTCAAAACACGTGATTTGTAAACTGCATGTAAGTTACAAAATCCTGGGCGGTAAACTTTCACACTCTTAGCCTACACCTTAATATTGTAATAATCAAAATATTTTTTAGCTTTAGCCACACTAGCCTTTTTTCTTTTTCTTGCCTTCTTCGCGTCTATAAGTGTACTTAATTAGCAGTCTTGAATATTTGTGTCTTTTAAATTTTTGATAATTTATGAAAACACTCATTACGACATTGGCATTTGGGACCTTGCTTTTTTTCTATGATGACTTTACTCTTACTATTAACGTACTGTTTGCCACTATTACTTTCCAGTTTCAGTAAATTATTTCTCCACTTTTGAGGTGTTGGTTTCGTACATTTTTGTTCCAGTGTCTTCTCTCTGTTGTTTTATGAGAATTAAAAACAAAGCTGTTAGATTACCTTGATTACCAGATCTCAGATAATAAAAAATCGGTTAATTTAAAAATTTTTGTAATTATATAAGTTTATGTTATGTGTTTCGGTATGTTTTAGGCATGATATGTACCATTAAATAAGTATATGTCCGCTACTGTTTGTTACATATGGTTACTGTATAGGTTTGGCAACAATGCATGTCATGTGTCAATATTGAAATGTACGTTTTTCTACGACTAACAGATAATACGATACATTGTATGTTTAATTGCGATTAGGCAACGTTGTGCATTGTGATTGTCTAGTTCCATTTCCGTACAGGTCAAAGCCATTTCCGTACAGGTCAAACCTATTAACGTACAGGATAGTGAATTATGAAAACATAATTTAGAAAACTTTTACAAATATTCTCTGCATCACAAATTATGAAATTTGAAAACGAAATCATTGAGTGTCATGTATAAGGTGTTGCAATAGTTTATAGCGTAAAATAAGTGTTTTATAAATTACATATTTTAGGTTATATTCGTAAACGTTGACGTTTAGTGGTAACTTTCTTGTAATGAAATATAAATATATTTCAGAAGTTCAAGGTAATTAGAACAAATAAAGACTTCTAATTTGCAACCCAACTACTTATTTTCTTGCAGGGTTTTCATTTGATGGGAAGGAAATATTAACAGTATCTTTGACAGCATTTTACCAGATTTTTGCAGTGTTATAAACAGATTAAGTAATTTAATCCTTAAAATAAAATTACTCATTTTATGATAACATAAATTAAGTTAAAGAAGTTAGTATTTATTAGAACACTTATCAGTTTTTTAAACTGCATGACAATTCAGAAGTATCCAATTATCTTTTGGTGTTCATCGATAGTTGCAAGATATCAAAATGTTTGTTCCGCACATACCTGATATCTGTTTGTTATTATTTATCTTTATGTTAATGCAGTTTTCATAAGTATTTATATATACTTTTACTACATATATTATAATCTTGTAAAAATAATGTATTCGCACATTGTCGCTACCTTCTTAAAAATGTAATCACAAACACTTTGGACTTACGTTTTAATAAATAACACAAGATAAACATAAATACAATCAATTGTTACAAGACTAATGCAAACCACTGGTTTATACATTGAAAAAATTATATATTTAGATGCAATTATAAGCAAAAGCACTGAATCGCTTGTTTTTTTACCTACAATGTGTTTTGTTAACAATTAATTTCTCATATTTAAACTAATTTTGCAGTAAAAATTATTACAGCATATTTGATCCATTAGAATAATTAACTATTTTGAATTTTCTAAAAGGTATTTTTTTCAATTCTTTAACTACGATGTTCTTATTACCTTCTTAGTTCGGAAAGCTTGATTCTTAAAAATAACACATTAATTACAAATTATCTTTAAGCATTTACAAATTTACCTTATTTGATTTGTTAGTCACATTCACATGTTATTTGGTTGAAGCTTCTAGGAAAAACTATCACATATCAACATTTGTCAGAACTTGACGACATTGTTAACGATTCAGGCTTCGCATGAATAGATTTCTTTTACTTACTGGCTGCAAAAGCAAAATCTTGTCATTGAATCATTAGTACTTTTCAAACTATTCTAGCTCATTCATATTAGGTTATGCTTGAAATTAATGTATTAAAAAAAATTCAAATACTAAATGATTTGAAGTTAACTAAAATTGCATGCCTTTAAAGCAAGTAAATTATACTCACCATTTCTTTAACTAGAGATGAGTAAAAAAACAAGAATAAAATAAAAGTAACAGATAACTAATAGTATAAACGCTGTCAAGTTGACATAAAATAAATACAAGTTTTGACATAATTTTTTTATTGTCATTTTAGGTATTACTAATACAAATTTTTAAATTAGTTTATTTATTTTCTGCGTTATTTTTTTGTAAAATTCTGTATAACTTTGATTACTAATTAAATATAGAGTCGTAGAAAAAGTATAGTGTATACTATTATAAAACGATCAAGCTTAATTAATAACATCTTTAAGTATAAAGATGTAACATGGTGTCAGAGATGGGGTAACAAGTTTTTTGCCTTTAAAGGGATAAGTATTTTTTTCAAAAGTGGCGAACAAGCTGTAACTTAAACCAAATTAAAAAAGTAAGGTTAAAGCCACGTGTTGTATTATTATTATTAAAAAAATGGATCTAAAGTTACCGTCGCCTTTAGTATACGATCAACAGTTAAATAAAAATTATGAAAAGTTCAAACAAAGGTTTGAAATGTATTTATTGGCTGCTGATCTACAAGATAATCGGACAAAAGGAAGGTTGCGTTATTTTTAACGTCAGCAGGAGAAGAAGCGTTAGATGTATTTAACACATTTAAGTTAAATGAAGCCGAACAAAAAAATTACAAAATAGTGGTAAAAAAGTTTGATGAATATTGTAAACCCAGAAATAACATTACGTATAGTCGTTTCAAATTTTTCACCAGAGCAGAAAACAAGGATGAATGTTTTGATAATTTTGTTAAAATTTTAGCAAAAAACTGTGAATATGGTCGCAAGAAAGACAGAATTGTGTTGGGTATCAAAGATGTAACGCTACCGGAAAAATTATTATGTGGAAATCGGTACAGCAGATTCATCAAGATATTATGAAAAACAGAAAGATTGGATTGTAACAGCATTTATAGCAGGTGAAACAGTTAAATTTAATAAACTAGGCACAAGAGCTCAGTGTAATGTTTTACCACTAGATTTTGTTATTAAAGTAAACAAAGAAAATGAAATAAAACAGGTGAAACATTGCGGGGTCTCCTATGGTGAATTAAAATTTAGATGTAAATGGGGATATTGTGTTAAGGTGTATTATAAGAAACAAAAGCAATAGAATAAGATTTGTAGTAGTTAAGTTCAAAGGTAAACCTTTATTGGGGTTAAACAGCTGTATAAAGTTGGATTTGATAAGGCAAATAGAAATTGAAAGTATAAATACTGAGTTTAAGAATGACAGAACAGCTTTTATTAACAGTAATGGGGATTTGTTTAATGGAGTAGGGAGAATGCCATATGTATACAAAATACAATTAAAAGAAAGGTATGTGCCAATTGTGAGTACTTGTAGAAGACTACCTGATTTGGTAAAGAATACAATTCTATAAAATTTAAGGAATTTTGTAATAACTTTAATATAAAATGTAAATTTTCAAGTCCAAGATATTCAAAATGTAACGGCTTAGCCGAAAAAGCGGTGGATATTTGTAAACAAATGTTAAAAAAATCTGTAGATGAGAATGGCTGATTTTACTATCTTTTAGAATATAGGACAACTCCATTATGTGGGTTGAATGTATCACCTGCAGAGTTGTTAAATAGTAGAGTACTGCGTACACATTTACCAATTTCAAATACCCTACTAATGCCTAAGGTAGTGGATGTGAGCAATAAAAAATTAGAAAAACAGCAGTTTGTAAAAAGTTATCATGATTTGACAGCTAAAATGAAACTAGAGTTTAAGAGAGATCAAAATGTACTAATGAAAATAAGTAAAGAAGATCCTTGGGTACAGATCATATGTGGTTGATAGTGATACGGGATCAGTGTATCGGAGGAATTCTTCTTTTCTTAAACCAAGTAGAAATGTAAATAATGTTAATCCTAGAGTAGTAATAGATAATAGTATAGATGATAATACATTGGACACATCTGCTAGTGGTCATGACACTTATGCTACAGATGAACAAATACAAAATGATAGTAGTGTAGTGACAACTAGGTTAGGACGTGTTGTAAGAAACCCACTTAAATTAAATTATTATTCTTTGTAAAATTAGTTAAGTTAAAGTTGTAAAAAAGAGGGATGTTACATATGGTTAATATATAGGTTTGGCAACAATGCATGTCATGTGTCGATATTGAAATATACGTTTATAAAACTATCAAGCTTAATTAATAACATCTTTAAGTATAAAGATGTAACACTGTTTGCTACAAGATTCTAGTAGTTTTACAAAAGAGGAAGTTCACGTGATTAAAGTTTTATTTTAATGGGCGCCAGATCTTGTCTTGCAGATACAACTTTTGTTAGATCACTACAGAAAGTTTGTATTAAATTTTAAGGTACGTAAAAAACAAAGAAAAAAAGCCAAAAATAACTTGTGAATAAACTTATGATCAATAACAAGTTGATAGTTAATAAAAA
Organism: Aquatica leii; assembly: GCA_035610365.1. Taxonomy (NCBI): domain Eukaryota; kingdom Metazoa; phylum Arthropoda; class Insecta; order Coleoptera; family Lampyridae; genus Aquatica; species Aquatica leii. The sequence continues at coordinate 43,669,602 of CM069436.1, forward strand.
ACAAATAATTTTGAACATTCCGACATGATTAGCAAAAATGATTTGTGAGAGGCACCGTAATGACAGCAAATAAATAAAATCCAACATTTAATTTACCTAAATTTAGAGAGACTTTCAGAAAACATTATCCTACTGACTCTCTTGTAATTAAACTACCTAAAAATAATTGTGTCAAACTGGTGACTCACGAACTCTACAACAAGTAAAAGGTAACATTAATGACGATAAAGCAGACTGGAGTGTAGCGTATGCTGTTGACAATATATTTAATTTTGTTAAAAATAGTGTACATTCATGTCTCGTAATATGGTATTAATCGTCAAGTTCCTTGTATTTGTGCGAGTTATCGACTCAATGCTCTTCTTTAATAATTGCATCAACATTTCCAGAATCGCTTAAGGTATTGTCGTTCTATATAGAAGTACACGTGATACTAAGAAAACCACATGGAAATTACATTAAATTAAAAAAATAGAAAAAGCTTACTCAGCGTTGAATAAACGATTTATATAGCGCTGTTGTCAAAGACATAACGCTACAACAGGTGGATGTTTTAAAAATGATTCTTTAACTCAAGCAGGCATATTTTATGTAGCAAATCATTTTACGTCGAAACGAAACTCGTTAGAGGACGCCGAGAAGTAAAACCTAATTTCAAGTCAACCAAAAATATACATTTGAAATAAATAGACTACATAATTAAGCTAACAGTAAATAAAGTTTGATTATACTACTGGATAAAGGTTGCATTGGATTATATGTAAAACAACTGGTTGTAATTTAAGCAGTAAACGGACAAGAACAATATAATTAATTATATATAACTGCTGTATTTTTAGTTATTGTAAGACATTTAAGTTATAATTAAATAAAGTCTCATCTATTTTGACGGTTACGTAAGTAATTTTTTTTTAATTCAAATATCAGATATTGCATTTGGTAAAAATAAGCACGTGAATGTTATTTTTGCCGACCAACACCACGTGATACATTTTTAAATTAAATTTTTTTTATGTTACAAAATACTTATTTATTGAAAGTGCAGTATATTTAAATTTTTAAATGTAATTTTGCGCAATTTTTTTTTTAAATTATGAACATACATCAAAAACGTATTAATATTAAAATATTGAATCGTTCGAGAAATTACTTGCAAATGCAAGAGCCTTCTAGAAGCTGTTATCTATTTTCTAGAAGTTATAGCGAAAAGTAAGGAACGCTCGAGAAGAATTTCCGTATGTCTATATATAGCGACGAGACAGATCGTAGGTCAGTTATTGTCGTAACGCGAATGCAGCTGTATTAAGGGGATTATTCAAGTGAAGATAAATAAGTGATTAGCACGTGCGAAGTTTTAAATAAATAACAGTGTACACCGAATCGAGTGAACGTGACTTATAGTGTAAACAAACAAGTGTGAAATCCGAGGACGTTATCTTATCTTAAGTGATAGTGTTATACAACGGTTATACATAAATTCGTGTAAGTGTTTTCATTAAATATTATTAGATTTAATTAGTTCGGTTAATTTTTAAAGTGTACATATTTCTAGAATAAGTAAACATAATTTTTAGTCGTTTTAAATAAATTAGTTAGTTAATAAATAAATACGTAACAATATTTTTTATTAAATTTTATTCAGCCCTTTAATAATTATTTTCTTTTAGTGTTTGTTATATTATTACTGATATCAAACTATAATTAAAGTCGTAATAATAAATAAATTATTTGTACGTATTTATTTTGTAAACGTCTTGTTACTTATTTAAAACCAAAACCAAAAAGAGCAAAATTGTTTTCATTGTTATCTGCAGTAACTGTTTTTGTTGTAAAAATTTAAAACTCAAGCGCTATTTAGATTCAGAAACAGTTGGATTGTGTAAATATCGTAACTATTGCGGTTAATGTGTTAGGCATATGTTTCGTTAATTTAACTCTACACATATTTAATCTCGTGTAGATTATTTTATTTTTCGTATTATACTTATTGCTCAGTAGTATATTTCTACTATTGATTATTTATATTACATAATTTTTAAATCATAAATTGTAACTAAACTGGAACTAACAATAATCGGTAGTATAAATTATGTTGTTTTATTAATTTTAATACACCAACAAGACACAAGTATAAAGTTTGTATTAAACAAACAAAGCAAAAAAAAATAACTTTAATTATTATTCTACAAATAATATGTAAACATTACATAAAAACGTTAATACAATACTTTCTAAAATTCTAACGTTTCAAATATAGTTGTTTAAAATAAGTAGTTAATAAACTAATGTACAAGAAACACAGTTACATACTGTATATAGTAATTGCATACGTTTACACTAACTTGCTCAAGTGTTATATATAACTATATTCAAAACTTTAAGTACAATGCTAGAAGTTGTGTAAATTTAAAACTTCAGCTTTAATACACAAACACTAAGAACTTGTTTAATTTCAACTAAGTTGTAAGTGTTATTCTATGTCTTCAATTTAATTTTGCAGTTCTATTTAAATGTGCTTGAAAAAAGTAAACGTATTTTCTAGTTACAAAACAAACCTGTAATTTTAACAATAAAACACGTTGTTACGTGCAAACTCCATTTAGTGCACTTGGTATATACAGCGTAAAATTTATGTTGGGAGCATCAACTGTCATACTTGTTATTTATTTCGCTCTTTATTTTAACACGCTTCATTTTATAGCAAACAACGAAAAAAGTGAGTCGTTTTGTCGGCTGTTTTTTAGGTGTTTCAGTAATTTTCGCAATGATCCAATGTATTTAAATGTTACCTTGATGCAATCGACGGATATTTTATAAGATATCTATACCTTTTTCTTCTAGAGGTAATTTATTTGATAATTTTTTATTACAAGATGCTACCGGTATAATAATTCAACATAATTTTTTATTGGCTAAGGACTCAAACACGTATAATATAATTACTTACATGAACTGGAACATGTTGAAAACAAAAATTATTTGCTGGGGTATTCTGTGCGTATTCTAATGTTACTGTACTATAGATTATTTTTTTGTAAGCATAGTAAGAAAAACAGTTTACTTAACAAAAAAATGGACGTTCATTAAAAGTGTAATCGCAAATTTAAATGTCAAATTCTTCTTGCTCTCCTATTTTAATGTTTGCACACGGGCATTGACGGTTTTATGTGCAACCTAGAAAGAACAATTTAAATGTTCCGACAATTTAAAGCTATCCAGGATGCGGCCTTTTGCAAACGAGAAACTCGTAACTACTTGTTTTTAGTGATTTTAAAGTATTTATGTATAAGTTTAAGTTTTGATACAATACCCATAGAGATTATTTAACTTTTTGCTAACAACCTAATTGATACTCTTATATATTTTCAATAGCATCTATGAATGAGAGAAATACTGAAATAGTGGTTGTTATCCATATTTGTACGCATCCTCAAAAAATTAAATTTTAGAGAATGCTCAGATTATCTTACTCTAGTGCTCATCCGAAAACTACTTTTAAAAATTATTTACAAAATAATATACAAAGAATAAGGAGAAGATGTAAGCAACACACAATTTCAATTTTGTGCAGGACTCAGAACTCGAAACTAGAGAAATCATCTTTAAAAAGCCCTGAAAAAAATCAATAGAAATAATTATAAATAGAGAAACTATTAGCAATATGCTAATCACGCCGTCCTGCTAACAGACAACTTTAAAAACATGCAATATTTTTTAGAAAAACTTATTCAGCAATTTAACTACTACGGTCTTAAAATGAATTTTACAAAAACCAAACTAATTTTAATAACAAAGTTTCCTAAAAAATTAAATAATATACATTTGACAATAGCAGTAATAGATATCTAAGAATTTAGGAAAACCATCGGACGATCAAAAAAAAAAATAAGAACAAGAACAAAAATAGCCTGCAGGTCAACATTTAAAAAAATAAAGGAAACATATTTGCTCGTCGGGATTTTGATATAAGATTTAGAATAAATATGCTACGTTGGTACCTATTTGCAGTATTCTTGTATGAGGTCAAAACGTAAATTCTAATAAAAAAATATATGGACAAATCACTCGCCTAAGGGTGTGGTGTTTTCGCAGAATGTAGACAATTTCTGGAAAAAGTAAGATTACCACCACCAAAGTCAATAAAAATACAAAAACAATGTGAAACACTATAAAAAAACTTCAATATCTGCGTCATGTAACGAGAATACCGTTATTTTGCAATTGATAGTACTGGAAAAAATCAACAAAAAGAGTAATATTTTTAAAAAACGTGTGTCCTAGCTCAAAAACGTAAAAGATTGGTTTGGTTGCAACAACACTCAAGTGTTTAGAGCTACTTTCAATAAAGTTTGGCTAGTTGTGATTACAGCAAATCTCCGTTAGAAAACGCACTTGAACAAGAAGAAAATTATAACGCATTAACAGACCTAGCGTTAGCGACATTTCATGTACATATTTCCGAAACATGAGAAACATTATCTATTTTATAATAAACTGATTTGCACTTGTTTTTTGCAAATAACATTTTTAACTCCTTTACTTGATGTTGTTTTCCAAATTGCATTTTTTCAATTATTACTGTAAAGTTATTAATATTAGTACATTACTTGTTATAGATTGTAATGTAAGCTAAATTTCTAAAACTGTTTTTAAAATTCAGATCACTTTATATAAGTTTTTTTTTCAGGTTAAAGCGACTCTAGTTATTTTTTTAAGCATTTTGACATATGCGAATGCGCGGCAGAATTAAATTATGAGGAGAATAAATTTGACTGTTACAGTCACTTTTTTTTACCAAAATGACTTGGTTTTTGCTTTTTTCCGTCGACTATATAAAGATACCCAGCGCTATGCATAAGACCTTTCTTAATCCTGTTGTTCGGATCTTTTATTAGTATTACTAGGTAACCGTATTTAAAATCCAAATCTTGCAACGTATCTGGTTCATTCTCTTACCTACTATTCTTTGATGTATCTATTCATCAACCACTCCTTTGTTTCATTTTATTACAATAATTAGTTTATTATCGTAATCATTTTCATACCTGTTTATTAACCACCTGTTGTGACTAAGTTATCAAACCATTACTGAAAGTGCCACGAGTGGCGTTTTGTTTATTGTAAGTCGTAAACTTACCACCTATAAGATACAACTAGGACTGCTTTGGTGCTCGGAGCATTCTTGGTGGGTTTTTTTGTCGAGAACGTCACCGTAACGAAAACGTGAAAAGCATCCTCGTATAAACAAAATTCTTATACTTGAATTAACTAGATCAAGCTTTCGTTCGCGTAATTGATATTGTACCTGTATTCGAAATCTTCGAAATTTACTTCTAAAACCGAGTGAAAAATTTTTAATCATAACCCGTATTTTCATCAATCATGTATAAGTTCACATTTTTATTTTTGTAATCTGCTTTTCCTTCGTAATTTTCTTTGTAACATTAAAATTCAGGTTATATTATGATTGATAATTCCGACGTTTATTACTAATTTAGTTTCTAAAATATGAAAAATTCGATATTATATTTGTTCGTATATACTAGTTATATTTACATTTTACCATTGTTCTTATAATACCAACCTTTGTTTATTTTATTGATATTCTCTGTTGTCTTTTTAAAAAATAATTGACATGATTTTCAATGATAGAGAAATACGAAGTAATAAAAAGACTTGTTTTTGGTTTTTAAATTAAGTTTTCAAAGACTTTGTTCATACCTTAAGAATGTAGGAGGTTTCCACCTTTAATCTTATGTTTGTATCTATTGCATTATTAATGGGTGCAGTAAAAATTAGATTTAAAAGATTTTCTTAGTTTGTATCTATTACGGTTTCAACAGATTACTGGTACCCGAGTTAATTATCGCAGTCAGAAATTTAATGTGTTACCTGCCGACTTTGTGCGTTATTATTCTTTTTCATTTTCTGGCGGATATTTATCTTTCGACGGCGATTTTATCTGATAGCTTTGCTATCAAACAAAAAGCTCACTGCCCGAACCTTAAGATATTTATGGCAGTTTATACAAAATCAATTTGTGACTCTGTTTTACTGCCACTTTGCTTTATGGAAGCGATTGTAAAGTTCTTCTAATTTAAATAATTGACTTATATATTATATAAGGTTAGTCCCGTTTAGAGTGTATTCAACAAGAGCAAGCTTATTGGTTGACAAGGTCCATTGATCTTTTTTGATTTATAAACCTTCCTGGCGCCTTTTTGTTTTATTTTGATATTGCGTTTTTAGTCTTCCAATCAATCACGGATTTGTTTTAAAATGACCTACTACCGTTTCCACTGAGCGCTATCAATTTCTTCGTTTATGTTATCTTATCCAAGCAATTTTCTTTTTAACAGTTTTTGCATGCAACAACTTTTGTGCTATTTCAGGGAGCGTGTAACGACTGTACTAACTTCAGAGTCGTTAAGTAGCCTGTACATTTTTTTAATATTAGACTGAATCGGTTATACACTCCCTCACAAAAATTATATTAGTTCAGTTTTAAGATAAGCTTATAAACAATTGGATCTTGGAATTGAGTAGTACTTAGAACTTTGCGGTGTCTGATTGTATACCTATTGTTACTTTGGTTAAGTTTCTACGTAATGTCTTATATTATTTATAAATTTTCTATAAATTACAAGAACTGGAACCATTTCACAACAATTTGATTCCCAAACATTTTTTTTGTCATATACCTTCCCCAATAGATAAAAAAATGTATCCGCCACTACTTTATAAAACTCTGCAGCTCTTACGGTCAAAGTGCTTTTCGGTTTTCTAATGTAAAGTTGAGGATTATCAAGTAATATAGTGGGACAAGACGACGTACCTACCCCCGGCTAAGTACCCCGCTTCTTAGGTTATCTTCCAAAAAATACTTATAACTAAAAAACAAATTTAAAATATTTCAAAATTAATCTTTATCTGCACGATACAATAAACAATATATCGTTTAGGCATCACTATTATTTAAGTTTCAGAGCTGATAAAAACCACGTGTTTTTACAATAATTCCGGCAATATTACTTCCACCTTTAACAAGACTCAAGCGACTAAGTAGACAACGATAATCGATTATGTGACGTAGCGAATTAAGCGTTTAGCGCGTACAGAAGTAGCCCGTCTTGCCCATTACTCTACTTTCCTTTACATCATGAATACGTGTCAAACGCATCAATACACTACGCACAAATGCATTTTTGTTATATGAACGTTAAATGACATATTTCCAATAAGAGAAGTGTAATCTTCTAGCTAAGAAAAAAATTATATTCTAGATAGTTTCTATAATTTGATAACTAGGTATTATTTATATGGTCTGTTAAAATACAAACGCATATAGCTAAGTAGATGATTTTTATAGAATGTATTACTTGAGTTAGAAATCAGATGTGTTTATTGAGACAGGTAAAAACATCAAACTTCAAAAATCAAAAATTTATTAAATTTGTAATAGCAAAACAAATTTATAAAGTTTTATATTTGTTCTCATTTTAGCGAAAATATGGTGCAATGTACTTAGTACATTTGAGAAACATTTCAAAGCAAATTACTAATTTGAGCTATGTTGTGTACACAATTTGATACTTACAATAATTTATATTTGATTAGTGTCTGCAATATATTTTTTTAGGTAATATACCTAATACATCCATTTATATACCAAATGTGTGTACGTTATACAGTTATTTTACATATTGGATATATTGTTGACACATAGACAATATTGGTAACATCCATACATATCTGCTACGTAGTAAAGATATCTTTGTAATATATCTGAAACGTATAAGTCACAAGTTTGTGTTAACTAGGATGTATTGGACAAAGAGTCTGTTTATTACTTGACTAAACTCAAAAGCTGTCAATAGCTAACTGCAACTATAATTGACATTGTTGTCACTTAATGAAAAATAACATGCATTTATATAAGATTTAGTATTAACTAATTAACATACTTTTTACATGTTTTATAAAGCTTGGAATTTCCTGCTCCTTTTACCGCACTGTAAAGAATTTACAATACTCTCATATAACAATGTGTGTAAAAATCAAGTTACTTTTGATGTACAAAGAATTATAAAATACGATTTACACTTAAAAAGACTAAAAAAACAATGTGTACGGTCAGGCATTTTTAACAAAGATAATTAATAAATAATGCATTTAAAACGAATCTTAAAAATATTTGTAAATTTTTAAACTTATCTTATTGCAAACTAAACAAAAAAATGTATTAAAATATTTGTTTTAGAAATAACATTTTTAAAACAAAAAAAAATAATAAAACAAAATACAGTTATTTATATTAACTGCATAAAATAAATTATGGATATTTATATTATCTGTTTGCAAAACGTAACCTTGAACGTTAAGTGTAATACACCTAACGACTATTAAACAAAGTAATATAAATGAGTAAAATTAGATAAACCGACATAAATTAGGAAGACAAAGAGAAAGAGAGTAGAAAATAAATTATCAATTAGTTAAGGTTCTAATAATACCCACAACACACTACACAGCAGTATCTTACACAATAACGTTACTTACATAAACAAATTTAATAATTTAAATTAATTATGTATTTAGTAAATATTTATAATAATTGTCTTAGGTTGATTAAACATTTATTAATAAATTAATTGTGCAGTTTAAAATAAAGTGCTATTAATGAGCAAAAGATTTTTAAGTGACAATTTTAGAAAATTTTCTACTAATAATTGTACTGCTTCAAACCAGAGACGTTACATAATTAAAAGCTTGGTCAACATTTACACGCTAAACGTACATGGGTTGTTTTGTGTTTGAACCTTTGTCGTAGAATTAATGGTGTCTAGAAAATTAAAAAATTTAAACCTTACATGAATAAATACATTATTTACTATTAAGAGGAATTTCACCAGCATTGAAATATGAAGGAATGTGTGTACTAGCAATTTAGGAAGCAATTTATTATCGTGTTTAATGCTTGATTTTGTTAATATTATCTAAAGGTTTTCGTCGATACATTCAATTTGATTTACTTAGGTTGCATTTTGAAAATTTTATTGAAAGTCTACATTCGCAAATGTTTTCAGTTTTAATAAATTTTTGCATTACTAATAATTATTTATATTCAATTAAACGTTTAAAATTCAGTAAAAATTTAAATGTTAAATTAACGTCTAGTCTACAAATTTACGTTGGTTTTATGCGTAATTTTTGAGTATTGAATATTTCTAACTTTTTTAAGTAATTGCATATTTTGATTTAAATTTTTTTTGTGCTGTTAATTTACATAAAGTCCTTTTTTTTTAAGTATATATTTTTTTAAATATGTTTTAAAGTGTTGTTTTTTTGTTGTACCTAAGTGAATAGTAATAAGTTTTATTTGAAACTTTATTAATTTATAGAATATTTTTCTAATTACTTCTTTTGCTGTAATTATTTCTTTACAATACAAAATATTATTACACTGAATAATAAACATAACTGACATTTTTATGTGATATATCAAATACTTTTTTTTTAAATTTTACTTATATATTTGTGTAATGTTTCTTTCTTTTTATATGTTTACTTACATATCTCAATTGGTTTTATTTATTGCCCATAATTATTATTTTTTAGTTGTATTTTAAAACAATTTAACATTGTTAGTTTATTAAGAATTTTTAATTTTTTGTTCTTTCATTAATAATATTTTAAATAATTTTTTTATTTTAATTGGATATTTTATATTTTTTTTGTAACTAGAACTTATTGGCAGTTTATTTAAATTTTTGTCAGTTTAAATTTTTTTGTTTGTATTTGTTTTTACAGTCATAAAGATTGAGTTTAAAAAATGGTTATATTTTGTCAAAGTTTGCGGTTTCATTAAATACAACTTAACCGCACGCTTTTACGTGTGTAAATTACCAATAAAATACGATTTTATTTTAGTTCTAGTTGGTAAATATTTTTTATTTTTATTTAAAGACAAATTTAATTAAAAATTTGGAGGTCATAATATTCTTATAATAAGATTTGGATAAATATTGAAAGAATACGTAAAACATAAACATCATAATAATAATGAATGATGATCATTCGTACGTTTTAAATATGTGCACGATGTACAAATTAACATCACGTTTTTTAACTTAAATGTAGTAATTGTAACATAATTAATTTAGAAAAAAAGAATTACTTGACTCAGTGCGAGCGAGCCTGATGAAGTGTTCGTCAAGAACACGAAACGTCGCAATAGTACTGAAGTAGTTGCTTTCATCCAACCTCCTACAAGAAGGAATCATTAATTTGATTAAAACCTAAATAATAATATTATAATACGTATATATTAAAAAGGTATATACAAGGTTAAGCAATTATGGTTTTCCTTATCATTTTGCTTCGCCGCAGAGATGCAATTTGAGTGCGGTTCATCTAATTCATACCATGACGTAATATTGCGCAATTCTTTTGTATGCTTATTTTACTTTTTAAATCTCCTTATTTTTAATCTGATTGATTTCTTATTTGTACAGATCTGTAATTAAAATGTCGTAAAACATACATTTCGAAATGTAACACATTAGATAATTATTCAATTTGTACATAGACTAACATCTTGCATACAAATCAGAATGGTAAACACATGTAATGGAAATCTTGTGAAACCGTAATCGTATATCACCTCTCACATATAAAAATCAGAAAAACGTAATTGTGTGTATCCAACGCAAATTTTTATATCCATAAAAACAATATTGTATCTACAAGAAAACGTCGTGCAAAAACGTATTAATATGAAAAAGATGTCGTACGTAGAAACAAAAATTATAGTCGTAACAAAACTAAAACGCAAATTCTAAAGGTTCATGCGTAAAGAAATAAAAGAAAACTGGCATATCTACAACAAAGGCAGCCCAAACCACATTCAAATTTAACATATAGTTTTGCTGTTGTAAGACAAAAAAACGTCTTTTTTGCACAAGAGTACAACCTAAAGATAACTTAAAAAAATTTACAGATCACGTATAAGTATTGTGCATCATGATTTGCGCATGCAGTAATTCAAAAAAATTTAATTCAAACTAGCGGTATCCAATCAAAAAAATGTGCACGTTACTGTCTTTTGTTTGAAGGCTAACTTTACAATCAAACTTTGCATTTTTACGATTAGAAAATAATCGTACTTTTCAATTCATCTAATTTGTTCTATGTTATCACTATTTTTTTTAATCGTCTATTACTTTGATTTATAAAAAATGTTTATATTTTAAATGTAACACAGTTTTTTCAATCGCATCTCACATACGTTCTTACTTGTGTATGAGATAATATTGTTAGATTTGTGACGACACTTTTTCTAAGGTAAATTTTACAGTAAACTATCAAAAGCTAAACGAAGAAGTAGTTTTAATTAATAAATAATGTAGATAAAATTTGTATACTACATGGTATTGATCAAAGATTTTAACTTTTTGCCTATAACTTGAATACAAGTAATACTTTAAAAATGTCTATGTTAAATTTAACTAAGTGGATAATTATATGCAATTATTGTTAAGTATTAAATAATTATAAGAAAATCTTTACAGGAATTTTTGTACTCTTACACCTCACCCTTCCGTCTGTAAGAGGAAAGCTCTACGTTTTTTGCTAATGAAATTTTTGTAAGCTCTTTAAAAGTTGTTTTTGAAAAAGACTAAACTTGCCATTAAATTGTCGAAAAGTTAAAGAATTTTTGACTTTCATACATAACTCTTTTTTAATAAGCCAGTTGTCAAGACTAGTATTACATCCAGCAACGAAGAGTAGGTTTTGCTTGGTTCAGAAACAGAACGCTTCTTAATGACGTCGACGGTGCTGATAATTTGTTTCTTCGGTTTTAAGTGTTAAGTGGTTATTAAGGTTTTACTGGCAACATCGTTAAATTGCGGAATGTTTTTTCTGCAGAAATTGAAGCGGTAATTGCAGTTGATTGCTAAAGAAGCTTTGCATTTTACTAAAATTAGAGTTAACGGTAGATGTTATTGGAATAAGTTTTAGTTTGAGTCTCATTTATTTAATGTTTTATCCAAAATCACTTGTTGACTTTGAAAAAAATCTAAAGCTAAGACAATATTGGGGGTTTAGTTCAGAAAATAATAAACGGGCAGATAAGCAGTTTGTCGTTGAATTTCTATGAGAAACTTAAACACACTTCGGGTAATAGTCTTTCAGTCAACTAAAAGCTAAATTATTTTGGTTTTAGCTGCTCCGGTACCCAGCAGTGAAGACGTTTTATGTCCAAATACTTTTGTTTTAATAGTGAAGCAGGACAATTAACAAAGCAGAACTCTACATGTTTTCCTAAGCTATTAAAACCAATTTTTATATTTTTTGAATTGTTAATGTGTAACGGAGGAAAAAACGGTGGTATGCTAGCGCTGCCTTAATTTTTTAGTCGACGAAAGATAGTTTCATGACGCCCGACGATATGTACAACCTTTGGATAGTATGCTTTGGTTAGCACAACGGAAACAAAACGCTTTAAAAATCCCTCTGTAATTAGAAACAAAGAAATTGCTTAACTTTATGTTTTAAGGTCTTCTGAATCAGAAAAATGTATTTTTGACAAAAAAAATTGGGTGTCTGTGTGTAATGATTTACCCACGATAACTCTCGAACCAAAAGTTCTAGTAACTTAAAATTTGTTATAGAGCTAGCTTTTCATATTCTCTCAGTTTCATCAAAATATGGGTCTGATAAAGAAACCAGAAGTGGGTATATTAGGCATTTTTAATAGTTTTTCTTATATAATTTTGTACGTATGTAAATTATTCGAATTATTTGTACAGTTTCGTATAGAAATCATTTTTGTTAACAATTTATTCAAATAATTTTTTTTAAATATTAATAGTTTATAAGATATCTAATTTATTATTTAAAATGAATTAACAAATCTAATCTAGATTAGAATCCTCCCTGCGATGATTTTTTTTACTGATTTACTAAAGAGGTAAGTAATATCGAGGCGCGATTAGTCGATATAAAAACATAGCTCAATTTGCCATATTTCGGTTATATCTTAATGAAATCAAGAAGAAAAAATTCAAAAAAATTATAGCATGCTAAGAAGTCAATACAAACGTTTACATATTATTTTAAAATGGTCTTTTGACAACATAACCTAAAAAAATATGTAGAAATTTCTTCATCATTTCTTGTAGGAAAGTCGTGTACGGGTGCTGTATCTTTCTTACATTATCTTTGGATGTACCCACCATAAGTCTCAAACCATAAGTTCTAGTAACTTGAAATTTGGTATGGAGCTGGCTTTTCATATTCTCTCGGTTTTATCAAAGGATGGGTCTGATAAAGAAACCGAAAATGGGTATATCCGTTATTTTTAAAAGTTTTTCTTATATTTATCTTTGTACGTATGTGAATAATTTGAACTATTTTTACAGTTTCTTATAGAGATAATTCTTTCTAACAATTTATTTAAATAAAAATTTTTCTAATATTAACAGTATTAGATATTTTATTTGTATTTTAAAATGAATTCACAAATATAATATAGCATCGAGTCCTACCTGAGACGATTTTTTTTAGAAAAAAAGATACGTTAAATTAATAATTTTTTCTGAAGGGAAAGCCGTATTAAGACGCACAAATATAAGGGTTATTAGATATGAAAACATAAACTTAATTTGTCATATTTATTTTATTTTTTAATAAAAACAAAAAGATAATTTAAAACAAATTATAGCATGCTTGGAAGTCAATACAAACGTGTAAATATCACTTCAAAGTAGTTTTATAACAACAAAACCTTAAAACATTTCTTCATCATTTCTTATAGAAAAGTCGTGTGGTGACCACACCAGTTTTTTTTATATAGTGATTATATTTGGTTTTTAGATTTTTCTAGATGCGTTTTATTTGTGTTTATACCAGGCGCGACTTCAGAGGGAAGGCCGGGAAGGCTATGCCCCCCCCCCCCCGACATTGAAAATAATACAGAAGTTTTTCTCACTTTGTATGTAATACATTCGCTTTTTTTAATAGTTGTATAATTTATGATGCTTTATCTCTTGCAAGTAAAAGCTTCGTGCATAACGAAGTGTTATTCAATCTTATATTAACGCCATATTCAATACATTATTATTTAAAAATGTGATGAGAACCCCTTCCCCTTCCCGCTTTACACTGATGGAGCCCCCGCCGAAATAAATTGCTAGAGCCGCGCCTGGTTTACACACTTATTTCTCTGCGTCTTTGCATTAATAGTAAAATAAACGTAACAGAAGAGTTGGTTTTTTATGTGGATTCTAAAAGCAGTTATGAATTTCTTCTTCTTACTCAAGAGTGTACCTTGCTAGGAAAAATTGTATTTTAACACTAATACAAAATTTGATTTCAGACGGGTTTGTTGTTTCGATACCATAATAACGTGTCATCTTTTAAAAGTTTTGGTAAAGCTTTTAACAACTGGTTTTTTGTTAGTTGAAATTTTTTTAAACGCTCAAGCAATAAAAATGTGTTGTTTTTTTATCAAACCGTATTTCCCATTATTTCACAACTTCATATATTAGTGCTACGGTTGGTATCATAATAATAGCTTTGTTTATATGTCTTGTGCTGATGTTTTTCCTAGAATCCACACTTCTTTATGTATTGAGCATAATATTTTTTATTTCATAGATTAATTAATCTTTTTTTAGAGCGCATATCCAACCAACCCTAACGTCAAACTTTAGAAATTTTTTTCCGCGGTAGCCATTGGTAGCGGATGTTTTGCTCAACCGGCAGATTTAACTGTAAACGAAATAGTTTACATCGGCGGTAATTTATCTGGTATGTAATCAATAAAACAAGTCAATGGGGCTCCTGCTTACTAGCGTCAATTTGTGAACAGTACGGCGCCAATGCCTTTTGTTTACAGTTTTTTGAACATTGCTTTTATATATTGCTTGGTATCTAATGGAATTTGTGACCTTTGGCATAAAACTTAATTACAGATGTTGCCTAATAGAATGCTTCTTTATGAATGGTAGCGCCACCAGGGTCCTAAAGGCAATAGTTAGTAAAAAATAAATATGTCATCAGAGCCCACGTGCTAAATGTAAATGTAAATTTAATGAGTTTATTGTAACCAGTTTAAAGTATATAACAAATATACTATTTTCAACAATCCCAATCGAAGTTTGAAAAAATTTGCAAGAAAATTTAAAGAAGTTTAAACTAAGTTTCGAATTATATATAGTGGCATTGGTAAAAAATGAAAAATTATATGAAGTAAAAGCTGCGTCATTCTTAAATCTAATAAGAGAAGAAGGCATTGAAATTTTCAATACGCTAAATTTAAAAGAAGATGACTAAAAAAATTATGATAAAGATATAATTTAAATATAATAATTTATACAGAAAGAATATCAATAAATAATCATCAAAAAAGTGAAAGAAGTAATACTAAAAAAAAAACTTTTGAATTTAATGTATATATAATGTATTGAAAGCAATCAATGCAAAAAAGAAAAATTGCATAATAGAATGGAACATTAAATATTAACCAAGTAATTATGACAACACCTAAATTTTTATATTAAATTTTGTTGTAATGGTAATGAGTAATTTTCAAATAATTTTAGTCTATAATTATACGTAATTGTAGTTGAGTATTAAATAATTATCAAAAAATGTTTACTAGAATTTTGAACTGTTATAAATTACTTTTACAAAAATATTGAACGAGGTCAGTAATTTTTAGAGCAGCAATTAATACATATTAAAAACAGCACGTTTCAAATATAAAGTTGCGTATTTCAAAAACAAACAGAAAAACCACTTAAAATAACCATCTTGAAACTAATCACGAGTAAAATGATACGGCACATCAATGTGCTTAGTTCCATTATAGAGGACTAAGCTTTAACTATGTTACATACATATATACACATACATACACGCCACTAAACCCGAAGCATAGAGTCTCAATATCGTATGTAACTAAATTTGTTGATCCCGGACTAGTTCTGGGTCGTGGGTCAAAGAATCCACAAACCATACAATGTCGACAAAAGGTGACTAAAAGGGCGCCAAGAACGATGATACTCACTATAAATAACAACAAATTTAATAAGAGCTATAGTCGCTCTCGCTCTAAAAGCAACACTAAGGTTGAGAATCGGTACGCTACTGGCTGAAATACAAATATAACAAAAAAAAACACAATAATCCCAACAAGTCCGCTTCTATATTTATAAACAATCAACATGCAAGTAAACAAATAACGATATATTTATATGCATAGATAAATATGGGTGGCAAGGGTGATGGTAATGGGGATGATTCTTTAGTTTAATTACACAAAATATAATGATTAAGTCAAGGTGATGATGGTGAGGGTATCTAGACAAATTAATTACACAAGTTATAATGAATAATTGAATTAAATGGGGGTTTGAAACAAGCTACTTTAATAACTGATATATATATAAATTGTTACAGACATAAGCCAAAACGGAACTACTATTGATTCAAGGGCGATGGCTAAACGAGACGTTTCTTTTAGGTCTACCCAATGTTTGTTGTATTCTGTATATTAGTCACACAAAAATTAAAGAATAATTTTGGGTAGTTCTTGTTTCTATTCCCTTACACAGTAGGTATTTTATATAGTAGTTAAAACGTACTATGCCACATAACCTTAATTTTTAATGAATGATAATTACATGTGATTAATGATCGATTGTTGTCGAATCTATACAAAATCGGATATTAACGTAAGTGAATATATATATATATATATATATATTTAAATGAATGTACTAAAGTTCACAGTTGAAACGAGATACTACACACAATACTTAAAACCTGAAGGGTAAATATTTAATTACAAAGTAAGCTTCTTAATCTCATAACCAACAAATTCAAATCTCCACGATACAATATTATTTTATAGGGGCACAATATGATATTAGGGTACACAAAATGTAATTGGACGAGACAACAATGACTTCTGACCTGCTATTCGGTGATAATACCTCTCCGATGATCGAGCGGTAACGTAAGGGTTCAGCCAAAGTAGGTAGTAACGATAAGGATCGGGTTAACTTTCTCGATGATGCAGATGATAGCGATGGGTAATCCACACAAACACCATGCAGACGGAGCCCTGAATACAGGAATCTTCCGGAGACGAACACCCAATATACTTTTCTTAGCGGGACTTCAAAAATACGAACAGGTACACGTAGTAAATAATTGAATAATGGTGGTGCTTGGATAACAATAATACTCGTAGAATGACGGTACGCTACAATACTGGTGGCAGAAGGTAACACGAAGATCAAACGATGGATAAAACCACAAAAAAGAAAAGAAGAGAAGAAAATAGAAGCTGAAATAATATTAAGTCTTAGGGATATTATAGGAATATAAGAATGGTACAAACCTCTACGATCTTGGGCGAGCTACATGTGGTATTAACACTGGTTGATAAATCCGCCGAAGCGATAAAATCTTCACCCAAAACACAAGTTTCCATAAAATGGTGAGCGATTTTTTTATAAACTAATGCACAATTTCATTCAGATTCTTGAAATTTCAAGGGATACAAAATATACTTTAATGAAATGGCACAACCATGCGTTCAGCACCAATTTTGATTGTCGAATCTTCAAAAATGGCTAACAACAGGAAGAGAAAAACTGGGATTGATAAGAGATAACGGGAAAGTACAATTTTAAAACTCCAAAATCAACAAGATCATAAATTTTTCTTAGTAATAGGCAACAAACAATACACAGAAACATTTAAATTGTAACAACTAATCGCAATGCGCTTTAATTGTCCATTAGAATTTTGCATTGATCATTTCATTTGAATTTAATTTGATCAAAAGATTTTTTAAATTAACTTCGTTATTACTTGACATGTCGTAGTATTCGCGCTCTGTTGTCGATGTTGACACTAACTGATGCTCAACGTAGAATGCCTGAACCAAAATGGAATACATAGCTACTGGTTCATTTCTCTCGCTTCATAGTCATTCATAATCAACATCAGTAAATTCAACAAAATCAAAATTGTCATTAATTTTGTAAAGGATGCCAACGTTGACCGTTTTTCTAATATATTTAAGTATGTGACCTTCTTCATTAAGATATGTGCTAACGACGCCAATTACATAACAGATATCTGATCGCGTGCCAATTGCCAAAAATATTAAGCTTCTAACTACTTTGCAATATAGATAATTTGTATCTTTTTTCTCACAAACGAAATCACTTAAATTTTGATTACAGTAAACCGGTGTAGATACTATTTTACAATCCATTATATTGAAGCGATTTAATACTTTGTTGACATAATTTTTTTGATGTATATGAATTCAATGATTGATCAATTTAAAAACCCAAAAAATATTTTGTTTGAAACGCTGTCACTTCAAAATGACTTTCCAAATACAAAACTATTGAATCAATCTCATTACCATACAAGATGAGATTTTATTTTCCTCTAATAAATACTTATCACAACTTTGGTTTTTAATTACGTCAACTACTAAGTCGTTTTTTTCAGTTTTAACTTATTTATTAAGTTTATTACAAACTGTGAATGTAAAACGAAAATTGTTTGACATTATAGTTGTGCTTTCTTTGCTTTTTGATCTTATTTTTTGCAACCAGTTTGTTTAAACATGTTTCGTACAAAAAATTTTTGCATGACCTAAATATGACTATTTTTCATATTGTGTAGTACTGTACAATTACTGTTTGTAGAGCAATTTGACAAAGACGCTGTTGTATAAATTACTTTAGACCATAAAAGTTCCTTCTTGAATTGTTCGATTGTCAATTTAATTCGACGGTTTTGCTTAGGTGTATAAGCTGTTACATTTTTAATTTGTATAACTTTTTTTTATCAGAAAAGTGTTTATTTTTTGATTGACAAATTATGTGCCATTATCAAAACAAAAATATTTAATGCCAAACTAACTGACGCTAATAAGTATGTAACACTTAAATCTAACAATGTTACTTTTAACAATATAAGTTCAGGTAACGCTATTGATAAATTATGATAATAATAAAATTATAAATTACTCTATTTAATTATTTTTAAAATGTATATTGTATCAAGGTTTCTATTTAATTTTTTATATAAACATTAATTGTTTAAATAAAAAACTAAATACAATAATAATAATAAAGTTTTACACCGTGATATTTATCTATCCTTTTTTTAAATTGAAATTCAATTATAATTTAAAAAAAACGAGTTATTTTACAATCTATTTAACATTTACAAAGTAATCTTTAAAAAATCTCTAACACGTAGTAACGGGGCATCTGTTAACGTCCAATGCAAACACGCGCGTGGTGCTATAAAAATTAGATTTAAAAATCACAGAATAAAATTTTTTAAATTAAACTAATTCTTATTTAAATTACTATAATTAAATAAAAGTAAGTACTAAAGTTTTTGCTATCTTATACCATCATCTTTTAACGACTTTAATAAATTGCCAAAGCGTCATCACAACTCGAATAGAATTAATTTCAGAATTTATCATATATTTAATTTAACAGCAAAATTGTTTTTATAATATAAATTGTATTAATCTTTTTAGTTATTTTTAAATATAAATATAATGTTTTTTTATGAGTTTGTTAAAAATCAATGAAACTACGACTACGTTTCAATTACGAAGTCATTTTAAATATCCTACTTTAGTGTTAAAACAAACAAATCTAGACCAATATACCTTTGTAATTTTACGAGTACGTCTTTGAAATTTACGTACTGCAAATATGCCTTCGAAATCAATTTGAAATACGCTAACGGGTATAGTGTTCCCTTGGTAGATCGCCCAATTTTAGGTACGGATTAAATCCTATACGTGCTATGCAGTTTTCATGATGTAACACGCAAAAGTTTTGCTTCATTGCAATTAAATTAAAATTTGTAAATAATATATGTAGAACACATTAGAATTATACAGTTTATAACAGTACATGCTTCTATGTACTTGTAACTAATACATTTACGTTTTGATTCTTGTAGCGACAATAAATTACGTTATAAACATATTTTAGATTATTATTTATTTAATAATGTTAACATGATTAAATTATCAAATTTTTTTAAAATTTTTAATAAATCTAATACTCTTAAAACATTTTTGAGATATTTAATCTTACATATTTAAATTGTTTTTTATTGTTGTCACTTTATTAGTAAAAATAAACACTCTTTTTTATCATATATTTTTTTTACATTGTATTATTACGTAACATTGTCTTTAATTTTTTTGTTGTTTGCATTATTTATAAAAAAATTAACGTATTGAAAAGGAAAACTAACCTAAGATGTTTGACATGTCAAAAACTGGCATCAGAATATATTGTTGCTATTGATAATAATGACATTTAATTAGTTTTCAGTTTTAAAGCGAGTGGTAGTACATTTTCATATTTTTTAATTTTTTAAAGAATATATGTTGTAGGTGTAATAGTAATTAAACATATACGTATAATAATCACAACATTTTGTTAACTAAAATTGTTTGTTATTTATTTTTTTTTAAATTTACATTATGATAAAATTTTGATTTTGTGTAATTAATTCAATCGTATTTATACAGCAGCTTAGATAAAACGCGTATAAAAGTAAACAAAATTACATGTGATTTTTTTTAACCAAACACACATAGTAAACATAATTATATTTTTTAACAATTTGTACAATTTCATTTAATTAAACGCAAATACGTTATTGAGCGAAAAATTCGTGATTAAAGTTGTTCTGTGTAATTTGGCGAGACATTTTGGGTGTACCTATAACCTGGAAGTGTGCGGAACCTACACACGTTAATTATGACGAACGCAATAAAATAAATTAACACGAAAGCAAATTATAAGTTTAATTTTTGTTATATTATAGTTATTTATATATTAGTTAGAAGTATTTATCGGGTTCATTAATAAAAATTTTATTTAAAATTATCAACAAGTTTTTCAAATAAAATTCAATTAAGCAATTTAAACATAGACAAAATGTTTCAAACATATAGTCGTCATTAGACCTATAAATAAATTATATTGAACTATTTAAAATAAATGTTCTAATGTTAATATTAAAAAATTAATTCTTAATTAATTTTAGAAAAAACTTTATAAACGTTCCTATCTAAATTTTGTGTTTTTATGTTAGTAGGTCGTTTAGTTTATTAGTAAAACTAATTAAAACAGACAAATATTGATGATTAAAAGTTTTTCAACACAGTTAAAAAATATATATTGGAAAAAGTAGTAATATATAAAAAATTAAATTCACTAAACAGGTAAATTTATATAAATTTTATTAAGTAAACAATTTCAAATGTTTTTTTGCACAACGCAATATTTTCTATTGTATCTTAGTTATAAGTTTTACGATCTTGAATTAAAATGAAAAGCACATTCTTTACACTACATTGTACATTGTAAATTCACGTGACAACAAATGTATTACTAGAAATTCTTGTTTCTATAATGCTGGTGTCATTTTCATTAACGTTCTAAAATTGTTGTCAGATACGTTTTTAAATAGTTTTAAAAATATCAACAATTAATTCGTTTAACAACAATACTAATGCATTAATTTGTATAATCTTTTAATTTTTAAAGTTAAATAAAAAAATAAAAGTCTATTTAAAGCAAATTTAATTAACAAAGTATAAAACAGATTACACCACTGTTTTGCAACAATATTTGTGTAAAAAAATAATTTGTCTTGCGTATAAATATATTTTTTTTATAATGTATTTTTTTATTGCTTGTTTTAATTTTAAGTTCTTTTCTATTATATTTAAATATTTTACAATCACATAGAAAATATGTAACGCTGCATTTTGTTACATGCAAAAGATGTTTAAAAAAATCTGCCTGAACAAAGTAACATAAATGAAGAAATTGCCGGTGCTCAGTAAAAACAGTCGTAGGTCACGAATTCGTGATTAATTGGAAAACTCAAAACGCAAAATCAAATTAAAACAAAAGTCCAAATCAAAAAGACGCCATGAAGGTTTATAATTCAAAAACGAGCCTTTGGATCTTGCGAGTCAAAAGCCCACTCCTGTTTAATACACTCTAAATGGTACTTTCCTTATTAGGGTGTATTGCATAAAAATGTAAAATTATTTAAATTTATAAAACGGAAAAATAAAATAAAGAAATAAAAATAATTAAAATCAATTAAAATGAAAATTACAAATAAATTATCAAAATACATGATTTGTAAGGCTTTGTATGCAATAACAAACAATTGGAGTACAAATAAAAGTCAATAATCTGCTATAATATAGTTTCAAAAAAATTAAGAAAAAAACAAAAGCCCGTATTTGATGCAAAACGAAAATATCACTGTTGAAACGGTAAATAAGCTTTATCGTTTACTTATTTATGATGAAACTCAAACTTTCATAAAGTTGTGTTAGTAAAATTAAAACCACAATCTAAAAAGGTAATAAAATAAATACCTTAATTTTGTTTAAGTAGATCCAAAGTGAAGCCTTTCTTTGGTCGAAAGACTGCCAGATAAATTAAAAACAATTTCGGGTGGTTTTTAATACTGCACTGGCTCCGTCAACAGATTTTAAACTTAACATAACACACAATTCTTCGATTCCGTAACAAACTCGGGAACTACTAATTCGTAAATTATTCAAAATAAGAAATTATTTCTACCAACTAAAAATTTACTATGCCCCAACGGATTACTTTAACGAACACCCTCAATGTCTTTTAAGAGTTGATTTTCCACCGAAACTACATTTTGATGTTGACGGTACTTAGTGAGTTTGAACTTCCTCTACGTAAAATAAAAGCTACTAATATATATAAACTTAGTTTACTACTACTTTAATTGAAAACTGTGACGTAAACATGTGTGAAAAAAAAACTACTACAACAAAACGTAAAAAGAAAGATGCCTGGGTTTGATAAAGTTTCTCACAACGAAAAATGCAACGTTTACAAATAACAAAAATATCAAAACTAAAATATTCAATTTTACTCTTAATCTTGAAACTCAATATAAAACGACTGTCGGAAATAATAAATTAAAAAGTAAATTCAAAACTTTTGACAAGCAAGCCGACTTAAATAAATTACAATTTCTAGTTAAAATGATTTTAAAAGCGTAATATAGTTTCAATAAATTAATGCCAAATTATTCATATACAATCTTAAAGAACACGAATTAAATAAAACAAATCTAAACACCAGGTCTTTCACAAAAGAGGACGCACAAAATCAAACGACGGTTACCCTTCCCCCTCCTTTACTAAAAGAGTGATTTCCTCAAATTACTTTCTCTAAGAGTAAAACTAACATAACGGTAACTGAAACCTTTATCGTAAATAAGATTAATTGACAAGGACAATAAAAACGATAAAAACCATCATCAAAATTGCAGTAAATCAACAGAGTAATAAAATGATCAACGATAGTAACCAACATCGTAAATAGGATGTTTTGATAGGGCGGTAAAACAACATCAACAAAAAGATGTTTTGATAAACGTTAAAAACGTTAACGGTAAACGACAAATTCGGTAAAAATATCAAAATCGGTAAAATGCAACAAACTGATAATCTGAGGAAATCTCAGACTCAAGATCCACATGTTGTAAAATCTTACAACTAAACAAGGTCTAACACAAAAGACAAAAATTAAACCTACGGATATTGCATTCTCGCAATTGTCGAGAGTTAGAAACATAAAACTAAAACTAAAAAAACCAACAAAAAACAAAACGCAATTAAACGATAAGAAGGATAGTATGTTTTGATTCGACACAAATCACTTGATGCACGCTGCATAACACGAGATCCGTGCATTGCGTTTGTTCCACAATTAAAGCCGTCTCCGAACGATGACACCTAATCAAAAACACTACAGAAAAATAAAAAAAATAATAGACAATATAAAACGACAAATGATGAAAATAGAGAACAAAAAATTAAATAAAAGAACAAAAAGAAAACAAAACAAAAAACTGAAACTATAGAAAACAACTAACAATCATTCGTCGGGGTAAGTTTCACATTTTTAACATTCCAAATGTCTTTGAAAGTTCCTGTATCATTAAACAACTTATAGATCTGATACGATACTTTACGTTTAACATAAAATGATTCAATAAACTTAGGTGCCAACTTAGCCAAAAAAAACAAAAACGTCGGAGAAAACCTTCTTTCTACAGACTGTCGCCTACCTGGAAAAGTGTAGGACGACGTCTTAAGACATAATACTTCTTACTTTTTGGCAAAGAAAAAAATCATCTTAGTCACTTCATATGTAGCAGTACGAATATCACAAACGATGTTAGTTAAGTACTGGTTTCAATTGCTTTGATTACCTTCGATGCATAAAGATAAAATCTCGACTAACTCTTTCTGATGGATTAGCTTGAGGGTGAATATTAGCGTTATAAATGATTAAAGATTTGTAAAAATCAACCAATTTCTTAAACTAAATACTACGAAACTGTAAATCATTATCTACTAAGGATATTGTAGAACACCAAACAATAAAAATATATTTATTCTCTAAATTTTTGACAACTGAACTTGCCGTAGCTGGACGTAATCTAAAAATAAAATAAATTTATAGAAACAATCGGCAACGACTAAGATGTAAGAATAATCTCCTTGGTTTCTAGAAAAAAGTCTTAAGATTAAAGCAGAAATCATCTGCCATGGACAGACAACAACTGAATGACGAGGTATCAGGCCGGCTGGAAGTTTTTGCTCTGGTTTATGAGTTATGCAAGTCTTGCAACGGTTGATGTATCATATCACATCGACTTTTATCTTAAGCCAATAGTACTAATGAGAAATGCGTTTTAAAGTCTTAAAAATTCTTAAGTGTCCTGCAGTACGTCATAAAATTTAAACAAAGTTTTGAATGGTTAGTATTTTAGAACGACTTTTCTTCAATTATCTTTATCGGAATGTAAATCTAAATTGTCGACAGTAACGTGTTTATAAAGCTTATTTCTAACAATTTTCCAATGTAGAAAAGCACCTTAAACCATCAGACTATTTCTATTTATTTGGCACGGTAAAACATTATATAAATGCGTTAAGAACAATAAGAGTTTTGCTCAGTCCCCAAATATTGTTTTTGATTAGCAAAGCCCTTACTGTTTGTGATGCTATTCTGTTTTTTGCACGATGAAAACATTTTTTCTTAATCTTATTGCATTACCTTAATAAATGTCTAAATGACGTTTTTATTTATTTTTATGCTACTTTAGGATTTTTTACTTTTCAAGCTTTGTTACGGTGTCATAATTGTTAACATATATTTTGTTGTGTATTTACGACTAAACGTTACTTTGTTATGTTAAAATTAGTAGTACAATTCGCGAGTATAAAAATTTCTCTTCAAGTATGAAATTTGTCCGTAAAATTTACTACTCTTTTGTCGAAATTGCCAAATTTTAGACAGAACTTTTAACTCACTTCCTGTAACACCATCTACGAGTACCGTACTTTCACGCCCGGTGGGGCAGCCTTCACCTTTAGATCATTTCACGCAAATATGCAATTACATTTGTAAGGTTGAAACGGGTGTATTGGGGGTTTAATTTTAGTCTGTGCTAATTGTCTGTAGCGGATATTAGGTACCCACCACATGTTTATCGTTATCACCAAAGATAACTAGCAGGTGGCCTAGTTGGAAAGCTTCCATATAACGTCACATTATTGATAACGTTATTATTTTATACACCGTCAAGGATTGAAAACCGGCAGGATTATCCCTCTTTTAAAGATTAACTACGGTCAACACGGGGGAAATTTATGCTGTTAAGTCGAAGGGAAACGGTGCGCATTTGTGTTCTTAAATGATTGGATGCTAAGGAGACATTTTACTTGTGTTAACATTATATGTTCGTATATAGATTGAGTTTAATATTACTTTTTAGGTAACTCAAGTACCGAATTAGTTAATCCCCTACTATATAAAACCTAACTGTAAGTATTACTACTTCAATTTTTTTTTCGATTTTTATTTCGATGATCATCTCGTTTATGACCGTACGTGCATGTTAAGTTAACACAGTTAATAATACTTTTGTGCTTCACGAACTCATAAACAGTGCGCGTTGAATCTCGAAGGCTTAAATTGTTTGTTTGTCTACAATTTTAAGATTTGCGAATATAAATTCAGACGTTATGTTGATGTAAAAGTTTAGACCGACAGGATCAGCTTGTTGTACGGTGTGTTGCTCACTATTCGACGCAACTCATAATTCTTTCGACCCACATATAAGTATTTGCGAAAACTTACATTTATATACTTTCTTCATCTTCTGTGATAAAATAAATATATATATTCTGTGTTATTACTTCGGTGGTCTTATTAAATCTTTTTTAGCTACGGGTAGAGTTAGACGGTATCTCCGTAATTTAATCTTTCATCGTCTTGGCGCCATTTTTTATATTTACGTTATAATTTCGCATAACAAAGTCTGCGATCCCTCTCCGAAGAAACTATGCTAGCCGTTGCTTTGTTTTGTGGCCTTAAGATCAGCGTAACAATTTATTTTTGGCTGCCCAACTTGAGAAACCAGATTTTCTCGTAACAACTTTTCTTGTACTTATTGCTCTAGAACCGTAGATAAATCACTTACTGACAAGTTACGCCAACTAGTAAATCAAACGCACCGTCTGAAAAGCAAACGTAGTAACTAACGAAAAATGATCTAGTAGTGCAGAAAACAATTTTTTTGTTAAAACAATGCAATAAACATTTGCATTAGTTCTTGTAAAATTTTTCTGTTTAAGACTGTCGATAACAAAAACTAAAAAAACTTATATTTAATATATTTCTAAACTAAGCAAATATTGGTATACTTACGTTTATCAATTTAATGTACATCTGTAACAAAAAATAATGATTAACAATTTTAAAAATATTTAAAAAAATATATATTATAAAATATAATAAACATTTATCATTCATAGCAAATGTTTTAAAATTATTTTCTGTGTTTTAATTATTTATATTTTTAATAATGTAAATAAAATTAAAAAATAAAAAAAAAACTAGAGTAACTGCAGATGATTTTGTTATTAAACATTAACGTACTAATTAAATTAAAACTACATTATAAACTCCTACAAAAAACAGGTAGGTATAGAATGAAATTCGATGTATAAAAAGAACTAATTTATTGTTTTTCAAATTAATATTTTATAATAGTTTTTTATCTAACTCTTTTTAATATACAAATGTGGCAACAAAATAATCACGCAGTTTAACGCCAGTTTTTAGCTATATTTAAAAATATGATTGTAACAGTCGTAATATTAACCAAGATTTGACATATAAGCATTTCATCAATTTTTTTTCAATTTTACTGTACACATGAGACCTATTTCAAGGTAACGTTTTCTGTTTTATGAGCTACGTAATTGACAATCAACAACATATCGCTATACCTAACACTCAGTTCAAATAAAAAAAATTCGTTATTTAAATATAACAAACATTTATTATTTAAATTTTTTGTTTTTATAAATATTTAAAAATAAAAACACTAAATAAAAAAAAATTAACATAAATTTGATTCATTACTTTTTTGCTCAAATACTGACGCAGAAGCTTTTAAATTTATCAACTTAAAAAGAAGTAGAATGTTTAATGTTAAATGCTTCTTGGAAATAAAATTTCTTTGGCATATTAACATTGTTGTTTTTTTTAAATCTTATAGTCAATATAAAATCCATATTTGTCCATTTCTAAAACAATAAATTTTAACTACTGTTACGTGTACATACAAACTTAAAAAAAAAATAAATTAAAATTTTTATTTTTTATATAATGTTTAAACATAATATGTCAGTTAAAAACAATAAAAAGTTTATATACAATTATTACAACTGAGTATAAACATAATATTTTAGATAAGATCTATAAATACACCAATAAATATATTCAAATTATTTCTACTAGCACACATCTGACCTTTGATTAACGACTACATATAAAGTTA
This sequence comes from Aquatica leii, assembly GCA_035610365.1. Classification (NCBI taxonomy): domain Eukaryota; kingdom Metazoa; phylum Arthropoda; class Insecta; order Coleoptera; family Lampyridae; genus Aquatica; species Aquatica leii. The sequence goes on from CM069436.1 coordinate 43,697,613, forward strand.
AAGTTTAGTTTGTGTTGTTTTATTTAACAGAAATTTTACGCAGCATTTAATCATTTCTCAATATGTAAATTATGAGAAAAGGGTACACTGATACCAAATTGTTTACTGTGACAATGAATCTAAGAAAATTTTGTTGTATATTCTGTTGCTTTAATGATGATTTAAGCAAAATTATATAGATTATAGAAAAATATTTAAAAACCTAAAAAAAACATTATTTTGCAAAAAAATACACAATTATTGTTAAAATACTCAATACCCAAACTATCTTCTTGTTACGACATAAAATTGTTTTTGTTATTTAATTGTATCCTTTATATTTTTTTTTATTTTCTTATTTTAGGAGACAGGAACAAAATCAATAAAATATTTTATTTGTTTGTATATAAAACAGACTAAATTTGTTTAACAATATACAATCTATAGCGATTTAATCTGCAAAGCGTTAAATAATTAACATAAATTATATTATACAAAGTAAGTATTATTTACTATAATAAACCGTGTGTGGTTTTATTTGAATGCGTGTCTGGAATTAACTCTGGTCTACGTTTAAATGCTGTAACAAAAACTGGTTATTTCTTAATAAATTTACGTGCACTTTGGCAATGGTAAAATGTTTATGTTAATGATTGTGTCTAAAATTATGTTAATTAACGTACACACGTGACGAATAGAAAAATTATTAATTAAGACTTGTATTTAAATTACTCAGGTAAGTCTTTGATACGATTGCAATAACAAATGAATTTGTTAAATTATGGTTTGTAGGTAAGTAACGTACGTGCTATTTTTAATTACTTCAATTTTACTTACAAATTTACAACAAGTATTGACCACTAGTATTTATTTCGAATGACAAAGTTTACAAAAAAAACTCGGTGGCGGTAATATACGGAGTGTTGCAAAGCTAATTCTAACAACAAATCAAAGTTCCACAAGGCTAAATTAAGGTAATTAATGTTAAAAGTAAATTACGTTAATAAATTATTGTTTACAGAAAACATGTTCAGTAACTAATTTAAATCGTATAAGTGTCAAACGTTTTAACAAATTCTAAGCTAACCTGGCTCGAGAAATTTATTAATACGCTAATTCACCTACGTTTTTAAAAAAAACCAGATAACTGTTTTATGCAACGTTTCACAAATTTTAAGCCACTCTGGCTTGAGCAATTTATTAATTCTTAGCAAAAAATAATTTAGAAGCTGTTGGTTCACACGTTAGAAACGTTATTTAAGGTTACCAAAAACTTAAACACGACTGATGAAATTGAAAAACAGTAGAACATCCACAGAGTGTGTAACAGTTGTCAAAAGTTATTTATTATTGCGTGTACATTGAATAAAATTTCAAAAAAATTTTACTAGTAACGAGTCGTAGAATAAAAAGGTTCTAACCGAAAACGGCGCTTGGATAAAACGTTCTCATATAGGACTATTTTATACAATGTAATTACAACTTATTTAGTTAGTAAGAATTTGTTGTTTATACTATCTAATTTCTATTCGCCGTTATTCTTTCTTAAATTTACTAGTGCATTTGTGCAAATGATTAACGAAGTTGTTGTAATTTATACCTATATCTGAAACTATCCAGTTGTCGATACATTAGTTTAATATATTTTAAGTACAGATAACTTTGTAGATTTTTGTATAGTGCAAACTACGTATTTTTTTTATTTAACAATATTTTAAATTTTTAGTGTAACACGTTTATGAGACACGGTACAACAATATATTACTAACATATTCAGCTATATAATTCCTAATATGGTATTTCCGGTTTCCATTATTTATATGGAATTAAACCTCTTAGAGAATAGCAAGTATCCAATCAGTGTGTGTGTGTGTGTGTGTGTTACTGTTACATATATTTGTAATTAACATAATTGCATTTAGTTTCATGCTTACAAGTTTTAATTTATTGTATGTTACTTGTACTATAACAACGTAATAGTAGAACTAGGATTTGCCATACATATTTAATAGATTTGATTGTTGTTTGATTCTGTGTAATCATTGCAATTGTGTGTATAATACCGTTTAACTTCAACATTTTTCCCCCTGATATTGTTTTATTTTGTAAATTGTTATTGTTGCGTTTTTTTGTTTCTGAGCAGGAAAATATTTACTATACTTTTTGAATGGATATTTCGTTGTTTTCTTCTCTTATGATTAATCGCTTTGTATAAATTTTGCTCTTTTTAAACTTACTTTGCAGTATTCGATTTTATTTCTTCTGATAAAATCTACGCGGTTGCATTTTACAAATAAACTGCAAAGTAAGCACATGTGAATTTGAATGCTTATAAAAAATGTAGGTTATTTTATTTTATTGCATAAATATAATAAAACATTATTTAAACCTTGTGGTAAGAATCGGTGAGGTACAATGCTCATTTACGTTTTGCGGTTTAGTTTATTTTCTTTCTAGAACTTAATATTACTTACTAGATTACTCCTTTGTGAGTAAAATTCTTAATATTTTTTTTTTAATTTTTGTTATTAAAATGTTTCAAATAAACTGAAAACACTATGAAGTAGTGCCCGTCTTTGACACCCAAGATGTCAGGTTTAGTATAGAGAAGAACGTAAGATTCTGCTTATAAACGTGGGTTGTTAACGATCAATTTAATGATCCCTTCTTATTGGAGAAAAGTAAAGGTTGGTTTTCTGCTATAAAAAGGATTAATAATTTGATCATTAACAACCTATGTTTATTACCATGAGGCACACCGTTTTATCAAAAATGTTTCGTGTTTATAAAGTTTCTAGCAACCTACTAGTATTGAACTCAAAGTTAATTTTAAAATCGGCAAGTATGTCATGCATAAATTGTGGAAGCGTAAGAAATGATTTAGTAGATACTCGAGTCACTTTTTGGCTAGCTTCCGTCGTTGATCGGCGTAAGTCGGATTGTAGATATCCAATTTATTTGGGCAAGACGGTGCTTTGCGCTACCTTACCTTGCGTGTAAATCAAGAAATAAGTCTGAGCCAGTAAAAGAAATTTCCAGAACCTGCACTTCCAATTGTGGGTGAAGTAATAAAACAATTTACAGTTATAACAGAATTCAAGTTTTATTTATTTTTGACTAGTATTTCTAAACAATTGATAACAGAGAATTAAAAAATAAAGAGAAAAGAGAGAGAACTGGTATAAACTGCACGGTTTTGATTAATAATCTAGTCGTTGGTACAATCCTATAGTAATTATCAGATACAATAAATAACTACTGCTAATAAACAGTAGTCGTTACACAGAAATATTCTTATAACTACTGATACTAATATTTTGACCAAATATCGTTTAAATTGTTCCTAAATTGTAGTAGTTCTATTGTATCAATTTAAAAGTATCATAGATCTAGAAGTACTAATCCCTACATTAACTTAACGGATTACAATTACCAAAAGGTAGGATCACAAACTAAACGCGTTTGCGTTACAATATGATTATCAATCAAAAGCTTCCCCTAGATCGTTTGACGTCAAGTGTTCGAACGCGATTTAATAATTTTGGGACTTAATTACTTTTAAAGCACTCATAAGCGTAAGCTACATCTCAGTACGAAAGTAACCGATTTAACAATTAGTTTATTTTTAGAAGTAATAAAACAATAATGAACATTTCAAATCTACAGAATGCTATTGATACTCAAAATTTAACGTAGATACGTTAGAAACTGGCACAAAGCGTGTTTATTTATCAAATAAACTTGAAAGAAAACTCTAACTTACTATAAGATATTGCGCAGAAAAGTATCTCTCGGTGTTAGCATCCTCTTCTGAATTAAGGATCACACTGTTTTTGCAAATAGTTATGGTTTAAACCTATCCCAATGACAAAAACCTCGTAAATAAACAGACAGAAGAAATAAAAAATTTGCGAATCGCAACCACGTGTGAATCAAGTAAGCACTAACTATCAAAACGATCTTTGAATAAATAGCTGAAAAAATATGTTTTTATCGCCCCTTTAACCGTTAAAATGCGATGCGTGCAGAAAGATTCTCTAAAAAAACGTATCCATAAGGTAGATGTTGATGGATGACAAAAATTGTATCTCTTGACTAACCCACGAGAAACTTATTACGCAAAATTGCTTAAGCGACAATTGAAATATAAATCGTTACAAGTCTAGCGCACGTCGTTTAGTATTGAATGTAACCAACTTAGCCCTATTTGTAATACCACGGCGATATACTTGTTATCTATTTTTTAGCTTTTAGAAATGTTTGCAACGTTTCTAGTATTAATAACAGGGAGTGAAGCACAGTTAATCTTTTATTTTCCTAACCACCTTCTATTGTCGGTTGTATGTTTACCGACTAAGTGTACAATTGTGTCACAAGTATTTTATGTCTTATTTAACATTTAGATTATATGCGCCTTTCTTTTCAATTTTTATAAATTTTATATATGTTAACGTTCAATTTCAATATTATAAATTTATCTACTTTATTTGAATGTACAGTGTGTTGCCTAACTTAATGGTTCAGTACACTTGTAATTAGATTTGTTAATTACTGTAATATTGCATGTACCGTTACACGTTTGCCTTTATATTTTTACAAAAGTCGATGTTAAAATAAATTTACTTCTTGTTAGTTTAGTTGTGTTATATTTGTTTTCCTTCAGTGTTGTAAGCTGTGAACGTTTTTCCGTTTATTAACCGATTATAATCGACGCATTACAGACCGACTGATTTCCGTTAGTTGTTTTACCCACGCCACTCTCCATTACTAAAGCTGCCGTTGCTTTTCTTTACAATGGGTTAAGTTTAAAAGTAATTGGTTGCATTTCAACTAAGGGCATATTACAAATTATTTACTGAAAAGTTTAAGTACGTAATAGGGCAATTGGTACAGATAAAATTGACAAGGAAGAGACGTATAAAAACTAACAAATTTTTATTTTAAGTATGTTTAACTATTCGTAAATTTTTTTTGTTTGTGTCAGTTGTGTAATTGAAAATAAATAAAGATTGTCAACTGTTTGGTACTGTTGTAATACCTCTGTTAGCTTAGCTTATAGTAGAGTGTCAGCATCAATTTAAAGCAACGGAAAACTAGTTAAATACATGTTTATTAAATGATTACTAATATTATTTACAATAAGTAAAATATTCAATTCGTTTAAGTTTGCCTGGTTTTGTAAAAGTCCACTAGATGGCGTTTCTTCCGGTTTCTTTTTGTTTATACGGTGATGTCTTTTACTATTTTGTTACGGCGACGTTTTTGAAGAGAAAACACATTCAGAATGCTCCGAGCATCGGGGCAGTATTGGTTTAATTTTTTTTAGGTAGTAAACTAACCACTTACAATAAACAAAACGCCGCGCACCTTGTGGCACTTAAAGTATTAATTCGATAACTTAGTCACTTTACTGCAGAATAATTACAAGAAATTTTGATAGTGGTTGTCAAACAGAAACAAAAAAAAAATTACGAAAGTTAGTAAATCTCATGATAAAGTAATTTAAATAAGACAAGATTGAAGAACACAGCGGTGGTAGTTAATAAACAAATATGATAACACTTACAATAATGAGTGAATATAATAAGATGAATTGAACGGGTGATTAATAAACAGGTATAAAAATAATTACAATGATGAGCAAATTTAATGAGATGATGAGAGATGATGAGAGAATGAGCCAAGTATGTTGCAAAATTTAGATTTTAAAGACGGTTAATTAATCAAGATTTCTAGGCTAATATATAAAGATCAGGATTACGTGTGGTCTTCTGCATAGTGGTATCCTTATAAACTCGACAAGTGTTCTGTATGATTTCGTTTATGGTAGGAAAGCTACGTGCGCTTTTATACTGTTGAAGGTGGAATTATTGGATAATTGAGAAGTTAAATAACCGGGATAAGATTTGATCCTTTACACTGTTTTATAAACTATTTCTGTATTACCGCACTATATATCTAAAAGTTAGCTTAAGAACAATTATTAAAAACTATAAATATGACTATGTAAAATTAAAATAAAAAGTATTGTTTTTTTCTTAAAGTTTCCACAACTCTTCTATTTAAAAATGATTATAAACAATTTTAAAAAGAGTGCAAAATGTATTTATACAATAGTTATTATAAATTTTATTTAAAATTAAAAAATGTTATAAAATGCATAATTTAGAAGAATTGAGTCAGTTACTATTATAAAAAAAACCAAGCATTCAAAAAATAATTTTAGTATATAATTAAGTACAAATAGCTTCCATATTAAACTTTTTTACCGTAGTTAATTAATAAAGAAATTATTAAAGTAGGATACAATTAAAATTATAATATCAACCTATTTATTATAACTATAACTGCTATAACCAACTAAAAAGAGGATCGACGCAAGAACGCAATTATGTAGAATCCCGCTCCTTGAACCGCGATTACAGCAACGTACGATCATACGTTTACGTTTTCTAACACGCACTATTTTATTGTGCAATTGCGGTGAAACTACATTCTTAGATAATGTGTAAACATGTTTGTTTAAAACATCTTTTTGTATAAATTTCCATTTGTATCTTCATCATCATCACAAATTTGTTCCAACAAACAACATGTTTATATTACAAAAAACTTCTTATTAAAAATCATAATAACCAAATTATTTATATGTACGTATTAAATTTTTTTAAATGTTTTAGAATTATGTTACTATGTCATTAGATTTTAAGTTGCAACTTATTCTTTTGGATATAAAACTTAACTAATGCAATTTTAGTCTCATATCATTTAACACTCTTTTTACATTGGAGTTCACTATTATTATTAAACGTGTGGTTTTTTAAAATTATTTATACATTTATTATTATGTTACATAGTTAACGAAAACCATAGTACTACATTAACTGCGCAAAAAAGGTTTCCAATTTCACGTGAGACGAGTTCTAACAATTATAGCTTATCATAATACTACATATGCGTTATTTTAATAATCAAATTTTAATATTTTTTTCATGCAAATTAATTGAATCAATATTTTTTTTGTATTGAAAAAAATTGTATGCAAGATTTATATGCGACATAAAATTAGATTATAAGATAAACCAAATAAGAAAAAGAAAAAGTAATAAGAATATGTTAAGAATTACGTTAAGATTCATGAATTTTATCGTTTATTAAATATTCTTATGCATTGTAATAGTATGTTTGTTTTAATACATAAATAAATTATTTGTATTTATACGGCATGTTTTATTCGTGTATATTGACAAAACGTCACTGTCGTATTACCGTGTGAATTATTTTTCGTCCAACAATACTCAGGTGGAAAAAATCTTTTATTTATTTCACGAACTATATAGAATCAAAGAAGATAAATGTTCTACTTTAGAAAAAAAATAAACGTTAGTATACTTTAGATTAACTTATTTTGAATACTATTTATAAATAGAAATGTAGCAGTTAACTATTTATTCACGTGCAAAGAATAATATAAAAATAAAAATCAAAAAATGTGTGTATAAAATTTATAAATTTAATACTAAATTTTCAGATAAAAAACCCGTTCTTTATTTTAATGTTTTAGTTTTTTATGAAAATAGTTTTTTAAAGAATTAAATTAATTTCATTTAATACAAAACATAATTAAAAATTAATTTTTTAAAGTTTTATAACAAACCCTGTTGTTTTCTAAACTTTAAGTTTTTTTGTTGTAAGCAAATAAAACTGGTTATCAACAAATATTAATTTTGTTTAATGTAAAGCTTTTGCTTAAATAATATACGTTAAAACATTATTAAGCAGTTTTATGTAAAATATAAGTTTGAGTTACGATATTTTATTAGAAATTATTAACGAACATCACAACTCATAAATATAATTTTTAACGTTGGTGTAATAGTCTACAACACGTACGTACGTACTTTTTTAAACACTTTTAGCGTTGAAATCTGTTGGAATTTTATTTGTGTACAGAAATAATAATTCTATTTCTAGATTTGGTCGAAGTTATTGTTTGAATTGCTGCAGTTGCTATTGATTCGAATTCTAAAGGTATATCTTCTTCTGTAGAACTTATTTTTAAATTTTTATAATAAAAAATTGAACTAAAGGTTACTTATTATTTAAAGTGACAGCTAACAACAAACAATACACAAAACATAAGTTTTAGTAAAACAATTTTATTATTTATTATTGTTTAGTCTGTATTTTTTTCCAATTTATGAATTAAATATTAAATTAATATTAAAAATCCAGACACATTTGACTACAAAACTTCTTATTATATTGGAAAATATTTTAGTGTAAACAATTACCTTATGGTGTCTAATAACACAGAACTATAAAATTTTAATTTTGTTATGATTTATGTATAAGTTTATTTTAATTTATAACACTAATAATAACTATGCAAATAAATGACCACACTTTTTTTTTTAAAAAATTAAAAAATAAAATCCACATTGATAGAACAATAAACTACGTGCTATAGGCGATTTAATAGAACTGTTTTAGAGTAAAAATTATTTACGTCTTTTTATGACAAACATTAAGGAAATGCAAGATAAGGTTAATTACCCCAATGCATCTAATATGTTACAACAAATCTTGTAACAATTGATTATTCTTGTTAAATTTATTTTGTGTTATTTATTATAACGTGTTTTATAATATTAAATTAAAACGGAGTAAAAATATATAAACACTTATAAAAACAGAGTTAAAATAAGAATACATTACAACGTACAGATATTAGGCATGTGCCAAAAGATAATTAGACTCTTCTAAATTAACATGCAGTTCATAAAACTGATCGTTTTTAGTAAATACTGACTTCTTTAAGTTAATTTGAGCAAATTTCAGTAACAAGTTTCTGATTTTTACATCTTTTTAACACTGCAAAAGTTCGATGAATTACTGTTGATGTCTCTTTCTTATCAAAAGATAAATGTGCAAGCAAATACTAGTTGCAAATTAGGTATTTTAATTTAGTCTAATTATCTTGAATTTAGTTTTCTAAAATCTGTTACTATATAATTACAAAAAAGTTGGCACTAAATACCAACGTTTACAAACATAAGCTGTCACTTAATTTACAAACTAAACATTTTTAGTTAAGCTTATTATTGCAACGATAGTTCAAATTGTCTCCGCGATTTGGCGTATTGCTTAGTTTGAAATACTTATTGTGGGGCGTATTTAGAAAGTGTTCTTTTATAGAACATTCTCAAATCAACGTCAATTTGCTATAATAGCCATTTGCAACAGTGGAAATCTTAAAGAAATTTTTCCGGATTCTTATCGTTGACACCGACAAGATTTTAGGGAAAGTAGTTTAGGTACCAATGCAGAAAGTGTATTTTAAGACTTCTATTACACTTTAATGCGTAGGAATTTTTAAATAGATTGACAGTTACGTTACTTATTTAAGAAAAATAGTGTTTCAAGTATTGGTTCAAGTTTGTCTATTGCTTTAACAAAATGTTTCATCTTAACGTGATATATAAGAATGGTAAAAATATTTTGTCACTGTTGACCAGTAAGTTTCACAATAGTATAACAGGAAAAAATTTGTAGAACCATGTAACAACAACAAAAAGAATTAAATTGTGTTATTTTTTAAGAATAAAACTAGTTTTTATTAATACCAATGTTTAAGGTAAGGAACAAACAAATATACCCAGTTAAGGTTGTGTTGTAGGAAAATTAGTTGTCTATGTACATGAGATAATCGTATTTTTTCTTCATTAAATTTAAGAAGAGTTATTGTTTTGAATTGGAATAATAACAATAAAGTTAAAATCTATAGATGTATAAAAATGCTCACTGGTGAAAAAAAACGCACCTTTTTGCGCAAGAACAAATTGAATATAATATTATCTTGCTCATACAGAGACTACGAAGCCCCCAAAGTATCAAATTCTCTTATGTTAGAAGTCTTTCAGGATCTCGTGAACTGTGGCGCTGTAATCGGCTTATGTCAAAATGTTGCTATCATTCGTCTTACAAATAGTATAGTGTATACCATGGCTACAAATAAAGTTATTCACAGTTAAGGACGTGAAATTATTTACAACGTCTACAAGTTCATGCTAAACGAAAAGGAACGAAGGGCAACTTTTATTACCTTTAAACAACCTGCAAGAAAGATTTGCAGCTGCTACAGGAGTTAGATTAAGTACGGTGAAAAGAATTATAAAAGAAGCAGATCAAACTCCCGGAGGCAGTAAATTTTCTTCACCAAGAAAATCTATTAACAAACCAAACCCAAAATCATCCGTTGAAAAAATTGAGGAAGAAATTATTAGAAGAATCATATACACATATGCAGACATTTATCACAAAAGGCCAACAATGAAAGCTGTATTTGAAGAATTAAAAAAGAAGAGAATATTAATTTCCAAGAAAAATTATCTTCATTTAGAAAATTAGTGCATAAAATTGGTTTTCGTTGGAAAAAAGCAGAAGACAATCGCAAGCAGCTAACTGAAAAGTTTGAAATTCGAACCAAACGAATTGAATTTTTACGAAAGTTACAGAATTATAAAGAAGAAGGTAGAAACATTGTGTACAGTGATGAAACTTACCTGCATAGCTCACATACAGTGCCGAAAAGTTGGGATGACAATAGTCAGAAGTGCCTAATATGACGGGTGGTCAAAGGACAACATTTAATAATTCTACATGTTGGAGGCAAGAAAGGTTTTGTAGAAAATTCTTTGTTAATTTCTAAGTCTGGACTTAAAACTGGAGATTATCATGACGACATGAACCACAAAAATTTTGTAAAATGGTTAAAAGAAAAGTCTCTTCCGAATGTTCACAAAAATTCTGTTTTGGTGTTAGACAATGCATCTTACCACAATGTTACAATCGAGCCAAATCCAACATTTACGTGAAAAAAAGATGCTATGCAACATTGGTTGTCAGAACGGGCTATTGCATTTGAAATGCAAGAAACTAAAATTGATGTTATGCTAAAATTCAAAATAATAAACCAAGCAATAAAACGTATGTTGTCGATAAACTCATAGCAGATCATGGCCATTCGGTACTAAGATTATCACCGTACCATCCAGAACTCAATCCAATTGAGAAAATATGGGCATTGGTAAAGAATCATGTAGCTGTGCACAACACAACATTTAAATTGAATGATGTATGGAAACTGGCAGAAGATAAACTCAAGGAAGTTGGTATAATAGAATGGCAAAGTGTTTGTGCTCATGTAGATCTAGTGGAGGCTAATTACATCGAACAGAAATTAATATGTGATAACGTTTCAGAGCTTATTATAAACATAGGTGACGATAAAGATGAAACAGATTATTTTTCTTCAGACGATGATTAATTCATTTTATTAAAATTGTACATTATGTGTAACACTAATTGTAGTCATACTTATTTTAAACTGCTATATTTACATCAAAAAACATTTTGTCGCTTTTTATAATTTATACTATTTACCTTTTAATCAAAAATAAATTGAAATCACAAAAAAATATGTTATTCATGCTTCATTACAGTTTAACTAAGGGCCATTATTATTTCATGTGTATGTAAATATACATAAATATTTGCAATAACAAAATCAAGAAAATAATCTGTATAAAATTTTACATACGGATAACAGTGTCTTTCAGGTATTTACATTGTGTGCGTAACAACTGAAAACAAGAATACATCAGTAGCCGTGCAATCTTAACTTAAACGTGCTTGGCAAACTCGTGTATAAAAAATCTACGAATAATTTTAATAAAATGCATAATTACACGTGTTATAAGAACACGATAATACTTCATTTGCAAATACTCAAATTCTGTGTATTTATATTTCTTTTCAATACATCCAAAACCATTGCCTCTAGAGGTTAATCAAATAAATTGTTAACATGTCAATAAACTACGATAATTACATACTGGAAACATCCTTGCTATTCGTGCTTAACTTTGTATTTTAAAAGAATCTAAAACAATTATAAGTACTAAACAACACAAAACTTTATACATTAAGCTGTACCTTTGGAAAGAAAATTACATTCTGTGTAGATGAAACCAATTTCACACAAAAATGCTTTTACAGTGGTATGTTTATCGTTTAAATGCTGAAAATAATTAGAATTGGTTTAATTTGAACATTGAATGTATAAATATCTATCTGATTACTTTTAAATTGTTAGTTTCTTTCTCTGCGGTTTTATAAAATGTAAACCATTACAAACTTTCTAATCTATGTATAGTCGGTAATTTAGATTTCTATAGTGTTTGTCATTCAAATAGACTAATGTTTTTGAGATTCACTTAGACTTGTCAAATTTTCAATTTTTTACTAATTAATTCCAATTTTCGACTCAAGGTCACAGTTCACGACATAGTGAATCGCCTCTAAAAGTATTCTGATATAGAATCCGTACTGTATAAGTTTTGTCCCAAAACGCTCTGTTGCTGCATTCAGGGCGTTAGCTGTCATTTTGTTGTTTTTTTTACAAATGAAATTATTCATAAAAAAAAATAATATATTTTTGGTGACTTTGAGATAAATTCGCTGATGACTTGTATCAGTTATTCTTGTCGAGTTATCAATTTTATGTTTAAAAATTTGCTGTTTACGCTCTCATAGCTCTCGATTATTTTTTAAAATGGGTAGCTAATACTATCTGGGTTTTTAATTAATACATTTGTCTTTTAACAGTAATTTTTTAAACTATAGTAAACTATAGTATAATATTGACAGTTGCATCCTAAAGTTTAACAATTTTAATGCTACATATCGCACTTTTTTAAAAGAACTCTCCCACAAATCTTTACATGACGTGATTCGCACGTTAATTCTACCTAGATTTGCTTCAGCATTCCCTGTACCTATCTTAAAAGGATTTTTTCTATTATTAAAAGATTTTCTCAGATTAAATTAAATATTCAAATTGTTACTTAACTGATACAAAAAAAATTATGATTTTTATTTAAAATTTTAGTTTTAGACAATAGAGAACAAAACAATCCGGCTATAGTAGGTCTACTTACCTTATTACCAAATTACCAATTCAAATTTAGACATAAATACTCAACTATACATCAGGCAGATTTCGGAGCGCGTGCTTATAATGTGTTCAAAAAATATCAAATAGTCCTAAAATCAAAAGTACATATTTGTTACACAGTTTCGCACATATATTGTAAAAGGTTTATCTTAATTTTGTGAATTTAGTTTAATTGCTAAAAAATGGATGAAATTGTGGGTTACTGAAATGCTGACATTCTAAATATGTTTTTTATTCATGGTAAATGTGGAAAAATATTGCATAGAACATTTAATGCAAGATATTTTTATCTACCCGCAATAAGTATAAACAAATTTAAAAGACTTGGTACACGTTTAGGAGAGAAAATTTTTCAAAACTAATTACTGATAGCAAAGATAACTAAATGAACACTTGGTGTTATTTTCTAGCTTACCTTCAGTATTTAATAGCAACATCTTTTACAGATTTAGACATATTTGTGATGTCAATTCAGAGGATTCTGAAACTACATAGATTTAATCAATACTCAGAAATTACAGTTCAAGTTTTGCATATTGGAGACAATCTCAGATAAACTAAATACTGCAAGCATATGTTTTTAAAAATGCAAGAAGATGAAAACTTTCCAGCTAACGTTATTTCGACTGATGAAACTAAATTTAGTCGAGAAGGCATCGTAAATCAAAGAAATAACCATTATTAAGCAAAAAAATCTTCATGTCCTACGACAGAATAATTTTCAAAAGCAATTTATTTTTAATGTGTTCTGAACTATTGTAATTAATAGGGTGTGTTACAAAATTTACCATGCTCATATAAATCAACAAAAATATTTGGAAATTCTGAAAAGAGTAGTGACGCAAATTTCTGAGCACTTTAACCAACAAACAATTGTTGGTATCAACTAGAAAGTGCATCCGCCTATTCTACTACGTGTATTTCCAGCTGTCGTATATGTTTGAGGATCGATGGATTGATTCTAATGGGTTACAGAAGTAGTTTTCTAAATCTCTGAATTTATCCCTACTTAATTTTTTCTTTGTGGATATCTCAAAAATAAGGTGTACATCACACTAGTTGTAATCAAGATCGTGTACAAATTGCTTTTGTGGAATCCAGATCCAGATAGTGTTTTTCGTGCAACTACTAGAAAATGTAGGAAAATTTTTTTTAAGTGTTTCTAGCAGAATAGAAGCCATGTTGAACATTAATAGGCGTAATAAAATCATAAATATAATAATAGATCACGTAGAATCTAAGTATGACGTGATTACAGTAACAGTGCCTAAAACAAAAAATTAGAAACACTGGTAAAGGAAGTATAAGCTAGAGTACCTTAAGATAGCGTCTTGGAACCAATTCTATATGTGCTATACACTATCGATATAACAAATATGAAAAGAATTGCTATAGCTATGTTTACCGATGATATCACACCCAAAATTGATAATGTTTAGCAACGGTTTCAAAACAAAAAAATTATGTTTCACTTTTGTTTCAAACATAAAAGAAACCTAAGTGCAATAAAATAGCCAATAAGTTCATAGCTGTTTCACTTATTTGAATCAGTATAATTTGGCTATTTTAAATTCAATAATGTTGCAAAATAAATGTTGCATTCGATATGTTTTAGACGGTTCATTTTGGAATTGATACTAAATGATCACTTAATAAATGATTTTCTAGTTTTAATAATAAATTGAAACAATTATTTCAATAATATAATTGACACATTAATGTTGGTTTTAAAATAAAACAACTAAATCAATAATTTTGCGAATGCACATTTCAAAGCGAGTTTGATATTACCGTTCTGATGTTTAAAGGTTAGAAAGTAAAAACTTACTAAAATTAGACGCATTTTAAACTCGAAAAACGCTCAGTTGCATTTGCATTTGATGTATACTACAGATTTTATTGTACAATTGCAAAAAATATTTAAACATAATATTATTTTGAGTTTCAGTAGTTTTAAATTTAGTAAGTAATACCAGATTATCAATTACTTTTTAAATATTCTTTGATGTGCTACCTAAACCGGTTTATTCACGAAAACCTGACAAACTGCATCAGTTACTGTTGGGTAGCAATTTATTTGTAACATAGAAATAAACATTTCAGTCATCTACATAATCAATGAGTTACACAAAATTAATTAAATTTTTTTAACAAAAAGAACTAAATTTAAATATCACTTTAGCCATCAAAAGAAAATAAATCAAACAGTGAATACTTTTAGTTTTACATAACAATATAGAAAACTTGAAAAACTGAACTGTAATTAATAACAATGAAACCTTAATTAATCTTAAAAAATCATCAAATTTATGCAATAATCGACCTTAACGCAACCATGTGTTAATTTGCATTTTTTTTATACAAGTTGAAACATAATACCTAAAGAACAAAGACTTACCGTTTATTGTTCGATTTCGTAATTATACAACCATTACTTATCAAACTCCTGCATAAAACGGCTACCGAACAAGTTAAAAAAATATTAAGTTGCAAGTTGCAGTGCAAGAGTTGACAACGGTAATCAAAACGATAGCAACGTCTAATGCTAAGTAATCAAAAATAATTCGTTTTCACTAAAACAATTTAAAAACGATTCCAGTGTTTTGAAAATAGTTTAATGTTATTTAATCGATTTTCAAACAAATTTTGTTATTCTAAATTCTGTTGTAACATAACAGTTTTAAAACGACTGCTGATTACTAAAAATAAATAGCAAACACTAAAACAATTTTAAAACCATTCAACTGTTTTAAAAATAGTTAAATTTTATTTAAATGATCTTTAACCAACTCTAATTATTCAAAAAATAATCGGTATTAATAAAACAGTTTATAAACGATTGCTGATCATTGGAAAAAAATTCGGAACCTTTTCAATTTATTCACTGCCAGTTATATTTAAATAAAATAAAATTGAAACTAAGACGAAACACGTAATCAAACAATTAATTTAATTTTGTGACTGTAACAGTTTCAATGCGTCTTTACTAAGCACTTACTTAAGATAAATTATACGTTGCAATCAGCTATTACAATAGCGCAGTCGTTGTACTTGAACGGTTTCACTTTTGTTAAACGTTTGCCACGTATGTCTTTTATTATTTTGACTGCGCCATTTTTTCTAAACTTATTCAACTTAAATATAACTTTTATTTAAAGAAAATAAATTAATTAACACTATACCTACTGAAACAGTAATCACACTATAGAAATAGTTATTTTCAATTTATAACTTAATAAATATTTTAATGACAAATAAACAACTTAAAATATGTATCGATTGCTTATAACAAATTTATAAATACAAATACTGTCAACACGTTTGTATGAACGAGTTATATTTAGATTGCACGCTATATAGGTGTAAATTACTTTGACACCGAGACAATAAGTATTGACGAAGGGGCGTTCTATACAAAATTAATTTTAATTAAATCCAAAATTACACACTTTTTATAAAATATTTATTTTATAACAGTAACTTTGAAGTAGTGTATCAAATACCATTAATTAGAAATGCAGTATCAATCTTGTAATTGACATTTTTGTATTATATTAATTTAATAGTCATAAAAATGTAATTAGCATTTAAGAAGAAAATACAATCCTATTTTAATTTTTGTACTTATTTAGCAATTTTGGAATTGTATAACACTTTATTATGATAAAAATTTTAAATAACTTACATAAAGTTGACTAGACTTTTGTGAACAATCTAACTTTTACTTGTGATGTACAACAACAAACTAAAACTATCTTTGTTGTTTTCTTGTACTTCAAATAGTTGTTAAATGAACTTGCATTTGCAATAAACAAACTTAATGTAGTTTTAATTTTACAGTGTTTTATCTTTTATTGCTAAAAATATTTGCAGTAAGTTTTTATCGTTTATATTCATTCTTTTGTGTCTTTTAAACTCATTTTTTTACTATATTAATTGTTTCTATAAACAGAAACGCAATTCTTTGAATGGCTAGATGAATGTTTCTAAGCTGCATCATAATTCAATGACAAATCAAATATTGGCGATTTAGAACTATAAACGTGTTAATTCTAATTGTATTTAATTTTTGTATAACGAAGACAGTGTTAGTAAACGCAATAGAAAAGATGTATTATTTTACTATGTTATTAATAAAATTATACCTGATTAAATACAAAATAGAAACGTTTTTTATTGTTCTTAACTGTCATACATTTTAATTTTTTGCTATTGTAAACATAAACGTCTAATTATTTTTGAGAGATTTTGAGATTTTGGAGGCCTTTCTCCTTCGAGCAATAAAATGTATTTAACTTGTTTCTGTCTAACTTGGACACTTTTTTTTACCTCGAGGAATTACTAGTATTAATGTTTTTTTTTGCTGGTGCAGAAGAAAGTTAGAAAGTACCTGTAAAAAATTGCTTTTAGAAAAGTATATAAAGTCCTATTTATTGTGCGTGCCCAATGACGCAATATCAAAGATCAAAAACAGACAAGTTGACGATTCCAAAAGTCAATGTCATCTTTGATGAACAGCCTGTTGTTTTTACGATAGGTGCAATTTTTTCCAATATATGACTCACAAACTTTTAAAATAAAATGTTTTTGGTTTTGTGAATCTAAA
This sequence comes from Aquatica leii, assembly GCA_035610365.1. Taxonomy (NCBI): domain Eukaryota; kingdom Metazoa; phylum Arthropoda; class Insecta; order Coleoptera; family Lampyridae; genus Aquatica; species Aquatica leii. The sequence continues at coordinate 43,715,216 of CM069436.1, forward strand.
ACGAGTTACGCAATTAATAATAAAATTTAGACATGTAGGTACTTTTACGCCTTACAACATGTATTGTTACAAGTTTTAGCTGGTTACGAACCTGCACGGCCAACTCTCAACAGTCGGAGAGAGGGTAGGGTTCCTAGAGGTAAATAAAAGATAATTAAGGGCGCCAGAGCCTATCCAAAGTCAGTTCCTGCTTGCTCACCACAGAAATGGTAATAAACTTGTAACTATGATGTTAAGTTCGTAACTGCTGAAAGAAACGAATAAAAGAGAAAAACTAAATCGTTAATAACAATGGTGCTTTAATTACTCTATCACGATAAATATAATAAGAATTAAATAGTCAAATCTGAGTAGGTACTAGCGAGAATATACAAAATTGAATCACCGTAAGATAGGCAACTTACATGACATTAGTGAAGAACATGAATACGAATAGTTCGCAGTAAATATCGTTTACATAATTAGAAATATGGCATTAACGACAATAAGGCAAAATAATTATTATAGCATTAACATTAAATTATCACAATAAATAAGCATAAACAGCATACGTAGTATAAGCAAATTTACTAACTAATGATATTACCATTACGATAATCAGTACGAAGGTATGATGATTGTAAGTTTCGTGAGAAACCTCGTTGACGACGAAAGAAAATTTATAAAAAAACTTACCACCAATACAGGTGTTCCTTTTATGCGGAGGAAGCGCTCCCTTCGACACGTGCCCTGTAATTAATTTTAATTGCAAATCGTGTCAACCTAATAGCTCACGAAATCGAAATCTACAAAGTCATTACGTAAATTGTAAAATGTACACAAAACACAAACCGAACGTCGGATGCTGTTATACTAATGTTACGCCTCTGGTGGTATTAAGTAATTGCCTTTGAATAGAATTTAATCGGACCCAGTAATTAAGATCTTCCGAACAATGTGATAGTCATCCAGGTGAATATATGGCCTCCACATAGAATTAAATCGTCTACAGTAATTAAGATCTTCTGCTTTCGCTTATAATTTCCCCCTTGAGGATTTTATGTAACGATACAAATATCCCTAGTCATGAAGGTGGCACATGGTGCTAACCAAAAGACATAGAAATTACGTTTAATTAAAGAAAGAATAAAATCACTTACTCTGCGGGTATGAAATCAATTATTTAAGAGAAACTACTAATTTCCATCGTGTCCCAGCACGTGGATGATTCTTGAAAACGATATTCAATTCACGCAGACATAGATATTAACAGGTACGAGGGTAAAGTGCAAATGCCGGTCTGACACCGGATGCCGTCTGTCAATACGAAGTGACCAACGAACCCGATAGATGGCGTCAAGAAATATCAAAGTAGTTTTTAATTAAATTGATGTACAGGGTGATGCATTATTTAAATTTATGCACGTAACAGTATTCAGAAGTCTTTAAAATACCTCACGATATACAATTTTTTTACTAATCTATAATTATTTAAAAAAAATTGGCGTTACTGCTGTTAAAACCATTATAAAAAAAATTAATATACCTAAAAAAAGACAAGCAAGTAAACATAAGGAAATTTATTCTTCCATTTTCGAATTTTCAAATAATAAAAAAAACAAAACAACGTTGTTGACCTGTACCAGACAAACCAAAATATCTCCCGTTTTAGTTAAGAATAATACAATTAATGTTGCAGCAAACAATGTATTTTTTCTTTTTATTACTGAAAATTAAAGTTATAAAAGCAAAAAAAGCAATAGAAAACGTTTGTTCTTAAAAGAACTGGCTAAACAATTGATTTTGCCATATATGGAACTAAGATCAAATAATTCAAATTTACATAAAAATATTTTGGATGATATTTTAAAATTATTGTAGAACTTTTACCAAAAATAAAAATCAAAAACTTATAAATATTTTTACTACTTTCTTTAAAAAAAATATTCAGGCTTCTAGCAAATTTAACCATTTAACAATAGATATAGCTGCTGTTTGTTTTGTTTAAAAATTTTTTTTTGAAACTGCAATAATAAAATATATGAATTTATCAAAATAAAAATATTCTGAGAATATAGATTTTAAATATACGTTAAAGGGTAACGCGCAATTATTTTTTTAATTACACAAACTTGTATCATCGTGATTACAAACAAGAAATTGTAATGCAGCATCTTAATTAAATTGTAACAACTCTTATTTTACAGTAATAAATTAAATAAAAATACATTATTTTTTTTATAAATTAAACTTAATAAAAGCAAAAAAATATATAAACACTTAGTATTTATAAAACGCGTTAGTAGATTGTAATTTACAATTACAATAAAGAGAATGTTTTGTTACTTTTGTGGATGTATAAACTTTTGGCTAAACGAAAAGACAGTATAACTTGAAAAAGTTTTTTCAAAACTTTTTTCTAGTTTAATACATTAATCCCTAATAGACCAAAATCGTTTTTGTGAAAAAAGAGAACAAACAATACATACGTAAGCATTATTCCTAATGTAACGGCACCTGAATTACAAGTAGTTCAAAGCATTTTTGTTGTCTATCTTAAGATAAAAGATATTCAAGCAAACTTGTAGATACTTTAATTCACAGCACATAAAGAACAAACTTCAGTTATTTTAATAATCTGTTTTATGTTATGAATAAAGTAAATTTTACAAAAAAAAACTTATTTTATTTTAATTTACTTTTGGTTTATTATTATTATTTTGATTATATAATTTTTAGATATTTTAAAAAAATGCAAATTGTACTAAATTTTGCAAAATTAGTTATCGCAATGAAAAAATTGTCGAAGAAAATAAGTTGTTTGAGATTATTTCAAAAATATAAAAATTTAAGTCTCGGGTACACCAAGCACAATCAAATTTTTGTTATCTACAATGTACTCAGCAGCCAGTTAAAAATCTTAAAAAAACGCGTTCGGATTATCTGAATTAGCAAAGTATACAAGTGATTGTTTACAAAGATTATTAGTATTATTATTGACAAATGCAAAGCTAGATGCATACTTTTAAAAGTCATCAAAGGTAAAAATCTGACAATGGTGAAAAACCAGAAGAAAAAACAAAAATAATTGCAACAATAAACTTTTCATAAACTTGTACCAAGGATTTTTTCCTAACTTAATTGCTAGCAACTAATTCAGTTAAATCGGCAAGCGGATTGCAGGTCTCAGTATGCTAATTATAACGTAATTTAAAAAAAACGCTAAAACGGTTAGAAACTAGAATGGTAGACACTGTTTAAATCTATCCAAAACCAAAAGAGAACAAATAACAACACACAAGTTGTAACACAAATATATTTTTATTTTATTACAGGGAGGTTAAAAAAGAGAAGCAAAGTAGATTTACATAAATACGATTAATTGTTAGTATGTAGAATAGATCACAGACAAGAATTGTTGATACAAACTTTCCGTTCGGCAACACATCATACATAAAATTAAACTTGTTGACTTACCTTGTACATTCCAAACAAACACATTGGAAAACATAATACAAGTATGCAATATCTTAATAATTAAGAGAACGCACTTTTTAATATTATATTACAAACAAAAAAAAATAATTGTGACAACTTGATATGTACGTACAGTCGTACGTGCAAACTACTAACAACTTAAATTAAGAAAAACAAAACCCTAAGAAAACAAAACCAACAATAAAATCTCAAGGAAAAAAAGATTCTGATTACAAGTCGACACAAGCCGGACTACCAAAAAGCAAAGAAACAAAGTCACTAAAAAGTTAAACACTACGAGTGTGACAATCAAAGTAAAATCTAAAACCGCAACACAAAACCGAAAGAAGGAAAGCAAGCAAAAAAACAGTAAATAAAAAAGAATAAGAAGTTTCACTTGTCAATCGAAGCAGTACTTGTCGTGTTGGAATGTCACACTGGACCTAACTTAAAGGTTAAAAAACGAAAAAAGCAAAAGAAACCTAAAGGAAAGAAATATATAAATATAACAATAACAGTGACTAACATAAAAAATGTGGACTAAACAAAAGTACGTAGAGTACAAAAACCGACGTTACAGTCTAGCCCAAGTTTTAAACCAAGCATAATAAAACAAAAACCCACAAAACGCAATCAAGCAAGAGAATTAACTGAGAAAGAAAAGAAAAAGAAAAAAAACATAGTTGCAGTAAACACTAAAAAAGGAAATTACTAAAAAGAAAAAAAATTATTCAAGCAAAAAAATCTAAAGACAAACTTTAAGAATCAAAAGAGTAATAAAAAAGAAATAAATGAAAAGTAAGAAAAACGAGAATGAAAAAAAAACTGACGGAGAAAGATAAGACAAGATGTAGATGTCTGTTTCGTTTTTTTCTTCGTAGATGTAACGTATGGGAGTGACCAACCTTTTAATGCCCAACTAACCGCTCAAAATATATAGAAAACAGAAAAAGATAGAGCAAAAAAAAGGTATTAGTTAGTCATAGAACAAATGCGTACTAATTGCTGTCCCAAATCGTAAAATTTAAAACCAAATTTTAATGCCGTTAAACGTAAGGTAGTCTGTCCTAAAGTACGATAGAGAAGAAAGAAACCGTATTAAATTTAGCAAAAACTTAACAAAAATAAATAATATCGGTGACAGCAAAATCAGAGAAAACAAATAAATAGCATTTAAACTACTATCAATAAGAAACTGATAATGTATTCAAAGACTTAAGTCACTGAAACCAAAAGACAAAAATCAAATGTTGAAAGTTGAAAACCCAAAAAGTGAACTAGCACTTACGACGCTTGTGACGCCGATAGACAAAAAGATAACAATTAGAAGGAACAGCAAAGCACAGTTAGAAGCCAAGGAAACTAAAGAAGTAAATGCAAAAGCAAAAGTAGGAGTCTTTACATCCGGAGAAAACGTATAATCTTTATGTAGAAGTGTAGAAGATGTGGATATTTGAGTGTTAGAAAACTTCATCGTTCCTGAAAATGCGTGACGTAACCTAACCTTGGGTCTCATATGAGGCCAGTAGAAGTGACTGCGAAGAGCCTCTAAGATGCGGTGATCACAGCCAGATGAAGTGTGATAATCGTAGATTAGATGCTTGCATTGTTCCAATAGAATAACAAATTTTCAAACGCAAGGATCAGAAAAAGAAACACGTACCCGTTCACATAAAAAAATTTTATAACACATCAACGAGAGAAACGACGAGAAGAAACAGTAATTTTAGATATCAGACCTAAATACCAAAAATCAGTAGTAGGCCTAATAATCCTAGAAACTAAAAAACATTTAAAAAAAAGAGAGAACAGTACGTAAAGCTTTATCACCTTGAGAACGACAACGAACACAAGTCTTCGAAGTAGAAGTAGATACAAAAGAAGAAAGTGCAAAGGCATTAAGAGAGCAAGCCTTACTTACTAGCAAAAGTTACAGGTGATTCCTGAACTGTGTCACTGATCCCTGATATTAAAACGTGAAAACAATTACGAGAATTGATGTTTGATACCAAACGTTTGTGTAACGATATTAATTGAGCAATAAATGTGATTTTAAACAATGCTAACCAAAATTGATCGAACGGCGTTAGATTCTGACGAATGATCTCAAGCTGAATTGGCTCTAAGATTGGTTCTGTTAGCTAAAAAAAGGTATTGCATGATGGTAACGATGGTTTCGTGAGCTCATATTGCACCATTGCAAATAGTATCTATTAAGCCCTCCTTAGAATCCAAAAGCAAAAACCTAAACGGCATCAGATCAGCAACATCATTCCACGAACGTATAGAATTTTAGTTCGTCCTAAAAACAAGAAGAGCTTTACCAGAGAAAAATCAGACGCTGACAGAGAAAGTTGTTGCTGCGACACACCACGAGACAAACACAATTCGTCAATACAATTAAAAAACTCAATAAATACAAAAAGGTCTTCAACAGAAAAAGTCACGTTCTAATTTTTGAAGCTCATTTCTGACTGAGAGTTCAAGGAAGTAAGAAGTGGTGGTTCTTCATTTGAAAAATACATAGCTAACATACTAAAACCTAAAACAAGAAACTAATCAAAGCAGAAATCTACTAACACGTGTCTGACAATAAACACACTAACCTAAACAAAAAAAATGATTTAATAACTAAAACAAGTCAAACTAACGTACTACTAAAAAACAGCAAAAAAAAATAAACTACTATAAGCCAGGTCCTGCAACAACACCAAAAGAAACAGAGCAAAACTTTGAGTAAGTCGAACTGAGTAACAATAAAGAGGTAAAAAAATTAATAAAAATAGAAAGAATTATAATGCACACACAAAGCTCGACCTCTTGACAATTAGGCGTCAAATTTTGTTACTAGGATTTTCTCCTAATTGCTGGTGACTAACTCAGTTAGATCGGCAAGCGGTCTTTTGATGTGCTAATTAGAAACAGTTAGAAACTAGAATAGTAGACACGAATATGCTCTTACTATATCACAGAAAGGTTAGAAAACAGAAGGGAAGTCGATTTACATAAATGCAATTAATTGCTAGTATGTAGGTATAGATCACAAACAATAATTGTTGTTACAAGCCTTCTTCGGTTGGGCAATACGTCGTACATAAAATTAAACTTGTCGGCCTACTTTGTACATTTCAAACGAACAGATTTACATTGGTAAATAAAACACAAACATGCAATATATTGATAATTAAGGAAACTCGAGCGCATCCTTTAATATTATATTACACACAAAAAAAGTTTTTTGCTTAATTGTGACAACACATGTATGTGCAGTCGTATGTGCAAATAAATGACACCTTTGATTACAGAAAATAAATAAACAATACAATCCATTTAATTTTTTTTTGCGGCTAGCTGGCGGCATTTTTCCCAAAATTTCCTAAAATTTGCTGAAATAAGCAATGACACACATATAGCGTTATTACAAATAAATTCAATTTGGTTCATACAATCTTTGAAAAAAAAACAAATGCGCAGTTTCACCCAGATTAATACGGATAATTTATTAAGTGGGATTTCAAATACGGATACAATTGTAGCAGTTAATGGCTACCATTATAATATTTAAAAAAAAACGTTGGGGCTGCACTAGGACGAAGATTGCTGTATTTTTTTATTAAATTTATCCAATGCAATTCAGAAATTACGAACACTCTATTTGTATTTGCTTTAGTTGCGAGGAAGAGTTGCGACGATTATTGCTTTTTGTTATTCAATATCATCCATCGACATTTTGATTAATTTGTCACAACGAGAAGTACTCGTGTAACCCATTATAAGAATAACCTAAATATAGTGACAGATCTACTATAGATCTTGTTGAATAAATTGCAATACACCTACGTAACTTTAGAGCCAGATAATGCATGTAATCAGAAATATCAATAAACCGGTTAATCTCGACCAATTCTGATATTTTATATTTCTGTGTTTGATAACCATAGGAGTTTTGCTTGAGTAACCCTTGCAACTTTACAAACTTGGAAATATCAACATCTCTTTATATACCCAGAGATGATCTTATGTTTTATACATATTATGTTGTCTATAATGAAGAAGATTTTTTGCACGTGCTTTCCAACCAGCATTGGTATCAATTTATTGACATCCGAGTGTCACTTTAATGAAAATATTTTGATACAAAATTATTAGTACGATTTTCATAACTAATAGATAGATGCTATCGTTGTCAATGCATCATTCTGTTATAAAATCAACGCAAAAATTTAAACCCTTGAAGCATCAATTCAGTTTATACAAAATTCATGAAAGTGCTATACACAGTTTTTCATATTAGTCATTTTAAAAAAACGTTGCATAATATTTTTCTCAGCAATTAATAATCTGAAGACGGTAATTTATTTACTGCTAGGACAGGAATCAAATATGTGTAGTTATCTATTTAATCTATTGTGTATTTTACGCAAAAGACAATTTGAAAAAAAAGATTATTTTAGACATTATAATAATTATAAGATAATTAAATAATAATACAACGTCGTGGAATAATAATAATTATTGAAGGTAAATAGATATAATTTTAGGCACAAAAGTTTCACCATGTATTAATATTTTTTACGGTAAATGGTGTACATAAAAAAATTATTAAAATATAATCTTATTTTATTTTGGCGAAACAAACCTGCTACGCACCGAAGCCTTACGAAAAATGTCCGTTTTTGTCCGATGAAGTATAACGTGGTATAAGCTAATTTTTTTATTACTTTAAATGCTTGTTAAAACAATGTTTACTACCATATAAAAATTTAAAATATTGTATTGCAATATGTTTTACAAAATGTTAAATGTAAATTATTTAAAAAGGAAGAAGGTGCAATTTAGAAACAAATCTAAGAAAAATTAAGTTTAAAATTATAATTGAAATTAGTTTGATCGTTCAACAAAAAATTTTTATTTGATATTTTAATATAAATTAACTTTAGCAATTCAAGAATTTGTTTGTTATTTATGTTGTTAAAAGGATGAAAAAAATTGTAAGAAAAAAGAGTATCGCGATTATCTAAAACATGTACAAATGTAGATTTCACTGAATTTGGATTATTAATATATTTTGAAGTATTTTTTAAATATCTAAGATGTTCTTTAAGTCTAGTTTAAAAAGATCTTTCTGTCATACCAATATAAAATTAACAAATGAATTTGTAAACTCTACTTTTATTTAAATTACAAGAAAAAAGATTTCGAAAAAATATTTCATTAGAAAAAGAAATCTGGAAATTGACTTAATTTCTAAAACAATTAAGAAAATCTGGTATAAAAGGAACCGAAACAAATTGTTTAGTAGAATTTGTTGAAATTGGTGTAAGATTTAATACAATGTTTATATAAGTGTTTGTGATAAACATTATAAATAATATCTAAAGGAAAATTATTAGTATAAGCTAAATAAAAAATAATATCTGATTTAATTTTATAATTTTTAATTGATAAAGAAATAGTAAGAAGTCTATTAAAACATAATGAAATGTAGCTAGTTTATGAGAAATATGGTGATTTGAGTCAAACGGTATTAAATGGTTAGCAGTTGTAGGTTTTCTATAACATTCAAATTTGAAAGTGTTATTATTATGTAAAGAAATTAATAAATTAAGTAAAGGAAACTTATTATTTTTTGAAAATTTAACGGTAAATTTTATTCTTTTATGAATATTATTTAAATAATCTAAAAAGTTATTAACATCATCATTAGAACCATTAAAAATACAAAAAATGTCATCAACATATCTCTTCCTAAATATTACTTTTTGTAAGAAAACTTGGTGTTTAGAAATATATTTACTTTCTAAACTGTTTAAGAAAATTTTAGCAAAAATAGGTGATAGGAGATTCCATTGGAAAACCTAGATTTTGTTTAAAAAATTGATTATCAAATTGGAAGAAAACATTATTTAAACAAAATTTAGTAATTTTTAATAAATATTTGTCACAAAATCAGGAAAATCAGAAAGTGAAAGAAGATTAGAGATTAAAAGTAATACATCTGTAGGAGGAACTGATGGAAAAAGATTTTTAACATCAAAAGAAACAGTATTACGATTTAAGATTGTATCAGAAGAAAAAATTAAATTATTTAAAGAATCTATTAATTCTTTTGTATTTTTTATTGAGGAAGTAGAAATAAAATTCATTTCAAAATTAAATATTTTAGTTAAAGTTTGCTAATTTTATAGGTTAATAAAATTTACAACTGGTGTAATAGGAAAATTGGGTTTATGAATTTTTGGTAAAGAATAAAGTAAAGGGATTGAAGGATTAGATACTTTCCAACTAGACAAATGAACATTAAAATAATTAAACGTGTGTTCAGCTAAATGCAAAATATAAATACTACTAGTAACAAATTTAGTTAAAGCAAATCTTATTAATTTTCAAAATCAGTACAATCAAAAAAAATTGAAATTAATATTAAAACAAAAACCCAACAGTTAGCTTATTATAAACACATTACCAACTACATCAAATCGGAGATAAAGAAATGGTACAGCAAGATAAATGATACCCGTTTTAAACTTTGGTATCTAATTCGAATTTCTTCAGCAGTACATCCTGCAATTTGGGATTCACTTGATTATAATGTTAGAAGTAAGGTGGAACAATTTGGTAACATTTTATATATTAAACTTAGTAATAAATTACAAAATATAAGTTATTTTCACAAACTATTTAAATCTAAATTTTATTCTTTTCTTTTTTAACAAAATAATTTTCGTTATAAACCCATTTTGAATTTCATAAAAATACTTTAAATATTATTAATGTCAATTTTACACAAAATAAAATAGACCTTTTAAACAAAAGTCTTAAATTTTCACTTTCACTACCATTAAATGATACTTTTTTTAACAATTTTAAAGTTTCTGTTGAGTTTATTTTACAATCATTCACTAATTTAGATTCTTCAAATCTTGATATTTCTACAATTCCAAACAATTTAAATTCATTTAAACAAATTTACATTAACTTTAATCAGATAAGTTTCATTAAATATATTAAACAAAAAATGTTGATAATAACATAAAGGTAATTGTTCAGTTATTCTTAATAGATTAGAATACATTAATAAAACTTTTTTTAGATTGTACTGATTTTGAAAAATTAATAAGATCTCTTTTAATTTAATTTGTTACCTGTACTATTCTAATTTTCCATTTACCTGAAAACACGTTTAATTATTTTAATGTTCATTTGTCTAGTTTAAAAGTATCTAATCCTTCTATCCCTTTTTTTTATTCTCTACCAAAAATTCATAAACCCAATTGTCTTATTAGACCAGTTGTAAATTTTATTAATTCACCTACCTACAAAATTGGCAAATTTTTAACTGAAATATTTTATTTTAAAATGAATTTTATTTCTACTTACTCAATAAAAATACAAAAAAAATTTAGATTTTTTAAATAATTTAATTCTTCCTTCTGATACAATCTTAAATCTTAGTATTGTTTTTTTTGTTCTAATCTCTAATCTTCTTTCACTTTTTAATTTTCTTGATTTTGTAACAAATGATTTATTAAAAATTACTAAATTTTGTTTAAATAACGTTTTCTTCCAATTTGATAATCAATCTTTTAAACAAAATCTACCTCTTCCAATGGATTCTCTTTTATCACCTCTTTTTGTTAAAATTTTCTTAAACACTTTAGAAAGTAAATATATTTACTAATTAATATATTACACCAAATTTTCTTACAAAAAATAATATTTTGGAAAAAAATATGTTGATGAATTTTTTTATATTTTTAATGGTTATAATGATGCGGTTATTAACTTTTTAGATTTTTTAAATAAAATTTATAATAGAATAAAATTTACCGTTAAATTTTCAAAAAATAATAAGTTGCCTTTCCTTGATTTATTAATTTCTTTAAATAATAATAACACTTTCGAATTTGAAATTTATAGAAAACCTACAACTACTATCCATTTAATACCGTTTGACTCAAATCACTATATTTCTCATAAACTAGTTTCATTTTGTTAATTTTTCAACAGGCTTCTTACTATTCTTTTATCAATTAAAAATTATAAAATTGAATAAGATATTATTTTTTATTTAGCTTATACTAATAATTTTCCTTAAGATATTATTTATAATGTTTATCACAAACACTTATATAAACATTGTATTATATCTTACACTAAATTAATACCAATTTCAACAAATTCTACTGAAAATTTTTTTTCTGTTCCTTTTATACCAGATTTTCTTACATTTTTAAGTAATTAAGTAAAGGTAACGATTTCAAGATTTCTTTTTCTAATGCAATATCTTTTTGGAATCTTTCTTCTAGTAATATTCTCAATAATAATATGAATTTAAATAAAAGTAGAGTTTACAAATAAATTTGTTCTTGTAAAAAAATTTATATTGGTATGACACAAAGATCTTTTCAAACTACACTTAATGAGCATCTTAGATATTTAAAAAATACTTCAAAATATATCAATAATCCAAACTCAGTTAAATCTACATTAGCACAACATGTTTTAGATAATCGTCATACTCTTTTTTCTTATAAATAATTTTATCTTATTAATAACATAAATAACAAACAAATTCTTGAATTGCTAGAGTGGTTATATATTAAAATAACAAAGAAAATTTCTTTGTTGGACGATCAAACCAATTTCAATTATGATTTTAAACTTAAATTTTCTTAGATTTGTTTTAAAATTGCACTTTCTTTCTTTTTTAATAATTTACATTTGAAATTTTGTAAAACTTACATTTTTTAATTTTTTACAAATTTTCATATTTGACATTTTGCAAAGAATGTAAGTTAAAAAGTTTTTGTAATCTTTCCTTTTTATAAGTTGTTAAAATTTTTTGTAGCTTTCTGAAGAGTTTTATAATTTTAGGCTCAAAACATATGTAAAAAATACATTTTAAAAGTTAGCGAATTTATTATTGGTGAACTGGTAATTTAAATAATTTCAATAATTTATAGTTAATATTTTTACTATATTTTATCTGATAAAATATTTGTAAAAATATAATATTACATATCGTTTTTGAGGTACGAAATCGATGCTTAAATTGGGTTTAAATGTAGTTCGATCAGAAATCTCTCATTTAAGAATATGTAAAATGTGTATGTCTATTACACGACGAAATATTCTATTGATTAATCAATGTTTATTATTAGATTTTTGTACATTAGAAATCATGTTGATCATTTACTAACTAGTTATTAAAACATTTGTATTTGTATTTAATTGTTGTCCCATTCTAACTTCTTGAAAACATATTCGAGAGCCAACGTGAACAACTTCATTTTCATTCGTATTGATGCTTTTTTATAGATATTTTCAATTATTTGCATTTTCTCAATGTTTATTATTTAGATCTTATTAGATCTTTGTACGTTAGAAATCCTGGTGATCATTTGTTAACTAGTTATAAAAAAACATTTGTATTTAATAAACACTTTCCAAATATAGCAATTATTGAAAATTAGTTTTCTTGTGCATAATTTGTAGTAAGCGACATCGCTGTTTTGAATTTTTTTGCGTATTTGTTACGTATCGAAGTGAATATTTATCCTACTGCAACTTAAATAATACACTTTGCGAGTATGTTTAATGTTGGCTATATACTTACTGCAGTTATTTACTAAAAATCCGATTTAATAACAGTATAAGCAAATCGCATAATAATTATTCTAAACTTTAATAATGCGAAACTTTAAAATTGCAGCAATTGATCTATTGACCTTTCATGAGCTTAATTTTAATTGAAAATTTTGAAATTAATTTAATAAATTTTATTTCAATACAAACTAAAAAACTATTAAATTATATAATTTTAAGTAAATTATAAGTAAAATACAATACCTCTTGTAATAATCTTAAATATGTTTATGAATCGTGTTTGGATAGCATAGACGTTGAGAATTCAACTTGTATAGAACGCTTGCTTGAAGTTGATATATGGTGGAAACACAAACGCATTTCACACAAATTACATTAAACTAAATAACTGAATATGGCTAGCAGACAAGTACTTTAGACGGTTGTTTTATATAATTTAGTAGTGGTAACAAAAACAGTTGTGTTTATGTGTAATAAAACCTTATTTACATACGGTTATTTAGTTTACGTATACAAGAAAAAAACAGTATTTTTTTTATAAACAATTTTTATTTTACATTTATTAACGTAGTAACACTATAAATGCAAGAATTATATTATTACAAATTACAGCAAATTAATACCGTTTAGTCTACTATAACAATAAGCCTATAATATATATGTATATTGAATTATGTTTTGATATCATTTATTCCTAGACACAATAGAAATACGAATAGTTTATAGTATATACATTATATCAATGACAAATTTACTTAACAATATAAATCTTCTATCAGAAAAATTCTGACAACAAATATGTATACGTAGTTCTATTTTACCTTTTAAGCAAAAGAAGCAAATACGTATAAAAAATTATTAAAAAAAGTTTTTTAAAAAAATTTTTAACGCATATAATCGCTCAATATTTTTATTTATTTAGTATATAAATGCTTACGTATTGATATTTTGCTATGGTATTAACTATCTAAGTGTTTTGCGTAGACAAATTAAATATAAACTAGACGAAATAAATTATTAAAACTGTCTAATTGTAAAAATTAAAACTTTTTTATCTCTTTATTGTACAGCAAAATTTCTATGTAAAACTACAGGAAACAGTTTTTTCTAATAAATGATTTAAAAGACGTTAGTAACTATGTTTCTCTATTAAATTTATAATATGGTGCATATTACCTTTATTTTGTAATTTTATGTAAATAAGTTTAAAATCGTATTTTCTGTAACTGTAACTGTACAATAAATTTTAAATTCTTTTTTTTTAAGTTTAAAAAGTTCTGCAACAGTATTTCAAAATTACATAATAATTTATACAAATCCTTTTATAAAAACTAAATAATGTATTACGTATTTTTACATCAACTGTGCATAATAAAATCTTTGTTTATACATAATTTAAAAGTACTTTTTAAATTTGTATAATATTTTATGTATTTAAAGCATCACATTCTTAAATTTAGTTTTATATAACTTACCGTTGGTTACAATTATGTACATTTTTAAATGTAGTTTAAAAAATTTTTTTCTGTTTGTGTTGTTATAATTTTTTTTACATTATTGTACATATTACTTATTTTTCAGCAATATTGTCATTTGTTATTTTTTTTTCATTCTAGATAACTTCCGTGTAGTCGATTTCTCACAAACTAAGACTCGTCACATGTCGCAGTCTTAAATTGATTTCAGACTTTTATAGACTGACCTCTAATTAATAAATTAGTTTTAAAATATTCGATAAAGAAAAACTATTTTCTAATTAATATTTAAAAAAAATTAAATACTTTAATAGATTTCCTAATTTTTGCTGATAGTAATTGGAAATATTAGCTAAACTCTTAGTTTTTTTAAATAAAATTTTATGATTTGTTTTTAATATGCTCCGCTATTACTGACTTAAAAGATTATTTAAGACTATAACGATTTAAATTGCAATTTGGTACAATTCAAACTGACGTGTAGGTAACTTTTCACTCACAGTTGTATTTATGGTCAATTTTCAACTGTTCCAATAATTTTTTTAACGAAAAAAAAAGACCAGATAATACTGCGTATCTACTATACTTTATTTCCGTCTTGTCGTTGTTCGCTGTAAGTGTCCAGTTAAAGAATCGTTTGGTAAGTGCAAATTCTTTTCTGCAAATCTCCGGTTTATTTAAATATTTTTAGGAAAAATATATGGGATACAAAACGTATAATTATCTAAGAAGCTCTCTCAATGTCAATTTTTATTAGAGACTAATATATTAAAAATTTGTGATTTTTGGTTCACACGTGGAGTGCTAGATTTTTATAATTTTTAGCTTTTCGCTTGGCTACGCATGTTATTTTATTTTGCTAGATTTACTTTATTTGTTATGTCGATGAATAAACGTAATTGAGGTAACTATAATAAAAAAGAGTACGTCTGAACCCACTAATAAAGAGAATAAAATACAGCAAAAAAGACAATAAAAAACTACGTAGCAAACGTATATGTAATAATAAGTAGAACAATTAACCAACACGTAACTTTAATCGTAATTGATCAACTACTTTGTTTGCATTCAGCCGCAAACAAATTAACAATTAACAAATATAATTAATAGCAATGATTCAAAATAAAGTGCGTGGTATGTAACTTACTTGAACGGGGTAGTTTGCCAAAGTCTGGTCTTGACTACGTTTAAACAATCAAAGAAACTTGAATAGCATAACGTAGCGTGTTCAAGACAAACTGCATTATATAAAGATAAAGATATTTTGAATGTATTACTAAATAAAACGATTTAGTATAAGCTACAATTAGATTCTTGATAGTTACAAATTAATACAAATAATACGGTAAATTCAAATTTGAAAAAATACTTAAATCTGAATGAATACTTAGAAAATTGAATACAATTAAAAAATTTTAATATACAATAAACAATTAGAGTATGGCACGAGTCATCTATTGCTATCAATGGATAATCAATAAGACAAAATCCATAAGCGTGAACCGTGTTGCGTTACTATTTCCAAAGAAAATTATGATTCACGCAGATTAATGTCACTGAAAATTCTGTTTCAAATCCCAAGCAAACAAGCTAAAATATATTTAAACATATTTAAAAAAATATGGCCGATGCCATCTTAATAACTTGCGAACGCCAATTTAATTAAAAAATTATTTCCATTCTACTAGTATACTAAACAATTTTTTCTAACAATAATCGCTAAAAGCTTAACAAAAATAACCGACGATGAAAATTAAATAGAAAGAAGAATTACTTACAATTTAGCGGACAACGCCTTAACCAAGTCGACCGTTTACAGCAACTTAAAGTATTCAAGTACGTGCAAAAATTGCAACAATGACACTTGCATGAAATAAAGTGACATTAACGAAGTTATTGCCGTTGGTCAGGGAAGACGGGGTAAGTTATAATCAAAAGTTCCGTGATTGTTTGGAAAACTTGAACAATCAAAAGTCATAAATCAATAAGCGCCGGAAAGCAGTATAGCTTAATAGATTTCTAGCCCTTGCCAACCACGAGTTCGCTTCAAATGGATACACTCAAATGGGACTTACCTTAAGAGTGTATTCCACGAAAAATCTGTATTAATCTAAAATTCACATACAAGAAGGCCGACGGAATAAAAACTTTGTTACATTTAACAATTTAACATTTATTACATAATTGAAATAAAATTAGAGAAGCAATAAAATAGGAAATCACAATAAAACGTTAACTCAATTTGACGCAAATAAAATCTTAAAAACAAAACTGAATAAGAACAACATGATTACACTGAAACAGAATGAAAATAAAATAAAATAAACATAATAAACAAAACTAAATTAGCTTTTTAAAGGAGAAAAAAATGCACGGCTGTGTACGCATAATAAAAAAATTAAGATAACAAAATCAAATAAATTCCGTAATTGTATAAAACAAACTTGACAGTCTTAAAACTATGGTACGCAAATATAAGGTTATCTCTCTTTTTGCTTTTACTTAACGTCGATAAAACACTTTAGACGTTGGTTACATTAAGTATTTTACTTTGTTGTTTCATAATAATAATTAAAATTAGTACAAATAAACGCCATAAGATGTTTGTATAATCGAAAATTTCGATAACTAGCAGTAAATTCTGATTAATTTCAAAGCTTTTCAATCACTAAACTTGCGAATAAATAAATTAATCGGTAATTAATAAATACCTTGATTGTTCGTAGGCAAATTGCTGGTTATCTTTAGGTCAGTTGATGTCGTTCGAAACTTTCATAGGGTACCACCATATGAACAATTTACTGTCGGAAGATTTTCAATAAACCGCCACAAAAACAAAAATTGAATTGTGAAACACAAACTTACGCACAAACCCACGATACGTTAATACAAAACCAAACCGGTAACGAGTGAAATTTCAATAAGCCGTAATTGCTTTACGAAATAGGAAAGTTTTTCCACTTGAACGAACTATTTACTGTTTCCTTGTTAATGATTTCCGCGGTAATTCTTTATATAAAGGGGTGAATTTACCACCTGACAAACTACATCCAGATACTTAAGTCATTTCGAACGACTGTCCATTGACTAACTAACTGACCCACTAACTTTCTAAAATCACTTATACACATTAACTTTATCGACTACTCTTTCCTAAAAGGCTGCATGTAAAAATTCCGATAAAGCAAACTATACCACCAAGAAGTGCAAAGAGGATGCAAACAAGTTTTATTTTAAAAAAAAGTAGTGATGGGCAACCTTTTTTATTCCGTGTGAACTGTCAAATTGACAAAATATTCTTTTTCATTACGGTCATAAAGATTAGTTGCAGCGGCCTAAATCATAACTGTCTAATAAATTAAAAGAATGACTTCATCCCAACGTAATTTAAGCAAACTAACACAACGAAAACAAGTACGACTGTACTGTATTTGCAACAAAGATCTTTTAAACCAACTTAGAATAAACAAACGGCTAAAATATATTTAATTACCTAGAATTTCGACCGAACAATGAAACGCCCAATAAACACAAAAGCAGAATACAGATGATTCAACACCGTAATAATTTCTAAATAAATGAATACAAATGTTATCTACTTTGAATTAGAAAGTTGAATTTAAAAACGTAAAATAATTTCTTAAAATCAATCTGAAATCAATAAAACAATTCCAAAATATATGAAATGAATAACTTCATTTCAAATACCGGGTCTTTCACGAAAGTAATCGAACAACCTTAAACGACGGTTACAGCGATTTCTTCCCGTAAATATAAAATTAAATTTTGTATTTTACATCTAGTGGAATTCGCAAAATCTGGGGTCCTAAATTTTAATTAAAATTGCGACTTTTAGAAAAAAATCATAAATAATGATATAAGGTTATACGGCTAATGTTACCATTTGGGTTTTTTATCTGCAACAAATATTTATTGTAATAAGATACTGTTGACTTTTGTGCAAACAATTAGCAGTAGAAGGCTCGCCAAAACAACTTCTATCTCAAGTGAATTACCGCCGAAAACAACTTTATTCACCTGAATTAAGGTATTTATGCCGGTTTACTTTAATCACCAATTCGTGAAGTCGCGATTGAGGTTACGGTTATGTCAATTACTGTTAACTTCATATAAACTCAGTATCTAAAAATTTTAAAATTGGTTGTATTTTGTAAAGAGATGCGAGTTTTTTTGTCGTGTGTACTTTTGCATAGTGGTTATCAAAGCCACGTCGTATAACACTTCCGCAGCTGATAACTTAATTAGTATTATTTGCAATGGCAATTTTTATTTCTCGCATTTTAATTTAAGGTATCTATCACTTAGTCCGCTACACAACTTTACATAATATTTGATTAGTTATAACTGCATTATTAATATTTATTTAGTTAATGCAGTTTAATATCGCTTGTACCGCTTGTTTGCATTAGATATGTGCACTTATATATGTATAACTACTGCTAGTTTTGTAATTTATCTCATATCTTTTTGTGTGTGCTACTAGCCATAATAAAACTTAGAAATATTTTTCTGACAACATTCTTCTGATCTTCTAGCACACGGTCGTGTTGCGCGTTTGTGGGTCATTTTCTTTTTTTTAAACTGACTTCTATTGGCAAGGAAATGTAGCGCAAGGGCGCAAGAGGTTTATTATTAGATCTTTGTACATTAGAAATCTTGTTGATCATTTATTAACTAATTATAAAAAACATTCGTATTTCTATTTAATTGTTGTCCCATTCTAACTTCTTGAAAACATCTTCGAGTGCCAACGTAAACAACTTTGCTGAGATGGTATCTTCTTGTCGCACTCTTTTTTGTAATGGTATTTTGCTTGTCATCATAGTTTCGTCAGTTTTCATTCGTATTGATGCTTTTTTATAGATATTTTCAATTATTTGCATTTTCCAGGGAGTCTAAAATTGATCTTATCTCGATGGTGTCAAATACCTTCTAAAAATCAATAAAAGCCAGGTGTACAAATACATTGTATTCTGTACATTTTTCTGTCAAAGTACGTACAGCTTAAATATGGTCAATCGTGCTGTAACCTCTTCTAAATCCACCTACTAGGTAATACAAAACTAGTTTTTTTGACAGACGATTTGTTAGGATTTTAGTAAATAATTTATATAAATGTGATAAAAAAGATATCGTTTGATAGTTTTTAAAATTTGTATTATCACCTATCCTAAATATGAGTATAACTATTGAGGTACACCATTCTTTTGCACAAGCATTTGTTAAACAGTATTGTTATTGCTCCTTTTACAAATCTCCCCTCTAGTTTCAGCATTGATTTTGTCATTTAGTCTTCGCTTAGACATCTATTTTTCTTCATGTTGTTCAATTATAGAACTTGTAGAGGACATTAGTAATATCTTGTTAATCTTTTACTAGTGCGTTATTGTTGTTTTTTACTTATTTTTGTTTTCTATTTTGTGAGTTTTGAACCTAAAATTTTTATTTTACAATTATCCCTAATAGTTTCTTCTATGATTCTTATATTGTGAACGCTTTTATCGTTCCGAATTACTTTTTTTACCTTTTTGCTTAGTTTATGTTGTTCTATCTGTTCTGTTTTTTTTTCTCTAGTAATTTCAGAGTGTTAGCGTGAGTTTTGAATCTTTGAGATTTCTTGTATGTGAGTATAATTTCTTAGTCGAGATTTTTATGGCGCTTGTAATTCTGTCCGTAAGTTAGTCAATATTTAGTTGTTGTAGCATGTCTATTAGTGTTAGTCTTTATTTTATGATATTTTCCTTTATATAGTTTCAGAACATCTCCAGTTGGGTAACGTTGTTTTTTAAAGAGTTTATTGCGTTCTACGTTTGTGTCAATGTTGATACTTTATCTTACGATTTTATGGTCGCTTCCGGTATAAAATTTATTTAGGAACGACACGTGTTTACATATTTCTTTGTTATTCGAAAATATATAATCAATTTTGTTGTTTGTCTTTTTGTTTAGTCTTTTTCCTATTGTTTTTGTTGTCAAATCCAAAGTGTCTGACGTGTTTTGTGTCTTCTATTTTATATGGTTTAGCTCTTCTTCTAGTTCATTTAATTTATCTTAAGATCTCAGAGTTCTTGCATTATATGTAGCAATATAAATGGATTTGTATGTTTTTTTCTTTATTGCTTGAAAATCAATTTTTTTGTTCCCTCCCCAGAAACATTAAAGCTAACTGCTTTTACAATGTGACATTCTAAATTGTAGATTTTACTCACCTAGGTTAATTGCATTAAAAATTTGAGATTTTTTGGTTTGTTGAGAAGGTTTGGCATTAAAACGCCACGTTTGCCAAGCGTGTTGGCGAGGAAATTTGGATGTATAGAAAAAATAATAAAATAGATTGATGAAAGTTAGGTTGAGGCATAACTCTCTTCCGTAATGGGAGGTAAAGATAGACCAGGAGCTCGTAAGGGCATGATTCTTGAAACAGGTCTGACATTTATCGGGATCATGGAAGTGTACCTCCTTGCTACCAAAAATTATATAGCATTCAAAAGCAAAATAAAATACAGGTTGTTCAATTAAAAATAATGATGTTTTAGGGATTTTGAAAAGTTTGGAATGGTAAGAATATTATGAACATCCGATACAATATATTAAAATTTTGAAGGTTGTTACGGTAATTTTCATTACGTACGCCTTTGTTGTTACGGTTGAAATCTTCATTAGGTACGCCTATGGGTTTTCGACGTGAAATTAGATTCGAGTTTTGACAACCGCTAACTATCCTTTGCGCATGAGATGTCATTTGGTAGAAAGTCGTGACATGTGGAATATGTGGTGGCCTGTAATTAGCGAAGATTAATATTATCCGTTACCATCGGGGAAATAATGGAAAACCATTTATAATTATTTAATTTCTTAATTTCGTTAAGACGTTACAGGGTGAGCTAAAGTCATCTTTTAATATAAACTCGTGTGTAATTCGTTTTCCTTTTGACAGCCATTTTGCGTACCTTCATGTTAAACCGTTAGATTCTCGATAAATGGATATCGTTACTATTATTAACTAAGGCATCACGTTGCCGGACTCGAGCGCTAACAGAAGGCGACTGCAAGCCGCACAATTAGGGTCTTAAGGAGGCATTTTGGGCATACTTAAACTACACGTGGCTGATACGCCGTGTTCGTGTTCACCACCTATTTGTGTTCCAGCGCTATTCTGTATTCGATACCACTTTCCGGAGGGATGAACCTCGACACATATTTATATGGGGCGATACTAACTTTTTCTCTATAAGACATGGTTATAACTAATTAACTCAACGAAAAAGGGGTACCACAGCATATAACAACCGGTTTATATTCTTTATGTTGGTTTGTATCTTAATTAATAATTGTTATAGATGTGATTTCGTGAGACATTAGCTTGACACGGTTTGCGATTCAAATTGTTTGCAGGTTGTGTGTCGGGGGAACGTACGTTCTTCACACCAAAGGAAACGCCTGTATTTATTGGTAAGTGATCTTATTTGTTTTATTACGTGGTCAAACGGGTCACTCACGAGACTTTTGTTATTGATTCTATAATTATCACTATCGTTGTTTACGAGTTAAGTAATAAATTTTACTTATGCCAAGTTGTGCATGCTGTGTATTACCGATTGATAACCGTTGATGCTATATTAAGTTTATACGCTGTGTTAGGATAAGTTAACATTAGCGTAATATCTGTATTTGATTGTCAATGCTATTCTACTAATTTATGTAAACGTTATTTATTACAAACTATTCTTCGCTATAGATTCTTATGGTAGTGTACTTATGTACGGTGTGTTGCCTATGCTACTGGCATTTTCTTTGTATTTAAACGCCATTATATTCTGTGATAAACCTTAGCGAGTTCTACATTAAAATTGTTATTGTGGTTAAATATTCTTTTATGACAATATACCTGTTTCCTATGACTATCGTATTAACTAATTGTTTCTGACTACTCGAACAGCTGAGTAGAGGAATTACGAACCTAACATCTAGTTGCAAGTTTATTCCCATTCTGTTGTGAGCAGGCAGACGTGACCTTGGGGAAGCTCTGGCGCCCTTATATATCTCTTCAATTTATGTATCTAGGAACCCCCCCTCTCTCCGACGATTGAGAGTTGGCCGTGCAGGTTAGTAAAACCAACAAAACTTGTAACAAGGTACGTGGTCAAAGACAACCATTTGATTACGGTAATATCAAATTTTTTTTAGAACAAAGTTATAAACGTTCTCATAAGCGGCAACAAATGTAATTTTTTTTAATCTTTTTAAAATATCTCATAAACAGCAAACATACAGTATAATAAAACTTAACTCACAATTTAGCAAAGATTAAAAAATGTAAAAATATACAACGTGTTTTAATTAAAAAAAAAAGTTGATAGCTACTTTTGGTATAAACGGGAGTCGGTGCTTATTAAAATATTTTAGGTAAAACGCTCATATTCTAAAACTCACATGTGCCATGTTTGAAAACTATATTTCAGTTAGTTCTAGAGATACTTCTAATCATCGTGACGCACCCTGTATAAGTTTGAAAAACTTGTATGGTTCAATAAATTTTGTAGTAAAACAACTATATTTTATTTGTTCCAGCAGTAGAAAATGTAGTACTGCCTAAATAACAAAATTCTTGTAAAAAGATATTTTTTAACACAATTTCTCGGGTATCAATTAAACATCATTTTTACACTTTTTTCATACAAAATTTGTGTTAAAAATTCCGCATAGAATCGGTATCTATAAACTGTCACTATCATTTTTGAAGCATCAAAATGATATTACCTCTAAGAAAGCTAGATGTCACTGTGATGCCAAAATCATATCAAATAACATAATTATTCCATCATTCTGTTATCAAATTTGTTTTAATTAAATATGCTCCGATGTTGATTAATACAATAATACGCACACTATAAATAATAATTATAATTCTTAACTCTACTATGTTTAGTGAAGATCTAAACTGAAAAACACTGTAATTACAAATTACATATTGGAATACAATATGTTAAATTTTTATATAGTAGTAGACATCGTTTTAACAAGCATTTAAAGTAAAAAAAACTGAGGTTATACCACATTATACTTTATCGGACAAAAACGGACATTTTTCGTAAGGCTTCGGTGAGTAGGAGAATACGGCAAATTGTGCTGATTAGTTTATAATACCGCCAAGATAAAACAAAACTGTACCTTAATTATTTTTTGTACACCATTTACCGTAAAAAATTATTAATTTGTTTTATGGTGAAACTTTTATGCCTAAAATTATATCTATTTACTTTTAATAATTATTATTATTCCACGACGTTAAATCATAATTTAATAATTTTAATAATATCATGTCTAAAATAATTTATCTTTCTTTACAAATTGTCTTTTGCTGAAAATACACAATAGATTACACGGATAACTACAAGTATTCAATTTCTGTCTAATAGTAAATAAATGGCCATCTTCAGATTAATAGTTGCCGAGAAAAATATTATGCAAAGTTTGCAAAATGACCAATATGAAAAAGTTTGTATAACGCTTTTATGAATTTTGTATGAACTAAACTGATGCATTAAGTGTTTAAATTTTTGTGTTGAATGAACAGAATTAGCTATGAAATCGTACCAATAATTTTGTATCAAAATATTTTCATTAAAGTGACACTTGGATGTCAATGAATTGATACCAATGCTAATTGGGTGTGTATGTTTACGCAATAGTGTTAAGTAATAATAGAAAATTACCTTTTGTTAAATAAAGCTGTTGCGTATTTTTACATAAACTGTTTATAATAGAAATTTACCACAAAACATTAAAAAATAATTGTAAATAAACAGGTAGTTTTTGTTTTATCGATTTTACTCCTTCATTAAAATTCTTGTTTTTCTAATTTTTTTATGATACTGATGCAATTAAAAAGGTTGAGAAATGCGCAAATAATCATAATAATACACTGTATTATCTAACGATTAAATTACAAAAATAATAAATAGCATTAAATAGAAGATTTTTTAGAAGTTGTAAATAAATCTGGTTTATATAAAAACTAAAATAAACTGATAAAAAACCAATAGTTTGAAGTTGCTATAAGTTTATTTTAAAATATGCATTATTATATAGTTATTTTATTTATTTTTTATTCACGTGCAAATTCAAAATAAATTTTGTATCAATATTTGTTATTATTTCTGTCAGTGTTTAACGATTAGCAAAAGTTAATGAAGAATCTAAATTATTTACATATTTGATTAGATATATGTGACATAATAGCACTAATCTAATAGATATGTTTTACCGACAAATGATACATTTGTAAGAAAATAAAAATAGATAACTGTCACTTGCTTTTAAATATATCACATCGTAATAAGAAATGTTGCATAATTCTCAAATTTGCATTGATTTAACAGTTAAGCGAACATCTTCATGTCATAAAAGATTACGATTACTTTTGCTTTTTATAAATGTATTATAATAAAACTTTATTTCATTACTTGAAATTTTAACACTTACATAAGATTATAACAAATAAATCTGTACTATTTTAGTTAGTAATCACTTATTTCTTTGTTTACTACCAATGCTACTACTTTTTTAATTAATTATTTTTTTAGCAATTAAAGCCAATAACATTATTGTAGAATTGTTTTTTAATGGAAACAATTAAAATTACTAAAAATAAAAAAAAACAAATAAAAAATATAATTTACCATTAAATAAACATTGTAAATAATTTTCGTTGTTTTGTTGAAAAAAGTATAAAACAAATAACTTTAATATTTGTAAACAAATTTAATTTTTAGTATGTATAAAAGTTGGAGATTGCATGAAAATTAGCTAACTTTTAGTTTAGTTTGTTGGTAAAATAATTAAATGGATTTTAGTAATGATTAATTACAGCATTAATTGTACATTTATTGACAACAAAGTAACGTTTTTTGGTGCATAAAAGTAGTTATGTAGTGAGGATTCTGGCTCACTTGGGTAAGATTTCGATTGAGTTGCATTCGGATTTGGATAGTCGGCGTAGATCGTATTGGTAGTAGGGTAAAAATCTTAGAAGTCGTTTCGTTTTAGGTATGCTCGGGGAAAATTGTAGGGATGGTTGATGTTCTTGATAGGGATGCTATCATGTGTATATAAAGATAACATTTGTAAAAATTTAATATTAGGTATTTGATAACTCTAATTCGTTTTAATAGATAAAAAATTAGGATGAATGCATGTATTACAAGCTTGAACGATACGTTTCATTTGGTCTCTTATATAAGTGCAAGAAATTTAGCATTAAATAAGTAGTATAAAATTAAGTAAATTTGGGAAGCAAGTAATTGTAGAACGTCATGGTTTCATAGTATTTCTACCACAAAAATTTATTAATAAATTTTCGATTAAAGACAAACAAAATTAATAGTAGGATTAATGGTGAAACATGCATGCGTGCGTGTGTGTATGTGTGTGTGTCTGTGTGTGTGTAACGCTGTACTCACAAACTCTCAAACCAGAAGTTCTAGTAACTTAAACTTTAGTATAGAACTGGCTTTTCATATTCTCTCGGTTTAATCAAAGGATGGGTCAGATAAAGAAACCGGAAGTGGATGCATTCGCCATTATTAACAGTTTTCTTTATATAATTTTGTACGTATGTAAATTATTCAAATTATTTTTATAGTTTTTTATAGAGATAATTTTTCCTAACAATTTATTCAAATAAAAAAAACATTTTAATATTAACAGTTTATTAGATATTTGATTTATAGTTTAAAATGAATTCCAAATATAATGTAGGTTCAAATCCTGCCTGCACGATTTTTTAAGAAAAAATAATTAATTTACTAACGGAAAAAGCATGCTAGGAAGTATATACACTAATGAGTAATACTTAGTACTTTTACTATTATTTTTTTTAACAAATAAAATTTTAAACCTAAGTGTTCTAAATTCTTTATATTCTTTTGACTTTGATGTTTCTTCAATTTGAAAATAAAAAATTTGTAGAAATTCCTCATAGGAAAGTCGTGTGGTGACCCCACTAGTTTTGTATAGTAGGTAGTTAGAAACTAAAGCAGTTTAAAAAAGCAACTTTAGATACAAAATGTTGCAGCTAAGATTTTTTTTTCAACACGACTAATGTATAACCGACAGATAAATCTTACACCACTCTAAAATTTAGTCTTGAACTTTTGATTTATGTTTGAACTTGATATTTTCTAGTGTGTTTTTTATGTCGTCGGTATAAAAACTATCATTTTCCGTCATCACTTAATGAGATAGAGTAAAACATGGCTCATGATTTATTACAATTAACGTACAACATCTGGGATTTTTTTCCAATTGACCTACAGTATATTTTAATGTTTCTTCTTTTATTTTTAAATAATTCGTTATTTTAGTAAATCGTCTTAATAACAGTTGTCTTTAAAATACCGTCTTTTTCAGCTAATTCTTGTTGTAAAACTCAAACTTTGTCTGTACTACTTCATTAAGCTCAGTTTATGATCACGAATAATAACAAATAAAAATAAAATATAATTATAAGACATAAGACCTAAGAAATAAGAATTATAATGATTGTTGAAATTCACGAAATAAAAATTTAAAAAAACTTAAATTTTTGAGTCTTTTTTTTTGCTTATTTCAACATTAAACTTAGTGAAATGAAATCAAGATGGATGATATTGAAACAGTTTTGCTAATGGCGGCCACTATTCTGTTATTAAAAAAAAAAGAGAACTAAAACTGAGACCAAAAAACAACGGGTAATTTTTATTAAGTGTTAAAAATCATAAAAGAATTAGACCACAAAGCTTTTGTCATTTACACGCGATTGAGTGTTGCAATGTTTGATCAACTGTTGGCTATATTTCACCATTTATTACCTAAAGGAAAATGAATTTTACCATATCCGCTGAAGACAGATAATGTATCTTTTTACAGTAAGTATCTTATTGAAATATGTAATCAAAACATAGTTGCTAATTACTCATTATGTTAATTGCTTTCTTCTAGTTATATTAAAGTATGAAAGAAGTGGCATTTAACTTTAAAAATGGAAAGTCAACTGTATCAAGTCATAAGAGGGACAACTGATGCAATTTGGAAAGTGTTAGATCCTGTTTATTTGCCAATTGATACATGAAAACATCTATACAAAATTTTTAACAGGTTCTATAGCAGATGAAACATGCCAAACTGTGTTGAAGTTTTTGATGGTAAACATATCCAAATCCGATCTCTAAAATATTCAGGAACTAAAAATTTTGATTACCATAAACTTTTTAGGTTTGTTTATTATTTTCTTCATATAGTTGGTATATGAAACAAATTTGTACCTTTACAGTTTGGTGTTGATGGCCAGTTGTGGTGAATTTTATAATTTGACCTTTTTTGATATTGTCAGATCAGGTTTAAATCATAACATTAGAGTATTCTTAACATTACAACTTGGTAGTCATTGCAAATTCTAAGATAGAATTTTCTAAAGATCGAGCATTATCTTGCACTGAAGTTAAAATTCCAACGCTTTCGGTTGCCCATCAAACATTTCTGTTGAACTGAAGAATTACCCGGTAAGTGGTTTTCAGTCTGATTGATTTGATTCAAGTCAAATTTTCTCACATCAGTACCGTACTTAAGCATACGTTTGTTTGTCAACTATAAATTATTAAAGGGTAGCAACTGCTGCTGATTTGTCTAAGTTTTTTGTTAAATTTATTTCAATTGCGCGGCGTCATTTAATGTCTGTGGTTGATTAGTAGAAAAAAAAACTTTCTCTTCCTGTTTTCTTTAAAGAAAGAGTATTTTTTCTGACTACAAACGTTTTATCCTGCAGACAAACATTTATCTTTAAATTTTATATTTCTTATTTCTTATTTATAATTTATTGTGACTATAAACTGGGCCTAGTCTTTCATCTCTCACGTAGTTTTTTATTTTTGTAAAAATACTTTGATCTCGGTAAGCTGAAATAATACCAATGTTAAGCGTTTGTCCAATTAGATTATAATTTTTTTTACAAATATCTAGCTTATAAGACATTTTTCTAAACCAGATCGAAAAACTTAATATTCTTAATTAAAAAATACTTGTGACATTTTAATTGCAGTGCCAACTATATTAAAAGTAGTTTAGTAACAATCCAATCTATCTAAAAATTGCTTTGATATTTACAAAGAACCAGCATGACTACTTTTATTAATGACTCGTCAATAATAACTAATTTTGTTTTTGCTTGGCATCAAACGAATTTTAAAAAATTTCTACAAAGTAAAATGTCAAATCAAATTCTTATAACAAAATAATAGCAATAGCAATAAATCTTTTCAAATTTTAGTTTTTGTTAGTGTCAATGATTATTTATAAATAACGCAATATATTTTTGTGCAAGTAAGTTAACTCTATATAATTTTTGTATTTTTAAATTAAATTACGTTGACATAATTAGGTTTTTTCAATTAAAATTGTTGGGCTGTGTAAAGAATAATTATACACTTTGGGAATATATGCTTTTATTCTTGGTGTTTTGTAGAACAA
This sequence comes from Aquatica leii, assembly GCA_035610365.1. Classification (NCBI taxonomy): domain Eukaryota; kingdom Metazoa; phylum Arthropoda; class Insecta; order Coleoptera; family Lampyridae; genus Aquatica; species Aquatica leii. The sequence goes on from CM069436.1 coordinate 43,744,282, forward strand.
CGCATATTGGAAAGAAGCATGTAGTATATTATCTCGTTGGTGTATAATATATACTATTACTTTTTAGAATAGTACTAATGCGTTAAGTAATTCAAAACATTGTGCAGTAGCATTACATTACAAGGTGTAATATGATGCAATTTTGCTTTTACAATATGAATCAACCATTTTGTTTATAAAACAACTTTAATATTAAATAGTTTGTATTTGTTTTAAATAAATTTAATATATTTTTATATTTTATAACTATATAGTTTTAATTTTTAATGTATATTAAACATTTTTTTAATTAACATAATCAAGTAAGTATATATCAGTGCGCGCAACTTTTATGAAAAATTATTTAATGTCACTATAATAGTATAAAATTTTAATGATAAGTATATAATTGTTAAAATTTTTTTGTCTTGATTAAATAAATTAGACTAATTCTGTGATTAAAGTATAAGTAATATATTAAGGTTATAGTTTATTATATAGACATTTACTTGTAGGTAATTATTAAAAAAAGTATTGCGAATAACTAGATTTTTTTAAGTTTATTAAAATTCTTTACATGAAATCGTAAATAAGATTACATTTGACATATAATTCAATAAACATTAACAGAAATGTAGTATCACATAGTTTTGTCGTGATTTATTAGTGAATTTACATATGTTTATTTGAAATTACGATACATCTGATTTTAGTAGAATGTATATGCTATACGACACATTGTAGCATTTAAAAGTTATTAGTTTATATAAATTTATATAACTGCGTTTATAAATACACTATTATAAATGCTTGTAACAAACATATATATACAAAAGTAATTTAATTTCTATAATCAACACATCGTTGAAATAAATTTAGATAATTATTGCAAATAGCAACAATCCAATCAATACAAATCGAATTTATTTTGAATATTATTAGCAATTTAAAGGTAAAATCCGTTCGATTTCTCAATACGAAACCGTTGACTAACAGTTAAGTTTCTATTGAAACTAAGAAAGTTTGCTTCAATTAAAATTTGATTCACTTACTGCGTTACAAATACGATTTTTAAAAACAATTATTTTAAATTTTAATAACAGAAACAGTTACTTTAGATAACAATAGAAAGAGTTCTGTTACTTTTAAAACAAATTAATAACTATTTAACACTAAAACGACCGGATTGGTTAAATTGACCGGCAAGCGTTTGGTTATAATACAGACATATGCTTTTGTAACATTTTCTACAACATGTATTTAAATGTTATAGTAGTAGTTTGCTATTATTATTACATATACCTTCAAATGACCGAGAACGGTCAGGATGACCGTATCTGAGAAAGAATTGTTTAGTCTAATAAGTGCATATAACACTTGTTACGCTGGTTTTCTGGTAACAACAAGAAAAAGAGGCAACGGCTAACACAGTTTCCCCGGAGAGGGAATCGCAGGCTTTGTGATGCTAAATTATAGATGAAAGTTAAAAAAGTGCCAAACGATGAAGGGTTAAATTAGGGAGAGATCGTCTAACTCTACCCGTAGCTGGAAAAGAACAAATAACACGAAAGAAGTAATAACACTAAATATATATTTATTGTATCACAGAAGTAATTGAAGACAAAGGCAGTATATAAGTATAGTTACATAAACGGTGCAAACAATATTACATGGGATATCACAGGTCCAATCTAAGTTACGCCCTTTGTCGGGACAACAACTCACACATCTACGTGCTCTAATCAATCTAACTTTTAAATTTAACGAAGGAATGACTTCACTTTATTAGGTTTAACTTTGAGAATGCGGAAATCAAAGTATCAAGAATCAATTCGCACCCGATAAGTAGGTGACACACAAAAAAGTTTAATATTAATTGTGATTACAATCTAATATGTACGTGTGGCCATTCTAATAATCGACATGACCAACAAAGTAAAATAAAAAATGCAATACTTACAGTTGTGAATATCCAGTAGGGTTTAGCTAATCCCGTACCAGACTAACCTAAAACATAATATGCAATTTGACACAAAAGTACATACTGTGTGAGCACAAATAATTTGACTTAATGCATACAATGGTTAACGTAAAAGAATGCGTCGAGCTTCCTTCTAATTAACTTCGCAGTTTATCAGTATTTCTTTCCATAAAATGGTGTACATCCTCTTAACCTCTAGCGACCTGACGTCATGAAAACTTTATGACAAAACAGGTGTTCCAGGTATTACAAACGTCAATAATAACGTTACAGGTGGGGGGATCGGACCCGCCCAAAATAAGCTTTCACTAAGTATCACTTAAAAATTTGCCCACATATTCATGTATAGTATCGCGAATAACTTAATAATAAAAGCTTTTTGTTTAACCGAAAAGATCGCTACGTACGATTTGTACTTTAGCAAACGTTAGCAGAAAATGAATTCGTTTTGACAACTGGCTACAAAGAAAAAAGGTAGACAAGTCGATGAACAAATTTTATACTTAAAAAGTTTTTGTACTTGAAAATTAAACTACCAACTTTTTAACATAACACCCTACTCCCACTACACCGTAAAAAGAAAAGAATGCGCGTGATAACAGTATTTAGTCACTTGTGCAAGTGTTCAGTTGCGATTTGAGTCTCCAAAAAAATATTGGAGGATAACTCCGATGGAAAAAAATTATCTGATAGCAGTGAAGAGAATTATGTTTCTGCAATACTGATGATTCCAATTCATCTTATGAAAAAGTAGAAACGTCGCAACCAAGTATAAATTATTTACTTTGTAACAATAAATTTGCTATAGTTTTTGCACGAGTACTGTAATATAAAATACTTGTATATAAAGCCGTCTACTAGTAACAAATTTAAAAAAAAAGTTACAAAAACAAAACAACTACAACAAGTACATCATTCGGAAGAAGTTAGGTTCAACAGCATATGCAAAGCAAAGCATTGACAACAATGTAATTAGTGCTTGGCGAATTGTTCTTGACACGCTGATGCTTTGCCACATTCAGAAATGTACTTAAGCTAAAGCTCACAAACGATTACAAAACAACAATTGGTCTATGACTAAAGGTGAAGTTGGAGCATTTATAGCAACTACTTATGCCCAAGCTGCATATGGCGCTAATACACTTTTAGTGAAAAGTTTATGGTGTCAAACGTGGAGGCCGGCGTTTTTCTCAAGGAATATTTTGTTGTAGATTCAAAGAAATTATAAAATACTTGCGTTTTGACCAAAAAACTTAACAAAGCGAAAGACTTCAAACTGACAAATTTGCACTAACCTCGCAGATATAAAAACCATTTGTTAAAAAATTCATCTCTTCCTATAAATCTAGAGCAAATTTGAAAGTAGACAAGCAATTATTGTTCCCTACTAAAGTTCAGTGTAGATTCACTTAATATATGTTAAATAAGCCAGACAAATTTGACATCTGGTTTTGAATAGTTGTGGATGTTAAATCAAACTACTTTCTAAACGGTTTTCTATATTTAAGTAAAGATGAAACTCGTCCATTAGGTGAGTCTTTATCCGAGACCGTTGTGCTGCGCTTATTAGAATTTTTACTTAATAAAGAAAGACATCTAACAACAGACAATTTTTTTTTGTTATTATCACTAGATGAAAAGTTGGGAACAAAAGAGACAAACATAGTTGGAACAGTAAATTGTATTAGGAAGAAAATTTCACTTTTTGAACAAAACAACAAATCTCCATTGTATACAACTACTATTCTAAAACATGATACATATAAGTTGACTGTATATCAGAGGAAGGCCATCAAATATGTGTTATTGTTAACTTCAACAGATCTTACAACAGATATAATAGAAACTAATCCTAAAAAACTTCTAGAGACCGTCAAATTTTATAACAAAACAAAGTATAGAGTGGACTAAATAGCCAGAAAATACAGCAACAAAGCTAGATGTTGACGATGGCCAACACAAGATTTTTATAACGTATTGGATCTTGCTGCTATAAATTTAGTACAATTCTATAACAGAAACTTAGTGATGAATACATAAATAAAACTAATATTACATTGACAATCAATGTTATTGGTAACCGAAAACGACGCCAATGCATAACAACAGAAATGCGGCTATAAAACAATAAATATTTGCAAGCAATGCCAGAATGCTGTATGTGAGAAATGTACCGAAAAACTGAGATAACGTGTATAAAGTGTGCCAATAATCTCTAATTACCAAGTTTTTAAAAGTATATTAGACATTATAAATGAACGTAATAAATATAGATGTGGTTGTTATTTGTGTTTGATTGCGTTATTTATAGCTCAAGTAAAAATGAAGGTCAAATTGACCGCGCACGGCCGTTCTAAGTAGGTAGATACAGTCAGTTGTTCTAGTGTTAAAAAGTTAAATAATTCGTGATATGTTACTAATATGTTACAAGAAGAAAAAATAGATTATATAAAAACGTGTGGTCACCACTCGACTTTTCTATAAGTAATGATGAAGGAATGTCTAGATACTTTTTTAAGGTTATGATGTCATAAAACCATTTTGAAGTGATACGTACACATTTGTATTGACTTCCTAGCGTGCTATAATTTTTTTGAATTTTTTCTCTTTGATTTAATTAAGATATAACCGAAATATGGCAAATTGAGCTATGTTTTTATATCAGCTAACTAACTGTAAAAATAAATAAACAAATAATAAATCGAATAATTTACATACGTACAAAATTATATAAGAAAAACTGTTAAAAATGGCGAATGGTGTATTCGCCATTTTTAACAGTTAAACAACCGGAAGTGGGTGTCACTTCCGGTTATTTTGTTAGACCCATCAATATAAAAACCCAGCACCATACCAAATTACAAGTTACTAGGATTTTTGGTTCGAGAGTTATTGTGGGTACATCCTAAAATAATTTACATAAGATGCAGCACTCCGTATATAAACAAGTCAAAATAATGTAGAAAAAAATTGTTATTTTTTAACGTATTTTGCTTTCTCTTTAAGATATGAAATTTTTTTCTAAAAAAAAATTATCGTACGCAGGATTTGAACCTAGATTATACAGGGTGTCCTCGAAATACAAGCATTATTTTTATCAGGGCGTGATTAAAGTCAAGTATAATCGATTCATAAAAAAAAATTATAATAAAACTTTAAAAATAACGGACTTAATAGTTTTCTTAATTTGATGGAAAAATTGTTTGAGAACCACTGACTGTACACCTACGCATTTTAAGCAACTTCGGTGATACATTTTATCAGATGCATAAACACAATTGCAATTTTGTAGGTTTGAGGTCATTGGTACAGGTTTCGTCAATAGATTGGTTGTTCAGTTTTGTCACGTTAATCTTAGCGTATACTTCGTTTCCGAGATTGTCTTTATTTGTTGTTCGTTGTTTGGTATTATTGCTTATTGTTAGTTGTTTCTTAATTGTTATTTATTGTTATTTTATACTATTTTTTATTTATCGTATTGTGATCAATATTATGACTTAATTCTTGAATCAAAATTAATAGACACGTATTTACGCTGAACGTTTTTCTAGAAGACAACATGCGGTACCTAGTGCATTTGTAAATCCTGTTTAAGATGGACGTGATACTGGCAACCTAAGATTAAAACGAAGTCCAAAAAAACTTTGAGTGTTCGTACCATCGCACGAGAAGTGAATGTATCCAGAAACGTAGTAAGGCGTACTGTAATAAATCGGAAGTCCGCCGCATATTTGTATTCAAAAATTTTTATAATTTCAATCAAATTACGCGTGAACTTAGAACCCTACGCATCTAAACCCCTTCCTGACCGACGAAGCGCGCGCCATACCCCTCTCCTGTGTCCTCATACGTGACCCGCTATAAAAGGAGATCCCCTGAAACAAACTTCACTTAGCCTTACTTAGCCTTACTTAGCCTTACTTAGCCTTACTTAGCCGTAATCCTGTTTACCTGTGCTCTACTTACCTGTAAACCGAATTAACCTGCCGAAATCCAGTAACGACAACCTCGCACCGTCTCTTGATAATTCTCTGTCCGTTTCAATAATTAACCAGACCGTCCGCCATTCACCTTGCTAATTCTCTAATCCGTTTATTCAATAACAACCGCTACGTCTTGGCCTTCTCTCCTGAAACCGACTAATTATTCCTGTTACCAGAACCTGTTACACCGAACTAACCTGTTAAAAATTGATATTCCTGTTAACACCGAACCTCGCACCGTCCCTTGATTAATTCTTTAGTAATTGCACCGATTAACCTGACCAAACGCGATTCACCTGGCCCATTCTCTCGCTTGTTTTGTGTTTCGATAAATCCTCGTACTGACCAGATTTCTTGTAATTATTCATTCACGATTGTTGACCTGTTAGTAAGTTCACCGTTTAAGTAATTTCCAGTCCAGCCTTGTACCGAAACCAGTAGCATCGCAGTGCTAGAATAGTAGGAGTTTAAGTGTACAAAGTAACTAAGCCTTTTGTATCGGGGTACTCGCTACAACTGCTTATTTACAATTGTTAACTTACCCTCGACAAACTCTGTTACAGACTACAGTTAACTCGGTACGTTTGTAATCGTTTAACGACCTAGCGTAAGGTAAATTCTCGAGTTTAACAAAAATAGTGCATTGGGGAACCGTAGCGTAGATTTGTTATAACTCGTTGGTTTATCCACCTGCAACGTATAGATTCACAAGAGCTAAATCTACGAGCATAGTAAAACAACAATCACCTGAATTCAAGTATCAATCGTAGTATGTTCAATACGTTTTCCTGGTCGAAGTAAATTGTATTAACTTCTCGAATCACCCTGGTACTCAGAATTAATTACCTGTACAAATACCGTTTGCAATTAAGCCTGTAGTTTATTATCTTCGTTTAATACTTACCTGCAATTAGTACAAAACACGTGTTGTTAACCTCAACAAGCAATCACACAAACTTCCCGTATTATTGTCAACCTGATCCGAAATAAATATTGTAAATCCAGTTAATTTGCACAGTAATCCTTTCCCGTAATTATCCGATTAACTCACCCACGTTCTTTACTATATTTATTGTATTTATCAGTACTAAAAATTACAACTTTCAGATATAAACGGAAGTCGATCGCAGTGTTACCACTACTTGGGGAATTACAGGATTGGTTAAATAAAATACATACAATACTTTTACTATACTACATACAGTGTATACCGTAAATAAATACAATTGTCAACTTTGTAAATTAATTAACTCTTAAATTAATTCTCTACCTTAGCTGAGCTACCCAACCAGTAACCTGAACCAGTACGTATCAGTACAAAGAAGTGTCGACCACGAGCAGGGACCCCAGAAACTGTGACCTAAAAGTGAGTACTAATTAATTAACCAGTAGATTTGTTTAGATTTTGGTTGGCGTCCGAGCATTTATTCCAGTCCGAAAAATCCAAAATCTAAGATGTCTGAGCCTGTAGAATTACCAGAAGCTGTCCCAGAAACCGATGCGCAAGTAAATTGGATTTGCAACTTGCGAAAAGAAGAATTGATCCAAACCCTGAGAATACATCAATTAGAAACCACCGGTAATGTAAATGAGTTAAAAGCACGTATGATAAATTTCATACGAACTGGAGAACGTCCAGCAACTATGCTCACCTGCCCAAGAAGCCAAGGTACTTCCCGGCCATCATCACCGACCCCGTTACAAGCCGCACCACCAGTAACATTTACGTTTTCAGCTGTCGCACAGGTATGTGAATGTGTACGTAAATGGGGAATAAAATTTGATGGAAAAGTAGACCCGATTTCATTCCTCGAGCGAATTGAATTCCAGAAAATTAATTATGGAATCCCAGGTACCATGTTATTACAGGCGCTTCCGGAATTATTGAAAGATAATGCTTTTTGTGGTACCGTAATAACCGTGATCAATGGACTCGATGGGAAGATTTCATCGTTCAGTTTAAACAACGTTTTCTAGGTCCCCGATTCCAATCCCGTCTTGAAGAAACCATTCGAAGTCGACTTCAAAAAGAAGGAGAAAAAGCAGGCGAATACATCGATGCTCTTCAAACGCTTATGACCAGACATGGCCAGATGTCCCCCGAAAGACAACTGGAAAGAATATATGAAAATCTACAAACATCGTATAAGTTATATATAAAAGAAACGATTATACGAACCTGGCTGAATTACAACAGTTAGCTCACGACTTCGAAGAGATAAACAAGCCGAACTCCGTCCAACGCCAAGCCACCCGTTCTGCACCTAATCCTCCACCGATGAACGTTGTCCAGAGCCCACAGACGCCTGATCTTTCCCGAGTGTATAATCGCACAGCAGTATGCTGGCGATGCGGCCAACGAGGCCATTTTAAGACGCAATGCCGAGGACAATTCAAGCTGTTTTGTTCGCGATGTGGAAAAGATGGAATCTACTCCAGAGATTGCCCCTGTCCCCGGTCGGGAAACGGACAAGGCCGGCTAGAATAGCGGAGCCGCTACTAGTCACTTCGGCCAACCCAGGCTCCACCAATTCCGCCGAATGGACCTCCTGGTTAACAAAGGTTAAAAGTTTCTTTTCCAGATCAAAACCGACGGTACCTGCCCTAGCCACCATAGATTCCCGGTTATTCTTGCCCATACGAATTTATGGACACTATTTTCAAGCCCTTGTAGATACTGGTGCAGCACGCAGTTACATCAGCTCCCGGCTACAACCCCTCGTCACCCAGGATATGCGACCAACAAACGGACAAGACAACCGCGTGCAATTGGCCAATGGAAACATCCTACAAACTAACGGAAATTACACGTTTCCAATCCAGGTAGGATCACAAACCTTACCGCTCAATTGTCAGTGTTTAGACGGCTTGACTACCGACGTCCTTGTTGGCTGGGATTTCTTGTTAGCTCACGACGCCCTTATCAAAGTAAGAGAAAACGTTGTCATCTTAAATAACGAACCAGTCCCGTGTAATAATAGTAATAATCCAGGCCTCGGAGGCATCCGTAGCATTTCAGAATCCGAACTACCCGCTCTCAATTTATTCCTGGAAGAAGAATTAGAAAGATTTAAGTTGTTAACAGGACCGGCTTCAGGTAAGCAGCGACCATCGAAGCCTCAAGTGGCTTAAAACCATGGAAAACCCCACGTCTCGTCTCGCCCGATGGATCCTGGAACTACAACAATTCGATTTCGAAATCGTATATCGCCCTGGAACCCAGAATGTTGTAGCCGACACCCTGTCCCGTCTACATGAAGAAGAAGAGAAGCCACACCAAATTGCCACCGTGTCCGAGGATCCGTCTCCAGGTCGTTGGTATCAGCAGATGTTGCGAAAAGTACAGGAGAAACCGGATGAATGGCCAGAATTCCAAATACACAACGACCAGTTGTATAAGAATTTCCCGATGGCGAGTCCTGAAGTTAGCGAAGGGCTACAGTCTAGCTGGAAGTTATGTGTCCCAAAGCCACAACGACGCCAGGTCCTGGAAGAGTGCCACGACGCAGACACGGCTGGACATTTAGGAGTCGCCAAAACGTTGAAACGAGTGTTTCAGAATTATTATTGGCCAGGTATATCTCGCGACGTCCGGAACCACGTACGCCGGTGCCAGAAATGCAACGAATATAAGGGTCAAGTAGGAAAGCCAGCCGGAAAAATGCATTTCTACCCGAGTCACCAACCCTGGGAGATCGTGAGCGGTGATTTGATGGGACCATTTCCGCGGTCAAAGAAAGGTAACTGCCATTTATTAGTGTTGCAGGATAAATTCACGAAATGGACCGAATTGCGACCATTGAGAGCTGCTACCACTACCGCAATTATCAAAGCCCTGAAAGAGCAGATCCTATACAAATTTGGCACGCCTAAAGTCATAATCACCGACAACGGACCGCAGTTTACAAGCAAAAGTTTCCGCGAGGAATTAGCGTCCTTTGGCATCGAGTCTCGCCTCACACCCCCGTACACCCCACAAGCGAATCCAGTAGAGCGCATGAATAAGGTGGTAGGCGTCATGATCGCTCAAACTACCGGTCCGGATCAACGAAACTGGGACCAAAGCCTGGACGAAATCGCGTTCGCCGTAAATACGTCACACCACACGTCAACAGGATTTACTCCCGCGCTGCTCAATTTTGGCCGAGAATTGACAGCACCGAACGCCCTGCACCGAACCCTGAATCCGGATGTTCCGACAGGCGAGCCCGATGCTTCTGAACACGCCCAGGTAATCCACAAGTTACAAGATCTATTTCAGGTTACTCGTGATCGACTCACGCAAGCCTTCGTGCAACAAAGTCACTATTATAACCTGAGACGCCGACCGTATCGCCCTCGAGTAGGAGATGCCGTTTATAAAAAGAAAGACCCTGTCCGACAAAGCCAAGGGATTTGCAGCCAAATTAGCACCGAAATATTCCGGACCGTTTATAATTAAGAACATTCTCTCGCCCGTAATAGTCGAGTTGAGGCCTCCAGATTCACGCAAGACGATAGCCCGTGTCCACGTGAAAGACCTCAAGTGCGTCTCCGACACTCAGGAAAACCTCGCTCAGCCGGCGTTGGAAACAGCGAGGATTGATCCAGTCGCAGTTACTAATCGAGTACCGCCCAGTACAGCAACACAACCACCGAGGTATCTTTTCGATTACTACCAGCACCGCCGTGGTAAGACCGTAAAAGAATTGTAAGTAGAAACCTAGTTATGTCTCTCCCTCAACCCCTGTGTTCGTCTTTTCCCCCAGGAGAGGGTGGTATGTAATAAATCGGAAGTCCGCCGCATATTTGTATTCAAAAATTTTTATAATTTCAATCAAATTACGCGTGAACTTAGAACCCTACGCATCTAAACCCCTTCCTGACCGACGAAGCGCGCGCCATACCCCTCTCCTGTGTCCTCATACGTGACCCGCTATAAAAGGAGATCCCCTGAAACAAACTTCACTTAGCCTTACTTAGCCTTACTTAGCCTTACTTAGCCTTACTTAGCCGTAATCCTGTTTACCTGTGCTCTACTTACCTGTAAACCGAATTAACCTGCCGAAATCCAGTAACGACAACCTCGCACCGTCTCTTGATAATTCTCTGTCCGTTTCAATAATTAACCAGACCGTCCGCCATTCACCTTGCTAATTCTCTAATCCGTTTATTCAATAACAACCGCTACGTCTTGGCCTTCTCTCCTGAAACCGACTAATTATTCCTGTTACCAGAACCTGTTACACCGAACTAACCTGTTAAAAATTGATATTCCTGTTAACACCGAACCTCGCACCGTCCCTTGATTAATTCTTTAGTAATTGCACCGATTAACCTGACCAAACGCGATTCACCTGGCCCATTCTCTCGCTTGTTTTGTGTTTCGATAAATCCTCGTACTGACCAGATTTCTTGTAATTATTCATTCACGATTGTTGACCTGTTAGTAAGTTCACCGTTTAAGTAATTTCCAGTCCAGCCTTGTACCGAAACCAGTAGCATCGCAGTGCTAGAATAGTAGGAGTTTAAGTGTACAAAGTAACTAAGCCTTTTGTATCGGGGTACTCGCTACAACTGCTTATTTACAATTGTTAACTTACCCTCGACAAACTCTGTTACAGACTACAGTTAACTCGGTACGTTTGTAATCGTTTAACGACCTAGCGTAAGGTAAATTCTCGAGTTTAACAAAAATAGTGCATTGGGGAACCGTAGCGTAGATTTGTTATAACTCGTTGGTTTATCCACCTGCAACGTATAGATTCACAAGAGCTAAATCTACGAGCATAGTAAAACAACAATCACCTGAATTCAAGTATCAATCGTAGTATGTTCAATACGTTTTCCTGGTCGAAGTAAATTGTATTAACTTCTCGAATCACCCTGGTACTCAGAATTAATTACCTGTACAAATACCGTTTGCAATTAAGCCTGTAGTTTATTATCTTCGTTTAATACTTACCTGCAATTAGTACAAAACACGTGTTGTTAACCTCAACAAGCAATCACACAAACTTCCCGTATTATTGTCAACCTGATCCGAAATAAATATTGTAAATCCAGTTAATTTGCACAGTAATCCTTTCCCGTAATTATCCGATTAACTCACCCACGTTCTTTACTATATTTATTGTATTTATCAGTACTAAAAATTACAACTTTCAGATATAAACGGAAGTCGATCGCAGTGTTACCACTACTTGGGGAATTACAGGATTGGTTAAATAAAATACATACAATACTTTTACTATACTACATACAGTGTATACCGTAAATAAATACAATTGTCAACTTTGTAAATTAATTAACTCTTAAATTAATTCTCTACCTTAGCTGAGCTACCCAACCAGTAACCTGAACCAGTACGTATCAGTACAGTACCCTGAAAGAAGAATATCTGTACCATATTCAACGCGTTCCACACATTAAGCCCCGCACATTACTCTCAACGCATTGTTTTTTGTAATTGGTTACGTGAACAATGCGCTATAAATGAACCCTTTTTAAGTCAAGTTTTGGTAACAGATGAAGCAACGTTTAGTAGAAACAAAATGTGTAACTTTCATAACAATCACGTTTGAAGTTTTAAAAACCCACATCCGACAAAATACGTTCATTTTCTACATCAATTTTCGATAAATTTATGGGCAGGTATTGTCGGCGGTCAATTGATTGACTCTTTTGTACTACATGAACGTATGACAGGTCAATCGTATTGATTACTTTTGCAAGATATTTTGCCTGAACTATTAGAAGATGTGCTGTTGAATGTACGTCAACACATGTGGTTTCTTCATGATAGTGCTTTAGTCAACCGGTTCGGGTACATCTACACAATGCTTTTCAAAACAGGTGGATTAGTCGTGGAGGACCAGTATCTTGGCCACTGCGATCTCCGGATCTAAACCAAATTGATTTTTATCTATGGGGCCATTTGAAAAATATTGTGTATGCCGTAGAAATTAACACCCTACAAGAATTACGAAAACGAATAGAAAATGCCATAGAAATAATTCGTCAACATAATGGACTACGGAATTGCACCAATTCGTGGTTACGTCGAGTGATATTGTGTATCTAAAAAGGTGGGCAGAACTTTGAACATTTTTTAAAATTTAATAAAAATCGATAGTTTTTTATACGTTGAAATTTTAACAGTATTAAATGAAAACAATATTAAAGTATTATAATTATATAAGTATTTTTAAATGTTATTACTGTAAAAATTAAACAGCATTAATTTATTGGAGTAGTAGTAATTAGTTAAATACAGGTAATTTAAAAGCTTCATTATGTTTTTGTAATTTAATTGTACCAAAACGGTTTAAAATAATTAATGCCGTCGTGCTTTAATCGAACTGCTTCCACTTTAAACGGAACAGGTTATTTGTTACACAAATTACGGGATCTGTACTATCATCCTTGTAATGCTGACATAGTTCAAACAGTTGTAGTTTCTTATCGACGCCAGGTCATGGAATTATGAAAGCAAAAAATGCAAAGAATAAATATATGTACCGGTGGTCCTAAAACTTTTCTCTTAAATTTATCAAAATTGCAACTTCCTTATTTTAAAAATTTTATTATAATTTTTTTTTGAAAATGATTGTAGTTTGTTACAAGCTTGTAGGTCTTACGAACCTTGCACGGCCAACTCACACAGTCGGAGATAGGGGAGGTTAAAGTAAATAATATTTATAGCGCGCTAAATCTTTTATAAGTAAAACGTCTGTCTTGATCAGGACAGAAGGTCCTAGCTTGTAACGAACTTTAGGTTATAATCTTTGTTACCTTGATGTTCGTGTAACCACAATAAAAGAGAAAGGTATGTTACCATAAAGGAAAGATAAAATATGTATAACAACTATAATTTAATAACGTAGATTATTAACAACGAGCTCCAGAAATTTTGTAGTACATTCTAAATACATAAATGCCGGAAGTATCAGCAACACACAATACATAAGTTACATATCAGGCATCAAAAAGCGAAGAAAATTACACGTTAAATAAGTAAGGTTTACAGCATGCGATATCACAGATATAATTACTAAAAATACCTTAATGGTATTGAAACAACTATTGTAATTGTGTAAGTTGAACAAGCTAATTTCCGTGAGTGACCTTTTTTGACAGCGACAAGATAATTAAATAAAACTTACCCACAATCTAGTACTTGCCCGAAAAAAACGTTTTCCTCGTTGAGTAGGCCTAAAATAATTATGAATAGCAAATCGTGTCAATACAATGACTCACAAAAGTAGAAATCTGTAAAATTGTTAATACTAAAAGAAATTAGATATAAGAATCCGATGTATCGAATGCTGTTCTTCGCAATTAGTAAAAGGTTGGTATCGCAATCGACTGACCCATAAGAAGTAACATCTCAAAGACAAATTCTTGTCGAGATTTCGTTTTCACTTTGGACATAGGCCTTCCAGAATACTAATTGTTTCGTGAAGGTGTTTGTCGATATTAATCCCTTATCGAGTGATATTGCATCGAAACATGTAGCCAAAGACGTGGCGGAACGTGCTATCAAATTAAGAAGAAAATTACCAAAGAGTCAAAAAAAACTAATAGGAAAAGCTTACCTTGTAATAAATAACCTACTCGAAATGCATTCTCAAATTAGATTTTATATTCATTAATGCTGATTTTGTAAGATTCAGAATCATTTATCACAAGCACGATTTTAAGTAGTTAACAACAAAAACAGAAATCTAACTTGAAGGTAATGAACATATAGGGTATTACATCAAAAATTAATGCACGTAACAACTTGACTTGAGCCGGGTCCTGTTAAAATTAATGCTCGTATTTCAAGGACACCCTGTATATGGAATTTACTTTAAATTATAAATCAAATATCTAATAAACTGTTTCTTTTTAATCATTAAAATTTTACGGTAACATCTTTTAGTACGTAACAAACTCATACGTCTGTATATTTGCTGTAGAGCTGTCGATAGTCGGGCCGTAGTAGCTCAGGTTGATGATCTCGATTTATAACACTAAAAAATTATGAACAACAAACATACCTTTTATTATGCAAACTATTTAACTATTTATTATAATAAATATTATAGTTAACGCAGATTTATTTGAGCATGGTTCTGCCGGTAAGTTACAATCTGTAACACATCGGATTATTTTTGTAAATGCACTTCGGCAATGATAAAATAACATTTGACAAAAACTGAGTTTTAACGTTGTAATAGTGTTAATTAATACATACACAGAACAAGCAGAATAATTATTATTAATCAGATTTTCTAATTGGTTCACTTAGGTAAATATTAATGAGATCGCTAGAATTAATAGTTTTGTAACGTGGAAGTAAACTTCACTTTAAGTACTGTTATTGCTTATTTAAATTTTAACTAAAAATTTACGATGTGTTGACTACTGGTACTTATGTACAATTACGATAATTGTAAACAAAATTACTGTGTAATTTAATTACACATAGCAGCAGCAATATACGGTGTGTTTCAAAAAATTTTATTGACAAAGTTAATGTAAAATAAATAACACGTCTAAAAACCAATTTTAACACCTAGAAACGTCAAACGTCTTAACAAGGTGTAAATTATTTATGCTCAAGCAATTTATTAATTTGCTATTTTACCTACGTTATTTTGACAATTCTATATAAAAGTTGGAGGCTGAACAAGCTAACGTCTTAAAACATTCTAAAGCACCCCCGTGAACTCACTTATGTTTGATTCGAAACATGGTAGTCAAAACTACAAGTAGATTTTTAACGTTACGTAAAACTTTAGGAAAGCCAAAGCACAATGAGTAGTTATTATTGATTGTAGACAAAAAATAGTTTGATACAAGAGCGATCGTGCATGTATTAAAACAATCAAAAAGAGTTAGTCGGGTAAGTAGCAGTAGTTTAAAAAAGTTATTGATGGTTTCATAAAAGTATCTTAAACGGTTTTACCAAAAATAGGTTTTGGAATAAAAAATTAATCGGAACCAATAAATAAAAGATTCCATTCATTAATTATTGCAGAGCTTAAACAAAATCGACTAAAACAAAATACAAGATCGATTTTTGAGTTATAATCGATCACTATTTAGTAAGCGTTACTTCGATTACCGATCATCCTTGATAGAATGATCGCAATAGGTATTATTAATTGTAGAAAATGATCACGACTATTCTGATCTTATTTTTCTAAAAAAAATCTAATCGTAATATTATTGATGTTTTAACTATAAAAATAATTATCGAATGCAACAAACTTCAAATTGAAATACACTAAATCACTGACACTGTCAAAAATGCTGTTTTTAAACAACAACACCGCATTTATTTGTTCAAAGAATCTAAAATATTAAAGACACAAGTAGTGTAAATGGTCATATATTGAGTGTTGTAAATAGAAAAACAAAGACGAATAAAAACTAAACTGTGATTACTCAGCAGTAAATAAGGTTTCAACAAAACTTTATGTTGTTTTAAAAGCCTCGCTTACGTTTAACGTTATTTATTATAGATTTTTTTGTACCAATAATAATAGCAACAATTTAATCAAACGTAATTGTGAATTATTATGTGTAATGTGTATGAAATTCTTAAAAATTTTTCTAATTAGAATTAGATGATTAAAAAACTGAAGCATTTTTATCTGTAAGAAAGTAAATGTATTTGGCTTTAATAATTAAATTACGAATCAAATTTTCTACAAAATTTGTAAACACGCATGTACAGCAGAATTTTGGAAATTTATTATTTAAATTAAATTTTTTTAGCAATTCTGATTAAATAAATTATTTAATTTAAAATAGTAATTAAAAAAAATTTTTAAATAAATTTGGTTTTGTTACTGAAGCAGTTACACAAAAAGTTTAAATGCAATTTAAAACATCATGAAAGTAGTCATAATAACACAAATTAATAATAAACTCAAAATTTATAACATTAAATATATGTTTTGTGCAAGGTGTTTCCAGTAAAGTACATAAAAAATTATTAGTGGTACTAAGAACCACTTTGTGTACTACATTAACTAAAGACTGCTTTTGTTTTGTGTTAAACTAATCCACGTGTACTGTATCCTTAATAAACATAACTATTCTGTGACTATGCGTTAATAGATGAAATCTCTTAATCCTAAACTCATTAAACTTACATTTATCTATAATTGCATGTGCATATAGCTTAGATGCAATAACATACTACTATGTTTGTTAACCTGTAAGAAACACACGAATTCTACTTATTAAAAACTATTTAATAATTTTGTAGTTAGAAAACGTACTTGTTTACAAGTTTGTGTTTTTTATAATTTATATGTTACTACTAATTTAATTTAAATTAAATTAAGAAAATTATTTTTGTATTTTCGTTAATTCATAATATTATTTGAGAATGTAGCAAATTGTTTTTTTTAAACTACAGTCGTTATGGGCTATTTTATAGAAATGTTAGATATTTTTTCTGTTAGATCAACTGTGTGTTAATTATATTTGCTTGATTGCCATCTAATATCGCTTAAAAATTTAATCGCACTGTTAGCATAAAGATTATTACATACATATATATACATAAGATTTTGGTAAAACTTTAAAAAATAGAAAAACATTGAACTATACACTTAACTATATATTTTATTTATTAATTTAGTGACAACATTGCTATCTTATTAGCTAAATTACAGCTTCTTCTACTCAGTCACAAAAACTGTTTGTGAGCTACATTATTGGGATTTTGCTTGTCTTATAAGTTTCATGCTAATGTTGAGTTTTAAACGTATTCGTTTTTGTATTTTAATAAAAAAGATTTTCTAGAAATTAATAATTTTGAGTTTTGTTATGTTGTTATAGATTACGTAATGCTCTGTACCAATAGCTAACAAAAAAAACTGGTGTGGCCACCACACGACTTTCCTATAAGGAATGATGGAGAAATATATTTTTTGTACCTCCGTCCGTTTTGACGTATTTTACAAGCAATATAATCGGCCGGAAAAATTACTTTTCCGGACTAGGCCGGTAAAGTCAAGGTTAAATGTAGTAAAATTTTATAGCTAGAAGTTGGCAGTACAGCAATTCGCCTTTCTTCAATAGTTTATGTGTCATGTCATTTATGTCAAAGTTATTATTTTATGAGCTTGTTTAACTATTATACTACTCGAAATTACCTATAACGACTTTTCTAATAACGAATGCGAACTTATTTCAATCTTATTGACAAAGAGAACAATAAAGGCAACCGCAAAATTAAAAATCACTTAAACTTATATCGATCAAGTAAGTATACCTATGTATATGAAACATCTATAACTTTAAATTGTAACTTTTAGCTTAATCAACAGCATATTAACATCTCTATCATTCATTATAAGAAACTTACTTAATTAAATTAAAGTTAATTGTGCAGTTTAAAATATTTATATAAAGTAAACTCGCATCATTTAAGTTGAATTTTAAGTTTTAACGTTACAATTTAGTTGAATGCCATCGACATTACCAAAACTTTTGGAACACTGTGGTATGGAATTACATTGTCTTGTTAGTTGACTGTCTATTGCGATTTTAGGTGTCAAGGGGTCTTCTATGTATTCTTTGGCAACAGTACTGTCTTTTTCAACTACGTGATATTAGTTCTCTGACTTACTATACCCTCGCACTATTTCTGCAAATGCAGTGTCCTGTATATAATAAAACATACTTATTGTAGACGCTTACTGAATTTTTAGTACACCAGTTAACAAGATCGTGGTTTCCAGTACCGATCCGAAGATTTTGTCGACAACAAATTGTTATCACATTTTGTGCAGCTTCTTTAATGTGTGGAGGAATATCCAATTAAAGACGATACAAATAAATAATACTTTTAATCAAGTTAATTAAATTGTAACAAAATTAAGTATATTTACATAAACAATTGAAATTCAAAATTACAGATTTCGTTGTTACTAACATAGAGTATTTAAATTTAGTTAATAAAATAAACATTTTTTTTTAAAGTTCGTCACAAGAAAATTTGTGTATCACACGTCCTAAAAGTATTTTGCGAGTATTCGCTTTTTGTAGGCCTCTGCTTTGCCTCGGCCTACAAATATGCTTATACTAGCAAAATAGCATTTTTCGGACTAATGATACAAATAACTATTTATAAGGTTATGTTGTCATAAAATCACTTTAAAGTGATATGTTTGTATTAAAAACGATTAGTAAATGGCCAATTATCCAGACTTTTGTGCAACCGGCTATTTATTTAAAAAAAAATTGTCGCAGGCAGGATTCGAACATAGATTATATAATGGAAATCACTTTAAATTATAAATTAAATATCTAATAAACTGTTAATGTTAGAAAAAATTTATTTGAATAAATTGTTAGGAAAATTACCCTTATAAAAAAACTGTAAAAATGGCGGATACATCTACTTCTGGTATTTCCATCAAATCTATCTTTTGATAAAGCCAAGAGAATATGAAAATCTAGCTCTATACCAAATTTCAAGTTACTAGGACTTTTGGGTCGAGAGTTATCGTAGGTACAACGTTACACACAGACACACAGACACCCAAAATTTTTTTGTCATCAAAAATACGTTTTTCTGATTCAGGAGACCTTGAAACGTAAGATTCTTCAAAAAAAAATTTTTGAAAAAAAATTGCGATCGCTATACTTTCCTTATAGGAAAGTAAAAACAAACGCAATTGTATTTAAGGATCACTCAATACAGACCTTGTTTAAATCTATTAATCACAAAAAAACAGATTGTTAAAACCCAACTTCTAAAAATAATATATTTATTTAAATCAAAAAGAATAAGCCTTAAAATCAACAGTTAGAGAGGTAAATCAATAACAATTATAGATTTGTTAACTAACATTGTAATATCGCAGCTATAATATCGATTTTGTTCAGGCAACACACTATACAACTAATATACTAATATTCAATTGCTAACAAACGTTAGAAGTGATTTATTTTAATTTAAATATAAATATTACTCGATCTAGTTTGATCGACCTCGACTACTATGCAGTAGCAAAATAAGTCCACAATCGACAATTATAATAATGAATCGCAAGAAAATAAAATATGAACACAAAAAACCCAACCGGCAATTCTTCGTTGACAATAGTCACTTTCACTATTCTCTTTTATCTGATTTATGAATGAAAATATGCGTGGTATATAAGCTTATGTACGACGGTTAATACTATTTTGGCTTTGGTTATGACTGTTCAAATGATCAAAAAAACTTGACGGAAGTCACGTTAACGTACTCAATGACAATTTACATATAAGTGCATGCACTTAAAAGTAAATTTAAATCAGCATGATCAACGTTATTATTACCTAAAACAAGTTATAGGCTGACGGTTAGTGAATACAATTGAAACTGATTATATAAAAAAAAAATTATACAATACTAAAAAGTAGTACGTACAAAGCTGACGTAATTAAAGTAATAAATATAAATGCGAGAAGGTATACGTAAATTAACCATGTAATACAATACTGATGTTTCAAGAACAGTTGTAAATTTACTCTTGCCCCTTCGAATTACATAAAACGAGGTGGACTACATAGGTTACATATCCCGGACACAGGGGGATATAAAAACAGCATGGCAATTCAAGAAAATTTGATGACAAGATGTAACAAAATAACGTGACAACGTCATCTTTAGGAATTACTTTCCTACTAAAAACGTGGCGTAATTAATCCAATTTTCAATTCTGACCAATACCTGAAATACGTTGTCTTTAGCACCACCGCTACAAGCGCATATAGATTACTACCAAAGAGAATTTAACAGAAATATAAACTACCCAGTAAACACGGATTGAAACTGTTACAGTCACAAAATTAAAACAATTGTTTCAATACGTTGTTTCGTGTTAGTTCCATTTTTATATCATTAACATGTAACTGACAGTGAATAAATTGAAAGAGTTCCGATTTTTCACAATCAGTTTTGAACCGTTTCAGTACTTGCAATTTTTTTCCCATAATCAGCAACCGGTTAAAAACTGATTTGTTAAATCCGAATATTTTTTGAATAACTAGAATTGCTTGAAGATCGATTAAATAAGATTGAATTATTTTCAAAACAGTAGAATCGTTCTAGGAAAAACGAATACTTTGTAATTAGTCAGCATTAGTTGTTGCTATACTTTTGATTACTGTCGTCAACGCTTGCGCTGCAAATTGATATCTTTTCACTTGTTCGGTTGCAGTTTGATAAGTGATGCTGTGTGTACAATTACGAAATGGAACAATAAACGGTAAGTCGAAACATTTTATTATAATCCATAAACGTAATCGATATTATTATCATTTCTGTTCTTTATGTATCATGTTTTAATTTGTATAAAAAAAATGTAAATTAACACACATGGTTGCGTTAAGGTAGATTATTGCGTAAATCTGATGATAGGATTTATAATTACAGTTCAATTCTTCATGTTTTCTATACGATTATGTACAGCTAAAGGTATTCACAGTGTTTTTATAACTTTCTTATGATTGCTAAAGTGATATTTATATTAAGTTTGTGTTGTTTTTTATTTAAAAAATGTAATTAATTTTGTGTAACTCTATGATTATGTATGTATATAAATGAAATATTTATTTCTATGTTACAGATGCGGTTAAAAGTTGCTACCCAACAGTAACTGATGCAGTTTTCGAGGCTTCCGTGAAAAGACCACATCAAAGAAATTTGCAATATGTAAAAAACTGAATGTGATAATGTATTTAAAAATATTTATTGTGCAATAAATTTTGAAACGTGCATTCGAAAATGTATTATTATATTATTGAAAGAATTGTTTTAGTTGATTATTGAAACAAAAAAATCATACATGTATCGATCATTTAGTATCAGTTCAAGAACGAAGCTTTTAAAACGTAAACCGAATGCAACATTTGTTTTGCAACAGGTTTGAATTTAAAATACCGAAACTATACTGATTCAAATAAGTGAAACAGCGATGGACTTATAGCTATTTTATTGCAGTTAGGTTTCTTTTATGTTTGAAACAAGAGTGAATCATAATTTTTTTGTTTTGAAACTGTTACTAAACATTATCAATTTTGTGTTTACTGGGTACTTACTTGTCGTAAAATAACACTCAGATACACAAACATTCACAGCGGTTTCAAAAAGATGAACAACGCGTAAAATGGCCGTTAGTTGCTGTATTGCGTTTATTTCTACCCGTAAAGTGAATTGACAATCAGTAGCGGCGTATAAACAGCAAAGCAGTTAATTTTAATTTAGAATAAATGTTTTTGAAAAATACAAAAATTCGATTTGTAACAAAGGTTTGTTGCAAAAAAACATGCAAAATTAATATAAACAAATTTAGACTAAAAATACAAATATGTACAAAAATTGTATCGTATCTAAAATTTTTGAAAAAGTAGATTATTGTTTTGTTTATAGTATAAATTAAAAGTTATTAAACGTTATAATTTTTTTTTGTAAATACAAAACTTCAGAAACAGTCACAAGTTCTTAACATCTTAGTGTCTAACCTGTGATTTTCTAAATAACTGACAAAACAGTTAAATACAATATTCAATGATTAGTACATAAATTCTTTTTTAAAAATATAATTGCTACACTAGCAAAACTTAATAATGTTTTAAAAAACAAAAGAAATTGCTAATGTCTTGTTATATAGTCATTAATAGCAAACGAATTTTAATTAAATAACTAAATGTGTATTTTAAGTTATGACTTCAGTTTTGCAAGTGTATTCTTAATATAACTTGTGGTAAGTATGGTCTATGTCCAAAATCAGCCCACGCCAATAAGAATGATTCCATAGTATATTTCAATGCAAAGAGAACGAACTTAGCTGATGCGATTTGATCAACAAAGTTATTGATATGCTCATTATTTCTCAAATTAAAATTAAGCTGCTACAAATTTTTATGCTATTATCTGTAACGCCAGATGTCGCATCTTATCAGCTTCAGATTATCTTCTAGTAGCAACAAATTCCTACCTTATCACACAACACAGAATGGCAAATAGTTGTTAATAAAAAACGTAACCGACAAGATAAAACAAATAAAAATCTTATAATTCAAAACAAATAGTCTATAACAACAAACTACGGGCTAAGTCTTAGAAATTATTTTCGTGCGCTAATCAATGAAAATCTACAGAAACAAGATTTGATTTTCACTAAAAAAAGCTATTCTGAAGCACTGCTAATATCCGTTTATAATGTAAAATGCATTGATTCTTTACTAAAATGCTAGAAATTACATTTAAAAACAGGTACGCTAAAAACTCGATCAAACAACAAAATTGAAGTACTACCAAAATTTTCAGAAATATACTCATTAATTACCAAAAGTCTATCAGCAAAATCAAAAATTATGTTCTTACTAAGTTAAACAGAAGCGCAACGTTTAAGCATTTCTAAGAAATTTACACTAATTCGTAAACTAAAAAAATCTAAGATAAATTACAAACACTTCAGCATACTGTAATTAAACAACAAAAGTTCGGCTTTAATAAACGTATGTTAAAATTTGAAAATACTGATTTGTCAGTTAACAAAGTAAAATAATAATTTTAAACTTCGTACCATAACGCAGCAATAGCTAAAAGTAAGCGGAAGAAATAAGTTTTAATACACATTAATAATTACTTTACAGTTTATATAGGTAATAAAAGTTCAAGGAAAATACATATAATTATTTTCAAAAAAATTTGACGGAAAAAAAAATGATTTGAGTTGGTCAGTCCGCAACAAACAGTGGGTAAATAATTATCACTAAAAGTCTGCAACGAACCTAATCAGCATTGGTATCAATTTATGGACATCCGAGTGTCACTTTAATGAAAATATTTTGATACAAAATTAGTGGTACGATTTTCATAGCTAATAGATAGCTTGGTGGTTTGTATACGCTGGTATCGTTGTGAATGTATCATTCTGTTATAAATTCATTTAATCTATTGTGTATTTTACGCAAAAGACAATTTGTAAAAAAAGATCAATTATTTTAGACTTAATAACAATAATAAAATAATTAAATAATAATTCAACGTCGTAGAATAATAATAATTGTTAAAGGTAAATAGAAATAATTTTAAACATAAAAGCTTCACCATAGAACATATTAATAATTTTTTATAGTTAATGGTATAAATAAAAAAAATTATTAAGGTATGATTTTATTTTATTTTAGCGGTATTATAAACTAATCAGCATAATTTGCCGCATTCTCCTACGCATCGAAGCCTTACAAAGAATGTCCGTTTTTGTGCAATGAAGTATAACGTGGTATAACCTCAGTTTTTTTATTACTTTAAATGCTTGTTAAAACGATGTCTACTACTATATAAAAGTTTAAAATATTGTATTTCAATATGTCAACTGTAATTACAGTGTTTTTTTATAAGTTTAGATTGTAAAGATGGTAAAGTAAAAAATATAATCATTATTTATACTGTGCATATTTGTATTAATCAACATGGGAGCATATAATTTAATTATTATAAATTTGATAACAGAATGATGGAATAATCATGTTATTTGATATTATTTTAGCATCACAGTGACAGTCAGCTTTCTTATAGATGATATCATTTAAATGTCTCAAGAATGATACTGCAGTTTATAGATACCGATTTGATGCGAAATTTTCGACACAAATTTTGTATGAAAGAAGTGGCCAAAATAATGTCTAATTGATACCAGCGAAATGGTATTTAAAATATATTTTTTACAAAAAAATTTTTATTTGGGAACATTCGGTGAATTATTAACAATAAAAGTCAACAAACGCGCAAACAGAATTTAACTTAACTGGTAAGCTACGTAACGATTACGAATTAATTAAAATTATAATAACAGAGTAGTCGCAAATATTTAAATACAAACTAAGAGTAACTCTTAAATACAAAGTATTGAAGTGTAATTAGCATTAATACATTTACTAATTAATGCAAGTATTTAATTTGTAATAAGATAAGAACATCTTTTGGGTTTGGACCTCGGTTTGGACCGTATCAATGTTATAACCGAAGTTGCCAACAAAGTGGAATTAAGTTTAAAATCTAGCTTGGTTTACAAGTTAATTACCTAACTCTGCAGTAGTTTTTTTAGATTGCCGTTTGTTTTTTAGATAAAATACAATACTGTTGCACAAGTTTAAACTATTGTACACAAAATCATAAAAAATTGAGGAACGTCAATACTGCGTAACTGCATTTTACATAGTTTAAAAGTCTGCTGTTTAAATTAAAATATGTTAAAGTAGTATTAACCACCCTGTACATTCTTATTAGATATGACAACAAGCTTACACCTCTAAACCGTATTAACTGGAGTGTACTGCAAGGAACCAATTCTTTACCTCTTTTCACATCAGATATCTCTAAAACACTCGAAACTACGGTCACTACTTTTCCCAAAAACACGAACATTCTCTTGGTTTATACAAACTTCAACATAGCTTTTCTACAGCTGCAAGCCCATTTAGACAAAATACAAAATTGGAGCACAAAGTAGTGCGTTTCCATAAACAAAAACAAATGAATTCACATAACATTTACGCTGAGGAGAAATATCTGTCTACCGTTGACGCTAAACAATAAACAGATTCCACAAGTTGATATTGACAAATATTTCGGTTTTCACTTAGTAGATAAAAAGTAATCAGTATGATGCCTACTCTATGTCAAAAGTGTATAAAATAGAACAGAATTTATACCCAATAATTCTAGAAAATTATCTGATATTTGATCATTAATTTGGTTTTCAGAAAAATCACGCGACTATTGAACAAGTTTACAATTTTATACACAAAATCATTCAAAACTGTGGAGCGCAAACTTTGCGTAACTGCATTTGAGATCTTTTGAAACTTTGAGGTGTAAATTAAAAAAAAACTTTTTTTACGGATTATTTTAAACTGCTAAAGTCGTAGTTAACTACCCGGCTCTCTAACAAACCGTTACTAATTAGCTAGTAATTATAAATAGTAGTATTAAATTTGTCAGTTTTCATGTCAGACCGTACCTAAAAATTAATTAAATTAAATATTTAGTAATTAAAAATAGTGATTATTTAAAGATAAGGATTGTTTGTATAAGTACCCGTTTTTATAAAAATTATTTAACAAAGAAAATTCCGAGCAAACATCAGAACGCATATTCTCATCGCTTAAAGTAGTTTCTTCGTCTTTGAATTGTCCGTTATAAAATCGAACAACAAAATAACGGCAGAATAAAACAGGTAAGCTTTTTAAAAATGTTAACCAAACCTCCGGAGATAAACCGCTCTACCGTATAACCTTCCCTATTCCTCCGTACCCGGGCGTCATATTCGTGGTATCGACTTTTATCCTGCGCTGTCCACACCAGGTCCAAGTAACGTTTTGAAAAATTTATGTACGGTTACTTGGTCTACCTTGTTCTTTATTGGGCGTCGTCTTTGTAGTGTCGGGATTTGATTTGCGCAATAAACCGTCAACGCCAAAGCCAGGAAACGTGTTGAAAAATTTTTGCACGGCTGCTTAGTCTTCTCTATTTTTTTCTGGGCGTCGTATTGGTAGTGTCGGGATTTGGTTTGCGCAATATGCCGTCACACCAGCTTCAAGTAACGTGTTGAAAAATTTTCGCACGGCTACTTTGTACCCCAACTCGGCCGGAGTAGCTTGCGGTAGATGGTCAAGATAATTAAACAATAATATAAACACAAGTGTATTTTATTAATTACAATTTACGTATTGTATTATTACAAAATAAAGATTTTTTGTTAGCAATGTTAATCTTTCCCTTTGTGCAATGTCCCCAATACGACGCCACTGGTAGGTTTATTTCGATCTATAAATTCAACAAGGCTACGTTCCCAGCAGTTAGCTTTAGTGTGCTAAGTGTAGCAATTGTTGATTGATCAAGGTTCATACAGGTTAGTAATCGTTTTAATAAACAGTGAGATAGAAAACTAGACTGAACGGAGAACTTGCAGGTTAAGCTGGACAGGTGTAAATTTTAATAACAGATTATCATAACTGCTGCAGGTTTTCAATGATAGTTAATGATGTACAGGCGAGATTTTAAATGGAAATTACAAGGATGTTGCGACTTATGCAGACTTTACTACACGGTATGTACGAAATGTGCAATGACAATACATGAATGGAGTGAGAGGGAGCGAGAAAGAATAGACGTGGAAAAGTACGTGAATGACAACGGGTTTTAGGGTGATGATCTAGATGTACAGAATGTTGTTTTGGAGATGAATGAACGCATGAGATTTTGCGATAGAAGTTGATAAGTTTCACGAGAAGGTACGATTTACATATTCGGGTACGGTTTGACAATTACTCAGGTAACTATCGGCGGGCGTTGTTATCTACCATCAAGTAACTTTCTATGAAATATAATTTTACAGGCGTTACGTCAAAGCACGGTTAATGTATTCTGGTTCGGTTGTACAATTACCAAGGTAACTAAAGGCGGGCGCCGTTGTTCACCATCAAGTAATTTAAAGAATTCGGAGGTCAATTGGTACAATACGAGAGTTACGCTGGGTAGTGTAACTATTAGCTGGCGCCGTTGTCTGTACTCTCTAAAACTTATTGCTTTGGGCCTACTCCAAGGAAGCGTGTTAAGTTCAACTCTCTATCTGATATTTACATCAGATCTTCTTAAAACATTCAGAATTACAGTCACTACTTTTGCCGACAACACCAACCCCAACCAGCTTTCTAACAGTTACAAGTCTATTTAAACAAAGTACAGAATTAGTGCACAAAGTGGCACGTCTCTATAAACAAAAGCAAATTAGTTCACGTAACGCTCATGCTGAAGAGAGCCACTTGTCTACCTTTGACGCTAAGCAATAAACAGATTTCACATAGTGACAAATATTTCAGTTTTCACTTAGTATAGACAGAACGCAGACAAATAGGCTAAAAATTACAAAAAATTAATTAGTTACTAGGATGTCAAAGCGAGCTATCGCTGTTATTATAGAATAACTATAATCAAACCCATATGAACTTATGCAATACAACTTTCTAGTACTACCAAGTACCAACTGTAATACATGATGTTAAAATAGATACAATTAATATAAAAGTATAAGATCAAAGTTTAATGATTATAATATTGAAACGTTCGAGAAGTTATTTGCAAATGCAAGAGCCTTCTAGAAGCTATTATCCATCTTCTAGAAGATATACCAAAAAATAGGGAACACTCAATTTCCTTTTGTGTATATATACCGCCGAAACAAATCGTAGGTCCGTTATTGCTGGAATGCGAATACAACAGTGTTAAGAAGGCTATTAAAGTAAAAATAAATAAGTCGTTAGCACGTGTGTGTCTAGATAAATATACCGAGAATAATCGTGTACGTGATTTTTAGTGTAAACAAGTGTGAAGCTATCCGCGGACGTTATCTTATCTTCGTGTAAGTGATAGTGTTATACAACGGTTATACATAAATTAGTGTAAGTGTTTTCATTAAATATTATTAGATTTAATTAGTTCGGTTAATTTAAAAGTGTACATATTTCTAGAATAAATAAACGTATTTTTAGTCGTTTAAATAAATTAGTAGTTTTTAATAAATTTGTAACAATATTATCTAATGAATCCCAGATGGCTGGATGTAGTTCCTAAGCAATAGTAAAATTTAAACAACTATAATTTTAGATTTAACAAGTATAATTGTAAATACTATTTCTTGATTTTGCTTTTATGAAATTGATTATATAAGAATAATAAAAAAAAAATTAGAGTTAGACAATTGATTCGGCAGATTAACTTTCGTAAAATTAAGTTACTTTTGTGTGAAAGACATTGTTTTGAGAAGCATATGTTAAACCCATTTCTTTTCTGGTCTATTAAGTATTTTTATAAAATTGGATCTGGATGATTTTAAATAATCGAATAGATTCATGGAAAATTTTGAGTAAAGGAGTTTAATTGAACAAGTGATTAGAGTTGTCGAAGTTAAAAATGTGATAATAAGCACTTTGTTGAATTGTTAGAGTCGATTCATATTTCATCATCAGACAGTAATTTATTACCTAATGAACCAATCGATTTAATCGTTATGTTAGTAAACATTTTTTTACACATTAGTTACTAAGGTGAGTATCCACTTCTAATAAATGTATAATTTGAGTTTAATTAATACAAATTTTCAGATATATTGTAACAATTATTAGTGCTAAACATTCATCGTCGGTTTATGTATAATTATTTTATATATTAACGTTTTCAAGGTTAAATTAGTTTGCGTTTGCATCTTTCGGCGTTGTAACACTATGACTAAGTATAAGTCCGATCTGCGATGAGTCTTCTTGCACCGATTAGACAAAGAACTATGTATGTTTCTAATAGAAAACCTCTGAACAAGTCTATATAATAGAATATATGGACTTTAGCAAAACTAGGTATTGAGTTCATTCAGGGACAACTTTTTAGAAATGTTGCTTCTATTTAGGCCGTTACTCTAGAAAAATACTAAACATGATTCTACTGGCCGTAAATTTATAGTTGAGTCTTGCGTTATACTGCACATCGAAGAAAAAGATACCAAAGCTGCAAAATTGCAGAAAACTTGTATGTGATTAGCATTCTATATTTTTCTGTTTTGCTTTATTTGTTTTAAATAAACACCTTTCTCTATTTCGACATGAGAATTAACGACTCTTACACTAAAATCCGTGTAAGAATAAACAAATTCTTACACGAATTTTAGTAATGTTTGTTTTTTCTAAGTTGGTATCTTTACATCCTAAGTTGACGTCACATAAAAAAGAAATCAAAATTATTTCAACTTAACAATTTAAATTAAAATTTTGATGCCAAGATAAAATAAAAACGTCCTATTAATTCAAAGTATTTACTTATAAAGGTATAAAGAGATAATTTTGTATGAGATTTTAGGTTAACATATGAATTTCAATATGTCAACGTGTGAGTGTTGCCAATTCAATAAAATATAAAAGTTTTCCAATGTTGTTTTTAAAAAAAAATTATACGAAAAATATTAAATATTGTATCGAAATAGAGAAAATAGTATAAAGCACACGTCATAGAATACGTTTTAATCACGAGACCGGGTTTCATACACGAGCCGCGCAGCGGTGAGTTTATGAAGCGGTCGAGTGAAGCGCGTTCATTCTGTAACTTGTGTTTTAATATACTATTCTGGATTCCTGGGTATTCAGTATAGTAACCTGTACAAGGCCGTATACAGAGAGAGGGTTTTGGGAGTTCAACCCCCCCCCCGAAATCCCGATAAAATAAGCAAAAAATATGCGACAATTTATATCTTTTTTTTTTTATAAAAACTAATATTTGAGTGGAATTTAAATGTAAATGTTTTGTGACTTTTGTGAACAAATGAATCACCCGGTGCGGAACATTACAAAGGAAGCGGTAAAGTCAAACTGTATTAAATTACTCAAGGGTTTTTCAAAACAGAAATGCATCCTTGTGGTCGGCAATACCAAATGTTTTGCTTGCGATTGACTAAAGTCGCAAAAATTAACGAGTGGGCAGAGCTGCCTCCCTCGTTCAGTTTTTTGCTTATTTCCCATTTTATATACCACCTTGGTGCTGTAACACCCCGGTGGCTCACAGTCTCAGCATTGGATTTAAAACGTTATTAATTTAAACACAATTAACATACATTTATTCTGCAAATTAAATATGTAATTTTAACAATAAATCTCTACAGCTGGTGTAGTTTTATTTCCTGTTTCATCACAAATAAAATGTATTTTATTAATGTTATTAACTTCGGTGGAATGCGGCCTACCACTTTCCGTGAAATCGAACTTGATTGAATGCGGCCCACACAATTTAACCTGCAAAAAAAACCTGTACTTTTCTAGAAGTATGATAAGCGTAAATGGCGTGGTTACAATTCTGTTGAAAACTGTGCTAACATTAATTTAACAGGGATAAAAGCGGAAAATTATTCAGGTATGATAATAAAGGTTATAAGACAGGTGTAACAAATTAAGTTTTCCAGGGAAGACACTGCTACTGTAAACTGAGTTTGATTTCTAATTTACGACGGGTTGACCACGTGTCTATTAATGACAACGTTTCAGACAAATAACACGGTGAAATTCAATAACGTTATTACTATTATGGGTTGTTGCGGTTTAGTTATACGGTGAATCGAAAACTTCGGCAAGTTCAGGTGAGTACTTCAAAATTGACACCGATTTGAAATGATTACTTTTAGATCTCAGCCCGAAACCAAAATGTAGCGATGCTAAACGTATTGAGATACTTTAAACCAGCCTGGCTCAAGCAGTAGCTCAACGCATCAACTTCAACTACATTAAGGGTTGAAAATAACTGTAGATTTAAGTTACGCACGACAAATCCTACACCAGCCTGGTGCAAGTGATTTGTCCCTTCACTAACGGACTGAGGTGCGCTATGAACAAATACTATTCGGTGAAACCGGAGCTTGTGGTCAACTTGAGGGAGGGCGTTTGGACGTAACAGGGTTCTAATACAAAACGGCAAAGTGAATGCAAAAATCGTAAGAGTAGCAGGGTTTGAATCGGGTCGGTTAACGGGTTCGGTGAGTTTAGAATGGTCCGGGTACGATAGCAGGTTTCGGTTAATCGGTGCTCACAATTATACAGTATCAGGATCGGTTCGGAAAAGAATTAGCCGGGTACAAAAGCATTCGGTAGCAGAATAAGAATCGGATAAACACAGGTCGGGTTTCGGAAAAGAGGTTCTACCAGAAACGGGTCTTGGCAGAGAGAGAGTTTTCAACGTTGACGGCGGCTTTTATTCGTTGTTTCGTTATGGTTGACTGGTTATTCGGCAGGGGAGAGTCGCGCGCTTCGAAGCGGTAGAGGTGGTCCGCAGCCGAGCGTCCAAAGCTCACGCGTAATTGGAACAAATTTATAGATAATTTTCAAAACAATTACGGCCACCTCTGCCGTTTCGTTACAGTGCCTTAGAGTCAAAAAGTGAATTCTATTGTCTCAGTGTTTGCATTGAGTAGTGTTTGTTTTTTGAATAGTGTCAAACATTACATTGTGTGATTTCGCATACTGAACTATTAATTGGTGAGTGAAGTGAAATTATATAAATACGAGTTACTTTAGTTTGATAGTTTTTTGTGTGCTTTGGTTTTAAGGTTTTTATCCTAACAATTTACACACCACACAAGACATAATACCACCCGACCACAGTTCGCCAAAAAATTAAAATGACCAAAAAAATTGTTCAAATTTATTTTCACCATACTTTTTTCCTTGAAAAATGTTATACAAAAAGCAAAAATTTAAGAATTTTTAACCATTGAATTTTAATTTACATAAAAAAATTGTCTTTTAAAATTAAAAAACAGTACTTGCGATATTACATAAATCACTCCAGAATAATATGTAGTTTGTTTTCTTTCATTTAATTTAATGAATGAAGCTCTAAAAACAAACACGACGCAAAAACGGTACATTAGGTTTTAAATGCCTTTTCCATTTTTTGCTTAATTGTGTCGAAAATTGTGAAAAGTAGTAACTTATTATTATTATTATTATTATTTTAGAGTGAAGTTGGATTTTTGTAATATGTATTAACATTTTTTTTAAAACAATTTTTTTATGTAAATTAAAATTCAATAATTTTTTTATAAATTTTAATTTCCAAGTATAAAATTGTTCAAGAGAAAGATATGGTGAAAATAAACTTGGACAATTTTCTTTTTGATTTTAATTTTTTGGTGAACTGTGGTGAGCCGCCCTATTCTCTCTATATTGTTTATTACGATGTTTGCAATTTTGTATCTTGCATGCAATATAATTAATTTTGGCGCTGCATGTGTAGAATTTATTAATGGGTAGGAGGGTAGGTATATATGGTTTTATTGTTTGTTACAGTTGCTGCTTTCTAACTTGTTTGCTTGCTTGCAAAAAATGAAGCGTAAAGAAAAGCAAATTCCGCTCATTAATTTTTTTAATAAAAAGCCCAGAACAAATGATTCAAACATTTCAACTGCAGCCCAAGCTTTGTGCTCCCACACGAACACGACTGCCGTTTCATTGGTAAATGTAGAGATTGTTGGTGTTGGCTCACATAAATCTGTATCTGGTGGTGGTGAATTCAATCCAAAATCAAAACCAATTTTATCAGAGGCGAAACCGTGTGATTCCCAATTAGATCAAGATATTTCTGAAATCGTAAATAAAAACTTATCTGATTTTCAAAAAGAATATTTTATAAGATGGGCCTGGATACCCGCAAAAGATTTTAAGTTTCTCACTAAGCTTGACAAAAGGCATCTCACATTTCAAAGAACGTGGTTAGACCAATTTCAATGGCTGATTTATTCCAGAAAAGAAGATAATGCATACTGTAAATATTGGGCTCTTTTTGTTTCTGAACGCGAAGGAAAAGGTAATCATCAGAATCTTGGATATCCTGTCAAAAAAGGATTACGAAATTGGAAAAAGGCAAAAGAAACATTCGCGCATCACGCCACCTTAAAATATCATTTAAAGGCAACAGAAAGGGCTGAAAATTTTCTGTCAATTTATGACCGTAAAAAATCCAATATTCAAGAAGTTCTAAGTTTTGAATTTGCCAAAAAATCTCAAGAAAATCGGGCAAAATTAGTTTCCATTGCCAAAACTATTATTCTATGCGGTCGTCAGGAATTATCTTTGAGAGGCACGTCCGATCACGGAAATGTTTTGCAAGAAAAATAGTCGAATGACGGTACATTTCGTGCTCTTTTGAGATTTAAAGTGGATGCAGGAGATGAAACACTGAAATTTCATTTGAACAGTGGAAGTAGAAATGCTCAATATACCAGCGCTCTTGTACAAAATAAGAATATAGATGTTTGTGGCGACATAATTAATTTGCTGAAAAAGTCAATCGGTCTTCAGTTTTTTCAGTTTTGGTATAGGAAACTACTGATATCTTTAGAACTGAACAAATGTCTATTTGTTTAAGATATATAGATCCGGACAGCAAAGTTTTGCGAGAGGACTTTTATAGAATTTTTCCCTATTTATGATCTTACTGGAGAAAGTATCGCGTCATGTATAATTAAACGTTTGGAAATGAATGGGATAGAGACTAAAGGATTAATTGGCCAAGGCTATGATAGTGCATCAGCGATGAGTAGATGCTTCATCGGTACTCAAGCAGTAATGAGAACAAAATTTCCACTAGCACTATACGTGCACTGTAGTGCTCATTCACTTAATCTGGTAATTGCGGATACGTGCAAAATACGGAGCCTCTCCAATTGTTTAGGAACTATTAAATCAGTCGGAAATTTTTTTCGCTCATCTGCACTGCGGTACTGACAGAAACTATTACAAATCACATGCCAAATTCTAAGCACAAAACGTTAATATCAATGTGCGAAACCCGATGGGTCCAGAGACACGATAGTATGATGCGTTTTCATGAAATCCTTTTGCCTAAAGCCCATGCTTTAGAGAAGTTAAAGGATACGGGAAATAAGGAAACCTCGCAAGAAGCTAACCAGTTGCTGGTTGCGATACAATGTAGAAATTTTCTTCTAAATATGAACATCGCCACCAAATTGTTTTTAATAACAATTAATCTTTACAAATATTTACAAGGTGTCGGGTGTAATCTCGCAACTGCATGTGATCACGTCGACGACGACAACTGCCCTGACTGGGATAAGTCAAGAAGCAGAGACACATTTCTCATTACTATTTAAACAGGGCGAGGAACAAGGAAAACAACTGAACGGGGAAGATTTCAAGATGACAATGCCGCGACGAGTAGGGCGCCAATAACATCGGGACAATGTAGCGGCTGAAACTCCCGAAGAATATTATAGGATCGCTATCATTGTTATTGCCGCAAAAATTTGGCGTCAGCGCTAACAAGTTACAGGAGGCAGTAAAATTTTACAGCCCACTTCTCTGTGACGCAACAAATTTTGAAGGGGAGTTTATGGTTTGTCGAGCGAAGTGGTCAGAAATTGATGCAGCTCAATTGCCCACTACACCCCTAGAAGCTTTGGACAACTGCGACATAATAATGTTTCCCATGATTCACAAGCTCCTTACAATCCTTGTGACGCTACCTGTGTCGACGGCAACACCAAAACGTACCTTTTCCTCGTTGCGTCGCTTAAAAACTTATTTAAGGAACAGCATGGGACAGTCGCGACTCACTGGACTGGCGTTAATGAGCGCTCATCGCAATATTCAAATTAATCCAGAGATCGTTGTCCAGCGCTTCATCTCTCAGCCACGACGTATAGCTTTATAAGCATTTAAATTTTGTACCTTGTATAATAAACATATAACTATTTTGAAAAGTTATTATTTTTTTGGTCTAGAGTTTGACCCCCCCCCCCCTCCGAAAACTAATTTTTTTTTAAATAAATTATAATAATAGACTATACAACTGTGAAAACTGTGTGTTTTTTGTATATTATCATTGCTTTTAGTTGATTCAATGTTTTTAAATTAAATTTTAGATTTTTATCAAAACAGTCTGGTATAGTTGATTTAGTATTTTTTTAACTTTAAAATACAAAACAATTCTTGATTTTTTGTAAAAGTTTGAAATTTGTATTGACAATTGGTATTAAGCTCACAATATTCTGTTTTATAAATAATTTTCTAAATTTTTTTGGTTTTTCTAATATTATGTTAATTAATTTTTTTGTTTAAAAAATATATTTTAGCTATGTAACAATTTGTCAGCTACATGATTAGTCAGTTTTTCGATTAAAGGTTGCATTTAAAATAGCTAATATTTTTTTTAATTTATAGATTTATTATTATGGTTTTTTTAGAAATATTGTGCACCAATTCTAAAACCCAATATATTCGACAAGAGTGTTTTTTAAAAGTGTGTCGTATATGTGTTAACTTTTAAGGTAATATGGTGCTTTTATATTTTTTTCTTTCTACATGTTGTATTATTAAAACTGTTAAAGTTATTAAATAAATAAATTACAATGTAGTAGAATCCAGGTTTCCACAGATTGCAGTCATAGTACAATTTTCCATTCTAGATAATTCCCGTGTTGTCGTTTAATTTAACAGTTTTTCTTAATAATAACATTTTCAGTTTAAGCACAAAACAATATTTATAAAATATTGTGATATAAAAAAAAATTATAAACGCAAAAACTACTAAACGGTTGCTGTTTTCGTGAATGTAACAGATGGCTGAAGAAACGCTAGGCACTACCGTTCACGCGCTGTAGACGTGTTGTTGCTGCTAATTATAATGACAATGAATGCGGGTGTAAACAAAAAACGGCGCACTAAATAATAAAAACTAGTTTAAATTATGTTTTTTCATTAAATATTAAGTGAATACGGATTTAAAAAACAAGCAATGAAATTATAGACTGAGTTTATTTACTATTGTAAAGTAGGTATGTATTTTATATTCAAACATTTAAAAAAAAATTTAAGAACTTTCAATATTTATTTATTTAAATTCAATAAAAAAAACTATAACTAAACACGGTATTAAATTTTTAATTGTTCTGTAGTTGAGATTTAATTAATTATAATATTCTTTAAAAATATTTAAAACAAAACTAAAATGAATTATACACTTGGTAAAAGTACACAATATAAAAACAAACAAATTTTAATTGGTGTTTTAAACCTACGCAAATTATACTTAAAATATAATCAAATGTGTTCCAAAAAACTTTTACTAAAAAATAATTATTATTTTAAAAAGTTTGATGAGGCCATGTAAGCATGTGGTAACAAAGTCTAAATAAATATTAATATTTTATAATTAAGTAAGTTTTTGAAGAGTTTTTTTTAATAAAACAGCTATTGGTTAAATTGGAACCATTTTTTTTTCTTTATTTTAAATTTAGATATATTTAGTGACGACGACGACGTTTCGCTTATCATGTAAGCTTTATCAAGTTTTCTTTGTACATTTTTCTGCAAAATTCATTAAGATTAACATGTGTAATAAATGTAAACAGTTTTTTTTTGTATTAATTTAAAAGAACTATTTTATATTTAATTTTATCATGATTATATTTATATAATGAGTGTCCATTTGGATTAATTTAATGAAAATGTTTTTTACTTACCAAAATTTTATAAATTTGTGATCTGTCAATTAATTAATTACCGAAAATTTAAATTTATAATTTTTGTGTTACTTGGTGTTAGTTATATTTTATAATTAATGTAGTACAAAATAAATTTCCATGTTTAAATATTTCCTTTATTGAAAAATTTTTGTCAAAAGTATAACTTGTGTATTATCGTATCTGTAGATATGTGTATAATGTAATGTGAAATTTATTGCGCATGCATTGTGTGTTGTTTTCTATTTGACGATTAAGTTAAATGTTTGGGAATAAGTTTTGATTTTGAATGGAAGTAATTATTTATTTTGTGGTTGTATTAATAATTTATTAATTTGTAGTATATTTTACTTAGACTTTGTATGTCGTTACGGTGATTTATTGAATTTTTGTTGCGTTTTATTTCTATCATTTCTAGAATTGATCTTTTGAAGTAGTTTTTTTCAAAGTGTAGTATTTTTGGATGTTGATAATTGAATGTATGGAGATTTTTTATTGAATGTTCAGTTAGAGCAGTATTTTTATCATGCCAAAATTGTTCAGCAATATACATAGGACAAACAAAACAATTACTCAAAAACAGAATACAACAACACAAAAACAGTATCAAAAACCAACATTTAAATCAGGAAAAAACAAATACTGCTGTAACTGAACATTCAATAAAAAATCTCCATACATTCAATTATCAACATTCAAAAATACTACACTTCGAAAAAAACTACTTCAAAAGATCAATTCTAGAAATGATAGAAATAAAACGCAACAAAAATTCAATAAATTACCGTAACGACATACAAAGTCTAAGTAAAATATACTACAAATTAATAAATTATTAATACAACCACAAAATAAATAATTACTTCCATTCAAAATCAAAACTTATTCCCAAACATTTAACTTAATCGTCAAATAGAAAACAACACACAATGCATGCGCAATAAATTTCACATTACATTATACACATATCTACAGATACGAGAATACACAAGTTATACCTTTGTCAAACATTTTTCAATAAAAGAAATATTTAAACATGGAAATTTATTTTCAACTACATTAATTATAAAATATAACCAACACCAAGTAACACAAAAATTATAATATTAAATTTTCGGTAATTAATTAATTGACAGATCACAAATTTATAAAATTTTGATAAGTAAAAAACATTTTCATTAAATTAATTCAAATTGACACTTATTATATAAATATAATCATGATAAAATTAAATATAAAATAGTTCTTTTAAATTAATACAAAAAAAAACTGTTTACATTTATTACACATGTTAATCTTAATGAATTTTGCAGAAAAATGTACAAAGAAGACTTGATAAAGCTTACATGATAAGCGAAACGTCGTCGTCGTTACTAAATATATCTAAATTTAAAATAAAGAAAAAAAAATGGTTCCAATTTAACCAATAGCTGTTTTATTAAAAAAAACTCTTCAAAAACTTACTTAATTATAAAACATAAACAAAAAACAGCATTAAAACCTCTTTTCATATAAAAAATTAATATTTTATGTTTTTACAAGTATAGTTTTTCTCTTGTTAAAAAAACGCTTCATATGACTGCATAATTATAAATATATTAATTTTTGTATATTTTTTGTTCTAAATTTGACATAATTACAATGGTTTATATTTAAGTACACTAAAACGCAAAAAATTTCAAAGATTAATTCTTTACTAATTGTTTTTCAAAATAAACATTTATTCAGCAGTCATTTTTATTATTAATTTTAATAATGATTTAATATTAATTTTCGTTAACTGTTATACAAACCTCATACATTTCTATTGATATTTTTACAAATTAGTTGCTGTGGTACATTTAAAGCAATAATGTTATAATTGACGATAGTAGGTACTGCAATTAATTGATATTTAATTAAAGATACATATTGCTAAAATTTTATTATGTCTTAATCTTTGACGTTTTACATAAGATTCAAATTGAACTAGTCTTAATTTTAAGATTATTTCATTATGTTTAATATTATTCAATTGTTGATTAAATACTTTAATAAACCCTTTATTTACACTTAAATTAAATTTTGTTTCTGCATTATGATGTTATTTTTTAAAGTAAAATATGTCCCTTATTAAACAATATATAAAGTACCTAAAATCTTAAATCATTGTAAAGTAGTCTTAAAGATTCTAAAAACGTATTAATATACAACCTATTTAAAAAAAAATTTGTAAATATAATAGTAAATAATAGTAAATATATAGTAAAAAATAGTTGTCAAATGTAAAATTTAGAAACTACAATTTTTGTAATTTTTTTTTAAATATTTTGTATAAGAAAGATATTTCACTTTGACAAACTATTGGTTCACCCTGTATATAACAATAAACGCTCGTATTGGGTATTTTATCTAAAATACATTTACTCAAACCTTGTATAAAAAAGTACAATAAAAAAAAATTGAAAATTTTTATATTTTTTTAGTTTATATTATTAGTTTACATTAGCTTTGTATTATAAAATATTTTTAAATAGTATTTTTGAGCATAGCTTTGTCATCTCAGTTCTCAACAATATGTTTTTTTTATTATATAAATGTCTGGTTTACTATTCTTATAATATTGTATTATACCAATATTTAAAATAGTTTCAAAATTATTTTATGAACAAAACAAAATTTTCTAATAAATAAACAAATAAATATGTTTTTTTATTTTCTATTGTCATTAAATTTTAAATTATTGATTGAATCTTACAACTAGAAACTTTACTTTGCACAAATAATTTTATATGCTAACTGTTCAGTTGGTTATGTTTTGCAATACCAAGTAAATGTTTTATTGGTATATTAGCATTTTATGCATCAAGAAACAAATTAAGTAATTAAACTTTAAGATATAAACATGACATTTACAAACTGTAATATAACATTAATGATATTTGACTTTAATTTATTTTATGAAACTTGCATTTCATTACTATTTAAAGATAAATCTAACAACTTCGTGATTTTTTAAGCTGATACAAACAATTGTATTGTTTTTTCTAATTCAGATTATGTTAAAAAAATAAATAATCTTTTCAATACAAGTCATTTTAAAAAATTTTAAAAAATTGATTATAGATTTTCTTTTGTTCACAGTTTTCTATAAAATTATAATAGTTCTAATTGTAAAGTTATTATTTTTTTAATTTTCTTTTTTTAAATTCTTAAAAAAATTGTCAATTTCTTTTCGTATCCTTATATTCAGTTTTTTTATTTGTGAAACTGCTCTGCAGTTTAATAACATTGTAAGATTTTATCATGCGTTTAGTAATCAATATATTTTAATCTTGCTTTTAAAATATTTTTTTCCATCAACTTTTTTTGTATTAAAAAAAATGTAATTTGTTTTTTATATGGGTTTTTAAACACTTACCGGATTTGATGTAATGGTTCCCGTAAATATTCACACTCATCCACGTTATAAATGGGTGTAGTACTTTTGCTAGTTATGTCAAAGTCTTTCTAGAGTAAGTATTTTTTTTAACTTAATTTGATTTTCTCGTAATTGTCATTAGCAATTTTGGATACCTACACGTATTCCATTAATGCGGAGATATTGACACCTGTTTGTTCATATTGAGAAAATTGCTATGATGACATCACAATCTACGACCTAATAAAAAGACTGTTGCATCTACGTTGATTGAGAATATCGCAACTAGTTTTTTTCTCATAGATCGTATAAACCGAAGGAAAATTATTTGTAATAACGCCATATGTATGTGATTGTTTATTTCAGCTAATTTTAAAAATTTCGGGAAAAGGTGGGCTAGCTAGCAGCATACTTCAAAAGAAAAAAAAATGTAGGTATTGTATTTCCTATTCTAATTTTCTTTTATTTACGTTGTCAGTCGTCTGCAAGCACGATTGTACGTACATATCAAGATGTTGATACAATTAATTAGAAAACTTTGTTGTGTGTAATATATTATTACACGGTGCGCTCTGGTTCTCTTAATCGTCGTGATATTGCAAATTTGTATTATATTTACCGCTGTAAATTTGTTCGTTTGGAATGTAAAAGCTAGGCAACAATTATTGTCTGTAATCTGTACCTATTTACTTCAAATTGATTCTTTTATGTAAATCTACCTTGGTTCCCTTTTTTAACCTCTCTTTCTGTGATAAAATAAAAATATATACGTGTTACAACCCGTGTGTTGCCATTGGTTTTCTTTCAGCCTTGGATAGATTTAAACGATGTCTTCCATTCTAGTCGCCTGCAATTAAGTTACAAAAAAATCTTTTTAACAAAATTTTGTATGTGCAGTTATAATTCTTTCTATTTTTATTGATTATTTTACGTGTTAATTGTCCTTAGTGGATTTGATTTACTCAAAGTTTTACTTCACTTCTTTTGATGTTGTTGCAAACCTGGCTTCGTAATAGGTTACTTATCTTTTGCTTTTCTTTTAGTAGTACGTTGGCTTGAGTTGCTTTGATTATCGAGTCATTCTTTTTTTTAAGTTAGTGGGTTTCTAGTCAAACATGTGTTGGTGGATTTCTGCTTTGGTTTACTGCTTTTATTGGTTTGCTGTATTAGGTTTTAGTGTGTTAGCTATGCATTCTTTAGATAAAGAACTACCACTTCTTACTTCCCCGCACTCTAATTCAGAATTGAGCTTCGCGAATTGGAATAAAACTTTTTCTGGGGTGAAGATCCTTCTATATCTATCAAGTTTCTTATTCGAATTGACGAATTGTGTTTGTTTCGTGATGTCTTGCATCATAAATTTTTCTTTCAGTTAAAGTACTATCGGTACGTATGTAATCACTATGCAATACTTATTTCTACAGCTATTAGAACCGGTCTTAGAACCAATACAGCTCATGATCATTTGCCGGCATATAACGTCGTTTTATCAACGTTTATTAGTGTTGATTGAGATCGCTCAATTGATAACGTTAGACAAAAGTTTGAAGTCGAACATCAACTCTCGTAATTCCATTAGCTTTTCATCAGAGATAAGTGACACAGTTCAAGAAACATCTGTAGCTTGTGTTAGGAACACTTTTGTTAATCCTGTTACATCTTCTCCTAATGATTCTTTAATTTTTTCTATTGTATCTATTTTTACTTTAAATACTTGTAGTCGCTGTCGTTCTCTTTTTTATCTTTCTTCTAATTTATTTTAAGTTTCTATGATTATTAGTTCTACT
Organism: Aquatica leii; assembly: GCA_035610365.1. Lineage (NCBI taxonomy): Eukaryota > Metazoa > Arthropoda > Insecta > Coleoptera > Lampyridae > Aquatica > Aquatica leii. Next base: position 43,786,476 of record CM069436.1, read on the forward strand.
ACTGATCCGTAGTACTTAAGTATATTGTTTAAAGTTACTGCTTCTTCTTGTCGTTTCTCTTGTTGGTGTGTTGTAAAAAGTTTTTTATGTAACCGTCTACGTTTTACTTTTTCTGATCTTTGCGTTTGCAGATTCTATTTGGCTGTGATCATTATTTACTGGCTTTATATAAAACTCAAAGTTGCTGAGTTTATACGTTATTGTTCGTAAAAACTGCTACTATCGCTTTTACATTTATTTTATCAGTCTTTTGTAACTGTGCGTTGTTGTCACCTTCTTCTAATCGTTCTCCTCTTTTCAATCGGCGTTGCAAGCGTTGTAAGTGCTATTTCAGTTTTTAGGTTTTCGACTTTCGACTTGTGCTGTTGTTCTGGTTTAGGTTTTTTCGTTTTGGTAGTTTTAGTCTTGGGATACGTGAATGATATCTTGCTGGTTGTGGTTCGGATGCTGTTTATTTGCTTTCTCTCGTTTTGCTGTAATCGAAATTTTTTTTTTTTGGTTAAGTTTTAGATAAATTTCTTTGGATTCTTTTTTTTCATCTTATTTCAGGACATACTACCTCTCCGTCTGTATATTGTTACGTTTGCTAAGCTAATTTTTTGAATTAGTACATCGTGTATAGGATCCTTTTTGTGCTTTTAGATTTAGTTTTTCTTTTTTTTTTGATTTTCTAATCTGCTCATCGGCATTGAAGTTTTGTAGTAAATTTTTCAATTTGGAAAAAAGATGATTCATCGATGTAATTTGTCTATAAAATCAAAAAAAATTTAAATGTATTTGAAAAAGATTTAATTAAAAACGCGATTTATATAGTGCGTACGATATGGAAGTATTTTAACGCGCATATCCAGTTTGTTGTTACTTACCTGTATTTCTATTTGTTCGTTATTTAAGGAATTACAGTAATATGTTATTATGTTTTGAAGTACTGTTTGTTTTAAATAATTTAAATTTATTTGTTTATTAAGTTAATTTAATAAATGTTCGAAGTGCTAGCCTCGAACTTCTTGACACATACAAATTCTGTTTGGAAACTCGTTCATGCAAGCCTGAATAGTTTTACCCGAAATTGAATGGCATTGTTCTATTATGCGTTGTATCAATTTTTCTAAATTATCAAGTTTTGTCACATATAACTTATTTTTTCGATAATCCCACAAAAAATTCACTGGAGTTAAATCGGGCGATCGAGGTAGCCATTCTATCGGTCCTCTTCTACCTATCTAACGCTGCTGGAAACGGTCGTCCAAAAATTGTCGTATGTTGATTCTAAAATGTGGAAGTGCCCCGTCGTGTTGGAATCATATCTCGTCTCGGTTTGGACATAATCTTTCAAATTTAAATTTCCATTTACAAAGAATGGCCCAATAATGATTCCCAATCATTCCAGCCAACACATTCACTTTTTGTGGACGTTGCGTGTGCTTCTCACAAAACGCAATTCTACTGTTATAATCGGGGTTTTCCAATTCTTGATGGTACTGACGCTTATACGGATTTGCTTGTTCTTTTCGTAATATTCTAAGTACGGATCTTTGGCTGATATCTAATTCCACCGCTATTTAGTTAGTAGACGTAGTTGGGCGTTCTATAATATGCTGGGATACTTGATGTTGTTGTTGCAAGCTTGTGGCAGTTTTGAATCTTTCCGTTTTAGGCAACTCTGTTACGGTACGATGTTGAAATCATCTTTTTAAGGTTTTATGTACCACAGATTTACTAATTGGGTTGATCCTCTCAGAGTGGATTCTACTAAATAAATCGCACCCCTCTTAATAAGTTCTGGTCTTATTTCCATAACCAATTAAAATCAACAGTTCGTTCCTATCTTCTTCGGTTAAATGCATTATGCAAAATTATACTTTATATTTAACTTTACTAAAAAGGCAGCTTTTGTAAAATAACTAAATCATTTTAAGTTTTATGCTGATTTCTTTTTGAAAAACAAAAGTATGTGTCTGTTGCGCAATAACTAGTGTTCGAATGCAGCAGGGTAAAGATACTGTGGTTTGCTGCTGCACTTCACTTTATCTTTGTGTAAATAAATCTTGTAATAAAAGTCTGGTAAAGCACTAAACAAATTTATTTTACACTAATTATTTACAAAACAAATAAGAAAAAATTGGCGGTAATTTACTGGATAATTATAAGTAAGCGACTGCTCGGTAACGCGTAAAAAAAATTATATATTTCTAAAGAAAATCTTAAAGTATATATACAAAATGTGGTAGCAAAAATAGTGAGTGGGATACAGCTCATCAACCTGAATTAACAACGGTTGACTTATAATTTGAGAAGACGCCAACAAGTCTTAATTTAAATCCTACTGCAACAAAATTTACAATAATCTGCTTAAAACGGCTGCATGCACCTTTTGTGAGTGGCACGTTCAAAACAGCGGATTTGTAGTAGGTCCGACGTCGTGATGTCGGCCCCTTCGTAATAAAATAGAACCGCTAACTAAAGAAGAAATTTGCTTATATATAATTTAAATACTTAACAATAAAAATATAATTTAAGTTCTGAACATAATCTCCCGCCTAGAAAGGCTTGACTTTCTAAAGTTCATAAGAAACTAAAATCTAATCACAGTTGCTCATTGGCAAAAGACACAATCTATTTACCGGACGTTTTAAAATTCTTCCACTCGCGAACCTCACTGACACTACACGTGTGACTCCATCTTTACCAGGATGTAACTGGACCACGCGTCCTAATTGCCACTTTAGTGGCGGTAAGTCGTCCTCCTTAACAACGACAAGTTCTCCATTAGTAAGCACGGTAGTGGAAACTTTCCACTTGGACCTGGACTGAAGCTCGCTAATGTACTCTTTACTCCAGCGCTCCCAGAAGTGTTGGATTATTTTTTGCGCATGTTGATGTTGGCTTAGCCGGTTGCTGGCTACATCTTTTAGGTTTGGTTCAGGTGGTGCAGTTAATCTTCTTCCAATTAGAAAGTGTGCCGGGGTCAGGGGGGTATGATCGTTTGGGTCTGATGATAGGGGGCTTAGAGGTCGGGAATTCAACACTGCCTCAATTTGCGTTAATAATGTGGAATACACCTCAAAATCAAAATGACAATTTCCCACGACTCTCTTTAAATGATATTTTACACTTTTGACTCCCGCCTCCCACAATCCTCCAAAGTTTGGGGAGCGAGGCGGAATGAAATGCCAGCTAATTTTATCGTTGGCTAAACTATTGACAATTTCATTCTCATTATTTTCAACAAAGGAATACAATTCACAAAGTTGGGCGTTAGCACCTTTAAAATTTTTACCATTATCTGAGTAAATATTCAGTGGTTGTCCCCTTCTAGCAAAGAACCTTTTTAGAGCGCCTAAAAAAGCTTCGGCAGTTAAATTTGTTACTAATTCTAAGTGAATAGCCTTAGTTGTAAAACATACAAAAATACAAATATACGCTTTGATCAGCCTTGCTCCTTTACCAGACTTGTTTTTTAATGAGATTGGCCCAGCGTAATCTAAGCCGCAGTTGTAAAATGGGGGAGCAGGTTTTATACGCGTTTCCGGGAGGTTACCCATGATGGGTTGCAATACCTTTGGAGCAACTCTAAAACAGGCAATACATTCGCGGATGACTCGTTTAACAATATTTTTACCGGATACAGGCCAATATCTATCGCGTAATAAAGCTAACAATGAGTTAGCACCAAGGTGTAATGAACGAAGGTGTTCATTTTTTATTATTAAATAAGTTAACCTATCTGACTTTGGTAAAATTATGGGATGAGCTTTCTCGTAATCAAAGTTTGAATTTTGAATCCTACCTCCAACTCTCAAAATATTATTGCCGTCTAGGAATGGATTTAACGATAAGATTGAAGATTTACAATTAATTGTCCTTTTGTTCGTTAAACAATATATTTCTTGGGATAGGCCTTTATTTTGCGCGTGTTTGATTAGTAATAGTAATGCCTTATCTAATTCGTTTATTTGAAGAGGTCCCTTTTTTATATCGTGTTTTTTAGTGCGATTATTAATAAATCTCATAACGTAAGCAAGAATTCTTAGTAACTTGGTCAATCTCGAGTATTTATTAACTAGACAATCTAATAGAGTGCTATTTGATACTACGAGTATTACCTTGCGGGCTTCTAGGTTCAAATCATCAGTGATGAGCGATTGATTTGGGTAAACTGGGTCATTATTATGTAACCACAAAGGCCCCTTCCACCATAAATTATTTAATATTATTTCCTTTGGCTGAATACCTCGCGACACGAGATCTGCAGGGTTATTTTGGGTATTTACATGATGCCATTGATTGGGATTAGATAAATGTTGGATCTCCGCTACGCGGTTTGACACAAAAGTTTTCCATTTGTTTGGAAGTGATTTTATCCAACCAAGGGTGATTGTTGAGTCACACCAATAAAAAATGTTATTGAATTTTAAATGCGTAGTGCTCAGTAACTTGTCCATTAAATTTGCTAAGAGAAGCGCACCACACAACTCTAAGCGGGGTAAAGAAATACTCTTTAACGGAGCTACTCGTGATTTTGCACACATCAATGATATGTGACAATTCCCTGAAACATCGACTGATTTTACGTAAATGCACGCTCCATATGCTCGCTCTGAGGCATCAGAGAAACCGTGAAGTTCTAAAAGACAAGAATCTGAACAATTAGTAAATCGATTTATGCGTAGGTCTTTCAAATATGGTAATTGGTCACGAAAATTGACCCACATTGTGTGCAAATCTAATGGGATTGATTCGTCCCAGGATAGTTGCATCTGCCACAGCCTTTGCATTATAATTTTAGGAATAATGATAACCGGACTTAATAATCCTAGAGGGTCAAAAATTTGAGCAATGGATGATAAAATTGTTCGTTTTGTAATGTGCTTTGATCCGTTTGTCAAGTTTATGTTATACATTAATTCGTCACTACTCGGGCACCATAAAATTCCTAGGGTTTTATTTTCAATATCGTCTTCCGCAAAAGAGGAACAGCGTTATTAAGTACAGCGCAGTTAGATTTATTACTAATTGATTGTAACACCTCTTTACTATTAGAGTTCCACTTTCTTAATTCAAAACCTGCTGTTTTTAAAATATATGTAACTTCATTTTGAATTTTTATGATTTTACTAATTGAATCGCTACCTGTCAACAAGTCATCGACAAATAAATCTTCCTTTATAACACGAGAAGCTTGAGGGTGAGTTTCATAGTAATCATTTGACAATTGATGCAAACAACGTGATGATAGGAAGGATGCAGAAGCAGTGCCATAGGTGATTGTGTTAAGTTGATAAGTACTAATGGAATCTTGCTCCTTATCTCGCCAAACAATTAATTGCATCTTTCTCTGACTTTCATTTACTAGGATTTGTCGGTACATTTTGGCAACGTCTGCAGTTATAATGTAACGATGTTGACGAAATCGTAGTAGAATTGTGAATATATCATTTAAAATATTTGGACCAGCATATTGAACATTATTTAATGACAACCCGGTGGACGTTTTTGATGATCCATCAAAGACTACTCTCAGTTTCGTGGTAATACTATTTTGTTTTATGACGGCGTGGTGGGGTAAATAATAATGGGGATTAGATATCGTAATATTGTCGCCTTCGCCTAATTTTGTCATATGCCCTAAATTTTCATATTCATGTAAAAAATTGGAATACTCGCGTTTTGTTTGTAAATCTTTGCTTAGTTTTTTCTCTAATGAATAAAATCGTTTAATTGCGGATTCCCTAGATTTGCCTATTTCATCTAAATTCGATTTGAAAGCTATGTTTACTATAAATCTGCCGTCGCTCGAACGCGTAGTTGTATCTAAAAAATGTTGCTCACAATGGAGCTCGTCCGGTGATAACTTATTAAAAGAGTTGTTTACTTCTTCTATCGTCCAAAATTTTTCAATTTTGTTTGAAAGTGACTCATTTATCGCGGAGCTAAAACAAGCAACTGATTTGGTTACGGTTTCGTTTATATAACCTGCACAAAGTAATCTCCAAAATATTCCAGCTCCTAGTAACAAGTCTACCTTTCCCGAAATATTACATTCAGGGTCAGCTAGTGGTAAGTGAGAAGGAATGTGTAAATCAGCTAAATCAAAGCTTATATTAGGTAATTGATCAGTAATTTGATCTAAAATTAAACAAGTGACAGGTGATGTAAAATTGTTGATCCTTGATTTAATTGTAATATTTGAATTCAAACGCACGTTAGAAAGTGTTTGATTAATTCCACAAATACTTAATGAGCACTTATTTTTAGGTAAATTTAATTTCTCAAACAATTCTGTGGTAATAAAACAAGATTGCGACCCAGGGTCCAGTAGCGCTCGACAGGTGAATTGTTGACCTCTGCTGTCGTAAACAAAGACAGACGCTGTTGATAAAATGGTTTGTGAGAAATGGTTATTATTAGAAAGCGAGTGATTGACATGGGTAATTGCGTGCTCTTCACTAACACTAGGCTGTACCGGAGTAACCACGGATTCTTGACTTGTATCCGTATCTCTGTGTAAAAGTACATTGTGCCTGCGTTTACATTTTCTACACAGCTGAAGCTTGCAATTATGAACAGAATGTCCTTTCTTTAAACAGTTAAAACACAATTTTAATCGCTTTACTTCTTCCGATTTTTGTTCATGGTTTAAATTAAGAAATTTTGTACAAGAATAAATTTGATGGGTAGTATCTTCACAAATCGGACATTTTGCAGACTGATTGTTTGACGTAAAATATGATTTCGACGTTTGCTTTACATGTTGGTGTTTACTGTTACTTAATTGGAATAAATTTTGATTTGGTTTGTTAACTTCTAATGAACCTAATTTATGACACCTTTTTTCTAAGAATTCTATTAAATCTGCGTAAGTGTGAAATTCTCCCTTTGGAGTAAGCTGCTCCCATTCATTTCTCGTGACATGACTAAATTTAGCGGTAATTATGTAAATGAGAAGCATATCAATTGTTGGTTGATCATATCTTTTCAAACATTCTACAATTTTGATGACATCGTCTAAAAACCTTTGTACAATCGCATGAGTATCCTTTTGAAAACTTTCTAAATTAAATAAGGCCTTGAGATTATTTTTTAATTATTAAATCTTTTCTTTCAAAACGGTTGCGCAAAATCTTTAAAGCTACTTCGTAATTATCGTCGGTAATTTGCAGAGATCTAATTGAGTGAAGTGCGGGCCCTCTTAACGCCGCACGTAAATGGTACAATTTTTGAGCTTTGAATAATCGCGGGTTACTGTCTATAAGCGAATCAAAACTGTCGCGAAATTCTAACCAGTCTTGGAATTCACCACTAAAGGTACAAAGTGGGATTTCCGGTACATTAAAAGCAATCTCGGTACAACTAGCGGGTGTAATATTAATCTTTGAATTAGATGCGGTTATTTGTGAACGAGCTATAAAACCTCTAACTTTACTGATTGTATCAAAGTAAGCCTGATCAAATGTTTCAAATTCTAATTCGTGAGCATCCGCGTTTGTTGAATCTATATTTAAGATATTTACATGTAATTTTTCAAACTCTAAAAGGGAACGTTCACTGCTAGATAGTCGTTCCTGTAATTTATCAATATCTTGACTTGTAATTGTATCCTTTTGAGAAATCTCTAAGAATGAGTTGTTTAATCTGGTAATACGTGATTTTAATTGACTTCTTTGAAATTTCAAATCTTTTAACGACGCCATTGTTAACACAAATTATAAGCAATAAAGGTAAAAATAACGGTAAATTGGATAAAAAGTGTGGCACACTAACCTTAGTAATTCTGCTACTCTAATTGCTTCGGGAAGCAATTCGCCAATTTTTTTTCGGTAACGGTAACTTGTGGATTCGTGGACTGTATTAAGTATATCCGGCTCGACGGATCAAATGTTCGAATGCAGCAGGGTAAAGATACTGTGGTTTGCTGCTGCACTTCACTTTATCTTTGTGTAAATAAATCTTGTAATAAAAGTCTGGTAAAGCACTAAACAAATTTATTTTACACTAATTATTTACAAAACAAATAAGAAAAAATTGGCGGTAATTTACTGGATAATTATAAGTAAGCGACTGCTCGGTAACGCGTAAAAAAAATTATATATTTCTAAAGAAAATCTTAAAGTATATATACAAAATGTGGTAGCAAAAATAGTGAGTGGGATACAGCTCATCAACCTGAATTAACAACGGTTGACTTATAATTTGAGAAGACGCCAACAAGTCTTAATTTAAATCCTACTGCAACAAAATTTACAATAATCTGCTTAAAACGGCTGCATGCACCTTTTGTGAGTGGCACGTTCAAAACAGCGGATTTGTAGTAGGTCCGACGTCGTGATGTCGGCCCCTTCGTAATTAAATAGAACCGCTAACTAAAGAAGAAATTTGCTTATATATAATTTAAATACTTAACAATAAAAATATAATTTAAGTTCTGAACAACTAGTAATCAGATCACGGCCAAAATTACTTTATAAAATTCGTTTTCGCGTGGTTCAAAAGATATGATGTTTCCATACATTTGCCTAATCCGGTATATTTAGCACGGTTGGATGAGCACCATAAGTTGGATTTTCTTTTGGTTTTTTTAGAGGGATAAGAACAAATCAACCTTTAACATCAATCTTTATGTTTCTCCATCTTTCCTTATTCCTTATCTTTTTTATTTTTCATTTTTTTTTCTTCGGCCTAGAGCTTTTCTATGTGCCAACCATTCTTCTTTTTTTTGGTTCTCTTTATGATTCACTTGTAAGGCCGTTGGTTGGGCAGCGTAAAGTGATCTATCTTTTCGTTTTTCTATAAGGAAAAGAACGAATCAGGCATTACCATCTGTCTTTTTTTTTCTATTTTGTCCTTCTTATTCTTTATTCTTTGCTCCTTAAGGTTTGCCTTTAAAGCAATTGTAAAAGTTAAGTCAACAAGTATAACTTTATGTATGACGTGTTGCCTAACCAAAAGGGGTTTGTATCAACAATTATTGTCTGTGATCTGCAGTCTAAGTAAATCTATCTCGATTCTCGTTCCTAACCTCTCTTTTTGTGATCAAATAAAAACATATTTGTGTTACCACCTATGTGTTGTTATTTGTTCTTTTTTAGCTTTGGATATATTTAAACGGTATTTTCCATTTTAGTTTCTAACTGTTTTGGCGCTTTTTTAATCTTACTTTATAGTTAACGCATCAATATTAATGAATAATCAAATCACGTCGTGAACGAGTGTAACACGCAAACGCATTAACATTGTCAAGATTATTTATCGCCAATTAACAGACGAGTTAGTTTTCAAGTTTTTTGGTTGATCGTAAATTAGTAAAAAACGCAAAGCTATAAGAAGACCAAAATATATAAACTTACGCGTTGTTATGTCTAATAGTCGCGCAAAATTCTTTAATGAGTTTATTAGTTGCTATTGAAAATCGTTTAATAATAGAAACATATTCATTTGTTCAAAATCGTTTATTAATAGAAGCCTTTAACGATTCGATTTCTGATACGTTATTATACGTCAATATCTACAGACAATCGTCAAAAAATATTTGATAGTATTATTGTTTGAAAGTTTTATATTAGTCAAACTAACAGTTTGATCTAAAAAACGCATTTATTTTATTAGTAAATATAGAAATAAAGTTATTAACAAAATTAAATATCTTAAAGTCTAAAGTCAAAAAAATTGCGTATGTTTAGTGTTTAGTGGAATATATTACGAATTATTTTGGGTTCTACGCATTTTTGTATTATCAAGAACTTGCAATGTGTTCAGAATAACAACATTTTATTTCCAACATTATTATCATTTTTGTATCGTATGTCGACTAAATGGTTTATATTTACAAAATAAAAGTAATAAAATTGAGCTGTTATATACTTAATTTCTTAAAGTTTATAAATAATAAAAGAGCTATCGAACAGCGTATATAACTTATCTTTTTTTTTGATAATATAGATGGTGATATTTCTTTTGTACATATGTAGTTTAAATTTTTTACTATTAATAAATGTTTTTATTTTAATAACTTTTTATAATCATGTAAAGTATTTGGTAATTAAGTTTATATATATTTTTCTTGATAGAAAAGAACAGATACATTTCTATAATAATATAATTTTATTACTTTATTTTAATTAAATTTTAAAAGAAAGCTATTTCTTCTAAAACCTTTCTAAAATGTGTCTAATAAATAAAATTAATTTATTGATTGGCAACTAAATTTGATTTTGCTAGTAATTACTAATTTAGTTTCAGTCCTTCAGGTAAATTTTTATACAATTTTGTTTATTACGTTTTTAATATGAAACGTGTATGCATTATTAAATAGTTTGTTTCAAAAAAAAATACATAAATAAATAAAAAATTGACTTTTACTTTTTCTTTGATCTTGTTTAACATTTAATTATTTGACTTTGTTATGTTCTGGTTAATCTAAAAAAACTCTAAAGTAATAAATTTTTTTCACAGTTTTCTATAAAAGTAAAAAAAAATATTTTCTGATTTTCTATTAAACTAGCACAAATAAAAATTAATTATTTTATTATCGTTATATTTAATAATTTGTTTAAAAACTAAAAAAACATATACATTTACAGATATTACACAACATTATCGTTAAATTAAATTACACAAAACAATTAAAATTAAATAGATTAACATCTAATAGAGTTTATTGTTTAGTGAACAATTACATACTGTAGTGCTTCTGCTGTTTTGATATAAATTTTACACAATTAATACTAACAAATGTTTTATGTGTTGTAAATGTAATAGCATCCATACTTTTCCGCTAAAGACTTTTTTTAGTAAATAATTATTCAGATCTGTGCTAAGCAGTATGTAGTTTTGTTTTATACCGTAATGGCGCAGTAATTATTTTTGTTTATCTATTAGAACACAAAGATTTTCCTACCTTGCACGTATGTATGTTCTACCGTACAATTGCTTTTAGCAATGCAGGAGCTGCTAATCTTACTCAATCTACACAACCTAGAATAGATGTTTAATTACGTTCACTCTAATAATTACAAGGTTTATGCACGTAGACTGCACAAGCTAAGATAAGTTATTTTAACGTCAGTAATGAAGTTTTAGAAATCTTAGATATTTCTAACACAATTTTAAAATAACTTTTTATCTGCAGTTTAATACAATAATTGAGTATGTGCAGTACATAGTGCTTTAAAAAAACAGTCAGCAGCGTTACAATAATGTTAAATAAAATTGTTCCAATTTATTCATAAAATTATTAAACGAGTGAGCCGCTCCTACATAAGCTCACGGAAGGAATAAAACTTCTTTGCTAATCAACTTTTATTTTTTTTATTGATGAATTCAAAACAAATCTTCATAAACACGTAGATAGTTATAACAGTTGTTACATGTCGTTATTGCGTTATTAATTAAAAAAATTATTCTAACTTAAAATTAACGACGCTACTGAGATAAACGGTATATTTCTGTCAAACTTCTATTTTGTATCTTGCTTTTACCGTTTGGAAGTCGCTGCTGAGCGTTCGTTTACTTGGTCTTATTTTAAGACATGTAAATAGTTTTCTTGCTGTTGAATTTTTCTTGGTAGTAATTTCTGTTACGCTTTTAACGGATGTGCTAAGGAAAAAAACGTATTCCAGGTCGAAGTTGGCGTTTTAAGTTTAATCTGTTTTATATAATATTAGATCATACTGACTTAAATTTACTTTCAGTCGCCAAGTATATATCTTTTGTAACTTTATGTATTGTTGAGTACGTTAACGTGACATCCGTCATTTTTTTTTGTTTATTAGAACGCAGTCATAGCCAAAAGCAAAATAACATTAACCGTCGTAAATAAATTAAATAAATAAGAGTAGTGGAAGTCACTACAATTGACAAAGAACTGTCGGTTTGGTAAGTTTATGTACTCAAATTTACCTTTTTTTTTAAATTATTATTATTGTCAATTATTGACTTATTTTGCTACTGCATAGTAGACTAGATACTTTTATAGCGTATTTATATTTGTACTAAATGAATTTATTTATAACGTTTGTTAGCAATTGAACACAATTGGTTGTAAAGAGGATTGCCTGAACGAAAGTGACTACATTCATACTATGACTGTGATATTATTATATTAATCGACAAATTTTTAATTGTTATTGATCTATTTCTTTCTGTTGATTTTAATAACTATTCTCTTTTTTTGAAATAAAGAAATTGTTAGAAGTTGTGTTTTGTCAATTTGTTCTTTTTAGTGGTCTACAGATTTAAAGAAGTTGTGCATTGGAAGATAATTACGTGTTTTAGAATCTTTTTAATTTAGTGTAGGAGTAGCACGCCGAAACTTGCGACTCGCTTGCCGATACAATTGAGTTAGTCGTCAGCAATAAAATTGCAAGAAAATTTTTGTAAAACAATATTACAAGTTAAAACAAATTATGTCAATATAAACCTGAGACATCTAAATAAAAATATATACTTTGCTGCGACTATACTGCCCTTTTTTTGTTGCGTTGCGATTTATCAAAATTTCAGATTTACCCTTGCTTTTACTTCAAAACCATGAAGATATTTAAAAAATTAAACATTATGTAAGGTTGCTAGTAAATTAAACATTTTTCTTTTACATTTACTTCTGCTATATAGCTGCTTATTATTTGTTGGTATTAAATCGCTTTTTTTTATACAAATATTCTATTCTCCGAAACGGCTGAACCGATTCTGACAAAACTTTTACTGGCAGATATCTGATATCATAAGGAGTAACTTAAGCTGCTTATTTTTTAAAGAAAAATTAAAACATTACGCAAACAATTAAAATCCATGAAATTGTGAACAAAATCCGATTTAAATAGAAAAGTTTATATATTTTAGATACAAAATTTTCACCATGAAACATAATAAAATAGTTTTTGGGTAAATGGTGTAATATATTTATTAAAAACTCACAAACTTTCAAACGTGGTCTACGTTCTTCTTTAGGCCACAAATAATAAAATGACAATTATAAAACTAAGGTAACCAAAAAAAAAAAAGGTTCGGAAAACTTTTAAAGAAGAAGCTTTAAAATTTGCATCTAAAAAACCAAAACTATGGCTTAGATATGTTGATGATGTTTTTACAATCTGGTCCTATGGTAAAGATAAATTACAAATTTTTCTTCAATACCTAAATAATCAACACCCAAAAAAAAATTTAGTATTAAAAAAAATTAATGGTACCTTACCTTTTCTTGATGTAAAGATTGAAAGAGAATCAGATGGTACTATAATACATCCAGTTTATTAAAAACCAACATTTATATTAATCAATATCAATCCATATATAAACGCAAATTCTAATCTTCATACATCTCAGAAATTTGAAACAATTCGCACATTATACAAAGTGCGATGACAATTTGCCATCAAGATAAATTACCAGAAAAATTAGATTACCTTGAAAAAGTTTTTATAAGTAATGGTTTTAACAAAGAACAAATTAAAAAGTATTTTCGATCAAAAACTAGACCTACTGTACCAAATGATTCAACTATAAGCAACAATTTTAGTGTTCTACCTTTTGTTGGCAACATAAGTGACAAAATTGGAAGAATACTGAAGAAACATGATACTAAAGTTGCTTATAATACTACCACGAAAACTAATAATTTGTTGAATCCGGTAAAAGATAAAATTCTACATAACACCTGTAGAGTGTATCAAGTTCCTTGCGCTTGTGGCAAGGTATATATTGGAGAAACTAGTAGAACTATTGTAACTAGACTAAAAGAACACAAAAGACATTTTTGTTTACTTCAACTTTCTAAATAAACAATTTACATGACATAAACTTCAAAAAAACTATAACGATTGCTAAAACCAAAAACTGGCGTTTAAATCAGATCAGAAAACCGATTGAAATTATTAAAGTACCCAACAACTTTAACAGGAACGACGGTTATCTGACACTTGGTTACCTGTTATTTCTTGATCTTTAGTTTGTCCACCAAACACACTGTAAGCTATGTCTAGAGTTTTGATGGTGGTTTTTCTTTAGATCTTCAAGCAATTGCTGTAGCTAATGGAACTTACAACATTTATCAAGTGTTCCAAAAATTTGTTTTTTCTAGTTACCTTAGTTTTATAATTGTCATTTTATTAATTGTCAGCTGATAAAGAACGTAGACCACGTGAGTTTTTAATAATTATATTACCCCATTTACCCAAAAACTATTTGATTAAGTTTATATATATTTATACTAATATTATAAAAAAGTAAATTTTAAAATTTTGTAAATATGTGCTAATCTCTAAAATTACTGATCATTTTTTTTACCCATGTTTAAAATGGAAACGGTGAGCATAAGTTATATGTTGTCTTGTTAAAGTAAAAAGTATTTTTGTGATGACCTATTTTACAAATGAAATTTAAAAAATGGACAAGCAATGCGTTTATTACAAATGCTATCCTAATGCTAATTGTTAAAATAAAACAAAAAAATTAAATTTAAAAGTTGAATCTATCACGTGGAATTTACCTAGGTAATTTTAATTCTCATTACTATACATTTCCTTATCATCGAGGAAATTTTATGTACATAAAAATTGCTTTTTACACAACACTGTTTAAACAAATCGCTTATATTTTGTAATTGTGTATTTTAAATACAAAATAAAATACACTTTGGTGTAAGCGGGTGGCAAGAAAAGCGTTGTACAAGATGCGTTTGTCTATGAGACAGTTAGATACGTACATGTCCAAAATAGTGTTAGTGTTGACAAAGTGAAGAAAACAAGATGTTTAAATATTATGTACTATCGTAAACGTGTCAACAGAAGGCGCTATTAGTTAAATACTGCTTCCTACGCGCTAACAAGACTGTTTGAACTTTGTCAACCTCGTTTATCTATCGCCTTCAACACAAATGTCAAATGATAAGAGTTTAATTTCTTCTGTAAGTAAACAGAAAAAATGGGAACAGTTTCAAAAACTCAAAATTTACGCGTACAAAACAGCGCCGGTAAAATAGTTCCTAAATAAAATTATGTTAAGGGTTTACTTATGTGCAAAAATGATAAAATAAAACGTAAATTATTACATTACTATTTGCAGATGCTTTTGGTTTGTTTTTAAGTATTTTACAGAAAACGAAAACAATTATGGCGTGCAGTAGAGATGCGCATTAAACATGTAGGAAACTATACTTTATAGTTTTCTAAATGTGGATATTTGTACGTAGCTTCGTTTCTACAATTAGGTGTTAACCTTCACATTTATTAATGAATTTAACACTCGAATGAGATAAAACCATAGCAATTTGTTTTTTATAGTTGTAAAAATTGCATTAAAATATTTTAGTGTTGAAGAGTCTAAATAAGATGAAACAGCTGTTCTGAGGCTAAAAGCCATCTTATAGAAACGGAGCTACGTACAAGTTAATCCATATGTAGGAAACTATGAAGTTAGATAGTAAATATTACATTCGCAAATTTATTTGAATTATACGCGGCATTATTTTTCAAACTGTACTATGTAAGTGCAAAAATTTGTTTATACAATTGCAGAAACCATCATTAAAGACCAGTAATGATGGTTTCTGCAATTGTATAAACAAATTTTTGCACTTACATAGTACGATTTGAAAAATAATGCCGCGTATAATTCAAATAAATTTGCGAATGTAATATTTACTATCTAACATAGTTTCCTACATATGGATTAACTTGTACGTAGCTCCGTTTCTATAAGATGGCGTTTAGCCTCAGATTTGTTAATGCGCAATAAACTTAACGGAATTTGCTACTACATTTTTTGTTTCTTGTAGGCGTTGAAAAATGTTACTTGTTATCATTAATCGAATTGCTATGCTAAAAAAGCTGTTAATACAGATTTTAGAATTTTGTAGCTAAGTAAGTTAGTTTTTGTCAATATTGTGTTCAGTTTCTGTGTTTTAATGTGAAATAAAATTGTTTTTTTAAAAACAAAGCAGTTTTCGTTTTGTTAAATTGAATTATGTGGAAAATACACAAAATCAAAATTGAAAAGAAAAAACAGATCCCAAATTTATTAACAGCAATAGTTGGAATATTTAGACAATGCAATCGTTTTGGAATAAAAGTTTTGCTGCTTTTAAAACATAACAGTGATTAGTTAAAAACTTAATTTTTTGTTTTAAATAAATAATAATTTAAACACTTGCTTTGTTGAGTAACTGTAACGATATAACAACAGTAAACAAAAAATAATTATTTAATGCTTGAATAAAATTTATTATAAACGATTAATACGTTTTTGTTTTATAGACAGTACAATTTTGTATCAAATTGGATTTAAAGATTTAAATATACTGCATTCTTAATAAACATCATATATAACCATAA
This sequence comes from Aquatica leii, assembly GCA_035610365.1. NCBI lineage: Eukaryota > Metazoa > Arthropoda > Insecta > Coleoptera > Lampyridae > Aquatica > Aquatica leii. The sequence goes on from CM069436.1 coordinate 43,802,804, forward strand.
TTAAACTTTTTACAAAGGTTTATTTACAAAGAATAACTACTAACTAAAAGAGTTCTTTTTGTCACATCTGCAGCCGTCTAAACTACAACTAAATATTGTACGCTTATTACAATGCATGATTCTTAACATTAAGTCGTACTAACAAAGTTTTGCTTCAAGTTTTATTATTTTAAAATTCATTTTGATGCACCGGATCTTATAAACAGTAAACTACCTACAGATAAAGACCAAATATATAATTATACACAAAAAAAGAATTTTTGATTGGTTTGAACTACTTGGTAATCACTAACTACGAAAACTTAACGATTTCGCAAACGTTGATACCGATTAACTAGTCATTTGTACACAAATAGTACCATTAACATACTCTTTTAACAAATTATAAACTTAACAATCACACAATAATTATAAAACAAATAAGCTAAAGTGACTGATCAATCGACATCGATATCACTGGTGACAACATAACAAACTCGAAAGCTTAAGATTTTATACCAAGTTTTTGTTATTTTTTTTGTAGTAAAATTGTCTCCTAAGAACTTGTAATTGTAACATCAAAGAATTCTTAATTCAGATATTAGCAAGTCACAAGTTATCAAACGGTCACCAATACCGACTACTGAATTACTAGAATTTTGAATTTTTGTTACTTGACGGCGGAAGTATTGTAGTAGTTACTAGAAGATCTAAATCCTTTAGATTCTATAACAAATTAACAATTAATTAATACATACGTCTTTTATGAGTTTAAGAGCTAATTGCACCAAATAAACCAAAACTAAAGTAAATGATGTTTAAACTAGCAAAATGATGTTCTCACATAAACTATTAAAAAAGTTTTAAATTGACTATATCTAGAATAGGAGTTACAATCCTCCAATAACTTCATTTTGGTAAAACTGTCTAAATCTAAACTTGCGTTATCTTTAAAAGTAAAGCTTTTATTGTGATATTTATTTTGAGAGAACCCCAATACGGGAAAAATGTACACTACCAATGCCCGTTTACACCTGACAACATTTAAGTTAGATAAATCGACTAACACAAGTCTAACAACAAGTATATTTATTTAAACAATAGCATAAAGAAATAAAACACAATTTTAGAATAAAAAACAACCATGAATTTGTCGACAATATCGCAGTAACTAAAACTAAAGGAATTTTAAATTAGACAACATCGTGTACAACAAATATAAATGGCTTAAAGTTACATTCAATCAATTAACGTTGGTGAATACAACAAAAAATGCTGTCAATTAGTAGAAATTATGACGATTGCATAATATTGAAACAGAGCGCACCGTTAAAACTTACTGCACAAATTCAAAAAAGTGGCATTTGTTAAAAGCGTAATACGTCAAGCATTGCGTGCATACGACCGATCTCAAAGCAAATAATGAAATATAAGAATCATTTTAAATAAATTAAAAACAAATTTTAAAATGGTGCATAGACTTTACCTCTATCTTCGTATATCCCACCAGCGTAAAAACGACCCCTTGCTTTAAAACCGGCATTGAAGGAAAGAAAAAGGATATAAAAGCGGTTGCACCGTATAGAATGGGGTCTTTTGCGTCGTCATCCAAGCGGCGTTTCTGAAGAAGCCTCGGACATCCCGAAAACCGTCTGCCGAACCCTAAGACTAACCGTAAGTTAACCAGCAATCCAATTACCGATCACCGCCTGTATCTGGAGCATTTGCTCAACCTGATTAAATCCTGACCGGCTATTGCAATGATCAGAACCTGCGTTTTACCTGTCGCAACAAACAGCGAATCATTTTTACATATTTTCATTAATTCGTCCGTTTATTCAGTAATTGTTGTGTTTTGGAGTGTTGTATTTGGTTATCCTTGTTAGTAATTGTTATTACGTTTTAATTTCTAATTAAAACAAAGTCTCATTTTTTTCGTTTGTTGTACATAAGTTCTTATTGTATTCATTTTTTTGTGTCTTCCATTTACTTTTCGATTATTCATACGCCTAATTATTCATCATAAACGTTTCCTAAATCAAAGAGGTTTTGTTTACATTTTGAAATTCCATTGACTTTTGTTCACTTACCTAGTAGGGAATTTTTATTTTATAGATCTTCAAACTACGCATTGTACTGATTTTCTTTTTAGTTTTAGTACCGATTGTATTTGTTGCCTACTTATGTTAATTATAGTAGTAATCTTCATAATTGTAAATTATTTTGTGTTTTAGTGGTAGCCATTTTTTTTTCTGTCGTGAAGCGAATTTAGTTTGGCATGTTCCGTAATGCGCTATAAGTTTAACTTTATTTGTTGCATTTGGCTTCTAAATTAGTTCGTTCGTGCTATACTACATTTACAACCTACATTCTATATTTACATTTACATTCTTTTTTTTTTAAATACATTTTTTTATCCCTTCTCTCTCCTTAATTTTTTCCTCCTTCTCCATACTTCTTCCATCCACTCCGCTCCTTTTCCGTTTTCATCTAAGATTTCCTCTATTCTCATCACCTCTTCTCTTAGTTCCCTCCATCTCTGTCTCATGTGGTTAAGGTCCTCCGTCTCTTCTCCACATAGCCTGCACATCTTTTCTGGTTCTTTTTTCCAATATTTGTTCTCTAACTCCTCGTTGCCACATCTGAACATTGCTATCATTTTTTTCTTTTTGTTGCTTTTATTCTCTCTATCTTTTAAATATTCCGGCATTCCTTCACCCTTGATATCTTTATAATTCCTATTATATCTGTCCTCTTTTATCTTTGTCCATCTTTCTTGTTTTTCGATGTCTCTATCTCTTCTTATTATTTCTTCCTTTACCCCTACTCCCTCTTCTCTTAATCTCTCCACTTCTTCTCTCGCGTACCCGTTTCTTTTGTAATACTCTTCTCTGCCCTCCTGTCCGTACTTCACTTTCCCTCCCTTTATCTCTTTCCAACATTCTTGCAGTATTTTGCAATCTGTTCTTTCCTTCAGTTCTTCATCGTATTTTATGGCTCTTTTTTCCTGTCTCTACTCTTATTTTTGCTATCTGTACCTCCTCTCTCACAATATACCCCGGTGTATCTCTGTCCAGTCCTAAAACCCACCTCCAGTATTTTTCCTGTATCGTAATGCGCTATAAGGGAAGTCGTTTGCCAAAGCCGTGCGCGTTTGCATTGTTTTTCACCGTACATGCATTATCGTTTTGTTTGTAATTTCATTGGTTTTTTTTCTATCCTTTTATGTTTGACTGCTTTTTATTAATTATGTTTAATCAATTCAAATTATCGAAGTTTCGTTTTTCTTGTTAAATTTAGTATTATTATTAACATTTATATTCTCCGTATGAGCACGGCACTGTCTTCTTTTTGGCGGTTTTTAGGACCTTTACACTCGATACTAACATTAGAATGTCTTCCGGGTTTGGACCGTGTCCTAGTTGCAACCGAAGCTGCCAACGTTTCGCCCACTTTCGTAAGGGACTTCATCAGGGCGTGAGATAAATCGCAAAACTCAAACAAGCAATCGAAATCTAACTAAGAACTTCTCAAAAGTTAGGTTATCCACTTGTAAAACAAGCCATAACCTAAACTATGAAAAGGTAAGAAAGGGAATTATTGGAATCCAAGAATCGTAAAGTTTCTTCTACTACTAACTCAGTAAAGACGGTTGTCAATTTATCTAGTTTGGTTCTCACTTCAGAACAGGAATCGGTGCTCTCTAAGGGTTTGAATTTTGCGGTTGCTCCTAAACGTATTCCTAAAGAAGATATTCTATGTGCTGTTGAGTCTTCTATAAGACATCTTCCTCGCCACATCTCAGATCCCATTCGTATTAACACTGGCAAAATCCTTGAATCATCTAAAATTCCTAAATCCAACATTTCTAAGTCGGAAGAGTCAGCTCTAAAAAGTCTTCGTAAGAACCCTGATATTATTGTTCTTCCAGCCGACAAGGGCAACGCCACTGTAGTTTTGAACCAAATTGATTATGTTACGAAAATCAATTCTATTTTGTCTGAGGAAACTTACGCTCTTCTAACCCATAACCCCACTTCGAGGCTTGAACGCGAGGTTAGCCAAATCATCAAATCTTCCAATCTACCTCCTGAAACTAAACGTCGACTTACCCCATCAGATTCTAAACCACCTCGTCTATACGGACTTCCCAAAATTCACAAACAAGGTATTCCCTTTCGACCTATCGTCAGTACTATCCAATCTCCTACTTACAAGCTAGCCAAGTTCTTGTCCAACATTCTTTGCGAGTTTACAGGTAAAACCTCTTCTCACATCCTCAACTCTCAACATTTTATTCAACGTCTAGAAACTATAAAACTTGAACCCCAAGATCTTCTCGTGAGCTTTGATGTTACTTCACTTTTTACTAAAGTTCCTATTAAGGATTCGCTTATCATCATCAAACAAATTCTGTCTCAACATGGCAAGGACTTGAGTTTGGTTCCTCTTATTGAAAAGTGTCTATCCTCTACTTACTTTAAATTTGATAATAAGTTTTACGAACAAGTTTCTGGTGCTGCTATGGGTTCTCCTCTATCACCTGTTGTAGCTAACATTTTTATGGAATCCTTTGAAACGGTTGCTTTGGAATCATCAATATTAAAACCTAAAGTGTGGTTTAGATATGTTGACGACACGTTTATTGTTTGGTCTCATGGTCATCTTGAATTGTCTAAGTTTCTTGATCATCTTAACAATCAACACTTAGATATCAAATTTACTATGAAAATCGAAAGTAATGGTTCTCTTCCATTTCTTGACGTTCTTGTGACTCGTAAGCCCGACGGACTTCTAGGCCATTCTGTTTATCGCAAACCCACTCATACGGACAGATACCTTCATGCTTCGTCTCATCATCATCCTGCACAGAAACGTTCTGTTATTGAATCTTTGGTCCATCGTGCCTTTTCTATTTGTCAACCTGAGAATCTAGACTCAGAACTCCGTCATCTTACTAGAACCTTAGTGAACAATGGTTATGTAAAGCGAGATATTCATAGAGTTATTAATCGTCGTTTACATCCACGTACTCGATTACCTAAGGACATTTCTACTCCCGAATCCAACCCAAAATTGGCCTTTTTACCCTACATTCACAAGGTTACAGATCAAATAGGGAAACTCCTTCGTAAGAATGGTATTAAACCCATATTCAACTCGACAGGCAAAATCTCTCAGATTCTTCTTTCTCCCAAAGACAAATTTTCTACACTTTCATCTCAAGGTGTATACCAAATTCCCTGTTCTTGTGGTTTAGTCTACATTGGTGAAACCGGTCGTTCCGTCATTACTCGCATTTCAGAACATGATCGTTGTATAAGGAAAAGTTATACTTCCAAGTCTGCGGTCGCTGAACATCATTTTACTACAGGTCACAAGATAGATTTTGATAATGTTTCGTTGATTGCCAAATCTCCATTCTTTTTCAACAGGAAATTCCGGGAAAGCATAGAAATCATCAAACACCCCAATAACTTCAATCGCGATCATGGTTTCGAACTATCCCCTCTTTGGTTCCCGGTTATTAGTCATTTAACAAAAACACGCCCCCTAGCAACCGTAACCCAATCAGGGTCGAGCTTAATCATCCGTGACGATCCTTTTCCTTTAAATACGGAGACTATTTCTTCTTAAGTCACTTCTACCTAGTTTAGAATCTGGCTTGGTTCACAAGTTGATTACCTAACTCGGTAGTGGTTCTTTGTTAGATTTTCGTTTGCTTTTTCAGGTTATCGTTCTCTTTCTTACCTTTTCATAGTTTAGGTTATGGCTTGTTTTACAAGTGGATAACCTAACTTTTGAGAAGTTCTTAGTTAGATTTCGATTGCTTGTTTGAGTTTTGCGATTTATCTCACGCCCTGATGAAGCCCCTTACGAAAGTGGGCGAAACGTTGGCAGCTTCGGTTGCAACTAGGACACGGTCCAAACCCGGAAGACATTCTAATGTTAGTATAGATTCCGGCCGTGGAAGCCTTCGCTATTACATTTACACTCGAGTTTTTTTAAAGAAACGATATTTTACGTTTTCAATGACATTACTGGTTTTTGATGTGGTGTGGCAACACATGGTTTATCTTTTATGGCCAATTTTGAATTTAGAAATTACTGCCTTCTGAATTAATCAGGATCTAGAGCTATTGTGTTATTTTACTCTTACTAATCGCTCGTTATTATTGTGGAAGAAAGCAAGAGTAACCTATTTAATTGGGGATTAATGAGTCGCAACCACGAGGCCATTTATCACATTTTTGGGATTTTTACATCAAACCCATTGTGTTATTTTACTCTTACTAATCGCTCGTTATTATTGTGGAAGAAAGCAAGAGTAACCTATTTAATTGGGGATTAATGAGTCGCAACCACGAGGCCATTTATCACATTTTTGGGATTTTTACATCGAACCCTCTCGAGGTAGGTTTGAAGATTTTAATTGTTGAGACAGTTTTCGTCATAGCTCTTTATATTTTTAGGGTTCTATCACAGGGCGTAGAGGTCAGATAATTTTCTATTTTACTATTACGCTAAAGAAGATTACAAATCGGACGCCGTTGTTGTATCGTCGTTAATGCACGTTTGCTGCCAACTCATTTGTAATACGACATTATATATTTTTGTTATTGTACAGTAGTAACATTGATTAACTTCTTGCTTCAGTTTTTTTTTTTTTAATTAACATTATTGTAGATTGTATTGCATCAAGCATTTATTTACTTTTAGTTAAGTCAGATATTTTTTATTATTATTAATTTTACCTTGTTTGAATGGATGTCGCATCCCCACGTTAGTTGCGTGTTACTACACTTGATTTGTAACGGGATTTGCGCCATTGCTTACGTAAGCCACGGTTTCCGATTTATTTGGTATTTCCGGTCAAAAATAATTATATCATGTGTGACTTGCGACCGCGTTTGGGTGCCCGTTTACTTACGACAGGTAAATTAAGGAAAAGTTATTTATTTATTATGATTCTATTGTTTATTGATGTTAGCAAATCTACATTTGTTTAATTTTATTTCTAAAATAATTATTTGTTCAATTGTACTGTTTTTTTGGCTTCCACAACACTATTTATTTAGGTCACACCCGTTTAGGGGTTGGTGGTGTGTGAATTTCATTGACGTTTTAGGAAGGGTTTGGAAAGGGGTACTCGACCCCTTGGCGCCCAAGTATTTTATTAAAAAAACCTTAGAAAACCCACGCTGTCTCCACTGCAAGGTTAGCCGCGGCGATCCAACCCCAACTTCTACGTTCACTCGTTGGTGGTCGTATCATTGTCGGGCACTTGAAGTTGTCTATTTGTAGAGTACCTTAGTGCTCGCGGTAGATGACCGAAGAGTTATTCACTATTACTGGATTGTTACATACTGCATTTTGGTCGACCCGGATAAATAGCCCTTAGACATTTGTTCGTAGAGTACCTTAGTGCTCGCCGAAAGTGTTTGATGCGGTTTTATTATTCTTTTGAGTTATACGACAACAACTTTATGTAACTCCGTACCTGTGACATAAACAAATACATCCGAAATCCGTTTTGTACCGCGTCGTCTCATAAATATATATTGAAGCGTATTTCAGTCGATTTGTCCAGTCCAGTTGCGTCCTTGGAAAAATTATAAAAAACGCCAATCTAATTTTAATTTTCGTTCAATCGACGTAAATTTAATTAAATTTGATTTTTTATAATCCGCCGCATTGACCTGTAAAGTCCAGAAATAGCATTTTCTTACGTACATGAAGTATTTAAATTGCATTTAAAAAAGCACTTGAGGTCAACGTTCGAACAATTTGACGAGATTGTTTACAGACTTACTTGTCAAATCTACCGGTTCCAGTTATCCAGATAAACGCAACAAAACGCACCGCTGCCAAGAAGATTTCTGTTCATTAATTACCAAAAAACACGGGTATAAAAACCATATAACAGAGTCGTACACAAACCAATAAAGAGCGCTGTCGGCGGATTCGATGACGGATATACAGAGCCGTCCAGAATAAGTTTGGTTTCACTTCATGACCTGAATTGTTATTTTGTTAAGTATGTTAGTTATTTTAATTTCATTTATATTTATTTTGTGTTATAAAATGTAAATACGTTTAGTTATTTTATTATACATTTCAATTGTGTTTCGAATACTCATTTCTCCACTTAGCTACCGAGGGTGTTGTGAACAACATCACCCATATAACGCTAAAACCGGTTAAAAAGGTACTTACTCAATATTATTAATATGCGATTAGCTAATAGCATATTTAACACAATTTTCCTAAAAATTTTTGCAAATTAAACTGTTACAGTTACTACAATAGATTGCTAAGTTTCATACGATTGATTAAAAGCAAAGTACGTTAGCTTTCCAAAGTCAAGTAAGATGTACGTATTAAAAATGAGCCTTCTAGTTCGTCGTAATATTTTCCACAGCAACCGAAATCTAAACGGTGGTTTTAATTTCCGCATCTAACATAGATTAACAAAATAGTCATTTGGTATAGTTTTTGTGTTCCGTGTATGCTTTATTAATTTGTCATAGGAATTTTCCAAGGCAAAATATGTGCGGATGATCAAAGGTGCTATGGTAATAAAAAAAAATCAAAACGCGCTGTAGAATAAAATTGTATCCCCATTCACCATAACCAACACATCCAAAGTCGCAACTCATTTACTCAACACTAGCGTGGTATCTAACTCTAGTAGCACAAAATATACGTAATATATTAATAAATATTTAAATGTCACACTTTTTTATATTGGCCATTTATTGTAATGTTATATCAATAATTTATATAAAATTAATCTTTTCTAAATAATAGTTATAAATATATCTTCTAAATATATGTTTTCAATATATGGCAGACATATGTAAATGTCGTCTCAATATTTTTTTCCAATATATGGGAAATATTACGTTTTAATCTGTTCTAGATGTATCTCACTATTATTTGTGAGATATTTGTAAAATATATATATATATATATATATATATCCGGTGCATACTTCAAGGACAAAATTTATGTCTAAAGCATACTTTGAAGACATTTGCATTCTTTGAGGTCGGACCTCGAAGTATCTTTATGTCGAGCGCATACTTTGGGGACATTTCTGAAATTATTTATCAGGTGTATATTTTGAGGACTTTTATTTTTCGAGTGGTAATGGTAGTTCTCAACGCCATAACATTTTTATATAACTATTGTTTAAAAAATCACACGTTACTATTATTTTCAAATCATCACTAATTCTAAAGAGTTTAAGTTTTTTTTCTAAAAATGTCTTCAAAATATGCATTGAGTACAATATACATACACACACAACACATTATCTGTAAGTACAAAATGATAATTTTCTGTATAATACATTTGATGTGGACAACGTAGAATATGTAGAAAATACAAATGTGTTGCCTTTTCTTTTTCTTTGTTTTTTTTTTGGTTTCAGTAAATCAACTGCTCAATTAGAAAACTATAAAGTTATTTACACAACGCAACAGGAATTACGGAACGGTTACTTTAATCTACAGTAACAAAACTCCGGTTTTTTGTTTTGAAGACGTTTGCATATTTTAAAGTCAGACATCAAATTATCGTTATGTCGAGCGTATACTTTGTTAATTTTTTTTATTAGGCGTGGGTATAGTTTGAGGACACATCATTTTCAAATCGTAATTGCATCTGATATCAGCGAATTTAGGAGCTCTTGATTTCTTTTTGAGAGAACACAAAAATGCTATTAGAACCTTGCGGTAGAAGCTAGAAGCTTTAAGAGGGCCATGATTACTAAAAGTTTATGAACCGCTGCCTTATAGTATATTAAATAATAACGGAAAAAAAGTTTAGCGTTCAAAAACAATTGTTTACAGAAAGAGCGAAGCTACGACCCCAATTATTGTCTGAGATCGATAAGCGTCCTTAATGTTCTTAATACTAATAACGTTTTTTGCCTGATTGAGTTTATTAAATCTCCTCCTTAAGGAAACGTCGGCTACGACCATTGATGTATCGAAGTATTTTAATATTCATTGCTTTGTTGAAGAAAAAGGATCAACGTTTTCATCGTTTCTTGCGAGGTGTTTGTAAAGTTAAAGTTTGTTCACATGTTGTATATACGTACTTAATGTTTATTAATGTTCTTAATAACAGTTTGTAAGATACCTACAAGATGGTAGTCATCAATATTTGTCGTTACATAATCATATTCAAATTAACAAAAAATAAAATTTTTCCTGTTTTACAAATGGCCGAAATGTGCGTCATCTTTTTATATACAGCTAATAATTGAGTTAAAGATTTAGTGTAGTAGGTGGTCGAGAAAATCAACGTGCTTAAATATTAAAGTAAAACTAAAATAAACAAACTCAACTGGAAACCACTGGAAACAAGTACTACAATAAAATAGTTCTCCTGATCAAAACTGAATAAAATTTTGAATATATACTACATAATGATCAACTATTTGAGCATGTGCCCTTTCAGCCTCCCCTTGACGCCGTCACTAATCAGCATGTTTCCTATAATGGGTCGAAAAGTTTTTCCTCAATCTATGAAATTTTACATTGATTTCTGCTATGGTCACTTGTCGATTTACTGCATGTAAAACTAATAGCTTCCAAAGTCTTGTTACGGACATGTATATTTTTAAATATTTTACATTTCACTGAGTAAAGACATCAGTGTTGATGATTAACTTGCAAATTGATTTTTTAGTAACAATATGTAAACGATGATAGAAGTCTTGCAACTGTTGGAATCTTCTTGTTTAAAAACTGAACAATCAATACATCTGTCAGCAGTTTGTCAAATTTTGCTATCAGCCATGGAACAGTGACTAGAAATTCACTTTTGCTTTATCATTTAGAGAAGGTTTTAAATAATTTACAAATGAACATAAAATATCATGTTTTACACGGTGGTAAATTTTCAAATAAAAAAATAATAAAATATTCTTTTTTCTGTAAAATTGAGCTTCGTGTCATACGGCTTTGAAATTAAATGTCAAAATTTTAGGAGAACTACGCAGATAAGTTATTGCACCTGAACGTCCGTACTTTGGAGTTTTTCTTGTACTAAACTAATAGTCAAAAAAAAACCCAGAAGCTTAAAAACTTCTATGTTGGTCATCTAAAAATATTTATTATTATAATTAACAAACAATAAATACAATAAAACGGAATTGAAAAACTTGTCTTCTCCAAATATATAATTTAATTAAACTACAATTGTTTCGACTTTCGTACAAATACCTGAAGATGACTTAAATTGTATTAAAGTCAAAACAATCACGCTAAAAATTTATAAATGTGGATTTGGTTTTAGGAAGCATGACTAGTTGAACAATATATAAATAGCGTTTGTGTCAAAAAAAGTAAGTGAGATCTGAAAATATTAGATGTTTAAAAAAAATAAAAAACTACTACAAATATATCTCCTCCGATCTCCGAGGGAAAAAATATTGGAGGGTGCCAAATATTCTAAGTAAGCTTGTAAAAAAAATCAGAAAATAATACACTAAATAACTTGTAATCTGCAGCAATAATAAATAACATTTGTTTGCTTGAAATCGTTTTATTGTCTCTCATAGTACTCGTTTTTAAGATTTATACACATTCATGCATGCGTTCGAACCAATTACCAATTTTTTTCCCACAACCTCTGAAGGCAAACAAAATCGCTCTCACACTTTTTGTTCGACATTTGGCATGGAAACCGTTTTTTTCTTTTCCGCTTTGATTTTGCACCGTTATTAAAGAATTTAGTTCAACAGTAAAATTACATTGTAGCACCTGCTACTAGAAATATTAAATTACTTTCAGTTGATAATACCACAGATAAATACGGTATAAAGACAACCGACCACATGCATTAAATTGGACGATCAAACGGCCAAATGAAATTAGTTTGGTGGCAAGACACTTGTGAGATTGGCGCTGTAGTAGCGCCACTCAAAGAATAGTCAGTAAATGAATTGTAGAAATTTTTTTAGCTATGGTTCATCTATTTGTTTGCAGATGGCTAAATATTTAGATGTATATTGTTATGATTAATGTGAAAGTCTTACCTATTTTATTTTTTATCTTGTTGTATTTGTTGATACAAAGATCACGTATTTTACCTAAGGTGCTTCAAGTTATAAAATTATAATTCTTACATAATTTAACAAGAATGTTCACATAAATGATATCTCACATTAAATCTACGAAAGTTACACAAACATCAAAAAACCATAAAAAATAGATAATTATATAATCAATTTATTTTTATTGCATAATATTTACTTGTTCTTCACTTAGGAGGGACAAGAAAACCACTTTATACTATTTCTAAGGCTACTTCGTGCTACACGTGAGTACTTCATCAGGCCAAAAAATAGATTACAGTGGCACTATCCACAGGGCCGGATTTAGGGGAGGGCAAGCGGGGCTACAGCCCCAGGGCCTCCACAAAAGAGGGGCCCCCACAATAGAGACTTCGGAAAAAAAAATTTCAAATTCAGACTAGTAAACACCAGTAAACAACTTTTCCTCCAGACCTTTAAATCCGGCCCTGACTATCCAACAAATTCTGAACATGAGCAACTACGTACTAACTTATACACGAAAAAAATCACTAAAAATAAAACATGAAAATGTCAATCAATAAAGATTTATTTAAATTTTAGTTAGTACGTAGTTGCTCATGTTCAGGAATTGTTGTATAGTGTAATTTATTTGTTGACCTGATGAAGTACGAAACGTAGCTTTAGAAATAGTATAAAGTGGTTTTCTTACCCCTCCTAAGTGAATAACAAGTAAATATTGTGCAATAGATATAGAGGATTAAGAATTTTACCAGGTTTACTTTTATTGTTTGATTAAATTAAACTGAAATGTGTTGTGTGGCATTTCAACACTAATTAGTCAACCGAACATTATTTGAACAGTGAGTGATCATCTAACCACGATTTGACAGCGGCGTATGGGCCCGATGCGCACTGCCCGGGAACTGTGCACACAAAGGGGCCCCGTAGGCCTATGACTGAAGAAACGACATTATAATTAAAATCTTATTTATTTTACTAGAAGTAAAAGTATATATTGCACATACTCTATAACGTGAACTAATACAGACCAAGTTTCTAATAACACATAAAACAAGAAAACGTATTGTGACAGAAAAAGTAAATACTAATACAAATGCAGTGGAAGCTTCCTTAGTCAAATCTACAAAAAACTGAAATTCATTACTAGTAAAAGCGTTATAATAAAAAAAAAACACATATTTCTTAAAAATAATCATTTATTATGTATAGAAAAATATTCTCTTATTTTTTTTTCTGTGTTCTGTTCTGTTACACCACTTTTATTTTTGTATAAAATTTTCAAGTTAATTTTACAGCTGTGTAGATATGACTAGGCACATTTTCTCTTGATACAATAAAAGTTCTTATTTTTTTGATATATGATATTTCTTGAAATGTTGGCATGGAAGAGTTGCTGAAAGAGTTCAAATTATTTTTATTTATGACCCCCAAAACGAATGTGCTAGATTTTAATCATATGCATCTAGATAAGCATTACAGAGTTTGTACAAAAACTTAATGACACGCGATCGGTAGTATATAAGAGAAGACATGGTAACAAAGTGACAAATGAAATGGCTCAAATTGAGGTAATAAGCAATTAAGGCTTTGCTCCAGACTGCTGAAGCTACTGAGTGTTCATATTCAGCAGTTCGTACAGTTACAAAAGTTCATAAGTTGGTGAAGATGATTAAGAGGGATGAATAGTTTTGTGAGTCTATGTCGAATTTATTCACTGCAAGCCCAAACTTTGTAAAACATGTCTGCTTCAGTGATGAATGCAGCTTTACTTTACATGGGCCTGTTAATAAACACAATGCGCGTTACTAGAATGATAAGAACCCCCATTTTGTCAGAAAAGGTCATACTTCAAGCTTTCCAAAAACTGAACGTTTTTTCAGAAATTCTTGAGGATGCTGTCATTGGGCCCATATTCATAAATGAAACACTAACTAGTGACATTTATTTGAATATGTTAGAATACATCGTAGATTCTTTAATAACCGTAGAAATAAAGAATCAGTATGATTTCAACAAGATGAAGCTTTTCTTTCAACAAGATAAAGCATCACCACATTATGTCTTAAACGTTGGTAATTAGCTTAGCAACCGATTGCCGAACCATTAGATTGGCAGACGTGGTGTAATTAAGTGGCCATCACGTTCACCAGACTTGATTTTTTTTCTCTGGGGTCATTTGAAATCAATGATATACAAAACACAGCCGGCTAAACTGGAGGACTTACGACAACGAATTCTTGATGAATGCAGGCAAATTCCGAGAGAAACATTTCAAAAAATGAGACAAGAATTTGAAAACTGGATCTACTACTGCTTTGAACAAAACGGTGCTCGTTTCAAGCATATCTTGTACGCTTCAACTGTTTTAAACGATAAGATTTGTATTTTTGAAGACAATACATTTTTTCATTATTTATGGTGTGTTTCTTTACTTAAACCCTTAACGACGTTGGTGGGGTTATTCCTGAACCTATTACGTTTTAGGTTACTATTTTGTCGCTAGGGCTTTATAGTACAGAACTGCCGCGTTGTGTAATCTTAGTTCTAGCTAAGCAGCGTTAGTGTACGAGTCGGCTGGGCGTTTTATCGAGTTGCGATATCCAGTGCGCTTATGGTCTCATTTGACCCCGCCAGGGTAGTAGTATTACTATTAACTGTGATATGTTGTTAGATTTTGAGTATTTTTTTTTTATAACATTTACTGGAGTGTAATCGTATCTATGATTTAAAGAACAAAATAACATGAGTAGAAGAGAAGATCATGTTGGGCCTGATGATATATTAGACATTTTACATAAAATTTTTAACGTAAATATAGTGTGTTCCGATTATTTAGAAAAAAGCGACCATTATACTGACCCAGAAATCTTTGGTGACAATTCGGATGATGATCCTGATTATGTCCCAGAGTTAGATGTACAAAACGATAAAACTATTCATGAAGACGATCCTGGAAATAAAGTAGCTAAAAGGTGTGTAACAAAAAATATTTTGTCATCGAAATGGTGCTTGGATCCTCCTTCTGCATCAAGAACTCGTGTTCATAATACTGTTACCAAGGTTCTAGTTGTTGTAGAAAATGCACGTATAAACCAACCACAGACCCCATTAGACTCATGGCGTTTAAATTTGCGTTCTGACTGTATGACAACAAAACGATCTACTAGCAGCCATTTCAAGCAATTCCAATTTGTTTGTCGAAAACTCAAAATCTAACTACTCATGTGGCGATTACATCACGGTTGATGAAATGCTGGTTCCTTTCAGAGGCAAATTTAAATATAAAGTCTATATGAAGAGTAGGTCTGCAAATCGTTAAGATTTTTATATTATCTGACGCAAAGATTAGCTACTTTGTCAATGGTTTGATTTACTGTGCAACCCAATATCCTAATCTAAAAAAACTACTAAACCCCAACTTTGGAAGTGTTGAATCTTACTTAGCCTATTGTGATATCGAACAAGAACATCACAAAATATTATTTTTCATCTATTGACTTGAAACGAGCTCAAAGAACAAAGTCTTACCTATGTGGGGACTTTGAAATAAAACAAATTAGAAATACCAGAAAGCTACTTGCCTTCTAAATATAGAAAGGTGCATTCAACTAAATTTGCTTTTACCAATGATAAGCCTTGACTTTCTTATGTATTAAAATACAATAGGGCAGTTGTAGTAATACCTTCGATGCATCATAAAAAAGCAATTCTAGAAGACCGTAAGGATAAACTACAAATGTGATTAAGTTTTACAACATCACTAAAGTAGGAGTGGATGCATCAGACCAGAAATGTGCCCAATTTTCTATATCACGTCGCACTCAAAGATAATCTATGGCAGTTGGGTATGCTATAATGAACATTGCTGGGTCAAATCCTAATTACTTTAGGAAGAAGCCTAATCGACAAAAAACTAACAAGACGAATGCTGACGACTAATATACTTAAATAGCTGAAATCTACCATAAAACGAATACGCAAGGTGGAAGATGAGCCTCAGCCACGTAACAACCAAGAACCTCATCGACTGAAGAGACAAAGATGTCAGAAGTCGTTTGTGAAAGCTGCCAAAAATAAGAAAAGTAAATAAAATTACATTTTGTAAAATTTTTATAGTTAATATTTAACATGAAAATTTCAACAAATACGGTTTTAAAACTCATTTTAGATGGATAGGACCATGCCAGCAAGAGTGAAAAACAAGATCAATGTAAAGCTTTAATAAAAATAAAAATCTTTTTGTACTTTTGACACAAATATTCAAATTTAGGAAATTCGTATTTTATTTTATATTTCTAAGTTCTAATTATTTTATTTACCTTTAAAACATGTTTATTAGACTTGTATTAAATATAAAATAAATATTATACTTCGAAAATCAGGCTAAGTATTAATTAACCGTAAACAAAATTGGGGCCAAAAAAACCCCGCCAGGGTTTGAAGGTAACTTAAATTGATAAGTTAACGGTTAATTGAGGTGTAATTAGTTACATAGTTAAAGTTAAACTCGAAAAAGTGATTCAAACATTAGTTTAATCAAAACATTCATCTCATTAATACTTGACATTGCCAAGTGTTGATTCTATTAACAATGGGTGCTTAAAATAAAAAATAAAAAAGTAGCAAAGAAACAAATTTATCGCGAAAAAGTTTTCAATTGAACATAACGCTAGTACAACGTTTGGAATCAGTTATTACTAATTTTAGGTACATAAACGATGAGAATTAAGTAGTAAACCTCGTTTAAAACGATCAAATGTGAAAAATTTCATAAAACAAATACAGCGCATAGAACATTTAATTTCAGTAGCAAAATCATGTGGTTTTTTTGTTTAGCTTAACTGATGTCAATCTGCACGAAGTAATTCAATATTTCGCTAAACTTTAATGTACTACACCTATTTTGATAAGAAAAATTATGCAAGCTGTTGCAACTTAAACACATATGAAATGCATGGGAGTATTATTTATATCAGATAAGGCACGTAAATTTGTAGAAACTCTCGGTTACATTAGCAAGATAATAATTTGACTGCAAATTTGTTTATTTTTTCTTTTACACTTTTATTTTTACAACAAACGAAGTTTATTACAATTATTAACAAACAATTTTGAAAAATTTTGTACCAGCGGGATTCTGAAATTACAATTACTGGCAGTAAATTTCTGTTTTTTCATTTTTTTAAAAACATTACTTAGTTTATAGTTTAATGATAATTAATAATTTAATAATATAATTTCCTTTTTATTTCTTTTTTGGATGTTTTCATATCGATCTCGTGTTTTTGTTACATCTGATGGAGCATTGTGATTTTAGTTTTTATGATATAGTTACAGTAACTAAAATGTTATAATAAAAATCGAATGAAGTACATTACAAGCAAAATTATTATTTTGCTTCTTTTCAAACTGGGATTAGGCTTACCAACATTTCCATCGTTTCGCTTTTTCAACAGTGAGAATTTGGTCATATTTAAACATAATTGTACAATACTATCAACCGTGATTTCTGCATTTTGAATCATTAAAGGGTCATGTACATTTCAAACAATAACTCCTTTTCTAATCAGTGGCGTAGCGCAGCGTTGGGAACTTTTCGAGGGCGCAAAATGTTTATTTTATAATCAAAACTAAAAATTTGAAACATATCTTTCCATGTTTTTGTCGTATTTACTATTCAGATGATTAAAATGAGCACGAAACATTTAATTTTATTTAAGCATGTTTCTTTAAATGGATGTGCTAGAAAACCATACCATAACGCTAATAAAAGTAATTTTATTTTGATTTGGTGGATTTGATCTTAAAATGCCATCCTGTACTTTGTGAACATCTAAAATGAGTAGTAAAGTTACTTATGTTATTATTGCAATTTTGAAGTTTTTTAACATATCATTAGACAAGTAAAAAAACTCAGATGTTACATATTTGATTATATTTGACGGCTTTTCGAATATTTCTCCCAAAAACCAAAACAAATTTTAAGATACTTAGTGGTTGAAAATTAGAAAGTGAAGTAATGGTATCTTTTGTAGACTTAACTGAAATCAAAAATAAAACTGTTTTCGGAATTTTAAACATGATTTTAAGCAAGTTCAAAGCTGAGCAGTTCAGTAAAGAATAAAAGAAATAAAACCTAAAGTTGAGTTTGTACCTTGCTCAAACCATTCATTAAACCTGATGTGTTGTTATGCTGCCTCAGTTAATGCATTGAATCATATTCAAATGATTGGCTCTTGTTTTTAAGAATGAATAAGTACCTACATACAGAGAAAAATAAATATTAATATTATTAATTCAATTATTACCTATATTACAGCATAATTATTACATTTTCAATTATATCACTTTTGGTTTTCGAGTTATCTAAAAACATAATTGAATACTGTTTAAACTTTCCGAAATTAGCACCTTTATGAGTTGTGCTGCATTGTGTTGCTTTCTTTTGAGCTGTATTATGCTGCTAATCGCAAATCTCCAACAGAACGCAAGATAATAATAGATAATAATAAAATAAAAAATTATAAGTTTTGATAGTCCCGCCGTTTTGGAATTTTGAGGGTTTGTTTATTGTGCCATATTGTACTACATTTGTGCTGACTTGTTTCCAAAACACTACATCGATAATATCAATAATATTTGAAAATCCCAAATCAGAATTAAATAATGCTCCGCACTTTTGCCGGAACAAACACATTTTTTAGTAGCTAAACGATAATGCTTGGTTTTCTTAGTTTTGAGTTTAACAATAAAACAGCTACAGTGTAACTATAGTTTTACCGGTTGAAAAAAAATGATCAATAAGGGCAAAAATGAAAAAAAAAAGTTTGTTCTTAATCAATATAAAAAAACTGAGCATGTCTTTTTGCAAGGAATAGTTATTATAGTACAATCTGGCGTAACTGTTGTTATTCTATTTCAATCCTTACAACTTTTATTACGTTGTTAGAGGTTTTGTTGTTGCGCTTAATTAAGCACACTGCTTACAAAGATTTTATAAAGCAGTTGTAGAAATAGTTATAATTTGTTGTTTTCTGTATGAAGGAAATAAAGAAAAAATAGGGTGTGCTTACCAAAAAATAATTTTTATTTATTGTTCTAATTGTTATTGATGTTATCGATCTCTCGTCTTTGAAACAAGTTACTACAAATATAGAATAATATGGCACAATAAAGACCAAATCAAGATTCCAAATATGCGAGACTATTAAAAATGTTTTTTTTTATTTTTTTGAATATGCTTACAGTTACATAGTTATGGTTAGCACCAGATTTGTTTTGGGAATCATAAATAAATTCAACTCTTTCAACAACTGAGCACACCATTTTCACCCGAACGTGTGCAGGTTTACTTTAAAACTGAATAATTGTTAAATGTATGCATAAGAAATAGTTTTTATTTTAGAAAATATTCCCTATTTTGAACTTCTGTTTCTCGAATAATTCTTTAACTCTCTATCAATATATTCTTTAAATTTGTCCCCCTAACTCAATTTTTTCCGGAATTCGAACAAAAATGGAACGATGCAAAATCCGTTGTTCTTCGATTCTCAAATCTTACTTAAATTAATTAAAAAGCACGCTGAAGATGAACTTTTCTTGCAGATAAGATAAGGATATTCTTTAAATGTTTATTGTTTTCCAAATAAATTATTGGCATTTAAATTAAAAAATCTTTTGGTGCAAAAGCAGTAAAGACATGTTTACTGTAAATAGTTTATTGCTAATTATTAGAAAAGCTAAAAATCCCAGATGCTTAAAAAATATAAAATCACTTGAAATAAACTACAAAAGTAACAACTAAGGATGACAGGTGAAATTAACTAAAAGTGATTTTTGAGCTTAGACAATACGATTTCTCGCTTTTCCTTTAATATGTCCTTAGTCATCGATAGACTAGGTAATCATAAGCAATTTCATACAACATTATAAAATAAGAATTGTCAAGATAATTTTAGTTGATATGAAGAAAGATGCTCGCCACTAGCATAAATTTACTGAACGGCAAGAGAGATCTAAGCAAAATATGGAATATCAATGTAAAACATCAAACCATTATCAATTGTTTTCGAAACACAGTATTGTTACAAATGATTTTCAAGAAAGAAAAGTCGTTTTTGATTGGGATGAAGATGGTTTGCGTCCACTATCTCAGTTAACATTATTTTGCGCTTCACATGCAATTTTAACAGATATCAACGATATGTCATTTGAAGAATTTTGTACAATGGAACATTCCACAAAGGAAGAAATTTTGGAGAGCGTTATAGAAAATCAAATTCCTGAACAAGCAAATAGTGGATATTTTAATATTTAGAAAATGAGAGTAATATTGAAAAAATAAGAACTTTTATTGTATCAAGAGAAAATGTGCCTAGTCATATCTACACAGCTTTAAAATTAACTAAAAACCTTCATAGAAAAATAAAAGTGGTGTAACAGAACAGAACACAGAAAGAAATAAGAGAATATTTTTCTATACATAAGAAGTAATTATTTTTGATAAATACGTGTTTTTTTATTATAACATTTGATGAATTAAGTTTTTTCAAAAGTTGACAAATTTTGTATAATTCGAAGTTTTAATTAATCCAAGTTTTTTTCAGTTTCTTGTAGATTTGACTAAGAGAGTTTCCACTGTATTTGAATTCATATTTACTTTTTCTGTCACAATACGTTTTCTTGTTTTATGTGTTATTAGGAACTTGGTCTGTATAAGTTCACGTTATAGAGTATGTGCAATATATACTTTTACTTCTAGTAAAATAAATAAGATTTTACTTTTAATGTAGTTTTTTCGTTCATAGGCCTGCGGGCTCCCTTTGTGTGCAAAGTTCCCGGACAGTGCTCATCGGACCCATACGCCGCTGAGAAGTCGTGGTTAGATGATCACTCACTGTTCAAATAATGTTCGGTTGACTAATTAGTGTTGAAATGCCACACAACACATTTCAGTTTAATTTTAATCAAACAATAAAAGTAAACCTGGTAAAATTCTTAATCCTCTATATCTATTGCACAATATTTACTTGTTCTTTACTTAGGAGGGGTAAGAAAACCACTGTACTAGTCATAACAATGTTTGGTTGAATAACACTGGTCTGCATGAAAATCGGCCCTGATACCATTCTTGACGATTCTAATGTAAAATGACCTCCTGAATCCAAAAATGAGCTCCGTTTTTACCCATCACCCACCTATTTTGGGGGGACCCCATTTTTATTTTTTTTGCATTTTTTTTAGAATTTTAACTTATAGCCGTTAAACATCCCAAAGCAGGTAATAAAATTTATACCAAAGTATATGGCAAAAGTTTTGCTATAAAATGTATATAGAAACAACAATAAAATACAAATATATAAGAACAGTAAAAAATATCAATAAACAGTTAGGAAGATTCACTGCACGACGCTGGCGATCTCAATACCACATGCAGGTTTGAACAGGAATTTTCGACAAGCTTGAACTTGCAATACTCTTCTTATTATAGTATATTACATTGTTTGCTTAACTGCTTCGATCAGTACATCTATAGCTGTTGCAGAGTTAACTTGTCGACGTTTTAAACGTGCTGAATTTTGTGTTGATTTTTGTTCATTTGTGTAAAACAGTAAAACTACGTTGACTCCGGATTTTTTCAACTGACTAAGTGTGATTTGTGGTTAATGTCGGGCGTTGAATTACTGTTTAATTATGCCACGCAAGTGTAAAAATAATCCCGATAGCTTCTGCTATGTCTGCGGGGAATTAACTTTAAAAGCGCATCGAAAACCCCTTTCTCCGTTTGTTAAAACAGCTTATAAATTGTACTTTGATTGTCAAGTTGGCGACCAGGACAAGACTTGGGCTCCATCAGTTTGCTGTACGACTTGTTACATAAAGTTACATAAAGTAAGCATACAATTCAGTATCCCAATATTCCGTCAGCTCTAAGACCTGTTCCTCATAACGATACTTTGCCAATCCCAGAGCCCCCAAACACTTATACTCTAGAGCCGGAAATAGATTTAAAAGACTCTGATCCACAACCTGGGGCTTCGAATGATACGTTCAATGATGATGAAGAGTATTCAGCAGATTTAGTTTCTCGGCAACCTCACCTCCTCACTCAATCGGAATTAAATGATCTTGTCAGGAATTTGCAGTTACCCAAGACTAAATCTCAGCTCCTAGGATCGCGACTTCAACAGTGGAATCTCTTAGAAAATGGAGTAAAAATATCTTCATACAGGATCAGACAAGCAACCCTGAAATGTCATTTCTCAGAAGATAAAGGTTTAGTGTTCTGTCCTAATGCAAATTTATTGATGACAGAGCTAAGAAGAAAGAAGAAAACGGAAGACATATTTGGATTCAGGACGTCATTTTACATAAGAATCACCCGGAATAGTGTCAGGGCTCGATAAAAAATATTTTTTTGCAGACCAGTGTAATTAGTGTTGACATCCGACAACACATTTCAGTTGAATTTTTTATAAAACAATAAAAATAACAAATTTATTATATAAGTATACATTTTTTGATCGGTTTTTGATGTTTGTGTAACTTGATTAATTAAAATTTTATAACTTGAAGTACCAAAAAATATTGCGTGTTCACTTTACAGCAATTGTATGTGATCTTTGTATCAACAAATGGTGAAAGCGAATTTGATATCCTTACAAGATAAAACATAAAATATGTAAGACTTTTACATTAATCGTAAGAATATACATTTAAATATTTAGCCATCTGCAAACAAATAGATGAACTATACCTAATTGTCCAATAGTCCAGTTTGCATGTGGTTATTATCTGTACACCTTGTTCATCTGTTCTTCAATTTTAGTAATGATGCGTATTCGTAAACGACACAAAAATATAATTTTCCTGATTTGCTTTTAAAAAACTAATAAGTGAAAAAAGTACTACCAGTTTGCTTATTTAATTGACTTCGTAACTTCAATAATAACAAATTAGCAATATTACCGACTTCAGTTTGAAAACCCTGTATTCTAGTATAGATAATTGTTTCTACGGACAAAAAAACGATGCTGTTGCTTTCCAACAAGGAAGTGCAATAAAAGTTTTATTTTTTTTGTCTGTACAAAATGAACAAACGAATAATACAAGTCATGTTTTAAATATTTTTTCTACGACTATTTGGTAATACGACAGTTCGTAGTACATAATAATAAATTATGAAACCATAATTTAGGAGGTTTATACAAATATACTTTGCATCACAATTATAAGATTTGAAAACAAAACCATTGAGCATGTAACAAGCGTTAGTTTTGACGGTACGTATAGAGTAAAAAATATTTGGTTTGTAAATTAAATGTATAGGATATGTTGGCAAAGGTCGGTATTTAGCAACTCGCAGAGTTTTTCTTTGATGTAACAGACATTTATAGCACGCAAGAACAATACGTGAAATTTCTATAATTTTTTGGTTTATAATTACTATTACACTACTATTTCCATATTTAAAAAAATTTGTGAAAATAATATATTGTAGGCATATAACGAGGTCCGTCCCCAAAGTATACAACACGTCTCTAAAAATCGTATACCCCTATAACTCAAAAATTATTGCCATATATCGAATAATTGTAATTGTTAAGGGTTACAATTAAGTAAAATAAAGAACGTATACAATAAAAAACGTACGTCCCAAAATATGCACTGGACATATATATATATATATATATATATATATATATAGGTATAAACCGCACGCAATTGAGCCCGATATGTAAACAGGTGCCCGATGAGCCCGGGCGGTAACGCCTTTTTACACGACGTTATTAGCGCGCTGTTAACCCCGACTGTGTTGCCAATATTATACACGCTCTAAACGTAGTTATTAAGCGAAATTCGATTGATTTGAAATTTTAACATTTGCGTTTAGTCTTTGCAGATAACTTTCTTAAACATCTTCCGATCTAATAATTTTTTTTTAAATTTAATTTGATTAATATTGACGTAACAAATAAACTTTCTGCAGATTTAAAATAAAATCTGTATTCAAGCATTAAAATCTTTTTATGATTGGTGCAAAGTTTGTTTTATTTGTAAATATAATTCAAAATTGTAAGCTATAACTTCTGTGTATTAGCAAATTCTTATCTGAAAAAAAAACCTACTCAAAACGGCAGCAAATTCTCTGTTTTTGGCAACTTTTTTAAAGAAATGTTAAATTTAACCGTTGCCGCAAGTACCATGACTAACGTAGAGTGTGTTATTTGTCGTCATTTGACAAGCACAAATTAATTTTTAAATCAAACTTACAATATACCGCATAATAAAAAAAATAATGATTCTACAATCGTATTTTGATGACATACGCATATATACAGAGATGCGCCTAAAACTGGGATATATAACGGTTCTTCGGGCTTGAGAACGTAGCGTTTATATGTTCTACGGGCTCAACAACAACCTGTTTACATGTTTGTACCTACATATTCTTATTTAAGCACACAAAGTTTTTTTAATAAATCGGAAATAAATTGAAAGGTTAGTTTTGGGCATACAGTATGTCATACAACATTATCATGAAATTTTAGTTAAAATTAAAATATGTATGTGATAGTAAATAGAATACTCTGTTTCAAATAACGAAATTGAGGAATTCTAATAAGTAGTCTAAAACATTTTCACTTAATTTATTTGTTCCTTAATGTGGACGTTAAATGCCGATTAAAGTAACATATTTATCATTAATCGGACCGTCACAAACTATTAAAAAAAGCTTAGAACGAACTGCAGATCATCATATAGTAACTCCAGAAACAATGTTCGATTTCTGCTCTAACGAAATTCTTGGCATAAAAATTAGTTTTTTGTATCGAGTGTGAATGTTCAAGCTGCTGTAACACATGTATTAATAAGATAATAACATAAAAAGGTACAATAATTTAATATAGTTTAGGTTTCTCACGGTCACAGCTAGTTGATACCGTAAAGGTATTCAGTTTTCTATAATTGTGATGCTGTCAATATCGTTAAACCAATAAGCTAAGCCTTCTAAGAAAATGTAATGTTTTGTTTCAAAAAATTCAATATTCTATCATATGTTATATTTACGTAACAAATCTCACTTACAATACACACAATTTCAATGAAAATAAGGACATAATATCACGTTTAAAAAACATTCAACCTACTTGCTATACTATAAGATACAAACAAAATAGATAAAACTACACAAAAAAGTAACCAATTGCAAATAATATTTTTAACCTAATAAAATTACTTAGATATTTGCTTTAAAAAAAGTGTATCGACACTAAGAATGTGACAACAACAAGACGACCAATGTAGCCTGAAAAACGCGATTTCATCGAATTTCAAGCCTTTTTTTTGTACAAAAAGTGTTTTTTTTTAATCAGTTGTTGGGTTTATTCTTTTTAGGATAATTATTTTTATATTTTTAGCAGCGCGTCATTGTTGATCGGTATTGAATAAATTTTCGTTGTGCACTCAAAAAAAGCATAAAAATTATGTTTTTCAATTCGGTCGGGTGAAAACGGGCGTTCATCAAAACTAAATGTGCGTAGATTTCTTTTTTAGTACTCTAAAATAAGTCATCTTTTACTTTTAGACGATTTCATATGAAATAACTCAAACTTTAAAAAAATATCTTATTTCTTGTAAGAAGTGGATTAACTGTTTGTCTTAATTATTATTTTTCTAACTTTTAAGTAAATTGTCATCATAATTACTTAAAAACTCTGTGTCGATTTTAAAATTTATGACTGTAAGTTTTGTTTCTCTTTCTGCTAGGACAATTCTTTTTTTTTCAATTTTGTTTGTAAAAGCTTTGTGTTGGTAAAACCAAATTTAATTTTCTTTAATTGTACAGTGTTATCTGCAAAATTATCATAACTTTCCATAATTATTTCACGAGAAGTAATATTTTCCAATTGATTTTACAAAACTCTTTCAGACTACTAAAAAATTTCCATGCTTCTAAGAATTTTTACACTACAAAACAAGATTCCTACATTGTTTTTAAAGATTTTTAGTAAAAGAAAAAAAAATATATGAGAAATGCTAATATCATATCCTAAGACATACCTTTTTCGTTATATGGTTTTTATTAAATGTATGTATTTATGTTTCAAATTATTTTATAGGTATCACATCATGAATGAACCAACAAATCATTCTTATAACTTTAAAGTTTCTTAGCTACCTATATTGTAATTTTGATCCAAATCTCTTTAGAGGTTTTCAAATAATTTTTTCAATACTTTTTTTAAATTTAATTTAATAATTATAAAAGTACCACATTCCATATATGTGTACGTACAAGCATCACGTAGAAATTGCAAACGTTTTTAAAAATCAACTAAAACCGTTTGTATTGTTATTGTGAAAAATTATTAAAACGTGATGATACTCAAAAAGTGCATAAAATTCATACTAAAGTAAAATACACTTAGAGTATACGTTTACTGCTTGTTATTAAGCCCGTCCAACGTTGTCGCATGTTGGGCTACACAACGTACCGTCCGTGTCTGTAGACAGTTTATATATAAAAGCGACCTCTGCAGCGACTAACTCTGAACTATTTTATATATAATGAAGATATAAACGGTACAATATGAAGCCCGGCCAAATTTTTGGATTTACACGTTTTGATGCTTATATAATCGTATTTTGATTATATACACATGGATACGTAGATGAGCCCGAAACCGGGCTTAATAGCGTTTCTTCGGGCTACAGAGCGTAACGTTTATATATTCTACGGGCTCAACAGCAACCGGTTTATATGTCTATATATATATATATATATTTGTAACGTCGTACTTGTAGCAATGCAAAATTTATGCTTCCATACCTATAGCAATAATCGTGGACGCGTTGCAATATTGCTACGCGTCCCGATATTTTGCCGTACTTGCCGCAATAATTGTGGCAACGCTGTTTTGAGATGTGACGTCAATCCCAATGTGTGTTGCCTACATTATAGGTATGTGAATGAATTTGTATTCTACAAGTATTCTAAATTATTCGCGATGTATTTACAATACAGAAAATGTTTATTATTAACATTAATTAAATGATAATAATTAATAATTGGTGTTGTTAATAGAAAACACGGTATTAAACTTTTTTAATAGAAAATATATATTTTTTAATAAAAATGACGTTGATTACAAAATCAGTATAATTTTGATTTTTAAATGAATTCAATATTCGGAAATTTCTAATTACCGAGTTTTAATGCCATTCACCTTATGTGTTTTGTACTTACACATATGGATATTAAAAACGTGCATATTTAATGCAAGTGCAATTAGAAAATGCTACAATTAACATTATTGTTAAAAAATTGTAATTTACCTTTCTTTCTAATTTTTTAAATTAAATTGAATTCAACCCATAAAAGTAAACGCATAAGTAAACAAAAAAATCAAACAGAAAAAATAAACCAATCATCCGCGAGAGGAGAAATTAACAAAAACACCTTAAAGCTAAAACTAAGAACTACGAATCGTGTAAACTTCAAATTTTTGTCTCTTTATCAGACATATTTGCTAAACGTTTGTCAAAGAATAAACAATTCTTGTTTTTACTGAAATCATTTATAAGCTTTTAATAGGTGGTACAACTTTGAGAAAACAAACTTTATTCAAACCTCATTGTAGGTGTGCTCGCTTAACATTGGGTCAGTCATAATGTTTAAAAACAAGTGTTTGAATATTATATTTATAGTTGTTTTACTGGTTTTTGAATATGTAACTCATAATTTCCAAGAGAGTTACAACAAAACTAAGAACCTGTATAATATCAATTCCGAAAACTTCCTTATCAATTTCAGCAAGCAGATTCATACTAACACCTTGAACTAAACCAGTTTTGATAGTTAATTAGGTATAGGAGCTATTATTATACATACTACAGGATACTATTTAAATATTATGTCACTTATTTAAACAAAACAAAAAGATACTAAATACGAATTCGTAGAATCTCACGTAAAGTGTTTTAGTATAAACACAATATTATTACTGTAGTAGAAACGTATTTGGACGTGACCTATCTAAAGTATTGAAATTGATACATAGTTTGACTCGACATTTATTCCATGTGTTATCTCAATTTTTACCAACAGTTTTTACTGTAACAGCAATGTCCTACTGTGATCACAATTAGCATACTATTACAATTTATTTTAAAAAACATTTTTGTTTTATGACCTTTTATAAATTAATGTATTATTATAAATTGAGTTACTTTTGTAAAAGAAAGGTAGATAGCTGTGTTATGATTTTATTTTCACATTTTGTTATCTTTACAAGTTTTACTACAATCGTTTACATCTAATGCAATTTAAATTCATATTTTTTTTTTTATATCTTTTATTGAAATCTGTTAGATTTGTTGTAAAAAAGCATCTAAAAACTGTTTATTTTGTCAGTTTTAGCAGAAGTTATAGTAGTAGGTTTTATTGTTTTTTTAAAAAATTTATGGATATTAATACAACTAAAAATACGAGGAGTTATCACAATTTTTGACAAATCTTTGCCACATTTGGAGAGAATGGTTTCCGATAGGTTATAAACTCATTAGCACCAACGACGTTTTGCTATCTCGATCAAACTGTCTATTTCAACCTTTTCTCGTTTTAGACATCGCGCGATGTTGTTAGTTCGAGTTAGATAACTCTAAACCTCCCTATCAGAACAAAATTTTGTTTGCGCGATCTAATTGTACCCATCTTTAGTTACAAATTTGAGAAATTTGAAAGAAATCCGTATATAATTGTGATTACGTTGACGTTTTAACTGCAGTACGTTCCAATCCACAATTTTTGACAAATCGTTACCAAATCTGGAGAGGATGGTTCCCGATAGATTATAAATTCATTATCATCAACGACGTTTTGCTATCTAGATGAAACTGCCTTTTTCACCCTGATCACGTTTTCAACATCTCACGATCTTGTTGTTTCAAGTTCGATAACCATAAAACTCCTTATCAGATCAAAATTTTGTTTGCGCGATCTAATTGTACGCACTTTTATTTACATATTTAAGAAATTTGGAAAAAATTCGAATATAATTGTGGTTACGTTGACATTTTAACCGCAGTACGTTCTTATCATAACACGCGAAAAACGAATTTTTGACTTTCTCGGTCCGTATTTTGGTAACCCTTCATTCAAAATTGTAATTTGACACATCATTAGATACCCCGTTTTGTCCTCTATCGTTTCTTATAATATCGACTATTTTCAAATTTCGATAATAAGTTTATTTAGCTTTATGTAAAGTGCTACACATAGTGCATTATAATTTTCAGTTTTTATTACGAAAGATGACTAAAATCCACAATTTTTGACAAATCGTTACCAAATCTGTAGGGGATGATTCCCGATAGATTACAAACCCATTAACATCAACGACATTTTGCTATCTCGATGAAACTGCCTTTTTCACCCTCTTGTTGTTTTCGACATCTCACGATGATGTTGGTTCAAGTTCGATAACCCTAAAACGGCTTGTCAGATCAAAATTTTGTTTGCGCGATCTAATAATACGCACTTTTAGTTACATATATGAGAAATTTGAAAGAAATCCGTATATTACGTTGACGTTTTAACCGCAGTACGTTCTTATCATAACACGAGAAAAACGAAGTTTTGACTATGCCATTCTGTATTTTGGTAACCCTTCATACAAAATTGTAATTTGACACATAATTAGATACCCAGTTTTGTCCCCTATCGTTTCTTATAATATCGATTGTTTTCAAACTTTGATAATAAGTTTATTTAGCTTTGTGTCAAGTGCTACACATACTGCATTATAATTTTCAGTTTTATTACGAAACATGACTAAAATCCACAATTTTTGACAAATCGTTACCAAATCTGGATAGGATGGTTCCCGATAAGTTATAAACTCATTACCACCAACGACGTTTTGCTATCTCGATCAAACTGCTTTTTTCACTGTCTTCTTACTTTCGACATTTCACGATGTTGTTGGTTCGAGTTCGATAACTCTAAAACGCCTTATCACATCAAAATTTTGTTTGAGCAATCTAATTGCACGTATTTTTAGTTACAAATTGCATAAATTTGAAAGTAATTCGTATATAATTGTGGTTACTTTGACACTTTAACCGCAGTACGTTCTTACCATAACAAGAGAAAAACGAATTTTTGATTTTTCTCATTCCGTATTTTGGTAACCCTTTATCCAAAATTGTAATTTGACACATCATTAGATACCTTGTTTTGTCCCCTATGATTCCTTATAATATCGATGATTTTCAAACTTTGATAATAAGTTTATTTAGCTTTATATAAAGTGCTACACATGGTGCATTATAATTTTCAGTTTTTATTACGAAAGATGACTAAAATCCACAATTTTTGACAAATCGTTACCAAATCTGGAGGGGATGGTTCCCGATATATTATAAACTCATTAACATCAACGACATTTTGCTATCTCGAAGAAACTGCCTTTTTCACCCTCTTCTTGTTTTCGACATCTCACGATGATGTTGGTTCAAGTTTGATAACCCTAAAACGGCTTGTCAGATCAAAATTTTGTTTGTGCGATCTAATAATACGCACTTTTAGTTACATATATGAGAAATTTGAAAGAAATCCGTATATAATTAAGATTACGTTGACGTTTTAACCGCAGTACGTTCTTATCATAACCCGAGAAAAATAGAATTTTTGAATTTGTCATTCCGTATTTTGGTAACCTTTCATCCAAAATTGTGATTTGACACATCATTAGATACCTTGTTTTGTCCCCTATCGTTCCTTATAATATCGATTGTTTTCAAACTTTGATAATAAGTTTATTTAGCTTTGTGTAAAGTACTGCGCATACTGCATTATAATTTTCAGTTTTTATTACGAAAGATGACTAAAATCCACAATTTTTGACAAATCGTTACCAAATCTGGAGGGGATGGTTCCCGATAGATTATAAACTCATTAACATCAACGACATTTTGCTATCTCGAAGAAACTGCCTTTTTCACCTTCTTCTTGTTTTCGACATCTCACGATGATGTTGGTTCAAGTTCGATAACCCTAAAACGGCTTGTCAGATCAAAATTTTGTTTGTGCGATCTAATAATACGCATTTTTAGTTACATATATGAGAAATGTGAAAGAAATCCGTATATAATTGTGATTTCGTTGACGTTTTAACCGCAGTACGTTATTATCATAACCCGAGAAAAATAGAATTTTTGACTTTGTCATTCCGTATTTTGGTAACCTTTCATCCAAAATTGTAATTTGACACATCATTAGATACCTTGTTTTGTCCCCTATCGTTTCCTATAATATCGATTATTTTCAAACTTTGATAATAAGTTTATTTAGCTTTGTGTAAAGTACTGCGCATACTGCATTATAATTTTCAGTTTTTATTACGAAAGATGACTAAAATCCACAATTTTTGACAAATCGTTACCAAATCTGGAGGGGATGGTTCCCGATAGATTATAAACTCATTGACATCAACGACATTTTGCTATCTCGAAGAAACTGCCTTTTTCACGCTTTTCTTGTTTTCGACATCTCACGATGATGTTGGTTCAAGTTCGATAACCCTAAAACGGCTTGTCAGATCAAAATTTTGTTTATGCGATCTAATAATACGCACTTTTAGTTACATATATGAGAAATTTGAAAGAAATCCGTATATAATTAAGATTACGTTGACGTTTTAACCGCAGTACGTTATTATCATAACCCGAGAAAAATAGAATTTTTGACTTTGTCATTCCGTATTTTGGTAACCTTTCATCCAAAATTGTGATTTGACACATCATTAGATACCTTGTTTTGTCCCCTATCGTTCCTTATAATATCGATTGTTTTCAAACTTTGATAATAAGTTTATTTAGCTTTGTGTAAAGTACTGCGCATACTGCATTATAATTTTCAGTTTTTATTACGAAAGATGACTAAAATCCACAATTTTTGACAAATCGTTACTAAATCTGGAGGGGATGGTTCCCGATAGATTATAAACTCATTAACATCAACGACATTTTGTTATCTCGATGAAACTGCCTTTTTCACCCTCTTCTTGTTTTCGACATCTCACGATGATGTTGGTTCAAGTTTGATAACCCTAAAACGGCTTGTCAGATCAAAATTTTGTTTGCGCGATCGAATTATACGTACTTTTAGTTACATATATAAGAAATTTGAAAGAAATCCGTATATAATTGTGATTACGTTGACGTTTTAACCGCAGTACGTTTTTATCATAATACGAGAAAAACGAAGTTTTGACTATGTCATTCTGTATTTTGGTAACCCTTCATACAAAATTGTAATTTGACACATAATTAGATACCCAGTTTTGTCCCCTATCGTTTCTTATAATATCGATTGTTTTTAAACTTTGATAATAAGTTTATTTAGCTTTGTGTCAAGTGCTACACATACTGCATTATAATTTTCAGTTTTTATTACGAAAGATGACTAAAATCCACAATTTTTGACAAATCGTTACCAAATCTGGATAGCATGGTTCATGATAGGTTATAAACTCATTACCACCAACGACGTTTTGCTATCTCGATCAAACTGATTTTTTCACTGTCTTCTTACTTTCGACATTTCACGATGTTGTTGGTTCGAGTTCGATAACTCTAAAACGCCTTATCACATCAAAATTTTGTTTAAGCAATCTAACTGCACGTATTTTTAGTTACAAATTTCATAAATTTGAAAGAAATTCGTCTATAATTGTGGTTACTTTGACGCTTTAACCGCAGTACGTTCTTATCATAACACGAGAAAAACGAATTTTTGATTTTTCTCATTCCGTATTTTGGTAACCCTTCATCCAAAATTGTAATTTGACACATCATTAGATACCTTGTTTTGTCCCCTATGGTTACTTATAATATCGATGATTTTCAAACTTTGATAATAAGTTTATTTAGCTTTATACAAAGTGCTACACATGGTGCATTATAATTTTCTGTTTTTATAACGAAAGATGACTAAAATCCACAATTTTTGACAAATCGTTACCAAATCTGGATAGGATGGTTCCCGATAGATTATAAACTGATTACCACCAACGACGTTTTGCTATCTCGACCAAACTGCCTTTTTCACTCTTTTCTCACTTTCGACATCTCACGATGTTGTTGTTTCAAGTTCGATAACCCTATAACGGCTTGTCAGATCAGAATTTTGTTTGCGCGATCTAATAATACGCACTTTTAGTTACATATATGAGAAATTTGAAAGAAATCCGTATATAATTGTGATTTCGTTGACGTTTTAACCGCAGTACGTTATTATCATAACCCGAGAAAAATAGAATTTTTGACTTTGTCATTCCGTATTTTGGTAACCTTTCATCCAAAATTGTGATTTGGCACATCATTAGATACCTTGTTTTGTCTTCTATCGTTCCTTATAATAACGATTATTTTCAAACTTTGATAATAAGTTTATTTAGCTTTGTGTAAAGTACTGCGCATACTGCATTATAATTTTCAGTTTTTATTACGAAAGATGACTAAAATCCACAATTTTTGACAAATCGTTACCAAATCTGGAGGATGGTTCCCGATATATTATAAACTCATTAACATCAACGACATTTTGCTATCTCGAAGAAACTGCCTTTTTCACCCTCTTCTTGTTTTCGACATCTCACGATGATGTTGGTTCAAGTTTGATAACCCTAAAACGGCTTGTCAGATCAAAATTTTGTTTGTGCGATCTAATAATACGCACTTTTAGTTACATATATGAGAAATTTGAAAGAAATCCGTATATAATTAAGATTACGTTGACGTTTTAACCGCAGTACGTTCTTATCATAACCCGAGAAAAATAGAATTTTTGAATTTGTCATTCCGTATTTTGGTAACCTTTCATCCAAAATTGTGATTTGACACATCATTAGATACCTTGTTTTGTCCCCTATCGTTCCTTATAATATCGATTGTTTTCAAACTTTGATAATAAGTTTATTTAGCTTTGTGTAAAGTACTGCGCATACTGCATTATAATTTTCAGTTTTTATTACGAAAGATGACTAAAAT
Organism: Aquatica leii; assembly: GCA_035610365.1. NCBI lineage: Eukaryota > Metazoa > Arthropoda > Insecta > Coleoptera > Lampyridae > Aquatica > Aquatica leii. The sequence continues at coordinate 43,836,912 of CM069436.1, forward strand.
CCACAATTTTTGACAAATCGTTACCAAATCTGGAGGGGATGGTTCCCGATAGATTATAAACTCATTAACATCAACGACATTTTGCTATCTCGAAGAAACTGCCTTTTTCACCTTCTTCTTGTTTTCGACATCTCACGATGATGTTGGTTCAAGTTCGATAACCCTAAAACGGCTTGTCAGATCAAAATTTTGTTTGTGCGATCTAATAATACGCATTTTAGTTACATATATGAGAAATGTGAAAGAAATCCGTATATAATTGTGATTTCGTTGACGTTTTAACCGCAGTACGTTATTATCATAACCCGAGAAAAATAGAATTTTTGACTTTGTCATTCCGTATTTTGGTAACCTTTCATCCAAAATTGTAATTTGACACATCATTAGATACCTTGTTTTGTCCCCTATCGTTTCCTATAATATCGATTATTTTCAAACTTTGATAATAAGTTTATTTAGCTTTGTGTAAAGTACTGCGCATACTGCATTATAATTTTCAGTTTTTATTACGAAAGATGACTAAAATCCACAATTTTTGACAAATCGTTACCAAATCTAGAGGGTATGGTTTCCGATAGATAATAAACTCATTAACATCAACGACATTTTGCTATCTCGAAGAAACTGCCTTTTTCACGCTTTTCTTGTTTTCGACATCTCACGATGATGTTGGTTCAAGTTCGATAACCCTAAAACGGCTTGTCAGATCAAAATTTTGTTTATGCGATCTAATAATACGCACTTTTAGTTACATATATGAGAAATTTGAAAGAAATCCGTATATAATTAAGATTACGTTGACGTTTTAACCGCAGTACGTTATTATCATAACCCGAGAAAAATAGAATTTTTGACTTTGTCATTCCGTATTTTGGTAACCTTTCATCCAAAATTGTGATTTGACACATCATTAGATACCTTGTTTTGTCCCCTATCGTTCCTTATAATATCGATTGTTTTCAAACTTTGATAATAAGTTTATTTAGCTTTGTGTAAAGTACTGCGCATACTGCATTATAATTTTCAGTTTTTATTACGAAAGATGACTAAAATCCACAATTTTTGACAAATCGTTACTAAATCTGGAGGGGATGGTTCCCGATAGATTATAAACTCATTAACATCAACGACATTTTGTTATCTCGATGAAACTGCCTTTTTCACCCTCTTCTTGTTTTCGACATCTCACGATGATGTTGGTTCAAGTTTGATAACCCTAAAACGGCTTGTCAGATCAAAATTTTGTTTGCGCGATCGAATTATACGTACTTTTAGTTACATATATAAGAAATTTGAAAGAAATCCGTATATAATTGTGATTACGTTGACGTTTTAACCGCAGTACGTTTTTATCATAACACGAGAAAAACGAAGTTTTGACTATGTCATTCTGTATTTTGGTAACCCTTCATACAAAATTGTAATTTGACACATAATTAGATACCCAGTTTTGTCCCCTATCGTTTCTTATAATATCGATTGTTTTTAAACTTTGATAATAAGTTTATTTAGCTTTGTGTCAAGTGCTACACATACTGCATTATAATTTTCAGTTTTTATTACGAAAGATGACTAAAATCCACAATTTTTGACAAATCGTTACCAAATCTGGATAGCATGGTTCATGATAGGTTATAAACTCATTACCACCAACGACGTTTTGCTATCTCGATCAAACTGATTTTTTCACTGTCTTCTTACTTTCGACATTTCACGATGTTGTTGGTTCGAGTTCGATAACTCTAAAACGCCTTATCACATCAAAATTTTGTTTAAGCAATCTAACTGCACGTATTTTTAGTTACAAATTTCATAAATTTGAAAGAAATTCGTCTATAATTGTGGTTACTTTGACGCTTTAACCGCAGTACGTTCTTATCATAACACGAGAAAAACGAATTTTTGATTTTTCTCATTCCGTATTTTGGTAACCCTTCATCCAAAATTGTAATTTGACACATCATTAGATACCTTGTTTTGTCCCCTATGGTTACTTATAATATCGATGATTTTCAAACTTTGATAATAAGTTTATTTAGCTTTATACAAAGTGCTACACATGGTGCATTATAATTTTCTGTTTTTATAACGAAAGATGACTAAAATCCACAATTTTTGACAAATCGTTACCAAATCTGGATAGGATGGTTCCCGATAGGTTATAAACTGATTACCACCAACGACGTTTTGCTATCTCGACCAAACTGCCTTTTTCACTCTTTTCTCACTTTCGACATCTCACGATGTTGTTGTTTCAAGTTCGATAACCCTATAACGGCTTGTCAGATCAGAATTTTGTTCGCGCGATCTAATAATACGCACTTTTAGTTACATATATGAGAAATTTGAAAGAAATCCGTATATAATTGTGATTTCGTTGACGTTTTAACCGCAGTACGTTATTATCATAACCCGAGAAAAATAGAATTTTTGACTTTGTCATTCCGTATTTTGGTAACCTTTCATCCAAAATTGTGATTTGGCACATCATTAGATACCTTGTTTTGTCTTCTATCGTTCCTTATAATAACGATTATTTTCAAACTTTGATAATAAGTTTATTTAGCTTTGTGTAAAGTACTGCGCATACTGCATTATAATTTTCAGTTTTTATTACGAAAGATGACTAAAATCCACAATTTTTGACAAATCGTTACCAAATCTGGAGGGGATGGTTCCCGATATATTATAAACTCATTAACATCAACGACATTTTGCTATCTCGAAGAAACTGCCTTTTTCACCCTCTTCTTGTTTTCGACATCTCACGATGATGTTGGTTCAAGTTTGATAACCCTAAAACGGCTTGTCAGATCAAAATTTTGTTTGTGCGATCTAATAATACGCACTTTTAGTTACATATATGAGAAATTTGAAAGAAATCCGTATATAATTAAGATTACGTTGACGTTTTAACCGCAGTACGTTCTTATCATAACCCGAGAAAAATAGAATTTTTGAATTTGTCATTCCGTATTTTGGTAACCTTTCATCCAAAATTGTGATTTGACACATCATTAGATACCTTGTTTTGTCCCCTATCGTTCCTTATAATATCGATTGTTTTCAAACTTTGATAATAAGTTTATTTAGCTTTGTGTAAAGTACTGCGCATACTGCATTATAATTTTCAGTTTTTATTACGAAAGATGACTAAAATCCACAATTTTTGACAAATCGTTACCAAATCTGGAGGGGATGGTTCACGATAGATTATAAACTCATTAACATCAACGACATTATGCTATCTCGATGAAACTGCCTTTTTCACCCTCTTCTTGTTTTCGACATCTCACGATGATGTTGGTTCAAGTTTGATAACCCTAAAACGGCTTGTCAGATCAAAATTTTGTTTGCGCGATCTAATTATACGCACTTTTAGTTACATATATGAGAAATTTGAAAGAAATCCGTATATAATTGTGATTTCGTTGACGTTTTAACCGCAGTACGTTATTATCATAACCCGAGAAAAATAGAATTTTTGACTTTGTCATTCCGTATTTTGGTAACCTTTCATCCAAAATTGTAATTTGACACATCATTAGATACCTTGTTTTGTCCCCTATCGTTTCTTATAATAACGATTATTTTCAAACTTTGATAATAAGTTTATTTAGCTTTGTGTAAAGTACTGTGCATACTGCATTATAATTTTCAGTTTTTATTACGAAAGATGACTAAAATCCACAATTTTTGACAAATCGTTACCAAATCTGGAGGGGATGGTTCCCGATAGATTATAAACTCATTGACATCAACGACATTTTGCTATCTCGATGAAACTGCCTTTTTCACCCTCTTCTTGTTTTCGACATCTCACGATGATGTTGGTTCAAGTTCGATAACCCTAAAACGGCTTGTCAAGTCAAAATTTTGTTTGCGCGATCTAATTATACACACTTTTAGTTACATATTTGAGAAATTTGAAAGAAATCCGTATATAATTGTGATTACTTTGACGTTTTAACCGCAGTACGTTCTTATCATAACACGAGAAAAACGAATTTTTGACTTTGTCATTCCGTATTTTGGTAACCTTTCATCCAAAATTGTAATTTGACACATCATTAGATACCTTGTTTTGTCCCCTACCGTTCCTTATAATATCGATTATTTTCAAACTTTGATAATAAGTTTATTTAGCTTTGTCTAATGTACTACATTAGACAAAGCTAAATTCTTATAAAATTTTATTTACACCTAATTGTACCCTATTTTAGTTACAGTTTAAAAAAAATTGATTGATGTCCTTATATAATTGTGATTAGTTGACGAACTCGAGTACGTTGTTATCAGAACACGCGAAAAAGGAATCTTTGACTTTGTCGTTGTGTGTTTTGGTAACCGTCTATCCAAAATTGTAATTTGACACATCATTAGACACCTTGTTTTGTCGTCCATCGTTTCTGATAATAAGGATCATTTTCAATCTTAGCTAATAAAACTTTACCAAATTTGGAGAATATGTTTTACCGATAGGTACGTTATAAATTCATTAGCATCAGTGACGTTTTGCTATCTCGATCAAATTGCTCTAAAACAGCTCATCGATTTATGAATTTGAAAATGTGGAAAAAAATTAATCGAAATGTATGGATCCATGCAATTAAAGTTAAGACTTGAGTTATTTAAACATATGTTCATTACAGATTAAAAATTTACAATCAGTAAAAACGAGAAGATAATTATTATCGTTCATAAGCCGGCTGTAGTGCAAGTCAGCATAAATCTGTGCCAACATTCGTTTACATAATTATGTCGTCACTTTCTTATCATAGTGTAAGACTGTTTATATTGCAGTATGATATAATTTGCAATTGACTTCCCGCCAAATAACAGCCAAGATTTACTTATGTCTTTAGTTGCGAAATAAACATTTTATTTTTAGTTGTTATCATTTTTTGCCCCATGGTTAGATAGCCGTTCAAACAATTATTGTCACATTATCTAGATTCTAATGGTACAGCATTTATAATGGTCGACTGTCTTGCAGAATTATGTTGATTTTGTTTATATTTGTACATTTTATAAATGGAAATTGACAATAAGAATTTTCTATTTTGAACTTGGATAAAATATTTTCTTGTTTACATGTTTTTACTCAACGCCGAACCTAACACTAATAACAATAAACGTTCTATGAATTTGAGTGAGTGAGCTAGGCGTCGGTAATAAGATAAATTTTATTAAATGAAATTAGTATATGCTTACATTTATCATTTGATAGATATATAACATTTATATGAAGTATATGTATTACTTTATTAGGCATTTATAACGAGCATGATAACATTATTTGAAATAAGTGAACGTTAGGCAACACATTACACATTACTTTAGCAGTTTGGATATTTAATAAAAAACATTTTACTATGTAACAATATAACATGTGTTGCTATTTCCTACTGTACCTAATTAAATACATATAAATGCAGTAGTTAAGAACAATTAAAGGTTGTTGTTTAATATTTTCTTAGTTACACATTTTGTAGGACCTGTGACAATGTTTTTATACGTATAAAAGTTGAAAACTGCAAACCGTACGTATCGCGATGCGTATAAAACTGTATAAAACTCGAACAGTGTTGCAACATCAACATTGCAACAGGTTAGGCTGTACATATATATATATATATATATATATATATATATGCATTTAGTACTCATACACCTCCGAATGCTATATGAATAGATCGAATTCGCCTCCGTTTTTACGTGTTTGCCTCCGTTTTCGGAGCCGAAGACGTTTTTCCTATTTTTCATCTGTATTATCTTTCTTGAGACATTCTCTATCGTTTGACGATTTTTTTGCCGGAGGTGAAAACGATCTAAATATCCATACAAAAATACAAAACAGTTCTACTACTTATTCACTAGGGGCGCTGCTGTTTTATATTCATGATGTATTTAGTTCCAAACCACCTCCTTATGCTACTAGTACGTATTTGCCTCATCATATTGGCAACAACGCTAGAGGCAAAAACGATACAAAGATATATGTAAATGACGTATATGGATATAATTACTTTTCTAGATTTAGTCGAACCTACATACTTCATATTTTCTTCCAGTCAATTTTTGTTTAATTTGCTTATATTACAAACTAGTAAGGTAAGTATGATATTGATATGAACTAATATAAAACAAGTCATTATACATATATACAGTATATCTCCAGATCAAATTTACAAGAGGATAAACCATTTAATTTTACGAAAAAGTTTACTGTGACACCTAGAGAAAAATAAAAAAGTTTAAATGATTATCTACAGAATAAAATCTTTATAAAAAAATAAATAATATTAATTAATTGTTAGATCTGGGACACTGTTTTGGACTTTGAACGAAACGTTGGCAACTTCGGTTTCTACTTTAAAACGGTTTAAACCCAAAAAAAACGTTTTCACTTTACTTCGGCCATGGAAGCTTCTGATCTTATATTTAAATTCATTTTATTTTGTAGAAATGTTTTAATTACATTATTAAAAAAAATAATTTTGTTTTAGGTAGCTGTTTAGTTACAATTAAATAAATAACACGCAGTTATAAAGTTTATTTAACAAAGATGATAAAAGTAATAAAATGAAAACAATACAATACAAATAATAAAATAATGACATTATGTCAAAATGACTACGTATTTTTATTTTTCTGCTGTTGTGTATATATGATAAACAAAAGTCTTCACTTTCTGTTGGTTTATAAGCTCACACACCCAAGCATTTTTAGAGCTTACTTCTTTTTAGTATGCTGTTTAAAGTGACGATACCAATTTTTTCTGTTTTTCTGTTCTTCTAACTATTCTGCTTCTTTTCTATTTTTGCAACCTTTTAGAACTTGATAAACTGCAACTTTTTTCTCTTGCACAGTCTTTTGTAGTCGAAGGTTTGTTTTTATGTACGGGTGCCGGTGGTGAGTTCGGTAGAATGCCCTCTTCATCAGAATCAATATTAATGACAGTTAATGCCTTGTTTTTGTAATCAATTTGGTCCCCTTTGTCAAATAATGTTGCAACCTTAACCGTTTAGTACGCTTTTTAACTTATTTCGTAAAATTCATGGTGAGTCTTTACTGTGTGGCCCATGAATTTGGCAAATTGGACACTTTGATGTTTACCAGCTGCATCAGAGTTGCAAATAAACAAATATTTGTTTTTTGCGGCATCATTTCACTTCTTAATTCAAGTAACAAGTCTATAAATTCTTGTACATTTGGCGGAAACAAAGAGTTATAAGTCTAAAAAGGCATCTACTTATGAAGCCTGTAGTGGACGACTAAATCAAAATGCTGATAGCGTGATTTTAAATGTAAGCAGCAATGCGGTAGGGATTTACCACTCTGTCGTTTGCAAATTTGCAAGTAGTAAAAAACAATTTTTTAAATCCTTTTTCCAATATTTATACTTTGCTATAAATTTACATTTTTTAAAATATAACTTTAAAAAAGAAAATAAAAAATAACTTGCACGACACAGATAATGTTAGTTATGTTTTGGCCAATTAATCAAGCTTTAATTTAAAAAAAAATAAAAAAAAACGACACTAGACTTGTTTTAGCATTAGCTACAATAAGAGAAAAAATACTGGAAATTTTTACAAACCGTGAGAACAAAGCTATAAACTAAATGAGCGACGTGAGAGAACTACCTTAATTCTCTTTTTAAGTATGAGGAATGTGTTTTTAGCTTGGAGTAGTAATTTTACAAAAAACAAGAAAAAATGCTTAATTAGTTGGTCTATGCACTTAGAAAGGGCTATTTTATCTGCAACATTGTTTGCTTTTAAATAAAAAATTTTAAACAGTAGATTATTCACTAAAGTTGGTTTTAAGCGCAGCTTTTCTGGATGAAAGGTCGGATCTTCATCGGAGTTGTGGCTGCAGTAAAACGGATCTAACGATTCATAGCCGGTAGAGCCTAGAGAGAATAAAAAAAGAAAACAAATAGCCAAACACATTATTATTAATTATTAAGTACGCAACCTCAGCTTTTTCAAATTTCTTGAGCATTTTGCTTTCGCCGATTACATTTGATCGCCAATTTTAGAAGTATTTTTGCACTTAAACAAAAAATCTTAAGCTTTCGCGGTTGTTATGATTATAAGCGATTTTTGGCTTAGACCGCGTCGTAGTTAAACACCCAGACTTAGGCTTGGTCCTAGTCTCTTCTTGACAGCCAAAACAAGAAGTAGAACTTGGCCTTTGCAGTATTGTCGTTCGTGAACTCAAACAAACTGACGTTTCGCAAGACATTGCAACTTGCATCTTCAGAGTAGTAAATGTCACTGAAATAAAAAGTGTAAATGACGATATTTATACCAATCTTTCCGTTACCGCTTGACTGGCATCGTTATTACTTGGAGTAAGTGTTTGTGTCCTTTCCAAGAAGGTTGATCTTTGTTTTAGAGGATATAATACTGGTAGCCAAGATTTGTTGAGTCTTAAACCGTCTTCTGGATTCATATTAGGTACATGGATGTTTTTCTATTTTCACAGCTTCGCGAATTAGTCTGGGAAAGTAGAAAGGAGTTCTAGCCAACACTTTAGTATGGTCAAAGTTTAGCTTGTGTCCTTGGTTCCTCATGTGTTCTGCTACTGCTGATTTAGTAACTCTGCGGTGTTTGAAGTCAGTTATATGTTCTTGTACCCTAACTTCAATAGAGCGTCCCGTCTGTACTATATTACTTGATTTACAAGAACAACAAATTTTGTAAACTCCGGCATGTTTTAGAGTCCCTCGTTTGTTTTAACAAATGTAAATCAGGTGTTCAGGGTATCCTTAGTCGTAAAGACAGTTTTAATATTGTTTTTTTAACACCCTGTTTGTTTTGTCTGTCAAACCCATGCAGTAAGGTAAATAAGCGGTGCTAGTAGGAGGTGATAAGTCTGTTTGACTTTTAGATTTATTGCTCTTTTCCATGCGTTTTGGATGTCTTTCAACCCGTATTCGTTTTGTTGTAGGGACTGCAACAGTGTTACCTTATTTTTTTGTAGATTTTCCATTATCTGACACACGTATAGCTCTTTTGACTAAAGTATGCAAAACAGAGTCTCTGCGTTTAAGTATCTCTTAATGTGCGTTTTCTTTCTATAAACTAAATGTCTTAATTTTCGATTATTTTACCTTATCACCAGTACATGAAGAAAGGTTAGACTGCTGTTATGTTCTAGCTCCATAGTAAATTTAATGCTGTTATGTGTAGAGTTTAGATGTTAAAAGAACTGATTTAGTTTATCTTTGCCATGAGGCCATACAGCAAACGTATCATCAACATATCTGAACCAAGTTTTTGGTTTTAACTCAACATTTTTCATAATTTCAGTTACAAAATATTCCATGTAAATATTGGCTATAACTGGAGAGAGCGGTAAACGCAAAGCCGCTCCTTCTACTTGTTTAAACAAGTTGTCGTTATAACTGAAATAAGTGTAAAGTAAAAGAACATATGGCTGACTGCAAACACCGCAGAGTTAATAAATCAGCAGTGGCGGAACACGTGTGAAACCAAGGACACACGCTGAACTTTGACAAAACTAAAGTGTTGGCTAGAACTCCTTTCTACTTTCCCAGACTAATCCGCGAAGCTGTGGATTAAGAAAAACATCCATGTAATATGAACCGAGAAGACGGTTTAAGACTAAGCAAATCTTGGTTACACTTTTTCTTTCAGTGACATTTCCCACTCTGAAGATGTAAGCTGCAATGTCTTGCGAAACGTCAGTTTGTTTGGGTTCACGAACGACGATACGGCAAAGGCCAAGTTCTAATTCTTGTTTTGGCTCTCAAGAAGAGACTAAGACCAAGCCTAAGTCTGGGTGTTTAACTACGACGCGATCTAAGCCACATGCCGATTATAATCATAAAAAATGAATTTGGCGATAAACATTTAAACGTTGTCAAGAATTTTTTACACCACAGTAATTGAAAAGACGTACCTAAGCAATTATAGAATATTTTGAGTTCTCAGCAATACGCCAATACATCTATTTTGTAATAAAAGAAACTTTTACTTACTGCAAACAAGTATTTATTGCAGCAGTCTGGTTTAACTGCACATTACTCAAAGACAATGTTAATACACTGTCTGCACACAATAACTGAAAATTAAGTTGTACCACTGTAAAAACTAAATCACAAGTACAAAATATGATGCTGTATTATCGGAGCGTGCATAAGCTGTTTTGTCAAATGCGTTGAAAATATTTTTAAACTTTGGCAGCGTCGCTGGAGGTGAACTCAACCGTAGCATTTTACAGTTTTATATATAAGGAGGCGAAAGCGTTGTAATCCCATATGGAGTTAGGGTAGTACTAAATACAGATTTGTATTTTGTATGAAAAAAACTTGTGATATCATTACCCCTCTACCTTTGCCTGTAAAATGGTGTAACACCTGATCCTTTAAATACGGAAAAAACTTGTGTAACACAATTTATTCAACCGGATAGATGGGCGTCCTAAAGATATGCGGAGCCGAAGAGGATACAAATGCATATATATATATATATATAGTTATAAACTGCACGCAATTGAGCCCGATATGTAAACAGGTGCCCGATGAGCCCGGGCGGTAACGCCTTTCTACACGACGTTATTAGCGCGCTGTTAATCCCGACTGCGTTGCCAATGTTATACACGCTCTAAACGTAGTTATTAAGCGAAATTCGACAATGATTTGAAATTTTAACATTTGCGTTTAGTCTTTGCAGATAACTCTCTTAAACATCTTCCGATCTAATTTTTTTTTTTTAATTTAACTTGATTAATATTGACGTAACAAATAAACTTTCTGTAACAAATTAAATAATTTTCTTTAAAATTCCGCATGTAACTCTGCTTTTGGCAACTTTTTTAAAGAAATGTTAAATTTAACCGTTGCCGCAAGTTGCACGACTAACGTAGAGTGTGTTATTTGTCATCATTTGACACAAATTAATTTTTAAATCAAACTTACAATATACCGCATAATAAAAAAAATAATGATTCTACAATCGTATTTTGATGACATACGCATATATGTAGAGATGCGCCTAAAACTGGGATATATAACGGTTCTTCGGGCTAGAGAACGTAGCGTTTATATGTTCTACGGGCTCAACAAGAACCTGTTTACATGTTTGTACCTACATATTCTTATTTACGCACACGAAGTTTTTTTAATAAATTGGAAATAAATTGAAAGCTTAGTTTTGAGCATACAGTATGTCATACAACATTATCATGAAATTTTAGTTGAAATTAAAATATGTATGTGATAGTAAATAAAATACTCTGTTTCAAATAACGAAATTGAGGAATTCTAATAAGTAGTCTGAAACATTTTCACTCAATTTATTTGTTCCTTAATGTGGACGTTAAATGCCGATTAAAGTAACAGATTTATCATTAATCGGACCGTCACAAACTATTCAAAAGAGCTTAGAACGAACTACAGATCGTCATATAGTAACTTCAGAAACAATGTTCGATTTCTGCTCTAATGAAATTCTTGGCATAAAAATTAGTTTTTTGTATTGAGTGGAAATGTTCAAGCTGCTGTAACATATGTATTAATAAGATAATAACATAAAAAGGTACAATAATTTAATATAGTTTTGGTTTTTTCACGGTCGCGATTGATACTGTAAAGGTATTCAGTTTTCTATAATTGTGATGCTGTCAATATCGTTAAGCCAATAAGCTAAGCCTTCTAAGAAAATATAATGTGTTATTTCAAAAAATTCAATATTCCATCATATGTTATATTTACGTAATAAATCTCACTTACAATACACATAATTTCAATGGAAATGAAAACATAATATCACGTTTAAAAAACATTCAACCTACTTGCTATAATATAAGATACAAACAAAATAGATAAAACTACACTAAATATATAGAAAACAGACATGTAGTGTTCTATGAATTTTCACACAAAAAAGTAACCAATTGCAAATAATATTTGTAACCTAATAAAATTACTAAGATATTTGCTTTAAAAAACCAAGTGTATAGGCACTAAGAATGTGACAACAACAAGACGACCAATGTAACCTGGAAAACGCGATTTCATCGAATTTCAAGCATTTTTTTTTGTACAAAAAGTGGGTTTTTTGTTCAGTTGTTGGGTTTATTCTTTTTAGGATATGTAAACTTAATTTCTGAATAACATTAGGTGCCTACATTCAACGACCAAGACACTAAAGTCAGTTAAAAATCACTGAAAATAAGTTAAAAAACGTATTTTTAGCAGCGTGTCATTGTTGATCGGTATTAAATAAATTTTTGTTGTGCACTCAAAAAAAGCTTAAAAATTATGTTTTTCAATTCGGCCAGGTGAAAACGGGCGTTCATCAAAACTAAATGTGCGTAGATTTTTTTTAGGACTCTAAAATAAGTCAGCTTTTACTTTTAGACGATTTCATATGAAATGACTCAAACTTTAAAAAAATATCTTATTTCTTGTAAGAAGTGGATTAACTGTTTGTCTTAATTATTATTTTTCTAACTTTTAAGTAAATTGTCATCATAATTACTTAAAAACTCTGTGTCGATTTTAAAATTTATGACTGTAAGTTTTGTTTCTCTTTCTGCTAAGACAATTCTTTTTTTTTCAATTTTGTTTGTAAAAGCTTTGTGTTGGTAAAACCAAATTTAATTTTTTTTAATTGTACAGTGTTATCTGCAAAATTATCATAACTTTCCATAATTGTTTCACGAGAAGTAATATTTTCCAATTGATTCTACAAAACTCTTTCAAAATACTAAAAAATTTCCATGCTTCTAAGAATTTTTACACTAGAAAACGAGATTCCTACATTGTTTTTAAAGATTTTTAGTAAAAGAAAAAAAATTATATGAGAAATGCAAATATCATATCCTAAGACATATTTTTTTCGTTATAACGTTTTTATTAAATGTATGTATTTATGTTTCAAATTATTTTATAGGTATCACATCATGAATGAACCAACAAATCATTCTTATAACTTTAAAGTTTCTTAGCTACCTATATTGTACTTTTGATTCAAATCTATTTAGAGGTTTTCAAATAATTTTTTCAATACTTTAATTTTAATTTAATTTAATAGTTATAAAAGTACCACATTCTACATATGTACGTACAAGCATCACGTAGAAATTGCAAACGTTTTTAAAAATCAACTTCCGATTTTTGACTAAAACCGTTTGTATTGTTTTTGTGAAAGATTATTAAAACGTGATGATACTCAAAAAGTGCATAAAATTCATACTAAAGTAAAATACACTTAGAGTATACGTTTACTGCTTGTTATTAAGCCCATCCAACGTTGTCGCATGTTGGGCTACACAACGTACCGTCCGTGTCTGTAAACAGTTTGTATATAAAAGCGACCTCTGCAGCGACTAACTCTGAACTATTTTATATATAATGCAGATATAAACGGTACAATATGAAGCCCGGCCAAATTTTTGGATTTACACGTTTTGATGCTTATACAATCGTATTTTGATTATATACACATGGATACGTAGATGAGCCCGAAACCGGGCTTAATAGCGTTTCTTCGGGCTAAAGAGCGTAGCGTTTATATATTCTACGGGCTCAATAGCAACCGGTTTATATGTCTATATATATATATATATATATACTTATAAATAGCACGTTGTTGAGCCCGATATATTAACAGGTACCCGATGAGCCCGGATCTTTTCGTTGATATACAGGACGTTGATGGGCCCGATTATATACAGAATATATGTTTAGCGTTCCTTCGCGAGCCCACCAACGTTGCCACTCTATTTGGGCTCATCAAGGTAATTTTTATCTTAAACGATATTTATCTTTTATACTATATAGAGTTAAGCATTTTTCATCTTATGAACTACAAGCCACGACGATTTGAGTTTTGTGTAATTTAATTAAATTAAGATTTTTAATTTAACTTTTGCCATCTGACAATATATTTTTAAATAAAGAACTTACTTATAATTTTTTGGGCAATTTAGTAACCAATGTACAATTTCAGGAAAAAATATAATTAATTGAAAATTATTAAGAAAAGTTAAAAAGTTGTACCTGCTTTAGACAAAACAAAATGTTAGTTTTAATATTTTTTGTTACCTATTAGACAGCACGCGGTTGTTTTAATTATGATCGATATTTAGATTAAACGTATTCGATTGAGTTTGTACTGCTTGAAAATGAATTTTTTAGCAAAGCATTTGCATTTAAGGAGTCCCTCATTTTTTTTATCACCTACGAATTGATTTTAAATTTTTAAAATTGGTTTTTTGAAAAAACTTTGCCTTATCGGCATCGCATCACGAAAAGTGTATTTGTTTTTTGGAATCCATGGAATTTTTTTTAAAAGTAAAGATGAGATGTTAGCCGTTCAAAATTACTTACGATGAAGCAATGTCGAATGTTACCAGGGCATACCATGTAAAAGTCTCTCATTAAAATGATTAGTTAGTACCTATCACAGTTTTGGAAGTTTTCGATTTGTTCAACATATCGTATAGCTTTTATTCTTCTATTTTGTTTGTTTGTATAGCTACTGTAATCGAATAGCAGTAGCAGTACCACAAAAGTGTAGAAATACTATAGAATGCAATAAGTAAAATAAAGTGTTATCTTTAATAAAAATTGTGCAATTGGATAAAGCTTTTTATAAAGGTTAAATAATTTTTAAAAATTATTTTAGTGTATTACCTTATCAATTTATACTAGGGTGATTTCAAGAAAAGTAATTGAACGGTCAGTACCTAATTGATTTTTTCATTGATCTATTATGGTGTAAAATTTAAGTTGTTTTAATAGGTATGAAACCTCCCTTAAAATTTTATTTTTTCCTTAATGTGCATACTGAATCCACATTAAGAATGTAATTAACTATTGTTGGATTAACAATTGAAATTCTATTTCTAATTCCCTGAAAAATACCCCGGTAGTTTCTAATTATGGTACCAATTGTAATGACACAGGAAATTGATAATTCCAATAAGACTTTTGTTCTATTCATTAATGTCTTTGTGGTTAACTTCAGAAATGTTACTATTAGTTCATCAGTTCAATTTCAAGTGTGTAAATCGTGACTTCAATTTGTAGTGTGAAAATCGTGTGTTATCAAGTGATAAATGAATTCGAGAACTAAAAAAATATACGCAATGGCAGTTGATAGTAGCGGTAAGTACCATCTAAAGGTTTTTTTTACTTCTGTTGATGTGAGTGTACGACAGATACTAATATTAATAATACTAAATTTCTTTGTTCTTTATTTAATAATTATAAAAACATGTTGAATGACAACGTTTCGCCGTTTATTAATTCGGCTTTTTAAGTCTAAAATTAACTATTTTTAATAAAATGTTCAGAAACTTCTTAAAACAGATAATGTGTTATAAAAATATAAAAATTGTAACACATGATTTGTTTTTGAACATTTTATTAAAAATACTTAATTTTAGACTTGAAAAAACCGAATTAATAAGCGGCGATACGTTGAGAAAGAAATTATTTGTAAAAAGTAATTAATAGGTGTAATTTTTGTTTTAAAGGTACTTAAACTACTACATGTTTTTATTTCATGTGGCAACTTATTATACATGATTAAACGTCTTTGATTAAACCATAAAAATAAAGAATTTTTTGAACTACATTTTTAGTAGGTATAGAAATTATCATTATTATTCCTGGTATAATAGTTATGAATATTAAAATCCTTAATAATGAAATTGTTAAAATATTTAGGAGGAAAACCATTTACTATTTTGAAAATAAAAATAAAATATTTAATTTATATTTATTACTAATTGAACACCAATTTAATGTCTTCAGCATGCAATCGGTAGGTGTGTAGGTACTTACTACATTGCAGAATAATGCGCATTCCTCGGTTTTGTAAATGCTGTAATTTTTGTAAGTTTGATTTGTTTATTAGATAGCTTATTGAAGAACAGTATTCAAAAATTGGCTTAATTGTTGCGTTTTAAATAGTAATAAAAGTGCTACTATCGGTTTCAAAAAGTAAGACACCCGAGTTTAGAATGTTATAGTTTTTTTTATTTGGCGTTCGATTGTTTTGATATTTGTCATGAATGTACCTTGTACACCGTGTCGCATTTATAATGGCGTGGTTAAAATCGCATAATATTTACATGATGTGTTAGTTGTTCCCCTTTAATGGCATACAAATAAATAAAATAAGATGGGATGGATTTTTCTATTGTATGAGAATGTCTTATGACCGTTAATCACGGTATTCTTTGTTTCCATATTTACATTCAAAATTGAAACTATTTAATTGTCTGAATTTGCTACTATATTAAATATAGCTATCAAACAATCACTTTTTATATTAAAAAAACCTATAATGCCAGGTTTGGTAATGTCCAAGTTGCAAAATTTTTGGTTTAATAATTAATCTTTCCATTACAATAAGGTTTGGTCATTTTGTAACAAAATAAAAGTTACAATAAAAAAGCTTGTTCATATTTTATTCTCAATCTAACTGCCGGTCCCCGAAATTCATTTGTTGTGGTTAAAAAAAAATTAACTGGATATTATTGTCGCTTTCTGATTAGGAAATATTTTAAACTATTTAAACTGTTAAGAAAAAGTAAAAATAAGATTTTGAGTAAAAAGTAATTTAACAATAATATTATTATTTTAAAATTGACTTAATTTAAAATCGTTTAAATTTTAGTAACAAAAATAGGAAGTATTTCCCTGTAATTGTAATCCCGATGGTATTGTTAAGAAAATATGAAGACAACGAGTCGATCTTCTGCTTATGTTTTATACTTAAGCGCGCATTTCTGCTGCTCGAAAAAATGCTGATACATAAAATTATCTAGGAAAATCGAATACACGCAGACTATACGTTTTCTGCACGTTATTAGACCCGTTCAACGTTGCCGCATGCTGGGCCACACAACGTACCGTTCGTGAAGAACGAGAACGTGTATATAAAAGAGACCTCTGCAGTGGCCTCGTCCGAACTATTCTGTCTATAGTGAATATATTAACGTACCCTTCATGAGCCCGACCTAAAATTCGTATTTACACGTTTCAATGCATTTGATATCATATTTTGACTATATACACATGGATACGTTGTTGAGCCCGAAAGTGGGCTCAATAACGAATTTTCGGGCTCGAGAGCGTAGTGTTTGTATATTCTACGGGCTTAACAACTACCGGTTTATATGTCTATATATATATATATATATATACATAAAAATTGTCATCGTGGCACCATAATTGGGTATTCATTGTTTTTGTGGCACCCAAAAATACAAAGAGGCACCCAAGTTTGGGAGCCACAGTACTTTTACATTAAAAATTTTTCTAGAGCTTATCAACACTTTTTAAGCTCGTACGCAAAAAATTGCTTGGGAGCCATTTTGTCAATTGGTGGTCAGATTTATACAGTTTGGTTCATTCATAATAAGACAGAGGGCGTTGTGCGATATACAGGTGTATATAATTTTGACGTATTGACTATATGGCACCCCGATAATTGTTGTAGATTGTGGCACCATTTTTAGCGGCAACATTGTTGAACAGTGCGATATCGTAACAAAATAAATGTACTAAAATATAACTTGCGTAACTCATTTTGATTTAATAAAAACTTGATAATGCTTTTTGATATCAGCTATGTTTTTGTTTAATTATTTAACTTAAAACACTATACTATTTGATATTTATTAACAAAATAATCAATTTAAATATTTTAGATAGTTTTTATACTGTATGTATCAAAATTATTTCTAAATTTAAAAAATATAATTTTACAAAGATTAATTAATATTAAATGTTCAATATTTGTTTTAATTAGTTTTTCATAAGCAATAATTTATGCTTATTTTAGCGTAGGAACTTTAACTTGTATATTATTTTCTATTTTAAGTTTCTTGTATTTGAAAATTGATTTTTGTAAATAAAATATATTAGAACAAAAACTTATTAAACAAAAAATAAACAATTTTTTGTTGTTTAAAGTATTATAAAGCGTTAAGAAGAGTATTTTTTAAGTAAGTTTAAAGTAGTAAGTAATTGTTTTACTAGTCATTTTGTTAGCTATTTTATGAAATTTTTACTGCACTTAAAAACAACCCTAAATCATAGTACTATCATTTCCATATTTTATAGTTTTTTTTTTCCAATATTTCTTATTAGTTGTTGATAAACTGAAATGTACGACGTTTGCTTTCAAAAACTTTAAATTGTGATTCATCCGTTCAAACAACCGTTTTTTTGCTTCTAATTTGTATTTTCTGCAAGATTGATTCTAATTCAGTTTTTTTCTGTTTTTGCAGCATACATAAACGCGCGTCGTTTATTACTTACTTTCTATAACTTAAACTGTTGTTACGGTAACTGTGGTGCTGTTGCATATGATTAAATAAATTAAAAAATAAATAAAAGATCGTAATATTTAGTACTATAAAAAATTGTCTTTTGAAATGTGTCATCTCATTAAATTTATTTTGAGGTTTAATAATTTTCACTTAGTTTATAGTCGAAATTGTTTAGTTTTTTTCTCTGTTCTTTTAATCTTAAACACAGGTGGCTAGCCAAATTCATAACAATGTCCCTAGAACTAGACACTAGCTTAAGTACTTCCAGGTTTTAGAATTCCAGTTTTTTCTTGAAACATCCACTTTTTAATCTTGTTTGCTAATTGTTTCACTGTTATAATATTTTTTAGTTGCATGGATATCTGATTAAAGATGCCAGGTTCTATAAGTTGTATTGATTTCTGACCCATTTTCTTATTTGGTTTTTGTTATACGGTTTTCCTTTGCTTTATCATGATTGTGATTTATCTTTTTTGTTGTTTTTTATTATTAAATTGGTATATAAGTGTTGTAAACAAAAAATGTTATTTTTAAAGATTGTTGAAATTTACCATTTTTTTTTCAATGTAAAAAATAACTTTAAATTTAACAATCAAAATTATATTTTTATTATAAAATGATACTACCATATTGGAAAACCTAACCAAATGTATATTATTTACAGTTATATTTGACTTTTCTTGAGTATTCTATAGATTTTTAATGTAAATGAACAAAGATTTTTTATTAAATACTAAAATAGAAAACATCAGAAACAAGTTGTAGAATTTTAGAAATGGACAGCCGCATCCTAAAAAGTAGTTACTTCTTTAAAGTTGCTAGACGTAAACATTGTCCACAAAGAAAATTTGCTACATTATTTATAAATGTAAATACAAATGTAATATTAAAAAAAATGTATTTTTAGTTTTGTATTTTTAAACTTTCTGACTTTTACCTTTACTTTTTTCAGTGTTTACCTTCATCCTTTCTGGTAATTTTGTACGTACAAAACATTAGAAAACAAAACGAACACTACATCTAACGTTTCTTATGACAAAGAATTGATGAACATTTATATTAAACCTACAATTTTAAAATTATAATTATTTTAATAAAGTACTTAGCAAGATACCCATTGATGAGTATTAAAATCAATACACCATAATCTGCCCTTCTAAAAAGTATTTACCGAAAATTACACTTTTAAGAAACTCAAAACACAGGATTATTTATTAACAGATCAAAAACTTTACTACTAAATTTCGTAATTAATTATATTCATGCATTTGTATTTTTAATTTTTTTTTAAGATTTGACGTGAAACTTGATATTAACAGATAAACCCCCTAGCTCCAACAAACCCTAACTTAGAAACTAGTGCCCTAACTCAAGAATTTAAGTATGGAAAATAGGCCGAGCCACCCCTAATTTGAAGCGTCTTTCAAGTTTCTATGCGACAGTAAAACGAAACTAAAATTTACGCAACGGAACCAGGATCTCTGGAAAAATTTCGTCGACGCAATATTGAAGAATGCCGCTAAATTACGCCATAGATCTTCCAAAATGTAAGGAAACGTTTAGAGCAGAATTTGTATTATTGTATGGAAGTTGGTTGCGCACAATTTGAGCATTTGTTGAACTAATAAAAATTTCTTCTGACGTTGAATTTTGATGTTTTAAATTTTTCTACACTTTTAAAATTTTTATAAACTTAAAAACAATCATGCACACACGTAGAGAATCAAGAGACCATTAAAATCAGGGTTACTCGACCACCTTACTATAATTTTTGTTGTTGTTGGGGGTTATTGGGGCTAGAAGGTTGACCTGACAAAATCAAATTTGACGCCAAAATGTGTCGTTCAAAAAGTCAAAAGTGGCGTGTTTTAGGATTTTTTCTAAACAACACCCCCACCTTATGTAATCTAGAAGGTTGTTTTTTATGGGGACAAAAAAAATTAATAAAACTACTTTTGGCCTTGCTGTCGTATAGAGAATTAAAAGACCTTTTAAATGACAGGTCGTTTGACGCCCTTCTCTTGAATTAGGGGTTGCTAGATCTAGAGGGATGATGTGTCAATTTCAAGTTTGATATTTAAAGTTGTCTCCTAAAAATCAAGAATCGACCTGTCTGAGTGTTTTTTAATAACTTAGTCTCCCCACCTTAGTTAATCTAGAGGGTTGTTTTTAATAGAGACAAAAAAACATTGGCAAAAACTATTTTCAGCTATGCTGTTGCATAGAGAATTAAAAGACGCTTTAAATGAGGGGTCATTCGACCACCTTCCCCTATTCAAATTCTTGAGTTAAGGGTTGCTGGAGCTAGGGGGTTGATGTGTCAATGTCAAGTTTGAAATTTAAAGTTGTCTTTTAAAAATCAAGAATCGATCTGCCCGAGCGTTTTTTTAAGAACTTAGTCTCCGCACCTTAGTTAATCTAAAGGGTTGTTTTTAAAGAAGACGAAAAAGAATTGGATAAATCTATTTTTGGCCATGCTGTCGCATAGAGAATTTAAAAACGCTTTAAATGAAGAGTCATTCGAGTTCCTTTCCTTATTTAAATTTTTGAGTTAGGGGTTGTTGGAGCTACGGGGTTGATGTGTCAATGTCAAGTTTAATATCTCAAGTTATTTACTAAAAATCAAGAATCGACCTGTCAAAGCGTTTGTTAAAAAACTAGTCTCCCCCACTTTACTTAATCTAGAGGGTTGTTTTTTAAAACACAAAAAAATTCAATAAAACCACTTCCTGCCATGCTGTCCTCATAGAGAATTGCAGGTGGTTTTAAATGAAGGTTCGATCAACCCCCTTCCCTTATTTAAATTCTTAAGTTAGGGGTTGCTGGGTTCAGAGGGTTGATGTGTCAATGTCAAGTTTGACACTTAAAGTTGTGTCCCAAAAGTGTCCTAAAGCAGGGATGTTTTTTTTTCAAAAGTTTACTCTATATAGGCAGCATTATAGAAGTGAAATATCATATACATACAGTTTAATTAAAAACGAAATATTTACTAACTGGCACCTTTACTATTTAATTTATATGACAACAATGTTGGGTGTCATTTACTATTTTAAACATGTATTTATATACAAATGGGTGCCATTTGCATCATACACATCGATATGCCACAATGACATATATTATCAAAGAATTTATACACCCGGGTGTCTTTTATGCAATAGGTATGGTGGGTGCCACATAATTCAACACTTACGTATATATATATATATATATATATACCTACTACATAATATGTATATGTTTGCAAATGATACTAAATCTGGTTTTTTTTTGCTACGCATTCTACAGTTTTTATTAAACCGTATTTTAACACTGTAGATGTTCTGTAAAAACACGTTTATTTATAAAAATGATACTAACAAAAAAAATTATAAATGATGAATAAAATAAATATAAAATTTGTATACATTTTAAACATAAGTACACAAAAAATTTATATCTTAAAATTACTTATTACTATAATTACATATTACATAAGTACTACATATGTTCTAAAGTTTGCCAAATATAACGCAACGGATTTATGTACGTATGTAAGATACGTTACATTAGGATGTCGTTTTTTGATAGCATCTAAAAAAGAATACACAATTAAGATTTACTCTACTAAGTTGTATTAAAAATTTTATATTATATAATAATAATTATGAAATAGATTAAAATGTATTAAAATTATTTTATGTATTTTTTATTATTTTTTTGTTTTTAGCAAAAATAAAAAGAAAGTATAAGGAAAACGTTTAGCATCTATAAATCGGTAAATTTAAAAGCATATTTAAAAATAAGCATAAAAATTTTATATACTAATTAAACTTAAATATTAGCTCTATACATAATTATAATATATGTTTTGTCAGTCAAACTTTGAAAAAACATTCGTGACTTTAGAATACACGAACGATATTGTTGGTACAAATTTTTATAACATTGTTTGTATCCAGTTTTACAATATTTAGAATACATTTTCTACATCTTGCCATAAGTATCTAGAATTAAAATAATTACCTGATGTCATGTAAATCTTGAAAAAAATTGTAAAGTTTTGAAATATATCAATGACATTGAAAGTATATATTTTTAGAATATTAGTATTATACACTTTAACAATATCAAGAATATATCGATCACATTAAGAAATATTTAACCGACTTTAAATATTGTACCAAGATCATTAGAATATCGTACATATATTTTTTACACAGGTGTTGTTTGCTTAACGTTAAAAACGGAAATATGATCAATAACCTCCGATGCGTAAATGACACTGGGCAAAATTCATACAGCACAAAAAACTAAAAAATCAAAATATTATTTTTTACAAAAGATAGTATTAAATGCAAATACATAAAATAAATATTAGAATAGTTGTAATGAACAAAAGACGTTTGTTGAGTTTTTACTAGTACTACAGTTTTGACTTTTATTATTTATTTAGTAATGTACAAAAAGTATTATTTTAAAGCACTAAAAAATGTTCGAAAATGTGTGGTTTTGTATGAAACTTGAAAATAAAAATACAGCTCTGAAACGTTGTACATACACAAGAATCTTTATACTTACACATACAAGTAATGAATTACTTAACTGTGCAACTATTTCAATGGTTTACGAAAAACTAATTTATTGAAGCAGCAAATTACGACTGTATTTTTTATTTATCAGATAGAAGTTTAATTTGGAATAGTTAAATAAAGTCTTTTGAACTGAAATTGCAGAAGCTTTCAAAAGTTTATAAAGATTCTTTCTTTAAATTGTAAATGCTTTTATTCATACTGAAGCAACAACATTACGCTTGAGGTAAACATATTCGCGAAAAAATTGAAATTGTAAAAATATGTATAAAATAAATACAAAATGTATAAAAACGCAATATCAATAAAATACTAAAAGCGAAAGTTTTGCTTAGTATATAAAACCGTGAATACATTATTTGATAATAGTATTTATATTTATACTAGTGTTTTTCTAATAAATTAGACCTAAACATTTATTTTTAAGTTTGTGCTTTTAGTGGATTTAATAAAAAGATATTGTTCAAGGTTATTTAATTTAATATTTAATAGAAATTGCAATTTTAAATTAAAAAACTTGTTTAAGTTTGTATTAGAACTATGTGTAAATATAAAAGTTAATACGATGGCATAAAAAGATAATAAAAAATAGCAAATAAAACAAGAACAAAAAACAAAACATTATTTTAATAATGTAAATAAGAAATATCTAGAACTACTAAAAAACAATTATTATTACTAAATTAATTTAAAATACTAAGTAAAAATTAAACATCCTATTAAAATTTTAAAAAACAATTTAAATGCAATTGGAGCTTAAATTAAATATTGAGAAACCAAAAAAAACATAAATATAATTTATGATTTGTTTTAAATTAATAAAAAAGCATTTGAAAAAATTCTTAAAACCCATTTTTAAGACAAATGTATAATGCTTTTAAAAATGTTTATTTAATAATTAGATAAGATATGTTTTTGTTTGTGATTTATTAAAATTGCTAAAATATTTTTTTTTGAATAATCGACTAGGTGACTACCATGATTAAAACTGTTTTAGAGCCGATTTTTCAATTATAGTTTAAGCTTTGGCTAACTTAAACTCAGTTTAATTTAAAAACACTCATATAAATGGTTATTGCTTTTGTATTTACTAATAATATGACAGTTTAAACTTTTGTGTGCTCAAAAAAATTTTGAACAGGAGAGACCGCTGTACCAAGACACAAATTAATTTTATCTTTCATTGTCACTGAACTTTGTCGCCGTATTTTACAATTATTATTGGTGTAGTAGTAATAAAATCGTATGAATAATAACAAAAACCAATAACAATTATAAATTAATGTAGTATGTAACGGGCGTTGAAATTTGGTAGTAATTCTTTTGTGAAAGACCCCGTATTCAGATTTATTTGGCTGAATTTTCTTTTATTTTAGCGATTGATTAGTTCTGTGTAAGCATCAAAAACGTTTTACTCGTTATTTTATTACGTATAATTTAAGTTGATTTGTATTTAATAGTTATTTCACAATTATTATTGTTTTTTTTAAAACGCATAAAGTTCCGTGGTCTTGATTTTGATTTAGTGTTTTTACTTCTGGTTATTTCGTTAGAATAACAATTAAATCTAATTTACGATTTCCTTTTGGGAATGTAACTTGATCAATATTCTTAGTATCTATACTTTTGTTTATGTTGAGTTCATTTGCGAGCTATTTGATAATATAACAGAGTAAGCATTTTCCGTGAGAAGATTCTCTTTCTTTCGTGTGCGTACGTGACATGACGCGTGTGGTAAAAACATTTTTCATCTTTGTTAATTTACTTTGTTTAGTGTTCCATCTTTTACAAAGATTTTACGGCGCAAGTTTATTGAATTAAGTGGGATTACGAGGTGTTATAAGGAGTAAAATTTTGATTTTGAGGGATCTTTTTTTTGTCGCAATTAAGAAATACCGGGTACCGTGATGTAGTCAATTGTTCGGGGTGTTTTACCCTACCGTTATGCAATACCGCGGAAGTTAAACAAATGGTACCGCGAAAGTTAAGTGGTGTGGTGGAAATATTGGTTTTCCAAATTCGTAATTTTACGGTTTCATGGTATCCATAATAAAACTCACGTTCGAGTTGGATTTATTTACGATGTGTTGTGCTAAGAATCCAGTTTTTGCATTTGTGCGGATTTCAATTTAGAAGTAAAACAAATCTTCCGCCGTTATTCTATTGTTTGGGGGGAGGGTACCACCGTATCTCGACAAGCTTCTAGAACCGCTGTGCCCAGCAGTTTACCTGGTTTAAACAATTGAGTCAAGGTATTTATTGAATTTGATATTATCGTGAAGTGAACCGCGATTGATATGATTTAAAAGCTTTGAATTTGAGCCGACTTATTTACGGCTAAGTTTACATATTTCAAGAAACACTTGAAGGTGTTAAGTTTGCGTGAATTTCGCTTTAGTTAATTAATTTTGTTTGGTCTTATGTAAAAGTAAGCCGTATTCATGCATGAAAGATAATGTAACGAAATGTAACATGTAATTTTGTTTTAACGCTGAGTTTGAAAACAAAGTTTCGGACGTTTATTTTATGTCTTTTGTATTTTTTTTGTTTTGTTAAATTTACGGATTAAGTTATGCGGACAAGGCCTTGAATTTTATTTGTTTTTGAACAAGTTAACGCTTTAATTTTTTTTTTAAATATTAATTTTTATATTCAATTTGTGTATTTTGTCTTGTTTATTGATATTTCATTTATTATTTTTATTCAAGTTTGTTTGATATTCATTTTATTATTTTATTAATTCAATAAATGTTAAATTGTTAAACTGTAAAGAGCTTTTACTCATTCAGCCGCCGCAAACGTAATTTTTTTTAAGAAGTACATTTCAGAGTTTAGCAAGTTACAACTCGAGGTAAGTCCAGGGGTTGTAACCAACCAGATGAGCTTCTGGGTTATTAGGGGTCCGGAAGCTATTATCATCGTGTCCTTGATTGGCGCCCTAACCGATTTTGAGTTTTTACCCTTTTATTTCGGTTTTATTGTCAAACTCGTTTCCAAGTTATCACGAAATTTTAAATATAACCCACCCTGTCTTCACTGAGCAGCGACACAACATCGTTTATTTTACCTCATTTCAGGCAGTGACATTGTTTCAACTTTTGCATGTAACAAGTAATTAGGTTACATCGGCACATCTTAATGTAATGGCCATCTTCAGGCGTGCAACAATAAAACAAAAACACGTAATTAATTAGTGTGTTAAAAGCTAAAGCAAAAAGCGAAAAATAAGTTTGCTAAAATGACAACTTTTTGTACTGGGAAACAGTTATTAATTTGATACCAAAAGATGTCTTTTAGTACGACCTAATTGTCTTCACGTACGAAATGTTGTTAAATGCGTTCAAATATGGCTTGTGTTGTCTCAGATTACAAAATGCCACCTAGCAAATTTCAAAAAAAAAACAAATCATTCCGTCAAAAGAAGCTATGGTAGCAGCAGTTCAGGACGTTTTTGTTAATAATTTGTGTATACTTGTAGCTGCAGATAAATATAATTTAACATAATATGTCATAGAACGCTATGTAAAAAAATACAAGTCTGATTGTTTGAAACACGCAGCATTCGTTTACAGTGGTGTTACTATTTACCAAATTTGCATGTGATTATGTTATTGCTATCGGCAAGAATGTTTTAAAACGATCACAATTGCTGGTGTCAGTTACTACAAAATATTTGAAGAACGCTACACAAAAGTTTTTAACAAAGCAACTGTTTTTAATTCTTTCATCAATGTATTAAATAAAGTCTAATTTTAACCACATATAATATGAAATGCTGATGAAAGTGGTTGCTCAACTGTTCGTACTTTTCTAACTCGTTAAATAGATATTTTGACTTTAGAAGAACTTGCTGCAAATGTAACAATTGTTGCTACAGCTAATGACGTTGGAAACACTGTACCACCATTGTTTGTGTTTTTGAAAGAGCACATGCCCTTCCAACATCAATTGGAACATCTAATCCGAGCGGTTGGTTCATTAAAACGACTTTTGTAAAAAAAAGGCACGTTAAACTTAGTTTACAGAAACCTAATTTTTTAATATTTGACACGAATCACACATTTCTCTAAAAGTGACTGCTAAAGCTAAAGAATGAAATCTCAAATTAACGAGTCCACCACACACTAGTCAGAAATTGCAACCACTTGATCGGTCAGAGTTATAACCTTTTAAGAACTACTATTACGAGACTGTGAATGAGTAGATCTGCGTTACTAAAAATGCTGGCAGTGACAATTTATGATGTTGCTATAATTGTTAGTAAAACCTATTTTTACTCCAAAAATGTTACAAATAGCTTTAAAATCACAGACATTATCCCACTTAATGAAAAGTTGTTTTCAACCTATCTAATTGATCGCATTATGACTACTGCTGATAATGATTTTGGAAACGTAACTCAAACTTTTGGTATATTACTAAAATGATGACTATACTAGTAAAACTACTTCCCAAAGCAGAAACAAGAAAAATCCGTCTGTAAAAAATAAAATAAAAATACTAAAAAAAGTAAAACCTAATAAACACAGAAAACTAAAAAAAAACAGTCTTTGTAATAAGAACAAGTGGTGATAGTAGTAATAGTGACAGTAAAGCAAAAGAAGAGAAAAGAAACCAGAGTTATTATTTTTTAGCAATTTGGTTAAAACGAGTGATTATGTTTTGGTAAAATGTGACGGTAAAAAGTTTTTACAGTATTTTATTGCGCCTATAATTAAAAAAGCATAAAGATAAGAGTAATGAACATAAAATCTAATATTAAAAAAAAAATACAAAAAATTATAGTTTTTGACACGATAATAAAAGTGATATATTTGTAGTTTTTGAGATAGAAGTAGTTTCAAAACTATCCCAATTACCACTTGTTGAGGCATATAATTAGCGTGATGAGCAGGTTTACCATCACGCTGTTTTGATTTATTGTTTGGTTAAACATAGATTCCACTTAGGCTATAATTGTGATATTGAGATGTCGTTGCTATTGGTAGTTTGAGTTTGATTGTTGTTATCCTAATGGCATTCTTCTGTTGGTATATTTGCCAACCATTGTAGTTTCCAAAGTGTGGTCTTTGACAAAGTGCGCATTAGGCTGAATCTTCTCTCTTTTTTTGCAGCTGGTAGTGCTGTGCTTATCTCTACACTTAACTCACAAGGTTCAATGCAGTAGCTTTTACTATGACCATAGAACTGGAATTTGGTACATTAGATGATTTGTTTTACGTAACGGTTCGATAGTTATCATTTGATGGTTAATGTCTTTTATTTCATACGCTTTTTTTGGTTTTGTGCAGGTTCAAAATCTACAAAGAACAATGACCGTGGCATTTTTATTACATGGTGTCGTACATTTACATCACGTAACTTTTCTTCTGACATTTACTTATTGTTTCGTTCATACCTGCCGTATGGTGAATATTTCTAGGTACCACTTTATAAGTTCTGTCTTCCTTTAGTTGGTAATTGTGGTAAATGATTCCTTTGTCATTGAGATGTGCGATTGATTTCCTGTATGAGTTATTAGTGATTGTGTTTATTTTAATAGTATTGTTTGATTGGCCTTTCAAGTAAACTTCCTCTTTTTCTATTACTTTTGTTAAATATTCTATCATTTTACAAGATTTGTTAAGCCATACATAAACATGGGAAAAGGTTTAGGATTTTTTGTATCTGTTAAAGAGTGTAGTTGGGTTATCTATTATTGAGATTGTTCTAGATGTATATGTAATCTGCTTGCGTTTCTTGACTTGTTGCCAATCGTGTTTATTATCTGTTATGTCCTCGTCAGAATTGTCAACATATGTTAGTTCTGCGTTGTCAGTTACTTAGGGATTATAGGTTTGACTATTTACTGGTGTAAATGATAGTGTGTTAATTAGAAGTGAAATTGGCGGTGTGAAACTTGGTTATTCAAATAGTTGTACACCAGAGTTATTAGGTGCAAATTGCAAAAACGCAGGAATTTGTGAGTGGTGAGTTACTCATGTAGCAATTGAGGTATGTACATATTTGAGTCAATTCATTGCATAATTTTTTGAGTCAGAGTTTGGTGTATTTAAATTATTATTTAATTTAGAACGTTACTGTATGTATTCAACCTTACACATAAAACGACTCATAGACGTACAATATTATTGTGCAATGTGAGTTGTACATTATATTGACGGTGTCCCCTAGAAGGTCAAAATTATTGTACTATTATGGTTTGTTCAAAAAATTGTACTGTATAGAGATGATATTGAAGGCTGAGCAATATATTGCGTATATATGTTGAGAAAATGTGAATTGTCTTGCGTGATAGTTTTCTACAAACCTCTACTAATTTACAAACCCTGCACGACAAAATTGCTGTAAAATTGAAATAACACCTATCGGAGACAGGAGAGATTCAAGGGATTGTATTTTAATAGACGCCTGATCTCTTATTGTCGATATAGCTCCTGCCAGATCAGCACAGGATGCCCAAAGCTTGTATAAAATTGTTAAGGTTCGTAAAGCTAGAAGAAACGAAGAAAGAAACCACATTATTAAACACAATTGTACTTCAATTACATTAGAAGAATGACTTACAAATTACAACAACAACTAGAGGTAGTTTGATAGTATCACAGTAAGTAAATTTGAGTACAAGTATACGTAGGTAGTAAAACGCCAGAAGTATTGGCAACTTATAATACACTTAAATCATAAGTGTAACAACTAGGACATACAAAAATCTTTGTAAAT
Organism: Aquatica leii; assembly: GCA_035610365.1. Lineage (NCBI taxonomy): Eukaryota > Metazoa > Arthropoda > Insecta > Coleoptera > Lampyridae > Aquatica > Aquatica leii. The sequence continues at coordinate 43,866,536 of CM069436.1, forward strand.
AAATTACATTAATAATAATAATAATTGACAGTTGACGCAATCAGCATGCGATAGCAATTTAACTTATATTAATGGAGTAATAATAATAAGAAACAAATTATTTTAAACGTTTCAACACGACTAGTAGATAACATTCATGAGCAACACCATATCGACAGCGAATAGTTAAAATTAAAAATTTACTTACCAAGGTTTAGGTGTACTTTCAAAACACGTTCTCCTACTAGCTTCCCGTAATCAAACTACCTGAAAATAATCGTGTTTACCTGGTGATTCATAAACTCCACAACAGGTAAAAAGAAACATTTGTTCAAGGTGGTATTAGTTATCAATTGCCTCCGAATGGAAATATCAATCGCATCTGGTACATATGCACTTTTGTCCAAGGTGGTATTACTTAAACGTCAATTGCCAAATAAAAAAATCAATTGTATCTGCCCTTGTATTGCAGAGTTCGTAGGTAGACAAGAAAACCTAGATTTAGGAAGTAGCACATGGCGCTGAGGAAAGGACATGGAAATTACCTTTAATCCAAAAAAACGAATAGAAGACATTTGACTAAATTAATTAGTTATAGATATTTTCATTATACATCGTATCACAACACGTGGATGTTTTAAGAAATTAATTTTTAATTCACGCAGGCATAGGTTATGTAGTGAACGTGTTACAAGCTTTTTCGGTTTAACGAACCTTGCACGGCCAACTTACAACAGACGGGATGAGGGGAGGTTCAAAGAAACAGTAAATATGCTTAAGGGCGCCAGAGCTGATCCAAAGTAACTTTTCTATCTTGCTCAGGACAGAACGGTTCACACTTGTAACACGATGTTAGGTTCGTAACCCTATACTCGGCTGTTCGAGTAGTCAACGTTGGTTATTAACTGAAAACGAGTCAAAGAGGAAGGTATGTTGTCATAAAATAGCAAATAACCACAATAACAACTTTAATTTAGAATAGTAGGATTATCACAGGTATATCGAATTCTCATTACAGAGATGCCAGTCGTATTGGCAACACACAATACATCAGTAAAGTACAGTGAAATAAATAGCGAAGAATAGTTCGTAGTAAATATGGTTCGTGTACAATATGCGAAATACACAAAATAATTAGTAATATGGCATTACAGACAATCACACAGTGATAATAAATTACTACAGTAATATTAACCTATCGTAAGTCGTGGTAATACATCGTAGGCAAAGTATACAAAGGAAGTACTAATATGACCTTATTGATAGTAAAACATCGAGACGAAATTAATATAGTATTAACGTTAATTACTCGTGGGTAGTACACAGCATGCGCAACTCAAAATAAGTAACAAAAAAAATTATTACCTAACTGGTAAACAACAGTATTAATAATTACCGCACAAATATTAGCAAGAGTTTCGTGAGTGACCTTTCTGACAACGAATAAAATACATCAAATCACTTACCCCTAAAGAGGAACTTTCACTTGTACGAAGAAAGCGCTTTCCTCGGCAAGCAATCCTGTAAACACTCTTAAATAGCAAGTCGTGTCAAACTAATTCCTCACGAAAGTGAAATCTACAAAATGATTATTTATATTTAACGCAAGTACATAAAGCCTAACCCGGTCGTCGTATGCTGTTATACCCCGACGAAAACGGTGGTTACGCAGGTATCTGCCGCCTGAGTAGAATCTCGACAATTGTAGTTAGCTTCGGTACATTAAATTTTAGCCAGATGTCGTATGCCTCGGATTATATTCGTCCGACGAAATTATTATTCGAAATTGATTCTTCATCAATAGTTATCGACTAGGAACAGATGCCCGCACGTGGCGGAACGGCTATTAAATTACGAGAAATTACAACAGAGTTTTAATAAATGACAGCCATTAGCTTACCCGGTGACGACTCAAATGTATTATAAGCGTAATATCCTTATAAATTGGTCCCCATTACGGTGGATGGTTTTAGGAAATTTAATTGCAAGTCCCACCGGCCATTTTATGCAGTTGTCAAGTTAAAGAATTCGTCGTAAATGACAGTCACGCGTAAAGATCGGTAGGGGGCGTCCAAACCGGAATCTAATTTCAAGTCAATATACATAGGCGTACGTAATGAAAATTTCTTCCGTAACAAACGATGTCAAAGTAAAAATGACGTCCTGTCGTTTACTCGGCCTGAAGAGATCAACGATGCTCGATAGATGGCATCGAGAAATGGAAAAGTAACTTTAGTTCAAGCAATATACAAGGTAGTGCAGTTTTAAATTTACGCACGTAACAAATTGCTGTAACCGCAAATTTAAAAAAGAAAATAAAAAGGGATCGCAAAAAGGTAGAAAATGGACCAAACAGTGGTATATTGATAAGGGGAAGTAATCGAACCAAATGATTTCTGTAACTTTTTACGGATGAGCGGAGAATTATTTGATGAACTCCTCGCTTTCGTTACTACACTAAAAAAAACGGGATATTGTGCAATGTTGCCAACAGACTGTACAATATTTTCCCGTTTGCACAATATATTTTCAACATTTTGAGAGTCACACAATATATTGCACAACCTTTCAATATCACTCACATACGATCAATTATATTGCACAAACCAAAATATTGCGAAATAATATTGTGCGTCTATGGGTCGCTTTAAGTGTAATTACACAGGATGGCTGCTATCCGATAGCGTTGTCTGTAAGAACATCGCCATATGCATAAGCTGCATCCACTTAACTTAAAGGTTATTTCGCGTTATTACTTGAACCAACAATGAATTGTAAATTGTAAATCTTAATACTTTTACAAAATTATTATAATAAATTTACATTAAATATAAAATTAAAAATTTATTTAAAAATAAGAAAAAACATGAATTGTTTATAGTTAAAGGATACTTTTATATATAGATATACTCTAAATAATCAATTCTGTAAGTTATAATTATTTGTTTAAAGTGTATGAAATGCAGTTTTAAAAATACTTTCCTTTAAATTTGGACGTTTAAAATAAAAATTGGTTTTATAAAACATACCCAATTAAAATGAAAAATGTCAATCGTTCACTATTCACTATTCAGCAAGAAAAATTTGTTGACTTATCAGCACTAGTTTAAAGCTTTTCTATATAGCTGTAAAAACAATTTTCTTAAAATATCTCATTTTTTAAAGTAGCTCAAAACAAAATCTACAATTTTAATCTCCATGTTTATTCTTAGTTTTCAACACTATTTTTATTAAATTATTTTTAAAGAATAGGTAATTTATACAAACTTTGAATAAGCTTTGCGTTTGGAAATATCAAATATTTAAAAAAAGTTATTTGTTAAACATAAATTTTAGTTAACGTCATAAATTTAAGTTTTTTTAACTCAATGATAGTTTTTGAATATATTTGAGGATTATTATTTTTCTTAACAATTACTAAAAAATTTTAAAAAACTAAAAAATACTAGAGTTTATTCTTTTTAAATATGAATGCATATAGGTGATATGTTAAGTAAATACTAAAAAAATGAGGTAAAAAAATTATCCTGCACAATAACACATATTCTGATCTCTAGCTTAAATGATACATAACTGAATAAGAAATGAAAAATGGTTTGCTTGTTTCCATAAAGGTTGTGTATTTGAAGCACTATACCTGACTGTATGCGTTATATTTGAGTATACATAATAATGATACGCTAATGTCACATAAAACTATTTCAAATACATCTTTTTTTTGTAACTAGGACACAAATCTCTTACTGAAAATATGTAATGTAAACTCGTATTAAAAAGTATTTGTACGTAATGTATAGACACAGAATTATTAAGTAGGGCAAAACCATGTTTATTAACTATCACAGCGTTCAAATAAATTATCAGTAAAAAAACATGAGAATAAATAAAACAATGAAAAAATAATATTTTTTTGCATAAGCACTTATTACTAAAATATATAAAAATATATTGAAATTTTAAAGGTTTTTTTTTAAGTTCTTATAAAAGTTTTATAAAGTTATTATTAAGTTTGTGTCACGTGAGCAACTTATTTGAGGTACAACTAAAACAAGAATCAGAAATATCTGCTGTCGAACCGTTCATTTTGAATCTCCCGCCAAAGGGTATTATGACATTAAATTAAAGATTAAATTTTTGCAATTAAAATTCAAAAAATCTGCAAAAAAGTCAAAATAAACAATAATACAAGCTACGATGTAATGTTAACATTTAGGCAATATCTAATGTATTACATATTACTAAAAATAAAACAAAAAAACCAAAATCATAAATGTGTTACCTACTAAAATTTTGTTAATCTTTCGGATTCTAGAAGGGATCAGTGTAGCAACAAAAAATTAAATAAACGCGTTAATTTTTTGACGTTTTAATAATTTTTTTTTTCGTGTCTTTTGCCCAACAAATTCACCTACTCTAATTTTCGTATAAGTACTTACTTTGTTTTATCTGTAAATAATTTTATTCACACTCAGTTAGTAACGTACAGTTTCCCGAACCTCTTAAAGGTTGGTAAGTGAGCGGTTTCCATGGTTAAAAAAAACGAGTATGTAATGAAACCTCACGGTCAGTAATGTACACTTTCCGAACCTGTAATTTGTGTGTGTTTTGTTTTAACTAATTTGATAAAATGACAATCATAAATTAAATACGTATATGTCATTTATTATATTGTGAAGTGTGCCTACTAAGTTTTAATTTTTTACCGAAATAAACGATAATATTTTGGAAGTAGGTTTTCATTCATTTTTTATTATTTTTATGTTATTTATTTTATTTAATGGCTGATTGTGAATAAAATTGTATACAAACCTTGGCAAAAGTGTTCCATTTGTCTCGAGAACTAGTTCACCTCGAGGCTATGCCTCTCGGTAAACTATAGTTCTCTCGACAGAAATGGAATATTTTCCGCCTCGGTATGTAATCTACTATTATTCACACTCAGTTAGTAACGTACAATTTTCCGAACTTCTTAAAAGGTTGGCAAATGAGCGGTTTCCATGGTTAAAAAAAACGAGTATGTAATGAAACCTCACGGTCAGTAATGTACACTTTCCGAACCTGTAATTTGTGTGTGTTTTGTTTTAATTAATTTGATAAAATGTCATAAATTAAATACTTATATGACAATTGTGAAATGCCTACTATGTGCTAATATTTTACCGAAATAAACGATAATATTTTGGAAGTAGGTTTTAATTCAGGTTTTATTAGTTTTATGTTATTTATTTTATTTAATGGCTGATTTTGAATAAAATTGTATACAAACCTTGGCAAAAGTGTTCCATTTGTCTCGAGAACTAGTTTACCTCGAGGCTATGCCTCTCGGTAAACTATAGTTCTCTCGACAGAAATGGAATACTTTCCGCCTCGTTATGTAATCTACTATAAATCTTTATAGTTGTGTTTTTGATTTTTATGTAATACTTACTTAAATAGAATTGCAGTGGTCTGAAGAAGTCTACACATCGTAAACGAAACGTCGGCATATAAAAAACTTAAGTAGTTTTTGTATCTCTCTTAAACACAGATACGTAAAAACCAACAATTAAATTATAAAGGAAAAAAGGAAACTTTACTAGTAAATCTGATTTCTTTTTAAATTAACTTTTCTTAATTTTGTTAATAGATTATCAGAATCATCTGAACAATTATTATTACTCTTATAGAAATAGTTTTGGCAAAACAATTTTTCAAATGCTTTTTTAAATTGAATAAGTGTAGGGTTAATGCCGTTCGTCTACAGCAAATTCCTCAAACGCAATTGCTTGAAAATGTAACTGCCCGATTGTAACTTTTCTCGAAATACAAGTTTCTCAAACAACAATTTCTCGAAAATGTTTTGTTCAAATTAATGTAGTAGAAAACGATTATAATTGAAATGTAATTAAGGACAATTTGTAACAATAGTCTTCAGTTCACTGTCTCTCTACTGTCTATTGACGCTATAGGTCACGGTTAGTTCTGCTATTAAATCTTGTTATAACTTGCCGTACTAGTAGTTTTTAGTACTGTAATTTGTAACAAAATTTAAAAAAAAACAAATTTTATTCGAGAGATTTACCTAGAATCAAATTATGTGACCTCTTAAACTCACATCAGAACTAAAAGTACTTGTTACCGTAAACACCTGAGCGGCAAATTTTTTTTTCATTTTTTTAAAGTTAGTAGAAAACATATGCATGTCAGTTAATTTAAGAACACACCTATTAACTTAGAGTTTGTTTCTCTTATAAAAGGCGTTAATATAATACCATAAAGTTTGTTGACTATTAAAATGTAAAGAGTTGCACAATTGTTACAGAAAGCCTTTAACGAATGAGATGGATTAAAAACAACACAGACCTTTCGCTAACAATAAATTGGGAATATTTAGGTGTTATGTTTAAAACGTTTGTAAATTGAATAAAATTGCTGCTCTTATCACTTCCTACAGCATCTATAAATTAGTCCAAAGTTAGACAATTTTTCAATACATTCTTCTAAAGCTAGGCGGAGTTCTTTTACTAAGAATATATTATTAAGAAAATAGTAAGTTATTGAACGTTTTCAATTAGTATACAATCTTCTAGCCATAATTACATATGTATTTTGTGCCCGTATAAATTCTTCTTTGCCATCTCTAAGATCTTTGATACTCACAATTTTATCCCGTTCTGTATGATAACATAGATTTGGATTCGTGTTTTGAAGCCGGCTGAGAGAAAACGTGTTTAATATTATTACAGATAAAAAGGTATATGCGAGTTCAGATAACGTGTGCGAATGAGAGCAAGTATCGTAGACTAGTTTAAAGGTCAAACGCGCGCTTTTGTTAACAGTGGCGGGTTTTAATTAAACATAATTACAAAGAATCATGTCAGAATCCAAATCGACAAGATCGGAAAGAAAAAACAAAAGACAAGAAATTGTGCAAAAAGTTTTTGCAAGGAGTAAGCAAATAAAAAGAAACCTGAGAAAGGAGGAGAGTGATAAGGAGGAGCAGAGAGTAATGGAGATGTGTAGGGAGATGATTAGAGAAATAAAACAGATGAAAGAAGAGAACAATAAATTAGTAGTTAATCTGGAAAAGATCACAAAAGAGTTAAGAAAAGAAAGAGAAAAGCTAGGGAGATATGCGATATGTGGGAGAATAAACATGGAAGAGAAGATAGAAAATTTGGAAAGGTAAAAGAAAAGAAAGAACTTTGTTATAAGAGCTTTGGAAGGTCAAAAGAAAAGAAAAGAACGTAAAAAGAAAGTTAAAAACTTGTTTAAAAATAAATTGGGCGCGTAGAAACGTATAAGAGGCGCAATTAAAATAGCCAGGGGGTTAATACTGGTAAAATTTGATTACATAGAAGATAAACTAGAAATATTAAAGAAAAGTGCAAGGCTAAAAGAAACAAGGGTATTTATAGATCAAGATATGACCCCAGTGAAATAAGAGGTACAAAAAATATAAGGATGAAATGAAGAAGACTAAAGGTAGAAGAAAAAAAAACAAAAATAGAGTTTATGAAATTATGGGTTGAGAAGAGGAGATGCTCTGGAAAAAAAATAAAATAGAAAGACGGAGACCAAAATACTAGAAATAAGGGAGGTAAAAGAATTAAAAAATTGTGACTACCAGGCAAATATCAAGAAAAACAATAAGAAAACAACCAAGGAAATAAGTTTAGTTTTTTGGAACGTTGCAGGGATTAAAAACAAAGAAGCTAAATTTTGGAAGTATATAGAAGTGTTTGACATTGTGGGTTTAGTAGAAACGTGACTGGAGGGAAAAGACTAGGAAAGTAAATTTACTAAAGGGATTTAGATGGAAAGAACAAAAACCAAGAAAAGAAAAAAAGAAAAAGTAAAAAAAGAAGAGAATAAAAAGCAAGAGCAAGGAATAGTAGTAAATCAAATATTAAAGAAAGATGAAGGTAGATATATGATAATAACAGTGTAAAGTAAAGAAATAAAACATAGAATGAGGAACTTGAAAAAGCTACTAATTGAAGAGGACAGGGGAAAATTAATAATAGGTGGAGATTTTAACGCAAGAATTGAAGAAGGTGGAAATATGATAGTGAATAGAGAGAAAATAAAAAAAGTAATTACGATGGATATTAAACAAACAAGGTAGAGAGCAATTAGAGTTATGCGAGGAAAAAGGGTGGACTATACTTAACAAAAATATGAAGGAAAGGTACACAGCAGAATATACATATATAAGTAAGAAGAGAGTATCTATAATAGATTATGTAATGGTTAGTAAGAAGGTTTTGAATGAAATAGTAAGATTTAAAATAGGGGAAGAAATTGATTCTGACTATCAGTCATTAAAAGTAAGGCTAAAAGAGAGAAAAAAAATTACATACAGTTTGGGAGAAGAAAAAGGTATGGACAAATAAAAATATTAAGATTTATAAGAAAAAATGAAAGGAGGAGCAATTGATAGAGAAAGAAATGAAAGAACTGGCCAATAAAATGGATATAGCAATAGCAAAGAAAAGATACAAGGAAAAAAATTAAAGGAGTATAGAGAAAAGAGGAATAAATAATGCAGGGAAGCCAGGCAGGAAGTAAAAAGAGGTAAAAGTGGAAAAACAAAAATTCCTATTCAGGAATATAAAAGATTATGATCACAAAATAGAAAAAAGTGTGGTAAAAGAAAAGACTTGGAGGAACATATAAACATAAAGGAAACATATGGAGCTTTTTGAATAAGGAAAAAAAAATTGCTAAAGAAAAGGGATCCAAACTGATATGAAAAAATGAAGAAAACAATGCGTAGAGGTCTTAGAGGTGGAAGAAGAGAGGAAAAGACGAGGGAGCAGTACAGCTATACAGTAAGAAAAAATAAAAAAAACATTAAAAAAATTAAAAAAAGGAAAGGCAGAAGGAACGGATGGGACACAAGAAGATCAATGGAAATATACAGAAAAGAGAACGAAAGAAAGAATAAGGAAAATTTTAAATAAGATACGGTCTGATGAAGGGTTTTTGGATAATTCAAAAAAAGCCCAGTTTACAAAAGAGGAGACAGAAGAGAGGTAAAAAACTATAGAGGTAAAAGTGTGGCAAATGTGAGATATAAGATTTATATGTCAATTTTGCAAAAAAAACTGAAAAGAAAAATGGAGTAAAAAAGATCTTACCAGACTGGTAGACAGAATTTAGAAAAGGGAGAAAGGCATTAGATAATGTATACATATTAATACAGATAGTAAACAAAGAATTAGAAGTAAAGTGAGGGAAAGTTTTTGCGTTATTTCTGGATATAAAAGCAGCGTTTGATAATGTAAGTAGGAGTAAATTATAGAACATATTAAGAAAGAAACAGATAGAGGAAAAACTAGTTAGGAATATAGAAGAAATATATAAGACAAAGTGCAAAGTAAGAATAGATAAAAAGTTAAATGAGGTAATAGAAAGTGTAAATGAAGTGACTTATTTGTGTTATCAAATCAGATACGACAATAAAGATGATGCAGATATAAAGTGGAAGATAATAGGAGAGAAAGAGTTCGGGATGCAAATAAAAGCAAGAAACTGGTTGTTTAATAAATTAATAAAGAGTGTGAATGGGAGGAATTAGAAAAAGTGCAAGAAAAATACTGGAAATGGACGTTAGGATTAGAAAGGGAGACGTCAGGGTACATAGTAGAAGAGGACATGAAGTTAGAAAAGATAAGAGTACAGACGGGGAAGAGAGCAATGTGTTACGAAAAACAATTGAAAAAAAGAGAAGAATGTAAATTGCTTCAGATGTGCTGGAGAGAGCTAAAGAAAAAATAAATAAATATGGTAGGAATAAAAAATAAAAGATGAAATACAATGAGAGATATACAAATGTGATAGATAATATTCCAAAGTACATAAGAGGCGAAAAAAGCTTGAGATTAAAAAGAATGTTCGCAAAGTTTAGATGCGGGAATGAAGAGCAAGAGAATAAGTATTGAAGGGAAGATAAAGATAAGAGATGTAGACTATGTAGAAAGGGGTGGGAAACATAGAGCACATGTTAAAGGAATGCATAGAACTAAGAGAAGAAGAAGGTTGGAGATTTTGGGAGAAAGAAGAGAAAGAGTGGAATGGATGGAAGAGGTAATAAAAAGGAAAAGAAGATTACATGTAGTGTAGCAGATGTATTTGTATATAGAGCATTGTGTTATAATATAAGAAGGCCGCGATTTGTATTCTAAAACGGCACCACTACCGCCATATTGTTGATACATTAATGTCATTCTATTGTCCAATGTTAGTAGTTGCTTTTTTTCAAAGTTTTATAGTGATTTTTTGTGTTTCTTAATATATTTTTTTAGTTTGTAATTAAAAAAATTTAAGACACAATGGTTTTGTGTGTTTTACGTAGTTGTAATAGTAGAAAAGGTGTAAATAAGAAGGTATTATTGGAAACTACGTTTCACAGATATGTACACAATATAAGCAGAACAATATTAAAGAAATTTATACATTGACACAACGATAATTTTTTTTTAGTTTGGTTATTAAAAATCTATTTTAATAAAATTTAAATGTTACATTATTGTTTTTTAATATATTTCATTTGAAATGTTGCATATTATTAACGAATTAAAGTTAACACGACATTTTTACAATTTCGTTTGTTTTAAGGTAAGAAATGCGGAACTTTATTTAATTTTTCTCAAGAATTGTAGAACTATGAAAAGTACTGTTAACATTCTTACAATTGTTTTTTTAATTTATAGAACGTCCTGCTAACTTAGGGACATACACAGTGTGTCCCATTGTGAGTGGCATTGCATGGGTATCTTTGTTATTAATGAAGATATCGATTCGGTTAAATGGGCAATTATGTAGGGTTTTCTGTGCTGATTTAGATTATCTTTAAAAATAATTATAATTCCGAGCGGTCTCGAAGTTAAACGAAGAAAACCAAAAAATGCATTTTTTGAAATAGTCTAATATTTTGCTTATTCTAACAGTTACAAAAATTTTTTTTAGCGAAATTTATTTATTTCATTGTAACAAACTAATTTATGTTTTCTAAAAATTTATCACAAATACCGTTTTCGAGATATTAGTAGCAACTTTCTTATTTTAAATGGGCGCCATCTTAGATCTTCACATAAATAGATTGTATTTTTTTTCTGTGTTCAACAACGTATGTTTTAAATAACGGATATCAACAAACTTGATATTAATTAAATCAAAACAAGTTAGTCATGAAAACAAATGAAATTTAACAGAACTTGCTAAAACAAATAACTTCCCATACTGTCAGATCGTTTAGTTTTATTAGTTTGTGCATCAAATCGGTGTTTTATCAGTTTTTAATGATAAATTAATCAATTTTATTTATAATAATGTTGAAGAGTTACAAGAATCCGTACAAGAAGCTTTAAATAGTGTTAATCGTCATACATTGCGTAAAGTAACCACAAGTATTTTAAAGCGATGCCAGTTATGTTTAGCAAACAACGGACAGCATTTTGAACATTTGCTTTGATTAAATAATGTGATAGTAGTTTCAACCTTTTCTTATATTCATGTTTAATCAAATTTGTTTTGCGTTTTGTTAAAATTCATTTGTTTTCATGGCTTACTGAGTTTCATTCAAATCATAATAAGATTGCTGTTATCCTCCATTTGAAACATAGGTTGTTATACATTATTGAAAACAGAAAAAAACTCAATCTATTTATGTCAAAATCAAAGATAACGCCCATTTAAAATAAGAAACTTGCTACCATTATCTCGAAAACGGTATTTGTGATATTTTTTTACCAAACATATTAGCCTTTTTCATTTTTCGGTTTTTTTCGTTTAACTTGGGGACCGCTCGGAATTCGAATTACTTTTAAAGATAATCTAAATCAGCACGAAGTTTTCTTTTATTTCTTTTCTTCTTTAATAATAACAAAGATACCTATGCAATGCAACTCAGAATGGAACACACTGTATAATATTGTAACCTGTATAATATTTAAGTTTGATATAACAAAATTGCACACTCTTAGATATACGTTTTTAAACGTACTTAGGTAAGAATGTCTTCTGGGTTTGAACCGTGTCATTGTTGTTGTAACCAAAGTTTCCAACGTTTCGCCCACTTTCGTAAGGGGCTTCATCAGGGAGTGAGATAAATCGCAAAACTCAAACAAGCAACCGAAGTCTAACTAAGAATTTCTCAAAAGTTAGGTTATCCACTTGTGAAACAAGCCATAATCTAAACTCTCAAAAAGTAAAAAAACTTTTCATCTCAAGGTGTATACCAAATTCCTTGTTCATGTGGTTTAGTCTACATTAGTGAAACCGGTCGTTCCGTCATTACTCACATTTCAGAACATGATTGTTGTATAAGAGAAAGGTATATTTCCAAGTCTGCGGTTGATAAACATCATTTTACTACAGGTCACAAGATAGATTTTGATTATGTTTTGTTGATAGCCAAATCTCCATTTTTTTCAACAGGAAATTTTGAGATAGCATAGAAATCAACAAACACCCCAATAAGGTCAATCGCGATCGTGGTTTCGAGCTATCTCCTCTTTGGTTCCCGGTCATTAGTCATTTATCAAAAACACGCCCCTTATCAACCGTAACCAAATCAGAGTCGAGCTTTTTCAGAGTTTAGACTATGGCTTGTTTCAAAAGTGGATAACCTAACTTTTGAAAAATTCTTAGTTAGATTTTGGTTCTTTGTTTGAGTTTTGCGAATTATCTCACGCGCTGATGAAGCCCTTTACGAAAGTGGCCGAAACGTTGGCAACTTCAGTTACAACAACAATGGCACAGTCCAAACCCGGAAGACATTCTTAACTTACTATATATTCCGGCTGTGGAAGCCTTTGCCATTACGTTTTTATACGTGTTAAATAATGCTTGAATCTAGTTTTTCAGCTGCATACGGTAAAATATTAAATACGCATGCTTCATTTTGCGTAAAATTTTTGGAAAAAATAAAATTCGCGTATGATTATATACACAAACTTTTCAATTCAATTTTCGAAAAAAATTAAAATTTGAATATAATTATGCAGACCTATAGGTTTTCAATATTTTATTTAAAAATTGCATAAATATTTTACGTAATTGTTATAATTATTGCGACAACGCCTTAGAAATGCCGTTTTTTTTGTATACAAATACAATAGGCATCATTATTTTTACGAAGCAAAATGAGAAAAAAGTGCATTAAATAGTTTTACTATAAAATTCAAAATAATTGTACACACATTGCAATTAGTTATTAATTCGTAATTGCAATGCTGTTAACAAGTTTACAAATTACGTTATTTTTAGAAAATGTAATTTATGTAATTATTGATATAATTTAACTTTGACATTATGCGACTATTTCTTTTATGGCACTAGATAAGAAATAATACGGGTAGATAAATGCTGTCGCTAATTTGCAGTCGTTATATAATTTGCTAATAGCTTTTTTTTCTTATTTGTTTACATATTAACATTTTGTGTTTTATACGACTTTAAAATAATGTATTCCGTTACATACATTCTAAACAAAAAAGTAGACAGACTTATTAAGTACTAAATTAAACATTTTTTAAATAAAATTAAATTATTGTATAGATACCACCTTTTATTTTAACAATAAAAAAAATTAACTAAAAGCAAGTTTTAATTCATAATCAAATTGTAGGTAACACATGTCAACATTTTTAGTTTTGCTACCTACTGTTTTGTAGAGTCTTCTCAGACACCAAAAAATTTACTTCAAGATATTATTGTTTTAAGTTTTTAAGAGATTTTCAAAATAGCATTAGTATAGCAAAATATTATCTTTTTAATTTTTAGGTAATCTTACTAACCCAATTAAACGGTTAGAATTAATAGTTAACAATTATTTCAAATCTTTTAAGGAATATGTAGTCTTTGCAAGTGTAATTTTGATTTGAATTATTTCACATCAATGAAGAATTTTTTTAATTTATGATAAAACTTTTTAATGTTTTTTATTTTATTTATAAAAAATAGAAAAATACACATATATTCATTAATAAGCTTACGCTCATGTATAGGCTTTGCTTAGCCTCTATTTTTGTATATTAATTATAGGTTATTCGAGTTTATCACATTGTTACATTAGATTGTCATTGCTTTAAAATTCTAAAACTGTAACATGAACATATTTGACCTGAGAAGTATTTTATACTTAATCTATAAGCAATGCACACAATATTCTGTATTTGATACGTGTGTGGTACATAATCGCAATTTTCTTCCATGTGACATATCTGATACATTTTTTTTTACTTAATTTGTATACATCATATAGTGCATATTAGATATATTTTTGATACATATACAATGTTGTTGACATTCATACATCTTTGCCATGTAAATGAGATGTCTGTGTAATCCGTTTGAGAAATATGAAATCTTTGTAGAATATATGTAACGTCTAAATTTCTGTTAACTAAAACAATTTAAAAGAAAGTTACTTAAAAGATTACAGCACAAATACTTGACTCAAATTCGATTAGTTTTTATATTTGTACGCTTAGTAAGATACAAAATAAATAAAGTTATTTATGTACATACAAACTTTTTTGCCATCTATTATAAACTAAAATGTTATAAAATAAAAAAAAGGTCAATTAATGTGGAAAATAATACTTGTTCTTAAGAAGTAAAGATGCTATGAAAGTAAATGAAGACCAAACCATGTATGTAATTTCTATGTATACTATATATAATATGGATAAAATTTTATATATTTTTAAATTTATTCAACTGTAGTTTTTAAAGTTTTTTAATACGAAATGCTACTATATAAAAAAACACCTTATATAGTAATCATAATTTTCTTACCAATTTTCTTCTCGGGTTTGCTTGTATACGTAAACAATAATCTATTTACATTAATTTTTTAGCTGAATTTTCACAATACACTTCTTTAGAGTGAAACATTTTATCATTGTACCTTAAAAATAGTTATTTTGCATATTCAGCTTTATTTTTGCAGTGTTATTTATTGATCTAAGTATTTGGAAGTATGTGGGTTCTTAGAATAACAAATTTACTTAACTACGTCTCATGTGAGAACGTGTAGTTCTTAGAACAGTGAATTAAACATTATAAAGTTATTTTTTATTTCTTTTTATTAACGGTGTCAACAAACTATTTAATTCTACAAGTCTGTAATTTTTTATTTTTTGACACAAAATTAATTTTTTTTTAAATTTAAAATTTTTTTGCTTATATTAATGCTATGATTTTACCTTCGAATCTAACAACCTGTTAATCAGATACACGGTGTATGTATTTATTGCTTTCTAATTAATAAACATTTTGTTGTTGTTTTTAAATGTCGGATATTGTTATTGTTTGGTTATTGTTATCAGAAACACCAAGTCCCAACGTAATTCTATTAAACGATGTGCAGTGTACTTAGTGTTTTAGAAAACACCAATTTAGAGTTAAAATAAAATAATTCAATAATTGTCTATAGAAAATTAAATTCACGATTCTAGTAAATATTAAATTGAACTTAAAAAACATGATGTCAATATTTGCTTAAAAAAACTAACATAAATTAACGTGCATAAATGCAGTTGATTCTCTAATCTATGTTTGCGTCAGTGTTGCATATGGGCTGAACTACAGTAGTAGAACGGTTACATCAGACGAAAACTAGTTTAATTCCAGCATAGAAGCTGTAATGAATCCTCTTTAGTTTAATTAAAGACATGTTATTGCTACACGATCGCTTCAGACGTTTAATTAAGTATTTTTATTTAATCTAGTTGTTAGATGCACTTGTAAGCCAAGAACACGAACAGTATTAGAAATAATAACATTGATAATTACATTATGTAAACAAAAAATAACGTACCGTAACTACGTCAGTTGCAAGTGCAAAAAGGTTAGTTTCAATCACGTTAGATAACGTTTGATTTCCGGAAAATAAAAGAAGAGATTGTGGTTACACATAAAACTTTATTGTTAGTGCGCAATCAACGCTATCGGATCTGATAAATGTAAAAATTTTACATTAGATTAGTCTGTTTAAAGCATTAATTTTTAGTATCTGCAATCAATAAGTATAATTACTTTAATAATTATTTAAAATTCACTAACTATTTATTACAAAAATTTATTTTGTACTGGAACCCAGAAAATTAGTTTTGTTATGAAACTGTTTCTTATAAATATGATTCTTTTCAAAAAATGTTTAAACAAATTAGCATACTTGACAAATACATATATTGTATAATAATAAACAAAGTTTAAAGAGACTTAAAAGCAGATACGAATATTCATGATTTATTAACTGCAGAAATATTTATAAAGTAATCCATTTTTTTTTAATTACGTGTTATTTATTTGCTGATTTTGTCTATAATACTTATTTGTATCACTAGTCCAGAAAGTGCTATTTTGGTAGTATGAGCATATTTGTTGGCCGAGGTGAAGCCGAGGCCTACAAAACGCGATTGTGACACATGTAAACTACATCAAAACGGATGGAAGCACAGAAAAAATTGAAGATTTTTTTCAAGATAACTGAAACAATTTTTATGCAACTGTTTTCAGTAGTAATTCTTCAAGCAGGCGCGCAGCGTCGATTATACACTTTTGTTTATAATGTTGATTATTTTCGTAACAAGTTTTCGATTTCGACCATTTTTAAGATATAAAAAATGCCAAATAAATTTAGCTTGTAAACGAAGAAGAAGAAAGTTTAAATTTTAAGAGCTAGTAACCTTATCAAATATTAATAATTTATTACAAAACCTGGTAAGCTAACAAAATGGTAAAAAATAAACAGAATGAGACGTCAGTTATATCATATTTATTATAGAAGATTTTGGCGTTTGTAAAGACGGTATAATACTGACAACGTTTGTACTTACAAACTGCGAACTTACTTTTAAGTGAAGTTATTATTTAGATTATGATGCAGACTAATAAATTTATAGAAAAATAGGTTTATTGTACGGCCAACTCTGTGACTGCAAAACTATTGATGTTGTTAAATTCGAAGCATTGTCACGTGCAAGTTTAGAAAATGTTATTGACCGTTCGCGTGTATCTATATTTCTAATAATTATCTGTTAAGAAGATAAAATTCTGTTACAGTTCATTAATGCAAATTTTTTTCGTGCTAAGGACAAACCTGCGCCAATAAAAAATGTTTTGCACAAATTTCCTCAAACTTTTGATTGCTTTATACAAGGTGTTTCATTAATAATTGGAAATATTTTAACTGTAAAATTCTAAGCTCAAAATATTAAGATTTAACTCAAATCATTTTGATAAAATGTGACTCCTTACTCAATTACAGTGTTTCATTTAAAGATTTAAAAATTATTTTTGCTTAGTATTTTAAAACTATTTGACGTATCGTTGTCATATTTGACAGAAAGTGTAGGTACTGTAAACTCTACTCAATTATGTAAAATAAACGTTTCTGGCTACCACCTAAGGCGTATGATAGAAACAAGTGAGTGGTTGAACTTTTCCAAACTCTACGCCACTGGCGGAATTGTTCTTGGGACATGATGTTGGTATTTCAAGTTAAAATACATTTACTTTGTGGTTTTTTTTATTGTTTTTTTTATTCAGCCAGTAGACTTAACGTATTCCTCTGCGACTTGACGTAATAAATACAAATAACTTTATCAAATAAAATACAAGGTATCATTACATAAAACTATATTTTTAATTAATAATCCTAATTTTATTCAATTATAATAAATTTAGAGATTATTTCATTTTTTTAATTTCTTGATGCTGACGTTCTCTGACCCTCTTTAGCCAGTTTTTTATACTTTTTTTCCCATTTTTTTTAAGTGGTGCCTGAAACAATGCAACTACATAAGAGATAGTAATTGTCATGTAAAGTTGATAAAAAAGTTGATACAAAAAACTTATTTTGGTATTTCTATGTAGTCAGAATTTGCATTTTTCTAAATTAAAGAATTGATAAATTGATACTTCTGGTTATTTTGTAGAATTATTGATTGATCTTTTTGACGATTCTATTACTGATTAAATCATAAGAGATCGATTATAACCAGTCAAAAATGGTATAAATCGTTTTTAAAAAAATGTTGTCAGTTTTGCAAATTCATTAAGAATTTTTATACGTGTTACATTTACGTTTTATCAGAGGATTGTGGCAAAAATAAAATTATTTGTTTCGTTTATTCCTAAACGTATTTTTAACTGTTCAACTAATTATTGTGGAAACAATAATACAATACCAGAAATCCACACACTAATCATAACCATGAATTAAACCGTTGTTATCAAGAAAACGATAATTAATAAGATAATTCAAAATAATAATTATAAATGATAACTTTTATACATTACAAATAAATACAAGGTACCAAAAACTTACCAAATAAATTTACTTATGCACAAAAACACCCAAAAAACATTGGATAATAAAAAAAAAGAACAGATAAATAGTGAGAACACCAACAAAACATAGTGCAAACGGTGCAAACAGTCTACCACTTTGATATACCAAAGAAGTGTGTGGTTCTCTAGTAGGCACCAGAGAACAAAAAGGAAAGTGAGCACGCGCACTAAGTTTGCATTCGTTACGTTTATGTGCGAAAACCAATTATCGGTATGGTTGAAGTAAATCACATACATCCACATCTTCAAAAGATTTGTTACATCAAAAGAAAGATTAACCAGAGTAACCGAAATTGATGAATGGATAATATTTATTTAACTGTCTTATATTTATATCATTAATTAATTTATATACAATGTATGTATAATCTTGTTCTAATTTTATTTGATAAGTAATTATAAATAAACATTTGCATTAGGTAATATGCAAAACCTTCTTTTCAATTTTTTTAAAATTTGATTAGAAATATAAATTGACAAACGCCCAAATTTATTTTCCTGTATATTACATCTCATCGTACGTTCTTCCTTGACATCCTGAGGACGTCCTGTTAAAGATATCTTAAAGAGGTCCGTTTTAAATACCATGATGTAGAGACATCATTTAGACATAAAAAGAATGTTCCTGGGACGTCGTGTGTTTACTGGGATAGTACAATTTTTAATTGTTTAATAGTTTTCATGTAAATAACCTACTCTGTAACGATAAAGTTATTATTTTTTAAGATATTTAAAGTTAAACGTAAGGCTGCGTAGTTATTTTGATTTTATTGTGTATTAATTTTGATGTTTTTGGGTCATCGAATTGCATTTATTACGCAAATAAAATTTTAATCTGTATTAACAAAAAACGTAACTTATTCTTTTTCTCCTTCCTAGGTTAATATAACACTTGAATTACTTTTCTAACTCTGTAATGAAGAGGGGCATCAAAATAATTAAATTTTTATCATCTTGACTGAAAAATTAGAAATTGTCACGTTTACGTTCGTTAGCGTTTAAGTTTTGTCATATTCTTATTTTTAATGTAATTTATTTCTTAATTTTAGTTGTTGTTGTGACCGTTTCAAAGTGTAGTCCTGAACACACCACTCTATAAGTTTAAATTAGGCCTGAAGATGTGCGCACGCAGCCACACGAAACGTAGTCGGTTCTTAGACACTTCTTTTGATGCCCTTCTTCATTGAAGAGCTAAAAAAACAATTCAAGTGTTATAAAAAACGTAACGTTATTTCAAATTCAAATATTTAAACTTTTCTTTTAATTAGATTATAACAAAATGGTTCTTTTCAAAACTACAATTTGTTCTTAAACGTTGAATACATCTATTCATTTCAAAAAATTTTAATAAATAACATTAATTTTTTTTGTTAATACGAATTAAAGTTTCAGTTGCGTAGTAAATGCAATCTTATGACTCAAAAACGCCGACATAATTAATACACATTAAAATCAAAATAATTAAGCAGCTTTATATTTAACTTTAAACATCTCAAAAAATAATTACTTTATCGTTACTAAAAAAGAAAATATGTATAAACCTTGCTTTATTTGCTCAGATTGTTAATAAAGAACAAATGCATACGTCTAGAAAAGGTCAAAACATGCACATTATTATTGACTAGAAACAGTTTTAATCGTCATAATCCCAACAATGTTATTTATAATAATCATAATATTTAAAGATAATTAGAGTAGCTATTATTACACGAGGACAAAAATTGCCAGACTTACCGAGCGTTGTGAAATTATGAGCTATATACAAGCAACCATAAAATGTTATATATCTACTGATGTAGTTAGTTAGTTAGTTAGAATAATGCGTATCATAAATTGCTAAAATACATAAGAATTTTAGAAGTTTTACGTAATAGCCGTAGATAAAAACAATTATACGTACAATGCAATTAAAAATTCATAATAAAAAATAACATAAGACATAACGAAAATGTTGTAATGATATCGTTATGATGCTACTTGAGCTAAAAATAATTATTACCGCTCTTCCATTATTTTCTTATTGTAAGGATTTAAAAAATTTAATCTGTTTGTTAAATCGTCTATAAAAACTTTTTTGTTTTTTCTAATTTGATATTTACAATTAAGATGTCACTTACAATTTTTTTAAAGTGTTATTTAATTATAAAATCTAAGCTCAAATAGTAATTTTACTTTGTAATAAATGTTAAATTCTGTAGTTTTGTATTCAGTTCTGTAACTAAAATTTTTTATAATTTAATTGGTCTTTGGAACTGTACAATGCTTTTTAATTTTGTTTTATTAAAATTGTTAACTACTAAGATAATATACATAAAATATATTACAATTTTGTCATTACATTGTAACTTAAGCAAAAACATTTTTTTTTGTTAAAATAAACTATATTAATCAAACATATATTAAAATGTTTATTGTAAGTTAAATGTAAACAATAGAACTTGATTACTTTTTTTTTATCATTAAAAGCAAAATTATTACGTAACTTAAAATAAACAAAAACTTGATTAATTTAAATAATTAAATTGTCAAAAGTAAAGTAAATAATTTCTATACACATAAAACTAATAATTTTTTTCAAATTTTACATTTATATTAATTTTTCTATTTAACTGTAAAGAATATTAGTTATTTAATTTAAACTTATAATGTATAAAATAAAAAATTATTTTTACTTATTCTTTTTAGTTTATGTGATCACGGGATTTTATTTATATTTAGAGCGCGTGTAATGTACAACTCAAATCAAACTTACGATTTTAATCAGAAACCGTAACCGTTAACTGCAATTTTAAAATTTTAACTTTCGTTTCGTATTTTTAATACATTTGATTTAAATGAAACCTACAAATTCAATTTTACCAAATTCTACGCTGTTTTTCAGTTAGGATTGTAATAACAATTTTAAGAAAAAAATAACAAACGTACAAAATAGCTTTTTTATTGATTTTTTATTCTATTTTTTTATTAACATTGATTTAAAAAATGACATATCTTAAACACAATCATTTCTATTTTTTAAATAGAATTATTTTAGCTAAATATGTAAGATTCGTATTAAGGCACAATTTATTTAAAATATAATTCTAATATGCATTGAATCGTAATAATCAAAAACTGTGTAAAACTGTTTGTTGTGTAAATATTATAATATAAAATTAAAATAAAGTTTAAATTACAAACTAGTCAAATAATTTTTTTTTAAATTAATTAATGCGCGTATAGCTTAGAAATTTGAATAACTAGTGTAAACATTGTCTTTATTTTCGTTAATTAGATGTGTAAACATGCTATAGTTTTTGTAATATAACATTTTACAATTAACTATTTTGCTTAAATTAAAAAATTAACAATTGTAGTCTTAACACTGTATAATCTAAAAGAACAGGAAAGTTACGTTCTACATTTTCAAACCTTTTTAAGAAGTGCAGAATAGAATTACGTTTAAAAACTAGGTTGAATTAAGTAATAGATTTCGTACATAAAATATTCTTAAAAATAAAAAAAACATAGGTAACTTCTAATTTATCGCATTAGAATAAATAACGTTAACAATTCTTATGTCTTCAGTATACGTTTGTTTATTGGGAATTACGTTGATACTTTATAGTAAATTGTTTTTGTCCAAATTATCTAAGAACAAATAGTTCTTTCACTTTTCTTAAAACGATTTATTATTTGAGAAATGACAAAAAAAATATATATTTTCGTAATTAGGGTCTTTGTCAGTGTCTGAGAGCCATAACAAGAAGTAGAATTTGGCCTTTGCCGTATTGTCGTTCGTAAACCCAAACAAACTGACGTTTTGCAAGACATTGCAGCTTGCATCTTCAGAGTGGTAAATGTCACTGAAGGAAAAAGCGTAAGAGACGATATTTATACCAATATCGATCTATAATGTCTCTAAACAGAATTTATTACTATTATTAAAATTACATTTGATATTATGTAAGAAAAACGTTTACTTATACTCAAAACCCCGTAGTACGTATATTACAATATACAACAAACATAAATAGTACTTAGCATTGTAATATTGTCTAAGTATGCATGTGCGTATAAAATACACATTTTAGGAACGTAGCACTTTGTTATTTAAATTTTATAAGTTTTTCTATTGATTTTCTACTATAGTTTATGTAGTACTGTAGAATATCTTGCATCTGGTAACAATCATAAATTTGATTACATTATTGATTTTAAAACATGGTTTTTATAACATACTATACATAATCTTAAAAACCTGAAATTGTTTGTTAAAAAATATTTCTGCTTATTTATATTTTGTTTCTTTTAAGTTTGAATTTTTCAAGTAGTATTTTAATTATTGTATTTCAATTTAAAAAAAAAATATGTGTAATTTTCTAATATTAGCAATAATTAAAAATTTTTGCAGATGCAGCTTTTAATAAAAATGTGAAAGGAGTTCATGCTATTTTAATGTAGAAATAACTAAAATTCAATATTTAACAAAACAGGTAAATTTATAATTCTAAAAAAAGAACGTACATTTACATTTTTCAGGGAGACACAAATTTAGTTTTTTGACGTTTTGTTGGTTATGCGCAAAACTTTATTAGACTATCACTCTGACTAGATTTTATCTAAATACAACAATTGTCGAAATTAACACAATTAATTCAAAGATTTAATAAAAATTACAAACAATAAATAATTAATCGACAATAATAAAAAATAAAACAACTACAGCTCCAATCTGCAAAGAAGATATGCCAGCTAAAACAATTAATTTCAACTTTTTTACGCAATAAATGATTTGTCTAATCATATTTTAGAATTTTAAGTTGGTACATTCACAGTTAAAAGCAAATTATAGCACTTTACAGCTGACATTTTTCGCGTGCGGTTTATTAATTACCAATTCCTTTTATTGTGTTACAGTGTTACTCTTGTATATTTAAGTCAGTTTTTTGAAGATAACTTTGTTGTTTTATTGGTGAAATACAGGTACGTACGTAAGCTTATCTTTATTATGACTAGAACTACAAAAAAACTATACATTCTGAAGCTCAAAACATTATCAAAAATGTTATTTACTCAAACGTCAAAAAGCTGCTGGTGAATAGGTATTCGCTTTGTACAAAACAACCGAACTTGCAGCTAGAATTTTAAGGATCAGGAAAGAAGCTGTTGTGGCTGACGGTAATTTACAAGGATCAAAATAGTGATGGATGAGTGCAATTTAACAATTTTAAAAAGATCTATTGAATGAAGTTTACACAGTTGACAAGCAAGTTCTGACGGTGACGTTAAAAGGTTTAGTGAGTAAGATGTAAGACAAGATTAATTATACTGGCAAACAAGAAACTATTGGATCTTTTAAGAATTGCGGCCTTGAATTTAAAAAATTTTTCATGAAACGCAATGATATCGTAACTTGACGTTTTTGTTGTCTATAGTAGTTGAGAATAAACCCTGCGCTCAAAAATAAGTAAAAAGCAAGACTGGTTTAAAAGTAACAAGGTTTCAGCAACTGGGGGATATAAAAAGCCAAATTGTTAGTACTGCTGAAAAAAATTTATTACACTAAACCGTGTTATGTGCATCATATTTCAAAAAACATAGACATACTGTGTTACGTTTGCTTCTATATCATTACGATCTTAATTAATTAATTAAGTTTATGTGCAGTTTAACTAAACATCAGGTTGCAATAAATAAAGTATAACATAGGTCCAAGAAAAATGTGGTGTTAGTGAGTAACGCGTTTGCTGAAATCACAGTATTAGATTGGCAAAAACAGTGCATGCATGTGGATCAATTTAACGTTCGTCGTACTTCTACAATTACGTTTTTCATTCAATACATCAAAGATAATAAAAAAATTGCTACATGTTAAAAAACGGTTACAAAGTATTACTACCACCAACATCTACAATTTTGCAATATATATATTTATGTACCTTAATACCAATAAATACATATTTTTACAAAAACTGATACTAGCGGCATCTCATACTTACAATTATTTATATTTTTATGAATAAAATAAATATTTGAATTTAAAATACAGTTTATTTACACATAATCATATTCTTACACATAAAAAACAAAACAAATGCATATTTTGTATCAGAAAATATAGAATAGTTATCAAAAAAATTAATCCTTTAAGTTAAACAGCTTGTGATACACTATAATTATCGCAAACTTAGACAATTGTTTCTAATTAAATTTACAGATTAATGCAATTTTAAAAGAATTTGAATTAAAAAAAACTTTGCACTCATAAAATTTTGTTTTATTTTTGATTAATCTTAAATTTATTCAGTAGATTACTTTTTTCAACTATGTAATAATTTTTTTAATAACTTTTTTTGCAAACTGCTGTCAAGTTGTCATCTAAAAATTATATAAATCAAAGAATCTTATTTCAATTATACTATAAATCTGTATTAACCAGGCTGTTGCAAAATGCCAGTTATTCGAAGCAATGTTGTATAGTTGAAACTGGAGAAATAAGAGTCCTGATTTATACACACTTATAAAGCAAAATATTTGATCTTACCATTTGGAACTGCAATCTGACATCGGAGAATGCAATCCAAAGAAAATAGGCAGCACATACTATTTTAAGGAGCTGTAGTTTTTTCCATTACAGTTTCATTTTGCACTATTTTCAACCACAAATCACAACATCCTTTTGCAATACAATTGTTCTAAAACATTATTAAACCATTAATGATTTGTATTACTTATTAAAACTCACCGTCTCATTAACATTACATTAATATAAACTTAAGAAAACAACGACTTATGAAAAACTTTAAAAGTGATCACAAAACTGTAAACAGTTTCAAAAGTGCAAAATGTACATTATTTATGCGCGCATGTAATGCGCGTGGGTGATTTAGTTCTGCAGTACACTAAAATGATTACAATTCCATTCCACTAAAGATGACACAACTGACGATATTTGCTTGAAATTTTATGAATAAATACCCTCTGAAATAAACCTGATAAATAATTTGGTAACCAAATAAACTGTCGTGTTATATATTTTTTTTTGTATCGTGATACAGTGTGTTGCCTATACTGCGTACTTTGGTATTATTTTCTTAAAATTAGTTGTGTCAAAAAGTCTAAAAAGTTATTAAAGTTTTTTTCCTTCTTGTTAACTGATTGGCTTTAATTTATACCTGTGTACTGTTGTGAACTTTTTTCTGTTTAACTAATTAAAATTGCTATCTTGTTTGGCCGACAGAATTTTTTTATTAACGTTTTAACGAATATGTCGCGCTTATAAACCGACTATTTTACTTATGTTTATCCATACTGATCTCTACGAGGTTGTGAGTTAAACGTGGTATGGTCTACAAGAACGGAAAACCCGTAAAATAATCTTCTACATAAGATTCTGCAACTACAAAAGACTTCTATAAAGCATTCTTGAAATCTTCTAAATTCAAAAACTTTTTTAGTGATATAGCGAATGGAGTAATCTTGTTCTTATCAAATTAATTTTTTTGGTTGAATGCATATAAACTGTTTTTTTAAATTATTTGCCCGTAACTTAATGTAATTTTCAATGATTTTAAACCAGTTAACAATTTTATTATTACTAGCAACTACAAATATTAAGATCGTTTTTTTTCTTAAGTAAAACTAATATGTGCAAATTTATATAGAATAATTATTATAATGTTGTTTCGTAAAAGCACTATTCATTTTCTTGAATTCTCTCGTATTAAGATGTTCATAGACACAAATTGTCAATTTCAACATTAATTTACTCTTTAAAGTAGGCGAAAGTTCTTTAAAAACAATGTTTTTATAAAAATATAATAGAAACACAGTTTTGTCTATGTCTTTGATTTTTTTGTTAATGCACTATTCTTAAAAGTTATTGTATGTTTCTTTGTATTAAGTTTCTAATTTTTCTGGCTGCAAAAAAACTCGAACTGGATTAGCACTAACTTTTTCAATTCCTTCTGATTCACTTATAATTAATAAAGTGTACATTATTTGCATTTTTTCTTAGTATTTTTTGTTTTTGTTAACATTTCAAGAATTTATAGAATTTAAAGCTGTTTTGGTCAATGAATTGCTTTCTTAAATAACCCACAAAACTAAATAAGTTCCATATTAATGCTTTTAGAAGCACAGAGGCAGTATTGATATTACTAAAAGCCTTTATGTGGCAGTAGAATCGTTTATGTACAGTAGGTGTTTATAGAGTCCTATTAGACGTTGTAAAAAAACAGGCCAAAGGTAGAAGGTTTCGCGTTCCATTAGAATGCTTTAAGAATAGTGCCAATGTAATACTTTCATATGTTGTAGCATACCATGACAAAGTTAGCGACTAAAAGGTAATTTATTTGCATGCTTTTATAAGGTTTTAATAGCATACCATAAGAAACTCAAAAAACATGAAATCATTAGTTTTAAGTCATTTATCTAGTTTAAAATGTTTTTAGAATGCCATCTTGTGGTAAAAATACCACATAGGATAATGTAGAAAACTGTAAATTAGTACGAAGGCTAGAAAAGTTGTCATTGGATTTAATGACAGCAAAAGTCAATGATCCATTGACAAGTGACGCTGTCAAAATCCCAACTATAAAATAGGTTAGGAACAATGTCAGTATAATTGTGAAAAACACCATCAGAACTAGCGGACAGCTGTTTCGTACCTTTAGGAACTCGTCAGCGCTAGGATACACCGATGTGTTTCTACAACTACACCGACTGACAACCGTACTCTTTTATGTCGTGTAGACATTACCAACATATTTAAAATGTTTTTAAAATGCCATCTTGTGGTAAAAATACCACATAGAATAATGTAGAAAACTATAAATTAGTACGGAGGGTAAAAAAATATTTTCATTGAATTTAATGACAGCAAAAGTCAATGATCTATTGACAATGACGCTGTCAAAATCCCAACTATAAAATAGGTTAGGAACAATGTCAGTATAATTGTGAAAAACAACATCAGAACTAGCGGACAGCTGTTTCGTACCTTTAGGAACTCGTCAGCGCTAGGATACACCGATGTGTTTCTACAACTATACCGACAGACAACCGTACTCTTTTATGTCGTGTAGACATTACCAACATATTTAAAATGTTTTTAGAATGCCATCTTGTGGTAAAAATACCACATAGAATAATGTAGAAAACTATAAATTAGTACGGAGGGTAGAAAAATTGTCATTGAATTTAATGACAGCAAAAGTCAATGATCTATTGACAAGTGACGCTGTCAAAATCTCAACTATAAAATAGGTTAGGAACAATGTCAGTATAATTGTGAAAAACAACATCAGAACTAGCAGACAGCTGTTTCGTTCTTTAGGAACTCGTCAGCGCTAGGATACACCGATGTGTTTCCACAACTATACTATCACATAGAAATAATAGTGTTCGAAGGATCTAGTGACGTCACACTCACTTAGGCAGACTTCGTGGAGTGCTCGGAATAATTCAAAAATAGCAATAATTTATTTACTTATATTTCCAATTATAAGTATTTGGTGCGTGTTTTTTATGTATAGCATACATACGCGTCCTATAGGTTACCAGAAAATATACTTATTTTTTTGTTTTCGTAACAGTGAATGTTCTTCATTATAGTCACCATGCATTAAGTGATATTGCTATACTTTGCAATTGTACACATGATTAAGAGTTACGCAAATTGATTGTTAAACATGCGTAGTTTTAAGAAAATTAAACTTTTAAAATTATTGCTCAATTAAATAAAGCAACGCGTAACAAAGCGTGTTACGTGCGAAATTTTTTATTACGAAATACTTTGTATATGAATTCAAATTAGATTCCGGTTTTGACGCCCTCTACCGATCTTTTCTCGTGACTGCCATTTTTACGGCAAAATCGTGAAGCTGTCAACTACAGTAACGGGTCGGTGCCGAGAATTTCTAATGGATTCTTAAATTTTTAAGAACATCACGTGTGATGAACACGAATTTATAAGGCGATTACGAATTTATTACGATTCTTTCGGCACAAGGAAAGATATTTTTGTCTTCAATCTATTAAGAGTCCTTCGTAATTTCTATATTAATTTGATAGCCGGTTCCCACCACGTTGCCAGCCATTGTGTATTTCAAGCAGTAATAAGGATGCATTACCATTAATGAATAATGCTACGGAGCATATAAGCTGTTGTGAGGGCCTGCTAGTTAAATAACATCGAGGTCTCGTCAAACACTGCGTCGTAGATGCTGCTTTGGGAATAGAAGTCGATTGTGTTATCAGCCACCTGTTCTAAATTACTACCTACAGTATTCGATACACCGGGTTTTTATATAATATTTAATGACTTATTAATACTAATTTTGTAGCTTACTATTCTTCGTGAGTTGGTGTGTGACACGATTTGCTTTTAAATAATTATTACAGGCCGCTGGCGGGGAAAACGTTTTCTTCGAAGTGAAAATTGGACTTCGGGTGAGTTTATTTACTTAATTTTTATATCGTTGTCACAAAAGTTACTCACAGAATTTTGATCAATATTAACGACCGTAATTATATTTAGCGCTTATATACCAACAATGTAACTGTAATCATTCACTTTACTGTATCGCATGCTGTGTGTGTGAAAAATATTTACTTCGACATTTTCTGTGCTGTTCGTTTCGACCTAACGTCAATGTGTAGTGTGTGTTGCCGATACTGCGGGCATTCATGTATTAGAACTTCTAATCTAGTAAATCTTATGTATTGCGAAATCAAAGTTTTCTACACTTGTTAACGAAAATTGTTAGTCATGCTAATATTTAAGGATTGCGCATTGAGCGTATAATTGTCAATTTACTGCGCTACTACATTAAAATTGTGATATTTGTTAATGCTACGTGGAAACCATTCGAGCATCGATAGGTGCAGAAATTTCATATATTCTTATTAGTATCCAACGTTAATACATTAAAGTGATTATAATTGTTAATCTCTCTTGTTATTTTCTTTTTCCTGTGATTATCGTTATCTATTAACTAATTTTGGCTACTCGAACATCAGAGTAATAAGGATTACAAACCTCAAATTGAGTTACAAGTTTGGATCGTCTGTCGTGATCGAGGCAGAAGTGTTATCTTGGATCAGATCTGGCGCCCTTAAGCATACTTCCTGTGAACCTCCCCTTCCTCCGACTGTGTGAGTTGGCCGTGCAAGGTTCGTAAGACATAAAGCTTGTAACAAGCGTATCTATCTTTTGCCAAATTGCCAAGAAGTGTGCGTATCCTTATTAGAATGCAAAAATAAACTTTCGCAATTTTTTTATATAAACGTCAACAGAAACACTTTATAAATATAAATATGTTGTTGGTTAACTAGCCTAATTGACCAACGCATTCAACACAGAGAACAATTTATTTTGACTATTATCGATCACAATCATCCAAATTCAAATAGAAATTTATTTTAAAATCAACTACAGAAACTACAAAAAAACTTAACAATTTTTTACTTCTAAATTAATTTTAATAATGCAAGCAATTGTACATCTAATTTTTCTTTAAACAAAAACCAGTTAGTTTGACAAATTATTTGACATGACATTTTCTACCGTGTGCCATGTAAAATTAAAATAATCTATAAATGTGTCTTTGCCAAACTCGTGGTTAAAGCGGAACGCACCTATTACCAGAACAGTATCGAATAAAAGATTAAATGAATAAGGTATTTTATTACATTGTTTCAAAACAATTTAAGTTATACTGCTACACGAAATAGTCAACTTAATCTATATAAATTTTATTTTGTTTTTATTCATAAAAATTATCCCTTTAGTAATTTTTCTCAAAAAACTACCAACTGACTTACAGCCATCTTTGGTATTACAAAATATAATTTACCTGATTTACTAGTGATTGTAAACTATAGCGTTAACGTTTTTTGGTCCGGATGTAACCTAACCTTAAAGTAATTTATTTTTAATTTAAATAATATAATAAGGCTGTTCGAATTATTAAAATAAATTGTGTACAATTTATTATAAAACTGTTCTATTAATTTAAATTTAATTTTATGATAGCAAACAAACTAAAAACATTTTACAAGCATTTTTATAAATTAAACAAATATTTTAGGATTAAAGTTATAAAATAAACAATAAAGATTTATTGACAATAAATAGCGCAAGTCCAAGTCAGCATATACCCATTTGACATAATGGAATTTTTTTGTCTGCGTTTGTATTGTCCATTGTAGTGTAAGTTCGCCGCGCTGCGTTTTGTCTTAGTTGGCTTATACTCATTTAAAACTAAGAAAAAAATAGTTTTGCGTTGCTTTGTCGGATACTTGAGATGTGTTGTACTAATTATTATAAAAAAAATTAGTTCTGAAAAACTTTGTTTTGTAATTATAATAGATACGTTCTCGTTTTGCATGGACACTTGCGTAAAATATTTAAATGTTTAATCAATCAACTTTAAATTAAAGTAATGATTACAAACAAATCTAAAAAAAATCTATGTTGTTACAGAAATATCATTGGTTAAATTTGTAGTAGTTTATCGACTAAAAACTAATATAAAACCTAATATCATATTGTTCTAAAAACAATTCATTAGTAATAATAACGTTTTTGTTTTATTTATCTATTATTGCAATAATAAAAATGTTTTAAATGAAATAAAAACAAATTTTTCCACAAAGCGTATTATTATCATTTTGTAAACTATGTGCATGTGCAAAAACAAATATATTTACTGTAATAGTTTGCAAAAAATAATAAAATGTAATTTACAAACTAATTGTTCTATAATAATACTACACGTATTTTAAAAAATATATAAAAAAAACATATTTTAAAGTTTGCTGTAAATGAAAAATATTTACAAAAATAAAAAGTTTTTATAAAGAAAAATGTACTTTTAAAAACAATTCAGACTGTAGGATTTTAGTCAGTAATTCAAAACTACACAATAGTAAATTATCTTTTACGGACATATGAAATAAACGCTTTCTAGGTTAGTTTATACTAAACCAACAATAAACTTGCGAAACTACGTGCAATAAAACACAATTTAACACTTAAACGCAATAAGTTTTAAGCTACATTAAAAATATAATTACAAAAAAACACGGTATTACTACGTTATACAAAAACATGTAACTAACATTTTTATCTACAATTTTTAAATTAGGTCTCTAACTCTTATGTATTTTAGGAATTGATGAGTTTGATTTGACGTTATTGCATTTTGAATTGTGATGTGATTCTCCTTTTTTAATGCAATTTATTTATTTAAAAAAATAGTATAATATCTCTAATACTAGTAAAAGTAATGAAAGTTTGATTCAGAATTACACAGTACTACAAAGACTAATGCCGCTAATGCCATAATAATCTCATTGTTTGCAAAAATATATTTCAAAACATTAATTTTTATTAAATAAAATTTAAAAAAACAAATAAGTAGAACGTCAATATTTAATAACGAAATGTTTATATATCCGTTAAAAATATAGTAATTTATATAGTAATTTAAATCTATCTAATACAACAACCAATTTATTTTTTAGAATTTTACTATTACTGCTATTATTTCTTATTATTAGTGTAATTAATAATTTTAGTTGTAATTTAGAAAAAATGCTTTTATTTATACAATTTCATTTACATTGATTTTAATCGTAAAGTATTAAAGTACTTACTTTCCACCACAGACAAAACTGAAATCATTACAGCATAAATATACCTATAACTAAATATTAAAAAAAAATAACAAATATAAAACTAAAGTAATAATAAATTTAAAAAAAACATAGTTATGATTTATACTGCAGTTCCAAAAACGTTTTTATTACCTTTCTGCTTAATAAAATATAATAATTACCACGCGTAATTCAATAAAAACAGTCTGCCTCAAATATGTAAATGCTGCATAATTAAATAATGTAACAATTACAAGTGGTTGTTATAAAACATACATATATTTCACGTATACCTACATAATATATAAGTTACATAAAAATTACATACCGGTATCACGTCAATTGTTGTCGACTAAGCAGTAATATCATGCGAATATATTCCCTCTGAAAATAAAATTAAATGTTAATATGGATGAACTACCTTTAACAGCTCTGGTAGTTAGTTTTGGCCAATTTTGTTTGCAATTGTAGATACCTTTTACACTAAACCATTTATCTATGGAGTATCTATGGAGTGTATTGTGGTTACCAAAAACCTGCGTACTCAAATGATTTGTTAAAGTATTTTGTGAGAGATATAAAAGAAATGCAAAATTACGGTCTTAATGTAGATGGTGTTATTTAAGTATTAAATTAATGCTTTTTTGATGCACCAGCAAGAACATTTGTTACTGGAACCAAAGGACATAATGCTTATTTTGGATGTAGAAAGTGTATTCGAGAAGGCAAATGTGCAGAAAATCGTGTTACTTATCCAGAGCTTACATCAGTTTTAAGGACAGACAAATCATTTAAACTGAAAACTTGTGAAAAGTACCATAAATAATCTCTATACTTAAAGAAATCGAAACATTGGTTTAGTGTCTATTGGACTAGATGCGCTTTGCCTGTTTAGTTGTAATGAAACGATTATTACAATCTTGAGTTAAAAAAAAGTAAAATGCAGGAATATTTAATATAAAACTAAATTATTGTTCTAATTGTTTTGTTTCTGTTGTTTCTTTATGAGATTGTATGCTTAATTAATTTTCTCGCAAATCTAGACCTTTTTAAATTTTTGAAAAGTGTTAGACAAATTTTATTATATACAAGGCCAGTGATTTTTAGTAAAGTTTTTACGGAAAGATCAATACTATCTATTTTTAACTTTACATGTGGCAACACAAATATTAACAGATACTAAAATGCACAAAATTTTAATGCATTATGCATTAATATATTTGGTAAAAAATTATGCTTTACTATAATGGTGTTGATTGAACATGTCAGTTACATTGTTCATAATTTAATTCATTTGTGTGATGACGTGCAACTTTTTCGACTTTTTTTTCAGCGTTCAAATTTAAAAATTTGATAAATTAATTATAAAGATAGTGAACACTTCCAGTCGACCTTTGGCACAACTTTTTAAGCGCATTGCCGAAGAACGCAGTTTTGAAACAACTTATATAGATAAGGCATACTCTCATTTAAAGTTTAAGGAAACAGTTGATAGTAATGAATGAATGTTTTACTAATGCCGTTTTGTTATTGGTTTAAGATATGTAATAATTTTTTACAAATTTTTATGTTGTTGCATACATTTTTTTAGTAGTTGCTTAGTTTGTCCAATGTAAGCATTAGAACAAGATAAACATGATGTACTACAAATAACATTAGATTGATAAAATGAAAGAATCGAATCTTTTAATTCTGTAAATATTGTTGTTTTTAAAGTGTTAGTGTTTTTTAATGAAATTGTGATATTGTAAGTTTTTTTTTATTTTTCTGATAATTTTTTGACATATGGTAAACAAATATAAAATTTTGAGTTAATTAAATTATTGTTAAGTTCACTTCCTCAACAGCTAGGTTGTAAGTTAATTGTTGTATCTATGGAATGTTCTTTGATGTAATTAAAATGTTTGATTTTTTTTTAACGTGAATTGATTTTTTTGCTATAAAATTAATTGTGTAGTTATTATTAATTAGTATCTTTATAACAATATTAAATCATTATGATAAAATTGTTTTGAAGATAATTTTATAGCACGATCTACTAAACTATTAATTACTGAACTTTAATAAGAAATAGCTGTGCTTGAATTATAATTTATGTAAATATATTTGTGATGTTTCGATTGTTATGTAGTATTAGATTTTCCTGATCACCGCTTACTAGATCTGTTACGGTTGATGAAATTGGCTGACCCATTGCTAAACCTTGCATTTGATTATAAATTAAATTTTTGTAAGTAAGAATGGTTGAGTATTATATTAAGTTAATGGCTATAATAAATTCATTTTTTGGTATTGATCTGTGTCTTCCTAATTTTTTTTTAGTTGTGGTTAATGGAAATTATTACTAGGTTTATGAGGAATATTAGAACACATAGATACTATGTCAAAAAAACAAATAATGTGTTGCTTTAGAAATTTTAAGTTGATAATATTATTTTTAAGTAACCATGAATTTTGATGTTAAATTTATTTTGAGAAGTTACATTTGAAATAATTTTAAAAAAAAATTTTGACAATTGATATAAAGAACTAGTGAAAGTTAAACTATGGAACGTAGCGGTTTTTGTTTTTATGGAGCTTTGGTAAATCATAAATTTTTTAAACTAAACCATTGTTAAAAATTTATATTTTATACATTATTAAATCAATCCAATTATTATTGAGACAAGATTTTAAAATTGTATTACATTTGTTTTGAATCGAATCAGTAGTGTCTTTATAAATATTTTTGTCATTAAGAATGTTAGCCATTTTATTGTTATATTTATTTTTACTTATTATTACTGTCTTTTGTGTTTTATCAGCTGTAGTAATGATGATTTCTGGATGTTGTTTTAAATTATTTCATCACCATGAGTAGATAGCATAGCAATTTTTTCAAAATTAATTTTTTTATATGAATAAAAAATTATTAATATTTCATACATCTTTTATTGGTCATTAATTTATGTTTTTATAATAAACTATCTGTACCCTGCCACGCTTCGCAGTGGGACACAGGATAGATAGCATTGAAAGTTAATAATACTTAATTTATTAATAATAAAAAATATTTGTGTGTATTACTTTACACACGTAAGAACTGAATTTGGATTATGCCATTGTTGAAAATTATTAAAAATGTAATAAAAAATGCACGTCTTTATGGTTTCATTTTCTAACTGTGAACTGTTTTACATTTAATTGTTATTTTATTTTATTATTGAAATTAATTGATGTTTACTATATTGACATTCGTATTATTTGATATAAAATATAACCTCTACTTACAATTTGGTGAAAGGCGCAGTTCGATCACAACACTATCAAAAATTCTTGACTTAAGTGAATATTTAATTCAGATTGTATAATAATCAGAATCAGATGCAAATTTTTTTGTAAATAAACAATGTAATTGGGAACGAAATTGTTTCTCATGTGACATTATTATTTCGGCTGTCAGCGAGTGTTTTCCTAGCTTACGGCAGATGGCGCGGTCACTGGTACACAGCTGATCGTTAAAAAAAATTATTTTCTCGCGGTCGCAGATATGTGACTGATGCAAAAAATATATAAAAACAATCCTTGATGCGGATTTTATATCATATTAAAATTTCAACTCAATCGGTGCAGAACTTTTTGAGTTTTTGAAGCGTACACAAACCAACATAACATTTTTATATATATAGATTGAAAAAAGCTTATTATCAGTTTTAGGTAATAAAAAAACTGATTGGGATTCTGATATTGAAAAGCAGACAATATGTTGCCTGCGTATTTGTTCTGGTACTAGTTGTACATATTAATTAAAAGTATTAATTTTGCTCATTTTATATATGTATACCTATTAGGTACATAATTGCATTATTTCTTTTCAATTTGACGACGTTTATAGCATTTCTTGTTCTTGTAGTTGTGCATACATACGAGAAACGGGTAAGAACATAAGAATTCGTATTAAGGATCATCAATGTATGTATGTAAAAATCACTGCATATTATTCACAAAACAATGGTTTAGTAGAAAACTTGCATAGGCAGCTCAAAACTTTAATAAAATCCGAAGAAAATACTCTACCTTTGGTATTTTTTAGCATAAAATCTTTCATTAAAAAAACAATGTAACATCAGCAATACTAGTAATTGACAGGAATCTAAAACTGTCAAAAAAATTCTTCAAATCAACGAGTGAACATAACACATCTGAATTCGTTACCAAAATTTGAAAACATTTTGCACATGTTAAAACTACAATGCTAAAGCATTACAACAAAAAACGGTTATTTGCCTTTAAAGTATCAGCAGCTATGTACATTTGTTTTATAAATTAAGAAACCTTAACAACCATTTTACAATGGCCCTTTTACAGTAATAACCCATATAATTACAATAGAAACAAGCGAGAAAAAATAAACAGTTCTATTAGACAAAACAAAACCAGTCCTCATCATATCTAAAGGTTAGGATTGCAGTAAAATACCTCAAAGTCTAAAAGATCTAGTTCTCATTATCTGGTATTGATTCTTTTTTTTTGTAAAAATGTCACAGTTTGAAAGTAGATAATTAGGTTTTTTTACTAAACAATAAAATTATTAAAGATAGTGATTTGCGATTAATTACTGTGTGTTATAATAATTTTCTCGTAATTTAACTGCTGACAGCTTAATATGATTTGGCAATCGGATCACAGGTATTATTGTGCTAAGCATAAAGTAATTTATAAAGGTGCCAAAACAAATGGAAAACACCGTTTAAATTTATCTAAGACTGAAAGAGAACAAATAATAAAACACAAGTTGTAACAACGAATATATTCATTTCATCACAGAAAGCAAGGTTAGAAAAGAGAAGCAACATAGAATTACATAGATGTGATCAATTGGTAGTACGTAGGTAATTATCACAGGTAATAATTGTTGATGCACGCTCGCTTCGGTTAGGAAACATGTCGTACATAAAATTAAACCAGTTGGCCTAACTTTTACATTTAAGAAGAACAAATTTACATTGGTAAATATAACAGTAATATTCAATATCTCAATGATTAACCAAAGCACACCGTTTAACAATATTTTACACAAACAAGTTTTATAATAAATTGTGACTACAATATATGTACGTACAATCGTGTGTGTAAACGACTGACAACATAGGTAAAAAAAAAAATAAAATAGGAAATACACTTACAATTTATATTTTTTTTCTTTTTAAGTATGCGGTTACCTAACGGCACCTTACCAAGAATTTTCTAAAATTTGGTAAAATAAAGAATCACGTACATACAGCGTTATCTAAAATAATTTTTTTTGGTTTATGCAATCTATAAAAAAAAACAAAATGCGCAAAGTTTTCCTTAAATTAAAACTGGTATTTTAGTAATTGGACTTACTCATACGTTATAATTGAAGTAATAAACCAAAACTTTTGATATCTTTAATGTATGAACGAACAGGTGTCAATATCTCTATCTTAATTAACCTTCTACCGCCTAAGATATTTTACATCGCAATGAGCCCAACTGGGGTAATTTGAATACCCCAAGTGTTTAAGCCTCTAAACTGAAACTTCTTCGAAATGAAATAATAACTGATAAGTATGTTAAGTTATAGGTTTAATAGTTTTCATAAATTATATACAATCAGTACATGTACAGATAATTTTGTCAGTAAGATGGATTTTACATAAAGGTTTTTTACACTTAATACATGCAAATCTTGTTTTCCTGTCATCAGATCTGGGACAGAAAGCACATCTTTGACCAGTTTGAAGCTTGCTGTCAAGATTACTTTCTTTTTCTTGGTTCAGCACTGTTACAGCTATTCCACATTTTGTTATTGACTCTAAAACATGTCGATGTAAACCTCTTGAGTTTAAGGCTCTCTGTTCCATATTAGGTTTGGCAAGTTGTAGAGACAGTTCCTCGAGAAAATTGTAGCGTCTAGATTTATCACCTTTTTGCCAGTCTGGGTGGTTGTAGATCCATACAATGTAAGCATTTAGTGCTGCTATGTCCACCACTTCCATAAAAACTCTCAAAGGCCATCTATTGCATTTACGAACACAAGTGTATTCTCTGGTCATCTTGTCACTTGTATCTACTCCGCCTTTAGTCTTGTTGTAGTGGAGAATAATTTCTGGCTTTTGCATATCTTTATCGTGGATTTCTTTGTCGTGATGTTGCGTTGAAAGAAGTATTACAGCTTTTTTAGGTTTTGGAACGTAAGACACAATAGTATGATTTGCAGTAAATCCAAATAAACTAGAATATTCTTCTCTATGTTTGCTTGCTAAGAATTCTTTAGGTATGTCTAATTTATTTGATCTCAAAGTTCCAACCAGGGTTAATTTTTTTTCAAGAAGAGAATTGGCCAATCCAACGGAAATAAAAAAATTATCAGTAGTTACCCCACGTCCATGTCATAATACGGTTTTGTTAAATCTAAGACTACTCTAGCACCTTGATTGATTTCCCGCACACCGTTTATTTTACCAGCATACACTTGCAAACTTAGAATGTACGCAGTTTTTCAGTCTGCACAAATCCAGATCTTAATGCCATAACGGCCTGGCTTAGATTTTATATAAACTTTAAATGGGCATCTTCCCCCAAACACGGCTAATCATCTCGTCGATGGTAATATTTTCGTATGGTTGGAAATTAGAAACACATTTAGCTGAAAACTGTACAAACACAAAACGAATAGCTTCTAATTTATTTTTTGAAGTCGCCATTTTTTCTTCTCTGGTCGATTTGTTGTCAAATCTCATGAACCGCATAATACTTTTGAATTTCTCACGAGACATTGCGGCATTAAAAAATGGTAAATAAAAAGCAGATTCTCCAAATTTTGTAGTACTGTTTGTACTTCTGTAGTGACGGGACCTGTATTTGTTATAAATAAATAAAAATTATGTATTGTGTTGTATTTATACTAAAGTAAAAACAAAAAGAATTGTCATAAAAGACTAAACAATAGCAAAAGTAATTACACCAGACAACGCCCGTAGGGGCCTAAGCGGGGTAATCCGATTACCCCAAGAGATAATTACCAGATTTAATAAAAATACAATGGTTTTTTAAACACTCTAATACTTATAATTGTTCGTCAATGTGTAGGTGAAGATTACCTAAAAGCTGAAATACATTCAATAAAGATTAAGATAGATATGAAGAAAAATGTTATCACGGGGTAATGAAATTACCCCCTTAGGCGGTTGAAGGTTAAATACGTGTAGGTATGCAAAATTGTTAAATACAATTACGGCACAATCAAA
This sequence comes from Aquatica leii, assembly GCA_035610365.1. Taxonomy (NCBI): domain Eukaryota; kingdom Metazoa; phylum Arthropoda; class Insecta; order Coleoptera; family Lampyridae; genus Aquatica; species Aquatica leii. Next base: position 43,905,760 of record CM069436.1, read on the forward strand.
TCAAATCATAAAAAGAAAAATCAATTTTTACCCCAGAAAGACCTTCACATAAGCAGTAATAGTACTACACCCATTTATAACGTGGATGAGTGAGAATATTTAGAAATAAAAGCCTCGCCGAGCACGTACATTAGATGATCATGAACAAACCGTAGCAGTCACCGAAAAAATGGTTTTTGTTCCTTGGATAATTCCATCCATCAAAAAAACAACAAAATGACAGCAAACACTTTGAATACAGCAAAAAATTGGCGTTCTGGGACGAAACTTATACGGTACAAAAATCATACTTAAACACTTTTAACATAACATGTTGTTTGATACTCGAGAAGATATAAATAACAGTATTTTTAAATATGCTCTTTTTGATTTTTACCAATAATCAATAATGTAACACACATTACTTGATACAATTTTACATATTTGTTTAAAAATCTTATCAAAAGTATTTGGATGCTAAATACCAAATAACAACCGTTTAACCTGATATTTTCAAAAAAAGAACTAGAAATTGCATTAAATCTACTGGTTTCGTCTTCCAGTGGCAATTAATATTTAAAATAATTTGCATTCTGCTTATTCAGCCAAAAAACTTTTTACTGTAAGTATTTAAAACAATTTTCGTTTACTTACTTTATTTAATTCTCGCGGTTATAAAGCTTATTGTTATTATTTTCCTCTATAGTTTTTTAACAACCAGTGAGTACTTTTAATCACATGTGTGCACAAACTAAATTTAATAAAAAAACATGTAAGTTTACGTAAAACTAAAAATTATAGAAATATGAGAACATATTACATTTTGTACAAATATATTTAATTGACTTTAAATAATATGTTAACGATTTACAACTATTTTAGATTTAAAAACAAAAATTTAAAAAAAAATATTTAAATAGTTAATTAACATAACTTCTTTGCTATTTTTGCACAATTACAAAACAATATATAACTCAAATATACTATAATTTTTAAAGTAATACTTTAAAAAGAAATATGTTTGAGATATAACGAATATTAAAAATTTAATAAAACTAGAGAAGATATACATTATCGTACTTTAGAATGTCTTTCCTTCGTTTTTTAATTTATTTTAGCTAAAAACGCAATTTCGTTGTAAAAAAGAAAAACCCAGTAGCAGTTGATTTCACTAGTTAGTTTTATCCGAAAATTACAATATTATTAAACTCCACATATAGTTTTGAAAAACAGCAATTTACTATTATTAAATTCTAGCACGTATGTATGAATGTTGTAATTTAGTTTTAAGTGGAATTGCAGGAAGTATATTGAAGCGTTAACGTAAGGATTACTTTACCATCGTAGAAAGAGAATCGCGATTGCCCTTAATACCTTCAGAAACATTCAAGAGCTAAATTTCAGTTCTTTTATCAGGATGTTGAATTTAAATAGCATAAAATTTAAATTGACTTTATAGTACTCTTTTTATTTATGTGCCAAGACCAATGTAAGAAAACCAGCAAAGTTTTTAAGTTATTTTTATTAATTATTTTGTATATTTTATTACTAAAAAATTGTTATGTTCATTATTTTGTTATTAAAATGTATATATGTCATAACAATTGGTTCTACAAAATCATAAAAAAGACATTACGTTTTTTACAATATACAAATACTTGTTAATCATTCTTGCAATACATATATTTTTTATATAACATAGTAAAGTCATGAACAGTAAAAACTGGACTTGTACAAGTGGAAACTGAAGGATGTGGCCACAGTCGAAGAAATAAGCTTAACTTATGAGCGTGCAATAAACATTTTAATCTTTTAGGTAACGAAATAAAGTACATTACATTTATATGTTAGATCTTTTTATTTACTTTTTACGTGCTAAAAATTGAAAACTCCTGTAGTTTAACTAAATAATTATATCGCTTTTGTAATGAGATATAATTTATTACTGTTTCCATATGTACTGAAAAACCTGACAAAAAACTATAGAAAACCTTACCACATTAAAATTTGTAAAGGTAATTAAATAACAACGAAATGACAACAGTAAATATCTATTTTTGGCTTCGTTTACAATTAGATATATAAGTAACCCTTATACTACAGTAGTTACAAATAATTTTTTACATTAATACGTAAGTATTGCTGGTTAATTTTAATATTTAGTGACGGGTAACTTTTGAGAAAGTGCCTATTTTGAATAAATTATCATTAAACATTTTTCAAATTCTCGTTTAAAAGTTTTGTCTTTTAATAAATCAATGATTATAAAAAGTACGAACAACTTTATTTAGCATTGTTAATTAGTTCACCAATGTAACATACTACTTTTATTTTGTCAAAAATCTCACTATTTACTTTTGTTATTTAATTAAAACCGAAGGAAGGTATAGGAAATAAAAATTCAATAAATTTTCTTTAGATTTAACCTTCAACGGTCTAATTACAGCTGCACATAGCAACATCTTTGTAAGTACCTCATTATATGTTTGTTTGTTTGTTGGAATTTGTAGTTTTAATATGCATACGTCAAACACTTACTTTTTGTGTCTAATATCAATATCTGTATCATTTACAAATCTTGACAATGTGAAAATTTTAGAAAAAATCATTAATTTCAAACAGGGGTGTGTCTGCACCCCACTCAGTTTTTAGAAGTTGTGATTTGTGGTTGCACTGCACATGTTTGATTTATATAGAAAACACCTCAGTACGCTTTGTCTTCTTGTTGAGATAAGTGAAAATGTGATTGCTTGTTACGAATGAGTTTTTAAATTAGCGATTCTAATAACCTTACCGACAAGGAGATGAAATGGCTTATGGTTTTTTCTTCATGATGATAACAAGATCGACAATTTTCTAGAAAGTGTAGATAACAACAACGAAAAAGAGCTCGACCACGTGGCAGAAGATAAAAAACACGACGATCTAATCAGCTGTAGCACGTAAACGTTGATTCCGCAGTAAAGAAATTATTGATATGAATGAAAATGATGATTTTTTACCAAAGATGCAAATAGTCAATAGTTTCCTTTGTGTTCTAGAAGAAAGCGAAGTCGGGTCAACATAATAAAAAGATTCCTGGTTTGACGCAATATTCTTTAAATATTACAATCGTTTCCGATGCATTTTATTATTATTTATGTCTTCAGATGTAATCGATACTATAGTTACGGAAACTAATTGTAAAACCAATAATTTTTATAGCAAGTAGAATGCTGGTCATACTAGCAAACAAAGAAAATTTTTACCAACAACGTTTCAAAAAATAAAAACGTACTTTCGGCTATTATTATCACTTGGTTCTCTTCAAGCAAGCGATGAGTCGGTTGAGATGTTTTGAACCACAGATTCTGCGTATTACAGACCAATTATTTTTGCTTGCATGTCGAAGGACCGATACAAAATGTGTAGACGAGCAGCACGTTCCATTTTAAGGGCGATGTCAGTTCAGTTTACATAAAAAGTAAACCGGATAAATACGGTTTAAAGCTTTGGGCATTGGCAGACTGCAATACCTCATATATTGCTAATAGGCAAGTTGATCTAGGTAAAAGGAAGCCTAGAATTATTTATAATAAAAAATAATATTTTTTTACAAGGAAAGAAAGTAATCGCCTGAAGAAGAATCAAAGGCAGAGATTTGTTTTATATTTAACTAAGCACTTAGGGTCTGGATATAGACTCACGGTTGACAATTTCTTCACAAACTTATTGTTAGCAGATACCATGTGGGCAACAAATATTACTTTATCTGGTGCGTTATGAAAAAATAAATCATATATCTCACAATATCTATTATCAAGTTACACCAGGCGTATATATGTGACAAAGAAGAAGAATTTAGTAATGCTGTTATCAACGGAACCTTTGGACGATAAAGTAGCTGGTAGTAATTTATATAACAAACTAGACATTATTTCACATTATAATGGAACTAAAGGGGTTGCAGATACTGGTAATAAACTGGGCAAGCAGTATACTGCGCAACAAAAAACAAATAGATAACCAATGGCAATATTTTATCACCTAATAGACATCGCAGCTATAAATGCATTCAAAGTATGGATCTTCAAAAATGCAGATTAAACACAAAATAAATCAGATAGCCGTAGAAGGTTTTTACTTGAACTGGGAAAAAAGTTCATGAAAGAAAGCATGTCGTTAAGATATAAAACAAAAAAAAAACATAAAGAGCGACTTAGAAGAACACATACTGAAAGTACTTACAGAGTTGGATTAGCAAAATAATAGAACAGAAATTCCACAATCCAAACAAGGGCGCTGCTATATGTATCAAAAGACGTCAGACAGGAAATCGTAATGATTTTGTAACAGATCTGGTAAATCTCTGTGAGAGAGCACTCGACTGCAGCAGTTATGTACAAGAAGTGCAAAGAGCAGTGATTTTCAATATGATTATGAACACTATTGTACAATTAATTGAAGTACTTTAAGTATATGTTTTTTTCTGTTTTCTTCACTTATATATTGTACATATGTTTGCATTTTGGGGAAATAGATCTTCATTATTTTGCATTTGTTATTATTACTATTATTAAATTTTGTTGTACCTATATCCATGCAACAAAGATAATAAACAAATGGAAAATACAATGGAAGTTTATAAACTCTTGCAAAAGCAGACTGGAAATTTCAAAACACACACAGTTTGTTGAAAGTAAATAAACATACTGCTACTTTGACATTTAATACTTTGTATAATATCCATTATCAATTATCTTGCATAAAAACAAATGTTTCCATTTCATCTTCGATATACAGTTCATGAACAGTAGGTAACATCACGTATTCTAAAATTGCAAATTGTTTTTGCGTTAAATCTTGGTGGTGTTACTTACACAATTTTACCTGGACAGCTCTTGCACATCCACTCACAGGAAGTAACATTGATCCGTCCATGTGTTTTTTAGAAAACACATTATTTATAGTTTTCCACATTATTTAAATTGTACCTAACCCGTGTCGTTTTTATAATTGCACACAACAACTAAATTTTGTCCGAAACGTTTGAGTAATCATTATTCAAATTTTTATTTTAAAATTGTAACCTTATTGTTGCATGTTTTAATAAAATAAAACTATTTTTGTCGGGCTACGACAATGTACTCCTTATCATGGAGTCGACGCATTATCGCTTTTTAGAAGAAGTACGATCACTAAGCTACATTCTAAGTAATTGCTTAAAAGAATTGATTTTACAACGAGTAATTAGAAAAAAAACTATTTAGAATAATGATAATGTTAAGTATTATAAAAGTGTTATGGTCGATTTTTAAGAAATTTGTAACAATCCTTATATAATTTGTAATTATTAGCAACAATTTTAAATTCATTTCAAAATTTTTCCCGCTTAAAATAGGCCACCAACAACGCTTTGTACTTTTATAATCTTTATCTTTGACCCCAGAGTTCAAATTTTTCAACATTGGACCCTGATAACACGATACATTTTCGATTTTAGAGGGGATTTTGGTTCGAATTTGACTTTCACTTTTGCAAGTAGTGCTTAACAGAACTCAAGTTTTTCCTAATTAGTGCTTAGTGATTATCACTTTCGTTATTGTTTAACGGATTTAACTGATTTTGGAAGCAACAGGGGAGAGATTAGATTTCCAGTAATTACCTTTCTGAGTTTAATCAATCGTAACTTCCTCTACGACAATCGTCGGATCTACGACTTGAGTTGCCGTTACTTCTAAGAGCCCCGACCAACAACTAAGGGTGAGAATAATTATTTTAAATACAAGGTAGTAAAATTTCTTACTTGTCCCCAGGGTTTTTTTCTCTCTCATTTTTTTCCACTCGTTTAACCATTTTACACGATTTAATCTTTTAATCGTTTAATCGATTATTTGTTTGGAATCACCAACCGTTGACACCGAAATACAAGAAAGGTCAATCAACCTCAAGTGCCAAGGTTACCTTCCAGTTCCGGACAATTTACTTTCGAAGAAAACATCTAGCAGATAAGATAAATTAATTTTTAGTAGTTTAGTTATTTAGATTTAGTATCGTACAAATCGATATACATACATACAAACATTCTTTTTCTTTTATACAATTACGTAGTAACTTGCTTACTTTGAATTCAGATTTTCTATTAGTATCGTTGGCGTGTATATTAAAAATTTGTTCATCGACGATTCTGTAAGCTAATTAAAGTTAAGGGGACATTCATACCTGGGGTGTTAATTACCCAAACGACGATCGGAATAGAAAGCGATATCGTTTTAATCGAACACGTCGAATGTCAGGGACCTGTTTATAATTTTCTTGTTTTAATTACCGCAGGGAAGTAAAGAATAATTAGTTGTCGAATAATTTCTTGCGCGATAACTTGCAGTTTAGTCGTTAAACTTTTTACAAGTAACAAAATTTTCATATTACAGCAAATATCTTTCATCAAAACACAACGATTCATTTTTGTTGTAGTAAGGTTATAATTCAGTTAATTATTGCTGCCAACCTTTTTTTTATAAAATCAAATAAAAGAATTATTTTATTGCTGCCAACTTTGATAGCAAAAATTAATGTAATCTAAAATTGATTAACTTTTTTTTTATTGTGGATTAAATATTTTTATACAGGTTACTACATAATAACAATATTGAACATTTGTACATTACGTGTAATAAGCCATCGAGATTTTGAGTTTTTATGTTTTTAAACATCGATTTAAAGACATTTTGTTTAATTATAATTAGGTATAAGTTTATACAAGGTGTGTGTCGATTAACAAGGCGTACCGTCATACCAATTGTTTTTTTTTATTTCTCTCTTTCCCTCTTTTTTTTCCTTTAGGGCTATAATTATTGTGGAGTTTTTCCAAACTTCAAGAGGGTCTGGAAGATACCGAAGTCGCAGAAGAAACTCTTGTGGCGCCCGTAAATCACTTTTTTTTCCAAGATTCACACCATCCTCCGAGAGAGAGCTAGCTTGGACGCGACTAAGGTTTCCCAATAATTCGTTTTTTTTTAAGATTGGTAGCCGTTTTCCCTTTTTTTAAAGCCACCAGATTTACGCATATTACAAACTTGTGCTACAGTGATCGTTATATGTTGATAGTTAAATTTACTAACCGCAAAAATTCTAAAAATGTATCGAATAATACATGATTGTAATCCACCAACAAATATAGCAAAAAGTAACTATCAGTATAATTGCCTAAATTACTACCAAAAAGAACCAGTGTAGGGCCGTTTCATTCTTTTGGGAATCATCAGCACTGGGAAATCCTCTCTGATGTATTACCACAATTATACTGATATATTTCTATACCTTATATTCAGGTTTTGTTGAAATTACATATAAAAGGTGGTCAACACCATCTCGTAGTTAATGAGCCCACGTATAAAATTTAACAAATTAGTACTATAGCTATTGTTTTTTAAGCAGTCGCTAAATATTCAAATTAACCAGCAATAGGTACCTACGTATTAATGTAGATATTATTTTGTAATTACTATAATATTATGGTTATTTATATCAATTATAAACAAACCAAAAATAGATTCTTACTTTTGTCGTTTTTTAATTAATTTTACACATTTCAATGTGATGTTGTTTTCGATAATGTTTTTCTGATTACATATAAAGACAAAAATAAGTAATTACAAAAATAAAATACGCTTATAAATAAACTAAAAGAGTTTTGATTTTTCAGTACCTGAAAAGTAAATAAGAAAGTATAACGTAAAAATGTAATGTAATTATTTACGTAAAGGTTTAAAATATTTATTGCACGTTCATAAATTAGATTTTTTTAGACTGTGACACGTTCTACAATTTCTTCCTGTACATGTCCATTTTCACAGTCTATAACGTATGATGTATATAGTACATTTAACTTTAAAAACAAAACAAAAATCGTTCAACAGTAATTTTTCTTACAATGGTCTATAAAACTTATCTGAGTTAATTGTAAACGGTCGTAAATTTGACAAGACGATTTAACAAAAGAAGCTAGAGAGGACTGAAGCACTGAGATTTTGTCAAATCAGGAAGGTACGTAAAGAGGCATGTTGGGCAGATTTGTAAAAATTGACGGAATACAATAAACGCAATAAACAATTTGCCGTTGTGTTAAAATTAATTTTTTTAAAAAAATAATACAAAAACCAAAATTTAAATATTTTAAAAATGTTTTTACCATTATTTTAATAGTATTTCATAGACAAATGATAACTTTACTTTGTATTTGTATTATGTGTTAGAAACAATGGATATACCTTGCAATATTGTTATACAAAAGGAGAGTGTACAATACAGTTTACAAATAATATATACGAGTGTATCTTGAATTTAGTGTTCTTACAATGTAGTTACATTTAAGCAATTTGATCTTGAATTTTTTTTAGCTACCGGCTTTATCTAAAAATATTAAAAAATGACGTTGAAAATTTAGTTGAAAATAAATATTTCTTTTACGTATAAAAATTTTTGTAGTATTAAAACAATCATAAAATTTAAGTATTTGCTTGTTGGTTTTTGTTATTATTATAAACTGTACTATAATTATCTATGCATAAATAAAGGAAAAAATTGTTGTAGTGACTTTGACATTTTCCTAACAGATTTGTAAAGGATAATTTTTGTTTTAAATACTACAGATTTAAGATGCATGTATTTTGTTGATGGTAGACTAAAATTTTATTGTTTGAAAAATTGTATATTATATATTTAAGTATCAATTGTAAGTTTTAAAGAAGTGAATGTAACCTTTTAATTTATTGTTTTTCTTTATTATTATATAGTTTTTAATATCTTAATAAAAAAAATTATTATTAAGTTTTTGTTAGTTTTCATAGAAGATTAAATACCTACATCTATTATAAAAAATAATTTTTACAAAAAAATTATATGTATAATTTAGATTACTATGAAGTTATTCGGGCAATATAATTTTTTTATAGAAATTCAAATCAGACGGAAAACGTGATGATAATGACAAAGGCGTATATAGTGCATGTGTACGTGTTTTTAGCTTGCTTGAATTTGTGAAGAACTTGAGTCTTATGTGCAATGTTTATGTGAACTTAGTGAATTATTCCTTGAACTACAAAAACGTGTCATTTCGATCATTAAAGCACATTATAGTATTAATATTTAGATCTCGGTTTTTGAGGCAAGAGTAGACAAACCTGGACGTTTAAAATCTGATGTTTTGAACGATGCTGGCAAATCAAAATTGCAAGAGTCATTTTGCTGAGGTGCAAATTGTGATAGTGACAGTTGGTTTTAGAGGGTGTTCATGTTTATGATCTGTTGAATTGTGCTACTTTAACCTGTTTGTGTAAGTTTTTTATGGTAGAAATCTACTGTATTAGTTAGTTGTTTAAATCCTATATTGCCTTAGACAAATTTTTTTAAAAATTTTAGTGGTCTGATGAAGTGCACACTTGCAGCATAAAACATTGCTTTATAAATAGTATAAAGTAGTTTGTCTTGTTCCTCCTAAGCGAAAAATAGAAAGTAAGTTGTAATTGCGAATAATGATTCGTACTTCGAAATTGGCAGTTTTTTGTGTTTTGCTTTTCATGGATTAAAGCTGTAATACAAAAAGTTACTTAAATTAGTAATTATTACTACATTATTACTAGTTTTGTATTATAAAAAAAAATAAACAAAGTATTTTGCATTATAAATTAAATAGACATACTTACCAAATGTTGTAAAAGTTAATTGAAATAAATTGTTTTAAAAACACAGATTTGTATACAAACAAGGCAAAGATTATAATATAAAAACAAAAAGTAATATGTCTTTTAAACTAAATCACATGTTTTTTGTGGTTTTTGTAAGTTTGTTAGCACAGTATTTATTGTTTTTAAATAGTGAAATCACGTGAGTTGTGAGGTGAGCGTTACTTCCACCAAAAAAAAACTCACAAGTCCCGCCTAAATATGGTTTACTTTAAAAACTTAAATATGATGTAATTCTTTTAGTTTAATATTATGATAGAATTTTCAACGTTGCCATTTGAAAACAACTTTTTGTGCTGCCAACATCGCAAACGTCAATATTCGTTCGTTAGTATAGTTACGTAATAAGCGAAAAAGACTCTAGGGTGGCAAAATAAAAACTAGGAATCCACATAAAAAAAAGTGTTCAAACTCAATTATTATATTAGAACGAGTATACGACAGATAGAAAAATCAATTAAAAAATTTTAAAATTCAGTTAAAATTTAAAAAAAACAATGTTAAAGTTCATGTCAAATTTGAGACATTTATTAATAAATGTAGTGCGAACAATATTTTTCTGTTGATTTTTTTTTATTTTTTCAAAAATAATGTAATTTTACAAAAGACAACACAAAAAATAATGTACGTTACTTTCGTCGAAAGAATCATAGCATAACTCATTCACATGCAACGCTCGGACGTGCAGCCTCACGTTTCATTAACGTTCGTTATGCTATTCCTTACTTTTGGCTCTTGTTACGTAAACTACTATTCTCTATTTCGACATGAGAATTAGCGATTCTTACACTAAAATGCATGTAAGAATAAGCAAATTCTTACACGAATTTTAGTAATCTTAGTTTTTTCAAAGTTGGTATTTTTGCATCGTAAGTTGACGTTACATGAAAAAGAAATCAAAATTATTGGAACTTAACAATAAAAATTCAAATTTTGATGCCAAAATAAAATAAAAACGTCTTATTAATTCGAAGTTATTTACTTATAAAAGTATAAAGAGATAATTTTGTATGAGATTTTAGGTTAACACATAAATTTATGTCAATATATGTCAAAGTATAAGTGTTGCCAATTCAATAAAATATAAGTTTCTCACTGTTGTTTTAAAATTAAAATTATACAAAAAATATTAAATATTGTATCGAAATAGAGAAAATGTATAAAGCACACGTCATAGAATACGTTTCAATCACTCGACCTCTTCATAAACTCGCCGATGCGCGGCTCGTGTATGAAACCTCTCGTGATTGAAGCGCGTTGATTCTGTAACATGTATTTTGATATACTATCACAGTATTAGAAGAAGTACTTGAATATTTTTGTAAGTATTTACCTATCTATAATTTAACTGTGTTTGTAGATAAGTTACATAAAAAAATTAATTAGTATTACCATATAATAGTTATATTTACATTTCATAATTAATTAATCAATAAGGTAAGTAATGAAGGCAACTAATAATCAAGAATGTTTAACGAGCTAGCGAGAACGTCGAGAAAGAGTTGAATCAAACTGTAATATTTATAGATATATATAAGTTACAATAAACATTTTTTTTAATTACATAGATTTAAAGTTCATATGCGAATAATTTTATAATAATTATTAAAAGTTTTAAATTGGATAAAATAGCACCTAACTAAAATAATTAACAGATATATTTACTTCAGTTTGTAAATTTGTAATTTGTTACTTAATACAAAGCAAATAAGGCAAATGTTACCTCTAACTGCTATTTTAGTAACATATTTGAGTTTATTAATTTTTTTTTCTTTTAGGTTTAATTACTTTCAAGAAACCTTTGTTTGTTTAAAAGTTCTAATAAGGTAATACATGATTGGTTACTTTACTTTATTGCCTGGGAACATCGTCATGCTTTCTAGTTGTATCCTTGTTTGATTTATTGTTTTTTAGCAAATTTCTGTTGATAATTAGTGCAACTAAAATTTATAAATATGTTAATACTAAGGAAAAGTGGATTCTGGATTAGTTGACGATCTTTGAGTTTTAATTATGTTGTAACTAAAATGGTTTTAGCTCTGTGTTAATTGTCGATGGTATATTTCGTTTGAGTATTATAAATTAATTCACTGAAAATGACGAGGAGTTATGCTCTGTTTTGCTTTACTTTATTTTAAGTAAATTTAGTCTACAATAATGCTCACGATTCAATCTTCACCATCAAGGTGGATTTCCGTTTTTTCGTACCCAGCAGAAAGAATACTCTAGCTCCATTACCGTTCACATTGTTATCGCCAACCTAAGTTGGCCAAGCACGTTATTGGAGGTTAAAAAGCATATGGTTTGGCCGATATAAAATTTATTACATAAGCAAATAAGTTGATAGTTGTTAGTTACAATCATTTTGTACTTCATTACCTGATGACCGGTCAATGAGGCCCGGTAAATTTAAAAACTCAAATTTCAAATTTATAGTAACAACCCAACGGCCAAATTGTTTTTTATTAATTACTCTTATTTGCAACAGTCAAAATTTCAATTTATTAATGTTAATATTGTTTGTTAATTAGTGCGCACATGTGTTTTTAGTAAGTTCTTGTTGATTAATTGTATATCACTCTCTTATCTTTGTAATAATTTATAAAGATAAGAGAGTGAAGATGATCTTCAATATTTAAAGATGGAAAAAATTGTCAAAAAAATTGACATAAAATTGGGGTTTTGACAATTATTCAAGGGATTTTATTAAAACCCAACCCTAATAAAACTGAATATGGATTCTAAGACTTAAAGTTTTAAGCTATTAATTGTTTGACAATTTATTCTTTTACGACAACCTATACTCAATTTATGTTATAGTTGTTAATAAGTTTAATAATTAATATAATTAGCGTTTAAGTGGTTATTTTATTTTATTCTATTTTTACTGTTCTAACAAATCTTAGATTAATAATCGCTCAAAGGCTTTTTTAATTTGACTTCAAATTTTACTTATTTTGCGTTTAATGCGTTATTGATTTTTTTTGCGTTATTACTTAGAGTATCTTAAAAATTACGTAGTTTGCGTTTAATTTTAATTTTATAAATATGTACTTTCTCGTTTTACTTAATTAATTTATTTTTTTATATCAAATTTTATAGTTTTTTGTTTTCAATTTTATTTGCAACTTTTTTTTGTTTTTTTTTAAATTTTACCATATGTTCTTATTGCTATAGTAAATATCAACCGTGTTTTAAATTTAGTATTAAAGATTGAGCGACTTATGTACTTTAAGGTACATTCTAAAAGTACATCTACCCGACAGCGTGCTTTCTAGTTGACAAAAGCTAGAAAGTAAATCAACAATTAGAGCAGCTTCTTTGTTTGGCGCCCATTGCCAATTTTGACTTTTATTTACGTTGTTCCAATTCCGTTGTTAGTCGTGAAAGTTTAACACCACCTATTAGACAACAATTTCGATCTTCTAGTACCGCACCTTCCATGAGAAGATTACCTATAGTTAACACCCCTGCTTCTTCTAATAGTAGTGTTTTGCAATTATGTTGGAATTGTAAGAAGTTTAATCGTTGTGCTATTTTTAACAAATGATCTAAAAACTGTTTATTTTGTTATTGTTGTAGAAAGCCTGAACCATCTGAACTTGTTCTAAATGTACGGGGAACGAGTAAAAGTCGTCTAAAAAGGCGTTTAATGACTTCAGAAGTTAAAATAAAATTTGGTGTGTATTATAATAGTTTACTTTGTAAGAAAAAAAAAGTTTTGTAAAGAATAAGATTTTGTTAGATTATGTTTTTGAGTCTGCTCAGTGTGATGAACAACCTTTCGTTTTCGTCAAGATTTTTAATCATGAAATTTTGAGTTTACTTAATAATTGCACTTTACGCACTATTGTTGGTTATAAAGATTATTTAATTTTAGATCAGTTAGATTTATAATTAAATAGATCTGTTAAGGTAAATTGTACAGTTGCTTATGGAAAATTACTAGAAAATTTAGAATCACTTTTTGTTGCTATAGAATTTAGGAGAAAATCTATTCTTTTGAAACTTTTATTAGTTACCAATGTTCCGCACAATTGGATTTTAGGTGTTGATTTTTGGAAACAAGCAGACATTGTTTCTAATCTTAGGAAATGCAAATAGCGTTTTGAAATACTATCTCACGTTTAGAAAATAAGGATTCTCGTTATAATTTGTTCTCGGAGTAGTTTAAACAATTAGATAATTTTACTCTTGCTGTTTACGCTGTTAATAAATTAGTGAAGTCTTTATTAAATGTTAGACGTCTAGTGGTTACCAATACTTTTATACAAGTACTAAAGTTGCTAAATGTTTATATAAAATAAATACTAATTTTTGAGAAACAATAAGAAAAAGATGCAAATCTACCAAAAGACATACCTACGCAAAATTTAAAGAAGGGTGAAATAACACGAGACGAAAACGTTATATTACGTTATTAAAGTAGAGAAACCAATGAGATATGTACATGCTCTCAATTTATCACGATCAACAGCTCACCATGTGTAGAAAAAAACAAAATGGCGAGGATAAGGTGAAGCCAGCTGCTGTAGTAGAATACAACAAGCGTAAAAAAAATGTCGATATTTCTCATCAGCTGTCGAGCTATTTAACTTGCTTTCGTAAATCTCTTAGTACAAAAAACTAATAGTAGAAGTTGTATATCAAACATTGATAGTTTATACTCTTATATTGTATAATTCCCAACGATTTTAAATAATGCGAAACAATTTTATATAAATTTTAATTTTTTGTCAAATAATAGACAAATACAACAAAAGTTTGTAAAACCAGTAAAGGAAACATTAAAAACTGCGTCTATAAAAAGTTTTTTTAATATTTTTGAAGTTGTAGAATATTCTCTACCAAAGATTAAAATCTATTGAGAATCGAAATAATAATAAATATTTCCACAAGGTAAAATTTAATTATACAATTTGGGAAACCATATTTGAAAAATACAAACATATAATTTTAAACTGTTATTATTGTAATAACAGACTTAAAGATTTTTATTTAATAGCAAACGGATCTGTACGTACAAAAAATCAAACAATTATAATAAATATTTTTTATACAAATTACAAGTTATGTTTTGACTATTTTAGCGTTTACATATTATAAACAACTTTAAAACACGGTTTATGACGTCAAATTAATATGATTGATTAAGTCGTTGTTTACTTTAATCAATTTAATGGTTTTCATTATGTTTGGAAACTAATAATGTGACGTCTAAGGTGTAATAATAAACTCGACATTTGTTATCAGAGTTATAAATCATAACATCGAATGTCAAAATTGATTATTGTGTTATTAATGTACATAAATACAGTAAAATTCATAATACAACAAATTATTATAGAACTGATAGAAAACACAGCAACATAATAGAAACAATAGAAACAAAAGTTTATATTCACAAACGGTAGTTAACTCGTTAAAATAAAAGACACGTTAATCTCAACAGTTTTGTAGCATTTATTTTAAGCTTTGTGATAAACTTAGTTTGAAGCAATTTATCAGTATTAACTTTTATTTTTTATTGTTTTCGCTACATATACAAGAAATATTTATTTTCTAGGTTTATAATGATATAATATTGGATTGTTACTAAAAAGTAAGAGTTATAAAGTATTTTATGTATAACAACCGATTGCAATCGCGAAAACAGTTAAAAGTTTAAAACCATAAAAAACTTTTCGATTTATGTTTTTGTGAAATTTAATTTTAATTTTTCAGATTAACTCTTTTAATAAACATATAAATATAAATTATGAAATTATAATTTAACGTTGCCAAAAAAATATTTTTTTGACAAACGCCGTTTTTGTAATCTTAATCTTTATTATTGCTTAATTATTTACGTTAACAACAAAACAAATAAAGATTTTATCAAAGTAAACTTTACGAGCAAATATTTCTGTTTTTTTTAAACAAGAAAATTTGAATTATGTTAAAATTCTACAGGCTAGATTTGTATTACAGCTTTCTATTCAAAATTTTTTTAACAAGCCGAGCTTTAATCGCACATCGTAGTAAACACCTTTACAGTTTGGAATAAACTGATTGATCGCGGTTGGAAATTCTGCTTTTATAGACCGATCGATTGACAAAACTTGTAATTGAACAACCGTTTGAAGAAAACTAGAGTTTTGATTAATAATAAAGAAAATCTTACGTATTTTTATAAATTACCTGATGGTAATTAAAAATTAGAAACATTAGTTAAAACGTGCTTTTAAACAAAATTTATTAAATTTTTTCTAGCATATATTCCGCTACTGCTGTCTAAAATACTGTTTAATATGACTACATTTTCAATGTTTTCTAATGTGAATATGTATGTACGTTTTTTGTTACTTTCTTTGATCTGTGTACGACCACAAAAGCAAAGAATGTCATAAACGCCGTCAAACATAAAAGGATTAACATCTTTCATCTGACTTAATTCAATTTTTTTATGAATATGTTAGCAACAAGTGAAAGCTTTGTGGCTCCTGGTGTTTCTGACTAAAATTTTCCTTAAAAACTAAAATATGTAAACGTCAAACAGTTTCCTAACACATTATTTTTATGTAAAAATTTTTTAAATATTAATTGCATCAGGTACAAACACTTTCATAAACAAACACTCAATATCATAAATAATCAGTGTCAGTAGCTTGCAAACAAAATTATGAAACTTTGGACCTCGTCGGAATTAAATATAAATGTCTTCGTATTTTCGGTTAAAGATATTAATAAATTTGTAAAATACTTCAAAATTGCATAAAGTGATGAATTTATAACGCTTACAATTAGTCGAAAAAATTTTTTTTTATTAGTTTCATTACTTGACGTCTTCTTAATGAGAATGCTGTTTTATTAAAAAAAAGTAATCTTTTGAAATTATTTTATACAAACCGTTTGCAAAAAGATTAAAGATTTTGTTATCATAACCTAATCGATTTGTAATAACAGTGGAGTTTCTTTTGTCAGTTTAAGAATAATAATAGATTTATTTATTAAAGCGATTTTAATGCAAAAAACTTATACTTCAAAGAAAATCTACAAGCTAGAATTTTTTAGAATACAAAATTGTTTTTTTTTATATATAGGTTTTTGGTTTTAATTTTAAAATTTATTTATTTTAGTGTAAACATTTATTTTCCTTCAAAAAAGTGTAATTTCTTATTATTATAACAAATGACGAAGCTGATATATAAGAAACATATGAAACTTATAAATTAAAATCTTAAGATTGTAACGCGTTACAAACTATTTGTAAATTTTAAATTAGATTAAAAACGATAATAAACCAAACAAGAAACCATGGAACAATATATAGAAACGTAAAATGTGGAATCATAGATATAATCAAATTTGTAAAACATTTACGTCTATTAAGTAAAAAAAATAAGCTAAACAGAATAACTAATTACAGATTGCAAACTTGAAAGAATTATAGCTTATTCCAAAACTAAAAATTGCATCCGAAATTTGACGATTATCTCAAATAAATTCTAACTAAAAACATCAGCTGTAAACAATGTGGGTACTTAATGTAATAGTTAATATTTAATTTAATAATAATAATAATAACTTCAAACGCCGTATAAAAAGTGCAAACATTTTTTATTTGAATAATGTATTGACAATCGGAACAAAATTTGTTTCTGCGCAACTATTCTTTAGTTTTGAGACGATCTGTAATAACTTTGTTACATCATAGAAGAAATAGATAAAAAAATGAGCATCTACATCTGTAGATTCCCCGTTCATTCTATATAAAAGAATAAAAAGAAGACTATTCGAATATTTTAACTGCATAAAAAATAATTTTTTTTCATATATTAAAATCCACTTATTTAATTCTACAAAAATTAAGAAATTTTTTATATTTATAGTCAAGGTTTAAAACTGAATTTTTTAGAAATGAAAAAAAAGTGTAAATCGTTTAGTGAGTAACTCGAGGGACCGTTGGCATATTTACTTCTTAACCCAAGTATATATTTTCAAAAAATCTAAATTGTTTGATTGTTTAAATTAAGAAATTTTTTTAAATTGTATCTAACTGTAAACAATTTTTTTGCAAAATTAATCACTTCTAACTTAGTTTTAATCGACACCCGACATTTTCATCTTAAGAATAGTACTGTTATTCAAACAATATAAAATTTCACAACAAACACTATATGTCGGCGAAGTATTCTAATACGTAACTCTTATAAGACTGTCATTGTTAGTTATTTTTATAGAAAATGAATAAGTGTAAATTGTAAAGAAGATTAAGTAACTACAAGTGTTACCTATCTGTTACATCCGTTATTTTGGTGCATATTTATTCTTACTAAACGATTTATGATTACAAGTGCTTTATGGATTTATGGCCCAACTGCCGGAATTCTTACTTTGTAAACATTTTTAGTTAGTAACTGACTGCTTACTAAGCGGTTTCTACTAATTAAAAAACACGATTTAACCTCTAATTCTTTTCTTAGCCAAGCAAAGCTAGTAATCTTCACATTTATTTTAAATATACATTAGTTCCTATTATTATTTTGTTAAACTTTTGTTGTAACCTAAGAACATTTCTGTTTTCAAGTTAGCTAATTTTTGATATTTAAAAATTTAAAAAAAAACAATTTAAAAAAATTAATTGCATCAAATAAAATGCACTAAAACAAAATAATGATTGAATTTAGTTATAATGAATAACAAAACTTTCATTTAAGACCTGAGTAAATACTTTTCTTATATATTCATCCCTATCAATCAGTCGTATCACATACTTATCTTCACATCTTGTTAAAGCAATTGAAAGACAGCCTTTAGAACATATTATTTTACCTGCTTTTACTATTTTGTGAAACGGTAGATGAAATGGGTTTTTTGTGTAACTGAATTTTACTTTGTGGGAGCTTTTCAATAATTTATGTTGGTAGCATTAAAAATATAAAAGTTGGTAGCATTGTATAAGTACGAAAAAGATGTGTAATAAAGGTTAAAGTCTAACCAGGGTACTTACAATAAAAAGTTAAGTTGTTCTATTTAAAGTTTTATTTTGAATACTCAATATATTACAGACATGATAAAACTGCTAATTTATAACAGGTTATAGGCCCAGTCATCGAAACTCATGCGAATCTTTGAGTATTGAGGTTCGACTACATGTTTGTGGGTTAGACAAATGTACGTTAGAAACAAAAACCTTTTTAAAAAACATTATCTCTTTTAAAACTAAATGGAACAAATTGGGTTGTGTAAAAGTTCCAAACCACTTTAATACTAAAAAGTAAAGATTTATAAGACATTATCACTGGTATTAAGGAAAAACCTGATGGAAAAGAAAAAAACTGGGAAAAGGCAAATACGAAAGCTCAAGAATTAATAGTGGCAGGAATGGAAGAATCCAAAATAGCACACATTCTATCATGCAAAACCGCCTGTGAAAGGTAGTCAAAGCTAAAATCAATTTATGATAAGGAATCGCAAGAAAGCGTTTATTTAGTAGAACAAAAGTTTTTATAGCAGAATTAAAACATGATAATATATCAAAATTATATCTGAATTAGAAGAAATACAAATGAAATTTAAACATGCAGGAGAGGAAGTTTCGGTGATGATAACAAAAGTTATTATGTCATTACCAGAAAATTACAAATATTTTAGATCCGCATGAGAGTCTGTTGCAATTGAAAACAGAAATTTAAAAGAATTAATTTCACGATTGCTGATAGAAGAATGACAAAAGTCCACAGAAGAAGTAACGGCAGCAAGTAGAGGCCAAGGTTATAGCAAAGATGTGTCTATAAAAACAAAATTTGGCGGCTACAGAAGAGAACACAGAAAGTTCCATTTTTGCAAGAAACAAAGACACTTAATGAAAAATTGTTGTTTTAAGAACAATAAAAGTAATGACAACAATGATAATCAACTAGAACAAAACGATTTGTGTATGGATACAGGTGCAAGTGAGCATATGTGTATGAAACGTGAATTGTTTGATGGTTTAAATATGTGCAATGTAAAAAGGCAGGCAAAGATTGGAGATAGAACAGCTTTAAACGTAGAAGGAATAGGAACAATCACATTAGATGCATGGAATAGAAAACGTTGGATAAAAACATTGTAAACTTTGGCATCAAAATTTTGAGCATGTCAAAAAATAGCATTAATTATTTGAAGGACTATAGGCAACCATTTTGCTTAGGATGTTTATATGGTAAACAACACCGAATTTCTTTTAAAGAAAGTAAATCAAGAACCGACAAACTATGTAAATTAATTTAAAGTGACATATGCGGTCCATTTGAAACAAATTCTCTTGTAGGAGCTAAGTATTTTTTATACCAGTTATCGACAAGTTTATTTTCTAGAAAATAAAACAGAAGTTTTACAGAAATTAGAGGAATTTACAGATAGTACAGAAAATGTAACAGGCAAAAGAATCAAGTGGTTGCGAACAGACGATGGGTTAGAATTTATGAATAATGGCTTGAAGAACATACTTAAAAGACAATTAATTGAGCATCAAAAGTCGGTTAATTATACTTTACAACAAAATCGCCGAGCTGAAAAAGAAAACCGAACGTTAGTTGAGATTGCAAGAACCTTAATACATGCCAGAAATTTATGTGCTGAAGCGATCAATACAGCAGTGTATGTTTAGAACAGAACAGGAACAAGTTCAATTGAAGAAAAAACTCCTTATGAACTGTGGTATGGAAGAAGTATCAATTTAAAAGTTTTCAGAGAGGTTGGTGTTACGACTCATATTCCTAAAAAAAGAGACTAAAACTGGATCCAAAATGTAAAATTGGAATTCTAGTAGGTTATGGAGAGAAAACAAAAGGATACATAATTTATTTTCCAGAAACTAAAAAGGTAGAAATTCTTTGTGATGTACTATTCTTGGAAAATTATTATAAGCAATCACAAAAAGTGACAAATTTCCGAAAACAAAGAAGAGCACTTCATTGAAGAAAAAAATGACAAAAAAATGTAGACATGGAAAACAAACCTGATAGTGATAAAATAGAAGAAGAAAATTGCGTTAATGACCAATCAGAGACAATTTGAGAGATAGAAGACATATCAGAAGACTTTCAACTAGAAGACTATAGTTTTTGTAACATATGTGAAAGTGATGAATTGACATATGAAAATGCAATTACAGGAAATGATAAAGATGAGTGAAAAAAGGTAAGAGATCAAGAGCTACCAGTGTTAAGTGAAAACAATACATGGATAGAGGTTAGAAAGCCTGAAAACAGTGAAATTATAAACTTAAAGTGAGTGTTTAAAACTAAGAATAATTAAAACGAAAAACAATATAAAGCCAGACTAGGTGCAAAAGGTTTTCAACAAAAGGGTATATTCTATTTAGGTGAAATTTATGCGTTAGTAGCTAAAATGGCAAAATTTCGTGTTGTTTCGGCATTGGCTAATAAATTTAAATTAATAATTTTTTTAGATGAATGTACTAGGAGTTTTTCTTTACGGTAATATTAATGAAATTGTTTACATTTATAAACCTAAAGGTTTCATTGATGGTAAAGACGATAATGTGCTTAAGCTAAACAAGTCGTTATATGGACTTCAAAAGTCACCTTTGTATTGGAATGTAAAATTTAATGTAATAATGTTGGAATTAAGATTTCAACTAAGTAAAAATGATTATTGTCTTTATAATCAAACTGTCGGAAAAGATCAAATTTATATTTTATTTTATGTAGACGATCTGTTATTAGTTGGTTCAAATTTAAACGAAATTAATAATATAAAACAAAAATTGCAAAACATTTTTATAATGAAAGATTTAGAGAAAATTTTAAATTTTCTTAGGATAAATGTCGAACACGATTTAGTTAATAGAATTACTCAAAATGATTAACAAAGATATTTGAAATTGGTTTTGGAAAAGTATGGAATGTTAGATTGTAAAACTGTATCAACTCCATTAGAAGTTAAAGTTGATAATGAAGAACTTAATGTTGTACGTACTAGTTAAGAAACACATTGTAGACAAGTGATAGATTTATTATAATGTGTGCAATGCTAGGAACTAGACCAGATACATGTACGGAAATTTCATACTTTAGCAGATTTCAAAGTAAACCAAGCCAGGAATTATGGCGTTTGTTACAACGAATTTTAAAATACATACAAGGAATTCTTGGTTTAAAATTGGTGTATAAATCAAATCCGACTAAAATAGTTGTTGGTTACGCAAATGCTAACTGGGTAATTTGGAAAACCGTAAGTCAACTACGGGTGTATTTAAATTGTTTGATTGTCCAGTATCTTGGTCATCCAAAGCACAGCTCACAGTTGCCTTGTCTTTCACAGAAGCGGAACACATGGCGCTTACTGCATCTACTTGTGAAGCAGATTGGTTAAAAAGTTTACTAATAGAAATACGAGCTATAGATAGTAAAACACATATTATTATATTTAAAAATAACCAATCGGTTATACGTGTAGCTAAGCATCCAGAATTGCAGAAGCGATTAAAATACGTGGATATAAGGTACCATTTCATACGAGAGAAAGTTGAATCTGGTAAAATTGAAATTAAATATTTAAACACCTACAGCTAAATTAGTAATATATTTACTAAGCTCTTACAGAGTGTAAGATTTGTTAAGTTAAGTGATGGCTTAAATCTCTTAGTTTACTTGTTTTTATATTTAATAAGCATTGCATAAGTACGAAAAAGGTGTATAATGAAGGTTAAAGTCCAACGAAGGTAGTTAGAATAAAAAGTTAAGTTGTTCTATCTAGAGTTTTATTTTGGATACTCAATATATCCAAGACAAGACGGAAGACGAATTTAACGGTGTACTTGGTTTATAATTCTGACAATTTTTTGACAAAGAAAAAAAATTTGCAAGGTAAACATGCTTACAACAATCTGTCAAAAACAAACTCATTAATTGCTGCAATCTCAAAGATTTTTATTTTAAAAGTTTACAATAATTACTATGTATTTGGCTTATGCTGTTATGTATGTAAGTGCAGAGCCAATATTAAACATCTTCACAAGTGCATTATTTAAGATTCACTTTAAGACATATTAAATACTCAAGAAAATTTAAGACAACAATGTCGATGATTGCAGATTATGTGCAAAAGTCTATTAAAACTCACTACTAGGCTTATACCAATACCAATATTTTGTACTTGACTAACTGAAAGTTGCGGTGAAAGTAATTGCTACATTTGGCAAGACTTTATTAAATATAAATGTTTTTTATAACTAATTATTAATTTATTAGCAGGATTGACAATCTTCACTGCGTGAGACACAATTTATGATAAAAATACAAGTACAATAGTTCATCATCTCTACACGGGTACCTATGTTTTGTAATGTCTGAGTCCCATCAAAATCACTAAAACATACTACTGTTTTTATTTCAAATTAAATAACATCTATCATTATTCAAGAACATAGATAATGTAACATTGTTTTTGTATCTATTTACTGAGCATGATTTGTCTGTTATTAAGAGATAAAGAAGTAAATATTAGAAGTTGCATTTGGGATTAGGTTAAAAACCGTACCAAATTTTTCCAAACAATTTTAATATTTAAAGTAAATAGGTATTTGAAAACATTGGATTAGAAATATATTTTCAATAAAAAAGAATAATATAAATTACAAAAATCCGTTTCAACAATACGGAAGGGGGGACCAATTAACATGGTCAGTGACACTCCCACTTACGCTTTCACTGCTGGCCACCTCAACTTTGGAAATGTAAACTGAAAGCCCTCACTGATACATCGTCGAAAAATTTTTCAAAAATACAAAAAAAGTGACATTCTACTTCAGCAAATAATAAAGTTTGGTTAGATGCTTCAACCCTTAAAATTACGCTGTTTGTGATAAAAAAATGTATTTTAGAGATATTTAATACATGTTTTATCTCCTAGAATATCTAAAGCAATTATTTTTGGAAATATTGGGTATGATACTCTCGTACAATACGATTCCATTATATCAATAGCGACAGTCCGGAGAAGCAGAAAAAAGTTTTTTGTAATTTTGTTGTTTGCGCATTTTACTCATTGTTTACAGGTATTTCCATGTCAGTATTAATTGTATTTTTGAAGTGTGACATTGCTAAATTTAAAACAAATTGCTTTTTTGAAAAAAGTTTGCTGAACAAGTTAAAATAATTTATCTTTACGCAAATGCAAATTAATCTGCTTTAGAAACGTTTAACACAGATATCTAAATAAAAATGTTAACTTCTTGTACGGAAATTGGAAGCCACTGGTTCTGTAGCAAATATTAAGGTAAAGCAAAATTCTGGATAAAAGAGTGCAGATTAAAATTTTGAGTTAAATTGCTGTACGTCTAACAACGCTGTTTTACAAAGTTGCAGAATCAACGGTAGTGTTACATGAATAGGTTCGGAAAGTCTTAAAAGCACAATAGTTTTGTACTTACAAAATCCACATTATTCATGAACTAGAAAACGTTGATCCTGATAGACAACTTCAATTTTGTGAAACTATAATTGAAAAACAATAACATTTAAAGAAACGGGTTGTAGTAACTTTTGATATTATTTTTTGTTGTAAATATATTCCCAATCGAAAATTTTCAAATTGACACATCAACCATACACTCTATATAAAAAGTTATTCATTTTTTTTTCATATTTTTTTAGAAATTCCGCTTTTGTTAATTTATGAAACCTTTAATCCCTTAACGTGCACGCTCGAGTTAACTCGAGCGCGCTAAACCGGCCAAAATGTGCACGATCGAATTAATTCGAGCAGTCTCATTTCTTTCTGCTGTAATTGTCGCACTCGAATATATTCGAGAATAGAAAATACGCATACAAAACATAAGAAAAAAATTGGTTTGATTGATATTTATTATTTACATCTGCATTGTAAGCTATCAAACTTGTTTTTTTAGGAATAAAATGTAGTGTTTTCCAAATATACATGTTATTCTTAGACGAATTTATAAACACAGGTTTAATAAAGGCGGTTATTTCTTTTATGTTTATTTCATCTTCGCATAGTTTATGACACCTCTTATTGAGAGTTTTACGACACTTATTACTTAAATTTTTATACAAGCAGTTGAATTTATAATACGTATTTACATTTTAGAGTATTACTTTCCTTTTCTTTTGTAAAACAAAGAAAACGCTCTTTCCAAAATATATAAATACAATAATTACTTGTTTTTTTTTTTATTGTTGATTTAGTGGCGATAGACCTTTTTTGTTGCGTAGTATGTAATAGCGTTGTTAATAGTTATAAAACTGCAAAAACAAGTGTTCACAGAGACTTATTTTGTGTTTTGTTATTACTTTTGGCCAAAATAAAGTTCAAACATGTATTTTCTTAAATAAAAAAATTGATTTTTTTTAACGGTTTTTTTCAAAAAAAATGTGCGTTAAGGGGTTAATAAAAAATTCGATACAATCCAAACAGCCAAAATGCATCTCTTTTGTGCTGTACCAAAAGTTGTTCCTGAATTTGGTAGTACACTACTTGAAGTTTTAGTAGTTACTTTTTTGCCTTGAAAATTGACATTTCTTTGCATACGGCAAAAAACATTATCCAAAAGTTGATATTTATTAAAATACTTTTTTAATCATTTTATTGTTATCAAAAATCTTAATAATATACAGTTTTGGCGCACATCTTTGGCATGAGTTTAATTATCAATAAATAAAAAAGTGTAAATAAATAATTAATTTTCAAGTTATCTTTCATTTGTAAATAAATTGAATATTTATCAATGTTTGTAAAATAATTTTGTAAAGTGCATATATATATTTTAACAACAAAAATAAAATCACAAAAAAATTTCAATAAACAGAAAAAAAGAAAAATTAAGTTAAGATTTTGTTTGTAGAAAGTATTGCCGATTAATTGCATTTAGTTTGATTAATACATAGCTATTATAAAGATTTACATACAAAAGTAGTATTATTTTTTTAACTAATAATAAAGGTACAGCACACGTAACATTAAAAAAAATATGAAAATGTTTGCTATATAAAAACCTTTACAGAAATAATTATTAAAGAGTATTTTTAATTAAAGCAAACAAAAGCCTTGAATAAGTTTTGATATTATCATTATCAAAGTAAATTTTACCATATATTTAAGGTTTGAATAACCATTATTTAGAGAACAATATGATGTATAAAAAATATCTCATAATGCTAATACAACAATTTACTAATTTTGGTTTGGCAAAATGTTATCAAAAGGATTATAAATATTATTTGTGAGATGAAATCAAAAGTAATGTTGTTGAAAACATTAAAGAACGTGTTTAATATTTTTTCATTAAAACTGATACCTATGTCACAAATATAATTATACCAATATAAAATTAAGCCCAAATTATTATTTCAAAAGTTTAATCCATTAGATTATTGCTGAATAAAAATTGGTTAATGTAAATTATGCACATAGTAACAGAACTGATTAACTCGTTATTTATTTAAAACGTTTACTTATATTTTGTAATTTTTTTTGTTATGTACAATTGGTTCATAAAAATATAAAACAATAAAAATGTATAAAAGCACGTTGTTGTTTTTATTTATAACAGTTTGCTACAACTTGTTTCTTTTGATTTTATATTACGTTATATATATTACCATATTCACAACACAAAGAAATCGCGTTTTTTGTAAGTAAACTTTAAATCTTAAATAAGATAATCTTGTAACAATGTATTGACAGCTAAGGAAACTTTGTAACGATCAATCATTTTTTATAAGAATACAATGGTACATAAAAACATTTTTATTAAACGCTGTCAAGTTCTTATACACTGATATGTATTCAGTGTTAAATACTTACACATAAGTTTAGAAAATAAGTGATTAATGCTAATTATAGCATATATGTTGATATACAATCAATTTACACATTTGCAAATAAACACTTAATAATAAAATTAAAATTCTTATGTTAATAGTCAAATAAACTGCATATTCTACCATAACAAAAAAAATGTACAATCAGTGACAAAAATAACGACCGTCTGTAAGGCAACCAACAATACACGAGTTTTATAGTAGTAATATAGTAGTACTAGTCACGTTCTAGCCAAGGACTAATAAATATTATTGCAGTTAAATAAATGCTAAATAATTGCACGGTATAAAACCCATAATTAATTA